>OZ005743.1:121563081-122885742 GCA_963930735.1 Dioctria linearis | reverse complement strand
CTTTAATAATGCCAACAACAAAAATTGTACATGCTAATTCATCATACAAATATTTATGGAAATTTGCACCTCCGTTGGTTGTAATAGGGACTCCGTCTATATTAAACAATGTATATACAAACAAATGTATATTAAACAATGTAATCAAAAGGATCTAATGAACTTAAAATATCACTAGGATAATCACTGACATTAGTGCCCGGACCATTCAGATACGAACATCTGGTTTAATTCACTAGGGTTTATAGATAAACCTGAACTCCTAGTTCGACCAACCATCTCTTCCTCCTAAGAATAACATACTAGCCGGAGCTCTTGGTATACATCCTATTTCTGTATTCACCATCCAGCACAATGTCTCATTGATGATAGAAGGAACAAAAAAATTGCATTTATTTTTCGGAAATGAACGTAGCATCCTTGATTATAAAAGATCATTCAACTCTAGGTACAAGGATCGAGAATGAAGAAGATTTTATTGAGACATTTTTCAGAAAACTTTCCGTACTAAACACGCACTCATTTATTTCAGAATGATACTTAAGGAGGCCAGAAAAACGCTTAAACCAGAAGAGTTTTTGGTGATTCTCGATTTTTTTGAAAATTCGTACTTCAAGATGCCGTACAGAGCTAGAATTGGAACAACTCCCAAGCTACCATTCACTCGTTCCGGATATACTATAAAAACAGTACTGTTCAAGTAGGATATACACATTTAATTATAATTGAGAGTTTTGCTATGAAACAAAATTCTTTTACAAACGAAACTTTTTTAAAAAATAAATTACTATGCATGGCAGGAACCAAGTCGTACTGATGAGTTTACGGTTCTTGCTGATACAAAACGCCTACTTTTGCATAGCATTTTATTTTTTAAGATTTTTCGTTTGTGAAAGAGTTTTTTTTTCACTCAATTCTCGAGCTGCGGATTTGGCAGCAAACTCAGTCAAATTTATATTGACTAAATTCGCTATGAATTTATTTCATAGCAAAACTCTATGAAATGCTAGTCCCGCATTGTCTTGCTAGGCATTCAAGTAAATACTTAGTATTTCGCCTCGTCTATGACTCACACTTAAACGTTATTTTATGTGCATATATCAGGTCAGCTTCGCTATATGTATTGGCGTACACGGTAGGCAGGAACCAATCCGTGGTTTCTGCTCATACGAAACGCCTGCTTTTGTATAGAAATTTTTTTTAAAAGTTTTTTCTACTTAATTATAATTTCTGATTGTTTGAAACATAATACTGTTTTATTATATACTTCCCAGCGTTATTTGATAAGGTTCTTATAAAGCAAGTACGGATGACTGAAAAAAATTATTTATAATTCCAATGGATCGGCGGCGCAATATAAAAATTGGAAGAACTTCCCAAATATTACCCCATGCATCAATCAGACTTTGGATGTGAGGCCAATTGACATTTCTTTGACACTTCGCATGATGGAATAAATATATGTGTTGGGCTCGGTGGAACCCTTAAATGTGGCTGCAAAATCGAGCTTGTGGCGCTCCTATAACGATCAAATTATGACTCCACGCCAACTTTACGAAACAATAAGCTGTATTACACCGAAGATCTTTGATGGTTCAAAAAGTATCAAGGACACAAAAGCTGCACTCAGTAATACCAATCGGACCTGGAGTGACATATGCGGATGAAGGGACAAACTATAATATTTTAAAAATGTGAAAAGTAAAGTTCATCGAGGACACCACAGGTATTATTGCATATAAGGAAAGTAACTCGTGGTGGCTGGGTTGTATAATTTCTAGCAATAAGGTACTTGGAGTAAAAGTAACACGACTTAATCCATCAAGACCCATCACGGCATTTACCTATTCCAATACTCCGTTCGTCTAAATCACTTCACATTCTTCAGTGCTTTGTAAAGTAAATCTGCTAATAGAGACCGCAAATAGTTACATTTTTGAAGCAAAATATCTTAATCTAATAAATCAATAACTTCAGAAACATGGCCCTTAAAAATATACACATAAATACCGCATATAACAGCATATAAGAACAAATGGTCCTTTTTATGGCTGCCAAACTTTTAAATAAAGCGAAAAATTAGCAACAATTATGGGTTCGAGTTTCAATTTTTTTACAGTAGCTAAATATCCAATTAGGGATTTAAATTTGAAAAAATGCATACCCATTAAAAATGTTTCAAAACACATTTACATTTATACTAAAATTTCTTGAAGTACCTACGAATCTTTAAAAATTAATTCCATATAAACTGTAAGGAATTTCAGTTTCTGCTTTTTAGAGTTAATTTAATTTTTATAAAGTATTAAAATAAAAAATATAAAAAAAATTGAAGAAAAGATTTTTCAAATATTCAAGGATAAAGGATATGTTTTTTTTATCGTTAAATAAGAAATTATAACAGCAAACCTGGTTTAAGTTTTCACAAATACCGTAAGGCTTTCTTTCTTAAAACAGTAAAACTTATTTCATGGAGCTGTGGTGAGTATAACCTGAGATATGAATTTTTGAAGTTCCCTCCACCAAGTACAATTTGTCATTTCATAATTTCAAATACCTTCATCGCCACCAAAATTGTGTCACGATAAAAACTAATTCAAACAAATGTTTTCTAATAAAAGAAAACCTTTTCGCAAAATTTTATCAAAATCTAAATTGGTCGACTCAGAAATTTACATAAGATTAGTCGATTTTCCGTGGAATGAAGTTCTATCGATGTTTAATTTGATCCGTCTTACATTCAAACAAATTCGTATAAACACTCTCAACTTTGACTAACTATTAAGAAAACTAAAATTATAAAAATCGACATGAATATGTAAATTTACATCAATAATAATAAATTTATATCCAATTTAAGGAATTATATGACTTCGAATGGAATTTTGGTATATGTCAAACATACACTCTTCACTATTGTCCATGCGCCATGCCTAAGCCAATTTCTTACTAGATTTAGTCTTAAGTTCATCAAAACGCTAAAATTGAAGTAAATTTACAGTTCCCTATAGTTCACATATTTTACTCTGTTTTTTCTTGAACAAGATGTTTTTCATATTTTCTGAGCTCGTTCTTACATGTCAACATTTGCACGGTTCTTTCAACAATTTCAAATTATGCTAAATACCAGGGACCGAATTTAATTGGTATTGATAATTTTAAACAAAAAAAAACTGGGATAAATTATAACCGCCCAATTTAGTGGAATATATAAAAATATTTCTCGTGGGACCCGTTTCGATTTCTGTAAATCTTTTGAAAACTTATCTTGCTTTAAAAAAAAAGTTTTCTAAAACTATTATTTCTATCATTGA
The DNA here is from genome assembly GCA_963930735.1 of Dioctria linearis. NCBI lineage: Eukaryota > Metazoa > Arthropoda > Insecta > Diptera > Asilidae > Dioctria > Dioctria linearis. Next base: position 122,882,428 of record OZ005743.1, on the reverse strand, counting down.
ATAATTTAAAATTAAAACAAAACCGAGCTGAAAGACTTATTATTTTTTCGAGCTGGTGCCAACATAGATCTAGCATAGCAATTAGAAAACTTTTTGACGAAGACAAGCACATTGCACCCATTAAATTTAGTAGGTACGAAATCTATCTCAGACACTCACGGCCAGAATTTTTAATTAATAAACTGAAGGATAACGTTCGTTATTTTCACCAGTTCGTTGTTACTGCAGATAAGTTACATGAGATTCAAAAAGATATAAATGCACGCACCACTGAAATTAATTCAATAAGTTCCATTCCAACACGCTGGAACTCAACATTCTATATGATAAAAGGATTTCTGTTACTTAAAAATAATATCAATACTGCTTTATTTCAATTTGAAAGCTCTCAGCCAATGTTAACATCTTTTGAATAAGAAATTTTAAATGAGGTCCTCTTGGCTCTTATGCCATTAGAAAAAATGGCCATGGACTTTCAGAAGAAAACGCTGTGACTATTAATGAAATTATTCTTCTTATTAAATGCCTCAAAACAAAACATTCTGCAATAAACATAAATAGTCGCATTGGTATAAATCTAAGGAAAAATATCGGCAAAGAAGTTGAAGGACGATTTAAATCTGTAGAAGGTCGCTATATTTATGACAAATCAACACTGCTTGAGCCGAGATACAAAAATGCCAACTTAGAAATACCACTTAATGCTGCAAATGTAATAAATAAATTAAAAGAAACCATATTAATGTCAGACTTGCACTTGAGTAATAATAACGAAAATCTAATTGATACTAAAAAGAACTCTCGGGGAACAGTATTTTCACAACTGAAGTCTATCGACTTGAATCCAATTGAATTTTGGACCAGTAACACTAGCAACGCTTACCACTTATTACGCTCATCATCTTTGAAATTTTTAAGTAAGCGATTGTTTTCTAAGGCTGGAGTTTGGATAACGAAGGAGGAATTTGGAGCCTTCAAAACTTAACGAGCAGTTCGCAGTATTTTGTTTTGCAGACTGAATTTTTTTTTACATTTTTTTTATTTTCTATTTCTATTTTTTCATTGTTTATTGAATATGCTTTCTTGAAATGAATTAAATGTTTTGCTACTTAAATACTTTTCTTTATCTAAAAAAAAATATATGTATACTCGTATATATTTAGGTTTTTTGACAAACAGGTTTATTAAAATATAGAAAAGATACAACTACTATTAGTAGAGTTTAACAAAGTGAGTGTATCGCGATATATCGGTTGAACTATCATCGATACGATATTATCCATACCGATATAAATTTTAATATATCATATCAAGTTTTCTGCGCTTTGCGTACCTCTACTATGAACTTTATCAAGAACATCACATCAGAGAAAATTTAGAGAGGAAGATCTTAATGTGGCAGTGGCATATAAAAAAGTTAAGTTTTGTGTTGAAATTTCTGTAAGAGATACATTAAAAGCTTGTGTTGATTTGGTATCTAAAGATGGGCATCCATTATCAATTTTTGAATCCGCATTCAAAACTCTTACGGAATACTTATTTAAAGGTTTTAATTTACCTCTAGTTAATTCTAAATGGATTATGGCTCCCCAACACAAGTCAGTGTTTTTCAGCCCTAAAAATTATTTTGAATGATCTCCGTTGCAATTTTTTGGAAGACAATTTGCGAAATATATTATTTGTTCGGCTAAATTTTTAAAAAAGTAAAAAGAAACTAAGCACTCCTAACTATAATTGCCTTTGTCTCCTCTGTGAAATATGTTTGATTTAATTAAATTAAGATTTTATTGAAACATGTATTTTTTAAGAAATTATTGAATTTTAGCATATTATCGAATTCAAGGTTCTTTATCAACAAAATAATAAAAATAAAATAGTATTTTTCTAAGAGGTATTCTCGACAGTCCTCAATTGGCTAAAAAACCAATTAACTAACCATTTCATAAAATAAAAAGCCAAATTGATTTCTTATATGTATTTACTCGAAGAAAATAGGCAACTATTTACGACTACAAAAATTGAAAGTTCAAGCTTGTTTTAAATTTTGAGCGAAAAAGAGTATGCAGCCGTCGCGCTTGCTTTTCTAGCTTCAAAACTATTATTGATCAGGAAGAATAAAAGCTTTTTTTGTAAAAAGTCGTAGCAAAGGCCGGCTAAATACTTACTTTACTTCCAAAGTTTTGGTTGTTCCTGTTGATTTTCAACTGCACAAGACAACTGTTGTGCATGACCAATAAATACTTTCGAATAATCCTCAAAATTATCCAGACTTTTTTTAAACCATATCGTGAATATGTGTTATAATTCTAGCTCTTTACCCTTAGGACATAAAAGGAATCTGTGTAGTATATGATATTCCACTTAAATATGAACTATCATTATTACCATTATTTAAACAAACATATCGATAATCAGTTTCATATATGTACATCTACCCGCAATCTAGTTTCTGTTATAATAAAAGAAAATTTAAAATTTAATGAAATTATAAAAACATCGTCTCTGTCAGCATCTACTTTTCGTACCTACCTTCGAATTTACACAACATTCTGCAACAATCAAAGGGAGAATGTCTTAAGTGAAGAAGATATGCAATTTCACTTCCCACCAAAATATTATAAGAAAACGATTTCTGGGGCAATCTAAGTGTTGTGAAGCAGCCAGAAACTTTTACTTCTCACAACCCGCCAAGTCAGTCATATAACCGAAGCAATTTGAAAAACTGATCACGAAAATTGTCTACTGCTGTTGTAAACTTTTTACCACTTAGTTGAAGCTCGGAAAATTCAATTTTGAAATGTTGAGAATCCTTAGCTCAGTCAGCTATATATGGAGTAGTTGTAGGGAAATGCGTTGTGCTTTTGGTGTGCTTCTTTTTCTTTCTTTTCGTATTTTTATTTTCGACCTCCCACCCCATAATTTCATTTCAATTTTCTTTTTGTTGTGCCTCAAGTCGTCGTATCCTTTAGAACTACATAGAGTTTTGCAGATTTTGCGAGTTGTCTTGTGCAGTTGAAAGCTCATCTTAAGTCTCAACATTTTCAATTACTTTGCCCAGAAGCTACGGATAAGCAAATCCATCTATGTACAATACACAAACGCACTTATATACATATATAGTTATACATAAATACATTTTACTGGTTTTATATATTTTATATGGCAAATATCTGTTTGAAAGTGTGTATTGCACATACATTGTATACATATAACTATATTTCAAGCCATATACATACTTCGAATGGAATTTTGTTTTGCCCTGGGTTGTCTGCTTTTATTCGAATCCTGCACTCATCTTGACTTTTTTATCGAATCTCATCTGGAACGAGATAAATTCCTGCTTTTATTGCTTTTATTCTTCCTGTTTTCCTCTGCTTTCCTGTAATAAAATTGAAAATAAGGGAAAAGTATTGAATTTTTCCCTTTTTCAATGTTTGATGTGCATGTTTTATGCCTGTGTATTATGTATAGTAACAGAAGCATCAGCAGCTATGCTGATAATGTAGATATAGCTACATATAACTTTGCACAAATGTATATAATCTTGTGAATTGCGGAAAAGTCCTACTTCAGCTTTGAAAGATAAAATCATTCTTTATGTACAAATATGGCTACCTACAGAAGTATATATATATAGTCTATGTCATCTATATTATCAATTGTGAACCCTTAAATATTTAGAAATGTATCCGACCACAATGTATACACTCATTAGAGAGAAAACAACCGGATTTTTCAATTGTGTGGAAACTACCGCATACTGGAACTGAATAAGGGTTTTCCTCCAAGCCAACTCTGGGAATCCTGCATCTGAAAATTTTATAATGCTTACTAATGTGAGAGTACTAGTCATTTGCTTTTATTAAAGACCTTATTACTTTCGAAAGTTGCTATATACTCAAATAGAAGCTAACACCGTTCGTTCAAATCAACTTGATGCTAGAATGATCTCTCCAGTTAAGATTAGAGGTCCACAGCATCAGAACTCCGCAGAAGGACTGCAATTCTTCTACTGCTAAATTAAGAAATAAATTCTAGGGGCATTGCCTAATGAGTTAGAATATCGAGCATGTTTAACCTCTGATGTGGACCTCTCTTAAGTGAGGTGGATTTTTGATTCTCCTAGCTACTCCGATGCTGACTAACATATCTAGGTTTACGTTAATATTAATTTTGAATTATTTTATATTATGATGTTTAACTAATCGAAAATGGCTTGAAATTTTCTGAGCAAATATTCATATTGCACAAGATGAGTATTATGGCTTATGGTACTATCAATTGGCGTAACTAGGTAGGGGCCAGAGAGCCCCCCCCCCCCCCCGCCCACAGATATGATGAAAATTCCCAAAAAACATTCGTTAATTTGTACAATCTTAGGCCTAAATAAATTGAATCCGTTCGGATCAGAATCAAAAGGAGATTTTCTTCTTCAAAAAAACCTATTTAAATCATTTTAAATTTTTTAACAACTATTCTGAGTTTGCTCTGATTCCGCTGAATTTTGACAAAGGCGTGATCCGTATGAGAAATCATGCAGAACTATTATGACAATTTGTACAGAAATTTTAATTGATAACCTTTGATATTAATGAAATTTTGAAAGTTTCGTAAAACTTTATTTAATTTTCTCGAAAAAGCTTTCTTGAGATTTTTTGATTCTCATCCCAACGGATTCAGTAATTAGGCGGATTATCTCTATATGGAAGAAATGTTTACTGCACAATTAAAAACTTCATTAATATTGTTCTTTCGTTACATTATGGAACACAACTATATTAGACTCTAGACAATAAATACTTTAGGAAACCGAGAAATTCACGGAAAAACATTAAATTTGTCTAGAACCGAGTTTAGAAAAGAAGAAGGCAACCGAAGAGAGCAAAAGACTTTCACTCTAGGTTAAAGTAATTTAGTAGACTTTGCATCGGCCATCCGAATATTGGAAAATACATATTTACAACCAAGTGATGGACAACATTATCACTTCAAAAATAGGTTTGAAAATCAACCTTTGGCACACTAAGTTGACTGATTCATAAACTCTGACCTCACACATGGAGAGGCATTTGTAGAAAATTATAAAAATGTTTTCAATGTAGACATTTCCACCATACAAGTTGAAACAAAAATAATAAATAATATGTTGGAAAGACTGAAAACACAAATTAATAAAGACTTCTACCCAAATTTATACAAGTAGCTGCAAGCAGTTCTGGTTCTTCCTGTCACCTCGGCGGGCTATGAACGGAGCTTTTCCATCGAGTTAAAACTTAGTTAAAAGCAATTGCTCCAGGAGAGGTTTTCGAACATGGCATTCATAAACATTAAAAATGGGATAATTAAAAACAAACGAACAGCACAACAGGTGCTAAATAAGTTTGCACACAAAAAACTGTAAACTAAAGCGTATACAGACTTTAACTCTTTCTTGGTGCTTAATAAAAACGTAAATAATTGATCTAAAATGTGTATCTAACTTCAGACCTGTAAAGTACATAAGTACATTGCTTGTTTGGTCTACCATCGAACTACAAATCCCTCGATGCATCCTGTTCTACGACTTCTTAAAAATAAACAAAAAAAACCACAAAGAATCAAATTCACAAATGAGAAGATTCACAATACTTATCTAATAAAGTCTCCTCAGTGCACCTTAAAACTCCCATAATCATCCCGAAAATGTCACACATACAAATCCACCTGAAAAGAACAAAACATTATTAAAATTACTAATAAAGAACAATAAATAATATTAAACTTACCGTAAAGTACACGCACCTCCTCCGTATATTTACAATTTGGCTTGTCATCCAATTGACATTACGTCAAACAGACGATTTCGCCGCAAAAAATTAGTATAAACGTTGCTAGGGCAACACCATGAGGAGTACATCACATGATCAACCTCGACGAGTCTATTCTGAGCAAAATCCGAATCCAAATCAAATTAAAATTTAGGCTGACTCAAATTATTACCTGAATATAATAATCCTAAATATTGCACAAATTGAGGTCAACTCAAGCAGTTTTACATAGGAGTTAATCCTAAACAATTCAGAATCTAGACAAATTTATACAAAGAGGTTAACTCTGCGACAATAAATACAAAAGATAATTCCGACAAAATTGGAAATTATCCAATCCCACTAGTAGTAGCATTCCAATTCGCTGCACTCATAAAAGCGCACACGACAAACGTCACAAGTACCATTACTGAAGTCCCATACGCAGCAGCATTCCAATTCGAGACGTCATAAGTGCTACTACTTCCATACCATACCCACACGCAGCAGTATACAGAAAAACTTTACGCTTTCAAGGTAAATTAAATTTACACATATTCTTCTTCTTTACAGGAGCAAGGAAAAGGCAAAAAACGTGGCACGGAACCGCAGCTGCACCGCTAATTTTACGAATTTTTAAAATTAAGTTTTTATTGCAATTATTATCGATTAAGTTTTATTGATTTTTGTTGAATTTTAAATAGTATTAAGTCTGAACTAAACTTGTGATATTAGATGTAAGAAAAACTCGATTAAGCACAGAAATAAATAAAATTTTATATTTTTTAAACTTACCAAACTGAGTTGTCTATTAAAACCGGCACCCCTCCTCACGCACACTAGTACACGGAATTTTCATTGGAACTTAAGTATTACTACCAATACCGGGACCAGTACTGGTACTTAAAAAAATCTAAAGTACAAGTCCCGATACTGGTACTTAACGCACTTACTACAAATACCGACATAACGCAAAGTACTTCAGATCTTGTAAATTATATAAACACACGCCTTCTAATACCGCCTTCAGTAAAATAAAAAGAAAATTTGCGTAATATAGGAGTAACTGTAGGACGGAAATTGACATACCACAATCCGCTCTCTTCCTCCGCATTTGGAGTAGATTAAAAGTGATCTAGATGTTAAATTTTCACGTAGGAAGACTACATATTAAAAAAATAGTGACGACATGTCTGTGACTTGTAAAATGAGAAATATTATATTAATTTTTTTTATGAGGATTAATTTATTTTTTGTGTGTAGAGCTATTTTAGCGGAAATTCTCGAATTTAGATTATGTTTCTAGTGCGCTCTGTAACTTATAGACTCTCCGCACTCTCTGTAACTTTAGAAACTTTATGGTGTTCTTCAATGCAATTTCATTGGCTCTAGTCATTATATCAACATCTTGTAAGTGCTCAGAGCAATGCATAAAAAATGTTGGTCGAAGCTGAGAATACTCATGAGCTGGTATACTTCACAAACCAAATGTTTGTTAAAACCTATGTACGATATTGGGGGACCTGGCCCACCCCAGAAACAAGTTCTAGTTATGCCAATCGTTCTATCAAACTTGATCATACATCAATTGGCGTCTACCAATTGGTCAAATAATAAGCCCATTGCCATTTTTACGCCTCGGCTGTTAGATTTTGTATACTGAAAATTGACAACAGGATTCATTCAAAATTTTATACATAGCTAAAAAATTTCATATAAAGTAAGTAACGCACATAAAAAGCATTATTAGGTAGCTATAGTATTTTTTTAAATTTCCCGCATTTTTTTACAGTCTAGCCAAATTCTATTTGGTAATTATAGAAAATGTTTATACTGTTGATCTATGTTTATATAACACGGGCTTGTCTATGGCTAAAGTTATTCCCCTAAATAATTTGACTACACGGTTAAAAATGTTAGGATATTTTTAAACCAAAAAATGGAATACTGCCTTTTTGCAGTACAATTAATACTATTTTGTAATAAATTGAAATTACTACAAATAAAAATAGTAATTCCTGATATATAAGTAAAACCCTTTTGGATTAAAATAAGAAGGAAGCCCTCATTTAATTAAAATTAACTTAAATTTAATAATAATTGGTTTATAAATTGTAATACGTTCTGTATTATAAATTAAACCCCATTGGTATGAAGGGAGAACATGATAAGACTTGATGCTGCATTCAGTATAATTTGGAATATAATTTACTCTTCGAAAGAATAAAATTTTACTGCATTCAGTATAATGTGGTGTAAAATTCAACCTTTTTATACCCAATATGAAATCTATAGGGGTATACTAAGTTTGTCATTCCGTTTGTAACACCTCGAAATAATGATGGTAGAGCAAAATGTATTGGACACCCACGCATAATATTAAAAGTTATTTTGAATTTTGCATGTCCGTCCGTCCGACCGTCTGTGCGCACGATAACTCGAGAACGCGTATACTTCGAGAGCTTAAGTTTCATACACGGACTTAAAAAAAAAAGTAAAAATAAGTTCGAAAATGAGACAAATTCGGCAGCACCTTCGTGGGATTGCCATACAAAACATTCATTTTCCACTATATATTTGGACACTACCTGAGAACACGTCGACATAGAAAGCTGAAATTTGGTACACAGTGTTTTCATACTAGTAGCAAATAAAATTTTAAAAATGGGGTCAATCGGGCAATCCCTTCTTGGTGTTGCCATATAAAATTTTTAGTTTTCTACATATACTTTGAAAACGATCAGTCCTAGACATTTTTATTGTACTATAAACTTCTTCAGAATAAGAAATCCTATAAAATTGGTTATAATCATTTTTTCTGTCCGACGAGCCGTTCTAGAAATATATGCGAGAAACCAATGCAAAAAATCAGAATTGCCCAAATGGGTGACCATACGAAATTTCATACGTGCATTCATCTAGGGTATCATAAGAATTGCTCTTAGACCATTTCTAGCTTTTTCACTTGTTCAGGAATACAATTAATTTCTATAACTCGGCAAAAATGGAGTGCAAAGCGGGAATTTTTGTAAAAGTGTTATACATATAAAAGTGACAATCAAAATACAAAATATGTAGAAGTAAGAAAATTCGCTTTATTTCCTTCATTTAAAGTTCAAAATAGTGCAATAGAGGGAACTGTACGAAAGAATTTATTCTAATCAGTTAATATATAGGTATTTCAAGCTCAATGTTAATTTCAGGACTTATTTTATGGTCCTACTTCCAATACGGGATATCTTGCATCCAAAATTAAAAATTCTAATAAGAAATTTGAAAAAAAAATTACCTGAGCAGAAGAAACAGAGAACAGACAAAGTTGAATTAGGAATTCTCGGTGAAGACAACCTTGAGTTTTTTAAAAATTGTGTGGAAAAGGAGCAGGAAGAACTTATAAAATTAAGACTTAAAGCTACTGATGACCTACGAACAAAACTTTCTTTAAATCCAATCAACGTCTTCGAAAGATTTCCTTTCTTCTTTTTTGATTCGAACTTGGTAAGGAATATTTTTATATGTATGTAATACTTGTGAACTATTTCAATTTTATTACAGGTGCTTTATGATTTTGAGTTGAGTATAAAACTCAGTCTTCTCTATTATTTGATAAATGGAAGAAATATGCTGATTTTGTTCACATTGTTCTAAATAAAACGACGGGAAAAGAGAGCCCATTGGAGAATACTGAAACATTCGGTAAGTATGTACATACTATTTCGCAGACGTTATTATTATATATTTTTAATAGATTGGAATAAAGAAGTAAAAAACTTCATATCATTATTAATATTGCTACGGCCTACTTCTGGAGGACATAGGACTAAAGAAATCAGGAAAAGTACTCTGGAAAGATCCGTCAAAACATTTCTTAGATTTTGATGACTTTCAAAAAGTAGTACCACAGCATTGGCTAGGAGTATTGAGTTTAATTCGAATAATACGAATTATATTATCCCCAAAAATAACTGCAACGTGTATTGGTTATTTAAAACAATTAATTAAGCTTCACTTAAATATTATAATAAATTCCTATAAAAAGAATTTACTTCCTAAACATCACCTGATGACTCATTATCCGGGTCTAATAAAGAGAAATAGCCCCTTAGTTCACAGTTGGACAATGCGCTACGAAGCTAACATAAATATTTTTCAAAATTAAGCTCTTCCATTCGGCATCAGCAATTTATGGCAGACACATTACAGAATTTAAAATTCGAAGAATCTTTTAGTTTTGGTAAACTGCAAAAAATTAATATCAATGAAGTAACCTATGACAAAGATATTTTTTTAAATAAAAGTTTTTAAATGAAGAAACATTCAATACTTCCTGGGTAGAAGTAAGTCCAGGTTTTCATTATAGAAAAGACACTTACATATATTCGTATGGATAAGGATTCACCATTTTTCTTTGGCCGTATTATTGATACCTATATTTTACAGAAATAACGAAATCTTTTTTATTGTTAACAAGCACACTTGTATTGGTTTCGATACAAATGTAGATGGTTTTGAATTGAATAAAACAGAAGAAAACTGTATTGTTAAATATAAAGATCTACTTTAGAAAGCAACTTTTGAAAGTTATTTTGCAAACATGAAGTTATGTGTTTTGGTTCCCATAGTTATATCTTAATTTTATGTATCTAGTACATATGTACTGCATAATTATAATTTGTTAATTTCATAAAATAAAATGGAAAAAGAAAAATAGGAAGTGTTTTATTTATTAAGTTGTAATGGAGTTAAACTAAAAATTTGAACTGAACTTAGTCTAAAATTTAGTATTGATCTTATTAAAATTCTAAACTATTAAAATTTAATTTATAGTACTTTGTGACTAAAATATATAATCCTTTTGGTTTATATTTTAATTCTTTTTATTACAAATAAATTCCAGTAAAAGGTTATAATTTAACACATTAGATATTACATTTTATAATACATGGAGTATTTAATTATATTAAGACAAATTATTGAAAAGAATTTTGAATACATTCATATTATTGAAATTTAATCTTTTATTGGACTGGTCATATATACAACCCAAAAAAATTAAAATTTAGTCCCAAATTTTTAACCGTGTACAAAGCAACTAAACCGACTCGGATAATCGTGACTTTCCCTTTACTTTAAATACGATATTTGATGGGGATTCTTCTACTTTGCACTACCGCTACATTACTGTAAATACGATATTTAATAGGGATTCCTCTACTTTGCGCTATCGCTACTTTACATTATCATTCTTCTTGAGACTGACAATCAATTTACTAACCTTTGAACCTACAATTGAGGTGTTGTGTTTGCGATTGCATTTTACAAAATTATTCATTTTATAACCCAAAGTAGTTTAGATAATAATTTCTGTTAGAGTGCCCTCGGCCCCATGCTCATGATTCTTTGAAGGGTCTCAATAATTTTGATTCCATTCCAAGACCAGATTCAGATGAGTTATGTTATTCGCTACTGAAAAATTTTAGTGATTTTCTGGCCGATGTAAGATTTTTAACCTATCCTTAAATACCGGTAGTTTTCTTTATGGGTGGAAAATCTCATTTGTCTCTCCTATATTTAAATCAGGTTCAGAAAGTACAGTAGAGAATTACAGACAACACTCTTTAATGAAAGTCGTACCAAAATTACTTGATTGTGAAATTATCTCTAAGCTTAGTTGAGGAATATATAGTCCCTGAGCAACATGGCTTTGTTACGGCGAGGTCATGTGTAACTATCCTGACATTATTTTCGAACTATACTATAAGCACTTTTGAAGATCGTATTCAAGCTGATACTATTTATACAGATTTCTCGAAGGCACTTGATAAGTCCCGCATTCCTCTTCTCATTCATAAATTGATGGTTATAGGCTCCCATTACTCTTTTTTAACCTGGATTGTGGCCTATTTCTATAACTGCAAACAATATGTAAGGATTGGCAATATTATATCTGATGTAATAATGGTCACTTTGGGTCTTACTCAGGGCAGTCTATTAGGTCCTCTATAATTTTTGGTTTTCATTAATGAGAGAAAAGAGTAATCTTTTTATTTATTTTTCCTCCTGGGCTCGTATAGCAGTGTTTTTTCCTAATATAATTCTCACCCAGAATTTATTCTGAGTTTATATGAGAAGAGATCAGTTTGATCTATTTTCAAGCGTCTGCAGCAGGCAGAAAACCAAGCTGCACCGATGAGTGGAAGGTTTTCTGCTGACATGAAACGCATTTTCTTCTTCCTTTTTCTTCTTTATTTTTCAGCCCACTGCGTGGCGTATACAGGTTCGATTCGCTTCGAATGAATCTGCTTCTTTAAAAAAATTTTTACATTTTTTTAATAAATAAAAAAAATGTTTTTTCTATTTTTCTCAAACTTTTCATTTCTTTCTTCTCTTTTTTTCATTTTTTCATTAGTTTTTCAAATCACCCAATTTCGCTATTTGGTTCGTGTTGATGAGTCAAACCAAGACTTGAAACTTGTCACCAAAAATTAATGAGTTGTGTGATGAAATAACAAATTAGAACATTTTTTAACTTTTGCTATATACCGGAGAATCCCAAAAAATTCTTTCTTGAACAAAATTAAGTTTAACCCGGTAAAAAGTCCAAAAGAGTAATCTTTTTATTTATAATAATAAACATACACGAAAAGAATTTTTTACTAATATTAAATCTTTAATTTATTAAACACAGTGAATATTTTTTTTTTAATATCAATCCAAAAAATAATCACTTTAATCCAAATTTTCTAAATATTAAAAAAATGTTGTCTAATATCGAGAAAGATGAAGCTTTCAAAATTTATTCAAATTCTTCTCGAATACACTTTAGAAAAAGTTCTCTGAATTTAATTAATGATTTATTAAATATCTCTTTCTGTATGAAAATGTGATAAAAGTTTAAACTTAAATGTTAGAATCAAAAATTATTTGCTAGAATTCCATAAATAGATGATATAAGTGTTTTGCTGCTGGGATAAAATCAAACAGTTAATTTACATGTATAACAACACTTTCAAAAATATGCACGTGCCAGTGGAAATATTCAACAGCCAAATTCATAAGTTATACTGCTCTTCTTCGCACTGGGGAAAATATTTAAGAGCGTGGAGTGCAATACTTTTTTTTTAATATAATACTTAACAATATATTGATTTGTATGGAAACAATTCGGTTTTCTTTTCAGGTTTTCCCACAAGTTTTTTTTCAACAATAAGATTTTCTTCAGTTTAAAATTTACAGTTGACAACTGTTGATTTAAAAGTTTTAATAATTAATAGCATTGCTTCAGATAATCATAACTGCAGGAAGTATAAATGTTCTGTCATGAAAAGCACAGCTGCATTAAGCAAATATGTACAGGTACTAATACGATAAAAAAAAACTATCATTAGTTTTCTTAATCTATACGTTCATGGTATACATTTTAGCAAAACTAAAATTCAATTTATTGGCAAAATAAGATATTTATAAACATTTCGTTTACTTATGAAATTATTACTTATATTAATCTTTCAATGTTTAATTCAAGTAAACAGGTCGCTTGAATTAGTCATAAAGGTTTTCTGGATATAGGAAAGATAACATCAATATGAATTTTCGAAATTTCTATTTGTATTATTTCAATGCTGAAAGTAAGAAAATATGACCCCTTGAATTTAGTATTAACTACTTGATAATGATACAACCAACCAAAAGTTGATTCACAAGAATTGTTTTCTAGAAAATAATAAAAATTTACTTGGCGCAAAATCAACAGCTTTTTTATTTGATATTTATCAACATCGTATCGCTTGTTTGATTATAAAACTAATTACTCTATAGTTTCTCGAACAAATGATATTAAGGACTTAGGTGTTATTTTATTTTTGACACTTAATTGGCATTGACCTCACACATTAACACTATTATCAGTAAATCGAGACGTAGTTTAGGTTTCCTAAAGTGGAGCTCCATAGACTTTCTAAATATTTAGACCTTCAACGCATCTTAACAAGTCGGTAACGGACAAAAAATAATAATAGATATCCACAAATTTCTTTCGGTAGTTATTATTGCGAGAGAAAGGTTTCTATCAAAATGCACAGTATTTTGGACTTCCTATTATTAGGGAATGCATATTTTGCTAGGGATACGCATGAAAAAAGTTTTGAAAATAATTCTCTTAAAAATTGCAACAAAATTTTCAATTCAGCAAACAAAACCCTCTAAGAAATAAGGTGGAGCTCAGCCGTTGTTCGTTTAAGTTCCTGAACGTATCTCTTATACCGTTGACATAAATTCTTGTCATCTCCACAGTGAATAAACCCAGAAAGAGGCATTAACAGACGGAGATAAATTCAAATTCTGTGAGAAAATGTGCACACTTATTGGACACACTTATCTGCTGGAAGTAAAAGGAAAATCCAAGAAGGATGATAGCATGGAAGAGGGACAAGGTCGTGCTTGCCATAGAGACGAGAAAAAAAAACTGCTGAGTCTGCCGCTGCTGATAGGGTATCACAACTACACAAACGAATGGCGTTAATTTATGTTGTTTATGTGCTTCATACCTCCGATGCGGTTATATAGAATTATAGCCATTCCATGGCACTATGGCAAGGAGCTTGGAGCACAAGCAAAACGTGGCCGCCAAAATCGCATTTCATCTTCTGCTATAAGCCCCCAATTCCTCTCACCAAATGCTGTTGGCCGTGGAGAACAGTTTTTGTCTTCTATACCATCTTATAGACCTGGGAAAACTTGCGAAGCTGGATGCTGGAGGATAATATATTATCCACGCCATATAATAAAAAATGATGAAAAATACTTTTTCACGTAATTTCTTTTCTTTTCTTTATCGCGTTAATTTTTTTTCTCTTTTGTTTCCTCCACAGATACTACTAAAGATGTAAATTTTATGAAGGTAAAGAAGCTCTATTTTCGTTATGTCTCAGCTACCAGATGCAAATCACATTGATATGATGTGTTATGTCTCGTGAAATGAAAATCATGTCTTTTACCCAAAATGAGAATGTTGTTTACAAAAACATACGCGAGATTCCTTAAATTTATTTTTTTTAATTGCATCGTACATAAAAAATTGTTTACACCCATGAAGGAGGCAAGGCAGTACTTTTTTATGTACATATAAAATGATAAGAAATTGGAGTAAATCAAAATCGAAATTTTCCTTAATGCAGTTTGATGAAAACCTGCTGAAATAGTTATTTATTTTAATTTCTCAAAAGAAAACCAAAATACAATGAGGTTAGAAAAGCACTTGAACCAATTTTATAAGCCTAAACGAAACGAGACTTATGAAAGTTTTAAATACTACAAAATCGTAGGGAGCTATTTAATGAACTTCGCATTGCAATAAAAGCGCGCTGTTAAGAAATTTAAGGTATTTAACCCCAGCACGAAAATTTAAAAATTAATACTAATAAAATTAATGATAATAAATAATAAGAACATTAGCAAAATAAAAAATCAGAAACTGACTGGTTAAAGTGTAACAAGTAATTACTGTACTTAAATAAATCATGTGAGAAAATGTTCAGCCATTGTCCAGGTAAAAATCACAAAAAACCTAGTACGAAAAATAAAAAAAGGAAAATACTACTAAAAATAGTAATGCTTTTTTTTACATAATTTTGAAGGAAATTAGAAATCAAATAATTAAGGGATAATATCACCTTGTTTTTCACTAAAATTCACGTGATTTTGTAAGACGTACCACGAACGATAGCAAAGGGATAGAGATATGAGGTTTTGTGCATATGAAAGTATTAGTCTTTAACTATAAAAAACATATTTTATTTAAATTTTACGATGCAAAATGGCGTCATAGCAGTGCACGCAGGGAAAAAAATATCTGGGGCGGTTGACATGGGCGTACCGCTACAGGGGTTGGATTCTAATCAGAAAAAGAAAATTACAAAAGACAATAACATCGTAACTTTTTTCCGAAAATGCGATTCTTACAGCATGACTTCATTCATGAAAAGTGACATTTAGCGTTAAAATGTCACTTAGTTTTGAATGGCCGATTCTTAAAAAACTTGGTGACATGACAATTTTTGCAACCGAAGTTACTTAGCCCTTAGTGATATATATATATTATCATAGTTACAAGTGATATCAATTATGTCAAGTAAGTATAAAAATAATAAATATTTGTATTTATTTTTGTATTTATTATGTATTATTGTATTATGTATTATTGTATTATGTATTATTATGTATTATGAAAAAAACTAAATTTTAGCTGCAAACCGCAAAAGGACACGTTACTTTCGTTATAACGATTCAGAAATTATTTTACGTACTGTCTCCTTCTTTGGATTCGCCTTCGCAATAAAATGTGC
This sequence comes from Dioctria linearis, assembly GCA_963930735.1. Lineage (NCBI taxonomy): Eukaryota > Metazoa > Arthropoda > Insecta > Diptera > Asilidae > Dioctria > Dioctria linearis. The sequence goes on along the minus strand of OZ005743.1, from coordinate 122,866,299 downwards.
TCCACTACTTTGTTGTTCGGAGTATATTCAATCAATGCGCAATTATCAAATTGTCTCTGCTATATTTTAAGATACATGTCATGTCACAATCAGAATTCCAAATTATGGCATAGTGACATTCTCCTTCCTTCACAGTCATTTTGTCATTTTAATTTTATCAGAATCCAGCTCCAAGTCCCAGTTTTTAATCTTCAACAAAAAACCAAAACGTTTCATAAAATATAGTCCAAATTCTAGCGAACGTCGCAATATTTTTTCGAAAAATTCATTTAAAAAATTGCGTCAATTGGAACTTTTCTTGTTTCTTTCGAAAAAATCTGCCGTAAATATAAAAATAGGTGCAATATTTACTTTATATTGCAATTATTATTTCAAAAATTAAATATAATGAAGAAATTATGGAGTAACTTAAAGAAAAGCTCCATTTCATTGATATAAAAACCGCTGGTAACAAACAGAAAAGGTATATACATACATAAATAACATTAAAATATAAATTTGTAGATAACGTTGGGAAAAACATAAATTTCTCATGTTATTTTACCTGCTCCTATGTAGCTGCAAGCAATTCCTAGATGTACCATACAGGCCCATTATATGTATATTTGAATAAGAGCTAAATCAGCCATTTTAATTATTATTATTTATGGAAATATTATTATTATTATGTAAATCAATTTTATTTGAACTGGAACGTTCACCATTTTGGGTATTGTTTGCTTCTTGAGTACAGCTCTTCAAGGAAAATTAGTCTTAAATATAAATTGTACAAACAATTTAAGAATTTTGTCAACTTACTTTGCTTCGTTTTCTGTTTAAGTCGTCTAGACCGCTCTTCTTTTGCTGCTTTACTAGTATTCTTGTTGCAAAGATATTGTAGCTTTGTTAATAGCAAGTTTTTCGAAGGTACAACTGACTTTGATAAAATGTTTAACTTTCATGTAATGAAAATTGCATTACCTTTGATTACTTTAACCACGTTATACTATAGTCGCTCTTTGTAAAGTGCTCACAAGTACTGCTAACGCGAAATAACTTGGACGGTTTCTTTCCTAACTTGCCCCACTTACAAATCCTTTCAGATTTAAGTTTTTCGTCCTTAGGAAACTGATGAATTTTTTTGAAATTTTGTTTTTATTGAATTTGTTACAGCACTGTGGTACACAACAATTTATGACCATATTTAAATTTTAATTTAACTAATTAAATTGGGATCACAAGCATATAAATCTCATTCAAGCCAAGCACGTATCAGATATCATCCATAAACACAGTGGTCACGCCGCCTACTTTTCAATATTGGAAAGTAGTGCTCCGCACGTCCTATCGGATCGAAATTGAGGAAGCTACTGCATGGTTTCGAGAAAAATGCGTTTAAAGTTAGAAGTAATATAATTGTAATTAGAGAAGACAAACACTAACTATTGCGCATTCTAACTGGCTTTCTATAAATAGCTGTTTGCTCAGCCTTAAAATTGGGGTAGGAGAGACATCTATTAGTCAGTCAAAATTGAAAGCTGGAAACTAATATGTGTCGGTATAATTTACACAAGGAATAATAAAGACACCAAACGCATAGCTTTCTGTGCATTCGAAAAACCGTTAATTTTGCTTGACGACTACGTTCGTAAAAACGATCGAATAAAGAGAGTACATAGTTCTTATGATACAGATAGGGTAAATATAGTTGGGCATTTGCTTCAGGGTAATTAAATTACCTAGTTAATTGGAGACCCCTGATACACATAAATCGGGGTAACTTGAATGGTAAGCGCGCATGTCTGACGTTTAGTATGGATGTAGAATTGCATTAATACTAGCGAATGGTCAGCAGGCGATACAGATAATAATTTTCGAATTGTCACTTTTCATTTCCACTTTGGTTTTGGCATGACACTGTCTATCGCTGAATATGTGCTTACCACTGACATATATATTATCTTAAAATTTATACAATGGTACCTAATTGTTTTTACCGGGCGTTCAATATTTATCAGAAATTAAGGAAATCTTTTTATACCGAAGAACCCCGAAAAATAACCATTTCCTTAATTTCTCATAAACTTAGAATTTATAGCAAACAGGAATGGGTGAATCTTGTATAATGGCTGATTTACATTACTCAAACATGTGATTTTACTGACAAAGTGAGTGAGAGGGTCTTATTACTCTGTACGATTAGAAAAAAAGGCAGAGGTGATCGACTGTCAAAACATTATTTCCCACTCTTTTATAGCATAGTGTCACTTGCGACATTTCATCAAATTGTCAGTTTAAAAAATTAGTCAGACGTTAAAAAATTACAAGATAAGTATACATATACATCACTTCAAAGTTTAAATAAAGTTTCACAAATTTTTAAATTATAGGAAACTGTAGTAATATATATGGAAAACCATATGCCTTACTGCATTGTAGGAGATTCAGCGTATCCTATAAAGCCTTGGATTTAAAAAACTTTCCTTTCGATTGCAGCAATAGAAAACAAGAATCTTTCAATGTTCATTGTTACAACGCAACAATAGTTGTGGAAAATGTTTATGGAAGATTAAAAGGACGCTGGAGAAAATTGTGTACACGAATTTGTATGGATTATTGATTTGTACCAAAAATTGTAGCCGCTTGTTGTGTCCCTGCATAATATAGTTGAAACACAAAATATATTTTCGTGGGTCCAGCAAGTAGCACAAACTGAAGTAAAAATACCACAGCCCGTTCGACGGGAGCTAATCGATAGAAAAATTCGCGACGGATACGTCAGACATAATATTAAATTATTTAATGAAGAATTTCCCTAAACTTAAACATGAAATTGAATTAAATCGAAAATCTTTTTTTTAACATAACTAAGTGAGATACGAAGGACCAGTATTGTCAAAACTCAGCCAAGATTGTCAAATGTACTTTTTTGTGAACAGTTTTATTCAATTTAAAATTCTTTTGCGAAATTTAACAAAAGTACGGAATCAGTTTTTATCAAAACTATTTGTATTTGACGTTTATTTAGTGCAAGGTTTTATAGTGTCACTAGTGCCTGTTAAAACCTTCATATCGATTAAAACACAGAAATAAAATGTTCGGTCAGTGGTTGCAAATATAAGCCTGTTTATATACTAGGAAAATCACATTTCAGGCAAGTGCACTATGTAAATTATTTTTTTTTGTTAATAGAAGCAAAGATTTATAGAAATTAATACGTGAATTATTTCAAAATAAAGTCGAAATAGAACATTTTTTACCACAGATGCTCCGCACAAAACCTCTGTTTATTTTTTACAAATTGACAAGTTGTTTAGAATAGGGACGACGTGAAAATACATGTAAGACAAGGACTACCAACCCAGCCAGAATTCATTACGCGAAATCTGGCTTATCACCATTCCTGTTTGCTTTGATAAAACACTTTTTATCAGTAATAACCTTAATAATTTAATTTAAAAACATTTATTTCGACGAACCCACGTATTTTTTTTCAGTTCTCTCTCAGTTGGTACTTGGTGCTTAGACCGAAAGAGTCAGCAATATAGAAGTGATCCACTTGCTGTAGTGCATTTCTATGAACGTAGTCTGCCTATATTATACAGGGTGTCCCAGAGGTACCCGCATTTTCGTTATACCCCGGATTCCTCACTCAATTTCGAGAAATTAATTGTATGGGTGAAGAGTCGGAAAATGCACGGTGAGGGCGGTAAGGGGTATTGTGAATTTAGGTGCTTTTTTATCCTAATACCATGTAACTTTCTTGTTATATACCATATGAAGGTGACTTGCATCTTAGGTGATAGTAAACCCTCTACGGTTTCCAACAAATGCCCAACCACCTCTCTACTCTCTTTCCGTCGGCACTTATAGTATGTCAAAGCCAAAAAATTGGAAAATTTTGTAATTTGTTTTCCAATTTTAACACACAGCACAGCTTTCGATTCGTAGGCAGGACTTGTAGGTTAACTTGCTGTCAAAATATATGTTGTTACAATGTACGTTGTGAATGATAAAAAGTCATGAGGGTTGCTTTCTGTTGATAATTTGTACAATTGTAATACGTTGATGGGAAACATAAGTAACATATAACTGCCAGTATTCTCAGGAAATCCAAATTCGGTAGCATCCCCTATTTTGTTCGAACCGATAAACACCGTCCATGTATATGTTGGAATTTACGATGCAATGAGATTAGTCGACAACCTTCTTTTTCTTATTGCAGTATCGCTTGACTGTTCAACAGTTTTTATAATAAAATCAAATCTGCTTTCCATGAATGTGTTGTTTAGTGCTATATTTTCCACAATATGGAATCATAGGCTCGTCTATGCATTTCTATTGTTGGGACAATAAGTAGTTTAGTCATCTTTTGTTGAGGTGATTCCAAACAAGATCAACTTTGGCAAATTTATCAATTGGAGCAAGATTGTTATTGTCAGCAACGTGAATGTATCGTAGCAATTGTTCAAACCTCTTTTTAGACATAGCAGATCCCCACTCCCTGAAAATTGCAACCATCACTTTGCTCTCAGTACATCCAGTATCTTGCTGAAGCATTGTGTTCTGCCAATAATAGGATATCGATAAAATACTCTAAGCTTGTCATTGCCCTTCTGAATTAGGTTTTTCTGTATAAATGCTGAATAGTGGTGGTGTAGATATTATGTTGTGAATAAAAAGGTGGGTTAGCTGGTTACCTTTCACTTAGTTCTATGCGCAATATTTGATATGAACATTAATTTTAAATATGTAAGGCAAAATTAATTGTATGTAAGTACACAGTATCCTATAACAATAGCCATAAGGGCCATAATGACAAAATACATTATTGCAGTATTGTATGCCTTGAGAATAGCCCAAACAAAGGGCCGAAATATAGGCAAAATATTACAATAAATAAATATGTTTTTTTTTTCAGTTTTTGAACGCAGAAGTTCAAATACTTCACTGAAAAAGAGTTGAAAAAATGTAACAGGATTATCCAGATCTTCTCGAAAATTCGATGTATCTGATTTTTTCCGGGTTTTCAGTAAGATCAACAAGTCTCCACTTTGCGGGGAGACGTGCTGACGTTCATTACGTTCATCTATAAGGGCATGATCCTGGAAGTCATCTACTACCTCCAGTTCTTGTTAAGTTGATACCGTGGCGCGAAACTCAGTCTCTGCTATGAGCTGGTGCCTCGCTAAATTATTTATATTACCAGATTCTTCGTCACTATTATCGTTATTATTCGGATTTGTTATGTATATGTTCACAGTAATTATATCGATATCTTCTTGTAAATACAAAATTATGTTATTATGCATAGATAAAATAACATAAAACAGTAGACGATATCATATTATAAAAAAAACAGATACTTACACTGAACGACGAGGCATTTTTTGATCAAAACATTTGAAAAATAAGATTTCATAAAGTGAAAATCTGTTACAGATGTCAACTAATGAAAGTCGAAATTAATACCCAATACGAAACTTCAGTGTTACCAGAATTTAAAAACAAATATTGGATTGGATGCGTTCGCGTAAAGCAATAAATAATTAAAATGTAATCGATCCAATAATGCAACACTGGTAATAATGGGTTAAATGTGATACATTTAAAAAATATTCAAGGATTGTAATATGTATACATTCACTTGAAAAATCAATTGTGTAATTGGCACATCCATAAAACAGTCATATTTGTCAAAGGTATTACTCATTTTTAGGGTTCCGTACCCAAAGAGAAAAACGGGAACCCGATCACTAAGCCTTCGATGACCGTCCGTCCGTCACCGGGCTGTATCTCTTTAACCATAATAGGTAGACAGTTGATATTTTCACAGAGTGTGTATTTTTATTGCCGCTATAACAACAAATAATAAAAATAAAATTAAATTAAAAATTAAATGTGGCCCCCATACAAGAAACGTGTTTTTTTGGCGTATACATAGTGTTAAATTTTGTACGATGGTACGGAACCCTTCCTGTGCGGGTCCGACATGCACTTGGCCAGTTTATATCTTATAATCACATTTGTGTGGATATTTTTACTGGAAAGTAAGATGAATTTAGTAGTGAATGATTTTTTTTTTCAAATTTTTTGAAATCTTACCATTAAAAAACTTATATCAAAGTCTAAGTAAAAAGAGAAAATGAGTAACCCCCTTAGATGTGATAATAGTAGGTAATTAAGTACATAACCCATTCCAACTATAATAATTGAGGCTAATATTGCAGGCAAAGTTTTGAGTAAGTTAGAACCATTAGCCAATAGAAGAAATTGGGTTTCAGTTTCCAATTTCTTGGTGACTGCACAATCAAATGGTATCGTCTGTGCTGCCTTTCGAGTATCTCACATTATTGCCAAGAAAATGAAGCCTTTTATACACGGTGACTACATCAAAAATAGTATAATTGTCGCAATTGAAGAAATCTGTCCAGAAAAAGTAAATCTTTTAAATCATATTAGTCTCTCTCGTCAATCTGTAGTACTTAAAAGGAATAGCCGACATTTTGACAGAAATTTGTGCATCGCTCAACACAGTTACAAACAGCTATATTCAGTTCCATATGATGGCTTCTGGCAAATTATTCGTTCCTTTAAACTCCATTTGCTTATTCCAAAGTTGTAGAGAAATGTTTTTCCATAATTTATATATATTTTTTTAATATCCAATCTTGCAGATTCTGATAACGCATTAGGAATATTTTCGTTTAGGTACGTTTTCATCTTCAGCAGTAACAATTCTATTAATTCATTTTCAGCCAAAATATAATGCAGCTCCTTCTCATTTGAAGGAAATAATTCTATTACGCTAGAATCAGTCGATTTGCGGAGATTTCACCACATTCAATATCTCCTTCTTTTTCGAAATCATCAACTGTCCTCGCCAGTATGACGTTTTCTTGAACTTGAAGCATGCATGGTCTAAATGGCCCTCTTGCATTTATTAATTTGTATCTAGCTTACTAAGCCTACTAAGGGAAAATCATCTGTCTCGTTAGCTTAGTGGTAAGAGCAGTCGCCGTCCGGTAAGCGGAAGGTCCCAGTTTCAAACCCCGCACGAGGCGGTTGTTTTTTCCTATTGTATTTGTAATTTGATTTAGAATCGGTAAAAATAAAAGTTCTTAAAATTCTTCTGTTCTCCATCATCTATGGTTCTTTCTATCAGCCGGGTTTTTGTGGTAATGACCTCCTTTGCTAACTTTCTTTTGATCACTGTCCACACATTCTCAATTAGATTCATGTCCAGAGAATTGCCAATCCAAAAGGGATACCTACATTTTCTTCGAGGAGAAAGGTTTTGACAGATTTTTCCGTGTGACAGGGAGTGCCATCCTGCATTAAAATAAAGTCTTCTCTTCTCAGAAATCACTCCCTCAACTGAGGAAGCACCTTGTCTGGAGGACATCCTTGTATTGAACTTGTTTCATTGTAACCTTTACCATGTACAGACTTCCAGTTCCATTTCCAGACATGACTGACCAAATCATCACTTTTGTAGGGTGCTTCATTGTCGGTATTAGGTAAATTACGCTTTATTAGCAAGAAAGTGCTTTCATCACTAAAGCACAATTCATATCTATGAAAATTTACGTAATTTTAATTAAATTATGAACAAACGAAATTAATAAAGTATAAAACTATAAACATAAGGTAAATTTCAGAAATCTAAATCTTTGTTCTGATGATTCCTTGCCCATAGTAAACGTTTTGCTTTCATCGCATGGGTAAGCTTAGGCTTGCGAGTGGGTCTACAGGCTGAATAAGCTTTCGGCGAACAGTTCTCTGACTGGCTGGTATATTACTCTGATTTAATTTACTTTTAATTTCATTCGTGGAAGCAAACCGATTTTCTACGAACATTTTCTTGAGGAGTCGTTCAATCCGTGGTGAAAATATTGATTTGCGGCCACACTTGGTCTTCCTTTGAGGACCCAAATCCTCATCAATTTCAATTTTTCCTTTAATCCTTCTTACAGAAGCCTCAGAAATATTCAATCTCCTGGAAATTTCTCGATTCGAAAGCATTTTCACTTCGATCAAAGCCTTCACTTCGGGGAGGTTTTCTTTCGTTTATTTAAATTTATTACAAAACTTAAATGTCTTTCAAAATAATAAAAAAACCCTTCTCAATTATAACACAGTCTGTCTGATTCAAAATCGGCGCGCAGACTGAGCCAGGTATTCGCAGTTGCTTTATGTCATATATAAACGAGTCTGAGCGAGATAGCAACATTGTCGGTGATACCAAATAGGTAAGAGAAATATGAATTCAGGTAGAGGGCTTAACGCATGTCAAATATCAAATAGAGCGATTTAAAAGTATCTGAATACATTTCTTGGTTAAAATTTTAAGTGCGTCTAATAGTTTCGACAGGGACTGTATATGGTTATAATTCGGTAACCAATGTTAATCGATGTATCTACCGTTTGCGGTCGTGGCCGCGAGCAGTGTCTTTCAATAAAGCGTTTTTGTATTGTACTGTATTTTTTTTATATAGCTAAGAAATTTTTTTTCGGTCAACTAAACGATTTGGGTTGGGCATCCCTGATCTAGGGTATCATAAGAATTGGTCTTACAAGGAGAAGGTCCCTACTCGTCATCACCGATTTCGTCCAAATTCAACGTATATATTGGGCTTGACTAGAAATGAAAGTGACGCTAGTGAGAGCTGCAGATGGCCAAGCGAAACCGAAATAATGTATAATGTAGGTGAACCCGGCTTTTTTGGAAAATTTTGATAATTATCATATTGCGGGTATATTCCGAACATTTAAGCCACTTCTTTTTCGTTACAATTATATAATCTGTTATTATTATTATTATTACTTTCAACCGAATTTCAAAATTCTTTTTGCTAAGTTCATTGTGAGTCTTTTATTGTTTTTGAAACTATTACCAGATTCCGACCGCAGCGAGTGACAGAGTGGTAGCCCGAGATGTGTTAGTTATATATTATTATAATAAAAAAAACATAAATACAAATAAATAATTTTTCCAGGGGTGGGGTATTTATTTTATATTATATTTTATATTATATTTTATTTAATATTCTACACAGATGTAGAATATTAGTACACAATCTCATCAAAATTGGATGAAAAATTCAATGTCAAAAGGTCTTTCATATAGTTACACCAATGGAAAAAAGTTTCTCATTTACCGAATACTGGTGTTCTGAGGGAAGTGGGGTAAATATTATCCGATTTGCAAAACTCCTTTTACCTGTTTTTTTTTTTGTGATTTTTTTCTGAATTTTGAACATATTTTCCCTCCCCTTCTGATTAAGCGGCGAAATTTAATTTTCGACGGCCAAAATCTGTCTGAAAAATTCATTTCAAAATTTTTTTCTACAACCTATCGTTCTATCAATTTTTTGTTTGTTTTTATGGATGAGCTTTTACTAAGATGTTATCTGTACCAAATTTCAAGAAAATCGGATGTCATTTACTTATTTAGAAAACATTAAATTTTTAAAAATTTCGTCTACCGGGGATTTTTGAAAACGCACGGAAATATCACTGACAGAATCAAAAAGCGGCATATCTTCTCGAGGCTAGCATTTTACCCGAATGAATTTGGCGTTTTCGTTCAAATTCTGTTGCAATTTAACCGCGACAACTCCCGCGAAAATTTGAGAATTTTCCTACAAAACCCCGGGCTCCTCTACATTATGCATTATTTCAGTTTCTTTTGGTCATCTGGAGCTCCCACCTGCGTCATTTTCACTTCTAGTCAAGCCCTACTTATTCTGTGAATTTGGACGAAATCGGTGATGACCGGTAGGGACCCTCTCCTTGTTAGACCAATTCTGGCTTTCTTACTTGTTAATATTAAAAAATTATAACCGAGAATAGTAACCCCGATCCTTAAGACCGTCGCATGGAAAAGAATTTATTTTAAGTTAAGTATTCAAGTGGATCGAATAAGGATTTTTGTAAGGCTTACTTCAACACTCACGTTGAAGAGTATCTAAGAACGTTTCAAACCAGTCACTCTCCAATTATTAACCAAGGACAACAATTATTTCAGATAAGCTTCAGTTCAAATCCTATAAGATCTCAACTGTAGATGTGTGCTTAAGTTAATTTGAACAAAAATCCAATCGGTTTTTGAACTTCTTACTTGTTGCAATTAAAATCTTAACACAGAGTGATGAGTTTGCAATACTTTATCCCGTTTAATCTGTCACAATCCCCCATAAAAAAAAACAAGGGTAGATGGGAGGTTATGCAAATTGTAGTTAATACTCAATAAGGAGGATGTATCTATGCATCTATTGTACACATACACACCGATACGAATCCCATTTTTTTCGCGACTTTTTTAGAACTTCTGTAAGCTACCAAATTCTAAATTACGGCAATAAGAATTTTTTATGCTTATACTCTCATAAAAATCATAAAAAAACGCCAGCTGATACCCGCTGTGAAAAAATTTTACTGTATATCTACAGAAATTGCCAGAATAAATGTAACATAAAAGAAAACAGAGATAAATTCTACGCCATGATCAAAATTTGTTGAAACCTGGTCCATTTAACTGATTCGCCATAATTCAGAAGCATTTGGTTGGGTTGATGGGTGGATGGTTGGATGGGTGGATGGGTGGATGGGTGGATGGTTGGGTGGCTGGCTGGTTGGTTGCACCCGAACTCATCTATCTTTCTTGGCAAGTACCCATCTTTCTTGGTTCGCGCCCGCACATGCCTCAATACCCCATTCAGTTTTTTTAGGACTGAATTCTTCAACCGCGGCGGCAAAAGAAGGCAATGTAAATGTGAAAAGCAAGAAAAAAAATGTTCTGCACTTAAACCAGCACACCACACCACACACGTGTCGCCGTCGCCGCCACAACGATACCCAAAGTAGAAGGAAATCGCAATCATTTAGACTTGTTCCTTCTCGCGCACACATTTTTTATTTCATCCCCCATTGGGAAGAGGTGCCACCGTTCTTGTCGAGTTACCAACATCTATTTGGGACTAGGGTGGAGAAAATATATGTGAATGCCTTTTTCCATCCCCGTAGTCCTTAAGATCCCACGGCTGAGCTCATCTCATTTATTATTATTTTTCTTGGCATTTTTTAACCCACCCTCACAACTTTGCCACTTTCTCCAAAGAGCTTTCACCATTTTCATGCATAATCACAAGCGATTTTTTCTTTTTCCCTATACACGTTTTTTTCCATACAAATACGTTCACAAGAACATATACCTTGGAAAGTTCTTATCATTTTTTTTTTCATCATCGTCGTCCTCGTCGTCGAATCCTGTTATTTGCAAGAACTCCCCAGGCCTCAAAATGCTGGGATTAGAATACATTTTATATGGGGATTTCGCTTCGTTTCATTTTTTCGTACAATTTCTGTGAAAGCGAAACGAGTGGTAGGCCGTATCCCCCCATGCGGAAAGAATCCGGACTTGGGATGGCTGCCTACTTTACAGGTGCACATATGGACTTGTTGTGGGCTCTAATTTAAATACTTTATAAGTTTTGTAATAGGTAATCTAAAAAGGCGCTGATAGCCGGAAATTCTAATTCAAGACCTTAATAATAGAAAATAAATTTTGAGGGTAAGATTGAAAAAAAAATAGATTTGCGAAATTATACATATTTCTCCAAAAAAAATTATTGTGGAAATAAGACCAGATAATGAACTTAATCAGGTTTTTGATAACAACTGATGTAATTCGACCTCCAATTTAATGATGGACTTAGAAACATCAAATCTGTAACACACTTTCTAGACTTGGTATTTATGAAAGGAAGGAATATCCGTTTTTCTCAGCCGTTGTGTCCCATAAATTCTGCTTGTGTATATTATCAGAAGGTATTTCCTTATAAAACCTACTCAATTCGTTCTCACCAGCCCAGTTTCTTTTAAATTAAAATAAAATTTATATATGTAACCACATAAACTAATTTGTGCAACTACATCCCCAAAAATGGAGTTCACATAAGTTTGATTTTTCAATTATTTTACACAGATGGAAAAATGATAAGGCCAAATATTAAGCGTTTAATGAGCCAACGCTTCAAAATACACATCTTATTTACTTACTGTTCTTGAAATTTGGTCCTCTGGAGAAACAATAAAAATTATATTACCGCTACCAAAACATGCCACCATCCTTAGCAAATGTAGTTCGTGAAGATGGTTTAAGCCAATTCTCGATCATTATCGCAACCAAGTTTAATTGAAGCATCCGGTACCGAGATGAAGTAATTAATTAGGCAAAGTTTCCATTTAAACCTGAATGTGAGCGAAAACGGGAAAAACGCTTACGTACCAAATAATTTTTGAGATATTCACAGAAACTGGCAATTCAAAAATCGATTCAATTAATTTATTGAAGAAGATTTATAAAATTTATGTAATGAGAATCATTTGCCGCACTCAATCGATATAGTTCGCTGTTGGATTTGCTTATCTTCGTCAAAAAATAACGGCAGGGGCTATGTCCAGTACTGTATTAGAAAGGCCTGGTGTACATATCAGTGATTTGGCCCTGTTGTGCTGCGGCGGTGCTGCAGCCGCACACCCGGTTCCCACACCGGTGTTTCGGACATGCAGTGCCGGTAGGCCATGTTACATGCCACTCGTACTGAAAGACCGGAATTACGTTAACGGTACCGCTGCGTCACTGTAAGAATTTGCGGAAGAAAGTCCACACAATATGGACGTACGATGCCGTAACTTTGCCGGAGGTATGCGTGCAGTGCTCATCAGACGGTTATTCCGGCATCGCTATTGTACCGCACGTCCAAAACAATGATGTGTGCACCGGGCCTAAGAAGCCTGCGAAGGCCAATTAGTTTGCGCGTTTGTAAAGGGAGGGAATGAAGAATTCCTTTACTTGTCTTATACCGGGAGCACTACGTCAAAAGAGATCCAGCTGCCTATTTGCTATTTCCCTTATAGTAGGTTTTTGGTAGGCCAAATGTTGGGTAGCGACCAATAACCGGACTGCCGGCTCCGGTTTTAGCCAGACTGTTTGCTTTTCATTTCTATCCATTCCTATCTAGGAACTCAAAGCGAAGTAACTTTTTGATCGCTGGAAAGCATCGGGAGTTTCATGTAGCAGCTGTAGACTAGCTTCAATGCAAAATTTTGGGAGGACAGCGGCAGGAGCGCAGCTCTTCTTATATACTAAATGTATATGCTGAAGTTCTTGCAGCCCATGTTTAGGATTTTCGGAGATACGACCCCTTTAGCGTAAGCTTCCGCCTGAAAAATTGAAGGCGAGACACCAAGTAGGATTAAGAGTTCCACTTTTCCTTCTTGCATCCAACAGTATAATAGACAAGGACCCATTGCAGAAATTGGAGCCAAGAGCCTGTCTACTATCTGCCTCCTCTAGTTGCCGGATAGCCACTTTCGAAGGAAATTCTGTTGGCCTATTATCCATTGAAACTTGTAGGCCTTTAGTGAGGACCTGTTCCAGGATATTAAGATGTACGACATTGGCAGAAACCTTTTTTTCCGAAAACCCTTTGGCACGATCAGAATGCCTACATAGCTTCTTACAGTAGCATTTGAGTGAGTGACTTTGGACATAAATTCTAAACTATCAACAGAAGCTGATATCTCACTCTGTGAGCAGCGTTGAATGTAGGGTGGCCCGCGAGTTCGCTTCAGTTTATGGCGAAGAGTATGGGGTGGGTCCAACAAAAACCTGCCGCTGTCGCACACCATATTCAAAACTATATCGAGCATAGCCAACAATGCACGACATATGTCCGGTCCTAAAGAGACTGTTACACCACTTACATTGTAGTTAGTACGAGGACTTATATGGAATGTCCTCTGCTGCCATATACCCAGCCACCCTGTGACATTCCGGGCATCTGGTTTGTGCAATGTCCCTAGTGAACCTGGATATGAGTGAAGGAGCGGACGAAAACAACCCTTCATCGGAGAGGGGCTCCGGGGGAAAGAAGTAAGAAGAATACGTTTTAGCACATCTGGTCGAAGTTAAGTTCAACATTATATTTTCATTATTACCCTAGTTTCATACGTATACATGTTAGCTCTTTACCTAATATACTAAATTCATCAAAAAAATAAATCTATGTTTAGATACCAAATCGACCGTATTCAGGACATACGTTGCTTATAAGTACATGTACCAAAGGATTTATTATATATCACTAGAAAATGTAAAGGACTGTTCTGGTAACATTTGAGTGAGTACCAGTGAAGGTGAAGTCCAGTTTGTCAGCAAGAGCTGACAGCTGACTCCGTGAACAGCGTTGTAAGTGCTGATCAGCACGCAAGTACTTCGGCTATTTCGGGCGATTTGTGGAGTGGATAACCCAAATCCTGCCTCTGTCATGCACCATATACACACAAAAATTCGTGTCTAAACCAACAGAATAGGCGCACGACATCCAGTCCTGTAGGGACCTTTACCCCACTTACCTTACAGTTGATGTAAGTACAGGTGACACATACTATTGCCATTACCCCATCCTCCTTTCGACATTACTAGCACCAAATTGGCAATGTCCCTAATAACCTGAAACAGTGGCGGAGGTGCGGACTTTAATCGACCTACATACTAAAAGAGGGCTCCACGAGAGTGACGGAAATCGAAACTCTTTAGGACTTCATCTATTGACATTCACAACTGTGTGGTGTATTATAATAATTCATTGTGGTTATGGCGTGGCCACCTATTCCGTCAATGCACGGGATATTATTATTTCCTAATATATATTACAAGAAAATTACGAACTCATCTGGATTCGATGCGTAAAAACTGGTTCGTTTTGTAAAAAGGAATCGCTTTTTAGTCTAGGCTCCATACCGCGCTTTGCTAGCATAACCGCGCCAAATCGACATCTATTATTAAAAGACAGCTCAAATTGAACCGGCAGAATTTAAGGCTCATTAAATTCCTCAAAACACATCTGATTTGTACGTGAAAAGTTGTTTTTAGTGATGTGGTGGTATTCTTTTATAAAGCGACAGCTCCAAAATTTATGTACTATGAAAGAATTCTTTTATATCTTTAACTAAAATTGTTTATATGTCGTATTTATGTAGCCTTAAATTTGCCTTAAATTCCTATACACTTTTTACATGGAAAATATTAAGTTATTTTTACTTGTAGACTGTGTTATGATTGACATCTTGGATGACAATTCTGGTACATCAAATCAAATGTTTTCCCCATCGTCCTCATCACCATCACCTGTAACGCCAGCCCCGCCGTCAGATACAAAAGTTGTATCAAGTAGGAATGCTAAAAAAAGTAAAAAATTTAAATGAAGATTTATTAAAGGCGTTTAAAAGGACGAACGACTTAATTCAAAAAGATTTGGAAAAAGTCAACAAAATGGAGCAAAAATCTGCAAACTTAGAAGAAGAACGAACAAAATTGTTAAAAAATTTTGTGGATAACTCAAAGGATTTTCAAGCCGCGATATTAAATTTGCTAACTCATAATAAATGAAGAATATTAATGCTACACATTAATGGTCTGAATTATTTTAATTACCTAAAAATTCTGCAATTGCAGTTCGGACGTTTTCTGCATCGGAACTCATGTCATTCACCATATTATTAAATTGTGGTTGTTGTCTATCCTCTTTTTTTTCTTCTCGTAACAGCTTTATCCATTTGCTGTTGATTTTGTCATGTTCTATATTTAAAAACTTGTGCAAAACGCAACTACATTTTATTATAGACGGAGCGTTATCAATTTTGTTATCTGTACCTTTTCCTATTCTTCTAAATCTTCCCTTGAGATGTCCAAAGGCATTTTCCACAACTCTTCTACATTTGGATAAAACATAATTGAAATATTTTTGATTGGGGTCTCATGTAGTGAAAAACGGATAGGGTTTGATTAAACTTTCTGAAAAACGAAACGCTGAATCGCCAATTATAAGTCCAGGTACATTTACTCCACAAATATTTCTTGTTATTTCTTTTAAAATGGGGTTTTGCAAATGGCGTTTTAATGAAGACTTTTCGAATATGCGGGAATCATTGCTACGTTTACATACATAAATCTATATCTGTAATTACAGTAATGACAAAATTATATACATTATTGTCTTCTACTGTTACCTGTAATCAACCACAGCTAATAATACATAGGAATACCATCCTTTATAAGTGTTATAGTCGGTACTGCGAATTAATATTTAAATTACCAATTGCTCCAATACATTGGGGGAAACCTAGCATATTAAAGCCTTCTATATTTTCTTTTAAATGTTCTTTAGAAAGTGGAAAGCTAGTGGGATAGCCTGGTTGCATTTTCTCCCACACTTTCTGACAAAATTCCAGTAAAATTCAACATCAGTAGACTTCGACACTCCAAATATATTTCCGATACTTCTATATTCAGCGGACGATCCTTTATCGATGGGAATTGCTTTTCCAAAATTTGAAGAACATTTTTCCATTTCATTTCATTTTTCACATAAAATAAATTATTTCCTAATCATGCGAAAATTTTTCTTAAAAAAAGATTCGTCTTGTTCAGGTACCTCTTCTTACAAAACTTACTTCTTCGAATTATAAATATGTATGAACTTTATTACGGGAATTAATAACTCCTTGTAATATCTTTCTCCGAACAGTTTTGTTATTTTTTAAGCTTCAAAATATGGTTCAATAAAATCGCAAATTAATCTTAAGTGTTGGCGATGTCTTCTTTTATTTTTTTTTTTACTTCATCACACATCATTTCGTACAATAGTGTGAATTCATGTGTAGAATTTAAATATAATGTCCATTTACTCCAGTCCATTGAGTATAGTTAATAATTAATTTTTCCAACACTATACACAAACGAAATCCATTTGACATGAAACGTCAAACGAAATCCTTTTGACGTTAATGTAAACGGTTTGAAGATTTCAAAATCAAATCACCGAAATCATGAGATTTCAGGACCAATGTAAATGTGCTATAACTTTAAATGAGAAATATAACGATTGACGTTACTTTATTACATAAGAAGCTCCTAAATTTTTCCACCTCCATTTTTAGCATTTTTTATTTTTAACAAGAAATATGAAAGATTATTTTATGTTAACTAAGCAAATTTAGTTATTGTTTTAAATTAGATAATATTGCAGTTACAGTGGAGTTTTTTGTTTTGGATCCATTTTCCAAAAAAAAAAAAAAACTTCACTTACACTGCTTGTCGTACTCCAACTTTAGTACTTGGTGAAATTGGTGAACGCACAGAAAGAGCTTGCAAGAAGCTATCTACATCATCCAGGATGTCGCTCAAAATGACAAAAAAATTTTGCAGGTTTTATATGTCCGTTCCCATAACTATAGTATTGTTGGCTGAACTGTAATGTTCTTGGCTAGATATTCAGTCTTTTTAATGTTCATGGCTATTTGGATGAATGCTGAATCCTAAAATACATATAATTAACAACTTTCATCATAAATACAATTTATTTAGATAAACTTTACCGTTACATGAAGAGCTATAGCATTTTGTCCATCCAGTATTGAAGACTTCCATTGTGTCTTGCTCTCTTTTAATTTTATTACTTGACGTATTAGTATAGAGTTTAAGAGAATTGTTATTATGTAATTCTTGGAATCTATAAATAAATATATACATAATACAACGTCTGATTATTAAAATATATGCCTTACTAAGGGACAAGTCGATGTCGTCTAAATGTGCAAGAAGTTTTTTACTATTCAGATCCTTAATTTCAGTTTTATATATCTTCCCAATTTGTTAAAGATCCCAATTCGTAAATAATAGTAGGTTTCTTAAAGGATACAGCCGCTCGAAATCTAATTCAATCTAGATAAGAAATAGCAATTAGTAAAATTAACAAAATTATATCATTGGTGAACAATAGTAAGGTTACTGCAATTCTTTGCTTCAATATTGGCCAAACCTGAAAAGTATCTAGTTTCATTTTATAATATTTCTCTTCTACAGCGTTCAAATGTAAAATTCCACCTTTCTATTACTAAAATTTCCGAATAAACGTTGTTTTTTAACAATTTTAACAATTCTGCTGTATTAAAGCATAATTTATGATAATGTTTATAAATATTAATACTGTCAAATTATACCAATTATACCATATCACACGAACATCCCAAATTTCGGTCAGAGATGTCACTAATTTTTCTTCTGAGTTTTTATTTACTTTGCAGTAATCCAGCCTTTCCGTACATTTTACATAGGCTGTAATATTTCTCAATTAAATTTCCCCTTTGGCCTTTTCCTCCAATATAAGTTTTCTAAATATCGGTATAATTTTGTTAAATATAATGCATACTATGTATTATAACTTACGATTTTTGTATTAATTGTTCACCATTATTTATCCAGTATTCGTAAGCAGTTCTCTCAAGTTGTGTTTGTAAATTCTAAAATCCATGCAAATTTAGGAAAATGGAAAAAAGTTTAACATAAAAATTGCTTACCCAAATTTCTTACTTTTGTGAAGGAACCAAAATTGTTGGGGTGTTGACCGTCAGTGATGTGGAATTAGTTACACAATCTTCAATTTGTGCTTGTTACGTATCCCATAAAGTTAATAACAAATAATTATACATAAATTATCTGAATAACTTCAAAAAACTTACGTTCGGGAATCGCCATTCAAACAAATGTGTACGAAATTTAATGCGCGAACCAAAATTTTCATCGGTATGAGTTTGGTTATATCCTCGGCCGATAAGTTATTAAAAACCTCAATGTCTATTCCCTTTACTGTAGAAAATGCGATATTGAGATTTCGTAATATTTTTATCATTTATTTTCCTCAAAACACTAACACTATATGAACTTTAAATATATAATTCAAAGTTGGCAAATCATACAGGCTTTAATTGCAAATCAAGAACGGTAAATTTATGCCTTAAAATTAAGTGAGTACTGAAGGTTTTGTGGCTTACGGTCGTAACAATACAATTCTATCTATCAAATCACTCACTAATTATTTATTCAACATTACGGCCGATATTTCCCGTCAAAAAGAAGGATTTTTTATATTTAAAAATGTTTTAAATATTTAAAAACCGACAGTTATTTACTTTGTTTGAACATGTAGTTTAGTTTTGCATTAATTTATTAATATAAACTTAATGTTGTTAACAAAATTTATAAGCTCCTGTCAATTTATTTATTTATTATTTTTATACACATACACTATCAAAATCCGCCATTACCCAGTGTGCCAAATTCGGAATTTTTCTAAGTATTTTAAACAAAAATTAAGAAAATTCCGAAAAAATTTCGGATTCTTAAACTTTTCCCAACAAATTTTCCGAGCAGAATAAGTAAATTTTTACAAAAACGCCAAAAGTGCCGAATATTTCCCCTCAAATTAACGCGAAACGAGTTTGTCTATTCTTATGAATTTCTTAATGATTTCCTAAAGAAAATTGTTAATCTTCTCATCTCAATTCCAATTGAAATCCTAAGAGATTCACACCAATTTATCAAAAATATTCCTTAAGAGCCTTAAAGGAAATTCCCAAATTTCCTAAAGACAATTATCAAGCTTCTTATTTGGATTTCGATTGAAATCCTAGAGGCACTTTCAAGGCACTTTCACATCAAAAACAAGAACCGAAAAAATGTAAACCGAAAAACTCAATTATTCCACAATCCAGGAAATCGGATAAACTAAGAATTTTACTAAGAAAAAACACAACTTTTATGTTTTATCGGCCGAAAAGCTTATAGTTTTATTAATAAAATTATTAGGTTATCCTATTTCCCATGATTTTATTAATCATCTTGTTTTAAAGTGAATTAAATTCAAATTTTTCGGTTCTTGTTTTTGATGTGAAAATGCTCTAACGAATTCATAATAAATTCTCAGAAATAATATTAAAGTGTTCCGAACTGGTAAAATCCAAAAATGTTTGAAAATGTTTTAAATAAGCAGTATTATTTTCAATTTGTATATGTTTATTAAATAATAATGACATTAAAAACATTTTTAAGATTCGAGTTTTGTCAGTTCGGAAAATAAATAAATAAAGATAAAAACGGTACATATATTTATATTTTGGACCGATTTTTTTAATGGAATTTTTTTATGCACTTGTTTTTGGTTAACTAAATCTGTCTTTTACATTATAAAATACTGCTTTCAGGCATTTTTTCTATGTCGTCCATAGTTTTGATTATGGATATAAAGTAAGAGCCGCTTCTGTAATAAAACAATTAAATATAAATGTTTTACAACATATAATTGTTATTTTCAAATACCTTTGAAAACGGAGACAATCAAAATGTTGATATTTTAATATTTTGCTCCAGTCCCATCCGTATGAAATGCTTAGCAACTTCCGCCATAAAGATCTTGACCGATGCGATCTCTTCATGACAGCGGTCATTGCTGACCCTCCAAGAGCTGAAAAAAATGCTCTCTGGAAAATATAATAATAAAACATTTTTCATTGAAAAAAAATCGGTTGCTTCTATTTCTATTCCACTTATTTTCGAGGACTTAGAAGTCTTCTTCTGAAATTGTAGCCAACGAAGGAAGCATATCACTTAAGTTGAGGGTGTCTTTTGCGCTTGGTTCAAAGCCTTCATTTCCTCCTTCAAATAGAAGACTTCTCACCCTAACTTTTGAATAGCGAGCAGGACAGAAAGATATTGGGCTCGAAGCAGTGGGTTTATTTGGGACTGGTGAACTGCGACAACGTTTAGATGGCATATAGATCTTGACAGCTTGTTTACTCGCGAATATTTCAACCGTTTTGATATGCTCTGTACCACAAACTTATTCACGCATTTAACAAAATCACTGAAATATTTATTGATAACAATTCAACTATATATTACTCAGCTTTTTCACTTTTTAGAAAAAGTGTCATCCACTTTCAACTATTGATTGATTGAAAAAGGTTTTGGGATCCAAGGGGTCCCCCGAACGTAGGCCAAATCAAGGCTCATTGTTCAACCTCCAGACTCATGAGCAATCGGTCATTGGTCCCAACCGGACGCTCTTATAAATTTAAGTAGGTACTTTCAACTAACTCTGAACACACAATGACAGTGCAACTCAAGCATAAGAAATGTTTCAGAAATGCCTTCAAAATTTAGAAAGAAATCAGTGAAATATACCGAATTCACACTTCTTTGAAAACTTTTTCAGAATTTTTAATAGTTATCTGAATACCATTCCAAAACTTGAAAAAGCCCTGAAGAGTGGGGACTTATTTTACGGTCTGGCTCTTTCGCATACTTTCCGATTTTGATCTTACCATTCCGAAGTTCCGAATTTGGCACACTGGGTAAATACCCAATTTTCTATTTTATTAAAAGGTTGTTGACAGTTTCATCCAAGTTGACTTCTTCGCCTAAATTTATAATAATCGTGCTGTCGGTATAGGTCTTTCCATTTAAAAAACTTTTTAAATTTTTGAAAATGAAATCATTGAAATATTTTTTAAAGCGGAACGATTTTTAATTGAACACTGAACCGCATGCATAAAATTCTAAGCAATCTCTAAAAACCTCTGCTTTTCCCTTTACGCCTTAGAGAGCGTTAAGTTTAGGCATAAACATACACAGATTTCGTCTTTTCAGATTCTTGAATGTGTATTAACACTGAAAATGATAGAACTCCGTAAAATTCTGCTTATTGAGTGAGTACGTACATGTTTGTCGCTTGTAGTATCTTTACATGTAAAACTTCGTCAATTTCGTTCCTGTTAAATATTGCGGCGATATTGACTAATATTTTGACAAGATGTCGATAATTTAAAGCTATCTAAAAATGTATCTGATATTTCTGAATATAGGTTAATTTGCTCAAATGTACCTAATGTGATGGTATTTTATATTCAGCCAATCAAAGATAGTCGATAGTTATATACCTCACTTCATTAGGTAAAATGTACATTTGGGATCTAGCTAAAGTAGGATAGACAAATATTCTAATTAATTTCTTTCAGTGTGCATCCTTCATTTGCATAGAATGATTTTAGAATTCTGTACGAGGAGTCGTAATAAATAAAATGCTGTTATAAAAGGCATAGCAGAAGCTATTTCGAACTATATTAAAGGTCACCTGATAAATGTCAGGATATCGGAACTCGATATGCATAAGAAAATGGCATAAAACTACTTTAAAGCCGAATCATTACGGATCACGTTAAATACATATAAAAATATTGTTTCAGAACTAGAAAGTTACGAATCACGCTGTTTCTGGAAAACCGTTAAGATTCCCCCTCCCCAACCGTTCATACAATGATTTTTTCCTAACATAACCTGTTTCAGTTATGACCACCGATTACAGATCATCTCGTATGCATGCACAAAAACATATAAAATCTGTCTCACATTCCTTCCTAACAGGAAGGATGCTTTCCTGATATGAGATATGAGTGAATTTTACCTTGAACTCTAATACGTCATTAAAGTGGATAAGCGATAATAAGGCAATTTATTCGGCCAGAATCAGTACAACAAAAAACTCCTTACTCCTCACATAAACTTTCCTTTTTGTAAAAGCCGATATGCCAAAATAATTTAAATATCCTTAAAAAACGAGACGGAGTTGAAGTAGGAACTGAAATTGTTAATTAATAATGATAGACAGAAAATATATATATATGTTCGTATGTATAGGATATCCATTAGTAATATCTGAAAGATATACCAAGGGCAGTACAGTATGGTCTACCTATTCATTAACTTTTACTCTTGAATCATTGTGAATTGCGCTGGAGTAAGGCGAACACCATTATTAGTGTTCTTAATTGAAAGGCAAACAAGTGTTTTAAACGCATCATGCTGCCTTAAGGGTATCCTATTTGCCATCAAATGTATTTTGCCATCAAAATGTATTTTTATAACTGCAAATTTACACAGAAATGAGTCAGCTTGTTCCTTCGAAATGATGAAGGAAAAATCTTCAGCTACAATATGTAGTAGGCAAACTCTCTTATTCAAGCAGAAGCTCTCCCCGTTGCTCTCAAATCCAGATCACCCTCTTATTAAGGGTGCGTGTAAATTGGTCAATTAAAAAAAGACTTCTTTTTTTTTTTTTTGATATTACTGCTAGCTAGCTTTACCAAGGCAAATGGTTGGAATCCCCTAAATGAGGCACAGAATGGATGACGACCCTCTTAGGACAGACCAAAGAAAGCTCCCGTTTAACTTTCGGCCCCCGACAACATTTTTTTTCTCTGCTGTTGTTTTTTTTTCCATTTGAATTCTTTAGCTATCAACTCCCAATTGAAGGCCGACATCTTACAGGAGAAGCTTTTGCACGATTCTTTTTTCTCATTTTACTGCCCAAAGAACAAACAAAGTGACTTAATGACCGTCGAGAATTGGGGCTGAAGGGTCGTTATCCTTTTTTTTAGCGCCAATTATGAAGTGTAATTGTAATTGACAGGCGATTTATGTAATTTTTTAATGGAGCGGTGAAATTTTTTGCGGATGATGATGGTTTACAAAACGTGTTTCTCGTGTTGATTTTCTTTATTTTGTTAATTTGCGAGCAGTTATGAGTTTTGGTTTGGGTTTTTGAGTATACAATTTGCTGACTCTTGAGTTAATGACTTGAATTTCCGATTATAAGATGTTAAAATATGGATGTTAGTGTTCCGATGTTTTACTTATTATTTTGGAGGATGATAAATGAATTTACCCATTTCAAAAGAGGAGATTGGGTAGTTCAATGTGAAACGTATTTCATACCTTACGTAATTTTGCTAGTAATTAAGTCTTTTGTTCCAAATGATCACCATTTACCTCTGTCTTAATGAAAATTTACATAAAAACAAACTATTGAATTATCTTGAATCATCTGGATTAATTTCAGTTCCCAATGATTTTAGAGCCACTCTTGTTCTTCGTCTTAATTAGTTACGCCCCGTCTGCGATATGTGAGTGTAACTATTCCATGCATGCTGACGATGTCCAGTTTTACTTATCTCAAACAATTGGAGTAGTAGAATATACCGATTCAAGATTCTATTTTTTCGTCATATTCTCGTATGTTCTAAATCTGGGCATCATGTTCAGTTGCAGTTTTTATTAAATAATTCATATTAATAACGTTATTGAAGAGGTCTGCGGTACACTTCGGGAGTTGTCTATAACTGCTATTTGCATATGTACAGGAGATACACGTATTGTCCTAGTCAAATTAATTATTGTATATCTTTTGAGGTACCATGGAAAAATCTTTTGTAAACCTTGTTGTCAATGAGAATTCTATGTCGTATGCCTTGGCGATTACAAGAAGTGTTAATCGTAATAGTGTTTATCGTCATTCATTATAATAGGAATTTCATTTGTGATCCATAAAAAGTAGATATGCATAACCATACATTGGTCTAAGTCATTATATGAGAGTAAAATCTGAGTGCTCCGTCCCTTCTCATTTAGTTACGAAATTAAATCATTTGCCACTATGTTTCGTTACATGTAATCTGCGCTTTCACATTTTTTGTCTATTCGTTAAAGTTTTAAAGATAGTTTGAGTTTTTTGTTATTTCTTTTTCTTCTTTCTTTCCTTTTCTAGCAGTGTACATTTTAAATGTAAAACCAAAAATAATAAAATAATGTAACATAAAAATATCGCATTACCATGCTTGAGTTGTACTTTTCGGGATTTGTCAGCAGAACCCGTATGACCCCTCCTGATTAACAAGGCCAACGGCCGACAATGGCACCTATGACAGTATTGTATCTGAAAATAACATCAGTCAGCCACCAGGCTGCCGAAAAATTTTCTGTAAATTTCTACGAAGAAATGAGTGCTTATTGCCCATCGACGCGTCTCTACGCTCATAAAAATTGTTAGTGGACCACCCAAGCACCCGTTCTCGGCCTCCAATAATACATAATAATTATAAGGAAAAAATGTCCAGCAAATTTCTAAAAAATAGTTGCGCCCTTCATTATATCAGATCAAGTCGGGCCATCGTTTATTTTATACTGGAGCGAGATATTGCTGTGCTGGCTTACAATTGACTTACTTTATCAAGTTGAGGCGAGGCGTTACTGATTTTTGTTACATGTCCAGTCTTTGTATGTGATTACTTTGCCTATGAAATGAATTAGAACTAGAGCAAAACATCGTAAAGTAAATAAAAGCCTCAAGCTGGACGCATCCAATATTGCAAAAAATATTCATTCTCCCTTTTTATATTTTATAATAAATATCAGATTGGGAATCTCAAGTAGGTTAAAGAAATCAATAAATCTAATCATAACAATATCACAATAACTCAACGATAACTAATTATACGAATGAATAAATTAAAATAAATAAATAAAATATTAAACGAAGATTTTAAATAACAAACAGAATAATAGGCTAATAAATAATAATAAATAATAACTCATAACGAAGGAGATGACCCTTAGTTCCTAGCCTTAACGATTTAATTTCCCACTATTTTTCTTATGTCCATTCGGAATATCACCCCGAAATTGGACTAAAAAATTTGAGCAGAGAAGAAGAACACATCCTTTTTTTTGAGAGTGATTGGCAAAGAAGGCGGAGACAAAAGATTCTTCCGGCAAAAAACATATTTTGAATTTAAGAATAGATTTGAAAGAAACCTAGTTGAGAATTACAAGTAACTCGGTTAAAAAAAAGACAACAATAAAGTCGACCAGTGATAAAAAACTAGGGCTAGAAATTTATCAAGCTAAATTCACGCACGCAAGCAGCATTAATCGCCAGGAAAATCCGAATTCAGCAAGAACATCTGAATAATTCAAAGAAGTTGAAATAAACAGAGT
Organism: Dioctria linearis; assembly: GCA_963930735.1. Taxonomy (NCBI): domain Eukaryota; kingdom Metazoa; phylum Arthropoda; class Insecta; order Diptera; family Asilidae; genus Dioctria; species Dioctria linearis. Next base: position 122,840,582 of record OZ005743.1, on the reverse strand, counting down.
TAACTCAGCAAAGTTAAATTTACACCAGTGAATCGGCATACTCGGCCAGGCAGACCCAACCCAGCGAGAATACATAAAAGGTAACGCGGCAGCGTGGAAGAACACATGCGTAAGGCACCCATCAGCTATAAAAAAAGATTTGAAATGAATAATTTAAATAAAATAAATAATGCAACAATTTTTAAACCAAAATAATATTAGTAAACTAACCTATAAGCAACAAATTAGAAATATCCAAAATCGTAACTACTAACCTATATTTATAACTTTTGGTAGCAGGACGGCCGTACTAGGGACTCCGTAAGCGCTTTTGTAAAGGTTCCCAATCAGTTTAATAAAATTTCATATTTCAAATTAAAAAGAATTATCTTGTTTTTGCGCAAAGTTTGCAAGAATTAAATCCAGTCAGTGTAAGCTAAAATCCCTAGACTTTTTAGCTTACATATGGAGTATGGATATGGACTGACAAGGGATGAGAAAAGAAAACAAATCCAAGAACAAGACTCAGAGGGCTTGAAACGCTGGGAGCTATGTGTTCACTAGCCTTGGTATTTTTCTGACTGGGTGTACCTGAGTTCTACTGATAAAACCCGAACTCTCGTACAACTTTAACGCAAGCATAGCATGGGCTATGCGATATCTATATGCAATAGTATTTTTGGTAAAACAGTCAGAAATCTTGCCTCTCCTATCTTATTATTAGGTTATTTTTGGGAATTGGTTGTTAGAAAGACAGTGAGTGTGGATATTTCAATATTCTTCGGACAATAGACTGCATTGATGGCTATGGCCATTAGGCTTATCTACAACTTCTCCAAATATCATGGTTTCTTTCTTTGATTTAAAAGAATATTGAAATGCCATAACCTTTTTGATTTAGATAGAAACTCTGTCATTATCCGAAAATTTTCACAGATACCATCCTTCTTTTTCTCGAAAATATATATATATATGCTTGAATACTCTGAATATTTTTTTACCCAAAACATAATGACTAATTCACTTAGTTAAATTTTCCTCCATTGAAAACACGTCTTTCAAACTTTTAGTAATTGGTTTAATTTATTGACCCTTCTGACAAAGGAAAGCACAAAACTCGCAGAAATTCTTTAGGAATAGTGCGTTCAGCAAAACTTGGAGCGGATATGGATTTTACACTTTTTGCACACAAGCTTGTTGATGATCCTACAGTCGTTTGTTCCATAATACCAAGAACTTTTCCACTATTCCAGGGCAAGAGTGAATTGATTTACCATGTCTACCGATAAACCTCAAATGAAGATGGCAGAAAATGATGTTCCTATCGCAACCTTTTCCTCAAATTCTCATTACTTCTCTTTTTGCACTAAAATCATATAAACTCATATAGCGGTTACACTATGTTAGTATTCACCATCAACAAATTCCTTTTCACAACCAAAAATATTTTAAAGTAGAAGATATAAAACCGAAAAATTACACTCGTATTTAAATTTATGAAGAGGCCATGAGAAGTGTTTTCAAATATTTTGGAATTTACTTCAAATCCTGAAAAACAGGGTTGAGGCATTGCTTCTTGTCCGAAAATACATATAAAGTTCAGCGTTTTGATTTTCTATATTATAAGCAGATTTCCTAGAATACTTGTCGAACTTTTGGCTTCCATGTCATTTCTCCTTTATCTTTTTAATTTGAATATTTCTCCTTGAAGTTTGATTTAATACAATTTAAAAAACTTTCCAAAAAGACCTGAGGGTAAATAATTTTTCAATTAATTCTTAATTAATTAATTAAAAGATTTCTAATCCAAAAAATCTAAAAAAACTAGAATTGGTCTAAGACCAATTTTTATGATACCCTAGACTAGATGAATACCCGTCGTTTAAGTGGTTCTTCGCACATATTTCTTGAACGGTTCGTCCGACAGTAAAAATGATTATAATCAATTTTATAGGATTTCATATTCTGAAGAACTTTCAGTTCAATAAAAACGATTAGAACTGATCATATTCACAGTATACGTAAAAACATAAATCTTTATATGGCAACACCAAACAGGGATTTCTGAATTTACCCCATTTTGAAATTGTATTTACTATTTTTATGAAAACGCCGTGTACAAAATGTCCACTCTCTACGGTGATGCTTCCTCAGGCAGTGTCCAAATATATAATGAAAAACGAAATTTTTGAATGGTAACCCCATGAAGGAGTTACCCGATTTATCCCATTTTCGAACTTAATTTAATTTTTTTTTTAATCCCGTGTGCAATATTTCAGCTCTCTAAGGATACGCGCTCTCGAATTATCGTGAGGATAGACAGACAGACGGACATGCAAAAATCAAAATAACTTTTAATATAATGCGTGGGTGTCAAACCCATTTTGCTCTACCCTCATTATTTTGAGGTGTTAGAAACAGAGTGACAAGCTTAGTATACCCTTGAGATTTCATGTAGGATACAAAAGTACCTATATAATAATATAAAAACATTTTCTTTCTATTTTATATTTAGTATTTAACAATTTATAAACATAGTGTTTAAATAAAGATACCTATCGGTGTATCACCCGATTTCTTGATGTGAGCTGTCGAAAAATTCATTCCACATGGCCCTCACCTGGAAGTCTGTCCTATTTAAAAATTTCACTAACATAATAATTCAAATTCATATTATTAATGAGTCACCTTATAGATTTTAGCAGTTCTTTGATTTTTTAATAGCTTACAAAGTACCTTTCCAAGGATAATATCTTACAAAATGTTGGCTCGATTTATACGTAAAATTTTCTATCTCAATAATTTTTTCAAAATTTTGGTTCTATTTATACGTAAAATTTTCATAAATACCGCTACTTATATCAATAATTTTTGTATATATGACCTAATCTTATTGGCCGTTTTTTAAGCCACAAATGTCCTTTTCCATCAGAAAAAAATCATATCCCAATACCTGCAATAAATTCAACACACACGGGAAAGCCATAAAATTACACTACCTAACACAGGGAGATATGTGGGTTTAGTAACTCGACCTGCAATTGTTTTAATCATAAAAGGCAGTGGTGCACTTATTTAGTTTAAGCAACATTTAGGCAATTTAGTATTTACTTTCTCTTCCTCTGTTGGCGAAATATGACCAATTGCAATTTTTCACTAAAATTACTAATATATGACTTAAAATCAAATTCTGAGGGCTAAGTAAATTCCATTGCAATTAAAGATGAATTTGCTTCCAATCACTTTGTTGCTCTTGTTTTTGGTGCCGGTCTTCACAAATCTGATATTTATTGCAACTAGTACATATCAACGAACGTTGAGGATAAGAATTTCTATATTTTCTCAACGTATTGTTCTCTTTTTCGAAAAGTAAGCAAAAAGATATCATTTGTGCATTTCTTTCCGTTTTAATACAGTTCCATAAATTCCGAAATTGCTCGCAAACGTAAACCAAACGTGAAGAGACTTCATTGCAAGTAGTTTTTTCTTAATATCACTGAAAAGGTAGATATTTTTCTATCCAACTTGCTTTTACCTGCGGAGTAAAAACTCTGAAATTATTACAACTACTGACGCTTTACATTTTACAATTACTGTTAGCATAAAAACAACTTTTGTATGAAATTATTTGCACGTGGGCAAGTAGCAGAACAAATTGCAACTACCGTACATGAAGTAAACGTGCTTTTACCAGAAAGAACAAATTGGTGAGAAAATTTCACTATAATCTAGCGTATAAGTATGGTTTAATAAGAAGAAACGGGTGAATAGCCGCCAGAGATCGTATTATATTCCATGCAGTTCATATCATGTCCATAAAATCTTAGTTCTTAGTCATTTAAAGATGCCCTGGCCAGTCAAATGCCTCCGCATCCAACCATTATGACTCTTTCATTCCTCCATAAATTCGTTTTGTTCTTTAATATTGCAATCATCTTCTTATCGTAAAAATCATCTTATTACCGCAGCCTCTGTATTTAGAGCCTTATAAAGACTTTTTACACCCCAATAACTCGCAGTGAATGCAAATTTTCATTGAGCCTGGCTGGCGTGTAAATTATGTAGAAGAAAGTAACCAGCCATCGAAGTGACTTTATCTGCGGGCCTCATCAAATATACGATCAACTTTGAAGTCCATCTAAAAGACACAGGACATGTCGCGCGATGATATTATAACCTCTTTTTGGCAGAAGGTGAGGACAGATATGACCGGTGTTGCTTACTGTCACCTGTCAACCAGGTAGTACTGGTACAACACTGAATTAAGAGTCCTTAATATTAAACATCCATTATAAGTTTATTGCGGGATGTTTTGTATTAAGAGCCAGACGGGTAGGGCCCTTAAGTCGAAAGTGGGTAACAAAATTAATTGACAATATTGCAGACCACTTATAACTTCCTAAGTATAACCACCACTCATCGTTTCGTTTTTGACCGCAGCTCCTCGCGCCGGGGGCTGTACTATCTCAGGCTGTCGCCGATGCCAGACAATATAAACGAGGCGTCTGTTATGCTCTTGTAAACGTAAAGCAATGGATAAACTCATTAATATGTATGTAATAATGTTGAGTTTTAATTAATTGTAACTTAATACTTTTTATAAGGTGTTTCTTTGGTCAACGGAACTCTTTCGACCGGATGATGTAGTTGATTTCTTCTCGCAGAAATAATTAATTCACAGTTGGTAGCAATGCAATGCATATACAATCGAACAAACAACATCAAATTGATGATTTCAACTTTGGAAAAAACTCCTAAAAACACCAAATTTCATAGGGTATTAAATGTCTTAATTTAATTTTCTTGTAAGTATCTTCAAGGTGAAATTAATCCTTTCGCGCAAGCTTAGCAGTGAATATTTACGTTCGACAATTTTTAAACATAAAAAATAAGATCTAGAGTAACTTCCTACTTTTTGCAGTTTGTGTCGACAGTTCACCAAGTAAAATTAAAACCGTGGAAAGAGTTGTCGGAAAAATTAAATGTACCTGTGAAAAAAGTTTGCAAACTGTGCGCAATCCTCTATTTACTATTCTCTTATTAAAGTATTATACTTATGCACTATGTGCATTCTTTGTCCATTTAAAAGATCGAACAAAGTAATACAAATATTCACACCTCCTAGATTACGAAATAAAAGATAAAAAAATAAATTATGCGGATGAACCACTGACGTATATAAAATGGACTGTTGATACTCTTGAAATTGCTTACATTATTTGACATTATTATGGGATAACCTTTCTATAGTTGTCTCTTTTTGGTTTAACTACTTTATTCCGCTGAACTTCAAATAATAAATTCTATACAAAATCCACCATGGTCCAGTTACAGTTCAGTGGTTTTCCCAATGAATATATAGAATAGAAGTGGATAGCAATACAATATTTGTAATCCTTTCTCCCATGCCTACTTTTAGGGACAGGTAGACAAAAATTGCTTAATTTTATTTCTTTAAAAATCTAATTTAAGAAATATTTCATGTTGTAGGAGATTAACTTCCAAGAATAGAAATAATTCCGAATACATCTGCAGTTTGTTGAAGTTTTAATATGAATATTAAAGCGAAAATAAAACTTGCAATTAAGCTAACTGTCACAATCATGCCAACAAAAGTTGACCCATATGAAATAGAAAATCAGGCAGTCCATGTTATATAATACGTCAGTGGGATGAACTGCTGGATTTTGTGAATAACAGCACAAAAAGAAGTTATGTGAACATTTCGATTTATTTATCATTCCTGTTAACAAACTCAGCTTATGTTTAAATTAACTATGCTAACTAATTAAACATTCGAGAAAAATATTTAAAAAAAAATCAGGAAGTTAATTATTGTGAAAAATAGAAATTTTGAAAAATATTTGGCACTTATTTACGTTAATATGTAAGAACAGTTCAAAAAAATAAATATTGGAAAACAAAAATTTAAAGAGAAAAAAAATTAAAATTAGAAAAGGAAAAAATATGAAAATTTGTAATGAAATAAATACAAAAAAATAATAATAATAAAAATCGCAAAATAAATTATTGTACACGTCGCTGCAGAATTTGTGTGTAGGAACAGCAATAAATTTTGCCACTAAACAGTGCAATTTACTGCAATATCAACACACACTAAAATTGTACCCCATGAAATGATGTAGAAATGAAAAATCCAAAATAAAATTGCACAATTGAAAATGTCTGAACTTGAAACCACTCTCGCTTGCTAAAAAAGAAGAGAGCGATTGTCAAGTTAAGTGCCTTTCCGCTATTTTCTTGCAGTTGTCATTGTTTCGCTCAATGTTCACATTTTGGTCCTCTTTGTACTTTGGGGCTCATCTTTAGCCCTCAATTCGATTTTATGTCTTCTCTTGTCGTCTTGTTGGTATTTGTTCTTCGTTTTCCTTGCAACTTTCCGTTTTTCTGTCGTCTTTTTCTTTAAGGATGATGTGCCATATCAGCCGCACTGGATGTATTTCTCCCATTGGCGTTAGTTGTTAGTTGTGGGGCGGGGGAGGGAGGTAGGAGGGATAGGAAATGGATTGTTGGGAGAGCTTAGGAATTTATGGTCCTAAAGAATTGGTCTTCTTCCGAGACACTCTGGTTAACCGTGGCAAAGATGTGACTATCGCGGTAGTGATCATATTTGTGATTGTAGAAACTTTCTCGACAATCATGTAGATGGTAGATATTTCTAGGCTCAGGCTTCGTTAAGAGCAGTGGTGAGAGGTATTTAAAGTTTGCAGGTATGAGAAGGTCCGGCAAGTTGTTTATAAGTGGGTTTAGATGGTTAGGGACTTTATCGACTTGCTTGTATGCAAGTTCGAACAAGTACTCCTTTATTAGAGTGATATCGGCTGCTTCGTAGACTACCCTGTTTGGGAAGTATTTGCCGTTGGATCTTCTATGGTGCCCTGTGGATGCTCTTAGGATCTTCCTTTCAAGTAAGCAGGAGAGATGTTGTGCCATACGGGGAAACAATAGGTGACTACTGGCCTAATTAGTTGCTTATAGAGCAACAGTTTTGTTTTTGTGGAGAATCCGTCCCTGACATGCATTATAGGGCTGTGTAGGCTGTAAGAGTAGTTGGATTTTCTAATGACTGCTTTGGCATGGGGATTAAAATGCAGCAATGTGTTGAAATTAACATCCAAATACTTGGCATTATCTGTGGATTTGATTATTCCCCCATTACAGGTGGCCTCTATTAGCTTGGACTTTTTGGGTTACATGTTTCTACCCGTGTAGAATCTCCGAATGCAGAATGGTTCAGAATTCTGAACATTTATTTGGATCTTCCATTTTTTGTGGTAGAAGTCGAGCTTTCGGAGCTGTTGGTTGACTTTATTCATAGCCAGAATCGGACAGCGAGATTGTGGGAAGGTGAGAGAATCATCTGCAAATAGAAGTTTCGTGCCATTTTCATTTCGAGATTGGTCCGAGGTGTACAGAATGAAGCGTATTGGGCCTAATATGGAGCCTTGAGGGACGCCAGCTTCGACTGCTTTGAGAGGTGATTTATGTTTTTGAAGCTCCACATAAAATTTTCTAGTACTAAGAAAACTGTGGATTAATCTAGTTAGGTGAGGGGGAAAACCGAACGGTCTTAATTTGTAGGTAAGCCCTGCTGTCCAAACTGAATCGAAAGCACCTTCTCGACATCAAGGAAACAGACTACAATGCACTCATTTTTGTTCAGAGCGTTGGTAGCATCTGTGTGAAATTTGAGTAGCGGGTGAAGTGTGGATTGTTATCGCTTGAAGCCGAATTGAGAATCCTTATGGATGTTTTTTTCTTCGGTCGGTGTTGAGAACTTATTGGCGGATAACCTTTTCAAAGAGTTTACCGAAGTTTGATATCAGTGAAATGGGCCTGAATTCTTTAATGTCCATAGACGAAGTTTTCTTTCTTCTCTGTCAAAAAACAGATATTTATGCAGTTATTGAAGACCATTGAGGGGAAGTCTATAGCTATGGGGGTAGGTTTTTTACTGCATTTGAAATTTTGACAGCACCACTAGATATCTTGCCGTTTATTGTCTTTGTTAAGACGAAGAGCTCGAGAGGGTTGGTGAAGATTTCTTTTTGTTCGGGATAAATCGATGTGTTGTCCATGCAGAAGAAAGTTTGTGACAAGCTTTCATGTACCAGGAAAGTGTTGACATTTCTGTTGACCTTAGCAGAGAAGGTAGGGCTGTTAAGGGCGGTGTTGTTCTTGATGATATTTTGGAAATATGATACAAAACCATCGCACTTTTCCTGAGGTAAAATTAGATTGTTTTAGTTACTCGAAATGACTTTGTGGAGCTTTGGGTTCTTGGAACAGACTTTGATAATGTTCTCGAAAGTCTGTGGGCCTGACTTGATCTTTTTAAGTCTTTTCCTAAAATTTTCATCGCAGAACATTTTAGTTTGCTCATCGATGATTCTTGATAAGCAACTGACTTGGGATAACACAGTTTGGTAGGAAATCGAGCGATCTGTGGTATATGCGGTTCAGGATTTTACTCAGTTTCTGTCTTTTTTTGATGGTATAGTATTTGTGAGAACAGGTTTTGAAAAAACCATCTATATTGTTTTGCAGGCAGTTCATGAAGAGCTCAATTTGTGAGTCGATTTTGAAGTTCGTGAGGTTTCTGTTATTGGCAGGAAGGTTGTCTTGATACAAAATTGGCAGTCTCTCCTGGAATTCGATCCAATTGACATCTGCTATGGGCCATCGGTAGTATTCTCACTGGCGTGTTGATTATGATGGTCAGCTCTAAGGTCAAGTGGTCGGAGGGGGCATGGTACGTTTGAAATTTGTAATTTTTGGAAGTAGGTTTTTCAAGCTTGATGAAAAAGAGATAAATTCAATGTATGAGCCAGAACGGGAAAGGTTGGAGTGGTTGGTGAGACCACAATGAGGTCATAGTTGTCTTGTTTTCTATCCAGCCAGTTTGCTATGAACTTGCCAGATGAGCTTTCAACTGGGTCATTCCACTTCAGGTGTATGGGGTTAAAATCTCCTTCAATAACCGTGTATGTGATATCTTTGGGAATATTGCTTAATGTGTTGAAATATCTCTTTATTTGGGTTGCCCGAGCTCCCCATGTTGCAGAGCGGTCTGAGCCTAACTTCCCCGAACTTGGGCCCATCCCTAATTAGTATCGCCGTACCAAGGCACGTCTCTGTCTTATCAGAGCTGGGGTGGTCGAGAATTTCTTGAAATTAAGTTTTTGTCGAGGTTTAAGATATGTCTCTGAGAGTAGAACGAAGTTGGCTTCGTGTTCCGCTAGGAACGAATTAAAGACTCTTCTTTTATTTTGCATTACAAGTGTGTTGCAATTTAATTCAATTATCTCCAATTTATTTATTTCCCTAGTCATAGGCTGAAAGCAAATTGAAGATAACAGCATGCGATTGCTCTGTGCACATCCTTTTTATAGCCCTTAGAAGGGGATATTGTGAAAATGGCTGCTAATTTTTATCCATAAGGTGACTCACAAAAACATAGAATTCATAATAATAGTTTGAATTTCTTTAATTATTTAATCTTTCATCTGTATAAACGTGGTTTATCAGTTTGAACTAACTTTATTATAATTTTATTGTTTATTACTTTCATTCAGAAAATTAATTCATCCAAATCAACTTGAAACTTCCAACAAACTAGATCTATATAAAGAAAACGCTGCTATTAAGTGCATAATTTAATTTTAAATTTTCTGCACTTTATGCTTGTTTTTTAATCAAGTGCATGACAAGTGTTTGAGTTTTTCTCAACTAATCGTCGTGGGACATCCTTTGGAAGCTACCTATGGCAATAATTTTAGGTCTGTCATTATTAGTAAATTTTTGTTAATTTATGCTTTTTTAACTAGCAAAACAATTTCAACTTTGAGGTTTTACCTTTTCTTTTGTAAATGTGTTTTTTTAACATAAATTTGTTATAAGTTGCGGTTATTTCTTTGTTTTTTATTCATTCTTGTTTACTATGTGTGTTATTACTGTTGGTTTGTTTCCGTTTTATTACAGCTTAATTTTGTGTAAAAATGCTTTTAATTTGTTATTATTTTAACATATTCTAATTGTTTTAGCTAATTATTTTAATTTTATCTTCTTTTCTATTTATTTCAGGTTAATTGCTATGGATCCAGTCAATGTTTGCATTGAGGGAGATATCAGCTGTCAAGACTCCCACCAGGCTAGAATATTAATTTTAATTAAAAAATTATTTTTAATTTTCATTTATTTATTTCGTTTAGGTTAATATATGAAGACGCGGCTGACTGAACGTGCACTATATTATTCAGATCTCCTCGACAAACTGACCATTTCCTTATTTTGTTTTTTGTTTTTTTTTATAATAAATTTATTAAAATTTTTATATTAACCTTCAATCTCTCCTCTATTTATTTTCTTTTTTAGAATTCTTTTCCGATTTCTTCCTCTAATTCCGAGTTTGAAAAAATTTTGGCAACATTTTCCAAGAAGGTTCCTATGCAGTAAATATTCGGGCGACAAGAAATGCAGTCTACATCAACTCTAAAACTATTTACTTCACAAAAAAATATTTTGCACAATATTCAATTCGGTACAATTCTTGAAATAATTATTTATTGATTTTGTGATACTAAAACGGAGATATTGTCAAGAGATAGGACGATTTAGCACCTATGTCAGTCCCTGGCCAAAAAATTACAAACACTTGAAAATTGGCCAAAAAATTACAAACACTTGTAAATTTCATCATTACCTGAAATTATCTTCATCCTTTCTTCTCGGAAACCTATTTAGGTTATTAATGGTTTTTGATCGGGTTTTCCTAATTGGTTTACGGTAACAAAACGATGGTTTGATCCTTTTTCCAGGTTGTTTCTGTTAGAGGTGCCAATTGTTCAAGTGCTTCTGGTTGATTAACTGTGTTTTTAGTGGCTTAATTGAAAAATTTGTATTACTTCGGTTTTGATTGTAAAGTTTTTTGGAGTTAAACATTGAGCTGCTGTGTAAATAGTCAAATTGCTTTATTTTTAGACATTATTACAGTACAAAAAAGCAAGTTTAATGAAAATCTATCTTTGTGTACAGATTTCATAATGGGACGAAATGCAGATATTCACAATGAAAAAAGAGTGCAATTTCTGCACTTCTTAGAACAGGGAAAAATTCAATGAGAGAAATTTCTCGTCTCCAGGGAGTTTCACCCTATGTAGTGGTCTAAATTTCTAAAAAAATGAAGGAAAACTTTATAAAATTTTCAAAGTGTTTGTGATTTCTTCAAAGTGTTTGTAATTTTTTGGCCAGGGACTGTATGTATGTAAATGCGAAAAATCACTTACGATCTAATGTGTATATTTTCAAAACGAAGGGGTGGCGGACCTTCATACATGATAACTTAAGTTCTATTATGAATTTTTGTTTCTTGAACTCGTTTATTTGAAATATTTTTATTCTACGTGTCAGAGGATATCATTCAACAATGCTTGTAAGGATTTCCTCCATGTTTCATTGATGATCGGAGCGGATAACACCGTAAAGTTACATGAATTATTTTTATTTGCACGGGAAAGGTTATACGTGTTTTAGTTTGATCGGCGATCTTTTGCATCTGAAAAAAAAATGGAACAAAGAATTTGCATTCAATTTTACTTCAAAAATTGTACAAAGTGCAGCACCGTATTGGAAACGTTGAAGGTTATTTTTGGAGAATCTTCAATGAATAACACTAGCGTTTATAAGCAATACAAATATTTTCTAGAAGGTCGTGAAGGAATTGTTTACGATGAGCGCCCCAGCCCATCAACAACTGGGGAGAACAATATTGTCGGATGTTTTGAACATAAAACGTGTGGCAACAAGAATGGACGTTGCTCAAGCAGGAGTGGATTTTATCTAATGGAGACTACCTTGAAGTAGATAAAGTTAATATTTGGAGAAAACCGAGGATCCTTTTTTTTATAAGACGTCATATATTCTGGTACTTATAATAGTTGAAAAATAGGTAGTATCTAATACATTAATTAGGCGTCATTTGTATTTTGCAAAGCAGTTCGGTTGCACTGCAACCATTATTTAGCTTATTGTCCATTGCTTTACTTCATCCAATAATTCCACTCTTCCTGAAAGTGCAGTTTCTCAAAGTCGTCGGGCTTTGAAAAATATGAGCCGAAGTCTGGAATCTACATCGTGCAATGGCCTCGTAAAACTTGCTCCGTTGTTTCATCCTCTTTGAGACATACACCAATGGATGATATACCAATCCGATGCATGTGTTCCTTAAGTCTGCAGGGTCTTATTAGTATCCCTGTAATGATTCCTAGATAGCCGTAAAAGATCAGCTCTTCTTTGATAAGAGTTCTTTAATGAATCTCTTGGATTGTCTGGAACCTATCACTGATGTTCATCTCTGGTCCATTTGGTTATAGATGCAGTTTTTATGGTGAGCTTCATGGTATTATAGGAAATATCACAAAATGATTCCAGTTCGATTAGTGACATGGATGCTCCTATTTTCGCCAGTATGTCTACGTTATCATTTCCATCAAGTATCCTGGCACCTATTGAAGTGTTAGATGGTTATTTGTGCCAAGGTTTAATAATTATTACATACATTCTCGCATTACCTTCATTTTGTCGATCAAATTTTGTTTCAGTAGTTCTTCAACACTTTTGGGTGACGAAACAAGTTTCCTGGTGTACTTCCGCTCAGGCAAACTAGGTAGTTGCTCAGGGGTCTAACCTTGTAGGGTGTCCGCCGGTGGACGAAAGGGAGGGTATACATGGAAGGCATGCGACACCGGACATAATAAGCAAATTTAACTCACTTTAGTATTACTGCACACAGGGGCAAATTTACCAATAGGCAAAACAAGCCGGCAAATTCTCATTTGATGAAATGATGAAATAAATGGAAACAAGACCGAAGTCACACTATCCATCAGGGACGGATTCAGAGTTACCGTTTTCAACATCATAATTGATAGGTGGATTGCAGAACTACAAAGACATGGTTAGAGAGAACTTGAGTACAATGTTTGATTTTCTCATGAAACTACATAGCTTGGAATCTCAAGATATCCGTGAGTATGCACGGAACTTGAAAGACTTCTATCTAGAAGATTTAAAAAAAACGAGTATCTGTACCTGCGAGCTCATTAGTCGTCTGCTGCAGCTACACGGGAAAAACAATTATCGGTCCTGGAGTTGTACAAGTACATCCTGGACAGAAGCTTCTTGGACATTTATCCAAATGTGGAAATAGCGCTCCGGATGTTGTTGTGGACAACAGAGTGAAACTGCTCGGCAGAACAATTGTTTTCACCGCTCAAACAAGTGAAGAATTACTTAAGATGTACGACAGATAAAAAATCGGAAAGAATGCAGTCTGTGGACTATAGTGAGGTAATCCGTACCTTTGCAGAGATGAAAGTTCGTCTCGTGGCAATCTAAGCGTATGCTTAGACGAAACGAACTCTTCTTTGCATACAATTTCGTACTTATTTCTGTTATTTCTAAGTCTGTTTGTTTATATCCTTAGGTCGATATTCGTTAAATAAATTAAATAACGGTAACATTTTTGTTTTATTCAATTATTTGAAAAAGGAGACCTGACTGTGTTAACCGACTAGAAGCACTGGAGCTACATGTCCGGGCTTGGCTGTAAATAGACAGTTTTGTCACTGAACCTATTATTTTTAAAAATGGTAAGCTGTTTACCTTTCACACTTTGGATTGTGAAGTCCTTTCTTCGGTTTCCGGTCACCATATCAATAAAGCATATCCTACCATAGGTGTGATTTTATTGCACAGGTCCACTCACTCATTTTCGCCTTAGACCCATTTTTGCTGAAAAAATTTAAAGTAACTATAATAAATTTTGGCATTAAGGAGAATCGAAAAGGCCCACAATTAGGAAATTTTCGCTTTTGCGTCTGTTATTCCTTACATCGAAGAGGAAATATTATTGGATTTATTACTATTAAGGATGAAATATGTATCCAACATTTTTTTCCACCAGATTTCTTTTAAAACCACGTAAACTAAAATTCCAAATATTTCTTATTTTATATGTAGTTAAAAACAAACTCCAATAAAATTGGTATTTGCCTAACTTCAGAAAACGGTGTTCACCAAGGCATGTAGCTGAGAGCTTGAGTCTACATCATTTAACCGCCATCCTTTATTATTTCCTTTCAGTGAAATTTAAACTAATATTATGAAAAAAGTCCCCCTACCAAGTTACTGGCTAATAATTAAGCTATTAAAATGCGATTCGTCAATTTATTATCGTTTCGAGCTAATTTAACTCATAAAATTTCTATCAACATTTAAGATCAGAAAACATCATACGTTTACAAGTGGGGATATTTCGGGTTGTTTATCTGCTCAAAGTTTCTAATTACAAAGAGCACCTCCATGTAACATGCTGTTTGACCAATTTTTTTTTATCAGAAACTCGATCTTTAGATAGGAGCTGTCAACATATCACCGCCGAAATTAGGTTCGTTCGCCAGTAATAAATCATTCTTGTGACTGAAATGCTGCCAGAGAAAAAAACGTGAAAGCAATTTAAAGGTGATTATAGGCACGCACTAGACATGGCGCACACCGACTTGCACCAAATTTATTACATGTCCACTCTGGACTCTTGGAGGAGCAACGAACACCTGCTCGGAATGTTCAAAATATTCTATCTTCATATACCTAATACACAATGTACTTACGCTCACTATCCCTCTCATTTTGGGCTCAGGTTGTCTTATAGCTATCCAATTTCCTCGTCTTTTGTTGTCTTTGGCTCCTTGCTACAGGTACCGCAAACTGATTTTCATATGAAATTATAGAGGACCGCGAGAAAATAAACAACGAAATCCCAAAAAGGTGTATAAAACCGAAGCCCAAAATAGCCTGAGGGATGAGGCTGAAGAGCGCCAGAACAGCGAAAGGCAGCCAACAGTAAATCGATTAGGTCCTGTTATCTCGGCTCCTCCTGCCTTGGTTGGTTGTTGGTTGCTTTTCTTTTAACGAATTTTTTCATCTTTTTTTTTCAAAATAAAGTGACAGGGTAATTGTTATTTATGAACGCCCTGTAAATTGGCTGGAGAAAGCATAGAACGTTTGTATCGTATCCACCATAAGGATAGGGTCGACTCTGACTCCTTCAGAATAGTGAAGCGTATCTGATATTCTTCCATCAGAATGGTTTGAGGGACGGTGGGTTACCGCTTGGAGCTTCTCCAACCAGCTTTCACCGTATGAGTTTTAACATCACCTCAAGGTTGAGGAAGGTGGATTGAACAACACATATATACATAATATATGCGTGTAGGTATACGAAGAGATCTTTAAAGCAGCGTACTTTGTAATTTGATCCAAGTAGTCCTACTTTTGATGAAATGATGCTATCTGTAGCAGAAAATTAATTGGACGACATAATTGTGGAGTTGCTGGGCAGGTATTGACTAATTACGGGTATTGGAATAATTAATTGATCCAAACGCACTGATGTTTCGCTCGCAGTAGATCGCATGCAGATAAATCGAATGAAGAAAAAAATATTAATTATAAATTATAGCATGCTAATTAGCTGCCAGTTCCATGGAGTATTTATGCACAATTAAGCTGTGTGGACTTGTTTGATGAAGGAAATTGAAATGTTCATATGTTTTGGGCGAAAGTGGTTTTGTTGAACGTTTTACAGTTAGGTATTATGGCTGTATTTTAATAGTGTATCAATTCATGTATGTAGGTCGGTCATATTAATTACTTGTACGCAGGCATACATACATATGCACCGAAGTGAAGCCATGGGCGTTGAATTTTGCAAGAATGTAATTTACGGCAACTGACTTTTTAAAAAGTAATCTGAATTAACCTTCAGAATATAACCTGGTGTTCTACGAGTATTTGGAAACCTGCCAACTATGTATATATCTGTCTCTATATCTATCTAGGTAAAACAAATAAGATTATTAAAAATTTATTAAATAGTGCATAACCTCTTAAGTACATCTAGCACAAATGTTTTGAAAAACTCATTCACCCTTGGTGATATATATTAAAGTTTTTTTTTTAGATTTAAATGATGAAAGGTGCAAAATAAGGTGAAAGGTGTTAGATTTTGGGTACGTCATAATACATTACGGAAAACTGATTAGTTGAAAAGAATTGTAATTATTTTCAAAACTCTGTGTTGCAATTTTGCGGAGTTTTTGAGTTATATCCTTGAAAGCGGGAGAGAAGAAGAAGAATAAATTATTATTGTAGGATATATCGTTAAGCAATAAACAATATAAACAAAATATCCAATCCAATCTTCAGATTTAACTCAAAGCTATAGTAAAACAGAAGGCTTGGTCAAAATCCTTACATTAGTGTAAACCAGTGACGTGCTAGGGACTTGCGGAGAGGGGAAGCAATCAATAATCGAGCTCGTGAAGGTGATAGATTTTACTTAACCACCTCCCCTAAGGATACCATAGATCAACTCTGGTCGTGGTGTACGCAGGGTCTCAGTGGAGTAGTCTCCCCTACTCTTAACCTTAAGCTTAAGCTTGTACTGCTCTAAGTTGATGTAGAGAATATCCATTTAACAACTTAATATATAAAAATCTGTTCGTATACGCTAGTCTCCGCCCAATCAATTTCAATGGAATTTTTTGAAGGTATCTGCTTTGTTCTAGCTTGAAAGATAGGATAGTTTTGGACACGAGAGGTGGTGCTGTTCTCGAGATTTAAAAAACTGCCTGAGAATGCGTCGACGTGGAAAGCTGAAATTTTGTAGACGGTGTTTTCACAAAAATTGCAATTACGAGTTCAGAAACGGGACTAAAGCGGGCAACTCCTTCGTAGAGTTGCCATAGGAATATTTAGTTTTTTAGAATATGTTTGGACACTGCCCGACGGCGAGTCCACGTAGAGAGCTGAAATATTGGTACGTGGTGTTCTCATAATAACAGTAAATAAAATTTAGAAAATAGACTAAATCCGACAACGCCTTCTTGGTGTTGATTATACAAAATTTTGGTTTTTCACTATATATTTATAAACTGTCTGAGAACGCGTCGACGTGCAGAGCTCAAATTTAGTACACGGCGTTTTAAAAAAATTAAATTTAAGTTCAAAAACTGGACAAAATAGGCAACTCCTTCGTGGTGTTGTAATTCCAAAATTTCGTTCTTAACTACATATGTGGGCACAGCCTGAGACGCGTCGA
Source organism: Dioctria linearis (assembly GCA_963930735.1). Lineage (NCBI taxonomy): Eukaryota > Metazoa > Arthropoda > Insecta > Diptera > Asilidae > Dioctria > Dioctria linearis. Next base: position 122,823,421 of record OZ005743.1, on the reverse strand, counting down.
CGTGGCAAGCTTAAATTTTGTACACGGCATTTTTATGAAAATTGCAAATATTCTTTCAAAAAATTCTTTCAAAAATAAACCACATCTGGCGAAAACTTTTTGGTGCTGCCATACAAAACTTTAAGTTTTCACAATATATTTGAACACTGCATCACGCGTCCAGGTAGAGAACTAAACTTTGTAGACAGGCCTTTTTAAAAAAAAATGTAAATTAAGTTCAAAAATGGGACCAATCGGGAAACTCTTTCGTAAGATTGTCATACAAAAAAATTGGTACGGGGTGGTACGTGTTTTAGTAAATATTTGAGCACTCTCTGAGAACGCGTCGACGTAGAGAGCTACACTCTCATACACTCGCCACACACACACACATATGCAGAGTACGGAATCGCGCGATCGAATCAAGTAATAGCTTAGATATTATGCATCTCTAGATTTAATTTTCTTGAGTTACACATGAGTATGCCAGATCACAATAGCCAAAAAGCTGACAAATAAATTCTAAATAGGCTAAATTGAAATATCTATGATTGCCCATTTGCATATTTGCCTCCGACTGTAAGATTTTATCATCAATATAATATTTCAAGCCATCTCTTGTCTAAAATAATATTCCCCTATCCAACTTGAAAGTCCCGCAAGAGCCTGCCTATAACCGAAGTACTTCCTAACCGACCTACTTACATGAAATGGATAGAAGTGCAAATAAATCAACTTCTAGTTGAAGCAAATACAGCGCTGATCTATTATAAGGAAAATATCATTCATTTTAACAGCAGAGTTTGTAGGTCCCATAGAAGTATTTTTTTCAATTGCATCCCTTAGGCTTAGAACATTTCTTATTGAGTGTAGCTATACTATAAGTGTCGAATGAACAAAAGAGATGTGTGACAAAATAGGAAAATTCCTAACGAGTTCGAATTCCATACATTTTATTGGAGGTTGTTCGATTTCTGATGGAAGCAGAAACAAATCCACCTCCTCCAGTCAGTGGTGTAGATTGTGATATCATAGACAGCATCCAGACGTACTCGAATGCTATACTTTTCGTTGCATGTTGTTTGATTGTTTTGTTCAGATGAAGGTGATTTTTTAATTGCCTGTCTTTGATAATTTAAAGCGGAGGACAAACAAAAAGGCGGGAAAATATTTTTTAATGAAAATATTTTAAGAAAAATGTTTGCCGTAATTTTTATTTCCTTTCATTTTTATTTGCTTTAATTAAATTATATCGGGAAACCTAAAGGAAGCAATGCTTCCCTTGCAACTGAAGCAAAAATGTAGAGAATACCAATGGAATTATAATTCACGACCGGAAGGCTTAAATGTTGTAGCAAATTTCTGAATTTCTGATGATATTTTATGTAATTTTCGTACCAATGCATCGAGTTGATAGCCTAGTATAAATTTCAAAGCCGTTTTTATATTAAAAAAAAAACAGTTATAGTTCGTTGTTTGTATGGAAGTTCCAGATCTTTATAATATCATTTTACGCATCACTAGTAGAAGACTGCATTTCCGGTTCATCAATATAGTCAGGGTTTTAGTCCAGTCATCAATGGAAATGTGATTGTCATCTCCGTACTTCTCCACTTTTACTTTTGTTGCGAATTTAGGTTCCACACAAAGTTTTGTTAAGGAAATGCAAGCTCAAGGTGGAGTTATCTCCGCCTCCGCTATTGCTGCACAAATGGAGAGAAGGTGCAAGTGAAGTTGCATATCCTAGTCGATCAAGTCTCAACCAACTTCATCTTGCTTAGTTGATACCGCAAAGCATAAGAGCTATTTTCTAAGTAGGAGAAATTATGTGGGTTTACCGACAAAGTGTTAGTTATCATTTATTTTGATTTTGTTTTTTGAGTAACTCAATTTTATTGCTTGGGACCTCTCGATGAGTAGACCTAAAACTTAAAATTCTACAGCCATAAATAAAATAATTGAGTGATAAAATACATTAAAAAAAAAAGTCCCTTTTTTGCTGTTCGTTTCAGAAAAGCCTACTTGAACAAATATCACTTCATTCAGTAAAGTTAATAGAAAAAAGGAAAATAAAAAATAAGAGATACAAAATAAAATTCGCAATAACAATCCTTATTTGAGCATTCAAACTGTTCAATAATAATTTCTTTTTGCATCTGGAAGATAAACTAAAAGAAATTTTATATCTTTTGCTTTATTTTTAAATGCAGCTTTGTTGATTTTAGTCGGTACTTTGTTTTGGACACAAGGACTGTTTCAGAAAAAAAAAGAACAAAAGAACCGATCACGTATCCCTGGTGAGAATGCATCTATAAAAAAGTGTGCACTTATAAATGCAAGCTATTAAGTGCAAAATTCTTATGCAGTAAAAATGGAAGTCAGCCAAGAAGAATGCCGCAAATTAATTCTTTCCACTCATATGGAAAATCGGAATATATTTCAAAAAGGCTTAGCTAAAAAGTTGAAAATTCCAAAAACGACCATTCAAAGCGTTCTCAGTAAATTTCAAGAATCTTATAGTGTCCAGAGAATGTCCAGGTCAGGAAGGAAATCAGGTTCGTTATACCAGAAATTTGTCAAAGAAATGGTAGACAACTTTAAATGAAATGCCAGCAGATCGCTGAGAGATATGGCTGGGACGTCATATAGTACGGTCCATCGGATTAAAAGAAGAGAAATCCTACGAAGTTTCCATGCTCAGAAAATACCGAACAGAAAACCAGAAATGAATCCAGAAACCGAATTTGATATGAAAATTTCCTAACGAAAATCGGGTTAGGTGAAACTAACTTCAACCAGTTTCTAGGACAGGAATTTTATGTAGCAAAAAAAATGCGGTGGCGCAGTACCCAAATTTAAGAATCGTCGGTGCACCAAATTTCCCTGGAAATACTTAATTTGGCAAGTAATATGTACGTGTGGCAAAAACTCATCACCTTTCGTGACTATAGGCAAAATAAAAATCGATGTGTACGTAAAGGACTGTCTTCAGGAGTGCTTTCTTTAATTTTTAGGAAGCATTAGCAATTTACAACTTGCAGGCAGAAAAGCGAGAGATTTCTTTGGAAGCCAATCCTCCAAATTGTCCAAAACTAGGACCAACCGACAAATATTGGCCTAATATTGACAGAAAATTTAAAACAAAAAACACTCCGCTAATATATGCATTTTTAAGGGGCAGCATAAACGAGCATCCGATACGTTCGATACTGTCTGTACAAAATTTAATGAAGAACGTAAAGCAAAAAGTTCACCAATTTTATAGCACGTAGTAATTATACCATGTCGGTTGTGAATAATATAGATAGGTAATTAAGCAATTATTTGATATCAAAAAGAAAAGGTTTTTCTTGTTGAGTTCGTTATTCATAGGTTTGTAAACAGTTCTTAAATTGTTCCAACACTCCAAGTTTATTTCTACCAGTTGTCATCAAAATTGTCTCCGAAATAATTTGTGCCTGTACTGCAGACATTTTATAATATACCTTAAAAAGCTTTTCTTTTTTTTTAAATACAAGAATTCTATTTATATGAGGCAATATCGCTGCAACTACATGTAGCAAACAAAAGTTTTGGCAAAATTGATTTTGATTTACTTTACGTGGCAGTGTTCTTAGCCACATTCGGCAATCCAATTTTAAATATAGTTTTAAACTTCCGCACGTGTATCAAAGCAATATTTAAAAATATATTTTAAAGCATTTAATGTAATTCATGCCCCATGTGTGATTTGATTTGGAATAAACCAATACTGACTTTTGTAACAAAAATATGATATGGAGCAAACATCACATGATTTGTCTCGCTCGATACATATATAAAATATCAAATTTGGCGGATAGGGCAAACCAATACTCAGGCGACGAAATGTGTTCGCACTTTCACTTTTCTTAGAATAACTCATGCAATAGCATTTAAGATCATTTCACTAAGCCGAATAACTCGCTTTTTTCGAAAGTAGATAAATCCTGATACGCCCTTTTTCCTTATAGGACGGCAGTACATGTTTTACTGAATCACACTTTATTTTATTCCCTAAAAGTCTACACAATACAGCTGAGGTTTGTATCTCTTAAGAAGCGTATTGGCATTGCATTGATCTCTTACAAGTTTATGACGCAAGTTTCAGGTCTGAAGGCATTTTTGAAAGGTTTACAGGTGCAACTCAAGATGCTTACGTATAAAGTATTACACAAGCAAGAATATTCCTGAATCTCAATTTTATATGAATGAAAGTTCTACATATTTACTGGGTAGACAGCCTCAATTTCCTGAATAAATATATAAATTAAAGTGATTCTGGGTATCGTTTAGTAGACTAAGAGCTGGCGACTAAAATACTTACGTGATTTCATAAACAAAGTTTTCCGTTTTATCATACTCTCTTAACATCTTTCATTACTTATTTGGAAGTCTGCCTGGCTTCCCGCAGTGGAGGGTGCTGCAAGATGCTCCCGATGACCTTAAAAAATCGGTTAACTTACGAAATTTCGTAAAGGCTAATTTTTGGTGTGGCAACAGAGAATTATATTTCATGATCAATGATAAAAATTTCAGACACATTGGAGAAAAAGTAGTGGCAGACATCATCGAAAATGCGGAAAACGATAACGTTAACTCAAGAACACTTCCACTTAGAGTGCAGAAATCTTGCGCTCGGGGTTGTTTTAGAAAACAATAAATTTCGTTTCAAAAATGGGATGAATCGAGCAACTCTTTCGTAGGATTTCCATACAAAAATGTTGTTGTTCGCTATACAGGGTGTCCCACGTAACGTGTTCCCTGGGCATTTTTAACGAAAAAGTTCTAATAATAAAAGTTAGGCACCTTTAGTCAGGGTATCCTCTGGCATAGCCAAAGTCCTTGAAAAAGGACTTGGAAAAGGATATATTTAAAAAATGTCCTTTTCGTCCTGATTAAGGATACATGTGGATAACATTTTTGAATTTCGCGAATAAAACTAATACGAAAGTGTAATATTGAAAATTCCAGTTTAACCCTTTATTATCGAGATATAAGGCCTCAAGTTGTACTCTATGCACCGTGTTCCGTTGCCATTTTTCTTGAAAATTCACACAGATATCATCGAAGTGCTAGTACCAAAAGTACCAAAAGCTACCCATCATAAGCCGGGCTATCTTTTGGTATGGTCAACATTTGAAAACATAAGCCACACGAAAAAAGGATATCTTCGGTTTGGTCCTTTTCGTCCTTTCTGAGGATGCATTTTGGCTACATTGAAGAATTTTCAATAGGTATACCACTTTTTTTTCTAATTTTATTTGCAGTTATTAAACTGGAATTTTCAATATAACACTTTCGTATTAGTTTTATTCGCGGAATTCAAAACTGTAATCTAAATGTATCCTTAATGAGGACGAAAAGGACAGTTTTTTAATATATTCTTTTTAAAAGGACTTTGGTTATGCCAGAGGATACCTTGACTAAATTTACCTAACTTTTATAATTAGGACTTTTTCGATATCTCCGCACATTTTCGAGAAAAATGCCCAGGGAACACGTTACGTGGGACACCCTGTATATGAGGGCACTGCCTAAGAACACATAGATGTAGAGAGCTGAAATTGTGTACAAGGTATTTTCATAGCAATGGTGTTATGGCACGTTATAAAATGAACTGGATGCAAATTTGACGAGAATGGTGCACTTATCCTACTTGAATCTCGGTGCAGAAGTCCATATTTTTCCAAGATTTGAGCGTAGCGTATCACTCCGGATCCCATTGTTGGTTCCGCATTATCATATTTGGTTTAACTATTAATTTTTCTGGTTGGCCTTTATCTACGACCTAGTCTTTTCTTTTTCTCTATTTTGCTTTCCCTTCTTGAAAGAATTATCATTGTACTTGGTTTATTTTAGGAGCATGATTCAACACTGATTCTTGTCTTCTCTTTCATCGCATTTATTCAGAATATTTTTCATTATCCCTTTTATGTTCGTAAAATAGCTTACGAATTATTGTCTCAATCTAGCAGTAAGCAGCTATATTTGGATAGCTCTTCCGTCTGTACATAAATGCAACGGTACTTGTTGCAATTGATCTCTATGACTTATCCTCTTAAAAAGAGAACTCTCATAGAAAATCGAAACAAAATTCAAATGTATAGCCACCTTGACATTTCTCTTAGCACGAATAATTTAAAGTAGAACGGAAATTTTTAATTATACGGTTCTAAGTATGCCACTACACTAAATTGAAGGCAGTAGTAGCTAAAATATTCAGGAGGAGCTCAAAACTCCTGTTTTGAAACTTTTCAGTTATAATCACCCCAAAATCTATTGAGAACTAGTTAAGTGCTGAATATAACGAGCAAATTGTTTAACATACACACATGTACATAGTACTAGTAACGCTCTATGGAAAATTTTAAGAAGATTTCAATAAAATTTTCCAAGATTTCTCAAAGGATGAAAATGACACGCATACATTTGCACTAGAGTACAAATGGCAACGTACGTAAACAAAGTTAAACCACAAAATATGGAGTCAAGAGGGATTCCCCAACCCACACACCCCTCCCTTACAAGTATAGGCTAGGTGGAATAGAAGAAGCACATAAGCAGCACACATGACCGAGCTTCTTTAAAAACTTGCTCTTAGGGATGAGGAAGTATATGCGCACGTCGTACGTCTCTACTAAGCCCTACTCTGTGAAGATTTTGAATCGATTGTTACCAAGTTTCGTTCTGGTTGCAGGGAATCGGGGATGCTTTAAATGTCGACCTCATCCCCAACGGCGTTGACAATACTTTCAATGACATAATACCTTTCACCTATAAGGGGTAAGATTCTGTGCACGTGTTTGTGAACGATATAATAGTGACAAGGATGTATCTGGCTCGCCTCAAGTGAAATTCCCCTTTTTTTAAGGGGAGTAAACTATTGATGTGTACAGTACACATGTGGTGTACAGTGTACTGTTACTAGAACCGCAAGCTAGTATTGAAGTTTTATCCTCTCCGTTTTTCCCTGATTTTATATTACAAACACTGCAATAAGGAGAATGGAGCTGTGGTTGTACGACATAAGGACACATTCTCCAACGATATTTTTATTTTTATTTCCGCTATTTCTGCCATTGATATTGTATACGAAGGGATCGAAGGACCGAGGAGGTGAGTGCGCACGTCTACTCTAAGTCGATTTTCTTTAATGTTCCAGGAGCATTTACAACCCAGCCATGAACACACAGCTGCATACATAAAATGAATTGACGAAGTTTATACCATGCTTTGCCATGGTTTTCGTACTTTTTTTCCTGAAAGTCGAAAACTTTTCCATTTTCAACGGATTTTCTGCACCATATTAGGCAGCGATAAAAGGGATGTTTCCCAGTTTAGCATAATATTGAACCGTCCTTAGGCTCCACATTGTACCCGGTTTTTCAATTCGTTTTTCTAGGTACACACCGTATAGGAAATTTTGCGAGGAAGCGTTCTTCATATTCCTTGAACTACCACTCACTCGTACAATGCAGATAACAGCGACCACCCCTCGTTGTCACCCTTATGTTGCCCCTTTGAAAGTTCTTCCACCGTCAGCGGGTTTTATTATTTCATCCACGGACCGAGCTAACGAAATATGCTTTCCACGATAAATATCGCACATGAGACGGAGTCCCAGTGAACATGGTGGAGGTGAACGAGAAAAGTAAAACGAAGACCCTGCCGTTGCCGGTATATAAATTGAATTTTATGTCGATCGATAAGGAATGAAAATGGAGAGGTCCATTTTGACTGGGTTCGTTTTTTTTTCTGCTGTGTCGTTTTTCCTTATTTTTCCGCTACCCTACGGCACAGGAGCTTTGTGATTATGGTAAAAAATAAACTTGACAGATATCATGACAGGCATTCAGATCTGTTCGGCGAGATTTAATTTAAAGAACTCATTTACAGGAAACGCTTTCCCATATTTCGGCTATAAAATATAAATTTCCGACATAAAATATACTGCCGCATAGTGCAGGGGGCTGGGGATGATAAAACCTCAGGCATTTTCAATTAAAGTTTTCTGGTGACTTCCAAAGTATCATTCTATGTCAGTTAAAGTTACTAAGAACCATTGAAAGAATGTGGAATCCAGTTTACCGTTTAAACTTTTAATCATATGTTTAAATTGGACAATCTTAGAGGATATTCTTGGTTATTGTTAAGAGTTGGTCTAAGTGAGGAAAGTAAGTAAAGAGCTTATTACATAATTTCTTGAAGCAGGAATGGGTGATTAATATAATTATGTTGAAAGATTACGTACAAATCAAGAAAAAAATATTGAGGTAACTGGATAGTGGATAATAGAGGTAACACCAGACGTGTAAGGTGAAATGATTGAAATTGAGAAAGACGTAATTATAAAGTCCACATAAAATACCAGACCGATGACATAGTGAAGAGAGGGAAGAGAATTTATCTAATTCTAATTAAAATAACACAAAGCATAATAACTGCACCTGGAGTGTACCACAGGTGCAAGGGCACTCCGCTGGTCTAAAAGAAAAATTGAATTTATTGAAAAATTTAAATATATGAATTCTAACATTAAATTTAAAAGCGCAATAATACCGGAGACAGGCTCTCAATTTTAATATTGATATTGCAATTATATCCATTGCAATATAACATTTCAGAGACATAATTGCGGCTTACGATACTGAGTTTAATTAGAGAACTTATATTTGATTTGTCACTTGAATTTTATTTTATTTTGAAATTCGAATTAGTTGAAATGTTCAATGTTGAAATAGACGCTTCAACTTGACAAATGTCAAATATTAAATGTCAGAAAAAGTTGCAGCCAATATTGCAGTATAAAGTTCGGTTCTAAAATGTTCATGTTTTAAATGATTATGGTTTATAAAGGTCATAGGGTCATAGTGCAATAAATTCATATACCGCGTACATTTTTCGCAATTTCATTGAGTTCCAACGTACTACATACAGAGTGTACACCGAACGTATACCGAGCTATCTCTCAGTATATAGAGACCAGGGACCGAAAATAACTGTTATAATTTTTTTGTGAGCGAAAAAACTCTTTCATAAAATTTTCTAGGAAGTAGCGTAGTACAAAAGGGGTCTATGTACAGCACTTAGACTAGCTGCCTACGTTGAAATCAAGAAAATTTCGATTTTAATATATAAATCTAATCCTAACTGTTATTGTAAGACACATTTTTTATATTTCAATTTTAACTGTTAAAAAAAATACTTATATTATTTTACAGCGATATAAAACTCTTTGCCAGAGTTTTACATATTTCGTCTATTATAAGAATTAAAAATGAGTTTTATTTTTTCCTCAGGAAATAAAACTCATAATCCGAGTTTTATATTTTCCTCAGCTTATAACAGTTAAAAATGAGTTTTATTTTTTTCCTCAAGAAATAACACTCATAATGAGAGTTTTTTTTTTCTTCAGGAAATAAAACTTATCAATGGACGTTCTCTATTTTTGTTGTCATATATTTGATAGAAGATAGAATTTGTCAATTTTTTTAAACAATTTTGTATAGCAACCATATGAAACAGTTGCCCGATTGGTCCTATTTTTGAACTTAAATTTACATTTTTTTTAAAACGGCCGTTTACAGTGGAAAACTAAAGCTATATATAGCAACACCAAGAAGGGGTTGCGGATACCAAATTTTCTTTCCCTAAGAATCTTACTCGGATAGGTTTATTTCTTGAGGAAAAAAATAAAACTCATTTTTAACTGTTAAAAGCTGAGAAAAATGAAAAACTCGAATTATGAGTTTTATTTTTTCAGAGAAAAAAAAAACTCATTTTTAAATATGAAACCGAGAGAGAAATTTAAAACTCGAACTTTGAGTTTTATTTTTTGAGAGAAAAAAAACTCATTTTTAAATGTTAAACCGAGAGAAAAATATAAAACTTAAGATAAGACTGTTATTTACTCAGAAGGAAATAAAATTCTCTTTTTAACTATCTCATTAGAAGATAAAATATAAAATATCAATAACAAAGTGTTAAAACCAGACTTTTAAAATATTTCTTATAACTCTTTCGTCCCTGATAGAGACAAACTTGCGGTTTAGCGCAAATTGCAAGGCTGTCTCCGGTAGGTATAACAATAAAAACTCAACTAATTAAACATGCAAAGTCTTTTATTACATACATGAAAACAAACAACATAGAAGGCAAAAAGTTGTGACTAATTCACCTGCCATAACTAAATAAACATGAAAAAAAAAACAATCAACCATGAAAATACAAAGTTCATTCTGAATATTGGTGGACATTTAAGGTGAAAAGGCATCCAAAGGCACCAAATTTGAAAAGCAGTGAAAACAAAGCAAACTTAATAATAGTTTTATAATTACCTTTATGAGATAAAAAATCAATATAACACTCCACACAACACAATTAAGTTAATATAAATCACTAGAAAACAAATCGTGCGTGTTTGACACTTCGAGTATATACAATAACGGCGAACTCCATGTTCTCGAGACATTTGCAACGTCATATCGGTTTAAAATTGCCGCGCGAATTCAATGGCCGCGTTCGTGAGAAGAATTCATTAGAATGAACAGAAAATGGCTTGTCGATCAGTTTGTGGTAAAATTTTGTAAAATTCAATCAAAAAGTTTTAAATTAATATTAAATCCTTATGGAAAAGATGCCAAAAAAGTGTAAAATGCATTTTGGCATATAGGTACCAATAATTATCAAAAAACCTAATTTAATCAGAAATGGCAAATATTTCGAAAATTTCATATTATCGATACTGAAATCGACACAAAATGGGATATAAAAGGCGGGTTATTCCTTCAGTCGGTCTTCTTTTTCAATCGAGTTGTCATATAGTATTCCAAAGCAGTCATAGTTTTCTATTTCATGCAATTTTTATCAGCAGTCTTTAAAAAGAAAAATTTTCATCAATTGGTACAACTTGAGTTTTTGGATTAAATTTTTCATCGAACTTTAATAAATTTTTTTTTTAGTCCAAATTCATTCCAGGAATTCACGATAATTTCTAAAGTTTAATTTTAAATCATCAACGAATTTGGAATAAGGTATAGTTTTTTCAGTTTTTAACAATCAATTTTAGATTATGGAACATTTGTGATTGCATTCCATTGGGGTCATAATTGCATGTAATGCTAATTAACATAAATAAATTGACCATTAGCTACATATTAAAATTTACATTTTTTAAGAACTTCTATTTATTTGTTTTACTACATTAAATTTTGTAATTTCTATTGATTTTGACATTATGTAAAAAATATGCCTATATGGTCATCATTTACATAACATAATAACACAATAGAAAATAAGGTAAAAACACTCAATTAGAATAATTAATTGTTTAATAATTAATGAATTCGTAAAATATATAGATGTAGGCAGATATAGAATGAATTAAAAATATTAATTAATTATAGATTGAATTAAAAAACGTGGAATAATTTTGATATAAAAATAAGTCCAAATAAGTTCAATTTTGTACGACATTTTGAGTAATTAGTAAAATTATTGCATTGTATTTAAGTGATATACAATAAAATTTAATTGTGTTAAATTTATTGAAATAAATTTTAAACGTATCAAAGCATTTAAATGTGGTAATTAAAAGTGGATGAATAACGATATTTTTTCAATTGCTACACTACCCACCACCATTTTATTTCACCATCACTAGATTGTGATTTATTAACAAGTTGTAAATATCTTTTTTACTTGTTGGTATTTACATTCACTTAAAATGATACATATTCCACATTGCAGCTGGTTACAGCACATCACCTTTAATTCATATTTGTTTTTTTCTTTACTGATTTTATGGTGGTTATCGTCTTTTTATACATAAGATGTATTTTAATGTTTATTCACACAGTAACTAATTCTATTTTTTTTTTTTTTGTATATTAAATTTTCATTCTTAATTTTTTTTACTTTTATTTCATATATTTTAATTATATTAATATTTTTTTTTATCACTTCAATAATATGAAATTCGAAATAATGTCTATGTGTTTATAATATGTAAAGTATAAAATATAATAGAAAAAATGTAAGTTGGTATAGTTATAATGAGTTTTATGGTATGAGGTATGAGGATTTTATCTAATCATCCAAATTAATTTTCTAGGTAGATAATTGAATTTTCGTTAGCTGTATATTAGTAGCTCGGCGTATTCCCCATTTATAATAATTTTTCTAAAACTTTGGGGTATACCTCAATTTTGAAAAACTTCGAGTATATTTCACCACTGTATCTGTAGATCAAATAAGATGTCGCCTCTACAGTATCGCCAGCTCAAATAGCAATACGAAATTTATATACGCTCAGAGACAAATGACGCTAGGGCGAATGTTTGCGTAGGTTATTTAGACAGCAGCCTATAGACACGCTCGACGAAGAGGCCTACACCACACAAAAACCCTTTAAAAATTGTAATTTTGAATAAACTAAAACACATTCAGGTAGTTATTTTGCGCTTTATAAATTTCGTGGAATGACCAATGCACCTATTGTAAGCAAAAACAAATCGAGCATCATTGTTTACTTCAGATTATTGTTTTTATTGCCACGCATGATATTAAAAGTTATTTCGATTTTTGCATGTCCGTCCGGCTGTCTGTCTGTCCTAACGATAACTTGAGAATGCGTTTATTTACAGATCTGAAATTTTGCAAATGTTCTTTTTAAAAACTTGTGGATTTAAGTTTGAAAATTGGACAAACCGTGTAACATCTTCGTTGGGTTTCCATATAAAAATTCTTGCGAGATCGTCTGTGTAGAGAGCGGAAACGCAGTATATTCATAAAATTGTTATACACAAGTTCAAAAATAGACTAAATCGGGTAACCCTTTCCTGGTGTTGCCATACAAAAATTTAGGTTTTTTACGAATACTGAGAAAACGATCAGTTCTGGATATTTTTTATTGTCCCAAAAAGTTCTATTGAATATAAAATCGCATTATATTGTTTATAATCATTTTTACTGTCCGACGAACTGTTCTATGTACAAGGGGGTACGAAAAGTACTTCAACAATCAAACTTGAAGAAGGGTGACCATACGAAATTACATCCGGACATTTATCTACTAAGGTACCGTAAGAATTGATCTTATCGATCAGCTCAAGATTACTAATTTGTTTTAGGGTTCCGTACGATAAAATGAAAAACAAAAACTTTATAAGATCGATGGTGTGTCCGTATGTCTATTACAAAGGTTCTTCTAAAAAACGACGTGACGTAGGAATTTGAAATTTGGTAGAATGTTAGGCCTTTTTAACATGCATATATATTGGTAGGCAAAGATTATGAAATACTTATTTTATAATTTTTATTTGGGGTGGGCTCAGCCCTCTAAAAAAGCATTATTTTTGTATCGTGTGGGATATCGTTTAAAAGGGCTGTTTCCAAGGAATGCGAAAAAAATTGGAAATTTTTTCGTGAATTGGTTTTAGAGATATATCCCAAAATGTGTAAAAAAACTGTTTCTACCACGCCCTCTTGTTTTGCTAGGTTTTCGGAGCGAAAATTTTGATATTATCAGGGCTAGTAGATATTGTGTTATAGATAACAAGATAACTGCCGCCTTTTTCATCAGTCTCATAGTTGCTCGTAGTTATTAACAGAAGGGATAATTCATTCATTAGGCGGCTAGGCCAGTTCTTCATAGCAATGCTAATAAATCTCGTTAAATACCTTAATAATCTTTAATTCTTTCCATTTTTATTACCTCATGAATACATTATCTTCTAAATACAGAAGTACTTATCGAGAATCCTAAAAACGGGTTTATCTCAAAAACGGTTGCATGTATGGGGTGTATGGGGCAGGTACATGCATAGAATTAAATGAAAGGTAATAATCAGACGTTTTCCAATCTTGCAAGAAAATGTACGTTTGGTAGAAAAGTGCTTAATATTTTTAAAAAAATAAGGGGTTTTCCAAAAAAAATATTTTCACATCCTATAACAGGCGACATGAAGGGTAGACTAATAGTTCGACATTCTGTTAAGTGTTAATTCGTTGGGGATGTACTGGCTTGAAATTGGTAGGAGGATTGAAACTAAACATTGTTCATGTAACAGAATTTATTTGAATGTATACATGTTGGTCTTTTGTCTGAGAATTCAATGATTCTGCAGAGATCTTTATTTTATTTTCAGATCACATATCTTATTGCGTACCCTTCATTAAGCCAGATCGGATCAACAAAATGGATCTACAACGTCCCTGAAATTATACCCGCAATAGTCAAAGAAATACCTGCAATACCCACGACAGACATAGGTCCGTTCATTTAATCGATAGATGCTTGTAAAGAATCTTTAATGTTGAGCTGTGTCCTAGAGGTTCTACTGTTTTCTATTCCGGCAAGGAACCAAATAACCTCCCTTAACTTACTCAAAAGTATTTATGTGTTGAACTTTGTGCCACTGAAATTAGTATTAAGTATAGGATTAAAGTCAAAGGTGTAAATAGAATTAAAAATAACTTGATTTTTATGAATTAGAATAATTTCACTAATTGGTATGAATTTAAATAATTTTATTGTTATAAACTTAAACTCACTCAGCTTTGTAAAAATGATGTGAAGTGTTTGTTAAGAGTACCAAAAGATAAAAGAAGGGTATTTATCTTTCCCGGAAAATTATCGCTTTTTGAATACGAAAAAAAATACTTACCAGGTCCAGTTTTCCTTTCTAACGCGACTCAAACTCCAATGGCCCAACTTATGACAAAATGTAACTGGGTAGTCCGTAGTCTAAAGCATTAGCAAAATATAAATAACCCCGAAAAGTGCAATCGAAAATTTAAAAGCATTTGCTAATGACAGTAATAGCGTCATTTACGTAATTAGAATATTTCTTATTGAAATTATAAATATTCAAATTCAAATTAACAGTTCGGAGTAAACTGCAAGAAATAGGGGGATTTCATATAACAGCTTTGGTAGGTGAAGCGGGTGGCCCCTAGAGAGAGATAGAACCAAGCGGGCAGTCAGTCGAAGATCAGTGGATCAGCATCAAAGTTAGAGGTCAAGTGAGAGTCGAAGGGCAGTCGATCAGAGGTCGAGTAAGAGTCGGAGAGCAGTTGATCAGAGGTCGAGTAAGAGTCAATAAGTCAAGTTCAGACGGTAAAGGTCTGGAAATGTCAGAAAAAACAATAGGCAGAAGAAAAATATAAAAAGATGGTATGGATATACTTATAAGGTGAATACGATAAGGAAACAGTATAAATCAGAATAAATATACACAAAGGGAAAAGAAAGAAAAGGGGAGTCTGGACCTGAAAGCAACAATTAATTATTTGGAAAGGTGGAACATACACCTAGGTACATAGAATATAACAAAAAGATAAGTACCGCCCTTTACTATATGAATTTTTGCTGCAATTACTTTTTAGTTTTAACGTGATTTTACGTGAGTTTCTGGGTCTATAAATAGGCGGTTTATTAGATTAATTCCCACGCTAATTTGATTGTTATAGTTTGATTCAGTTTCGTTGATTTCTTGTTTACAATTGAAATTCGTGTGAAGATAAAGAGAAATGAGTTTATCTCTAAGTACGTTTTGTAAAGTGTGATATTTCTTTAAAAGAAGAAAAGGAAACGAGAGTACGTTTGTTTAATTTTGAGTACGTAGACTCTAAATCCACGTGGCGCCCAAAAGACAAAAGGTATCAACAAAGTTACGGACATTGAAGAAATTAAAGAACCTCAACCCAGCCCTTTCTCCATCATTGGCCGGGCATATTACGTGCACTTCTAGTACAATTCGTTCGAAAGCTTAGATGGTTTACTATCATATAAGCTGAAAATCACCTTCAAATATGGAAGTTACGAGGTGTTTCGTGAAAATCTAGTAAATTTTCTTATTCACTCTGTAACTCCGAATCACTTGAAAAAGGGGAGCATCATACAAGTTTTTTTTTCTAACAATACAATCTATCTCCTCGTTTCATTTAAGGTCATTAATTCAAAATCCACCTGTATAGTAAACATTTTTCCAGGTTTTTAGTTATAAAATCACTCTAAACTGCAATTTTTGAAAGTTTCCCCCAACTCACAGTATAGGGCTCGGACTCCAGATGCAGTCTAGTGGTCTACAGATCCTAAATACAGCCTTTCCATAAGATGTTGAACTATTATCTTAGCACAAATAATTAAAGACAACCCATATATTCAAATATGTAAAAGATCAGGAAATATTCTTAGCTAGCATGGCTGAGTCATGCGAGTAGAATCTCCTTAAATTCCCAAATAGAAAAAAAAAACAAATTTCCAGAAAATAGTGCTTAACAGTACCACATATATCACGAGAAATGTATATCGTAGGCCATTTCATAAAAATAATTTAATTGATATTCGCTTGGCTTCTGGCCAGTAGTTTCACTTTAGTTAGGTTAAACAATAAAAAGTAAACTTAAGTTACTTTCGACCTTTTATAAATTTTTCACGTTTCAATCATGCCAATTCTTACATTTGCATGGCTTTTCGCTTGGCATATTTGGATTATTATCAATAAGTAACTTTTCAGTATTCTTCAGTATCAAAAGAGCTTACAGAGTTGTTTATTCATTCTTATAATTGGGCAGCAATGTTTCGAATTAAAATTAACTCATCATCATGATGTCTATTTCATCGTATGTAGTAAGTAAGAAGTGGCCGAGTGGAATGTAAACATTCCATGACATGTCTCAATGTGCTTAGTCAACGTTGAATAAATTGCTTCTCTCATTGTCATGTATATGCTGCTAGCCTAGACGATGATGTGGGATAAAAGATATATAATATTAACCTTGGTCAAGTCGTGTGGAAGACACTTTGATCTCTGACCTATGTAGTACTGTGAACAGTCATTGCAGTTGACTTTGTAGGCTGTACTTAACCTTCGGTTCGAATATACGTCTGAATATATGTTTGTATTGGTTTCGTTGTAAGACATGATATCATGGATCTAGGAATTTGTTAAGTATATGATTGAATTTTTAAATTTATATAGTCTTTAGTTCAACATTTTTCAGACGCGTTAGAGAAAGATAGGCATTTGGGTTACTCTGGAGCAGATAATTATCTGCGTCCTTCTTTTTGTCGGTGCTTCACCAATTTCACTTGCTACCTGTTAAATCACTTCGTTTATTGAAACTAGATTCATGCAGTTACAGAAGCATAATCCTGTTCCCTACTTTCCCAGTCTTGCACAATAGAATAGTTAACTAACTCCGAAAACTAAAACCAAATATTGACTTTATATACTAGAGAACTAAAGGTAATCAAGATAACTTGAACATAAAAATATCAATTTAATGTTGCTTAAATTTTTCTTAAATGTAAATAAGGTGGTAGAATAGAATGGTTGTTGAAATCTTTTTATCATTTTTAAGGAGGTACATTTGCTCCCTCGCGAGTATCTAATTGATTTTTTCCAAATGAGCTCTAGTACAAAATAAAAAAATACAACGATATCGCGAAACATACCCTAGTAGAAATTGCTCACACTTTTAACTTGTCTCTTGCAGTTATTATGTAAACCAATACTAATTTGACTGAAAAACATCAAGGTGTTTGCAATTCATGCAAAAATATATAGAAAGTTAAGTCTCGATGAACCTCCTGATGAGCATTCATTAAATCTCATCGAAGGTCTTTTTGGATATCACGAAATTTCTCCCTTAATACTAAACCAGTAATAAATTAAATATTTATTCTTGTTATCACCGTCTCAGAAGACATTTCTACTAGGAAAATTTGAATTGATGTTTGTGATTTATTTATTTAAGTTTTTAAATTATTTGTTTTAAATTAATTTTTTGATTTGTTTTTCCGTGGAAAGACTGTCGCCCATATGCTGAACAAGACGTTATGGCCATATACTTGCATCTCAGCGTCGAATTCGGAAAAATATTAAGATCAGATTCTCATTTATGAACACATCATGACACTCATAGCTATGCTCATTAATAAGCTCATCGTGACACTCATAATGTACTCATCAAAGTGTTCATCTAATATTGTAAAATGCACAAAAGAGAAGCAAAGTATACATTTCTAAATAAGTGAAAGAGATGCAAGATCTCATGCACACTATCTGTGAATAAGTAAATAAATAATTTTTTTCCGGATTTGATTCAAACGCGAATAAATTTCATCAGTACGTTCATCTTATTGCTCATGAGGAGCTCATTGATAAGCTCATCATGATATGTCTACCAGGGTATTATTTCAAATATATTCGCTGGGCTGCACTTTTTTTTGGCAGTGTATACAAGCAACGTTTATAAAACGTAAGATAATTTTAAGAAATTAGATTTATATACTTTTTTTTTTATTTATACAATATAAATGATTTTTTTATATTAATTATATAAATTTACATATAAATATACAAATAAAACTTCTAAGCTCCATTCCAGGAATACCACAAAGAAAATTACGCCAGGAAAACCGTCTGGGATCATTATCGAATATATAGAGGAGCACTCTGAGATGATTACGACAGGCTGAGTGCGATTAAATATTCAGCAGAATCTTCGGGAATTTTGGAAAATTTTATGTGGAAAATTAAATGCAGAAGGGCATCCTACAAGGGACGAAGACGCAGGAAGTTAGTTAGCTATTCTTTATTAATGCGTTTTATTAAGTTAAATTTTTTAACTTTAGATGTGGGCTGACTAGGAAAAAGAAAATTTAAGGGAATAAGGTAATTCCAAAAAGAAGAGGTTAAAACCGGAGGTGGAATAGATAAAATTAAGTTTTCCAAATTCGAGGGACTGACCATTTTTGTTTTTGGTTTAGAAGCCGATGACTTTGGTGCAGCAAAGCATAGCGAATAACAGCCTGCGCTTGATCTCTCTACTGAGGCAACTAGGACTGACGCTGTGGAAAAAACAGACTACTGAAGAGCTGGACACGGAGTAAGTTCTACCAGCAAAAAACAATCCCATTCAATGACTTAATCATTAGCGTTAAGATTACTTAAGGAACAAAGGAAGCAAGACTGACTACAAGTTCCAACAACTATTCTTTGTTTGATCAATGAAACAAATGAAATAATCGCAAAGCGATTAAAAGTCGAAGAAGAATAAATTCATCGAAAAAAAGTAATAGGAAACTATTTTAGTTAAATTTTTCTTCTATACAAATGAAATTTTTTTATTTAAAGCAAAATATAATGTGACAATCTTTAAAATCTTTTATTTATTCTAAATTATATTCATTAATCTTCGTCGACACTGAATAGAATTTTAGTTATCAGAATTCTCTGAATCAGAATCCGATTCATCTTCAACTCTGAGCACTTCATCCTGCATGTCATCTTCGCCTGGTTCTTTTTCAAGTATTATCAAATTTTTATAAATGCAAACGATAAGCGATGCACAACAAACATTCACAATTCGAAAACAACTTTTAAAAATCAAAATCTCACCTATTTTTCACCAAGTAGACAGCAAAACATTTCCTTTAAATCTCCATTGCATTTTTTCGTTGAGACTTACTATATATTTTCAATTTTTACTCTTCCTCTGTCGAAGGATTTTTAAAAGCTGCTATTAATATGTATATATCCAAATATACGAGGGCAGTTTGATAAGTCAGTTGAAGTTCCCGCACTGTAATTTTAAATGCCACACTTCTCCCGCCAACTATCAATTGGTAGACTACAAGCAAGCTGCGTCGTTTTGTTTGTGTTTGACAGCCATTGAAAGCAGACAACCCCGAAAATTTTTACGAAAATGGAAAAAAACTGAATTTCGTGCTCTGATTTAGTGTTAAAAACCATCACCGAAACCAAGAAAAGGCTTGATAAATACTATGGGAACTCTTCACCATCAATTTAAATGGTAAATATGTGGATTTTTGAAACAGAGGTTTGGGATCCCGAGGGACCCCCGAAAGTAAGCCAAATCAAATCCCATTGTTCATCTAAAGATGTGGTTTACTGAGTTCCATTGTGGTCGACCAGCACAAGTAACACCGAACATTCAGGTCGGCCAAAAGAGGTCCTGCCACCAGATATAGTCTACAAAATCCATTGAATGATATTTGATGTGCGGAGAATGAAAAGTCGTGACCTAGCTGAAGCTGTAGGCATCTTAACTGAGCAGGTGTATCACATTTTACAAGAATATTTCACATAAAAAGGTATCCGTGCGGTGGGTACCGCAACTGCACATACTCGACCATAAACGCAACCGTATGACGATATTCAGCCACAATTCGTACGAGTTTTTGCGTCGGTTCGTAATCCATTACAACGCACCAGAGACCAAAGAACAATCAAGACAGCGGGTTTCATAGGGTGAACATGCACCAACAAGGTCACAGCTTTTTGGGATACATAAAAAAATTATAAAAAAAATTGAAAAATTGATGATCCGAAAAGCAATTATTTTGGTTTTCTCAATATTAAGCGATTTCTTCAAAAGTCAATCATCAACATATATAGACCATTTTAAAGTAGACATTTCAAAGGTTAAAATGAGCCCATATAAAATATTTAAATCGAAAAAAACACCAATAAAGTATTTTTTAGTATGCTTTCAATATTCCAAACAAGTCGTGCTTATTCTATGCCAAAGAAGGTATACTTTTACAAAAATTCATGTAATTTGAATTATCTTTACGAGAGAAAAAATTAGAAATTTAAAAAATTGGTTTTCCGCTTTTTTCCCGAAAAATTTGAGGATATTTTGAAAAATGTCTCATATGAAAGTTTTAGATATTTTTATTATCTAAAACTTTCCGCTAGGAAGTCATATTTCGCCGAATATCGAAAAAAGATACTTTCAACCCCTAAACACCCCTATTTCGAAATTTCACTTTATCTCGTGTTTAATTTATGGTTTTTTTCTTAATTATAACCTAAACTCAATTTTCCGTCTGGTCCTTGCCTGTTATTAACTTTTTCCGTTTTATCCTTCACGATACGTGTTGGTACCAGCCTAAAATGCTTTTTGGAGTTTCGTTTCTTGTACATAAAAAAAAATCTTTTTTTATCCGATATTTATCTATGCATTAAAAATGCATGGCCATTGGAAAAGAGTCGTTTTTGAACCACATTTTGAATATACAATGTACAAAATTTTCACAATTGTGCCACAAAGTTTAGGTATTTGTCCCTAAAATGAAGGGAATATTCGTTAAAATGTAAGGAATATTCCCAAAATTTTAGGGAAGGATACCTAAGTTTGGTGGCAATAATTGTGCACATTTTTTATAATGTAATTTATATTAATTGATATTACCACAATTTCGATCCGTTTTTGATATATATTCCTCAAAAGTTGAGTATATATACGGCACATATGGAAATTATTTATTAAAGTTGTTTTACACAATTCTTTCTGGATGGAATCATCGGAGAGTCAAAGTAGTTGAGACAAATTTCGGAAAAATTTATATACCAAAGAATTCTTTAGTAGGTACATTAAAAGAGCACAGACTAACTGATTTCAAATAAACCATGAAAAAAAAACCAAATATCTATTAATTTATATGTGCAGTAATGTTACAAAAGTGCTATTTAATACTTAGATTTGCAGTTACTAAAAGAACACTGTGTACAAGATGTCAGATTTTTTGGTTCGCTACGACGAAGTTGTCTGATTTCAGCCATCTACGAACTTGACCTTACTTTTGCATAAAATTACTTTGCCCGAAATTTCAGGTTGCATTTTCGTGCTTACTTGAGTTTTTACGCGATATTCCTTACATCGTTTAAAACTTAAAACGTTTTACTAGATTCTTACGAAAAATTTAAACGAATTAAATATAATATATGTAGTTACCGGATGAGTTATGTTCTTAGATCATATAACAAAAAGGATAGGCTATGAGGGAAAAAAAACATAAGCATTTTTCTTCATGTAGTGGAATCGCATCGATGTGTTCGTTTTCGTCATATAAGTAGTAAAACTACGCTATTTTCAAAGCGGACATATAATTTTCTGATTGAAACTGTATTAAGTCTTGAAGAAATTTAATAGAAGAGATCGCATTATATCGCAAAATTTTTAAATTATTTTTTAAATTTATAATTTTTAATTTTTTTATAACTTTTTAAATTGTTAAGAAATTTCCTAGTGTCCCATTTACTTTCAGATAATATTTCTTGGCGTTGTCTTTGTGTGGGTAAGATAATTTAATGTCGATGTGACAATTCAATAGTAACCAAACAAACCAGCATTATAAATTTTTCGAGACTGTTTATTTTTCTAAATATATCTATCCCCTGATTAACACTGAAGATAGGTTCCTTAGAAAGCCGTATAAATTAAAATCGTAGATATTTATACGTAAATCCGTGTAAAGCGAAAACTAACTAAAATGTGCATAATTCAGTCATTATTTTACCGTAAAATAAAAC
Source organism: Dioctria linearis (assembly GCA_963930735.1). Classification (NCBI taxonomy): domain Eukaryota; kingdom Metazoa; phylum Arthropoda; class Insecta; order Diptera; family Asilidae; genus Dioctria; species Dioctria linearis. Next base: position 122,801,072 of record OZ005743.1, on the reverse strand, counting down.
TACATATATATTAAAAAACATAAAAAGAACGATCTATACATGAAATGACAAAAACGTATAGGTGTATGGATGTTTGTAATTTATTTTACGTATAGAAACAAGAAATATAAATTAAAAATCTAACCAAAAATGTTATTGTTCTTATCACTTTCCCAGACTTTATTAGGCTTTCCTTACTGATTGGTTCAATATCACTTTCATAACTCGATAGTACCTTATGCGATTCAAGTTCTATGTTAGAACAATTAGGAACAATTGCAGATCTGCCAACCTTGGTAACGAAATCCGCAATCAAAAGATGTGTTTGGTTTTGGGCCAAATCGTTATAGACCTCCTTGTATTGAATTAATCGTTTATTAACAGATAATTCGCTGAAATAAAAGAGCTCGTCAATATTCCGGTCATTTTGTAGGAAATGATTACCCAATTAACCCCTTTATTCAAGTCTTGTACGAATGACTATTGCTGTGAATGCAACTGGTTCATTAATTGATTTAAAAAATGACTAGAAATATAAGCGCCGATGTTACCAAGCCAACGAAATTATAAAATGACTGAAGATTTTTTTTTTCAAATTCCATGTTTTTAACACATTCAAATTCCATGTGTTAAAAACCATGTAAAAGTGAAATCGTGTAAATAAGGAGATAGGAGTATTTCATTTTTATTTTATTCAAAATACTATAATTAATTAGTAGAACTATTAAAATTGCTTGAAAAATTCTTTCCTACGAGAATAACGCCGGTTGCTTCTGCAACACAGCACAGCGCATTTCAACACCATAATTCAAGACACCGAAGTCTCGATTATATAAAATCTCATTCACAAAACCATATTTCACTATTGTGTCACACTATTTCTAAGTATAAATCACTTCTAATCACTTGTATAACACAAAAGCACTAAATCAAAGACGAACTTTTTTCATAAAAACTGAAACGTCGGAAATAAAGCAGAAATGTCGAACTGTCGAACAATAATGCCCAGCCCTCCCTCTTGTCATTCTCTCCACCCCCCCCCCCCAACCACTCTGTAACAGCAAAAAAACTCCTTATGTCACGAATTTTACGCAGCATAGCCTATCCTTTTTGTTAGATCATATAATTTTATGTTATTCTGGTTATATTTAAACAGAATCGCCCTGCAGTAAACGGTAAACAATATCACATAAAAAGTGTGTTCCTACCTAAGAACATATATCTGTTCGAATCTGTTAGATGTTCTTTGGTTATACTCACCTTTGAAATGTCGATTTCTATACAAGCCCAGCGATAGGGGTAGTTCGCTAGAAATAAAATAGTGATTGGTTTGTTGTTGGGAGGAAATTCACAAAATCCATATTCAACTTTTTTCTTTTATTTTCAAGGCAGGGAACGAGAGATCTCAAAAACGGAGGCCAGCGCGGCCCATTGTGCTTTCCTGCCCTATCACCAAAACCTTCCTGACATCTAACTGAAGCGCATCAGGTCTTGGTGAGAAAGGGTTTTCAACTCCTCTGCGGATAGGAGGGTAGAACCCAGAGTATCCAGCCTGCTCCGGGCGAAAGCACACAAAAAGTGTTCGGTTGTCTCAGGCTCTCCTTCCAGACAGGGCTATCAGCAACTCCCATCCTTGTTAGATAAGCATGAAGCGAGCTGTGGCCGGTGATGATACCAGCCACAGTTCTACATTGTTTCCTTCCGACCCCCATAGAGATATTCCTTTTGGCCCCATAAAGTAAAAGTTTTGTGCACCTGCAAATACTCAAGTTGTCCCAGCTCTGCTGATACTTTCTATAAAAATCCGCTTTGATGAGAGATCCGATAGTCTCGGTGGCAACGCCTACGGCGGGTTCCGGTCCGAGGAACGGAGTATTAGAGCCAGCCTTACAAAAAAGGTCAGCCCTTTCATTCCCCATGACCCGCATGTTATCAGGAACTCACAGAAGGGACACCTTGCTGTGGGCCATCAAGGCTGCCTGACTATCCCATATACAACTTAAAACGTTATAAAATTAATGTCAATATCAAACATAGTAAATTCTATCATTGGCACTGTGGACTATGATGACTTTCAAATATGGTTTTTAACTAGGCTACTTGCCACCTTAAGGGTTGCTTTTGCTTAGTGTTGCATAGTTCATTTTGAAAAATTCAGTTGTTTCGTAAAGTCCCAATTATTAATTTTACTAATTTCACGTCACGCGTATGATCCTGCCGCCGTTGGCTACTTGCACAGCGGGTAGCAACGTAGTAACGATGGATCGAACAATAACAAGGCGATGAGGAAATGAAATTCTCGAAATGAAAATACATTTCAAAGGCATTCCAAAGTTATAGACGGATTTAAATAGCCCTTTTCCCCTGAAACTTGTTAAGAGACAAGTTGACAAAATTGATATGTTATTGGTAATATACTATTTTTTCATCAGCTCGCTCTCGATGGAGACTCGATTGATATATCGGCAGTGGCATAAGGGTGATTTGCGAATTATTTTCCAAAAACCAATTTAGCGAGAAAAAAAAGTTCTCCGAAATACCGGTTCTCAAAATGACAATTTCACTAACAAGAAATGGCCTTAATTTTGTTAAATAAGAAATTCACGCATAGCAGGCGGCACATTTATTAAAAGTTTCCTAACTAACAACATTTTCTGTAAAGCAATTTACTTCACCATTTGCTTGAATCCAGAATTAACAAGAAGAACAAATTTTTTAACTTGAGTTTTGATATTTTATTAAATTTCCAACTAATAATGATCTAAGCCCTTGATAGCATTCCAAATGAGTCACAAAGTTCAACATAAAGCATTTCTCGAATGAATCTTCCCACTCATTAAAAATGGACTCTTTTTACGGAATTCACAACCTCCTGAAATTTGAATTTACTCTAAACTCAGTTCAGGTCAATGACATCTACATCCGAGCAGTAGGTAATTAGCTCAAGCATTTAATGAATTGCCGAAGATAAAAAAAACAAAACTCCCTTCCGCGACTAACAGGAAAATCGATTTGGTGTGAACTTGTTTTTGTTCCAAGAAGAAGTTAAGGAACGGAATGCCTTTAATGAACTTAACCCAGAGCGCCATTCATTTGCATTTTAACATTGACCTCGTTTTAAGGGCTTCGTACTTTTAAATACCTACCCTCCTACGCGCTTCTATATAGCTAATGTTTGTCAAAGTCTGTCTTGGAGGTGGTCTGGTTCTTGCAAAAGCAGCCCTACTAACACTGCACAGCCAATCGCTACCACTACTAGTGCAGTTCTCATCATCATCAACATTATTTACACGGCATCGATATACAAAAGCTCAACTCTGCTCCACTCCTATATCTCAAGTATGTACGTAGAATAATTTCCCTCTCACTTTCCTTCAAAGAACACCCGGAACCCATTCATCCTTCTAGCGCTTCAGAGCCATTTTAAGACTGTCGAGCAAGGGAGGGAAAGAAGTTTTCTTTTAATTAACTTTCACAGCACTTTCTCCAATTTTCATTATATCCCTCCACTTTCAGCTGTATGTGTGTATATGTGTGTCGATATGACTGCCAAAATGCAATGGTGTTCATCTGACATTTTGTTAATGAACGAAAAAGGCACGAGATGCCGGTTCTTAGTGGTAGTTGTGCAGTACGAAAACTAAGGAATATATTTCTTATTATGTACATAATTGCAAGATCCTTCAGGCAATTCTGGACCTTTCCCAATATTCTCCTATACATTCTCTGCCAGGACTTCTCTGTGTATATAAGAGTTTAGTGTATACATTGACATCCTGATTTTAAGCAACGGTTGCCTGCCCTTCCCGCTGAATTCTGTCGTCATCAACAGAGAGGATCTAGTTGTTTTAATTCTATATACAAACACTGAAAGCCGCAATCAAGGCAAGAAGTAGACGTCCGTCGGAAGGAAAAATGCAAATGATCCCGATAGCTGAAGGAATTTCTTACCCGGAACAAACTTTCTATTTGATTGTTGCTCTGGAGCTCTGAAGCCATGTTAAGAGCTATCATAGTAGCGGCGATGATGGGAGTTTGGACCCCGGAAAAGTTTGAAGAGTTTCTGTATTGCTTGAATACGGACACGAACGATGACGGGATTGCTCCCACAGTTTTTCCAGCCCCTACTGTTATGCCTGCACTTTTTACCAAACAATTGCAGTTGTATAGTAAGCACAGAGCTGATATTAAAATTAAATAACTTCAGGGAAAGTTTGTTTTATGAAGTTGAAGGCCCAGACAGTTTATCTAGATAAAAAATTTAAAATGCAATTACATTCCCTATTTACTCAGATATTTCATAAATAGAGTTATGGAAGCGTTGTCTGGCGGAGATTTGTGAAAGATCGGACTGAGCGATATCCATATGTAAATTAAGTTTTGTTTTATGGTGAAAGATTTGTTCGACTTGCAAGAGAATACAGTACAGGACATACAGAAAACAAGAATAGCTCGATGTGGTATCGTGATATTATATTATCCGACTTTGCATGTCATGTACAAACAAAATTACAAATGCAAAATACGCGGTAATCTTATGCAATTCGTTATAAGATTAACAATGTATCGCCTTCTCAAAAGTATCAGCATCATGCACGTATATTGTATAAACGTAAATCTTTTTTTCTAAAGCCGAATACTTTTTCTCTAACTCTTCCAAGGGTGTATCTAAATGTGACCACTTTTTTCTTGATTGCATCTGAAGGTTTGCCTTAAGTCCGAAATTAGTTAGTTAAATAGTTTATTTCTAGAAGTTTGTTTCACTGCGTACTCACAAAATGACATCTGCATGTTTGTACAATTAACATTTTCTTTTTCATATACATATTATTAAGCTTAGCACAGGGAATACCCTATGGTGCAAAGCACAACATGGCAGGAAGGATATATGGAAAGGATTAGGGGACATAATGATAGTGGCACGGGTTCCGATGTATGTGACTTTTTGATCTTCGCAAATAGTAAACCGGAAGAAAGAACGAAGAGAAGTGGACTGTGCCACATTCGCACAGTTCGGGATGAAAAAGGATCGCGGAATTTTACTGTACGGCCGAAAATATGTTGAAAGGTGAAAGGATGAACGCAGCTTGCAGCGCTAGTATTGCATACAGGAATTAATCTACAAAGGATGATTTTAATATGCATTCATCGACATTTCTCGAAGCAAAACAGTCGACCAATCAATTTCCTTGAGGTGCCAGAGAAACTTACTTGAAGATGGCTGAAGTTAGGGCGGCACAGGTTTGAGGTGGTAAATTGTGGCATTATTGAACAGTAGTCTAAATTATCAAAAGGTTAATCGACTGTGATAGAATATTTGTCGGGGTGAGATGATAGATAACCCTACCTCCAACTGCATCAGAAATTCGCGTTGGTGCATCCAGTAGCTGTTGCAAATTAAATGATTAACAGAAGTATTTAATGAATCGGCCCGCAGGGTTTCTGGTAGAAGAATGTCTGGGCCACGGTTTGTTTTATAATAATAATTGATATTTAAGTTGTACATATTATGGGGTTTTTGCTTAAAACATTTGGATTTGTATCCTGTTTTCATTTGCAAGTCAGCATTTGTCAAATATAAATTCGAGTAGTGAATATTGTACTCTACTTATTGCAATACTTAAATTCAAAACGAATTTTCGAGCTAGTTCTATGTAGTATTGAACTAGACGACCGATATTTTTGCTGCGATTAAGGAAGCAGATGTACATAATATGATGTGCCTGGGAATTTTGAATTCAGATGTAATGAGGCTCTTAATTGGTGGAAGGAAAATCTTTAAAATGCTACATAATTCCGAATAATTGTTATAAGAAAAACAGAGGCACCAAGCGGCAACCAGAGACGTGACACTGACAAATATAAATTGGTTTTTTGTTGGTTATTTATTCTTGAATATTCCCGCAGCAAAAGACCTGACCTGATAAGCTTAATATTTTTACGGTAGACTTTTACATCTTTATAATTTTAAAAATCAAGGACAGGAACGTTAATTTTCTACCCTTGAATATACTATTATTTATACTCGAATCTCTTAAAAATACTAAAACTAGAAGATACAGCACAGAAACCTCGATTTCGATCATTACATTAAATATCCATACAAAATTTATATTGGAGTTTTAATGCCAGATTACGAGAAAACTGTTAGTATTATCCATAAATTTATGCCACCTTTTTTGTATACAATCTCCCGCTACTTCTTTTTCTTGTAAACACACTATAGCCGTAAGATCGACAGAAACGAAGATATTCGCAAAACACCGAAGAAAGCAAGTTTTTTCCCCAGTCTTTGGGCTGCCACAAGTTATGCTAACAACTGAATTGCAAGACCTTTTCACGTCGTATTTGGAGCTCTGAAAGGTAAGTGTATACCAAGTTTTAGGTTGGTTGGACATTTTCCGAAGATGGATGGCAACACCAAGAACGGGTTGCAGATTCCCATTTTCTTCCTTAAAAACCCTATTTGGACTATTACAAACATTTAAAAAAAAATTAGTCAAATCGGTCCAGCCATTCTCAAGTGTTGCGATTACCAACCAACAGCATTAATTTTTTTTTATCTAGATTAATATTAATTATTAATTATTATTTTATAATTATTTTTTTGTATTATTTGTGATTTGTGCCGCCCACCTCACCGGCTTTGATGAACTTAGCATGGTTAATATTTATTTTATATTTCATATCATATAAATATAATAGCTCGCCTTATGTAGGTGCCTAACTTGTTTTAATGGAATGGTCCATCTCTTAGTTTTTAATTGTAATGAAACTCCTTATTGAAGACAAATGAAATTCCATTGAGTTAAATTTAAATAAAGCTGTCATATATTTACTACATCACCTGAGATACTGCGAAGAACCTGATATAATAAAAATAATATTCACTTATCATTCTATACTATAGTTCAATACTTTTGTCACAACCTCGGATGCAGTTAATAAATTTGTCGTGGATACTTTTCGTTATATATTCTGAATGTAAATTAATTTTTTTCGTCATTTTGTGGTAAATAAAAATATCAGCAATTGTAGTATCCCTAAGAATTAATTAATATTTATTGTGATTTTAATTGTAATTCCTATTGATAATTTTCTTGAGGTATTGCATAGATATTTTTACTGTTGTTCCAATGAATTCTTGTGTATGTTTTTTTAATACAAGGGGCAACGTTGGGAAAAAGAAAAAGTTTTATTATTATCCCATACCAGCTATAGCAAATATGTAAATAAAAATGATTGATCAAAATGAACCATGGTGAAAACTGAAGTATGACATTTTGTCGAAGTGTCAAAATATGTGCCGCAAATATTTCACAAAAAATCAGAATCAACACCCAGACTTCTTAAAGGCTTAGATTTGATTATGTGAGGTTAAGAGTACAGGCGACTATGCCAATACGACGCTGCAGACCACCCGACCAGAGCTTATCTATTGTGTCCTCTTAAAGCCTCAAGGCCTCGTAATATCGTAAGAAGTTACAATATACCAATAATCGAGCACAAGGATATAAAACAGAAAGAATACTAAGCAAACTTTAATTATATGGTGTGAAAAGTTAACAAACAACTAAATAAATGAAAAACTATATTACAAAAGAAATAATTAAAACCAAAAAAAAATATATGTAATAATAAATAATAAAAGTATTCAAAATGAGAACGCAGTTACCTCAAAAGTTGATCATTAATATGGACAATGGAAACTCTGTACTTGTTAAATAAATATTAGTGTCAAAAATAAGAAAGTGCCTTCGGCTAGAAAATAATTACGGCGGATGTGCTTATTGCTGAAAAACTGAATCGTAAAATGCCAGAAAATTCTTCACAGTTCAGTTAATACATAAATAATACTGGGAAAATAGCACTCGACTTCAGAGCTAAGTAGCTGAGCGAAAATTCAATTCAATTTCAATTTATTTATTTAGGGTAATAGCTGATTTACATTACTCGAACATTGCTAAAAAACAGAGTAAGTAGTTTCCCCTTATCTGAAAATACTTTAGAACGATAAGGACAAAAGATAATCCAGCAAAATTTTACTGAGTTAAATGTCAAATTCCCCCACAAAGGGGAAATTTTTACTGCCATATTTAGCCATAAAAATTTCTAGCCAGAAGTATATTTTATGGCAGTAAATTTTGCTATTATGGCAGCAAACTCATACATATAACTACAAGCGTGTACGAATATAATTGTTTACACGCACACAAACTAAAAATATTTGAAGAAAAACAGAGCACATCAGCTGGAATGTGTCAAAGTATATTAAAAAATTTTAAACATTTTTTAAAAAATAATTAAAAAAAAATTTTACAAATTTTTTAAAAATTGATTTTACAAAATTTTTAAAAAATTGTTGAAAAAAATTTTAAAAATTTTTTTATAAAATTATTATAAATTTGTTTAAAAAAAATTTAAATATGGAATGTGTCAAAATTTTAAAGGGAATATTTTGTATTCTCTATGATATTCTGTATCTGTATTGTTCTTGAAAGTAGTGCCATTTTTGACCCGATTTTGTCTCTTTCATTAGATGGTGACACTGTAATGGAATTTAAAAGGAACAGCCGTGTTGTACCATCAGTGAATGTTTCTCACAAAATAAAAACACTACAGAGGTAATTAGTATTTAAATTAAAATGAATTAAAAGCTTTCTTATACAAATGTGAAATTACAGGCTTTCGGAAAGAAATTGTATAGAGATAGTTACTCTATTGATTGAAAAGAGTCTGGTCAACACTGACGGGAAGAAACAGCGCAACATATCGAAAAGGAAATATTGAACGAGTTTACATTCTTATCTTGATGAAATCAAGATAAACCATACTTTCAACGCAAGTTTACAACGAGAGCACTACGAGTCCTTTCAAGTTATCGATATGCGTTCAAGGCTTTGGAGATCTAAGTTATTTTGTTCATATGAGTACAAATATACCTACCATGATCTGATGCAATTGCAGTGGTTAATGACACGATCCGTTTTATAAAGACACCCCGACCCCCACCTGACTGATATAACACAAGCTCCTTTAACAGAATCAGCTCCTCATTTTGATACCCCACATATAACTCGAACTCATCTGAAGATATCTTTTTTACTACAAAACTGAATTCAGCTTCAAGCAAATAGTTGGTGTTGTAAGGATTTAAGGAGTGCGGTTCAAATAAAATAATTTATTTAAGAGTGGATACTTAACACAATTACATGTAAAAATTAAATTAAATGTTATTAAATCAAAATGTCTTTCTAAGTCCCGAAATTGGGCAACATGATAGGAAGCCTCCGAGAGAGTTACTTTCACTGGTGTTCTTGTCATCATTTCTCCACTTCCTCTGGGAAAAATTCGTACTTCGGCAATAGATGCTAATACAGAAATCCTTCCACTGCTCTGATCACCAGCTACAACTACTCGAGGTAAGTGGTCAGCGGTCGAATAATAATAAAGGGAAAACGTATAGATGTATATATTATATAAAAACCACATTGAAAGCTTCCTTAACAGCACCTTGAGCAGCTAAATGAAAAGCTAGCTCGCTGGAGTCGACAAATTGCTTGGGAACATTTGTTCCCATCGTTTCATCCGAAAATTCTAGCGATGTATTTTTTTGTGGTGGTAACGGTTCCATTATAATTGTAATGCGAGCAAATTTAAGAGATCCTCTAGATTGTTTTTATGAAGATAATCAAATGAGCACGGTGCTACTAATGTCTCTCTAAATGCCACTTTTGGTTTACTCAAAATTACTGGACATTCTCGTTTTATTCGCTGAGCATAAATTTCCAAGTGCAATTCACCTGAAATATATGTATATCTATTTAGTAACATCATGTTATGATATTAAATTGTTTATACAAATCTTACCCATTCCTGATACAATAGTTTCTTTTCATCATAAATGAACTGGAATGTAGGATCTCCTTGATGAAACAAGCTATTGCTTTTGCAAAATTATCACAATCTTTCGAATTACTGTTTATGATCTCTGACTAATTTTTACAATTGACAATTTGATAAAATGTCACAAGTGACACTCCGCTATAAGGGACTGGGAAATAATGTCGAACACCTTTTCCTTTTTTTCTAATAGTGCAAAGTAATATGACCCTCTTACTCACTTTATCAGTAAAATCGCATGTTCGAGTAATGTAAATCAGCCATAAAGTACAAAAGATCTGAGATATTAACCTAGTAAATTATATGCGATGGAGAAAAATTACAATGAACTAAAACTAACTTATTTAAGCTAAAGATATTAAAAGGAGTAATTTAACAATTTGAAAACAAGAAAAGAGAAGAAGAAATAACAGAAAAGCAAAATTTAGCAGTAGATAACAAAAATAATTAATAAATTAATTAAATTTGCTTGATTTCATTTATGAATTAGCTCAACTTGTCATCACTAATGAGAAGTAGAAAAATATAATAATAAATTATAAAAAGTTTAAGTCACAAATTAGACGCCTGAAGAATTATGTCGAGCCAGCCCTCTGGACACGAACGGGACCTGAACAAAATAAGAGGCCTTACCAGTAGAGGAATGGAAACTAGGAACAAGAAGATTGGAATGTCGAGAAGATTGCAGGAATTGTATCTGGTTATACAGATATCCAGGTTCACCAGAGTGAATAAGATTATAGAGGAATATCAAGGTTTTACGCTTTAGGAAAGAGTGTATCGAGCAGCCAACCAATGACAGCCTGTACAGAGTTATATGCTGCCATCGTTTAATGACAAACACAAATCTAATGCAGTCGTTAAAAGCAACTACAACATTCCGCGCGTATCCGCTATCATGTTTGGGATGTATCAAACATCACCAAGTAAAATGGGGTAATAGAAGAGCATTAACGAGTTGCAAGCGACTATTTGTTGACAGTAATCCTGCAGATAACCATAATCTGCATTATCCCCAATTGATTTTTGAGAGCATCAGTTTGACGTGATCACAACAACTTAACTACCCTTTTATCAACACTCCAAGATTGGTTACCGTAATTCACAAGCGGGGAGTTGTCAAGAAAAATGTATGATAATCACTTATGTCATAAAAAGAGTTGTAGATAGCAAGACAGTGCGATTTGTTGATCGATCAAGTGTAGATATTAGAAAAATCATTATTAATGCGAACAACACAATCATCTATAAGACAAATAGGCTTACTTAGGTATAATTGTACATCATGAGCACAATGATGAAGCTGAACATCTCGAGTCACCTTTCGCAAGTCATTAATAAATATAGAAAACAACAACGTGCTCAAAACACACCTTGGGGTACACCACAAAAAAGGGCGAGTAGAGAGGATGAGGAGTCACCAATTTGTATCATTTGAAACCTATCAGTAAGAAAAGTATCATTTAAGGAGATCGCAGAGTAAGAGAACTTAAAATTACTGTATAGCTTTTCTAAGTGCTTAGAGTGGCTAAGCTCTTGAGAAATCCAGTAAAACAAGTATGCCAAAATTCTTGGAATCGAGGATCAGGCGAAGGTCATTGAAGACTTTCAGTATAGCAGTTTCACAAGTGTGTCGTGGCCTAAAGTCAGACTGAAATTGTGTTAAGAGGATGAAAATGTCAAAAGATTAATTGTAGTCTGCCCAGAAAAAGACTAGTAATCGAAGGATGGCAATTTTGTTCCGCATCAACAATGATATCAGCAAAATATACCCAATCATGAAAATCCATAGATAAATACGTCATGACAGTTATTTTATTCATTTTTCCAAAATATTAAGTAGTCACTCAGAATAAAAACTGTAAATTAGATTGGATCCATTGAATTGAAGCTCATTTCAGAGGCTAGGTATCGTTTAACTCTCTTTGGGGCTGCATATTAATGAATAAAAATGATACAGAAGATAATTATGGAGCCTGTAAATATTTTAATGACAGTAATTGAGACTTCGATTTAGTCGATATTTACACTCGTACCAAAAACGGAAATCAGAAGAGCGATTCTTTTTAATAAATTGTAAGACTTGCTATATTCAAATTCCAACAGAAAACATTTCAAGTGTACCCGAAATTGGAATAAACTCTAAATGAAGCCACACACATGGTATCGAAGGATATGTTGACTGTTGACATACATAAATATGATGAGAATAATGTATAGGAGATAACCAAGAACCAAAGAGAAAATACCAAGCCAACGGAAATGTGAGGTTGAAATACCGTGCGGTTTTCATTTTCCTTGCCAATTTACCTCAATTTATACATTGAAGGTTCAACTAAAACTAGAATCCTATATTGAGTTAAAAAAAAACTGCGACAAAATTGTTCGCTTCTCAATTATATCTATGTACGATATCTACAAAACGTTCTTGTCCATTATGCAAATTTCAGCAAAACAAACACTACAGTCTGTCAGGTAACGCATTATTGATTATCGGCAATATTTTATTGATTTTAATAATGTCCTAGACAGAGTACAAAGGGTTCGGCTAAATGTACTAATATTACATTCAGCAAATCGCTGAGGCGTATCGAATTGCTTTTCACAAGACTTACAGAACAATTCTATAAATTCTGGGGGGTAAGTTTTGTCCTGTATTCACGTGAAAAACCATCATGCTATTGTGCGCATCCTCACCTTCAATTTGCATAAAATTTTCAGGAAGTCCGTGACGTATATGATTTTTGTCTGCCTCTGTGAAGCGCCTTAGTCTCGCAAAGGGAATCAACCCTTTTTTATTATCGGGCGTCGGTATTCTTGAGACTCGCTTATTCTTTAACATCCGGAAGAGATCGTTCCCACAAGCAGTTCAAGCTGGCTTCACATAATAACTCCGTTGGTTGACATTTTGTGCGCCTGCATTCTAATTATGAGTTCTTGTATGCAAATTAGTCCATCACCAAAGAAAAAGTAGTCATCCTGATCGGTATAAGGGCTAAAAAAATGATACGCGGAACTGATTTGAATAAATCCCGACGGGTTGAGACTTCGAACTTATTTCCTGGTATCTCCATCGACCTGTTTACTTTGAAAAGGTCTTGAGAACATTTCTTAATTTTTTTTTTTTTACTTGAGTCGATCAGAAATTATAGGAAAAGGTATAGACTTTGAAGGGACATTAGTTTTGCATTTTGTATACATACTCAAATGCTTAACGAAACTTATTACTGCTGGGGATGGAGGTCTATCGAAATGAGGCTGCCTTGGACCAATCTTCCTATCAGAGCGCTTTCGGTTTCGATTTGCATATGGAAATTGTTTCCTTTCAATTTACTTTTGTTGCTCCTTTTTAGGAAACACACTAATCCTTTTTAGATTTCTCACGTTTGTATAAAGGCTCGGATTTGTCTTGTATTACAATAATGTACAAACACTAGGAAGAATTTATGGGTGCAATTGCAGCTTGTTTTGATCCCGTTCGATCGATGAAAACTATTAGTACGAAAGATTGAAGAAATTTAAATGAAAAATGTATGCGTCCTTTATTTTATCTGATTAGGATGCAAAAGAACAATAATTACTTAAGAACATACTAAATAGTATCGCTAACAATTGTACTCAAATATATATTTCGATTATTATTACATTTATATGATATTTAGTTATAAAAATATTGAGGAAAGAGATTTTTGCCTAATGTCATTTTAGTTAAGGCTTTCCTGGAAAAAATATATTTTGTAACACTCGATTGAAAACAAAAACTACTTAGTAGTAGTAGTAAAAATAGGAAATGAACAACCCAGTGTGCCAAAGTCGGAAAGTGTTCAAAAGAGCCAGAGCGGAAAATAAATCCCTACTATTCAGAGCTTTTTCAAGTTTCGGAACGGTTTTCAGAAACTTATTAAAATTCAGAAAAAGTCTTCAAAGAAGTTTGAATTTGTATTTTTCACTGCTATCTTTCTAAAGTTTGAAGGCATTTCCGAAACATTTTATTTTGTCTTCAGAGTTAGTTGAAAGTCGATGACGATTTTCTGAAGAGTGGGGAAGGTGAGCAATATATAGTTGAATTATTATTAATAAATATTTCAGTGCTTTTGTTAATTGCATCAATAAATTATGGTATAGAGCAGGTCAAGGCAGCTCAAATATTGGCGGGTGAAACATGCTCTTCAACATCTATTTCAGCCTCCGGTTAAACGCTGCCATACTTCACCAGTCCCAAATGAGTCCAGTTATGCTTTCATTTTTCATTAGATTAAAAGAAAATATTTGAATAAAATGAGCTCCCATCCAAACTTTCAATCGACTTTTTCTTTGGTGATTGTCAGTCACGAATCCAAAAAATTAGTTTTTTTTTTCTTCAAAATGATGGTTGAAGTTTCTTACTTGAAGTTGCTTTTGTGAGATTATTCGGGTTTTCAAATATTATTTCGAGATATGTATTTCCCTATGAATATATTTCTGGAGAACGTTTTAGGACTCTAAAATCAGCTGATCAGATTTGCACAAATTTTAATTTTACTTTGGAAATTTCATTTGCTAAAGAAAGCTCAGTGGAGACATGATACTTTATATCAGGGTTGTAAATGAGCGGACTCATTTATCATATCAACTCATCGCTCAACTCAGGATTTGAGTCCGCTCAATCATTGAGTCCGCTCAACAGTTGAGCGGTGGTTCATCGCTCGAAATTTGAGCGGACTCACTGGTTGAGCGAACTCAATCGTGAGCGGACTCAGTCTTGAGCGGACTCATTGCTTGAATGAACTTGAGCGGACTCAAGTCTTGAGCGGACTCACTGCCTGAGCGGACTCATCATTTGAGTCGAGCGGACTCAAATCATATTTTAAATAACATCAAGAGAATCTGATTTAATTAAAATTGAAACTGAAATTTCAATAAAATAAGAAAAGCTTACAAAAAAGTCATTCATTATATAATATTTTATTAATTTAGCTTTTGCTAATTTTCTTAGCCAACATTTCTTCTTCCTCCTTCCTTCCTTATTTAAAATATGATTTGAGTCCGCTCAACTCAAATGATGAGTCCGCTCAGGCAGTGAGTCCGCTCAAGACTTAAGTCCGCTCAAGTCCATTCAAGCAATGAGTCCGCTCAAGACTGAGTCCGCTCACGATTGAGTCCGCTCAACCAGTGTGTCCGCTCAAATTTCGAGCGATGAACCACCGCTCAACTGTTGAGCGGACTCAGTGATTGAGCGGACTCACTGCTTGAGTTGAGCGATGAGTTGATTCAAAATGTGAGTCCTTTACATCCCTGCTTTATATCTTAATTCATTCTAAATATCTATCGATGAGATTGTGTACGCAATATACAACCTGAATTTGTATGGCCAGGCTCGCTAAAATTGTGTGTGATTATTTTCACACCTGGATTCAAGAGTCTCAACAGCCTCGTTTCCATCCCGTGTATTATTTGGTTTATCACATACCCAAACAGCAATACGTAAATTTGCATTTATTACTAAATATAACCGTAAGAGTCATGATGAAAATATTTGAAGGGTACAGAGAAAGAACAAGGTAAGTCACGTTTTTGTCTACGTTAACATAATGATACCGTTGAAAAGGTGGGACAAAGCACTATAAGTACATGCAGCAAGAAACTTCAAAAATCGCACTGAGAAGGACATAAAGGGATATTTAAAAATATTATAAAACCTAAGTCCAAATTTTGTATGAAAAAGCAATGTACTTAAGTCCGTGGCAATTTGGCAAGAAAATATCACAAAGTGAAAGAGAACCATTTGTGATTCTACGCCAATGGCAAAATATTTTCTTATTTCATATATTTCACTAGATCGATATACCCTTTGTTTTTTTGCTACTTGCAAACTGTCACCAGTACAACGAATCATCACATTCTTTATATAGATGGTCATAGTGACTCTTTTCACAGAGTCGACTCATTGAATTGGACTCTGTTGAAAGAGCCAGCTCAATGAGCCGACTCAAAATGAGTTAGGTGTCAAAGTGAGTCACTGAATTCCAAATATATTGCAAGTTTGAAACTCTGCTTTCAGCTTAACTCATTGATGAAACTCATTAATTTCTAAGGATTATCCTACTACGTTAGAGCTAAGAAAATCATATAATGGTCCATAGGAGACTTCTATCGTAAGAAATAAAATAGCTTTAGCAGAAATTATAAGTAGTACACTGGCAAACTTATATGAGGAAATCATGCCAATATCTTCAGCAAAATACAACGATTTACAGGCTTTAAAAAAATGTGGAGTACTCAAGTTTAAACTACTTTCAACATTATACGACTTGAACTGTTGTTCTGGACTTACATTGATTTTTCCTCACCGTGGATAACATTATGATAATAGCCTTTCTCAATTACGTCTAATGTGGCATTACGCAAGAATTTATCCTATGACTCTTTTGCATAAAAATCAATTAAGTCATTTGTTCGGAGTAGTGATACTTAATATAAATATGTTTGTCGAACTTCAGCGTATGGCGTATAGCTTAAAGACTGTAATCTGATTAAAAGAGCAGTCGTTCTCTAAACGTAAACTACCGACTTCAAATTTGAGATCATGCAGTGAATAATTTTTGCCAAATTTAACTTAGAATCATCATAACAGGTACCTACTAATTTTATATTTTTGGGCACCGATCATAAAAGTCTACGTCTTTTCTGTCGACACCGTCAATCCACGCATTGTCGAGAGTCGATTGGAGATATTTAAGGTCAATGAAAAAACCAGCATGATTAATCTAAAGTCCGTAATTAACCCATAAATATTGTTTAAAAATGTTCAGTTCGTCCAATGAAAAGACATAGAGCATATCTTCAAAAGGAGGCATCTAATTTACTCGATGGTATGGTTCCATTTCCTGCTAGACTGTGCTTTTTAAAATGTATCCTCTAGAAATTGTGACGTTGCTGTAACGTTGATGATATCATTTAGCGCCAATTATTAATTATCTTCACACCAACAAGAGCAGATTAAAAATAAATAAATTAAGTATCTACTGCATTAATTGATTACCTACGTTTTAATGTGTTTCAGTAATCACGGAAGAGATAAATTTTATCATCTGTTGTGTCTTTAACTACCTGGAAATCGTGTTCAATAAAATTATATACCTTTTCATTGTGTTGCTAAACAATAATGCTTCAGAGTTGAAAATATGTGTAAATTAGGACAGGAGTAACAATATGTATAAGATTTCCCGAATGTATAAGATTTCTTGGACATTAATTGCCATAGCGTGCCACAATGTGTTTGGTAGTATAAATAATGTTTAGTAAAAAGGGGAACAGCAAATGTGTATAGAAATTTATTCAGTTTGATTCTTTTGTAGGAGGAGAAAACCCTTCACACATAAATCTTTAGTAATTACGTTGCGAATAATCATAAGAAGTTGTCAAATGAAGCACGTGAATAAGTGAAGCTATTATGCACTTAACAGTGAAATTCATTATTTATATTACACAGCTTATAAAAGAATTATCGTCCTTCGTGTTGATAAGATTTTCTGAAGACATTAAACATGCTACAATCTGGAACTAACTAAGTTAGAAATAGTAAACAAGCTGTAAATATTGAATTAATTTATTTAATTAAGTACATACATTTGAATTTTAGATTGCAAATCGCAGTTATGTCCAAAATAACAAACTTCGTGCGGATCGAACTGTACTGAGATTTTAGACAAATTTCTCACGTAGGCAAGAAATCGTAAATATGTACCAACACTACTGACATGTATATAAATGGACTGGTCATTGAACCAAAAATGTATGAAAGCAAATGGCACCACTAATTTCATACTGAACTTTACCCAACTAACAGCCTTTTACACACAATGGTCGTGGTTACGTTTTTGTGTCTAGCATGGGCCCAGAAAGAAATGCGCGTTACGAAACAACGGCGTTCGGAAGTTATCTACGTCACGGAAATGGGGCAACTCAGTGTGCAAATTATGTGGGCATAATGTCTACAGTTTTACTATTTCTAGAAACATTGAGAGTTTTAACGTCTATACAACAACGTAAGAGCGTAAGAGCTTGGTCGTAGTGACGTAAATGTGTCGTAGCTGTGCTGTTTGACACATATTTATGCAATATGTGTATTTTTGAAGACATAAAGGGGTTTTTGCATCTAAAAGCACTTCAACAAATCTTCAGAATCTTATATTGCCATTTTGTTTCATTTTGTAGATCAAATGTTTTCCAATTTATATAATTTGTACCCATTATGGCTAACCCATAGGCATTGTTTCGAAATTAAACCTTAACCTTATACCCGCCAGGTAATGTTTCTAATTAGTGCCTATATATGTTTCTATATAGGCCCTTTTAAAACTTTGTGTCGGCAGATAGGCCAACATAGTCAGAATTCCTGCACAGTGCCTATAAATGTGTCTATATAGGAACTGTTTTCACTGTATGCTGTCAGATTTGCAAGCAAAGTAAGACTTCCCATTCAGTGACTATATATTTGGCTGTCATCACGTGAGCCTAACATACACACAAACCTTTAAGTCTTGCTCTCGCAAACAAAACATTCTCTTTAAATATTGAAGACATTTCTTCCACAAATGCATTAAGAAAATCATTTAAGAAAGGCCAGCAGTCTTCATCAATTGAACAAAGAATCGGTCAAAATTCGCTGTTTGAGCTAGATGCAATGGACACACCACCAATATTAATAATAAAAGACACACTTTGAGGGCATTGAATTTGTGATAAAATATTTGTTATATTCTTTTTCATTCCATTATACCAGTAACTTCCATTTCCAATATTTGTGATATTTTAAATATACTTGGGACTACTTAACAGTTCTACTATCTTTCAGTAAATAATCGAGTCCGTTTTCACGAAGTACTCTTAAAAGATTCTTCACAGCACAGTGTAATTTATATAAATAGACTGCTTTTTGAACCAAAAATGCATAAAAGCAAATGGCACCATTTTCATATTCCTGTCTCTTTCCGTGAGAGCACAGTTTCCCACTGAACTCTAACAATTAGGAACGAGAAATTGCTTGTAAAAATCCTTGTAAAAAACACTTCCTTCGACTCTTAATTAAAATTTAACGATACAAATATTCCCAAATACTTTTGTGGTAAATTCGGTAAATTCGGTATATCCCACTGATATGCATATTCGTAAATTCGCAAATAATTTAAATATAACGCCAGTTTACGACAGTTGGTAGCATTGACAGTGAGAGCTCTCAAGGAAAGAGACAGGAATATGAAAGTGGTGCCATTTGCTTTCATGCATTTTTGGTTCAACAAGCAGTCCATTTATATACATGTCAGTGATACTTTCTGAAATCAAAATTGGTGCCACATGAAACAGGAGATCAAGCAGTCCATTTCTGAAATCAAAATTGGTGCCATTTATATATATGTATGTCAGTGATTATACTTATATAGTTTGCGAATGACAGTACATGACACGCACATGTCAAAAATAAAAATTTTAGCTATGCAGACATTATTTCTTTTTAGATACATTTTTAATTGAGAAACTTTTCTGGGCACATTTACGTTTTCGTGACCTACAAACTATGCCTCTAGGAAAAGTGCCCTTAAAGGAACAACACAAGGAAACATTTAGGTAACTATTCCAAAATGGGAAGTAACAATGAAGCAATGGTACCACTGTAGGCACTGTTACTATATAGGAACTTTTAGAGGCACATTTACGTGTTCATAACTTGTGGCATTGAGGCATGTTACCATAGAAAACATTTTCGAATCAACGATGTTATAGCGACGTCATGGGGTGTAAAATAGAATTTCAGAAACATTAACGTGCAACATGTTAGTTGGGTAACGATTGGGAAGGAGCAAATGGTTGAGGTTCAACGGTATTTGCAGAGCTGAAAACTTAGTAATATATTTGACAGTTCATCATTTTTCATCAAATTTTGTATACCTGAACATGACCAAAGGGTTTTCTTCCATAAATAAACCTGTCCTTCCAAAGCATCTATGTAAAAAACACATCCTTCGAGTCATAATTAAAATATAAAAGCAAAGTCCCAAATATTTTGTTAATAATTCTGGTAAATCCCACTGACAGATATTTAAATAATTTCATTGACATGAAACTCCAAATAATTTGAATTTCGCGCCAGTTTACTACAGTTGGTAGCATTGACAGTGAGAGCATACTTTCTGAAATCAAAACTGGTGCCACATCAAACAGTAGATGAGTCAGTCCCTTTATATACATGTCAATGAGCAACACACAAAATAAAGCAATCGTATGCTGTTTTTTGTTAATCTGACAAACGATTAACTTCTTTTATGGTTGAAAGGAAGAATAAATTAAAAGGACAAATGACAACTGTCTTAAAATTAACGTTAAATGAATTGTCTTTACCCACTATTGGAAATAAAGTAGCTCTGAAGATACTGCTTCAGGAGACAATAATAGATTATCGAGCAAAATTATTAACAGCAAATTTAAAAATTTTCAGCCTGAGCATGATTTGAAAGATAAATGTGCCTTAAAAGATAAATTCACAAGGCTTCCAAAAGTTCTGCATAAACTGAAAGAAATCGTTAAATTAAGCAGGAAACTTAAAACGCGAGAACACAATGCCGACGCTATCCAAAGTTTATCCATGCGACATTTTACATATGTGGAGGAATTCATCTAAAGCTTCTTCATTCCTCGCTTCTGCAGAGCGGCAAACTAATTGATCCGAGTAAACAATCGATAGGGCATTTATAAATGTACACTGGACATAGCTTCTTCTGTTATTTTCCGAAGAAGATAGGCTAATCCAACAGCGAACATTGTCGACTGTGCAAAGAGGAAGAAGAAACCTCCAGTATATCTTATACGATGGAAAGAAAAGCATTTATCACTCCAAATAAACTAAGTTTGAAAGCTAAGTTTTTAAATATGGTTAAAGAAGCAGATAAAGAGACAAACAACAAACAGTGAGGAGACAATTATCAACATTTTGGGTAATTAATGTTTTAAATGCATGTACAAACTCCAAAATGTGATTACTAAGCTGACGTCGTGAAGGTATCGAAGTTTTAATAGCACATACAAAATATACGTAGAAACTCCCATGTGCAAACCTCTGGTATAAAATATTCTGAAAGCTTGAGTGAAATCCTATTAACTAAAAACAACTTTGAACACCAAAGTATGAGAACCTTTTGCAAATGAAGTTCAATCAGAATCTGTCATCATGTCATTAACATTGATTGATTCAGGAAGTTATATTACCATCTTAAGAAAGCGACTCAACCCAGCACATATGATGTCAGCACAATCTGGGAATAACACATTTAGCGGCATAAGTGGTAGTAGAAGGGTAGTATGGAATATAAGATTTATTTTAATTACGCTTTTGGAAAACCAATTTTTTAATGGTCAAACATGAAAACGGTGGTCTAATATGGGAAAGAGAAATGACTGCAGCCATCAGAGCCGGACTGGCAGTACGGGCGATCGGGCGCTAGCCCGATGGGCCGGTAGTCGTTGGACCAGTGGTCTCCACATTAACGCGACCACACGTATTTACCACGTAATCTGGACGAATGTTGTGGCTGCGGTGGGAGGAGAGCTATTGAAGTTGCATAACCTAAAAGTCTAATACAATAAAGCCAATTGGTCCACAGCAACGAGGCCATCTGGGCAGACGAGAGTTATGAGTTAAGAATACTCAGAAATGTCCTACAACTAATAAGCACTGACAGAACGCAAAGCCAAGTGGGTGTTGCCGAGATAGCATTATATATTTCAAATTTGTCATTATCATTCACTTTTTTGTATAGCAGTTTACTTTTTGCATCATATCATTTTTATTTTGAAAAACGCACGGAAAATGTGTTTTATTAGAAGGGTTCAATAAGGTTTTCAAAGGTTTGCTATACCAATGTGTGTACTTTCAAAACAAATTCAAAATTCAAGAGCAAATATAAAAACAGTTCTTAAACTTTGTTTTTATTTTAAATTGTAAAAAAAAAAAAAATCTATTTCACGTAAATTAATTTTGAAGTAGAGTATACACATTGTCATGGTATATTACAGTCAGCTTTTACTTATGACAAATTTCTAGTGTTAGAAAGTACCCAAATATTAGAAACAGTATACATTTTTCCCAGTTTGGTGAACCAGTGGCATTGTCCTTGTTCCTATATTGGGCCATATAAGTAACTGAAGGAGTGATTGAATTTCTAAGACGTTTCAAAAAGATTCCAAAAACAAAGATTAGATTTTTTCGCTACGAGTTAGTAGGTATATAATAGTTATTCTCAAAACGACACGCATTCCTGTCATTTCTTTTTCGAGTTACAAAACAGCCACATTTGTCAATGTGTCTTGACCCATTGTAGATCACAGGTAATTTTTTATTAACTTCAATTTTTTGAAACTTGGTTCACATTCAGCTATCGTCATTAGCAGTGTTACAAAAACTCTAAGCGCGATTTCGACATTTAGATAGGATATAGTAGTGAACTGATTGAAGCATATTCAAAACAGCTTTTCTCATACTATCAGCATACATTTTGCTAATAAGATCGCCCGAAAGAAATCCGAAATCTTCTGAAACGATCGGGCGAAGCCCATGATCATGCATACATGGTTGCTTTTTTGCTGCTGTCGTCGTCGTCGGCTTCGTCGTAAATGTGTTATAATTGTTACCCCGTAGAAAGTTGAAATTATCTTGTCGTCGTTAGAATTTTTTTACAGTTGTGCTATATATGGTTGGGTAAATTAGAAATAATTTTAAATGAATTCAGTTAGTTCAGTGTGTTCGTATAATTATTATAATAGTTTTAGTAGTGAAATTGTTAATAGTACTTTTGAAGATGCCGTTACCAAAAGCGAAGAAATCTACAGGAACAACTATATTAAAATTCAGGTGGCCAAGCATGGAGGACATTATAGTAAGCGACGACGAAGTTCTGAATCATACTCCAGTGGAGAAGAATATATTACTTCAAAACAGCGACGACGAGGAATTACCCC
Source organism: Dioctria linearis (assembly GCA_963930735.1). Classification (NCBI taxonomy): domain Eukaryota; kingdom Metazoa; phylum Arthropoda; class Insecta; order Diptera; family Asilidae; genus Dioctria; species Dioctria linearis. Next base: position 122,778,200 of record OZ005743.1, on the reverse strand, counting down.
TGAATCAGGAAGGATTACAGAAGGAGACAACAAAGGAGGAGAATTTAATTATATCCGAGAATCGTCTACAGAAAGCTACGAAACAAACTATAAATATGGTTCAGAACAATCGGAAAACGAATTATGGGAGGAAGAAAAAGACAGTAAGCGACGAAGACTTCCCTCATTCATCGAAGAAAAGGAAACTACCATTGAAGCAAGTTTTGGAGAATCAAGAACCGGACGAGAACGGAATGGCAACGATATTATCATTGTGGATGATATTGTGGCACGAGGGAATCATGAATCGAATGATACTAATATTGAAGAGGCTAACTATAATGGCATTGAAGGACAAGATGATAACGGCGAAGAAGATTGTATTTTTGATGCAACAAGGAATTTGCAATATATTAAAAGACCCGAAACTGGTAGAGACCGAATTAGAGCAATTTTCAATAGAAGATTTCGCAAAATTGCTCCAAGACCAAGAATTATACATGATATATACTCGTCACTGGGTATGTCAGGAGGATGCAGACTGGATTACCAAAAACTACATAAAATGTTTACCGGAGCAGTGCTTATCATCTTCCACCATTGCGCCCACTTACATATCATCCACGACTGCTCGTACTCCAACAGCAGTTGTAGATGTAAATTTGCCGAGTACATCAAAAGGACCGGTACAGGAATTGGCAGGCGATATTCTCGATCAATTGTTTCGTCATTCGAATATAGCATCGAGCACTGGTGCAATACAGCAATCTTTTGCCCAAGGAACAGTGGTGGAAACAAGCGACATACAGGACCACTTTTTTAACTTCATCGCCTGTAGACCAGAGGGAGGTGCTGGTAGAGAAGCTTATAACTCTTATAACCATATCTTCAGAAAATTTTGTAGCAATGGCCAAAATTTCTTCCATGTCAGGATCACGAGCCAAGCTCAGCCTTGTCAAGCGGGTAAATTCAAATCGAGAGGAAAAAATTTATTTAATAGTTTAAACTCAAAAATTGTTTATATTTGTCAAAGGCAAATTATATTATTTTTTTCGCCCGTAATAAGATTTTTTTAAATGGGCGGCGCCCCACCGGTTCAACTTCTGCCTCACTTGCCTTACTCTTGTTACAGCTGTGTAAGTAAAATTGTTGGTCTCTCGGATACTGCTTTCACAGAGAAACCCTGTTTTAGTTTTAATTTTAAGTGTTAAACGGCCAACCGCTCTTACACATATTCTGTGCGTACATATTTCCTGTATAAATTTCTTCTTTATTTCCTCTTATTTAGCATCGAATTCAATATTCATAGAAAACGTTATCTTGCCCTCCTTGTGCTCGATTCACTAGGAAATCAGCCTAATAATTTGGGTTGTTTGCCTCTTATAAAAAGTGTCATTTTTGAAGACCCTTGCTTATAAAAAAGTAATTTTTGAAGACCCTTGGGGGCTGGTTTATCATTATTTGCGCGGGCCATTTTGAAGACCCAGTCCGGCCTGGCAGCCATTAACCAAAAGGCATTTCATAATGAAGAGAGCCAAATTCATTCATGTTGCGCCCGCAATTTGAATCCTGAAAATTATAATTTTATTCAACAAATTATGAAGATTGGTTTTCATATAATGGAATAAACGAATTTGTACAGGAAGATCAGCGAAGCCTTCCGTTTACCCATAAAATGGAACTAAGGAAGATTTTAGTCAAACTTTTAGATAATGGCATTATGTATTTTATTTGTGAAAGCAATTCATCTTTTACATCCCCTATTTATTACTCCCACTATATTTTAACATAATAAGGAACTAAAACTTTCTGCGATTATCGGGAGTTAAAGAAGGTTACAATTCTAAAAAACAAATGCATACCCCTTGCAGAAGACCGTTCTGTTCTTGGTTTCAAAAAATGGTTTTAATTCAACACATGAAAATTACTCAAGCTCCCGTGAAGTATACATCTTTCATAATGCCCTAGGCAAGTAGGAATATCAAAGAATACCGTTTGATTTGAAATGCTTTTGCGACATATAAATTTCTGGAAAATATTTCCAAAAAGTTGATATGCGTATAGATTGCCACTAAAGCAGTTGAATGGAAATTTTGAGACAATGTGATAACGGAGTGGAATGAGGCGATAGACCTCAATACCTGGGCAGTGGCGGATCTAGGGTGGGGGTGGAGGGTGGGCGTCATGACCCCATGACCCATAAAAAATTTAAGTAAAAAATATTTAATTAATTGAGTTATTTGAAAAATATATTTCTTATTTTATATTTTTTTTATTTATATAATTCAACTTTAAAAAATTATACAAAATATTTTTATTCTAAAACAAATAAAAATTTATTTCAATGAATATTATTGTATGCAAATGATGTACATATGTGTATAGGTTTTTCTCAGAATTTCAGTTTGAGACCCCAACTTTGGGTGATCCAAATCCCGCGTGAAAACAGAGAAAAGTTTGGTTTGAATGGCTCCTGCAGTTTGCACCGAAACTACTATTCTATTAAAAAATGACTTTTTGTAAAAAAGTATACTGAAAATGACACAACATTGGTACCTCTGTACAGTATTGCGGTGGCTAAACTAAGCGACTTACGACTAACGGCGCTGCATGTTTTTTTTTGTTCTACTTAATTTTTAAGATGCCCCCTCCCCCACTCCCGCCACTTTACCAGGCGTGGAGTTCTGTAAGGTGATTTTTGATAATCACCAATCATTTCACAAAGATTATCTTTCCGTAAGATGACAATCAGCTCAAAAGACACTTTAAGTTGACATTTTTGCGGTGACTACAAAAGTGGTGTCATTTTGTCATAGAAAACCAAGAGATATTTAAAAACAAATTAAATATTTGCGTTTTAAAAAATTACACAAATTTATTAATAAAAAACTTCGGACACAATTTACACAGAGATAATATTTCTTACGGAAATTATGGAACAACATCCCGACCTTGCACGCAACAAATTAAGTACTGCAAAGGCTAAGTAATCGCCGTTGTCTTTACGGAAAGTATGTCTTAACCTCTTAAAGTTAATATTTCTCCAAAAAAAATTATGTAGAATCTAATTAAGAGATCTCTTAAAAGTCTCTTATGCAGAATCGGAGGGTTAGTTTAAAATGTAGGAGATTTGCAAATCCTTACTATGTTTATTTCAGTAATCTCTTTTTTTTAAATAATTTTACTCTTAATTGTGTTTTGTTCCAGGTCGTAATATATGAAATGAATGGTGAATTTTAATAATAAATAAGTTACAAATTTGCCCTCCCCTTAAATATTACATGCGAGAGCAATTTTCGTACGAAACATTTTCCTCGCCGTACCGTTAATATTTCATTACGAACCCGAAGTTTTACATTCGAATGTATTTCATGTTATTACGAAGGTTGGTCTTCTTACATCTTTGTTGTGTCTTTTAGCAAACTCTATCGAAAATTTTCGCAAATATTGCAACCAAATATATCACTGTCACATGCTATTGCAAATTTATTTACTATGTTCAGTGTTGAGAAATTTTGTGCCAGCGTCACTGTCGAATTATAACCAAGTTTTTGTTGAAGTGAAGATTTGCAAATATCGGAATTATGGAATTCTCACTGAGATGAAAGGATGACTGTAATTTTATCGGTAGAGTCTCTTAGATGCACATAAGATCGCAAGAATAAAATGAATTGCTTCTATAAAGTTTCAAAGTTCAAAGTTTTGTAACTAGGTACTCGGTACCTACATATGATTTCAATAAAATCGAGGTTATTTTTGAAGTTGAATTCATATGAACAAAAGGACAGATAATCATTAATGTACCTACCTCATTCTAATGTAATGAAAATTAATGAAATTGAATTAACGATATTTTTCCATATCATGATCAGGGCGTTAAACCATGATGCCCATAATGATTATACTTCCCTATTATTTGCCACACATATACACACTTCGTTCAGGTCATTTCCTGGCTGACAAATAAATTTGCAGATGTTACGATACGATAAGACTTGTTTCTAGCAACAACCAGTTTCATCTAAATAGACATGCCATTCCATTCCAAAGAAACCACACCTGGATTAATCCGTATACCTTCAAGAAGACTCAGCAAAATTGTTTCGTCCCCATGAAATACGTTGAGGAGGCCGTTATAATGTACAATCAAACAAGAGGAATGCAAGACGTCTGACCGCCTTGTGAAATCACTTTTGTAGGTTTATCGTCCCGAAACACTGCCATTTATCTCGCAATATTCCCATCCGCGACAGGAAGAGAATTCCAAGATGAAGCGTTCAGTAATTATCACTCTCCGTCAGGAGGATGAAAAAAAAATAATTAGCTGCCCATAAATCAAAGATGTTTGATGGTGTTTTCCACCTTTGTTTGCGGTAAATAAAGACCAGCGCCTGATAACTTGGACGAAGTAGCATTGATTAATTGCACTAATTCGCCTCCCATAATTTCATTAGCGATTTACTTTCCTGTTGATTCAAGACTTCTAACGGTGTAATTTATTAGTTAAAACGACAGCGATTGTTATCAAAAAATTAATAAGACCTATCGGAAAAAATTTTATGAAGTGTAGAAAGTTGTCGATGAAAGAAAAGCTTTGGGTTGTCACAATTTAATTCCAAATGCAGATGAATAGTAAATTTTGTGGTGTTGAATTTTTGGTATTCGGGTAGGCTTGTATATCTAAATCAAAATTTGGTTTGGTTTACTCACCCTACCAATACATAATTTTATTAGGATACCTATAAAATTAAAGCTGCTCGTTTTTCCGTATATGTACTATATATGTATCTGCAGATATGTACGCAACCATCATATAATAAAGTTAGGTGACGTGAGATGCGTACATCTTTTCCATTTGCAGTTAAATTCCAGAAAAATATTTTTTACTGCAAAAAGCACTTTTGAAGTGAGACCATTTTTTTTTCGTAAATATCTAGACGAATGCAAAAACCATTTTTAAATTCATAAACGATGTACTAATGTACTTAGGGATTATTTTAATCCACTTTTAACGCCGTGATTACATTGAAATGGAATTCAAGGACTATAAAAAAATTGGAGAATTAATTCACTTCATCCACTATTAGGTCGATAAGGAATATATACGCATGGTGTTTTTATTTTATTTTCGAATGACAAATCTCTTGAAATCTTCTTGGGGTTGCCTAATTTTCTTGCTCAGTAAGCAGTATTTTCTATATTATCTCTGTGAATTAACTTTAAGAAAATCATGTTTTCATAGTATGCCCATTTGGATTTCCTGTAGGTCTATCAAGATCACCTAATAATTGCGTCCATTTTTTTTAAAAACTATACGATACTAAACAGATTCTGGCTATACGATTATTTCAGCTGTTGGCAAGAACTAAGTTGAAAAAATCTTCATATACATATGAGATAATAAGAGCACGGACGTCACTCTAATATTCAATAAAGTTTGAAATTGATATATTCATACAATAGAAGATTTAAATAATTTTATGAACATTACCACCAAGAACGGGTTGTCCGATCCCTTAACCAAAATCAATAAATGGTTTATCATTTCGCACGGACCATGTCAATTGACTGGACTTTTTCCAAGAGATCACAAAAACAATAAAATCTTTGATGTGTCATGATATGTTATTCTTTAAACTTAAATGTAGGTTACTGCGAGTGTTGTTATTTATTTGCAGATAAATCAAAAGTCAATATTTCGAAATTTGTGTGATAAACGGAAATAATGTTTGGCAGCACCCAACCCAGGATGTTAAAAGCCACGAACATTCACAGATTCATATCGATGCATGTGATAACGTGCGTCAATGGTAAAGTAAAGGGGTAGGTACTCGACAAAGATCTTGAGCAGGATATCATCAACGAGAGTAGTTACTGGTCGAAAGTGATCGAGAGAATTATTAATCTGACTCTAACTTTAGCCATTAGTAATGAGAGTCTCAAAAATAAGAACGCGAATTGAAGAAATTAAACACCATAAAACTCTTAGCAAAATATGATCCAGTTCTCAATGAGCTCTTAACAGACGACACAAAAAAAATAAAATATTTGAATCCGAAGATACTAAATGAAATTATAGTGGCTTCTGGGAAGCAAAGTGAAGAATAATTAAATAAGTAAAATTAATGGCTGTCTGGGTTTCTCAATCATAATTGACAGTACACAAGTCATATCTAAAATTGACCAGCATAATGGTTCGATTCGTCAAGCTCTCAAAGGTGAAACTATTTCCGGAAATTGAATTTAAAGAAGTTTTCTTAGGTTTCATAACAACAGACAATCAAAACGCAGAAACACTAGCAACTTATAAATTTTAAAATTCCTGAAAGATATGATTTAAGTCACGCGGTTATGACATTGACTTATAACAGTGGACTGAGCGTATTGTCATTTTTCTATAGGACAGAATGGCACAAGTTTTATAGTTTTCTCTTTCGTACTATGGCAGAGTTGGAGCTGCCAACCTCATTTGATGTCTTTATGCTGACTACAAATGCAATCACCACAGTAAGAATAAGGTAAAGATAGTATTTACCATGATCCGTGTCTCTTTCCCATACGTTGGATTCAGGTAAAAATAACGTTTTAAAAATTAGAGTCGGAATGAGTTTAATTTCTTATAAGAGTGCTTATAAGCGATTAAAGTATCACTTGAACACAAGAAAGGTATTTTTTAATTTAATTCGATTTTCGGGTGCAAAATTTCATCTGATTGGACGAGTTTTACATGTTTTTTATGTGGTAAACGTTTTAAAGGATGCTCAAACCCTGATATATAGAAACACAATATTTGTGCCACATGAAAGAGCAAATCGATCAGTCCATTGTTATAACTCAGTGGATCAGGTAAGTCAGGCCTACGATGGTGCAGCTAATATGAGTGGCGCTTACAACGGTTTACAGACACGAATTCTTAAAAGTCAACCGAAAGCTGCGTATATTCACTGTTCTTGGTAATTAATGATGCGGTAACTTCAGTTTTGGAAATAAACAAGTTTTATGACTAAAACCGTTTACGTATTTTTCGGGCATAACATTAAGAGGTGGGTCTAATTAAAGTCTGTCGTCGCAAGTGAAAATCATTCGCTGAAGCACTTGTCTCCTACTCGATGTTCTTCGCGTAACAACTCGATATTTTCATTGTGTTTTCATTTTAAAGCTATTTTCAAAGCGCTGACTAAAATTATTTTCGTGTTATAAAGCGCACTCGAAAGAAATGACGAAATAAAATAAAAAATAAAATGAAAACTTTTGAAACTGTCCTTCATATTGTGATACAATCCGAAATCTTAAATACCTTTTCTGATCGTTTGAAAAAAGTGTAAAAAATATCAACAATGAGAGGTGGTTTTCACTCAGTTAGATCGGCCGTTGCAGAGCTGATAGAGTCGTGGAAGATATTACAAGTTAAATACAAAAATAAGAGAACTCATAAAATAAGAAAGAATTTTGGCGAACTTTGTAGCGATGAACGATTAACAAATGCAGTGCGGAACGGTCATTTTCTAAACTTAAAATAGGAAAAATTTATTTTACAAGCAAGATAGCCCAGAAAAAGTTGATAAGCCTAGCTATATTTTAAGGTTGATTCTGTTTAATTTTATAGAATAATTAAAAAGTTGAAATAAATATTCAAAGAACATGTAACGATTTTGCTTTATGCTATCCTTGGGTGTCTTTGACTGCAAATAATTTTCTTTTCTCTCCGGAGCGTGGGCCCTTGGATTCCATGGTCCCGTATTCTGCGCACACCCAAAACTCCCGGTAGATACGCCATTTTTATGCATATTATTGGAGATCGACACAAGATCGAAAACTAAATCCAGTCGGCTACCAAGATTGAATGAAAATGTTGCCGAAATATTTTCTGTAAATTTAAAAAAAAAACCAGCCAAGTGCGGGTTAGACTCACACACGAAGGGTTCCGGACCACCAACGTACAAAATTTAACACTAAGTTTACGCCAAAAATCACGTTTCTTGAATGGGGTCCCCTTTAATTTTTAATTTTATTTTACTTTTATTATTTTTTGTTATAGCGGCAATAGAAATACACACTCTGTGAAAGTTTGAACTATCTGCCTATTACGGTTAATGAGATACATACAACTCGTTGACGGACGGACGGACATCGGAGTCTTAGTAGTCCCGTTGTTATCCTTTGAGGACGAAACCCTAAAAAGATAAATGCTTATTGCTTAAGGGGTTACAGCACCTTGAGATTTTCAAAATATTTCATATTTTTTATTAGATAAATTGTTCATATTTTGAAGAATATTTTAAGCATTTAACCATTTCAAAATTCAAATTATCTTCGAAATTACAGAAATTAGAAGTGAGCGTGACAAGGTGTACCTAGTTGTTTTTCTTGTGGATTTTTTCCCGAAACTGCGTTTTTCAAACTGATGTACAAGATATTTTAAGATCTGTTAAACCGATTTTGATAAAATTCAAACCACATATTCTTTATATCACATATAAGAAAAATTTGTAATAATATTTTTGAATATTATTATAATAAATACTAAACTTTATACTATACTTATTTTTTCGCCAGAGAGGACTTATATATAGGTAAAATATGTGAAGGTATTAATACATGCATATACATATGTCCATACTTAACTAGAAATATCTATATATTCCACAGCTTTTTACTTTCCTTATGATTTTTCTGCGATCTATAAAGCAGTGACTATACCTCGAGAAGTTATAAATACGACATCCATTTCTAAATGTATATTTAACCCGGCATCGTTAAGGTGTTTATAAATTCAAATTTTATAAGTACGGGCGGGACGTTGCTGTTCTGCTCAGTAGCCTGAGCCAATACAGTGTTCTAAACGCTTTTTAATAGAAATCTGTCTGGCGCAGGCTGCCCTAGGGGCTATACGTGCGTAATTCTCAAATAGCTAAATATGACTCATCCTCACAACTGACGTAAAAATTTTGTTCCATTTTTTACATATGATTTTTTGTTGCTATGTGTGTCAATATACGTTTTATTTGCATTTTAGTGTTTATTGTTTCTGATATAAATATTTTGATCTAATTTGAAGGTAGTTGGATCCACAAGAAAGGGACAATCAAAGCATTTGGTCAATTCTCGAGCAGTCTGATTCGGAAGAAGACTTGTCCGATTTCGACGACGTAGAAAAAGAGGATCACGTGACCGTGAGTGTTCAGAGCCGGCCAAGCGATACTGAACGAGAGTGCCTAGATAGCGAAGACAACAATATCCCGCTATCTGAGATTAGTAGGCAAATTGCACAACCAGATCTAGGAACATCTTCAAGTCACGAGGTACGAATTCCACGTTATCGTGGTAAAGGCGGAACAGTTTGGCTGAAGACACCTTTTCGGCAGAATGTAAGGATAAGAACAGAAAACACAATCACATAATTGCCAGGTGTAACACATGATGCTGCGTCTGCTACTTCCGACTTAGAATACTGGGGTCTCTTTTTCAGTACTAATATTTTACAAGAATAAAAAATAAAATTGTGTCATGTACGGATTTGTTCAAGCAAACTCATATAAAAAATGCAGCATGACAGAGTTCAAAGCATTTATTGGTCTTTAATATATTTCTGGCTTGATCCGCTCAGGTAGACAGAATTTGAGTGACCTACGGGCTTCCGACTGCACAGGAGTAGAAATATTTAGACTTTTGATATCTGAACAACGTTTTCACTTTATTCAAAGCAGTCTGTGCTTTGATGATCACAATACTCGGGACCAAAGATAGCTGGTAGATAATTTGGCACCAATCAATGATTATCTAACCATTGACGAAATGCTAATAGCCTTTCGAGGCGGATGCCAATTTCGCCAGTACATTCCGTCTAAACCGGCTAAATATGGCATCCAGGTATTTGCTTTGGTTTATGTTCATAACTACTACATTTTGAATCTGGAAATATATCCCGGAAATAACCAATTGGTCCATTCACTGGAAGCAATAAACCCTATGATGTTGTGAATCGCATTGTGCAGCTCATTTCTAAATCAAACCGTAATTTAATGACAACTGGTTTACTAGTTACGAGCTTGTTCAATATCTGCTCCAAGAACACAAGCTAACGCCAGTTGGCATCTTCTGTAAAATAAAAGATAAATTCCTCCTGAATTCACTAAAACTCGTAGTGTCAAAGTGTTTTCATCTTGGGTCGGCTTCCAAAAATATATCACTCTTGTTTCTCTTGTCCCCATGAAAATTAAGGTAGTTTGCTTATGTAAAGTCTGCACCATAATGACCAAATTGATGATTCAATTAAAGCAAAACGAAAGCACCTACTACAATTCATCAAAATGTGGGGTGGATATCGTTGATGATCTATCTTTGCGCTAAATATGACGTGAACCGTAACTCCAAGAGATGGCCCCTTACCATTTTTATGGAATTAAGAGTCTTATAACGCATCGCATTAGCAATAAATAAACGGAAAAGCGACGCCATTTTCTGAAAAGCTTAGATCTTGCTCTAGTCAGTGACCATTTGAAAAACCGCGAAAATGTAAATGGCTTGCCACGAGAATTGTGCAAAAGAATCAGACAATTTGTCGGTGAATCATCTGAAAAACCTGCTGCAAAGATACCCAATGCCCGTAGGAGATTCCAAGTATGTCCTGCAAAAAAAGACCGTAAAACAAAACACACATCCCAAAGTTGCAACAAATATATTTGTCGAGAACACATCATATTTTTCTGCAGTGATTGTATTTACAATGAGGATTGTGATTAGCTTTATTATACTTTTTGTTTTTAAGATATTTTAATAAATTTTATAAAAACTCCATTAGTTGTTAGTGTAGAAAAGTGATAGAAACGTATGAGATCTCAATTTCGTTATTGTTTTTGTGTTTTTATTTAGAAGCTTAATCTGTTTGATTAAAGGTTCCTTAATTAATGTTTTAGTTCTCTTATTGCGAAGATCTGGGTGCTATTATGCTAAATAATAATTCAGAGTAGGGATGTATTAAAAAAAAAGATAGATATATCATACATTACATATGCGGGTAATATTGACCCACCTCAACGTTCGCGTAAAAATTTCCTACCAAAATGACACCGGGTTAAAAAGTCCCCTTAAAAATTTCGAGGGTGAGCCCCTGAATTCTTATCTACACACCACTGACCGTGCACTTTTCCTAATAAGCGACAGATGGCGACCTAATTAAGGGTAACATAATCGTAGCCTAAGCCTAACATAGTGAACAAAAATTATTCGAAAACTGATGCAGAAAATAGGACACAGACTGATAATGGTCCGTAATAGGGTCAGGCGGAAAGTTTATGTGGAAGTCCTATGCTCCTGAAGTAGAAAAAAAAACTCCCACCACGATTGTCGAATCTGTATCTGGCCGGTGGCAAAATAAAATATGTCACAGCTTTTGTCAGTCGTCAATTTAGCCAATTGTATAGAGTGCAATGTAGGTATATGCAATTGTTTGTCATTTGGCAGAAAACGATTTGTTTCATTAAATTGCACGTCCTGGTTTCGATTTAATAAAATCAGTAAAAAATATGTGAAAATTTTTTGCCTGGAGTAAAAGTTTCATAGAAGCTACGGTATTCAGTATTCAGTATTCAAGAAGAAGAAGAGATGATCATTTTACTATATCCTTTCTTAATTATATGCACAGTATCATTCTATGTTGTTCAACTGGGTGCCAATTATAAATATGTTCTGCTATCTCACCATCCATTGTCCAAATCGATTTCATTTATGCAAATCGGAAATCTTCAGCTTTATGGTCAGAGGTCAGACATAAATAAAGATATTTTATAATTATATAAAAATCACATGCAGCCAATCAAACTACAAATCTAACATTCAGTTTTCATTACTGTCTGCATATAAAATTTCCCACAATTTCTGTAACTGTTCTAATACAATAAAGAGCACATATGACGCAATTCCAATTTAAATATTAATAGTCCAAGGGCGTAGTGAAAAGATTATCAGCATGTAACGTTCCCCCAGCACCTAGCTATGACTTAATTCTTTTAATTGGCGCTCTGTCATTAATTAACAGTGGCACTGTTAAACACTCTCTGCAAATGAAATACACAATAGCGAAGGGTAATTACAAATGGTAAGTTCACGGTTGAAATTGCAGATAATTACCCATGATAAAAAAATTTAACAATTTCTTATCACCAGGCAACCTGTTCTTACTTCTCACCTGGGAAATTATCAATGAATATCAATTAATCGGAATGTTATATTGTAAAATGGGCGAATGGGAGGGGTGAGTAAAACCCAAGAGCAAAACGCGAAATTACTTGATATAGCCCCACCCTCAACATGACGGGCATAGAGAGAAGAAAAAAAAAATTGAATCAAATCTGCGTTAAAATCTTCTGTCTGCCCCTGCACCCATCCACGATGCCAGGCAGAGTTCTGCTGTAATAGCTAGGGCCTAGCGCCGCGATGCAACAAAGCGCATAAAACCGCTTCCTGCAATAACAGCAGACTCGCGAATCACTAGACCAGACGAGGCCAAACCTCAAATGAAAAATCTTGTGCTTCCCCCCGACCTCATAAATTTTTAATCTTCGTGGAAGCTACAACCGCTGACTTTTGTTGGTTGCATTTAAGTGGGAAACAATTGTTCTGCAGTTGTTGCAATTTTAAGCGAAAAATTAAAAATACATGAAAAGCGTGCAACAAAAAGAGAAAAATGGCGGAATTTTAGAGACTAGTCAGTCAGACTTGGAAGAGTAACAGCAAGCAGCATAGCACCTACAATATAGGAGCGGAGCCCGGAGAGCTGTATATTTCTGGAATTATTTTAAGCATAAACCAGCTATAGGTATTAAAAGTGAAAAATTAAAATAAAAGAGAAACCAGAACTGCTCGCGTTATATTTTGAATAATTCATAAAACCACAAGCGAACGTTCGAAACATACACCAACACTCGGAGGGCCAGGAAAATTGCAGTGAATGCCATTGTTTCAAGCATTACTCATATATGCAAATTTGATTGTTTTTAATTTTTTGCATTTTTTCTGTTAGTTTAGTGCTGGCAACTGCACTTTTTCATGCAATTACCCTCTTCGGTACACATCAGCTCAAGTGCACATTTACACATCCAGACGGGGTTGGCCGGGGGAAATATGAGAGTCGAAGTCACCGTCTATCATAAACTATACAACATTCCCGCCATATGACCCACTTGAAGAGCTTTCGACTTAATTGCATACTCGGCACGGGTTGCAACAGCCCTGATGCAGCATCCCTTGTACCATCCAGTACAGAATTCAAAGCTTAACCCCTACACCCGATGAGACTTCTGCTGGGTACTGATTCTGGCATTTGCTATGGTATGGCGATGCTGTTGCCATTGCCGCTGGGGGAACTACTGCTGCATTTTTTCCTCGGTAATCATTCAAACGGGATTGGGGCGGACAGCATTTATTGGGTTTTGATGCCGTCCTAACTGACCGGTTTTCCTCTCTAGGGTAACACTGATCCTCAGTGTCCTGAAATTCTGGTCAATTTGAGGAGAAAAGCCATTCATATATCCATGTATTTCCCAAAATTGGAATTTCGAGTTTTGGCAGATTGAAAGGGTTTCCATTTTCATAAAACGTGGGAAACGCGAGTTATTTAAAGTAATTTAACTGCGGGGAGAGTACTTGGGAGAATTCAAAGAATTTAAACAGCAGAAATGGCCAATATTTAGTGAGAATTACTGGTTTTGGTAGGCAACAGCTGTACATGCATGATTTCTCTATTTGGAGATTGAAAATTACCGGGACATGGCTGTGGATAATATAAAGTTGGGAAATTATATATTTTGTTTTTAACAGTCCGGGTTTTTCAGATAATTGGTCGACTATTCTTACGATGACACATAAGATAAATAAAATTCAACGGTAATCCGAAATTTAACTCTTGTTATTCCTTTGGAGATCTTCATCTTCTGCTCAGAGTCTAAGAACTTAAAAAGGGCACGATGGATAAGTTGGGCGTACCCGTGCTGTATGACGGAAGAAAGTCTTAAGCTACATAAATATGCTGCACCATCAATAATGCTTAATAGGAAGGTAAATTTCAAAAATTTCAAATATATCTGAACTTAAAAGCACTCTTATAGACGCCTTAACCCATTAATGACGACATCCTAAAAATTCAATTAGAGGGCTGAAATTTAATACAGAAGCTGCTATAGGCTGTAGAAATCAAAATCTGAAAACAAACAAAAAATGCCGGACTCCGTTCCCGCAGGAGTGCCCGTTACATATATGTAACGTTAGGCCGAACACGGGGAAATTGAATTTTTTCCTTCTTTATTGAAAAAGAAGGCTAAAAATTTCAAATATAGAGTAAAGATTTATGAAAATATATAAATGAAATAAAGAATAGGTACAGACATATTTTTTGATGGATGTTTACCTAAATATTACCAAAAGGTAAAATAAGAATTGAAAATAGACAAAAAAAAAAAAATATCGGAATGCTAAAAGGAATATGAAAATGAAAAAAAATAATTTTATTATTTTGGCAAAACTTTATTTATTTATTATTAGCTATGTATTTATTTTAGCAACTATTAATTTATAGTTATGAAATGATAAATTTCAAAGCAATCCACGCAGAGCCCTACGTTGCATTTGCTGCACATAGTCTTTACAGATTTAGTGCAATTTGTCGCAGCACAACGCCGTCTTTTGTCGTTTGGAATTTTGATGACATAATGATGCATGTCATCAAATTGGGGATTGCTATGCTCTACTTCAGTTTTAGGACGGCAATAACCGCCTGGCGGTTAGGGATGTCCAAGACTTTGGCAATAATATTGTGCAATGGCACGCCGAAACTGAAGTTGTGTTATCGAAGAACCTCCTATGCGATGAAGCAGCCAAGCATTCTGAATAGACACATCTACCAGCTACGTGAAAATGGAGCACCACCACTTCTTTCCTCTTATTGCAATGCGATAAGCGTTAGCATTCTGGTCCATTCTATCCGGGCGGCCATGCATGCATCGTAGCGTCCAACAACACATGGACGCGGAACATCAATTTTTTTCCCTTCTTTTCTCGAATATCTTCCAATAGCCGAAACGGGATTTTTTCCATATATTGTTGAAGCTATAGACACGACGGCATTATCGACCCATTTCGTTATATGATATTAACCCCACTGACTTTTGTGCTCGCAATGTAGCTGCGCACTCTCCGTTTCAACTCATCTTTCAGTGGTAACGGACATGACTTAGGAAGCATATTTTGTCTGATGGTTCCAGTACCGTAGTAATTGCGTTTTTTCAAGCCCAATAAAACTGGAATAGATGTAAATAAATTGCCGAAGTATATACAGAAGAGAAAAGACTTTATTATGATCGGCAAAATAATCTGACATGCAAAACAGTGGCGTAGCATTTTTTCCATATTTTGCAGGATAATTTGGATTGAGACGAGGATTTGATCCCTGGTACATCTCAAAATTTACGAGATATCCTTGTGGTGTGTTGATACACCACATCTTGAACCCAAATCTAAGAGGTTTACCTCTAATGAACTGTTTACAGCCATGACGACCGTAATACTCCACCATTGATTCGTCGTATGACAGATCTTGCTCTGGTGTGAAATGCTTTAAGAAACGTTTTTTCATAGAATCAGTCAGAGGAATCAGCTTCCAGATCTCATCGCTTCGATTCTCTAACGCGTTGTCAATAAAATGGGGATAGCGAAACACATATTCAAATCGATCGCGTCTCATCGCATCTTATATCAAAACATTCACCATATCTTTGGTTTCCGCCCAATAATCCCTCTTTGCTGGACTGGAAGAGTATCCTGCGGTAATCTGAATGCCTAGGAGCACGCGTATTTCATTCGTGCTGATGTTCGGATTTTGTTGACTATTTATTACAGTTATGTATATGTTTCGTCACAAAGCAACTGAATCACCTCGTCAGCAAAAAAAATTTCAAATTGTTCATGTGGTGCCAAACCTACACAATCCCGATAGTCATTTTCTGAAAAATTGGCTTCAACGGCACTTCAGCATCTGTCACCCAAACAAATTCAGAAGCTTGCTGTTTTGATGCTTGGTATTTTTTGTCTTACTACTGGCTTCTTGCGCTTTTAAAATAGCAAGGTTGTGATTGTGACTGCGCAGCTTCAACTTTTGAGGTGTCTTGTCTTGTTCTGCTGGTAGTTTCTTTTGAGGTGTTTTCTCTCGCTATTGAGGATGATTCCTCTTGCTCTGATCCAGAGCCAAAAAATGCTTGAGTATCAGAATAGTTCTCATTTTCTGGTTCAACCTCTGGTTTGTATGCTTGTAGAGTATCTAGTCGTAATATGCCTGCTGCTGTGGTTGCACTCACAGGAACATTTGCGGAGGACGTAAAAGCATCCAGGAAATCAATTTCCAAATCCGTCATCGTAGTGTTCAAGACGTCTGTGACTTTTAGATATTTCACTAAGGCATCTTCAGAAATCTCAAACCCGCCTTCGCTGCCATCAGCACCAGTACAAACCAATTCGCATGCTGCTATCAATTGGCAAGTTTTTTAGCGTCCTCCTCCATCCTCATTGCCTGAATCCTCCCCAGACAATTCCCCTTCTTCGGGTGGCTCAACATGAACTCGATCCATATCTTCATTATCAGATTGAAGCGAGTTTAAATAGTCCGCAACCATTTCTATGTTTGAAAAGCTAAAAAAAAAAAAAAATCATCTAATGCTGTAAGACGACTAATGTTACATATATATAACGCACACTTTCAAGTGACCACCACTTAGCTCAAAGGCCAAAAAACAAAAGTATTTTTAGATAAATACACTTTTAGTTTATTTCTCAATAAAACTACATAATCAGAAATTCAAAAAAATTCAAAGATTATAAAAAAATGGGATAATGACTATTTCCTTGTTCCCATATTTCCGGTTTCTTCTTTTTTATTTTTTTCACTGTTATAATACACGTCCACTAGATTTAAATATTTCCACTAAAGTGATCACAATGAATTTTTATTATTTTTGCTTACACTTATAAGTTTCTACGAAACTAAGTAAAAAATTCGCCGAAGTTGGGAGACTATATTTATTTTGCCTCTATTTCGTTGGAATGCTAGTGTTACATATATGTAACGTTAGTCATTAATGGGTTAAACTGAAAGCATATATTCCCCATATCTTGACGTTATCGAAAAGGCATCAGGATAAGTTATGTAACTGCAGTGTACATTCGCATATATTCAAGATGTTTTCGACGAGCATAACAAAGTAGTTGCTTCCAAATATTCGCTTGGACTGTTCGTAGTATTACGCACAATTTATGGAATAATCTACAAAGACGATACAACTCTATGGACATTTGGATTTTAAGTTAAATGCTAATATTATTACTCTGCACCGTTCAGTGTTGATGTTGCTTGTCAGTTCATATCCATTATATAAAGGCAATAAATTCGACAAAGAAATTCTTAATGGTCTTCATTGTACCAACTGGACGTCATAGCATTAGAATATAGAGAGTACAGGAAGTGTGATAAAGCAAATTCAAATTCTGGTTGTATTAGAATCTGTTTCTGCTGCAGTGAGAGCTCAGTACAGGCGTATAGTTGAATTAACATAGAGAGCGGGGCAACACGATATATGGTTGAATATACTGAGGTTGCTCCCATCGAAAATTCTCTTAGTCATGCTCTTAGTCGCTGTCACTTCGCCAAGATACCCAGGGAGTTTCTCAGCTGTTTCAAATGTGAGCAGCTGAACATGCATTTCTCCAATTTCACCCACTCAAAGACCCCACGGAAAAGCCACGCTCATCTATAGGAACTTTATAGGTATCAACACTTCCTGTTCTCTCTATATTCTAAGCTCATAGCCCTTTGAAATAGTTTGTACTTAGCCCATGCAATGTATCGAAATATTTACTTATACCCTAAGATAAAATGGAATATGTGCGTGTGAGATCTGCTTCATATGTAAGGAGTTCCGATGGAAAGGTAGCTCAGCCTTAGTTCAAAAATAAAAATTTTTATTCAGTTTAATCAACTAAGTACTATAATATAATTTAACTAAATATAAAAATAATATAAGTGAAAATTTCAAGTCCTATATTCAAATAAACAATTTAGAAATTATTTATTAAATAATTATAAAAAAATTTAGTTTGATAAATACAATGCAAAAATGCGAAACTAGGCGCGTTTAAGATCTCTTAATTTATGCTTAGTTACATTTTATTATAATGTGAGAATGAATTTAAAAGAAATTTAAATTTAAATGAATTCAATTTTTGTTTTCGACCTTATGGTTGTTATTCGGGGAATTGGCTACTTGGGTCACAACATGTAGGCCGAAATTTAGCATGCACACCAATATCAGTCTACAAAGAACGTGGAGGAGACAAGAGCACATGGCCAAGGATAATATTATAATTACTAACACAACATCCTTATACAAAAAAAAATTGAGAAAAATTTGATAATGTGAGCTAAAATCCATAGAAAATTAGCTAACAACTGCTTAGGCTTTTATACCCAGGGAGCTGATGATAATAAAGCACTTTCCAATCAAATTTAGTGCTTAAGAAAATATTTTGATATACTGCTTCTAGAGCTCAATGTGTGTCTTGGGCTCGAGTTAGAGGCAGTGCAAATATCACATATAATTCTTTTTCATCCATCTTAGATATCGTGGAATATTTATTTAAGGATCTTTCCGAAGTCTGTAATATAGGATCATCATTTTAGAAGATAGATTTTATTACGATTTCCTTGCACACAAATTCGTTGATTGTTTGCAATGAAGCAAATAGATTCCACAAATATAGACCTAACACCCTTAGATTTTTTAATTTTTTAGTATAGCGCGTATAGAAGAATATGCCTACTCAATAGAAATACGCACGCATTAAGCTTAATAAAAAGGATTCAGTTATGTCATTAGATACATAATAGAAATATTTTCAAAAATTATTAGTAGTTTCTTCTGTTTAGTTCTTAGCAATTTTATTTTCACAATTATTAATTGATTTTCAAATGAATTTTAGAAAAGAAATGTCCTTTAAAAAATCTGGATCAAAATTAAGAATAAAAATCAAACAATATAAAGATCGACAAAAATAGATTTTATGAATAATACAAAAGAGGTATTTTAGAAAACTTTATTCTTACGATTAAATTAAATTATTAAACATAAAAATACCAACCGCCTCGTCCAGGGTTTGAAGCTGGAACCTTTCGCTTTCCGAGCGACTGCTCTTACTATAGAGCTAACTAAATATCTCTATCTCTTAATTAATTCTAGCCTATTAGCCCAAATTTGCTTTCAGCTGGCATTAACCAGTAATGATAAAAACGCATAAAAATAATTGTCAATTTTTTTCGCAATTTTCAAATTATTGAACCGGTCACAGATGGATTAGAAGAATGTTATAAAACTTTTTATTTTTACGATACTAGTTCAAATTATTAAATAATGGCTTATTTATAATATTAATAGGCTAGACAAATTATTAGTATATTATTATTAATAATTGCAAGACATCTGTCACGTTAGCTCAGTGGTAGGAGCAATAGCCCCGAAAGCAAAAGGTCCCAGCTTCAAACCCCGGAGATGGTGGTTGTTTTTTCTCTTGTGTTTAATAATTTCATTTGTATTGGACAAAATAAATAAAATTTATGAAATATATTACAGTTTTCAGAATTTGTTTGTTTGTTTGTGAAAGCAATGAATATCGCTTTCATTAAGTTTCTAACGATGCCCATGTTATTGACTTTCCATTCTTTTTCCGGAACTTATGTTCATTTTAGACAGTAAAATTTTAGTTGTGTTATTATCCCTTAGTACTACATATGACCTAGTACTGAGGTCAGAGCTACAAATTTTAGCAAATCTCCATTATCAAGACGTTCTTTAGAAGCAAAAATATGAGAGCAGAGAAATATAATAAAAAAAAAATAAGAAGCAGAAGCAGTTTTGCTAATGTACTCAATCTTTTCCAATATGGTCGTAGCATCTGCAAGAGCTCTTATATGCACTAGCGTAACAGTTTCTAGGAGCCCACGAAGGTCTGCAAAATTAATATTTTCATATGAAGTGATAAAACTTGAAATCACATAAAATAACAACGCTGGATTAATAAGCAGTTAGACGCATTCAATTAATATTCAGTTTCTGAATAAAACTTATATTAGCTCTAATGATTTCATTATTTCCGTTCCATCTCAAGGTGTTCGTACCCTCATTGGCTTTGAGAAGCTGCGAAAATGTTGCCTAGACAGTAGTGATGATACCACAATAAACAAGTGAAAAAGCTAGAATTGGTCTAAGACCAATTCTTATGATACCCTAGATGAATGCACGTATGAAATTTCGTATGGTCACCCATTTGAGCAATTTTGATTTTTTGCATTGGTTTCTCGCATATATTTCTAGAACGGCTCGTCGGACAGAAAAATGATTATAATCAATTTTATAGTATTTCTTATTCTGAAGCAGTTTTTAGTACAATAAAAATGTCTAGGACTGATCGTTTTCAAAGTATATGTAAAATACCAAAATTAATATATGGCAACACCAAGAAGGGGTTGCCCGATTTATCCCATTTTTGACAATTTTTTTGCTATTACTATGGGAATACAGTGTACCAAATTTCAGCTTTCTATGTCGACGCATTCTCAGGTAGTGTCCAAATATATCATGGAAAACGAAATTTTTGTATGGCAACCCCACGAAGGAGTTGCCCGATTTGTCTCATTTTCGAACTTAATTTTACTTTTTTTTTTAATGTCCGTGTATAAAATTTCAGCTTTCTAGGTGAACGCGTTCTCGAGTTATCGTGCGCACAGACAGACGGACGGACGGACGGACGGACGAACGGACGGACATGCAAAAATCAAAATAACTTTTAATATTATGCGTGGGTGTCCAATTCATTTTGCTCTACCATCATTATTTCGAGGTGTTACAAATGGAATGACAAACTTAGTATACCCCTATAGATTTCATTTAGGGTATAAAAACGTCGAAAAGTCTTATATTTATTCTTCGTATTTAAACGGAGAAAAAGGTACGCCTGAAACTGAAACACTGTAAATTATTATCTGGGAAATTGTTGCTTAACTTCCTTAGTTTAGGCATACACGCTGCTAGCATGCATCAGAGTTCGAAAATGAGAGAAGAGTGTTACTTTAAGTAAGCAACGAACGAAAATTAAAATTCACGTTGAAAAGTTTTGAAATTCCCTCAAGCTCCCAACACTGTTGTACGGTGCGGTGATCAGAGGACCCGGGCACTTACTTTAAGTAATCGGATATTTCCGGATACATATGTGGGAAGCTTTCCCCTTTTTCTTTGGCTTACTTAAGTGATTCCCTCAGATACTCATCGGTTTTCCTTTTAATGCGCTTGCGTGAGCATATGCTAGGCTTGCCAGTCGTGTTTTACCGGGTTTAATAATGAATGTAAATTACGAAGTATATCTAAAGAAATAAGTTTGACAATTCAGAGCTTGGCAACACTGCTCGTAATACCCACGAAACCTATTAATGTTTTTGCCCATCTCTGGCTAGGAGTGAGTGGAGTGAAAGCATTTATTGGAGATCATCCTAGGAATTCTCCCATATTGTGGGAATTTCTGCCCTGAAAAAAACTAAAAAGGAAGGAGGGAATAATTTCGTCTCCCCATATAAAATTATGGGAAACATCATACATCCGAAGTTTTGAAAATATTTCCTTAAAATTGACACAAAAAATTAAATTTTTCTGCGCAAGCAAGTTAATTTGCGGTGGGGCCATACATCCTTAGTTACGCCACTGCTAATATGTAAAAATACTAATTTTAGAGGGATGACAAAAAACTGTCTGAGTATGTATACCAATGGGGTCCATTTTTAATTTTATAATAGTACTAATAGAATGGAATCACAATAAAATACGTATCTAAATAATAAAACAAAAATGTTTTCATTATTGTTAATATAATTGTTGTTGACATTTCGCTGAATTCTGAAAATATAAAATGTATATTTTTAGGGCTCTAAAGAATTGCCCGGGCGGATAAATTCAAGCTAAATTGTTTGGAGACTTCCTGGTTGTTCCATCTCTATATAAATAAGAACAAGCCACATTTATTACCAAAGAAGATCTAAGAGTTCAGTTAATGTTCTCTGGTATTACCTTAGTATGTACTGCTCTTGCTAAAATTCAGGATAAATTTTCGTCAATAGCTCTTAGCGCGCTTAATTTTCATATAAAATTTAGCTTAGCGCGGACCTTAATACTAGGCTTATGTTGTGAAATACTCAGTACAACCGTAGAAATCAAAAATCAATGGGGCAGAAAATATTAAAAATATTATTATTTATTTTCACGATTTTAGTCTTTATTTCTTGATTTAACTAACTATTTAATAATATTGAAATAGTTCACTTTGAACAGGCAAAAATAGGTAACATTCTCATTATCTTTTAAGATATTCATTCAGGTTTCAGGTTTAAAAAATCTTTCTTGAGAATGATTAAACGCTTATGAAGAGTCTATACTCTACATTTTCAAACATTACGCATCGATACCGGTATACTTTAATTGCTCTTCTCACATTGATTATCTTGTCACCATTTTTTATTTAGTAATTTTTTTTTTTATTTTACTTAAGTTACTCCTCCTACAGTCCATGTGAAATGATTTCCACTTAATAGTTCCAATGTCATTTGAATCACAAATATTCCTATTCTCGACGAACATAAATAACGATAGTGAACTGTCATGGTTCTAGCGTATAGAGATCACTCCCAAACAAGGACATTTATCATTCAGACGATTCTTTTCCCTTCGAGAACCATATCTAAATGTAATTTTTCCCTGTCTACCAATGCAAGAAGCAGAAGGGCATGCACAGAAAATTCCTTTGAGACGTAGACAGGCCAATATTTCAATTCAATCCGCCCTAGAACTCAATTTGGTTGCTCGTCGTAATTCAGTATAAAACTTATCTCGATTTAGAGTTGAATGCACTATTTCCTAGCACTGCTGCTGCCGCGGCCGTCATGCAGATTCCAACAGATTCATCTCCAGTGTATAGGAAGGAACTAGCTAACAACTTATTTACTCCGATATGATGGATTACCAAGCACCTACCCCACACTAAAAAGCAAGCAGTGGAAATGCAAGTGGCTCATATCTGAATGGATTTCCTTGGCTACACCTCTTGACGTCTAAATTGATTGGATTTGAGTTAGTCGCTGTCGCCGTTGTCGTTGTCTACTTCATAAGTTCAGATGCCCCTCATTTATTGGATCCCTAAATATATTTTGAATTATTATTTTTTTTTTTTTTTGCTTATCTGGCAGTTCTTTCCAGACTGTCGTAATTCAACTTTAGGCAATAATTGAGAACTGTACCATCGACAGCACCGAGGAAAAAATTGGGCGATTTTAGCAAAAAAAAAAAATTGTTCTAAGTCGTTAAACTAATTATTTAATAGCAGGTAAATCATGAATTCGAATTAACTTCTGAGCTTTTTAGTATCGAAATTGGAGCAGGTAAATCGGTGGGGTGAAAATAAATTTAAGGTTAGCACGTCATTATTGTGAACAGTGACTTTAGGCACAATCGATGGTGAAACAAACTAAGCCAAAACTTTATATGAAATGTAAGAGGCACCAAAGTGTTTTTTACTAATTATAATGATTCGTCAAGAACTTTTATCACCCGTCTTAATGTCAAGCAGAATCATTCTCAATGTTACAATCGCTCTAGATTTAAATTCAAATTCGAAATCAAAATCAAATTATTTATTGAGTTAAAGTATTCCAGATGTTGAAATCTTTTGATAATACGAACTTAGTTGCTATGTTTAAAGGGAAATAATGCTAAATTAATATTAAACTAACAACAAATGAATAAAGAAAAGATTAAAGAAAAGATTAAAATATAAACGACAAACTAAAAAATCAAAAGAAATCGAAATAAATATAAGCAAGGGAACAAAATTGATAATAAAACAAGAAAAAGCTTGAAAATTGAAAATAAGCACTTGCACAGCAGTGCAGGGAATGAAAAGGCATACAAAACAGCCATCCGTAGATAATGGAAAAGAAAAGTGAAAATAGCAATAAAAATTACATGAAAATAATATAATAAAAGTAAAAGCGCAGTATGTAGTTATTTGGGAGTGTGAGGGCAATGTCAGCCCGCAAGACTATCATCTGAAGCCAGATAACGAGTTGGCAGTACCTTGAATGAACTTGCCGAGCTCGTACGCTGCAATACCGCTGATAGACTGTTCCAAAGACGATCAGAGTTTAAAAAGCTGAGGTCAGAAAATAGATATCCGGGACCGGGCCCCTGGACCTTATAAAGAAAAATCAAATTTAACAGTGTCAGATAAGTATCTAATGACATACCCAATGAAGACTTACGGAAGAGGGAAATGCGATCGTATCTTCTCAATCCACGAATAAAACGGATGCAGTCATTGAAAGCGATATCTAACTTTCTCATGCACATCGAATCCAAGTGAAGGAAAACAATGCTTCCACTTGTGAAATAAGGCAAGAAAAGAGTCTTCACCAGCTTGGAATGAAGAACAGGAGAGAGAATCCTCGTAGACATCCACAACCTTCGAAGTATTCCATAAATTTTACCTAGCGTATTTTTAATGTGGTCGCAGCAAGTCATAGAAGAATTGAGAATAATTCCCAGATTTCGAACAGAGATAACATAAGGTAAAGCTGTGCATTCATAATTACAGCTGGAAACTGTGAGACATCAAGTCTTTCACGATTTAAAATCATGTAATTCAATTTATTATGATTTAAAAGCAAGTCGCTCTTCTTGGACCACTCAGAGATTCTCTTCAAGTCAGTGTTAATTCTCTCGACATAGTCCCTTATCAGGCCAACTGGCGTATACAAGTATATCTAGACATCATCCGCATACAGATATATTTTGGAGTTTTTATTACGTTGGGTGGATCATTTATGTACACATTGAACACTAAAGGACCTAACCTTGAATCCTGAGGTATCCCACACGTGAGAGCTTCTCGAAAGTGAATCACGGACTTTGATTTCCTGAGATCGTCCAATTAGTCCTGGCGCGGATGAAGAAAGTCTAAAATTGTCTAATAAGACGGAAAGGAGCTTAGAATGGTTGACGCCGTCGAAGGCTTTTTAAAACTCCAGGAGTATCAGGACAGTCTCAGGTGACTCTTATCAAGAGCGCTTCGAATGTCAGACATTACTTTTAATATAGCAGCAACCCAGCTATGCCCAGCTCTGAATCCTGATTCCTGTTTAGAACTATATCAAAACATTATACTTCTCTCATTAAATGGATAATTTAATTGTGTATTACGGCAGTGCCTTATGGTTATTGGAGGAAAAAGATGTGAATGCAGACAAAGTCTTCAATCAAAACGAGCATCGTCGATTATCTGTCCAGCCTGTTTCAATGAAAACTTATGTTGTGCATTCTGTATATGTACAACTTTTTCCCACCATCCATGTAATCGCTACTAGCCTCGAAAAGCTGATAACTAATGCATAATGTTAAAAATAGTTCGCTTACGTTTTCGTCATTTTCCACGTTTCCTAAACTCATTAAGAGTTGATTATCATGAAAATCGGCAATACAGCGATTTATCAGTGAACCAGGTATTCTGACACTACTGCCACTTATTCTTATTTTCAAATGTTGCAGAAAGTATGATTATTGCTGATATTGTATTGCCAAAAATTACTATAGGTGAAAAACCATAAGTATATAGTCTATAATGGTGTAATTATAGTTCAAATCATCCTGAGTTTTGCATTTGTTGGAAGAAAATATGGTGAAAGCCATAGTATCCATAAGACACCATATATGTCACTATCTTCTTCACATAGCCACTGCACGTCATTCCAGAATATACAATAGCATATCGCCGAGATTTTTCATACTTTTATTGGATGCCAATACTATAGTGTCAATAATAACTGGAGGGAAATCCTTGATCTCTTAACATTTTGTAGAGAATTTTTTGGGATGTACTTCAGCTCCAACGATATGTGCCGTCTTCCAATAAGCCGATCGGAAAATCCAAAAAACTTTTACATCAGTGGATTATATGTGTACTTAATATAATAACATCACAAATCTTTCGGGGAAGTACTAGGTTATTATGAACGTAAAATTGAGCCCTGAAGGATAACAGATATGAAGATATTTCTGAAAAAGGTAGCCGAACTATGTATCGAGAAATCAATGCTATAAATATTATCTATAGAAAAATGTGCCAATATCTGTATTATAACAGCTATTAATGGGTCATCATCAATGCTCTCTCTGACAGTCAAGTCTCTCTCAAGGCTCTTCTTCCTAGAAAATTAAAATCTAAAATAATTACAGGAATCTTTTCAGATCACTGCCCTTTCTGGAGCCACTTAAATATAGTTGGCTTAGTTGAGGTTATGCCGCAACTGTAAAGACGTTCATTAAACTTCGAAGCAACTTCTTTACAATTCCGCAGAAATTACACAGAGATTACTTCATCTCGAGCACGAATTTAGCAATAAGGAACACATTGTATTATATTATTATTATTCTTTCTGACATTTAACACTCTACCAAATAAACTTTTGCACTCGCTATACTACTTGTTGAAATCAAACCTGCAGTTTAATCATGCCACACACAATTTACATTTAGCAAAGTCGCATTAGGGATTGTAATTAAGGCCTGTGGCATTTCTTTTAGATTTATGCTAGGTTCATCCCTCTTATGAAAATAATGCTGCCGTTCCATATCTGTTTAGGATTTACTCATTGTCGAGCAAGCTCTGACTATTACTGTCATGATGAATTTTTTGAGTACCTAGTAATGTCAAAAGTATGTTCAGTATAAATTAACAGTAAAAACCAATAAAAAAAATCCGAAAAAAGTTATAAAAATACAACAACTCAATAGTTGCACAAAAACTTAGAATAAGGCATTCCCTGCCAACATAATTTACAGTAACAGTTGGTAACAGTTAATGCATTCTCAACTCTCAGCTTTAATGTATGTGAAAAATTTATTTTTTCCAGAAAGAGCATTATGCGATTCAATCCCACCAAAGACTGCTCCATTTATCATGAATGGCCTAACCCTTGGGAAGTAAAACCTTGGTTTAGACGTCCGAAAAAAAGAAGAAGAATACGCAAAGTACGGAAAGAATGGGAGGAAGAAGATAACACAGGCAAACAAATATTGATTCCCTATTGGCGAGATCTTCAGAAGATCAACCAGAAAATTACCGATGAAGATCTTCAATTTCGTAGATGGCCTAGACATAGGCGAAAGCCCTGTCTTGAAACAGTACTGCCACCTCACTTATGCCATGGGTTACGATTTATTAAAATTACAATGGGCTTCCCATTGGCTTGGACTTATAATGATATGCCTATGAATCTAACTGAGGTAAGGGAAGTCAATAGACTAGAGGTAGAGCAACGCAAAATGGAACAAGCGCTTAAAAAACAACAAAAGAAAGCCGAAAAGGCGGCTAAGAAAGCAGAGAAAGCAGCTGCAAAAGCAGCAGCGAAGGGTAAAGGTAAAGGCAAAGAAAAAGGAAAGAAATAAAAATCTTGTTCCTGGATAAGATTCCAATAAGCAACCTACTACATTTTTAAATTACCACACTTGCACGCAGATAGAACTAGGACTGTAGCACAACTTGGGACCGCTACAAAAATAGCTGTTTTTTATTTACCATTTATCTCGATCATGGTGCACTATCATATAAGTTACAATTGGCCAAGAGGTGGAGGAGCGCAATAGTTCCAAAAAAAGTGGTTTCAATGAAAAGATCTTTTTACCAAAACGATTTTTGTCGCATTTTGACAACTATCTAAACACGTGGATGAATGTCCGCGAAGTGATAAGCTCCAAATCCGTTTTCATTGATGTCTAATTTGGTGTTTGTAAATTAATAACTTATTGAATAAGATAATAAAGTTGTGCAAGAAAAAAATTTGCTATCATTGCTTCACAAGCTAATTATTATTATTCAATTGTATTTCCAGTCACTGGACCACTTCTGTGTAAGTTAGCATCGAAGTCCTTTATAATTAAAACCAATAGGCCGCTTTATTTTATGAAAATTTGAACAAAATTCATATATTCCTAACAAGTACCTACATAATGGATGCATCGGTACTTGATTCCGCTCAGAGTAACCTAAACCTCAAAGCAATAATGGTTAATGGCAATAATGTTTTGTTCGCTGTATACTCAATCAAGGAGCTTCAAGGAGTCGTAATACACGTCTTGTATTTTTTTTTATTCTCCTTTATGCGCACTTACTGCAGTATAGTTAATTCATCCCAAAATTAATTGCTATTGACAACTAACGACTGCATAATTTGCTGTTCCTCAATCAAATTAGGGCTATTAATTAAATTCCTGAATTTCTCCCTATTTATATAGCGGAATACGGCTGTTAAAGTTATATGAACAGCTTATTAAATTTGTTATTGAACTAATGTTGAGTGAGGAATGTTAGACGTGAAGTTTCATCTATTAGCCAAAGCTTATAGTTTACTCCATGGTAGCTATGCTGGCAGGCTGACTGAGATGGCTGGGATGAGTTAACTAAAAGGGACCTGCGCTACCATGTACCATTAACAAAAAAATTTCGTGCCAAATCGACCAAAAGAAAGCCTAATGCACACCCGTCCTGAAGGGACCTTCCTTGCCCTCACCTGAAGAGATCTTATGATCCTCGGTGCGTTTCACCTCCTCCTGATGATACTGCTGGTACCTGTATACAATGTCCCTATCGTCGTTAATTCTGGTGAGAAGTTAGTTAGCTTTCATCGGGAAGTTCTCTCAAAAGAAGGTTTATGATAAAGTGATTGAAGTAGGAAATCTAAAATCCTAAAGTAAATAGTGACAGTATGTCCTGACTAGTTTTACCATTCTGCTAAACAGATGCTATAAAAAAATTAATTTTATTTAAATCGTTTCTTTTCATTTTATTTAACGAGGTAATACATTCACTGACTTTCAGTTCATCGTAACGCTTTTCCCTATCGGGAGTACTATACCTTTCCAATCCACGTAACATCTATGTACTGAGTTCATAAAATTAAGGTAAGCTACCACTTCATTCCCTTATTGGGAGCACTATTCTTAAACGAAAAAACTTTATGATGAGAGAATCACGTGTCAACTTGTGGCTTAAGGTATATTTCTCCGTTATTCCCCGATTGGGATCACGTTTATAAAAAAAAGCTATACTAAAATCAACAACTATATTGCGACGTTATTCCGTATTGGAAGTAACATTCCCTAAACTTCAAAATATGGTATCATTTAAGTACTAGGTTTGCAAACCTAATGGAAGTTATCACATCGTTCTAAATTGGGGATTAGCATTCTTGCAAAAAAAATTAACCAAGTATGAAATTTCTTAACCTACTATACGTCGTGACGTCTTTCCCCCTTCGGGATTATCATTAAAAAAAAATGTATAAAAATTCAAGCAAATACTAAACTTCTTAATTAGAAACAATAAATTAATGCCCTAGACACACAGCGCTCTTAATGAAGAAATAACTAACAACTCATTAGTCAGTCTATAATGATTCGTTATAAACTGCAGACACACAGTCATTTCTTTAATTAAGTTGTACTTATGACATTAAAGAAGCGCTATGGAGCGAATTAACGCGATAAACTTAGTTTTTATTTATTTTATTTTTCAATTTAACAATTTACACATGAGAAAACATTATTTAAAAGGAATAATCTTCTTCTTATTTTTCAAATCGGCAAATGCACAGCGGAGCTCCACATTTATATTATATACCAAATCTAGGACATTTTTCCTCATTATAGCTAAATTGAAGGAAGAAAACACTTCATTAGTGTACTTCATTATGATCTGATTTACAAGCCATAATGACGTATACTATGTGACACACGGCATTTTAATGAATTTTAAGTGCTAATGATTCATTAGATCGCGCTGTATGTCTAGGATATTAAACTTTAAAGTATTTTCTATTCAGTGCCAGTTCGTTTCTATTCTTACCAGTTATTTGGACGAGGAAATATGTAAAAATTTAAAAATGATAAAACGACACTTACGTGAATTCGGTCAAGTTGATCCCCTCCCTGATGTCCTGCAATTCTATAAAAGAAATTCATAACTGGGCAGTGTGCAAAGTTGGACTGGTTCATGATACAATCCTACGCCTAATAGTATTTCCTATTTCCTAGGTAATATATTCGATGTGCTCTGCTGAAGGCAGTGATATAGACTAGGCGTCATAACCTTTGCTGGAACGAAATCTATTCCTACCCCAGGCCTGCCATTTTGAATTCTAGGACTTTACCTTATTTATTGTTTGGAGCAGATATTTGCGCCGAAATTAGTTGGGCTCCATCCCGGTACTGATGGACGGGGATGACTTTACTTGCGATTGAGAGAAAAAATATCTCTGAACCGTTCCGCACGGAGCTTGAAAGAGGAGTTTCATAAAATGGAGCTTTGAACTAATTGAGTACCTTACCTTATGCTCTAAATATCTCTATATTTAAAAATTATATGTTAATTGCTTTTGCGCAATTATAAATGCAGAATTAAAAGGTTCTTGAACGTATATCCCTTTTTTCGTTTTCTCGTTGTTTATATAGGCCGGAGAATATAAGGCTCGTATATAGCCCGTTAACAATTTTTCAACTAGTCTATGTTCCGCAAAAAGATTTTCTATTTCCCGATGTCGGTTCACTCGCAGACTATTTTCTGGTTTCAATGAAATAATTTATAGTATGATTAATCAACTAGGATGCGATATATTTCACCACTTCTGATCCACTTGCTTCGCCTGTTACGATCAAGAAGAACCTTCTCGTCTTTTTGTCTTCCTTTTCTTTCACCAATGTTCTTGGCCCGTTTTTCTCTGTACTTCGAGTGGTACATTTCATAGTGAGAAGTATTCCGAGAGTTGTCAATCAATTGAATAATCCACTAAAATATCGTCGATGATACTGCATAACCGCGAGACTAGCAAAATTCTGTTATAACTAACCGCGTAACTGCATAGAGTAGCAAAATTCAAATTACGCGGTTAATGATAAAGTCTCTAAGAAGCTACCACTTTTGTTGTCAATTTCATATATAAGATCCAAATATGTATATGATATTTCTCGTCCTACTCTAGAGCTAAGTACCAATAATGTTGCCATTATAATTCAGAAAAAAAATGTTGTGTCTGCTGAAAACTTTATTTGAAACGTTAACTTACGCGGTACTGATATTGGTAGCCTCGCGGCTACATAGTATCCCCGACGAATGTCGTCTGGGTAGTAAAGAGAACGCCACGTACATAGTTTACATAGAGCTACTGTAAAACCTATTTTCCTCAAAATTGAGAATTTTCATCATAAGAAAAAATACATATCAAAATGCGCACCTATTATTATATTTTCTATGCATTTTAGTTACTTAAGTAAAGGAACGAACTTATTGATGCTACAAATTATCTTGACCAGGATATACTTTTTTGACATACATCTTTGCACCTTCCCCTGAAAGATCTGTTGAATTTGTTACGTACCGTGATTTTAATTATAATGGTATGCCATTGGGATACGATGTTGTATGGTGATGCAGTTGAAGGCCAACTGGCTCTACACTAATTATAGATTTCGAAAGACTGTGCGTCCTTCTCATTGTTTTGTTTATTACAGGGTAGCTTCAGCAGTTCGCTTACATACAGAGTACCAATGATACAAAGATTAACAAGGTATGATGGCCGAATTATCTGTCAATTGATTGATTGTCTCATTTGGGGACAAATGTCACAAATTTGCGGTCTCAATTTCAATCGTGCTTATCAAAGTGGAAAAAAATTTCTATTGGGAAATTTCTTTGCATTCCCACTAGCACATAATTACTTTTTCCGAAGTGATTTAAACGAAGAAAATAATGTTTTGTGAAATATTTTAATATATTCAAAGCGTATTTCAGTCAATAAAATACGAAAAACTCAAAACAAATTCGCTAGAAATGACATTTGTGTTCACATGACGTAGTAACGAAAAAAGTTCCTTTCGAGTCAGCCATACTTTATTGTATTATGCAGAATTCCTACCCCTACTACTAAAGCCAGAATTTTAACCAAGTTGATTTCGTGTTTTATTTGACTATCAGAACCAGCTTAACACAAGCTCGCTGTAGTGACAACATTAATAAATAAACGGTCAACAATACATGCGTTTCATCGGGAGTATCCCATTTTACCGAATTTTGTTTCCCAAACAGACATTTGTTCTAAAGACGATTAGTCAAAATTACGATTTTCAAAATATGTTTGACATATTTCTCATTTCTCAAAAAGATCATTACCAAATGGACGTTTCCCAAAACATTGAAAAATTTAATAGTAATTACATATGACTTACTGAATTAAAAAAATAAACTTCTTTCGTTAAAGGTAAAATTGAAAACCTGGACCTCTAGTTCTACAAAAAAAAAACATTATTTACAAA
The DNA here is from genome assembly GCA_963930735.1 of Dioctria linearis. Classification (NCBI taxonomy): domain Eukaryota; kingdom Metazoa; phylum Arthropoda; class Insecta; order Diptera; family Asilidae; genus Dioctria; species Dioctria linearis. Next base: position 122,745,729 of record OZ005743.1, on the reverse strand, counting down.
ATGAGCGATTCAAAAGAATCCTAGCAAAAAATACGACTATGAAAAATATGATTTTTTATTTGCTTTGGCTAAAAATTTAAACTTCAAATAAAATATTAATGACACATCTGCCTGCATGAATTATGTTCCTATAATAATTAAGGACATACTTACAGACGTGTACTTTTAAAAATATAACTGTGATTTACATGAATTTGAAAAACGCTTGTATTTTGAATTTCGAGACACGGAATTCCATAACGAAATTTTAACTTGTACAAATGGCAAATATGTTTATGGCAAGTATGTGTCTACAAATGGCATATATGTTGCAAAAAATGAAGCGCCATTTGGCAAAGATCTTTTGAGCAAAGATCTTTTTAGAAAAGAACTTTTTGGCAAACGATTACTTTGTCTTTAGTCTCAGTTGGGAAAAATTGCTTTTGTATAATGAACTTTTTGTAAAACTTCTTTAGTGCAATCGTCCTTTTGGGAAACGTCCTTAGGGGAAATGTCATAGACCCGTTTCATAACTTAGTCGGCGTTAGTATTAGTGTGTTAAAATAAACACCAGACGAAATTACATGCAATGCAACATTGAACAGAAAATTAAATAGAACTAAAAAGATTAAATATAATATAGAAGTTTTTTTTAAACATGTTTAGAAACATCAACAGCAAAATTCTCAGTCATATTATTATTAAAAGTTACGCACATGCAATTAAAATAGGTTCGTACATGCTAATAACGTTAGACCTTGAAGAGTGAGCAGCAACAGAGGTAGCCTTCTCAAATTGTGCCTACTATCACTGTCAAGTAATAACGGAGAGTTTAAGGGTTGATGCGCAAAAGTTACATCAGCAACCATGTCACGTTTCTAAAGCGAGTGCATATTTAAAAGCTTCATGCGACCCTTGCAGGATAGAAGAATTAATAAATTATTTCCAGACTAGGTGCCAGAGAGCAAATGGTAAGAAGTTCCACCGAACACACTCTATACGTTCGATGTGTGTATCGTAAAATAGAGATCAGACCTGGATAGCTTATTCAGGAAGAGGTCTCACAAAACAAGTGTACGATCGCCTTGTAATGGTAGGATTCGAGAACTCTCAAGACCAGCATTTTATAAAGCCCAGCATAGAACTACTATTTGATACCATGAAGCTTATATGGGAGATAAAATTCAATCTTTCGTCACATTTGACACCCAAGTCACAGACAGCCCATACTGCGAGTCGAGGAATCCGAGAACCCATAATCATAAGTGATAAGTTTCTGATTCCTGTTCAAAGTCATAACCTCACATTTGTCGATATTGAGTACCAAGTTATTGCTTTTGCACCAATCGTAAAATTCGTGGAAGTCACCCTGTACATGTTCACAATCGTTAAAAGATTTAATCTGAGTGAAAAGTTTAATGTCGTCAGCATAAATCAAGACTTTCCAGTGCTTCACAACAAGGACAATGTCGTCAATAGATAGAATAAACAGCAACGTGTTCATAAATAAAAAGTTCTCTATATGTATCGAAATAAATCGAAATAGAGTCAAAAATCCAAATACCGTGCTCAGGCTCAGGAAATAAAATTCCAAGAAACAATTTTTGTACATTACTAAACAGAAAAATATCAAATACCGCAAGCAAAAGCTAACTTATACTTGCAGGTAAGATGATAAGTTATAAATATAAGGAAAGGTTTTGATGATCAGAACAAATTCTATTCAAACGGTCATAAATTGCAGACGACGCTGTAGACCAAAATACTTACGTCATTTGATAAAAAAAAATTTCCATCTTATCATATTCTCTAAACATCGCTGATAACTTATACGGAAGCTGCCTGGCTTCCAGTAATGAAGGTCGCTGCTGTGGGACAGACGCGAAGGCTTAAAAAAATCTGCGTATCATACAAATAGCCCAACTAGGTACGATGGTTTGTTAAATAACATAAAAAGTTGATTAAGTTTGACGATACCCACCCAGGATTGAAAGCACTTTTCGAATAAACCTGCTTTGGAATAGAACGGACCGACAAGCCGTTCTCGAGACAACCTGTAGTCCTAATTTTGGAATAGACTATAAACCTCGATGTGGCATGACAGTTGACGTATCAATTTAGACAAGTAAGTTTTGTACAATATTGCTACAAGAAGAGCAGCTTCAGATTTCATTTCTCCTTTCCTTCTGAATATCAAGATAACTGGAAATCAGTTACGAGAAAATTTGATTTCTGAATGTGCACTAGCGGATGATAGATTAAAGGAACCCATTAAAATAATCATTCAAAATTTGTGCACTGCTTCTGCAAAGAAATCAATTAAAATTGCAAGAAGTGAAGATGCAGAGAGATTTGTTTGTTATTTGCTAGTTCCCTCCATGGAACAAAATATTGATATATAAAAAAATTTGTCATATCCTTTAACACCTGTGTCACTTAGATGGAACAATTTGTAAGACCGAAGAATCTGCTTTCATAAAGTGTTTGGAAAAAAAACTACAAGCCAGTCGTCAGTCGCCACTGAGCATCGATGTCATTTTTTATATTGCATCTAATGAGAGATATTCCAAGAAGATTCGGTAAATATTTAAAAAAATGTCCAAATGGATGTAGTGCAACAAGGATATACCTATCTTGGTTTTGATGAATATATCTCGCCATCCATCAAGAATTATAAACGTGCAGAAATATCGAACAAATTTGAAATGATGATTTTCAAATCAAATCTGAAACTGGCCTTCCTTAAATGGATTAAAATTTTCTGTCCACAGTATCTATGAAGTTTTGAAGATGAGTAGAGTTTTTATATAATTTGATGTCGCTCCAGATCAACCGTAATGTCTTGCAGCTTTTGTAATCCACTTTCGTCGTGAGAAATCATAGTTCATTTGATCCTGTGCCTTCTTGACCACTGTTGCCGGGCAAATATTAAATTAGTGATATTTGCAATCTCAGTCAATTGTCGTGCCGCATCGGGGCTTATAGTCTGTTACTCCAAATATAAGTCTACAGGTTGACTCGAGAATGTCTTGTCGGCTGGTTCTACCTGCTCCAAACCTACTCGTCAACCTTAATCAAATTATCACGGTATTTAACCGGCGCCGATCGTCCGTAGTTGGGTTGGTTAAATGTAAAAAATAGATTAGCGGTGTGTATGATGCGCGAATTTATCGCTCTATGTCGTTACTGCCATGGTATTTGGCTGAAGATTTTTGTCTGCTCTTTCACATATCTTTAGAATTTTGATGCCTTTTCTGTAAATATTTAGTTTTGTTGAAGCCTTTGTGGTATGATGTAAGTTATACCTATTTATATATGTAGTATTGTGCGTTTTTCAATTGATTTTTTTCAACCTTCACGGCCGCCACGCAGCATCCTTCATTACTGGCAGCCAAGCAGACTACTTAATCAATTACACTGTGCTACAAAAAAAGATAAACTTGATATAGGTACTTTTGAGGAGATATAGTAGAGGCTATAGACTAGCCGAACTAAAAGTAGTGGCATACAAGAAATTTTTCATACCCCCAAAAAAACACGTTATTGGGTATGTCCAGGTAACTATAATAATTTATAACTCCGTCGCTTTTTGTTCGATGTTGAATTCTCTGTATATGAAAGAATAGAGATAGCCCTTTATATCCAAATATTCCCTGTTTCATTGCGATAGAAAAATAACGAAGTTATAGTCGAAAACATTTCCAAGTTAACCAATTTTTACACATTTTTTGTTTTCAAATATAACAACAACTTGATGGCATGTTTTGGTCTACAATATTTTTTTTTACGTTTCCGCGTCTAATGAGCAAATGTTCACTAAAATCGCTTGAAATTTGACTGCATTATCGACTTTTTTTCTCATAATGCAGCTACATTTCCGCATATTATTAAACTACAGAGAAATTTGAAGAAGCACTGGGTACCATGAAAACTGCGATAACGTGAAAAAATGCAACTACTATTTTTAATTTCACTAGAACTACAACCTTAACGATGTCTCATGAAAAAAGTATATTTTCACTGTAACATAGTATTATCGACGATATTAAGAAAGTATAAAAAGATAGAACATTTTGTTGATGAATTGACGTAAGTATCTCTCACCTTATCAGCGTACTTTGATTTATATCATCAAAACTTATTTAGTTTAGATTTGAATTTAACTGCTCGTTGAATAGGATTCTGTTGCTTCTTAATAAGTTGTTTACCTTTTTCTCATTGTCGTCCACTGAATTACTAAGAACCTCTTTAATTAAAAGATCTCGACAGGTCCGTTAAATGAGAAGAACTCTGGCTTACTGCCAATTTTCTTGGTGTTCTATCTTGGATCCATTATTCGTTTTGCTTTTATATTAGTCATATGCCAAATTTAGTAAATGCTATTATTATTCTCTTGTATCTAAATGATACTCAAGTACATTGCCGAAGTCCAATTGGGATCAATGGGGATTGCATCATCCTGTTTAGCGAAGATTTATCTCTTTAAAATAAAATATGACTAGTCTCTAGGAACTTATATGTACGTATATGTAAATTGCCATTCCATTGAAAACGAAAGACGGAACGAGAATCAGCCTTTCGCCTTTCAATACATTGCAATGTACCAAAGTGCGCTCATTAATCCCCAGTAGTGGATCTTATAGAGAATATTACGAATTTGGTCATTAAACTCCTGACCAAACTTAACACTTTCTGACAAACGGCGTTTCGTATCAGCCAAGAACCAAATATTCTTCAGTACGGCTAGCTCCTGCTTGCCGTATACGCCTGAAAAATAAATGCTAACGTTAAGTTAACCTCATATTTGAACTCAGTTAAAATTATGAGTATGAATTATATGAGGCGAAATACTAAGAATTTATGTTGTAATCAGCCGTTTCGCCCTAGACCGGACCATACGAATTCAAATAGAAAAATCATGAAGACTTTTCGAAGAAAATGTTATCAATAAAAAAAAATGATTGCAACTGGTGAAGATGACAAAAGGCGTTTCATATCAGCCACGAACTTAATATTATTCAGGCGTATACGGGAAGCAGGAATTAGCTGTATTGAAGAGTATGGCGAGCCTGGCTGATTTGAAACGCCTTTTGACATTTTCACCAATTGCAGATTTTGCAACAAAATTTTTCGTTTCAATTCTTTTTTCTTTTAAATGATAACATTTTCTGCGAAAAGTCTTGATGTTTTTTTCTATATAAACACTTTCTGCATATATCAAATAAATTTTCCTTTCAATAATTGCGTTCGTTTTGTATTGATTAGCTTTGAAAAAATGTTTTCCTTTAATTTCAGGATACTAGGCTATTCCATTAGGACTTTCTGTATCCGAAAAACACTCGTTTTTATACCTCATATGCAATCTACTATAGGTTTGCCATTCTCTTTGTAACGCATAGAACCAATGCTGGTAGAGCAAAATGGATTGGACGCATATAATATTAAAAGTTGTTTTGATTTTTCAAAAAAAAATTGTAAATTTAAATTCGAAAATAAAACAAATCGTCGGGTAACTCCTTCGTAAGGTTGCCATACAAAAATTCCTTTTTTTTCACTATATATTTGGACACTGCCTTAGAATGCGTCGATGCAGGAAGCTGAAATTTTGTACACGGCATTTTCATAAAAATTTGTAAATATAATTTCAAAAATAGACTGAATCGAGCAATCGTTCATGATGTTGCAATACGAAAATTGTGGGTTTTTAAGTATAATGTGAAAACGATCAGCCTTAGACATTTTTGTTGTACAGAAGAGTGTTTTAGAATATAAAGTCCTATAAAATTAGTTAAAATCATTTTCACTGTCGGACAAAACGTTCTAAAAATATATGCAAAAAGCCACTTTAACAATTAAATTTGCACAGAAGTAACCATATGAAATTATATACATACATACGGCATTCATATATCGTAAAAATTAGTCTTATGCTACTCCAGCTTTTATCCTTCTTCTCTTAATTAGCACTAATTAGCTTGACTACCTCGCAGATCAATCCATTTCTTACTGTCAGCAAGATATCGAAATTTTTGAAAATCTTACTAATTTCATTTTCGATAAGTATGCACCTCTATGCACAAGGAGAGTTGATAGAAGGTCATGTCCATGGCATACTCCAGCTATCGTTTCTCTTATTGCGGAGCGTGAACATTTTTACCATCTATTTAAGCGAATCAGGAGCAGTGGTGTGCGTGCCTTATGTAAAATTGCTCGTAATAAGGCTACTTCTGCGATTCGCTCCACAAAATATAATTATTTTCGCTCGAAATTTGATCATATTCTCCCTCCTAAAATTTTGTGGAAGAATCTCAGGTAGCCCGGGATCTATGGAAAGGACAACATTAAACAGTTCAGTGTCAATGAACTTAATCAGCACTTTGTATCAACTCATAACAAATTAATACCTGCTACTCGCAGCAATGTCATGATTCCTCCTCAGCAGAATCATGCATCTACATATATTTAATATCAGATGTGCTGATGTGAGTGAGCTCCATGAAGCGTTCTTTATCATTAAATCAGATGCAGTTGGCCCTGATAGCCTTTCTCCAAAGTTTATAAAAATTATTTACCCCTACATTGGACCATTTATCTTGCATATACTTAATACTACTCTGATTACATTTGTTTTTCCGTCAAGGTGGAAATAAGCGACGGTGATATCAATCCCGAAAAAATCTGTAACTTCTTCCCTTTCTGATTTTCGACCCATAAGTCTTCTATGCTTCCTGTCTGAAGATCTCGAAAAATTTATGTACAGCCAGATGTTGGCACATACCTATCGGAAATAATAATATGCTTTCCCGTTGGAAATCTGGTTTCCGCTCAAATCATACCTACCTACTTGCGAAACTGCTCTGCTAAAGGTCACCACGGACCTAAGGTGCAGTCTGGACAGAGGTGAAGTGTGTGTTCTTCTAATGCTTGATTTTACCAAAGCTTTCGATAGTATTAATCACCTTAAGTTAATTAATAAATTATCTTCAAATTACGGTTTTTCCCCTTCTGCTATTAACTTAATCATTAAGTTCTTCTCACGACGATCTCAGCACGTTCGCATTAATGAAATATTCTTTGAAATGCTTTCTTTGTCATTCGGTGTGCTTCAGGGTTCAGTGTTGGGTCCACTATTATTTAGCTTATTTATTAATGATTTTCCAGATGCCGTACGTGATTCAAAAATTCACCAATATGCTGACGATGTTCAATTGTACATTAGCAGACCAGTTGGTCTCATTGAAGACTGTATTGCCCATGTAAATGAGGACTTGGAAAGAGTTTATGGCTAGTCAATAAATAATGACCTTTTGCTTAATCCAGATAAGTCACAATGCCTTATGGTACGCCACGACTCCTTAGAAGTATTTTTTTATCCCGTCTTTCTTGACAGCCATGTGTTGCCTTATATTGAGCAGGCTGAATTTGGATATAAAGATCAACTGTTGTCATCACATATAATTCTGATTGGCAAACTTTATGTTGAACTGCGGATATTATGGCTTTTTACACAGATTTTAAGCTCCAGTACTAAACTAAAGCTCGTCAAAGCCCTGATCATACCCCATTTTTCCAATGGAAGCTTGATTTATCCACTACTTGATTCATATTGCCGTCGCAGAATTAATATTACCTTTAATGACTGTATTGATTTGTTTTCGGTCTTCGTAGGTTTGATTACATCTCCTCATTCAGTATAGATATTCACGGCTGATCCTTGGAGTCACATCTTAGGCGCCGGGCGTCCCGGATTATTTGGCTACCAACATTTCTTTCCTCCAATTATCGCGACACCGTAACATCTTGATTCTGCGATATATTAAGCGAGTATTGGAAGGCGGAAGGCTCTAACTTTGTATATATTGCTCGTTGTTGGAATAATTTACCAAGTGCAATAAATAGTGCGGGTACGGCTGGAGAGTTCAGATCAATGCTTTCATCCCATATTTCTTAGTGGTGGTGGAATTGCTTCTGCCGATTAGCTGAACGTGAATTAATATTTAAGCATATATCGTATAGACTAAACTCACACGCGACAAGTGTCCTTAAAAGGATTTAACATTGAAGTACGTAATTGAAAATAGCGCGACATAAGAAACTAGTGTAAATAATATTGCAAAACAAAAACCGTTAGTTTTTCTAAGAAATCTCGAACCAAATTTTAACTGACAGTAGAAAGAATTTTTCCAAGATATCTCGGAACAAATTTTGCCTTGCAGCAGAAAATTATTTTCCGGATATTAGAGGACTTTCTGGATAAAAGAATAAAACCAAAAATTTAATCCAGAGGAAAAATTTTCCGAAGTTCCGGATAAAAGAGGTTTCACTATACTTCGTGAATCGTTGCTTGCCACTTATATTTTGTAGCACATAGTGTGATTGTTGGAATTTGATTTTATATTTCAAATTGGCAAATTTGTCTTATCTTGTGTTTACTTTAATTTTAAAATTTTATCCTGCTGACTACAACGCAACATATATACAGGGTAAAGTCACCTAATGTCGGACACCCCCAATTGTCGGATACTTTCGAGGAAATCTGTGTCTATTGAATGAATTAGTATTATGGCTTAAAACTGTGTTCTTGTATTATTTACTGTGTTCTATCTTGCACCAATACAAAGAAATATTTTGCTGCTATAAAGTTAAGAATAAGCACTACAATTCAGTTTGCATCCGGAACTCGTGGTGAAAGTACAAGTGCAATTGTTAAATTAATTCTGAGTTATATGTGACGCCTTCGCGGAATAGGTAAGTGAAATGTAAGTTTTCAGAATATGTACCTGAAACGTCGTTTTAATCGATCATAAGTGTTTTTATGTAATTATAATTAATAGTTTACTCGAAAATGTATACAAATACCTTGAAATATGTGCTGTCCGTTGTTAGGAGCATATACAGTAGGCTGTTTGCTTTCTCGGACAACGTGTCCGAAAATAAAAACAGTCTGCTTTCACGTGCACCTAATCTCGGACGATGCGAACGAGAAGATATGCGGTATTTATGTATGTTTCCGAACACAGACAAAGCATACGAAAAAAGAAAATCGGTTACTTTTGTATTCTTATTGTCTACGTGCAATATAGTTTATTTTGTCAGTTACTCGTATAAATGAACTTTATATGCAGGTAGGAAGGTAAAGCAATCTATAATTACAGATCAAACGCCAAATCATGTCATCAAACCGTTTTTCTAATAAGTACGACACGCCTTCTATGCGAGCTGCCGTAGAAAACTTAAAAATAAGGAAATGTCAATACGAGTTGGAAGCAATACTTTCGGTGTCCCTAAGTCCACTCTCCATGATAGATTATCTGGTAAATTTCCGGAAGAGAAACTTAAAGTTGGTCCAAAAACTGTGCTAACAAATGTTGAAGAAAAAAAAGTTGTGGATTGGATTATATCCCTAACTAAATGTGGATTTCCTGTCAAACAAGAGGATATTATAGATACAATTCAAAATATAATAAAAACAGATGGCAGAGTAACACCTTTTAATAACGGTCGTCCTGGAAGGAAATGGTTCTCGTTGTTCTTGAAGCGACACCCCGAAATAGTTCCACGTACTCCAGAAGGTTTAAGTAAGGGCAGGGCTGTGGTAACTGAAGAAGGCATCAGACAATGGTTCAGAGAGCTGCATACTTATTTAAGAGAAAAAAAGTATGAAGATATACTTTCTGATCCCAGAAGGATTTTAAATGGTGACGAAACGAGCTTCAGTCTTTGCCCCACATCAGGCAAAGTAATCGCTCCCAAAGGTTACATAAACGTGTACCGTATCAACCCGGGTAAAGACAAAGAAACCCTTACTGTCCTTCTTGTCTTCTCAGCTAATGGAAATATTGTCCCTCTAATGGTAGTATTTCCATACGTGAGGCCGCCAAAAGAAGTGACTAATAGTATTCCAGACACTTGGTTCTTGGGGAGATCATCTAGTGGATGGATGGTCAGTGAAGTTTTTTTTGACTACGTTACAAAGGGTGTCCTTGGTTGGATTAAGGAGGAGAACATACCGACTCCTATACTCCTTTTTGTAGATGGGCATAAATCGCACTTGAGCTATAAACTAAGTGCCTTCTGTTCCAATAATGGAATTGTTCTATATGCCTTACCGCCAAATACCACGCATTTGATGCAGCCGGCAGATGTAAGTTTTTTTTTTTTTTTTTTTTTTTTTATATTATTAAGCCAAGCTCAGGGGATACCCTATGATGCAAAGCACAGCATGGCAGGAAGGAGATAGGGAAAGGATTAGGGGATGTGAGGAGAGTGGCGGAGGTGCCGATGTGTGTCGCCCTTAAACTTCCGCAGATTGTATGCCGGAGGAAAAACAGAAGATGGTAAGCTGTTCCACATTCGCACTGTTCGGGATAAAAAAGCATCTCGGAATTTTACTGTACGGCCGAAAGTAATTTGAAGGGTTAAAGGATGTGCGCGGTTTGCAGCGCGAGTATTGCGTGCAGGAATCATTCTACAAGGGATTAGACTAGATATTTCATCAGAACATTGACCATGCATATAGCGATAAAGGAGCGAAAGGCATCCAACATTGCGGCGGTGCTCGAGTGAGTCGATATGACAAGTTATTGCCAAATCGCCAATGAGCTTGAAGGCTCTCTTTTGGACAATATCCAATGAAGCTAAGGCTGTGCGACCAGCCCCGGCCCATATATGGGAGTTGTATTCCATTCTAGGTCTAATGTAGGACTTGTAGAGGAGCGCTAGATTTGACGGGCTGAAATATTTCTTACACCTTTTCAGAAATCCAAGACATTTCGATGCTTCTTTGGCAACAGAGAAGATGTGATCTGTCCAGTTTAACTTACTGGAAATATTAATGCCAAGAATGCTTAGTGACGGTGAATCAGAAATTAATGCTCCATCAAAAGAAACGGGTGTGGTTAAGTTATGATCTTGTTTTAATGAGATGAGACAGCTTTGAGTCTTAGATGCATTGAATTCGACGCGATTCGCTTTGCCCCAAGCGAGGATACTGTTAAGATCGTTATTCAATGATCTAGTCATGCAATCTCGTTTAACACATGCGGCATTCCCCCTGGATTCCGCAAGAGTGTCAAAGGAGTAAGCGAAATCAAGAGTACTGTCATCTGCGAAACTATGGATGGGATTGAAAGTAAGGGAAAGCAGATCATTAATGAAAACTAAAAAGAGAGTTGGAGAGATAACAGAGCCTTGAGGCACACCGGCATTTATGGGATGCGGTTCAGATGTAACGCCATCTAATACAACACGTATTTGGCGACTAGATAGGAAACTTTCAATCCATAATAGAAGAGGAGGGGAGAGACCAAGTGCTTTAAGTTTGGCTAAAAGGGCTGGATGCCAGACTCTATCAAAGGCTTTTGAAATATCTAGAGCAACGATTTTAGACTCACCAAAATTGTGAAGACTACGGTTCCAACGTTCCGTAAGAAAGGTCAGCAAGTCTCCAGATGAGCGTCCAGCTCGGAAGCCATATTGGCGATCGTTGATGAGATGATTAGTTTCTAGATACTTCATTAATTTTGAGTTAATGATAGATTCAAAAACCTTTGAAAGAATCGAAGTGATGGCAATTGGTCGATAATTTGAGGGATCGCTACGCTCTCCTTTCTTAGGAATAGGCTGAACGTGAGCTAGCTTCCAAGCAGTTGGAAATTTTCCTGTCGAATAAGACAAGTAGAAGAGTTTGCGCAGAGGTTTAGCCAAGGATGAGGCGCAGCTTTTAATTAACAGGGGCGAAAAACCATCAGGACCTGCGGCTTTGGAGACGTTGATATCCTTAAGGACCCTGAACACATCCCTCGTACGAACGTGTATTGGCTCTTGTACACATTCACACGGGCGATGCAAAACAGGTGTTTGTGAAGTTGGTGGAAGACGAGAATTTGAGGCGAATCTAGCAGCTAAAATATTAGCTTTATCCAGGGAGTCAACAATCACTTCTCCATTATTAAGTAGTGAAGGTATAGAGGAACTGGTGAAATTGTTCCTGATGGTTTTGACCAGGGACCAGAAACCTTTGCTACCTTTGCGGCTTGTCAAGATTCTTTGTCTAATATTCTGGTCAAAAAGAAATTTTTCTCTCTGGATAATGGACTTGCAGGTGTTCCGTGCAGTCTTGTAGACTTGTTTCATTTCCGGACATGGATGCAATTGATAGGCGCGAAAAGCAGACTCTTTCGCTTTTATAGCTTGGTTACACTTATCGTTAAACCAGAAGCGATCATGCTGTTGTTGAGACCTGCTGTAAGAATACGGAATGTATTCACGCATGCCAAGATTTAGTATGTTACTAAATTGTAATGTGCATTCATCAACATCCCTCGAAGCAAAACAAACCGACCAATCAATTTCTTTAAGATACTTATTGAGACTTTCCCAATCAGCATTCTTATAGTGCCAAAGAAGCCTACTTGTAGGTGGAGCAGTTGGGCGGCACAGGTTTGAGGTGGTAAATTGAGCCGTGATTAAACAATGGTCTGAATTTCCAAGAGGGGAACCGACTGAAATGGAATATTTGTCAGGATGAGATGTTAGAAACAAGTCGAGTAAATTAGCTTTATCTCCAGCTGCATCAGGAATTCGCGTTGGTGCATCCACTAGCTGTTGCAAATTAAATGATTCACAGAAGAGTTCAACGAAACGGCCCGCAGGACTTGTGGTAGAAGAATGTCTGAGCCACGGTATATTATGAACATTAAAATCACCTGCCAGGAAAGCCGTTGAAATCTGAGTGGAATAAAACGGTTTCCACATGGCAGCGAAAAGGAAATAACATCAATAAAATCGTAACAAAAGCTACGTTTTTTTCAGGCTAAACCCATCACTCTACAAGATGTAAGAGACCCTTTGATTTCTAAAGGTTTGTTAAAGATAGGCATTTTTTTTTATATAGACAAGCATTTTCTAATAATTGCGATGTTTTATTCCAGAAAATCAATTTGAAAACAGAACTCAATCAGATCTGAGTTTTCCACTTTCGCAGTCTACTATACCAGAATTCTTCCCAACTACTGCGACGTCTTCCACTCCAACCGTCAAACAGTTGGATAATGTTAGTTCTTCTTTAAAAAGAAGACCCAAATCATCTTTAGTATATTCTCCAGTACTGGCAAAATACTTAAAAATCCCTAAAACTGAACGTCTTCTACCAAAAACACGGAAGGTTTTAAAGGAAAAAGCCCCAAGTGCCATATCATCTAAAGAATGGCGAAGCATAATAGAAGCGAAAGAAGAAGAAAAGCAAAGGAAAATGGATGAAATTGCAAAAAGAAAGGAAGAGAGGCTAAAAAAGAAAAATATTAAGTGTAATATGTCCTGCAACGAAAATAAGCAAACTGATAAAGTTGCCAAACGGAAGGGGGGAAAATTAAAGCCTATAGGTACTCAAAGAAAGCGTAACGGAAGAAGAAATGAAATTTGTGGTACATGTAACGAAGAACTGATATCAGATATTGAAGAGGATGGCTTTAAAAATATAGGATGTGACATGTGTCCTAAGTGGTACCATCTAAAATGCACCTCTTTTAATAGTTTTGAAGAGGCTGAAAACAACGATTTTTTATGCGAGTCATGTATAAATAATATGTAAGATATATAATTATATTATAATAGTTCAGGTTAACTATATTTTATATACTTTTTTGTTCTTTTGGTATTGAAATATGCATTTTTTAAAGAAAGATCCTAATACTATTGGCTGTGTACATGTGTACCTACTTCGTAATTTTATTGACTGCGATAAATAACACCATAGAATGGTATTAAGTTAATTAATGGAAGGATATATCAATTATTTTTGATATTTTTTTTTTCATGAAAATAAATCATTATATTTCTTACTACAATGACTATTAATATGCAAAACCTCTAAATTTTTCCAATGTCCGGAAATTGGTACGCCTTTGTCCGGCTTCACGGACAATAGGCTAAATAGTGTCCGACAATAGGAAAATAGCGTAGAATTTTACAAAAGTATATTTTTAATGTGGCGAATTGTCTTTATAAAATATTTAATCACACAAGTAGAAAGAAGACACTTTCTTGTATACACACATTTTATGATTAGCTGAGGATAATCTGCGTAGCTCTTGTAATGACTCGTTGATTTTATGCAACATTTTAACTGTCCGACAATTGGTGATTTTAACCCATATCGCTCACTGGCTGCAATAATGGCACAGCTCAAAATTCACGAAATTTTTGTCAACGACTGAACATAAATTAGAGCTTGATGATCTATGTTCGTACAAAATAGGCGTAATAGGTACCTACTAGTCTTAAATTCCGGTAAACGGTACAAGTGTCAATAATGCATTTTTTTTTCTGAAATATTTTTATTAAAACTACTCCATTTCTCCAATAATGGAACACCTCAAAAAGGCCAATAAATCGTCACTGCAAAAAAAGAACCCAGCTTATTTATTACTCATCTTATCTAGTTACTATCTCTTATATTATCAAAACTAGTTACAAATGTCGTTTATCTCAAAAAACAGAAAACGTCAAGCACCAGGACAGGCATAAATTTTGCTGCTACTAAATGCTTTTGAAATTCAACGAGATAAGCATTCACAGATGTCAGCGTATTTATCCTACATAATCCTATTTATCCCAAGCTATGCCCAAAGACTTTAAGTTCTGAAGATAATTCGGGATAGAAAAATCGGCAGAATTATGTGAGTTCAATTTAATTTTTACTTTACATTTACACACACAAGACAAAAAAATGCTAAACAAATTAATAAACTTTTCAAATGATAATGACGGTAAAAAAAAAAACCTTAATCCAAATAGTCAAGGAATTCTTAGCTTCAGATATGTTTCCGTACAGGCTCATATTGATACAAGCTTGCTTTGAATGTTTACTCACACACTAACATAACGTTCTATGTGTGAAAATGAATGCCATCATCCCCCTCCCATTTAATTGCCGGGTAAATGAAGGCATACCCCTAAGCAGTGCATTTCCGTAGTAAATAATAACTCTGGGGTTGGTTAAGTCGAACACCATCCCACAGAAATGTGCTGCTCCTTGAATTCTATAGAGTAGGTAAGGGAAACACATGTTCCAGGCTTTCTTTCTAGTTAATGGGTTAAGGTATATGCACATCCTCTCAAGCATGATTCTTTACAAAGGAATGTATAGTGGAGTGGATGGTATAAATGTGGTATATATAGCTAGATATCCATCCATACCTGTTCCATGTTCTCTTTTGTCTTGTTTTTACAGGATGACGAGAGGTTTAAAAGGAGATTTTTCGTGCACAAATTGTGAAGGTCGTGTGCGGTGAATGGATTTAATGAGTTCAGATCCTCCTACAGAGGTATATGCATACACCTATACCTATCCCATTGTAAATGACCTTCAAGCTCATAAATAAAACCGTCATCCCCTGCCCTCTTGCCAGACCATCGTTTTATTTTGTTAAAGCAGCAGTCGAGTACTTTATTTATGACTGTTGTCTATGGCAACACCTGCCACTTACAAGGGTATGCAAACTGTAATGATAATGAGTAATGAGCTCGATGCATTTAAGCAGTCCTCCTGAGTGAGATGCAGTAGAATGTGCGAATGTGCTGCACCAGTTTCTTTTTTTTTATTTGTCTCCAGTACTCCATTCATCAGAATTAATTGAGGATTGATGGCCAACAGTAGCGGATACTGACTGTATGCAGGGTTATGTGTATTCAACCGAACATAGAAAAGGATTCATTCAGAATACCTCGGGCGTATTTTTCGATGGAATTTGTAAAGCCCACGAGTATATAAATAAATCCTGTATAGATTGGGAGGAATTTAATTTAATTAACACTTATTCACGTGGGGTTTTATTAACTTCCGGGATGGTGTGAGAGAACAAATTGGAGGACTCTTTTCAATTATATTTTATACATATTATGCCATATGGATGAAACTCCCAATTTGGAATTTTGCAAACTTTTTAACAATTTTCACCAATTTTCCATTCAATATGGGATAATGACTAATAAAAAAATATATAGAAAAAACGTCAATGCCAGACCCAAACATACAGGGCTCGAGGTATCATCGCTGTATGATGTACACAAGTTGGCAAATTTATGGAGGCCAGCTGCAGCAAAAACTATTATGAATCAAACATATTTTCGGAAAATGGACTTTAAGGCAGGCATTAGTCCGCCTCAGCTTCATAGAAAAAAATCGCAATTGAAGTCACAAAATTTATATCTTATGTCGAACTTAAGAAAGAAATAATAATTATTTTAGGACAAAGTCTAATAGCTACATAGATCGACGCTGAAAAGCATAAACGTCGTAACCAACCAAAATGAAACTTTTCACTAGAGTCTAAAAATGTTTTGAAAATAAAAAAAAATCATTAACTTCTAAACTATTTGTGACAAAAGTGCTATTTTTGGATAGATTTTTTTTTTTAAATTATATCCACAATTTGCAATAAATATAATAACGCTAAAGTTAGTATAAGTATTAGTTTTGCCAGTTACCGCAGTTACCTACCTGCAATGTATGGAACGAAATCAATATTAAAAAACTTATGGCAGCTAAACTGCTATACCTAATTTATTTGTATGATATATGTAAGCTGTATCCAAGTTCTATGATTAAAACAAGATCTAACTTTTGATGTACATTAGCACAAGACAGGTAGTTTAAATAAAAAGCTGTAGTTACTTAAGTTTTTATTTAATACTCTTTTAACTTAGTAACACCGGATTCAGACTTATCTATAAGTTAAAAAGAATAGAGTAAATGCATCCCTCATGCAAAACTAAGCAATAACAAAATGCATTAGAAGCTATTTGTCATAGTCGATAAATCGTTTTCAATGGCGTAAATTATTTTATTTTCATCATAGGGATATGAGACCTAGACCATTCGACGCAGTTTTTATTTTTTTCTTATTCCAATGATGTATATAACCATAGATGACACAAGAACTAGATGTCGCATGCAGTGCCAACAAAGTATACAAAATTTATATGGCTGGGTGGCCCATTCCGGAATGGACCACAACATTTGAAATGATGATGGGATAGTATATATCGATTGTGTAGTGTGGACGACCAGATATCTTAACTAAATGACATGATATCATATCTCTATGATAAATTTGTACCACTCAAGGTCTACAATCTACGGTTTCGATTTCCATGGATGAACTCAGAAATTGAGGATCTGATTAGGGAACGCAACCGTGCCTATCAACGCTGGAGAATATATGGGGGTGAATATTTAAGAAGAAATTATAAATACCTGCCTAATAAAGTTACATCGGAGATTCGAAGAGTAAAAATGAATTTTTGCAAATGTAAATTAGATCCATCTAGTAAACTGTGGAAAAATATTAAATATCTATCTGGGTCGAATAAAAAATTCTTGCGAACTTCCCCCTGCGGAGCTAAATGACTACTTTACTTTGCGAGGCCCAATACAAACATTGGCCATTGTACCTGACTTTATATCTGACATCTACAGTGGTGATTTTTCATTTGTTAATGTTAATTTTGAACAGGTCATTCTGGCAATAAAATCTATCAAATCGAATGCAGTGGGCTTGGACAATATTGAATTAAAATTCGTTAAGCTCTTACTTCCTTCCTATAATAATCTCATCTCTTACGCATATAATAAATTCCTCAATTACTCAAATGCTTTATCCCTCAAGCTGGAAGCAGGCTAAAATTATATACCTATGCAAAAACATTCTAGAGGAAGTGTACCAAGTGATTATAGGCCCATTAGTATACTACCTGTGTTATGTAAAGTTCTCGAAAGGATTCTTTTTATCCAATTAAATGACTACATAAATTACCAGGGACTTTTGTGTGAAAATCAGGCGAGATTTCGTTCTGGTCATAGTACTACTACTGCACTTCTGCATGTAACAGAGATTATTAGACAAAACATAGAGGATAAGTGCGATAGTATACTTTGTCTTCTTGACTTTACAAAAGCATTTGATTGTGTGGATATAGATATACTATGCAGAAAGTTGAAGGAAAGGTTTAAATTGTCTAGTTCAGCTATTAAGCTCATGCATTTCTATCATTCTGGAAGGTTTCAGGTAGTTAAATCCGATGATCGGCTTTCTAGTAAAAAAGCCCTCTATTCAGGTGCTCCTCAGGGATCAATACTTGGCCCTTTACTTTTTTGTCTATATATAAATGACTTAGCTGAGGTTCCAAGATTCTGGTCTGTTAAATTGCACGCTGATGATGTCCAGTTACTAATGCTCAATCCTCAAGCAATTATCATCTATAAAAATTATGTCAATAACTCGAGTTTTCCACCATTGATCCTTGATGGTACGCCTGTGCCATATTCTGAATCGGTTCGAAGTCTTGGAATGATATTTGATGCTAAGCTTGGTTGGGGCAGATACGTAGATTCAATTGTGAGTAAGGTTTTCAATGGGTTGAGAGGCTTGTGGGTTCATTCTTCTTATACTCCCAAATAGACACGTCTCCGTCTTGTTAAAGTCTTGCTTATCCCAATTATTACCTACGCAGATGTTGTGTATGCGAACCTCAGTAGTACCTGTCGTGTTAAGCTGAATATAGCCTATAATTCATGTGCAAGATATATGTATGGACTACGACGCTTTGACCATGTCTCAGAATTTTCAAGGAGTATTTTTGGCTGCACTTTTAATAATTATCTTAAATTCCGAATTGCAGTGATGATGTTTAGAATCATAAATAAGTTAAGTCTTAATTGCTTAGCTAACTGCATAAGATCTTTGTCTTCCAATCGTGTAAGTGGTCTTTTGATACCATGGCATCGAACTAATTTTAGCACAAAATGCTTTTTCGTCTACGGTACGCAGGTATGAATTGCCCTGCCAATTGAGATACGACGTCTGCGATCTGCTGGCAATTTCAAGAGGATGTTATTGACCCATTTTATTAATATGTAGATATAGTTAGCCATATATACATGTAGAAAACCTCCCTTATTAACATAAGTGCTTTAGTAATTTCCCTGCTTTACTTTCTTAAATATTTGTAATTTATCTCTGTTTTTTTTCTTTTCTCGTAATGTTTTGTTTTATCTTTATTATTTACCATATTCACACTTGTTTAACTGGAATTTATTATTTGGATTTTGCGCATGTTAACGAGCTTTGTACTCACTTGTGCTCTCTATTTTGAATAAAGTATTATTATTATGTATACGTCGAGTGATTCATATTTGTTCTGAAGTGTTGAGAAAGTCGATCAAATGTATACAAAATTGCAATTATAAAAACATTTGCTTTAGGCACGCTCTCAAAGATGTTATGGTCCATTCCAGAATGTACTACCCATTCACAATCTGTATACTCTGCTCTAGTATGCCATGCGACATCTAGTTCTTGTGCTATCTATGATATAACCTATTTTTGACATTTTGGTCGGTTACGATGTTTATGCTTTCCAACGTCGATATGCGGGATTCCAATGGAATGGTGCTTATTTGACGCTGGAAACTGTGATGGCTTGAAAGCTGAATTCCGTGAGTTGATTGAGCCTTGTGTGTCCAGCAAAGTGTTACTAGACGCGAATATGGAAATTAATTGTGCTAGTGATAAAAACGCAATAATTCGTCATCTGTATTAACTTTCCACAAAGCATGAGTGAGATATGCATTCACGTAGCTAGAAAATACAGTAGAAGATTCTTAGTAAATAGGTACCTAACACTAACCCATTGAAGGCTGACTAACCCATTTTTATTGAGGAATGCGGACGGCTTCACTTGCTTCCACACATAGAGTAATAAAAATATTAAATAAAAAGGAATATGGCTAAGAAGGGATCATTGACGCAATCCTTTCCTGTCTCGTCCTTGTCGGTTGCGCGTAGTTCGGGTGATAAGTACCTATTTGATAAAAATAACAAATAAGGATTAAATTTCTTAACAAGTGAAGTAAAGGTGGGTGTTGGTTACATTAAGAAAATAATTGAGTGACAATTTATATACTTATTAGAATAGATTAGATCAGATTAGAGTGTATGTAACAGTGAGTATTTACTCTGTGAATGTCTGGTAGGTCCGAAGAAACCAAAACTTGCATCACACGGAGTGTATCATGTGCGTAGATCCCTTATTTATATGGGGCTCAATCACTATTTGAATTTGACAGCCCCCCGGAATCCAGACCGCCTCTTAAAAACCTTTTGCGATGGTACATACGTCCCACTACAAACTTAGTGCATGTTAATATGTTAGTTTAGAATTGATACAATATGGTAGATTTAATTAACATCCCATTAAATATGTCTTACTCACAAGAATTCTTTTTTTTTCTCTTGCAGATGATCAGCCATAAAGTGTGTTTAATATTTAAACAATAAAATAATAAGAAAAATATAAACTTTACTGGTGAAAAAATATATATATTTGGTGCGTTTTTTTTTTACTGTTTTAACACTAGGTTTAAAAAGTAGGTAGTTGGTCAAATGTACGACCTAAGAATATAAAAATTCCGGTGAGTGCTTGTATACTGAAGTTAAGAAAAAAATTATAACTATATTTAAAAATTTAACTAGAAGAGTTTTATTTTATTATTAATTTAATAGATTATGAGTTCTTCCACCGCACGTTTGCAAATGAAAGAATTATTATAAGATTTAAAAACATTTCCATTTAGTTTTTCTTTTGATTTTAGCATATTTAAACTGAGGGCACAAGGAAGTAATCAGACACTCAGATTATCTCTGGTCAGAATTTTCTTCTGTATGATAGGATGCTCGGGTTATCCCTGATCAGAATTATCTTCTGTATAATAGGATAGGAAATTCAGGTTATCCCTGACCAGAATTATCTTCTGTGGAAAAGGTAGGAAGCACAATTCTTTTATTACTCAGATTAGCACTGATACAGTTCAACTCTGCCAAAAGGATGATGACATCTACTGAAATTCATCGGCTTTATATAGCCGCTGTAACCAGTTATGTCTTCCCACCACTTCCCACCTCTTGGTGTTGCCCTAGCAACGATTGATGCGATGTCTGAATGTACCATAGACAGCTGGTTGACGTAATGTCACTTGATGTCATCGACAATTGTAAATATTAGAAGGTACGTATGCTTTTGTGCATTTTTGTATTGATTTATTTATTTTATTTATTAATTTCGATTGCATTTAGGTGAACTGAGCCGCCCAAGCGTTTTTAGCGGATGTTTCCTAATTTGGCTGGAAAAATCACCAGAATGTTGTTGGATTAGTGTTTCAGATAAGTGTTTCATATTTTGTTAATCCAAGATCTGACACTTTGTGATTCCATTTTAATTTATAATTTTAGAATATTGCGAATGAAATATGTGGCAGGAGGAGAGTTCTGTCTGCCGAGAATTATTGGCAGGAAATTCATCGTGGGATGCGAAATATTTGTATGAGGACTGAACAGTATCACTGTATTAGAATCGCTAGATTTAGTATTTAAATTACATTTTATTCTCAATATTTGTTTTTTCAATAACCTGAGACTATATTGGACGTTTCTACTTTTATAAAGAAATTAATAAAGTAAACTATTTTATGTACAATACAATTTCAACAAAAAATTTCATTAAAATGTGGTGTTTTATTATTTTATACATAACTAGCTGGGACCGGTCCGCGTTGCTGGTCCAAGTAAGCCTATTTTGTTGTATTGTATTGTACATGTATACTACAGCTTCGGTTATATCCCTAGTGGAAATTGCTAACAGATTTACCTTCCCTAGTAAAAAATGCTCACAGTTTTACCTTGTCTCCTGCCCCTAAACCAATACTATTTAGACTGAAAAGTATCAAGTTGTCTGCAATTCATAAAGAAAGCCTCCTGATGAGCATTCATTAAATTTCATCGAAGTGGTCATTGGATAGCATGAAACTGTTCACTATATATATATACTAAACCACCAATAAATAAATATTTATTCTTGTCATCACCGTGTCAAATGACATATCTACTATAGAAAAAATTTTGTGATTTATTTATTTAAATTTTTAAATTATTTATTTTAAATTAATTTTTTGATTTGTTTATCGACGGAAAAACTATCGCCTATATGCTGAAGAAGACGTTATGTTCATATCCTTACGCCTCAGCGTCAAATTCAGAAAAATATATGAAACTAATCGTAAATCAGATTCCTATTTATGAAGTCAACATGGACACTCATTGATATGCTCATTAATAATCTCATCGTGACACTCGTTTACATGCTCATTAATAAGATCATTGTGATACTCAATATGTACTCATCGAAGTGCTCATCTAATATTGTAAAATGCACAAAAGAGAAGCAAAGTATCCATTTCTAAATAAGTGTAAGAAATGCAATTCTCATGCACACTATCTGCGAATAAGTAAATAAATGATTTTTTCCAGGTTTTGATTCAAACGCGAATAAATTTCATCAGGACGTTCATCTGATTACTCGTGAGGAGCTCATTGATGAGCTCACCATGATTTGTCTACCAAGGATATATATGTATCTGTATACATGTATGTATATACAAACATGAGAATATGAGCAAAATAGTGAAATTCACTATTTTTAGGTTAGCGGTGTCACCTCTATACTTAAGAAAACGTGAATTTGTGTGAAATGAAACAACACATTTTCAGTGCGATAACGAATTTATTAAAATGAAATAAATCGGAATTCATTGCTTTGAAAATTATTTGCTGCTGTTGTTAATGTACAACTGCCCCATAGGAAAAGCACGGCAATTCGAGGTTTATTCCACACACTTTCAACGATTGGCCCTGCGATTTATTAATCATCATTGCAAATGCAAGGCGAACCGGAAACTGAATACGCTTGAATTGGAACAGCAAGTCGGTTGGAAACAGGGATATTCTTGGAATTAGAACATCCTGGCCTTTGAACTTTCCTATGATTATCGTTGCTTCAATCACGTTGTTCATCAGCTTCTTAACAGCAAGTCTTATTCCATTGCATAGTGTTGGTTGATTCAGGTCGCGCAACATGATTATCACCGAGCCGATCATGAGCTGCAAATTATGCGTCAGCAACGACGACTTCATTTGGATCGCTAATGCAATCGATCGACTTAAATGAATGCAATTGACCAGCGATTTTACTTTGAATTGTTATATTCAAATCGTATACGTTTTTATCCTTCGCTGCCAAAATGACTCGTTTGCTCAACCAAACATGGTTTTTATAATTCGCACCAATATTCGGGAACACTTTCCTGATCAATTCTTCTTTCGATGTTGTAAATTGACAAAAATCAGGTGAAAACGAAAGGAGGCCAGTGGAACCGTCAACCGAAATTTTTCCATTGCCAATGTCTAATAACTGCTTGGAAAACACGTCCGCCGATTGATCAGTTTGTAACGCGACTCGCATATTCGTTGTTAACTTGAGAGCTTTCATGTATCGACGCAAATTCGATGACTTCTAGCAAGCATTTATTTCATGAGAAGCTATTTATCTTGAAATGACTAGTAGCGTTTGGCGAAATTCGCTGGCCAACAGAATCCTCGCAGCTCCAAAGAGGTTCTGATTATTGCGCAAAACTTTCATCGTTCCATTGAGTGCCTCCAATGCTCGTTTGAACGCCATCGTATACTCATCCCAAATGATTATCTTGAAATTCTGTGGTACTTTAGCCATTGCTGATTTTTTGGCAATGTTGCATGTCGGTTCATCTGTCGTTTGCAAATTCAGTGGCAGTTTGAGCGCAGAAGGAGCTATTTGTCCGCCTTCTAGCAATGTGGCAGCAATCATAGATGATCCTACGGCTAGCGCTTTTGAATTTGTGCACGAAACGAAGCCAATATCACTGAAATTAGGATAGTTTGATTAACCCAAAGCATCTCGATCATATCCCGTTCTCGTTCCAATTCTCAATTGAATGCTTCGTACATGGGGCGATTCGGCGCTGGCATTCCTAATTTGTGTAACATTTTGCCGGACATCATTAAGCACAAATCCTCTATCGAAATCAACGCCTCGTTGTGGATCTCCGCGTTAAATTTTAGTTCGGGATTCGATGTTGCTGTACGCCCGGAAAATGGAAGCTGGATGAGCTAGAATTAATCTTGGATATAAATAATGCTGAAACACACCATATAAGTTGATGTGGTCAGTACCGCCTGCTGTAATTCGTTTCAGGTCATGCAGTGAATATCTTTGGAATGCTACATTCTTCCCAGCTTCTAATTAATGGAGATTTTTGGGTCCATACTAAGGATAACCCATTTAATTTTTAAAAAATTTCATTATGGGTCAATTTATTCAAAAGATCAATAGTCCTACCAAAAAGTAGCAGAAATTTATCAAATGTTTAAACTATGTGCTTTTGGCGCTCTTATTTCATATTCGGTATTTCCTAGGAAGTCTACTTAATCACAAAATCTTTAAGGGAACTCCCTATAGTTATAGAACGGTGGGCGTGAGTTTTGAATTGTTTGACTTTTTGTCAGTTATGCAAATGCATAAAAAAAAATTTCAGTTCACTGTTTTGACGGTTTTTCTTCTCACAACTAAAATGTCATTTATTATCTTGAGATTAACATTTCTGTTCTTGGCATCTGTGGAATATTTCACAATCCCTTGGTATTCTACTTTGCATATTGTCATCAATCTCAAATTGCGGATACTCGCGCATCCTTCTGCTATATATAAAGAAAAAAAACCAAGAATCTGGTGTGCAAGTTATGCAGAATTTTTGTGAGGTGAGAAAAGATAAGTGCTTTGTGTAGGGTGTTGGATGTTTTTACTCGAAATGTATCCGAATGAACTAGAAAGACGGAGAGAGTAGTCGGAAGAAACTTTCACCGTCTGAGTAAAGTTTATCTTAAATTAATGGAATATTCATTTTGTACGAAAATTTATTCTCGCAACAGCATAAAGTCGATATGTAAATCATATAGAAACGAAATCTGAGATGACCACAGAAATCCATAGCCAAACATAATTTAGAATTTAGAAAAGAAAATCTCTGTCTGCTAACTAATGGAAGCCCATATTGCAATGTAATCTACAAGATCATATTAAACATTCCTATAGGTTTGATCGAGGATTGTGTTATTCGCCTGAACAGTGACTAGCAAAACATTTTCATTTAGTTCTTGAAAAACAAGCTCAGGATAAATCCGAGTAAGTCGCATTGCTTTTTATTGTCTATTGACCCTACAGTGCTTCCCACCATTTCATTGTTCAGTTGTCCCTTACCTTATGAAGATCGAGTTCATAATCTTGGAGTTTTGGCATTACAAATTCTAGAATGCGATATTGTAACCTCGTCAAGTAAAACATAACAAAAATATATGTCACTCTCCGCCGTTTCTGGTTGTCTGCTAATTTACTATCTCTACTATCGCCTAAGCTTGGTTGTCATCTTGTTAGGTACCTTATTCCCTCAAGGCCTTAAAGTCCTACACTGTCAAGTCAGAGATAGTCTGGGAATCTCTACAAATCCTCAAAAACTTATCAAGGAAAAACAAAGTTATCCTCATGTGGGTACCTGGACATGAGGGTCAAAAAGGCAATGAAATTGCTGATGGCCTAGCCAAAAGATGAGCGAAAACTCGGTTTGCCGGACCAGAGTCATTATGGGGTTCTTCATAGTGTTACCTCAGAGCTGCCCTAAACGACTGGAAGAATAAACAAAAATCCCGGTATTGGGAAAGGCTTCAAGGACTTCGTTACAAAACATTCACACCTTTGGACAACCAAAAGTAACTCGAATAGAATTTCAAAATACGACGGTCTCCAAAATAGTGAATTTCATTACGCAAAGCAAGTGTTAATGATCTTTGTATTTGAGGGCCATCACAATGATGCTAGATGGGGACAGTTAAGATGTGAATACTGGCCATCCTGTTATATCTGAGTGATCTCATTATAATTAGACTGTGAAATCCTTTATTTGACTAGCTAAAGTTACCCGTTCTTAAAACAGGATTCCCTATTAAGTTTGTAAATTTTATTTTTTGTTTGCTTTTTAATTTTATTTTATTTAATTTCTTTAATTTTTTTAACTTTTATTTTTTTTGTTTTATTGAAAAAAATATTGTTCATTGTTAAAAAAGCATGATGGGATTCGTCGGAGTTATAAATACAATCTGAAGTCTTCGAAACCCTATCCAGAGACAAGGGTTAGTTTGAAGTAATACACGTAAGAAATAACTGCTTAGTATTTATCTTATTCGTTAAAGATGGCTAATTTTTGGGATGTTGAAATAAAAAAAGTTTTCATATGTACGTATACATTAAAATATAAGGTGGGATCTAGTGACTGTACGATAGCGTGGTTAGCCATGCCAAAACGTGTTTCCGGACAAAATATAGATGAAGCCATGATGAAGCACATAATTAGCACATAAATCATAAGTGAATCACAACTATTTTGATACCATTTTATCTAGCCTGGGGTGGAGAACGACATCGTATTACACCCCTCATTTTGATTGATTAAAAATCCACAGTAAACTTTCGAGTACAAAACTTGTAGAACTAATAAGGAATTAGCACATAATTAGCACATAAGTCCTTAGTGAATCAAAACTATTTTGTCAGCATTTTCACTATGGCAGAATGGAGGAAGACGTCATCCTTCACCTCCATTTTGATTTATATAAAACCTCATTAAATATTTTTAGATTTTCCAACGAATTGGCATATAATTAGCACATAAATCCTGTGTGAATCAAAACTTTATCGGCAGAGTGAATACTACCAGGACGGGGTGTAGTTTGAAGTCTTCCGGCACTTCACATTTTGATTATTTCAAAAAAACTATTAAATTTTCGAGGACATCATTTTTTAGTTTGGTACATAATTAGCACATCATTAGCACATAAATCATAAGTGAATCAAAACTATTTTGATAGCATTTTATCTAGGTTGGGCTGGAATATAACGTTGCATTGCAGCCCTCATTTGGATTGATTAAAAACCCCCATTAAACTAGCCAACTATCTTTAGATTTAGGAAGAAATTAGTACATAATTAGCACATAAATTTTTGTTGGTAGCATTTTTGCTAGGGTATTATGGCGGACAAAGTCATCCTACCTCTTCATTCTGATTATTGAAAACCCCCATTATATTTTTGAGCATAACATTTTTTCAATTAGGCAGAGAATTAGCACATAACTAGCACATAAATCCTGCGTGAATCAAAACTATTTTGACAGTACAAATTTTACCTATAGTGGATGGAGGACGACTTCATCATGCACCTCCATTTTGATTTTTTTAAACACCTCAATAAATTTTTGAATCAAATATTTTTAGATATGGCAAAGAATTAGCACATATACATAAGTCCTGTGTAAATCAAAACTTTTGTCGGCAAAATAAATACTTGGGTGGGATGCAGCTTGGCGTCATTCGGCACCCCGCATATTGAATATTTTAAAAAACTATTAAATTTTAAAGGACTACATTATTCAGTTTAGCACATAATTTTCTCATGTTTTGGTTTCCGTCTCATGTTGAGGGTGTTGCTAAACGAAGCCCTATATTCAGCCGATCACCTTTTTTTACGTGCGAAAGCGTTGACTTTGATGACATGTTCCATCTTGGATTTATTTGGCTGCAGTAATGCATATAGCTCCATGAACTGCGAAGTAACCCCTGGCGAAGTAAGATCTAACATTTGAAATGAAATAGCTCCTAAAGTATTTTCATATAAATTTAGAAATTATTTTATTTTAAGCAACCTCTAAAATGTTAGAAATTATATCCTTATTGTTAGGACATATTGCATTCCATGAATCGAAAAAGACATTTACTTTAAGAAAATTAGAACAATTTGAACGAAATAAATCCTAAGTTAGAACTTAGTTCTTTCCAAAGGAATAATTGCTCGGATTTATTTTCATTTTGAGTTAGAATATAGTTCATTAGAAATTTTTTTTGCCTTTGCATTTATTTCATTAGAGTTTATCCCGTGGAGTCAACGCATATTGTGCTTGTTAGACTCGTCAGAGTTGTAAATCTCCGCCCAAAATTTATGTATAATGATTCTTCTGAAATATATGTCCATCATATTATGGATGTACTCTCCGTAATCTAGTTGTTCCTTCCGTGGTACTTTTGCATAATGGAAATTCTCCTAGCAGTTTGATGAGTAGTTATATGAATATCTTTATAGTTTTTGATATTTTTTAAATAGAGATTGGGTAGTACGACACAGAGTTGAGTAAACTTAACGTAAACTTACACAAACACTTACAGACTCGAACATTGAAGTACATTTATTCTCTGTATCAGTCATTTTACTACCAATTGCGTGCATTTCAAAGTAGAAGGTGATCAAACAAATTTCAGTTTGTTTGGACATAATTACGGAAGCTAGTGAAATATATATAATAGTGGTAATATTTTATCTTTGTTCCGGCAGCTAGTGCCTCCCTCGCGTACCACCCAATTAGAAGAAAAAAATTAAGTAAGGGATAACACCACTCCGGGATTTTGGAAGAATCGTTTTGTTTTTTTTTCTTTATTAAAAAATACTTTGGGGTCATAAAAACAATATGCAGTTGGTCCCGTAGCGAAAAAGTTTTGTTAAAAGGTTTAATTATCGATTTTGCATTCAGCAGCGGCGCACGTGCTCAGCTCACTACCATTCACCAGGGTGCGCAAATACCAAAAATTAAAAGTTAAAAATATTTCAAATATTTAAGTACTCGTACAAGCGTAAAGGTGTTTTTCTCGTAACCACTTTTTTCAAACTAGGAGAATAGATTACTCGAACACCTTTGCATGGATCGTTTTGAAGCTTTGGTAGTAGCTTCACAATTACATTCTCTATGGGTGTACGTAGTCGTAGCAAAATCATCAAGATATTTCTAATGGATATATATTTTTTATTTTTTATTTTTTTTTTCTAGGTCTTATACTTTACGAGCAAACCATTCTCCTGTGAAGCTATTTGAAAAAAACACGTTTTTCAAGATGGACTCTGTAACTGCCATTTTGTATGAAAATTATAATAAAAATAAAATTTTATACTTTAATATGTGTTAAATAATAAACCCTCTTAAAAGAAATCCTATTCCTTTTTCATACTCCCAAAATAAATTGTAAAAGTTAGGCCATATTTTTTGCTACTAGAATGGTGTTGCCCCTTTAAATATCATAAATATCAAAATTTTAACGAGATTGGGAGAAATTGGAGAAAATTAATAGCGAATTTAGATTCCACACCAAATTCGTAGTACCACAATAGTGCGTAAAATAAGCAAAATTAAGCTTTAATCAAACAAAGTAGAAGTAATAAAATTTGTCAGAAATTAAAAATAACAAACAATGAAGAAATAATAAAAGCAAAATTAAGTACCTAATATGAAAATCGCATTTCCACTAGAAAAATATATTATGGATACACGGTTAGAAATTTTGTTGTAAATATTATACATGAATAATATATATATAAATCCTTACAAAAGTTAATATAAACTTTATACTTTAGCTTGTTATAGATTCTATATCAATAGAGTATAAAATTGATACCATGAATTATAGGCGGAACTAATCCATTTTATATATTATTTTTATATGTAATTCCATATTATCTTCATTTATATTATGTTTCATATAAATTTTATAATAACTATTGAAATAAATTATATATTTTGTGTATAAAGTTTATACTATATATTGTATATCGTAAATTCATATTAATTTTATGTATAATAAAACATTTTAGTCAAATGTTTGTTTAAATTATTTTGAATATATATTTATTTCTGTATAAATGTACAAAAAAAAACTTAAATATCAATTAGTGATACGAACAGTAAGGTGTTATTTAACAACCATATATGTTTTGTTTG
The DNA here is from genome assembly GCA_963930735.1 of Dioctria linearis. Taxonomy (NCBI): domain Eukaryota; kingdom Metazoa; phylum Arthropoda; class Insecta; order Diptera; family Asilidae; genus Dioctria; species Dioctria linearis. The sequence goes on along the minus strand of OZ005743.1, from coordinate 122,715,953 downwards.
TTTTCCTCGAAATCGCGGATTCGATTCTGAATTAGTGCTTCCAGTCTTGAGAGGTCTGATATGTCCATCCAGTATAATCGTAAATTGCGTTATATTCGACTTAGAAATCCCTTCAGCCGCTATATATGGTGCCCTGGCCCCTGTACAATTTGTGTACTCCGCAGGTGTAAGCCCTGGCTAATAAAAAAACTAAGTTTGAATATATTAAAATCAAAAGAAAAAATAAATTAGAAACCTTTTAAAATACTAATATCCTTTCAAACGCCTGCTCATCCGTACGTCTGCTTACTTTCTTCTTCCCATTTGCAGGCGGTGGAAGAAGTAGAAGAAGATTTATAAATGATAAAATGCAGCTATCCCAATCTGTTAAATTACTAATAAAATAAAACTATATCAGTGGAATTTTACAATATTTACCATTTTCTCTTTCATCGTCAGTATATTAAATTCGTTTCCCGGCATTCTTCACTGCTGAGGCTGAAAGTTCTTCCATTTGTTTAGCAACAGATGAGCAGACTCCTCTTGAATCTGAAAAATTTTTCTATTACTTTACGAGTATTCGCAAGGTATATACAGGGTGTTTCATACTTACCGCATTTCCTTTATACCCCGGATTCTTCATTCAATTTCAAGAAATAAATTAATTGTATGGGAGGAGAGCCGGAAAATGCACGGTGTGGGCGGTAGGGGGTTTACGAATTTTAGTACTGTTTCCACTTTACACCCTGTAAATTTCTTGATATACACCCTATCAAGGCTAGATTCATCTCAAGTGATAACAAATCGTCTGAGTTTTGCAACGAATGCACAACCAGCCTTTCTGTCGTTTTCCATCCTCAGTTGTAGGACGTCAAGATCAGAAAATTGAAAAAAAAAATCCTAATTTTTTCAAATTTGAACGATTTTCCAGCCAAAATGCATGATAACTATACAGTTTATTTACAACATTTAGAAACCCCCGAATGTTACCTTTAATTTGACAATGCACATGTACCTACCTAAATGCTACCGTTTTCGAGATATTCCCCTTTTTATATAATGCATGATTTCATTAATTTTGCTAATAAAAATAGAAATCGCGCCTAATTTTATGCAATTCCACAGAAATAAGATAAATTCATGAAATTATGCATCATAAAAACAGGAATATCTCAAAAACGGTAGCATGTAGGTAGGTACATGATCAGGATCAAATGAAAGGTAACATTCGGAGGTCTCGAAATCTTGCAAGAAAGTGCTATCCATATCTTGCCTCTTAGCGGAAAAATCGTTAAAATTGGAAAAGAAATTGCAAAATTTTCCAATTTTTCGGTTTTGATGTCCTCTACCTGCCGGCGGAAAGGGGGTAGAGAGGTGGTTGGGCATTTGTTGGAAACCGTAGATGGTTTACTATCACCTGAGATACAAGTCATCTTCATAGGGTGTATAACAAGAAAGTTAAATGGTATTAGGATAAAAAGCATCCAAAATCTCAAAACCCCCCTACCGACCACACCGTGCATTTTTTGGCACTCCTCCCATACAATTTATTTCTCGAAATTGAGTGAGCAATCCGGCGTAAAAAGGAAATGTGGTACGTATGGCACACCCTGTATACACCGGAGTACATTTTTAATTATCGTTTTACTCGATTAAAGATCTTTCCGGAACAGCAGCGGTTAAAATTCTACTGACTGATAAGTTAACAACGAAATAACGTAAAGAATATATTTCCGAAGAAAGAACCGTTATTTCTTTCAAAGAAATGGTACGCACTTGTAAATTTTTGCCAAATATATACCCTAGGTAGTATAAAATTTATTCCAACGACGTATAAAGAACACGTCGAAATCCTAACTGAATATGATATTTATAACAAAATCATATTATGAAGTATATACCATCAAAATATTAATAAAGTAAGTTATATGTGTATTTGATAGAGTTTATAGTTTCGAAAATAAATTCTATAACATTTTCGGATACATTTTATCTTACATATATGCGTAAAGAAACAGTTTTTATATGAAATTTCGTATTAACGTTAGACTCACATTGTATACAAATGATGTAAATATTCGACTGTATCGTTTTCTATATGAAATTTGGAATATTTAATATTAAAAAGTATACATTATTTTTATCTTTTACACCAAGATTTCTAACCGTGTACGGATATTGTTAGTCAGCTTGTCTGCCGAAATTAGGAACCATTTTGCACAATTTCCCCTCCTAAGGTCTTTAAAAATGCGAAATAAATGTAAATCACTCTCTTAATCGTTGCACAACTTCAAAGGGTAAAGTCAAGCGGAAGTTTCGAATCTTCTTTTTTTTTTCATTCCTAGTTAATTTGTCTTTTATAAACGATAGAGAATTGTGTTGGGAAATTGCGGTAAAGTACTGCTGTTCTAAGCATTTGTATTTTTTTATTTAAATCTCAGTTTTTAGTTTTTATTTAATTTTTTTCTATCATTTATTTTTGTCGTTAAATCAAATTATTTGTTTCTTTTTTCTTCATTTCCTTCTTAATTGCTTTCAATTTCTCCTAAAAATTTATTTGTTTAAAGCTCCTAAGGACCGTATTCAGCAAGTCATTTAATACAAATTTAATTTTAATTTAATTATTATTGACGGACCGCATTTTTGTAGCTATTCACTAACCTTAATAAAATAAACAATTTCGAATAATTCGAACTATCAGCTGAAAAGATTTGCGAATTTGGGAAGTGACAGTTCTCGTACCAGCTGATGAGATTTAAAAATTATATAAAAACTTAATAAAAGCTAATTAGGTACTTTAGAAAAAAACAATTTTACAAATAAACGTGTGCAGGGCAAAAAATTTAGCTTTGATCTTTATTAATTCTTCTTCGGTTTCAGGCATCCTAATGATAAAATGGCTTTTGACACGGTTAGAATTATTCTGATTATGGTAGGTTGAGAAAGGAGCCAAATAATTCCCCATTAATTATTTGGAAACTTCCTGCTGCATAATATATAAGAGCAATAATTAGTTGGTCCTTCACATAAACAGGATTATGTCTTTTCAAATGAAACTCTAGTTTTCCTTTCAATTTTCCCACTATTTCCATGACAAGACTTTTCGGTAGTCTGAGACTACACTACAATAAATAGTCATCATATTTTAAGAACATCTTTGGCCTTTTTCTAATTATTCTCCTCTTCGGCGAGAACGGTATGTACTGCCATTCTTCCTCAGTGCCGTCTTTACGCATGGGCCCCTGGCCCCTGCAAGAGTATACCAACCAATGCCAATTTTTCAATCAGTGCAACAATCTATTACAAGTTTGTTTAGCTGTTAGAATTTAGCTACTGAAAGTAGACCATGCGATTTATTCGAAATGGCAAACAAATTTTAATACAAAGTAACATACATATAACATATTGTATAGTGTCAGTGTTTAAAGCCCTTTTATTAAATTTCCCGCCTTCTTTCGCTGAAGAGAAAATTCCTGGAATTTTCTGTTCATCAACACAAAATGTCAAAATACGCTAGTAGCCAAATCAATTCTACCCCCAATTTCTGTCTAATTTTCTGTTTCCGGAAATACTGCCGATTGTACCATACCTAGCGCATACAAATTACGAGGAAAAATTCTCGTAAGAGTTCCAAAGAAAAAATGACCTATGCTCATAAAAATGGTTAGCGTCCCAGAGAACCGAATGAATCCAACTTTTTGGGACTGCTGCTGGCTACAAATAACGCAGAAAAATTCAGAAGAAAAATTGTCAAGAAAATTCGCAGGAAAAAAATTATTGTAAATAAAGCCTCACATAGTCACATCTTTCCGATGTGTCTTTCTTTTCCATGAAATGGATCACTGACTTATAACAATGGACTGAGCGTATTGTCATTTTCCTATAGGAAAGCATGGCACAAGTTTTATAGCTCTCTCTTTCGCCCTATGGCAGAGTTGGAGCTACCAACACAAAATATTGCATTCTGGAACGTTTGCTTATGCCATTTGATGTCTTTATGTTGGCTACAGATGCAATCACTGCAGAAGGAATAAGGTAAATATAGTGTTTACTATGCGCCGTCTCTCTTGCCCATAAGCAGGATTCACTTACGAATAACTTTTGAAAATTAAAGTCGGAATGAGTTTAATTCCTTATAAGCGATTAAAATATCGCTTGGGCACAAGAAAAAATATTTTTTTAATTAAATTCGATTAACGGGTGTAAAATTTCATCTGATTGGCTGAGTTTTACATGTTTTTTATGTAATCGTTTTAAAGGGTGCTCTAACGGTGATATACAGAAACACAATATTTTTTGTGCCACATGAAATAGCAAATCGCTCAGTCCATTGTTATAAGTCAGTGAAATGGATACAGTCTTTAGGACAGGCAAATTAAAACCGATCAACATTTTGTTGTACTGTTTGCTTCTTTATCTTTTTAGCTATATTTATAGTATTACATATAATACATACATAAATTCTGACGAAATAAATATGTGTTGTTTTCAGTATTAGAAATAAAATGCTTCACACGAAAATTAGGGATTCAGAATAGTCCCCTTAGCACCGCTTAACGTTTTCTTCTGAAAATAACTTTACTCGCCTTAAAATTTTTATGCGGTGTGTTTCCCGTGTTGTTTTTATAATTGTTTTTAGTGTTATAAAATACTGAATTAAAATATGTCTAAACGATCATATCCTAGCGGTTCAGAAAAAAGAAAAAAAGCTGCGCATCAAAAGGAATTAATTGGGAAATTACCAAAATTGACATCATATTTTCCACCAGGAGCCTCTGTAAGTAGCGATCAAAATTCTTCACACGAGTCATACCTACACAATATTGAGGGAACTTCAGAACCCACTTCTTCTAAGCTAGCTTCTTCCGGGTCAGAAAAAGAGAGCAATAAACTATATAATTTAGAAAATTATCGTCCCGGCGGCAAAAATACATCGACTTCACCGACAACTGTTTTTCCTGAGCAATAACTGTCTTCAGCTACAGAAAACATTTCTCAAGATCCTGGCGATTATTTTCATGAAACATTTACAGAAAAGGTACGCGAATTTTGGATTTTCAAAGGACCTGCATTTTTTTCAAAATAAGGATTGTGACTTCTCCGAAGCATCTAGAACTTACATAGAAGCAGATGGTAAATCAAAAACTAGAAATTTTAATAAAACACTCTTTCATCGTAAATTAAAGAACAATGAAAGTGTTGAAAGAAAATGTCTGTTATATTCGCCTTCGAAGAAATCCCTATTTTGTTTTTCATGTTCTTTATTCAAACCTTTTAATATAAGCTTCTGTTCTCCGAGTGGATGCAACGTTTGGAAACATATTAAACACATCATTTTGGAGCACGAAAATAGCTCAGCACATTGAGAATCTATGATGACTTATCTCGCACGAAGTAAAACCGTTGGTAGAGTCGATACAGACTTGTTATCTCAATATAAAAGAGAAGTGGATTACTGGAAAAATTTACTAAAAGGGATTCTGGTAGTTGTAAAATTTTTGGCATCAACAGGGCTTCCATTTCGTGGTGACAACGAAATCCTTGGATCTGTCAACAACGGAAATTATTTGGGATGTATGGAGTTATTGAGTGAATTTGATCCATTTCTCGCAGATCACTTGAAATATTATGGGAATCCCGGAAAAGGACACATTTCTTATTTATTAGCAATTATTTGTAATGAGTTCATTGACATAATGGGAAAACAGGTCCTAATGAAAATTATAAGTAAAGTTAAATCAGCAAAATATTTATCGATTAGCGTTGATAGTACGCCCGACCTATCTCATATTAACCAGTTGACTTTTATAATTCGATACGTGAAAGACCGTGCTCCCATTGAAAGGTTTTTGAAATTTATACCTATTAAGGAGCACAAATCTGAATATTTAGCGGATGCAGTCTTGAAATTTTTAGAAAATTGTGATATCTCTATAAATAACTGTAAAGGACAAAGCTACGATAATGCGTCAAATATGTCGGGAAAATATTCTGGATTGCAAGCGAGAATCAAAGAGAAATGTGAATTTGCTACCTTTGTTCCATGCGCGGGACATTTTCTTAACTTGGTAGGTCTTCATGCTGCCGGGTGTGTACAAGAGGCAACACGTTTTTTTCAAATGGTTCAAAAACTGTACAATTTTTTTCGAGTTCTACCCATCGCTAGAAAATATTGACAGAATATTTAGGTTCACATAAAGTTCTTAAAAGTCTTTCTGAAACTAGATGGTCTGCACGAGCCGATGCAGTAAACGCTTTACATCGAGGTTATGAGCAAATTCTAGAAGCCTTGACGTCTATCGCTGGAGATACCGAGCAGCCACGAGAAACCAGAAACGCAGCTGTTAGTCTATCCAGAAAAATGGAAAAACTGGAATTTATTATTCTAACAGAAATGTGGAGTACCATATTGGAAAGAATAGACAAAACAAGTAACAGTCTTCAAAAAGAAACTATAACAATGGACGTTGCAACAAATTTGTTTACTTCGCTTGGCAATTTCATTAATATTATCAGGGATAATTTTGATAAATTCGAATCGTCCGCGAAAGGAAAAAAATCCAGAAGCTGACTATAAGTACCTATCTCAAAGAATCAAAGCTAGAAGCTCACGTATGACATATTTTGATGGCTCTGCGCGATCTGTTCAACTATGTAAAAGGCAAAGAAAAGTTCAAGATAGCAATTTTTCTTCCAATAATTGATACCCGTGCATCTAAAACAGCGACTAGATTCCTACAAGGAAATCAGCCAACGGTTTGGTTTTTTATCGCACTTGAAAACTTTGACTTCAGAAGAGTTGAAACAAAACAAAACAAAACAAAACATTTGCTAAAATCTACCACAACGACATTAGCGCTGAAGAACTAGAGATAGAATGTGTGCATTTCACAGAATATTTGAAAGCTGTCCAGATTAGTGAGAATGAAGAAACTATTAGTATTTCAGAACTATATCATCTAATAAAAGAAGACAAAATCGAGACACGTTTCCAAATGTAGAAATAGTAATGAAAATCTTTTTATGTATGATGGTAACAAACTGCAGTGGGGAACGTTCGTTCTCAAAATTGAAAAGAATAAAAAATGAACTGAGAAGTACAATGCTTCAAGAAAGATTGAGCAGTTTGTCGCTGATGTCTATAGAAAGTGATGTGCTTCAAGAAATAGACTTTGAAGGAGTCATTCATGATTTTGCAAATCAAAAAACAAGACAAATACTTCTTATATCAGTGTAACTTTTTTAAATATGTATGTTCGCACTTTTCAAATATTAAAAAAACAATTATAACTAGAATGTTGTTTTTATCTGTTGTTAACCAAATTAGTTTACAAAATAATTTTTGTTAGAGGGTCCCCATATTCTAAAGTGCCATGGGCCCCCCCCCCCTTGGCTAAAGACGGCCCTGCTAATAATACCATAAACTCTTCATCTGAAGACTCATTCATTATAGTCTCGCAATGTGGATGGTCTTACTTCTTCCATAACATTAATTAAGATTAAAATAATTTGTATTCCCTTTTTAATCCACTTGGAACTAATAACCGGGCGGTTTTATTAACTGATATCGGTTTATATCTAAACAGTTAAATTGTCGCTTCTTCAATTTTTTAACAACGCTATCTAAAATATAACATTTGACTGGAAGATACTTGAATCAGCTATTAAATTTATTTAAGAGAGGGTAAGGCCTGACTTTAATGAAATTAAAATTCAATTTTCATTAAATCGACTCGGTAAGTGAATGGTTGGTGAATGGCTATAATTGAATTTTCAATTTTAATTTTGCTTAGTGAATACGCCCCTAAGTTCCTAAGTTTATAGTTTTTTCCCTTGTTATTCACGTGATTTCTAAATATAGTGTAAAATTGGAATAAAGGCTTTCCAGTAATAAAACATTTGAATTAAACTATTAAGTAAATTAATTTATCCAAATTAAATTGAATTCTTTCATGAATACACCGCAAGTTTTTATATATTTTTTTTTATCTGTTATCAGAAAGCCCAGCACCCCAATCTTCGATGTATGAATCTTGCTAATAACTACATAGTAAAGTGCGTGTATTTGTTCATGTATAATAACGGAAACAGGGGAAGTAGATTCAGTGGAAATAGTCACTATAACGATTTATTCAACTTAATTTATAAATGGAATTTCGGGGAATATTATCAGTATTTTAAAGGCATGTGTATGATTCAGTTCGGTGTAAAACTGCCCTACATAGTTTGCTCTTTCCATTTCAATTTATTTCAAATTAATCGCAAAGTTTTTAGATTTTTTTACAGTAAATTTTGTTCAAAGCGGCACTTTTTCAAAGGAATTTTCAAGAAGTGCTAATTTGGTAAGAATAATATATAACCTATTTGGTTTAAATTAAATATTTAAATAATTGCAGGAAAACTGAATCTGATATTAATTACTCCGGATATGATGGTTTTTCCAGTATGCTACTTTTCATCAAACTAAACGGGCTTTTCTAGCCTTTCGATTACAAAAAATTGAAAAAAAAAAATGTCTTGTACTGACAATTCCTTAGTGATGTAATTTTAAATTTGTCTGAGAATAATTTAAGACCACAAAAGAAAATATAATATAAAAAAAACGTTGCTTCAAAGTCCTCAATCAAAGATAATTACAAGGTACACAAGGAGGCATAGTCACGGGCAGCAAACGGTAATTTATTAAACATTAGAAGGTCCAAATTTCAATTTCAGGCAATTGTTATTCACTGTAGTGTTAAAATTGGAGCTGCCATATCATGTTTTCTTTGTGTACCTTGAAAATATTTAAATTTATACACAAATCTAATATAATTTAAAAATTGAATTAAATGCAAAATTAAGGGAAATTCTAGAGAACTTTTATGAAGGAAGAAATTATTTACTATATTTAGTGCGAATTTTGAAGCATTCTTTTGTAAAAATAATTTTTTTAATATTTTTATTTTATTTAAATTATACATTTTTAGAGTATAAATTTTGATGTTCAAAGGGAGGGTGGCGGGGGGGGGGGGGTTGGTGTCCTTGATTTAGCCTATTGAACATGTTCTCATGTTCTCATATGTACTACTTAAAAAATGTACTGTACAAAACACAAATGAGAAGTAATATGCTTTATTAGTAGATTTTAATCTTATTTTTAGCAAAGAGACCCCAAAAGCTCTCAAAAGTTTAAGTTAAATAAATCCATAAAAACATTTGCACCTGCGCAGACGATCCTAGAAAACTTGATGGATCTAATAAAGACATTGCTCCAGGTGAAGTTGCCCTAAGATGTCATAATGGTAAGCTAAAACCCATTTATTTTCTAGAACTATAATAGAAAAAAAAATGTTTAAACAAAAGCAAATAATGATGTTTGGTGAATCCGGGTCATAATGGCGAATAGGGCATAGTGACGAATGAATACCTACTATCTGTAATCAGATTTATTCTAAACCTGCGCTATAATACCCAGAATGCAGGGTTAAGTATTGCCAACATTAGTCTATGTTTATTGTACGAGAAAGCAGACGCATTTTGCAATTAGAACATGCAAAAGTTTTGATTTAACACGTTGACGCTCACTTTGAAATCGGTGATGGACGACAAAAACGACTTTTTGTTTTTTTTTGTTAATTAGTTGGTTCTTGGGGAGTTCGATCAAGATATCATACTTACAGAATAAATTTAATGTATTTTCCACCAAATATTCCTAAAAAATTTTGGACGACTATAGCCGTCATTTGTTTTTAATAGCTTCGATTTCACTGATACACAAAAGACGTCTATAGACGTCTTGGTAGCTGTAAAGACCATAACGATATTTGTTGAGAATAATTTAGTAAAAATGAAATAAATATATTTTTATAAACACAAAACTATCCGTCGCCTAAAACTGTTGGGCAGGCCCGACGCCTACTAGGTATGGCGGGATGGTATCAACGATTCATTCCGAACTATGCTGATCTAACTGCCTCCATTACAGACACTCTGAAAAATCCCAGTCAGTTCCAATGGACACCTGAAGCCCAGAAGTCTCTGGAATTGTTAAAACAGAAACTTACCTCTGCTCCTCGCCAAAAAGTTAAATTCAGCACAACGAAATTACACAGTCACAGAGCAGGAATGCTAAGCAGCGATCTTAAGTGTACAGAAGTTTCGGTCCTTCATAGAACTTATGCCGTTTAATATAGTGACTGATCATGCGAGCTTGAAATGGCTGATATCTCAAACGGACCTCAGCGATAGACATGTTCGGTGGAGTTTGAAGCTTCAAGGTTTCGACTTCACCATCGAACACAGAAGAGGAAGCTTGAGCGTCATCCCGGAAGCTCTGTCACGAATTCACTGTGACATCTTCTCACAATCTGAAGCTCCTGGTCCGGAAGTTGAAATTAGCTCCCTATAATTCAACTCGTTGGAATACGAGGAGTTGAGGCAGAAAGTTAAATCAACTTCTGTGTCAGGGATGGCTTCGTCTATATTCGGACTCTTCCCAGAACAGGCGATCCGATTCAGGAAGAAGAAGCCCACTTTTAGACCACGTATGGGAGTTCAGTCTGTGACAGAAAGACCATGGCAAAAGCTGTACGCCGACTTCCTAAGTCCATATCCCAGGTCAGCGAAAGGAAATGTCTGCATACTACTAATTCTTGACCACTTTTCTAAATTCCCGATTCTCAAACTAATGAGAAAGGCATCTATTCTTAATGTATGTCAATTTATCGAGACAGAAATATTTCATGTGCTCGGAGTTCCGAAGACGATAGTCTCTGACAATGGAGCCCAGTTTTGCTCGGCTCAGTTCGCCAAATAACTGGATAGGTATGGGGTCAAACACTTGCGAACGGCAGTCTACTCGCCGGAAGCAAACGCCTCAGAGCGAGTGAACAGGTCTCTATTGCCAGAGATTAGGGCATACATCCAGATTTCTATCATGCGAGTTCCCATCACATCCTTAGGAACCTTGGAACTCCTAATGAACCTCTAATCCACCAAGCAACCGGCTTCTCACCCTACCGGATGCTTTTCGGTCAGCAGATGATTGATCATGCGAGTTCTTATCACATCCTTAGGAACCTTGGAACTACTAATGAACCTCTAAGAGTAGATGCTGAAGACAAAGTAAGATTGATCCGTGCGAGAGTGCAGGAAAATATGAACTATGCGTTTGAACAGGCTTCACAAGCTTATAGTCTTAGAGCGAAGCCTGTTAGTTTCAAAGTGGGTCAAGAAGTGTACAGACGAAATTTTGTCCGAAGCAATTTCCAGCAGCAGACCAGTGCTAAATTAGGACGTAAATTTGTGAAGTGTGGTGTTCAGTAAAAGAAGGAAACTCCTTATATGATCGTGAAGATCTTCAGGAAACAACGTTAGAAGTCTATCACGCCAAGGACATGAGGCCATGATATCCATATTTCAGGGACGTTGTAGGTCTAGTGCAAGTCCAGCCAGCTTAACTGGTAAACTACAGGATGCCAATGTGCCGCTTAGGACCCTCCCAGCCTAGCGGTCGGCATACCTTTTGGAAAATAGGCACGTTTTACCCCAATCCCTCGCCTGAAAATGCACCAAAACCGCTCCTACATGGTACCCTACGGCAGATAATTTGTCGTAGGAATTCACTTTCCATACCACACCCTTGAACAAGCGTCGGTCGGAGATCAGAGTGAGATGTTAGGGATGGGAAAGCTTTGCGATCAGTTGGTTAGGTTACTGACCGCGGGTTTCCCCCGGCTATTCTCGGTGAAAGAAGGCAGAGGGGTACTGGCCCACTGGATTTTTTAGGTTACCAGCTTATGGATACACCTCTGACTTCCGGCACGGAAAATCATGTCGAGGTCTGATCAAAGAATGATGGGACTTGAGGGATGTGTCTCCGATTCGGCACACTTCAAGTAGATCAAATCGGCCTGGACAATCCGTCTCATTCGCCTTATTGATAGGAAATGCTTTCATGGGTCGTGGGTCGAGTCACACATTGGGCGCCTGCAGCGATGAGGCCTATATTTTAAGACCGGCTAGCTAGAATCCAGTGCCACAGTGGAACCTCTCAGAGGCGCCTCGGGGAGGGATCCTCATCAACAAAATTCATGTAAGTTGCTGCCAAATGTTTGTTTGATTATCTTATATACCCTTTTTGCAATCTCTTTCTAATTCTGAGAATAACTGAAAAAGACGACTATATTAATTTTTTATTTAAGATAATATTTCGTGATTCATTTTGTTTCTGTTGACAAACCAACTTTTACTTTATTATTCGTAAATTCAGTTCACTCGAAAAGAGACTGAGATAAAATGTATATTTCAATTTGCGGCTATGCACGTCGTTAAATTCTACGAGCAACTTTTTCCCAATCTTTTTCTAATTCTGAGAATAACTGAAAAAGACGACTATATTAATTATTAAGAAATATTTCACGATTCTTTCTTAGAACAAGAATATAGGACGGCTATAGCAGTCATATGCATCTGTAAGCATTAGCGTTGGACGGCTATAGACATCATTTGCGTCAACGTGTTAAATGATGAGTAAATCTAGTATATTTTATTTTTTGTCAGGATAATAATAGATTTTATATTAGTTTTCAATAAATTTTGCATAACATCTAAGAAAAAGACTAATTTGTGTTGGAGCATAATGACGAGTTTTTTGCTGGTCATAATTTTTGCGGGACATAATTATTTTTCGATTTTCAAACTCTCGTAGGCTCAACGAAAAGCTGATTCAAAAGACATAATTTTTCATTAGAAGAAAATTCTTTGTCAAGGAAAATGACTCCAACAGTTAGTGTGTTTAGCATTTCCAAACTGTACATTTTTTGGACGTTCGTTGCTCAAAAAAAGATAAATCGGTATTTTATAAAAACAATATTTTCCGAGTTTTATGGGAGTGAATACAGACAAGAAATACCCAGATATCGACAGTAGTACTAAGAAAGTGATGTATGGAAGAGCTCGGCTAAATATATCATGGATACGAACCAAAAATGTTTTTCAATATAGGCAAAATTTCATTTCTTTCATAGAATTTAATCGACTATATTTCTTCAGAATTTGTGTGCATTATTGGTGGTTGCTGAAAACGATTCGAATAGTGTGTGAGTTTTGTCTGAGCAGTCTCGGCTTCGTGGAAGTTGGATTAATTGGTTGCTTGGGCTTGTTAGCTAAAATTTTTTTATTAGTTAGTTAGATCTAAAGCACGCCATATACCATCAGTTTGGCCGTGGTTTTACAGTAAAACCACGGCAAAACTGATGGTGTATGGCGAACCCCACGTTTTGAGGTTCGGATATCTACTAAAACCAGAATTCAGGTCATGCCAGAAATCTTTCTCAAAACGTGGGCAAGACGTGGGCAAGGGCCATACACCATCAGTTTTGCCGTGGTTTTACTGTATTGCTCGTTCATAATCAAAGTTAACTTAATAATAAGCTAAGAAGTAGGCGAGATTTCTGAGTGTTTTACATTTAAATGTACACGGCAAGAAAAGGAAGAAAGAAAGAAAAAAATAATAATAAAAAAAAATCAAACTCTCTTTAAAATTTTTATGAATAAAGATAAAAAAAGTGAAAGCGCAAATTGCATGCAACGAAACAGAATGGAAAATATTTTGTTTTCGTAAATAAATTAGAAGTGGCGGAGTTTTCACGTTTTACTCTCATAAAATGTTCCCGCGCTTCTGTGAAAACCGGTTTTCATGAAATATCACAATGTTTGGTCACATGTTGTTTCTGTAAATGGACACTACAAGATGACGTCAAGACGTGGTCAAGTTGGATGGTGTGTGGGGCTTTTTCTTGACTACGTTTTAGGTTCTTATCTCGACTAAAACGTGGTTTTTAAAACCACGGCAAAACTAATGGTGTATGGCGCCCTTAAGGTACATCAACGCGGATTTTTGTCTCAGGCCTGTATAAATTGTTTTCAATAGAGGAAAGAATTGATTTATATTTTAGAATAGAAATCGACCATATTTCTTCAGAATTTCTGCGGTTATAGACGGTCTCTACCGTCTTGCGTGATGAGTTGATTGTGATGAGTGGGTGGGTGGAAGTAAACAATGAAAGATTTACTTCTTTTAATAGTTGGATAAGCATCCAAAATTACAAACTTTAACGAAATTTATTGTGATGGATACAAATCGCACATCTAGGGAAATAACGCCAAATCGGCTATCACTAATCGGCACAACCAAATTAAATTTTACATCTTTTGGTTTCCGTATTTAAGAATATTGCAAATTTTAACAAAACATGGACTCGAAAGATATTGCTTCGCTCATCAGAAATGTCTTGAATATGATTAAGTATTTGTTGAGGTACAAATTTCATTGAAATTGCATAAAAATTGCGAGTAGGGAAAATATACGGCATATCAGTAGGATGATTAGTAGGAAGTGAATGCAAATCCACGATAAGATACGAGTGCACAGTGAAAGATCAACTTACTCCAATAAATTCAGTTCGTGGAATGCAAAGAACGACAGTGCGTATGTATGTCAAAGAACGAATAATTGCAAGAATTCTCAGCGGTTTCGGCTTCCCTGCCACGAAATATGAAAATAAATATATCGGGACGGGATTCAAATTTCAAACTAAGTGTAAGAGCAAAAGGTTTGTTGTATAGTATAGAACGCTAGTTATTGAAATATTGAAAACATTAATGTATTAATCACTCCCCGCACAATCAACTCATCACGCTAGACGCTAAACAGAATTTGTTCGGACTGTCTACACCAAACGAATTCTGAAGAAATATAGTTGATTTAAATTCTAAGAAAGAAAGAAATGTTTGCCTATATTGAAAAACATTTTTGGTTCGTATCCATGATATATTTAGCCGAGATCAGTTGATGTTTGCTATGAACTCTTCCATACATCACTTTCTTAGTACTACTGTCGATATCTGGGAATTTCTTGTCTGTGGTTTAATGCTTTGGGTTTGGCTGGCATATATGGATCTTGCAACACAGAAAAATCTCAACAAGTTTCTCGAAATTAAATGTTATACAATTTTGTATTTAGTTTGACACAGACATCGTCGTTTGTACTACAGATGGTTGCTTTTAATGTAAATTTTGAAGGTCAAAGTTCTACAGAATTTCAATTATACCTTGCTCATGGGACCACCCATCTTGCTTAATCCCAACTTTCATCAGAATCTTAAGTTATTAAGAATAGTTGTGAAATTTTTTCGAAAATCAACTGTTAGAAATTTAAAGAAAGTGCATAATCACGAACTAGAATTATTTCTGAATTGTTGTAACAGTCGATGGAACTCAGTCATTCCAATGATTGAAAGAACTTTACACTTAAAAGAAGTTATTTAAAAAATTAAAAGCAGACTATTGTTAGATTTTGTAGAAGTGACGTCATTATTACCCAGGACGGAGGAGTCTTTTTCGTTTTTTTTTTATACTAAACTGGAAAAATTGACTACCGAAATTAGGGCCGTATTCACCAAGCAAAATTTAAAAAAATTTCAATTATAGCTATTCACCAACCATTCACTTAACGAGTCGATTTAAAGAAAATTTAATTTTAATTTAATTTTAAGTGAGGCCTTACCCTCTCTTAAATAAATTTAATTTCGATATCAGCTGATTGAAGTGTCATGCAGTCAAATGTTATATTTTTAAAAGCACTGTTAAAAGATTGAGGAAGCAAGAATTTAACTGTTTAGATATATTACGATATCAGTAAATGGAACCACGGTTTTTAGTTTCAAGTGCATTAAAAAGTAAATACAAATTAATTTAATCTTAATTACTGCTACGGATTTTTGGTTCAATGACCAGTCCATTTACATACATGTCAGTGGAAATCATATATTATTCGATTTTGATTTGATTTTTATTTTTTAGAAATGCGAGTAGCGCCCACAACAGCGGTAATAGTAATTGTTATTATTATTGTAATATTTTAAGAGACAGGAAAATTCTACCAATCGAAATTGAATTTGACAACCTACAGCAACCTCAAATGAATTTAAGTGATACCCAGACTGATTTTTCTGTGCGTAATTCACTTATTGCGAATTTTTTTTTTAAATCATTTTTAATGTGTGAATTGCTTAATATGGGCTATTTTTAATTAAAACGAATTGTACATATGTATATTATAAATTATAATACATAAAAACTTCTTTTAACTTTTAAATAATACATAAATTACATGAACTCTCACGAGAACTGTCAAATTCGGAAATCTTGCAGCTGATAGTGCGAAATGTCCGAAATTGTTTGTTGGTGAATAGCTACAAAAATTTAATTGCAGTCACTCTAAATCTAAATTAAATTAAAAATTAAAATTAAATTTGTATTAAATGGCTTGGTGAATACGGCCATTGATACTAAGAGTCGAATTGAATAATACAAAAGAAATAATAATTTTAATAATTTGGCTAACTTTTCAACGATCGAAACAAATTTTAACTTATTCAAGTGAGATGACATCTAAAATTTGGATGAAGATGACGAGATTGTGTTGAAAATCCAGCTGAGCTCTCATTAAAAGTTGAGTTAAATTTAGCAACTAAGAAAACCTTATTAGAACTAGAACCAATATGTGATTTTGATTTATTGAATCAGAAGTGCGCTTTGTATAAAAAATGTAAATTTATTGTACAATGCAATAAAAACCATTAAATCTATGTCTACAGAAAGTGAAACAGCTTTCTCACTTTGCAAAATATTGGATAAAAATAAGATTCAAGATCTTTGAATGTTTTAACATTTTTAAAATTTCATTACCTGAATAATATTAATTTAAGTATTTTGATTAAATGAATCTAATTAAAATTTAATTTGTATTTTTAAGGAAATCACCTGAACTGCAAAACCGCCGTTATCAATTTTCACAAAATCCAAAGCCGCGGTTATTAAATTATTCGGTTTTTAAGAAACCCTATGCATAACGAAGAGAGGCAAGGCTCCGCGAAGCTTCTTCGTGAGTCGTCAAGAGTTAAGAGATAAAATGATGCACGCTAATCTCATGAGGATGTTCATATCAACGGTGTGGCGAGGCTCCTCGAGGTATCTCACCCGAAAAGAATTTTTCCTTTTTCTTTTTTTTTGCGAGGTGTAGCGTGCTAATTCTGCAAACCGACATATTTTTATAAATTCATTCTTTGATGTAACCAAAGGTTTCTTAGTTCATTCTCATTTATTGGAAGAATATTCCCCGAATTCTAATCGCTTGGGTCACAAGGAAAGTTGCAAAAGTACACTTATTTGAAAAGTGCCATATAGTAACAGTACCTACTTGTCAAAAATAAAATATTTCTTCTACAAAATCGGACGACTTACCACGAAACTGAACACCTCGCTCAATTCTTGCTGAAGCCTCGGGCGGCCTCGCCTCTCTTCGTTGCTCATGAGCCCCTTAAGCCTTAATTATGTCGAGCTTAGAAATGAAAATAAGGCTGGGCCATATGAAATAAATGGATACCCGATCAATCAGATCGCATCTTACTATTTCTCATCCACTTCTACTGTATCAGCATCAATTGCAGCCCATCCGAGTAAGCACGTTGTGATCTGGAAATTTCAACTTCCTTCATCAGATCTTCAAAGGGCACCTCTATAAACCTTTCGAAAGTCTTCAGAAGAAAGTATCTAAAGATTATTGTTCTAAGTGTTTAGTATAGTGACGATATGACCGTTTCTACCTTCGTTTAGAATAAAGATCACTTTGACTTGTTTCCATGGGGAGAGCACATAAGCTTCTGTAAATCATCATGAGCACCATAATAAAAGTCTCCTCTATTTTTGAAGAAGCCTAAGTATACCAAGCAAACAAATATCAATTCTCGACTTTCTCCAATTTCTTAACATAGTGGAAATCCGGTCATCTCAAAATATTAGATAAAGTTCTCCACACATGCCATAATAATTCTAAATCTCAAGAAAAAAAAAACTATCAACAGCAAAATTCACTGAAGAAATTCAAAAGTTAAACGAGACATCGAAAACAACACTGAAAAAGGGGCAATGGCACGTGTGCTAAGAGATAAACCCGCTGATGGCAATTTCAATGGAACAACCACACTGTCGAAATGTTAAGCGCCACATAATTTTACAATTCATTGCACAAAGAGCGTCCAACAGGTTGTACTTACTTACTTACTTACTTACTATACTTTTTTTGTATGCTTGTATCCCTGATTCGAACGCCCCACCATCGTCCAAGATGATATTATTAAATATGCAACGATTTCTATGCCTCAGGTCCTTCTGTGCTAAGCAATTAGTTGGATAACTTAAGAGCATCTTTTGCCACAAGATTAGAATTCTTTCCCTTGGTCTCTTCCTGCGTAGAGGATATGAAAAAAATTATTAACTGAATATATTCAAGTTCATGGCTGCATTCAGAGTGCACACACGCAATGATCTCTGATGACTGTTTGATGCTTAGCATAAAGTAGGAAGATTACACCATTTGACCACTATTTAATTAACAGCTCAGAGATAATTAAATAAATTAATGAATGCAAATAGCTCGTCTTGGTATTATTTTTTTCTTATTTTTTTCCTTAATGATAACCTGGAAAAATATATATGAAAAAAAATATTGCACTAGTAATTTTCAAAACGGTACATAGGAGGACATCTATCATCAAATAGATAGTAAAGACACCTTAAAACAGTTTTCAGTGCCATCTATTCGTTAAAAGCAAGCAACAACATAACACGATAATCTGTTCTCATTATATTCGAGACACCATTGTGTGCTAAAAATTTAATATGGGGAAATTATTTGGTATAAATACCATTGTGAATTGGGTTTGGTCTTCGGTATATCTGTTCTCACCTATCTCATATTCCTTTTAGCACACACAAATAATTGTCTTGAATTATTCAAAGAGGAAATTATTTTTATAGATGGGGAATTTGTTTGATATAATTTTTTCCAAGCATTCTAAGCTTAATTAGCTAAAATTAGCTAATTCTATTATTTGCAGTCTAATATTGCATACTTAAGCGAAATACATAACTCAGAACTTTACTTAGAGCTTTACTTTTGGCACAACAGTTTTTAAGCTATTTACTTAAGCTGATCTGAACTGTTCTGTTTATGTTTAAACGCGTGAAAGAAGCCCGAAAATATTAAATTTTAACCTCTAATGATTGGATTGAAAATATTGCGCGAAATTTGGAACCTGGAATCTGGAAATTTGGAATAATTGTTGCTCTGTTTTCTTAGAAAAAAAAACCAGTGGTTAAAGATCGCAATGCATGAAAAACTAATATGAGGATTAAAGAATGTTTTTAATTTTTCACCAAGGCTCAAAATTGCTCCAAAAATTCCATCTATCTGCATTCAAGCACTAAACTAGAAACTGGAAGACTAAATATGGAGCGTCAGGCCTGGAGGTCTCTTATGCCTTAGACACACAGCACTCTTAATGAAGAAATAACTAACGACTCATTAGTCTATAATGATTCATTATAAACTGCGGACACACAGCCATTTCTTTAATTAAGTTGAGCTGTCAAACTGGCTTTGATGAACTTATCACATTAAAGAAGCAATATGAATCGAATTAACGCGATAAACTTTGTTTTCATTTGTTTATTTTTCGAATTTAACAATTAACAAATGAGAAAAACATTATATTTAAAAAAATATTAATAATATAATTTGTGATTTGCATTTCTTTGCATTTCTTCTACTTATTTTTCAAATCGGCAGATGCACAGCGGAGCTCCAGATTTACATTATATGCCAAATCTAGCACATTTTTCCTCATTATAGCTATAATGAAGGAGGAAAACACTTCATTAGTGTACTTCATTATCATCTGATTTTCGAGCTATAATGACATATACTATTTGACACACAGCATTTTAATGAATAGTTAGTGCAAATGATTCATTAGTTCGTGCTGTGTGTCTAGGGTATTAGGCGGTTAACAGAGTCCGGGCCCCTTTTTTAAATAATTGAATAGTACAAAAATGTTACCGCTATTTTTCATTTATTTAACGTACATTGACCTTATAAGCAAGCAGAGTTAGAAATATCACAAATAAGTATGAAATTATATGCAAAGAGATTTTGTTGCGTGTAAGAATACGCTTACATTACCATACGACAAACTTTCTTCTCTGCAAAGGAACGGATTATCTCACTATAGTCCACAGACCTCATCATTTTTGACTCTATGTACACTACAGAGACTGAATTGAGCCTGATCTCCTCTGTGGTGGATCTTAAATAGCTCTTCACTCGGTTTAGCTCAGAAAACAACCGTTCTGCCGAGCAGTTTGATTTTTATAAACACAACAACATCCGGAGCGATATTTCCACATTTGGATAAATGTCCAAAAAGATTTTTCCCAGGATGTACTTGCATAGCTCCAGGGCGGATAATTGTTCCCCCCCCCCCGTGTACCCTAAGCGACAAATGAGTCAGCAGAGGCAGACATTAGTTTTCCAAAGTCCCGTCTAAATCTTTCTAGATAGAAGGCTCTTAAGTTCCGTGCCGTGCGCGAGAAATGTATTCAAGCATTAACAAACCTTGCCACAAGGAACCACCTAACGCTTGAATGGATTTCAGAACACTGGGGATGATAACGTAGACGTACTGGCCAAAAAACGAGCATCTACGCCCATTATAGTATCGGAAACATTTTGCGGCATTTCTTACAATTACAACACCGTAAAACTTACCGTTCAAAACTGTATCGCAAACAGAATGGATCAGAGATGGACTTCAACGAATGACTCCAGACAAGCCAGAATATTCATTAAAGGAACTTCACCAAATATGAGATGGAATTTCCTAAAGCTACTTACGAATAAACTCAGAATCATTACAGGAGTCCTAACCGGACACTGCAAACTAAAAAAACACATGCATCCGATAGGTATATCACCCCCTGATGTATGTGGGCTATGTTTCGAACAGGATGAAACATCGGAGCACATCTTATGCGAATACGAGACCATTGCACACTCTGGTTTTCGGACTTTTGGCTTAAGGCCTGCCGGAGAAATTTCACCCAAAAAAATACTACACTTCTTAAGAAGTGTGGGATTGTGGCATAAATTATAACGAAAGCGGCGCACAATAAGTCGAATGGCTGGCAGTGCAAAGGCCCCTCGCGCCCCATTTAATCCATAAATCTAAATCAAGAAGTTTCGTGCACCCGCGCAGATATCTGGAGATTCCAAGCAATTTGGCGTCATAAGAAAGTAAAACTGTTAACTCAAGCTCGCGTAAGATGAACCACGTCTTTGTAGTTAAGCATTCAACCTGATAATAATGCTGTTGATACGTTTTGCGCGTGTATAATGTATAAATGTCTAGGAAAAAATAGTGATCACATGAGAATTTGTCGCCCGGCCTGTTCTGTCCATTGGTAAATCCGTCTCTGTATGCAGGAATAATAAATTGAATTCAGTTTTTTTTTTAATATCCGTTATGTAAATCCTCCACGTATACCATTTCGGCTCCTGACGGAGCCCCCTGCAAGATTTGGCCTTTAGACAACTGCTTAATTTGCCGTTCAGTGTGAACAAATTGTCATAATTTGTCTTCCGGTCAAACAGTCAAGTTATTCAAAACCGTGTAAGTTCACAACATATTGTGCCTTCAATACGCAGTTTATTATAATATGGCATGCGACTTGTAACTGTGATAGATGCAATTCATATAGTAAAGGAAGCCCGCAGATAGATCACATATGTATCGCATCTAGCAGCTACATATCCATTGAAAAAAGCGGTTCGGGTTGCCAAGAATCACAATTACAGAAAAATATGTTTTTTTTTAATAGATATTCAGCTTAAAATATATATTAGAAGTATCATTGGCATTATATCCCTATTTTATTCTTAAGCCAGCATTCCCGTAAGCCGGGGTTTGTAAGAGGGCGCTCAGGAGATCCGCATAGTTTGTGCTCTTGAAGGTACCCCCTGATTCACAGATTCTTCACGTATCCGGCTTTGCAACATCTAATAGACCTAGTGCCCGATATTACTCTTGATCCCCATATAGTCTACGAACTTTAGGTTTTCACTCCAGAAAAAGTCCAACCAAGCTAAGAAATGGTATACACCTACCTTGCAGATATCCAAAAGCGGTGTGAAAAGACCCAAAAATGTGGCAAAAAAATTACGGTTATTTGCGAATATCTTCGTTCCTGTCGGTCTTACGGCTATGATCTATATATATGAAAAGGAAAGAGCGGGAAATTCTTTATAAAAGAGCTAGAATACTCTTAATACCAAAATTACGAGTATGGGGATCAAGATTATGTAATCAGGTGAATTGGTTAATTAGCTTGTTGCTGACATTGGCCAATTCATTTGTTTTACGTAAGAGTCGAAGATGAAACCAGGATCACTGAGTTGCCCACAACACAACGCAAAAGCACTCAAAAGCCACTTCTTTGGCAGATTGAAGAGATACAGATACAATCAACTGCACATGGCAGGCACTATCCTCGGTGCAGGACGGCGCTCTTGCCTTTCGCTAGTGACCATAGACCATACCATTTGTAACACTTGTCCATGCAGCTTCTCCCCTCTGGGTAAAATAGCAAGTGCTGTGGGAAGGACAAGCAGTCATTTGCGGTGATGGTGACAGTTTATCACCTGTACGGTAGTATCATAGATCTATACTACAGGATAGGTTGCTCTCAAGGTACTCTGTAACAGTATCTCGTAAATTTTTTTCGCCCGTTCGGTTATTTTTATACCTTAGATCATTGCTTCTCAAACTTTTTTATATTGCGGCTCCCTTAATCTGAAGAAAAAATTCAGTCCTCTGTTGCCTTACGCAAAATTCTATTAGACTTTTTCATTAAATTCTGATTGAATAGAATTATCGGAGCTAATATCCATCAATTCTTGAGCCACCCAAATAATCTGATCATATTTCATTGTTTTAGCAAATGGCATTCTATACCCAGTCGTACTTTCGATCCTCGCTTATGTTTGGGAAATATTTACAAAGACATCGTTTAGATTCGTCAATATGATTTAGTATTATTTTTTTAATTGTATTTGATATACATTGGTGCTAAGAAACTCATTTCATTAATAGCTTTTGTTGGAAAGCAATAAGTTTTGTATTCAAAACTAAATTGTTGGTATCTTTACCCTGCAAAGAAAGATTTAATTCAATTTAGTTTATTTAAAAAATCTGCTAAATATGGTTTTCTGTCTTGAAGAAAGAGTCGAAGGTCATCTTTAAGTTTTACAAATGTCCTGTATTTGTGTGTGTGTCATTCCGCCATTCTTGGACTTCGCTGTAAAATTCATGTTTATTTCGTTGAAAATTTTGGTTTGCTTTAGGCTTTTCACATTATTGACGCAGATAAAACTGTGAAATAACCGAAGGGGCGGGAAACAGATCTTACTAACAAACTATTTGCCACTGAAATTTTTCTCCTAATTATTAAATAATAGTAGTGTCAACGTGTTAGAAATGGATACATGCTATTTGTTCATTTTCACCTCTTTTAGTTGAAATGAGTATTTCATAAAAAGAGCAAGTGCGAGTCCGGCTCGCGCACGAAGGTTTCCGTACCATCGTGCAAAATTTAACACTATGTACCTTTTATTTATTTTTTCAAATGAGAGTAGGCATCAATTGAAAAAATAATAATAATGCTGTCATTTGCTAAAAAATAATGCCTACTTATGACAATAATAATGAATGAGAATAGGACGAGGAAAACAACGCCGAAAAAATCACGTTTCTTGTATGGGGCCCACTTTAATTTTTAATTTAATTTTATTTTTATTATTTGCTGTTTGTGAAAATTTGAACTGTCTACCTACTACGGTTCATGAGATACAACCTGGTGACGGACGGACGGACGGACAGCGAAGTCTTAGTAAGAGGATTCTGGAACTTCTGTCTTGCTAAGTAACTAAGCATACTGCGAAATCGAATTTTAAAAAAATAACGCGTTTGAAATACCTACATACTTTTTCATAGAAATTTTTGTTTATTTTTTAAAAACAATTTAAAGTTTTTAAATAGTAAATAAATATAGAAATAGAAATACTTAAATATTTCGCGCCCCCTTCTAAGAGCTTCACGGCCCTATAGGGGGCCGCGGTTCCCAGTTTGAGAAATACTGCCCTAGATGAAATCATAGGATATATTAAGTTTGTCATTCCGTTTTTTAACACCTAGAAATAATAATGGTAGAGCCAAATGTATTGGACACTCCCTCGCATAATATTAAAAGTTATTTTGATTTTTCCATCTGCGTCCGTGTCGGTACGATAACTCGAAAACGCGTGTACTAAGAAAGCTGAAATTTTGTATACGGGCTTTTTAAAAACAAAACTAAAATTAAATACGAAAACAAGCCGAATCGGTTTTTACTATATATTTGGATACTGCCGCAGAAGGTGTTGACGTAGAGAACTAAAATTTGGACACAGTATTTTCATAGTAAGAGTGAATAAAATTTCGAAACTGGACTAAATCGGGCAACCCGCTCTTGGTGTTGCGTATACACTCGTGTAAATAATAAGTAATAGGATAGAATAATAAAATACTAAGAAGCTGGGAAAAGAGTAAAAAATCTATAACTTAACTTCAAATTGAAGAAGAAAAAATTATGTTTCTTAACCAGCTAGAAAATTCGAAAGTTCAA
The DNA here is from genome assembly GCA_963930735.1 of Dioctria linearis. NCBI lineage: Eukaryota > Metazoa > Arthropoda > Insecta > Diptera > Asilidae > Dioctria > Dioctria linearis. Next base: position 122,691,370 of record OZ005743.1, on the reverse strand, counting down.
AACGAAACTTTTATCTTATTCAGTCGTCATTGACTGTGAGAAAAATAAATTAACCGCCTTATCTACACGATCCTGAAACACAATAAACTGTCATAATTAGTTATTGTTATTATTTTACACATAAATAGAAGCGCGCGCATCGCATTTGAAGAGTGTGTGGGTGTCTGATTTAAGCTGGCCTTTTGCTAAGACACGTTGATAATATAACAATAAAAACTTTTATTATTCTGTAAAATGTGAATGGATTTTTTATGAGTGTTTTTTATAGTTGCGTGCGCATCATATTTGATTAATAGCGCCCGGATGGTTTTTGATATACTAAGTCCGACTGTACAGTGACTTCAACATGAAGCTGGAAGTATGAATTGCAAGGAAAATAAAAGAAATTAATGGAAAATAACACGAATGCTGTTCGTAATTTGTTGTATTCTTTATTTTTTTATGTGTACAGAGAATTAGAAATTAATTTAGATTTTTACGTTTCCGTGCATGTGATCAAATCTAAATAATTTTGCTGATTGAGTCTTCTTAGTCTGACATTTGGCTTCATCAGATTCTTGATCTATCATCAGTTAATTTCTTGTCATATGATTTTGCCTATTGTTGTATTGATGCTCAATACTATTCAATTTGAATAAATCATAATACTTATTGCTGTTGGTCCAGATTTGGTCCTATATTTATATATATAATCGTTGGTGCATCTTTTAGTAATCGTGTAACTTCTGAACGACTTGACCAATTTGTTTTGTCAAGAGGATGGCTCATAGCTATGCTAGGATTCGATAGGTGGCGCTTAAACAATAAAATATTAACGATCAATTCGCAAGATTATCTCAACCCTGTTCAGTCCACCGTCGGAAATACGCCCCAAATCATTCCATCGACGAAAAAACACCTCCTAAAAAGAAAGAAAAAAAGAACAAAAAGTATTAAGACTAATTTAAAATATCTCAGAGTAATTATCTAATTAAATGCTGCACATCTCCACCAGATGCAATTTCAGCTGGACTATAATGAAATTCCCACACCTCAAGTCCGCAGTCCGTGACAGCTTATTTTATTTAAAATTATAAAAAAAAAACAAAGAAAATAATTATGAAATTAATTATTTAAAACCAAAATACCATAAAGGATACTTACATACCTGTGTATATTTACATTCTTTTATGTCAGCAAATGCCATTTCTACAGTCAGCCGATTTCGCCTTCGCCTCAGTCAGAACACAAGCAATTGCAATAAGCGTTGCTATGGCAACACCAAGAGGCAAGATAAACATAACTGGTGACCACGGCTATATAAAGCCGACGAGTAGCAATAGATGGCACCATTCTTGGCTAAGAGTTCAGAGTATAATCTGAAGAAAGGATCGTGTTCCCAATTTCCTTATTACAGAAGTCTAATTCTGTTCAGAGTCTAATCTGAAAATTCCTATCATCCACATTCCCACACCTAAGCAGGAGAATAATTCTGCCAAACTTTTATTGTGCTACATCTGTTCAGGACCCACGTTGCAGCACGCTGCTGCACCCCCTTTTTTTGCTTATTCAGCCTTCCTGTCTGACTGGGCCTACCATCAAATAGATTCGCATAGAGTTCTTCTGTGCGTCACTTTACTGCCCTAGTGCCCACACGCAGTAGCAGCATTACTATTTTTATTATAGTAGTTTATATGGTGACAGAAAATTAATTCCGGTCTTCTTCTTCTTCTTTTCAAAAATAAAGAAACGGATCACGTCATTTGGACCATTTTAAGCTTATTAATTTATATTGAATTGTTATTTGAATTTTTAGTTTTAAGGTAATTTTTTTTATTTGAATTTTGTGATATTAGGTTAAGTAGTTTTATATTTGAAGTTGAAAGCGCTGAGTTATCCTTTCAACAACCGCCACCTTTCCCTTATTATTTGAAATAAAAGCAGAGATTACTCTCTAGGATTTTTTTACCGGGTAAAGTTTTATTTTGTTCAAGAAGGAATTTATTTGGATTCTCCGGTATATAGCAAAAGCTAAACAATATTTTTAATTTGTTATTTCATCACACATTATTGTTTGAGACTAGATCTCACATTGGTCCTTCGAGCCGGATAACTCTGTCAGTAAAATATAAAATTAAATTCAATGCTTAAGACGATCCCTCAGTTCAAAGCTTCTCCATACAAAATGCCGAAAGATAGAGAATACATCTCATCTGACGTTGGTGACGAAACTATTGACTCTGTGTCAGAGTTTATTGAGTCCCAACTCGAAGTCAAAGAGCTAATGATAGATCTATACTAAAGGCACGAAAGAGAAGGCAAAAAGAGGACTGTCAAATCGACAGAAAAACGCTTACAAACATTCACTGAGTATTTGAAAGAATTCCAAACCCGACATAGGTCTATACAGAGAAGAGCGACCACAGATGATCTCCAGCTAGATTATTTCACGAAAGAGACATTTAGCGAGGTTTAGGAATACTATATTGAAAAAGCAGCAAGCATGGAAGAGGACATGGACAGATTAGCACCAACGCCGGCTGTCAGTATTCCTCCCCAGACCGCATCTGCTAGCACAATATCATGCAACAATGAAAGCATTCTTAGAATCAAAGTTACCCGCATTTAATGGGGAATATTCTACGTGGATTTCATTCCATGATTTATTCAATTTAGTTATTCATAACAACAATAATTTAGGAGACGTTGACAAACTATATTTTCTAAATACTAATCTAATTGGAGAAGATGAAAAGCTGCTCAGGCATTATGAAGTATGCGACGCAAACTATAAACCAGCTTGGCAGCTCTTAAAGGAACGCTACTCAAATAAGCGAATCCTTGTCAACGTACAACTAAAGAAACTATTGTCTCTTCCATCCGCAAATCATGATACCGTCGAAAGTATCAAAAGAGTAGTAATGTCAAAACCATCAAAGTCGAAGCAACTGGGTATGTCAGTTGTTTGATTTGTGTGAATTGCCTAAAATTTTTGAAAGTTACACACGCGACCTGTGTGAGCTGCCTTAGAAAATTCTAACTTCTTGTCGAACACTTTGGAAAAGTAGACATTGCTTGGGTGAAAGATTTGGGCAAGCTACACAGAGAACTAGTATGAATTAACCATGTTAATATTGGATAATTGACCCAAGATTGATCGAAGTGTTTTATCCCTAAGCTTTGCCTAAGTTTTCCTGGCTGTATTACTGAAAAACTTGGCAGGCTGGAAAATGCCGTACAAATTGTACAATTTACATTCGGTTATTTAACAAATTTACATAAGTTTTTCGCTGAGCGTATGTTGTCAAGTAATACACTCAGCGAAAAACTTATGTAAATTTGTTAAATAACAATTCACACAACAACATTAGGAAAATTATCTAAGCATCTTTTATAACATACCCAAATCTTTCACCCAAGCAATGTCTATTTTTCCAAAGTGTTCGACAAGAAGTTAGAAATTTCTAAGGCAGCTCACACAGGCCGCGTGTGTAACTTTCAAAAATTTTAGGCAATTCACACAAATCAAACAACTGACATACCCAGTTGCTTCGACTTTGATGGTTTTGACATTATTATTTTGTTAAATTTTATCAAAACCCTATATAATGTAAACTACAGAAAGGTTCACGCATTGTTGTTGTTTTACGTACACAAAATTAACCGGATCAGATCAGAGAGATAAAAACCCGCAGCTATTGAATCTTTAGTAACTGTCGAGGCCTTCTACAATACCAAAAATATTTTCGAAATCACGGCGAACTGGTTCTTTTTATATTTAGCGTTGCCAGGTAACGTGACACTTGCCTCATGCAATTCATCCAGGAGTTGTGAGCCAAGGAATCTATAACGTTTTCCGAAGACAACCGGATAGTGACATAGAGAGTGAGTCACCGTTTTGAGAGATCAGTATCCAGGATGAATAAACACCAGAATTCTTAGAGTAGGTTTGCTTAGCCATAGCAGTTTTTTTGTGAAACTTGCGTTAGGTTGACCTAACAGTTGCTTTGTTGTTCTACCCGAAGGGTCGTCTAACCAAAGACAACTGTGTTGGAAATCGGCCCAAGTCGCAAAAGTAGAGACAAGGTGTCTCGGTCCGATCACAATTGTGGAGGGAAGTGCCTCCGAGGCCGGCCCAAGACACGCACACTCGTCCGCTTTTTCATTTTCATCAACATCCCTGTGACCCAAAGAACGAGTACCCTGTTACACTGAGAGAGGGAATTCAGGGTACCCTTACACTCCAGTAGTATGTAGGTTGGAGTTATGAAGGGTTTTGACAAGGCCTTGACGGCCACCAGACTATCCGAGCAGATGGCAATCTCCTTATTCTCAGTGTCTGAGCCAATCAGGTTCCTTCGCGCTTCTAGAAAGGCCTTGACCTCCGCCTGGAAGACCGTAATATAGTTTTCCAGGTGTATGTCAAGTTCCAAATGAGGCTCCTCACAGAAGACGCCCACTCCGGTGTTATGTTCAGATTTGGAGCCGTCTGTATAAATTATACTGCCTATCGATGGGTGGAGCACAGAGTATGCTGCCCTTTCCTCCCTAGATGGAATTTTCGTTTTAAACTTACTTATCAGTATGATCTCGATGAGGTTTCACTCTCCCTGTCGGTGTCAGATGTGATACGCCCCACAAAATCAAGGACTCGTGTGGAACCTTGGTTCACGAATGGATCCAGTTCGGATTCAGTTGCAGCTTCAGCTCTGCGATAGCGGCACAATCTTTGAATCTTTTTCAATATCTTACAATGATTGGCATACTCCATAGCTTTCCAGTTTCCACCATATCACAGAGCAGTAGGTTAACAAGGGTCACCTTACGTTGGGGATATATCCATAGGATCATCCGCGGTTTGAGTCCGCACGTTTTCCTTATAGTTCTGGGGCACATTGCGAAAGCTCTCTAAGAGCTTTGTTCGCTCTGTCCTCAAGGTGTGGTTTGCAGCTCAGCTTTTTATCTAGTATAATGTCAAACGAACATTGAAACGGGCTGCTTAAAAACTCAAATTCTTTACGTTTTCCAACATAAATGGAAATTATTTGATGTCCTATTTTCTATACAATTAAAGAAAAGTGGCATCTATGTACATTAGTACTAGTCGTTGTTTATTGTTGTTTTCGAAACATCGATGTTTCCTTCACGATGTTCGATATTTTCACATCGAGTGTCGTCGCTTTCCAACATCAAAGGAAATCGATGTTATCTTTCTATGCTCGGAAATTACATGCATACATTGAATAAATAGCAGTTATTTATTCATTGGAAGAACAGTGACAGTAGACTTTACACTTTCGTTTCGCAATCACTGCAATAAGAAAACAGATCATAGTTGTGTATGATTATGATAAACCTGTCACTACGGAATGCCAACGCTACGCAGCAGTTTATGTATTTATCAAAATATTTTATTGGTATTCCAACTATTCCATTGCTATGCTTCCACGCAGCGTCCAATCCGAATTAAATCCAAGTTAGTGCTCCTGGAAACAAGAATTAAGTTGAGTTTCGTTAAATCCAAAGGAATTGAGTTGGGTTTTGTGGGTTAAAATAGTATGGATGAGTGTTTTATCCAACATAAAGCCTGCTACATTAACGAAATATTTCTGCTGTCAACTAAACTCAGAAGTTGTCCATGGAAATAGCATCTAGTTAACTTAGCCAGCACAACTTAACGCTAACTCAACTCTAACTGCACTTTGGCTCATGAAAACATAGTAGGTACTTGCCGGTGATCCGGTAATCAGGATGAAAATTCTACATAACCAGGAAACTTCAAAAGTCCATAGCGAAAATTTTGGAAATTTGTCTATAATTCAGCAATTAGCATAGCATTCCGTCAGGACCGCAGTACCCCCTCTAGTTCTGTTAATAATTTAGTCACAAAATCATATTCAATATTTAAATATATCCTAGGTTGTGTATATGGATACTAATTTTTTTATTTTAAACAAACGAACGACTAAATTACATTAACATGGATGATGCTTGTACATCGATGTTATATGATCGATATTATCGCGACTACGATGGTAGTTGGAGATATCAACATTGATCTACCGTAGCGATGTCCAGCACTAATATACGTGAAATTAAAATCCGATTGGGAGAGAACTGAATGAGACCCATGCTCACATGTTGTTATGGTTTTGTTTGAAAATAAAACTGAGGCAATTTTAATCAGTGTTTAAGGGACGTGATTAAATCTGCTGATTCTGATTCTCTCTTCGGTGATTCTCGCCAACAAAAGATTAACATGTTGCAATCCTGATATAAAACAAATGGTTTAAATTTACCCCGTTTGCTGGATAACAATCCATTTCGGATAATTTTAAATAATTTATACCCCATGATCATGGAGTGTTAAATTTTTTACCCCGAATTATGTAAAAATTCCCTGCTCTATCCGAATTAGACTGTTTTATATGAAAAACTCAAAAATATTATCCGAAGGGATAACACAAATACCGATCGGAGCTCTATCTAGTGGAAAATTTTGAAAATATTTATTTTAAAACTCCATTCGGTATAAGTTAATTGTGGTTTCCGAAACAGAATTGTATCTAAACTCCGTTCGGTATAAAATGTAACAGGTTCCATTCTGCTTAGAAAAAAAAATGTAATAATGGTCATTAGTAAATACGTAAAAGCAAATGTTTTACAAGTATGCAGCTATAAAATATTTATTTAAAGTAAAGTTTAATGTAGTGCAGAAATTTGTGACTGTGGATAGTGAAAATAATACAATAAACATTCTAGAAATTTAGGCTAAATATTAGTCCTACATTTTTTTTTAAATTTTCTCTATATTAGAATAACATAAAAAAATCCGTTGTTTGTAAGCGGTTAAATTAACAATATTTATAAATAATAAAATTATGTGACACAGATATTATTGTTTTTTTTTTTTTTTTTTTTTGTATTTTAGTAGTACAAAAATTAAGTATTTTTTCATCCTATAGCATATTTGAGCCGCAGATAAGAGTTGATGGCTAACCATAAAACCATCTCGATATTTCTGTCCATTGTAAATGTCAAGATAAAATTAAATTTAACTTTTTGTTAACACGTAAAAATTCTATGAAATGCAACTCCGCTTCAAGAGTTGCATTTCATCTTTGATAGTAGACTAAAAATATTTTAATTTACGATCATATCCAAAACTATTCCATTTCGATGCAGTAAACAGCTTTCGATATTATCGAAAAATTTTTATTTTTTAATAACGCATACCTTTTCGATAATTCATGTCCGAAGGAAGCATTAAAATTACATTTGGACGCGATTCGGTGTAAGGTTACACAAAATAGGTGTTTCGAATACATTTCCGATCGGAGTATATATCAAACTTCTGAAGAAGTTCTAAATATTCACGTACACAGTAATAATTATCCTATGCCGCAGCTTGGTAAAATTATATTTATATCGCTTTAAAGGAACAAATGTACTCCGAAAATGTACGGACCTCATTTTACACCGTTTCGATGTCATGGAACTCCGTTTTTTTACTGCGTTCGCCTCCTTCCTTTTCCAGCTTTTCGGTTATGAAATTATCTTACCCCTGATGTCCAATGAATAGGCTCGGTTGGAGCATTTAGGAAACATTTGTTTAATTTATTTTCTACTTCTAGGTCATCCTAGACGTATGTGTACGTAGTTTTATTGTAGCCATTAAATCAAATAACTTAATAGTGGTAGTCTTTCTTAAGTGGCTTTGTTGTGCCTTTTTTTAATTGATTATTAAATTTAAAAATATTCTACTCTACTCATTAGTTCCATATTTTTCTTTTGTTTTGTTTCTTTCTTGTACCCTATATTGCTTATATTTATGATACCTGTTTACATTTCCCTGATGTATTTTGGTATAATAGATTATATCAGTCTTAGGGCCATTTCATCAAGCCACTTAACCGTTAGAGAGTGTTTGGGCCCACTTGAATTAAAATTATAGTTATATTATAACACAAAATAACACAAATTAAATTTAAATTTAATTTTAAATGTGCCCCAACCTTCTCGTACAGAAGTACTACAACAGAAATTCCATTAAATTTCAATTAAATGGCTTGGTAAATATGGCCCTTAATATTATAAAGAAGTTTCCCCAAAATTCTGATATAAAAAGACCGCGTTCTTTAAGAAGCTATCGTCTTGTAGCAAATTCGTAGCATTTCCTTGGGTTTATGAAGAGCAGTGGTATGCCCATAATTTAATTGTTCCATTTAATTAACTTAGATAATAATCACAGGTTCATTGCTAACTTGTGTTGTATTGTTAAAACTCCACTTTCATTATAACTTGGGATTTTCGTCTGGTTCTGTGAAGGACCACCATCCACCTCTGAAATATAGTAATTAATGCAGCCTTTGACTGGTTCGGAAGAAGCCATCCACTGATATTATAAGTTGCAGAAAGTATAAAGTGAGTGAGTTTGCGATGAATGGGAATGTCAAGTTCTCATACGACTTTAGGCCTTTATGTCTGGAGGTGTCAGGCATGAGAGATGTCTTAATCGATGCATTAAGATACTCTGAACATATTTATTTACAAGGTTTATTTTAATTAAGCGGGGTAAGGCTTTGGCGATCAGATGGAGCTTGAACGACTTTCTTATGTGACCTTAGGTGGACACTTTTCGTCGGAATTAGTGTGCCATGGAAAATGACTTCCTATGAGAATAATGTTCAACAGAGCACTTATGGCCATGGATGAAATAACTGCAAAAATATATGCAAAATGTAGTAGGGGTGGGGTGTATGTGACTCAACTGCATGAATATAGATTTTCCGGGAAAGTTTTAAACGGGAAAAAGGTACACCACCCGATAGTACTCCGCGAGACCTTTAATTTGATATGCATCATTCGGTATTGGAGCGCCGCGGCGGGTTCCTACCCCGACAAAATCTAGCGGTAATTAATTCATTTTTTGAATGACCCAAATTCTTAGAAAGATCTTAGATTTGATTTGCAGGATATCCATATTTGATTTAAGTATGTGTATTTTTCCAGGAAACTTACCGGAATAATTACAAAAATAAAACGAAAGTATGACTACCTGCACTTTGTATAAAATGTACCGGCTCCGCGTTTTCGTTCATTAGAGTTCTGTCGTTAAATACCTGTGCTCTTTATTAATTCTGGTTTGGTCTTATTATTTTCTTTTATTTATCAAGGTAAGTTTCCATTCCTTTATTTTTTTAAAAATTATCTCATTAGACCGGAAAATATTTGTAGAATTTATTGTAATGAATGAATGAATTGTTTTAATCATGGACTAAGAAAAACTTTAAAAACTTTTTTCGAAAATTTGCGGCTTCAATAATTTTTTCTCAATTTCAGAGTAGCTATACAAATTCCTTGACAGTTTATTTTTGACATATGCATAATTTAAAACATGGAGGAATTGGTGCTATAATTGCATAAATCTTGGAAGATATTAGAACTTTTTCATAGTCAGATAACGTTTAAAGTGATTTGAAACTCTTAGAAGTTTTTTTTAAAAAATTGAGGAAAGATGGACTAAATCAGGCAGATATCGAGGACATTTCCTAAATTCCAATTTATCGTGGATTTAGGGAATCTTAATCTTCCTGATGCTGTAGTTAAAGCTATGCCAAGCATTTCACAATGTGATTTAAGTAACAGGACTGGTAGGCCTCAAAAGTCCTTCGAAGAATGTGGTTCAAAGACTAAAAAACGTAAAGTTATAGTCATAGTAGAATCATCAAGTCAAAAAGAACTGTGTCCGGCCTCCGAAATTAAATTACGAAAGGCAAGAAAAATGGACTCTGCTTCAGTTGTCAAGAGCTCTCTACTGCTTCTCATACAAGAGGACGTATGATTAAGAAGGCTTACGAATCTTTTTAAAAGAAGCCCAACTTCCTATTTGCGAATCAAAAGCTTGCACTATTGATGCAAATCTTTCAACTAATCAATATAATATTATATTTATATGGCAACAAGTTATAATTGCATTAATAATAAGTTGTATCGAAGTTATTGTGAAGCCTATATTGATTTTTTGTATGATAGACGGCAAAGTCTGCAATTCTGTGGCATCATGTTCGTCGACACAAACATGTTGCTTGTGTGGAACAAAGCCCCAGAAATGACCAACATGAAAATTATTTCATAAAAGGTCGAAGACAAAAATTTTCTTTCATTTGGATTATCACCTCTCCATTCGTGGAATGTGTACTCTACATTTCATACCGATTAAGTGTTAAGACTTGACAAGTTCGAGGTACAGCAAACAAAAACGAAGTAGCAGAAGAGAAGAAATATGTGCAAGATAAGTTCAGCAGCGAATTCGGTAGGCTGATAGATATGTCCAAACATCAAACTGGCAGCAATGATGGAAATATGGCTTTTTTTAAAAATGCCGAGAAGTCTACCGAAAGAACTTGTGTTAATTTGGAGTTAATAATGTGATTCCGAATTATACAAGACAATAGTTAATTGTGTGTTCCAAATTAACTTAAAAAAATTTGACGTTTAAAGACATTGGAACTATACCTGAGCGAATACCCTTGGTACTCGATACCTGTAAGCGTGTACAAAATTCTTTGCCATGGAAAGGATATTCTTACATCTTGTATTCTTCCGATTGGACAATTTTCCGAAGAAGCGCAAGAGGCAAAGAATAAGCGTAGTAGGCAATATAAAGAAATATTTACAAGAAAAACTTCAAGTCTTGACACCAATACTGATTTGCTATACACAGTGGCTTAACTGAGGATGTATGCTCCCCCCCCCCCCTGCAAATTAACATACTTGCGCAGGAAAATTTAATTTTTAGTGTCAATTGTAAGGAAATATTTTCTAAACTTCGGATGTATGATGTTTCCCATAATTTTGTACAGGGAGACGAAATTATTCCCTTCTTCCTTTTTAATTTTCTTCAGGCCAGAATTTCTCACAATATGAGAGAATTCCTACGATCTCCCAACAGTGTCTTCACCTCACTCACTCCAAGTTAGATTTGAACAAAAAAATAAAAAGGTTTCGTGCGTACTACGAGCAGTCTTGCCAATGTTATATGCTTAGATTTACTTCGTGCTCCACTTTCATCATTAAACCTGTTAAAAAAAACCACAGGCAGCCCAAGCATATGCTTACGAAAGCACATTAGAAAGAAAAGATGAGTATCTGAGAGAAACGCTTAAGCAAGCCAAAGCGAAAAGGGAAAAACTTTACCACAAAAATAGCCGGAAATATCCGATTACTTAAAGTAAGATCCCGAGTTCACTAAACAGCGCACCGTACAACAGTGTTGGGAGTTTAAGGAAATTTCAAAACCTTTCAACACAATAAATTTGATTTTATATAGGTATATTTTAATTTTCGTTCATTGCTTACTTATTCTAATATTCTAAAGTTAAAGTAATACTCTTCTCTCATTTTCGAACTCTGATGCATGCTAGCAGCGTGTATGCCTAAACTAAGGAAGTCAACCAAATATTTCCCAGATAATAATTTATAGTGTTTCAGTTTCAGGCGTATCTTTTTTCTCCGTTTAAATACAAAGAATAAATAGAAAAATTCTCGACTATTTTATTATTGTATCATCACTACTGTCTAGGCAACATTTTCGCAGCTTCTCAAAGCCAATGATGGTACGAACACCTTTAGATGGAACGGAAATAATGAAATCATTAGAGCTAATAAAATTTTATTCAGAAACTGAATTTTAATTGAGTGCATCTAATTGCTTATTAATCCAGCGTTGTTATTTTATGTGATTTCAAGTTTTATCACTATATATGAAAATATAAATTTTGCAGGCCTTCGTGGGCTCCTGGAAACTGTGGGACCTGTGGGGGCGTTAGTTACACCATTGGCTACACAGATTATTAATCAGCGTAGATCCTTTTATTCCTAGATTACACGCTTCTCCTAAGACTAAACGCGGACAAATAATTCCACAAGTTGTTAGAAGACCTGAAGACATGATTTAAATATGTAGGTACTACCAAAGATAAACATTTTGGTGAATACTCTGATTTCGATCAGATAAAAATATTTTACAAATCTGTATTCTTGTATTGTTTTTTTTTACTTTTTATATTATTTACTTATGTTTTTTTTTAAACTTTAAGTTTTCTTTTACATTAATTATGCCCCGCAAAAAAATTTATTGCCAATGACAATCATAAATATTTACCAAATAAAAAATTCCAAAAGATTGTTTTCAAGTCTGTGTATATCTTATCATTCAGAAGAGTCAATTAAATTTATTTATTATTATAATAATTATTGTGTTTTTCTTCTTAAATGTGCAAAATAAATAGGAATTATTTGAATAATTAAGAATTTTATTAGTAGCAACCCAATAATATCAACAAAATCAATAATTATTTAGCTGCAATAATTAAGTCCACCTAGATTGTAAAAATATGACTGAGTTAGAGCCGATCTTAGTTGCGAAAAATCTAGTACCTCAGATCGAATAAAAAAGACGAAAATACCTACTAAAAAAGTGTGTATGAGGATGGCTATAAATAGCTATTTAAGTCTCCGAGTATAGGAGGACCTAAGAAACTCGATTCTATTCTAGATTTTCCAAAATGAGCTAGAACAAACTTTGACCCCCCCCCCCCCCCCCCCCCCTAAGCTTTCCTCAATTAATTAAAATAAACATTAGCTGCGTGTTTTTATTTCTGTGATCTAATCAGAATCAGATTAAGTTAAAACAACGAACTGGATCATGGTGAACTTTGAGTTTTAGAAGTTGGTAGATTATAACTGACATTTTTTTAAGGCATTACATTTTGAATAAAGAATTTGTAAATATGGCTGCATTAGATGAAGAAATATTGTTGGAGGTAGGAGAACTTTATAGAAGTTATACATATTTCACAAAAGAATGCTACTACATGTGGTGTAATTAATAAATTTTTCTGCAGTTACTTTCTACATCAAGCGACCAAAGCGTAGATGTAAGTGAGTGTTCTTGGATGGCAAGCTTGTCGTCGTCGTCATCATCTTCAGAATCAGGAGCGAACCGTGAGACGCATGAGAAAGTTCAGGATTTTGCAAGAACAGTCCAAAATTACAGCGACATCGATTTCAAAGCTCATTTCAGATTAACTCGTTTAACTGCAGTTGTTTTAATAGGTTAAATATATTTTTTTTTGTAAGATTTTGGCTGTAATATTTCTAATTTCAAAACACCCTTTTAGAGCGATACAAAACATGTGATTTTTATCTCAGTAAGAGGACAAAAAAACTTGGAGCAGAAAGAGAAATTTATATTTTTCTTTGGTACATGGCCAATACAAACACTTCTGAGAGCTTGGCAATTTATTCGGAATAAATAAAACCGCAGCTTGGTGTGTTGTAAAAAGCGTATCATCCTGGCTAGTTTCTATTGGACACGAATTTGTTAAATGGCCTGATGAAGCTACGAGAAATGCAATCATCTTCGAAAGAACAAAGAATATATCCGAAGTATTAGGTTGCATTGATGGGTCAAAATCAAAGCCCCCGTTGTAAATAAGGAGAATTATTTCAACAGAAATCGGTATTACAGTCTTTGTCTTCAAGGTGTTGTCAATGCCGAAAAGAAATTTATTGACGTATTTCGCGGTGAGCCTGGTAGGCTTCACGACAGTCGAGTACTTCGAAGGTCAGCTTTGTACGAAAGAGCCCTATAAAATGAAAGGGTAGCATTTCCAAGCAATACATTCCTCCTAGGTGACTCAGCATTTCCTTACTTGAATTGGCTAATTCCACCATTTAAAGATACTGGCTGCTTCGATAATACTCAGCGTCAGTTTGATAAACTGCAATCACCTGCAAGGGAAATCGTGGAACACACTTTGAGGCAACCTTCATTAAAAATGATTGTGAATGTTATTGTATGTATGTGGGTTTATTCTACATAATATTTGCATCGATAACAATGACATCATTGAATATGATGCCAAGGCCGTGGATCATGCCTTGCTTGGTAATTTTGGTGAGGAATCCAGTGACATAACAAAACCAGCTAATGTTACCCGACGAAGGCAACAGTTTATTAATGAATTAATAACAAGTGGTGTTATAAACACAAATTAATAGGTTTATTTAAAAAAATATATATATTTAGCACTTATAAATTTCCATAATTTCTTTCAAAACGATAAGTTTTTGAGAGTGTCTTCGTTCTTTAGCTTTTTACCTTCGTCCATTTTTCTCAACTTAGCTTCTGTATACTGCTTAAATATTAAATTTTTCTCCTGAGTTAATTCTTTTTTCAAATTAATTTTGGCCTTGAAATATATTTGTCGGGCGGTGAGTCGATTATTCTTTTTATTTTTAGGATCTGCACATGAGACTGTCTAGCAAGATACAGTTGCAGGTGCTCCATCCAAGACGATTTCCCCCTCCAATTACAACGATATATTTGGTGCAGAGCTCTCTACGGAAAGGGGCTCCACTCTTTCCCCATGCAAATTTATTGTGTGAGCGTTGCTGATCATCAGCTTATCTCCAAAAATTTCGTCCAAAATCTCTTCAAAAAGAACAACACAGGGGACCGAGCCCGTTCGATTATTGTTGTCTTTCGAACTTTTATAAGCTTTGAGCAAATTTTTAGTTTAATAATAAGCATGCTCACCGTCATTGGTCGTTTTTGGAAGATAATAATTTTCTTACATTTTGTAGAAATTATAAAATAATAAGAAATTCAAACTTTGTAGTACTCCTTGGGATATCAAATCCTCCAACACAATCGACATCGCATATTTTTTTTCCGAGTATCGTTAAACTCCTCTCTTCGAGCGGAGTAAGCTTGTAAGAAAGCTACTGTTTCCTTGCGCTCCCAGCTTATTCTTGGACTACGTAAAAAATATGTAAAAGTTAAAAAATTATTGCCTTTTAAGCAAAATATAACCTTTTCTTTTGAGATTCTGTCATTTTATTTGATCTGTATTTTCAAAATTTGGCTGACAGTTAATTTTTATATTAAACAGCAGCCAACCTGTATATTTAAAAATATTTAAAAAGCCATCTAGCTATGAGAAGAATAACTGGAGTTTTCGGATCACGAAAATTGAACCAGCTCTTGATGTGGATCACGCATTGTCGTTGTTTTACGTACGTAAAATTGAACCGGATAATATCAGAGAGTTAAAAAAAAGCAGCTATTGTTAATAAAATATGCTCAGAGTATCATAATGTATCGTTCAAGATATCTCGCATGTCTGGAAGTGTCGGGCCTAAAATGGGCATTCCCCTTTTATTATAACACGATAAAATCCAAATATAGGTAAGTATAGGCAAGATTATAAATTTATCTGACAAGATGATATGACGGAGAAGCTGTGCTATATGATCTTTAAAAAAATTATTTCATCCTGAAATAATGTAGAATGTTTCCTTCCTGATTAAAAAATATAAAAAATATATATATATATACTCCTGCGATTTTCAATTGCCGAGCCCATAAAATAATTACATAAGCCATATAATAAATTGGTTGCTGTACAACAAAAAAAAAAAAAGGACCTTACTGAAATACTCGAGCTCCCATGTCAATCAAGTGAAATCTCTTAAACTTCCGGTTACCACTTCAAATAAATTAAGGTATAAAAGGCGCAAACCGGTCTAAACTGAATTCTTTCTGATTATGAAGAAGAAAAAAAAAAGTTTCCCAGTCACCTTGAGATAAAAAGAAATTAGCGGCAACAAAAGGAACCCGCGAAAGACAACAATTGCTACTTAATATGCAAAAAAGGGTCAAAAGGGGTAACATGTCGCTTTAAAAGGCGATCAACCGATGATGAACAATGGGCAGGAATGGTGCCTGAAACGGAAAGCTGAAAGGAAGAGGACCAAAACAAAACAATAATCCCGGAAGAAAACAGCAGCAGCCACGCCGAGGATAAGCACTAAACATCTCGCTCAGCAGTTTTCTCACGAAACTGATGATGCTGTCATCTTTGTACTTGGCATACCTGGGCACCACTTTTCATTTGCTTTCACAGCTACCCGTCGTCAAATTTTTATTCAAATTAGCTCTGAGGATATAAAAAACCCAAAACGGCAGTTTAAAAGTATAAAACAAAAAAACTCTAAAACAGGTTATGAATCGGAAATTAAATTGGTAACGGAGTCAGAGTTTCTGTGTTTCTGCATCATTTGCATTGCGCTTAGAAGATTGAACCTAAAATTTTCTTAACCGGCTTCTTTAAATCTCACGTGAATATGACGCTGCAGATGAAAAATCAATTTTTTTCTTGTGAAATACTTTAATTTTACTGATATTTTGGGTGGACTCGGACACATTGAGTGAAGTATCGCTCTTATCATGTAAATTTGTAATAGTGAAATTTGGTTAAATACAAAAATTGGTTCGAACCCATGACCTTTGATGGTACTAACCAATTTCAATGTAGTGACTTGGTTTGCAGGAATAACCTTCTGACTTTCTTTCATTTTTTTTTTTTGTACAACATTCATCTATAAGGCCAAATCCTTGATAACACTGTTGGATTAATACATTCGTACTCATTATATCTCTACGACGTGGATAGTGTTAATAAAATTCTAATGATTTTGACCTTTCTGGAAGGAATTGGGTCATAGAACTACTCTCTACTTCAATAGTGTGAATATTGCGAACAGTTTTTATTTTCTGTTGAAAACAGTTTCGTTATGGAAAACCAAAAAAATCCACAAAATGTGAGTGATCAATAAGAATGAAGGATTATCCCCAAAATTGAATTTTATGAATGCACATAAATACAAGTAAAAACTGAAGAATTGGTATAAGACCAATTCTTATTATACCCTAGATGAATGCACGTATGAAATTTCGTATTGTCACCCATCCGTGCAAGTTTGATTTTTGAATTGGTTTTTCGTATATATTTCTAAAACGGTTCGTCTGACAGCAAAATGGTTATAACCAATTTCATAGCATTTCACATTCTGAAGAACTTTTCAGTACATTAAAACCTTCTAGGACTGATCATTTTCACAGTATACATAAAAATCCTAAATTTTTATATGGCAGCAAAAAGGGGTTGCCTGATATAGTCCAAATATATAGTGGAAAACGAGATTTTTGTATGGCAACCCCACGACGGAATTGCGCGATTTATCTCATTTTCGAACTTAATTTTACTTTTTTTTTTTAAAGTCCGTGTACAAAATTTCCACTCGATAAGCATACGCGTTCTCGAATTATCGTGCGCTCAGACAGACAGAGAGACGGACGGACGGACGGACGGACAGAGGAATATGCAAAAATCAAAATAACTTTTAATATTGTGCGTTGGTGTCCAATCAATTTTGCTCCGTAATCATTATTTTTGTGCGTTACAAACGGAAATATAAACTTTGTATACCGCATATATTTCATCCAGGGTATAAAAAGGTATCCTCAGTCATGATTAGGGAAGGATTTCACAGACCTTGCGTTTTCCGTTGTTCTTATAGAAATAGGTGCCAACATCAATCTTCGGATATATATATATATATATATATATATTAAAAACTATATGCCTACATATGAGCTTTTGGCGAATATGTCACTTCTTCGTAGCCGACTTATCCGTTAAGGTGTGGTCTTGTCACCACTGTCTTACTGACTGGCAGCTCACGTATCAATAGTCTGGAGCTAGTCGTCGATGTCTTGATCCACCTAATTACGAGGGCTCAACTTTCGAGGGATATGTCACCGAGAGCGTTACCACCTGCACCTGAAAGCCATAGAAAATCTCGTCTATTACTGTAAGAGAGAGTCTGGACTAGAATCCGAATCTTACCAAACTTTAATGTTCTATAATAACACGGCGGTGTAAAAAGTTCAGTTGAACTTCCACGTTCATGCGGTTACTTACGAAGAATGTTCCAAAATATGTATCGCCAATAAGCTGAAGCGGGAATGGTAGTGATAGGGCGAAACTGCCAGGTTCTACCTGTAAGCAATCCTGGTTAACACCATGGTGCCTGATTATGATGGGGAACATAACCCCAACACCAGAGCTCTGAAATTAAAGATATATATTTTTTATTTTAAAACAAACAAAACGCATGGGTTTCGGTCTTCTTTGTTTTACTTTATTCTTGCTGAGGATTCTCAGTTCATATTCTGGACCAATTGTCGCTTTTTCTCCTAAAGTAGCGACCAACAAAGTCACCGTAAATTGGTTGCTGTCAAAGATTCGAATATATGGAAGTCCCATATACTTAAGACAATGAGAGCGACTCGACAAGTTTCTAACAAAAAGTTTGGGAAACTCTCTAAATTAGTCGCCAACATAATTGCGATTTCTGTGTGGACAGTGAATAATTGTCATTCATGTTAGGTGGCTTTGATTATTTTTACAAAGAATAGCAAATTAAAAGATTGTAGTAAATAAACTAGTTATTAAAAACTTTAATAAAATTAATTTCTTTAATTAGTTTGAGAAATTATGAGTTTTCAGGACGAATTTATAGAGAAAATGGGGGAAAAAACTATGCTGTACGATAAACGTCATCCCTTGTATGGCAATCTCATCTTCTTTTTTTTAGCTTTTTCTTTATGCTTTTACAATTTTAAGAAAGCCGCATAAGCTATACTAAAGATTTTTCTTAGTTCTTTCCATGTTGCCATTTCTTTTACAATAAATAAAACAGTGACTACTGTCAAAAACATTTGTCGAGTCGCGTACACTGTGTTTTAAATGCGATATTGTTGCCAACTAAGTTGCCAACATTGTTGTGTCGCTCTCACTGTATTTTGGCCTTAAGACAAAACAATTCTAATACAAATTGAAACATGATCATAAAAAAACGACTATAATAGTCCCCGGTTGACAAGATAAAGAATAAAATTTATTTTTTGTTCTCGATATGAAAATCGAGGCCTACTTACTAGACCTTTTCTAAGTCTCAAGGTGGCTTTCGCATTAGGTTTACAAAAACCTTACAAATTCGGTATGGTTGCCCAAGGTCGTTTATGTCGTGCAGATGGCACTATCCGCCACAGGCTCACACCCCAAAATACCTAAGCTGTTGATCATACACTACCATCGCTAGGCTTATAATAAACTGTGGCAACTTAGTAAAGTATGGTGAACCAAAACAGAGAAGAAAAAGTAAACTATACAGACTTGTATTACTATGTACCTAAACATAAACCGTTTGAGTGCTCGATTTATGCTAAAAATGCGAAGAGCGCGATCGCGCTCCTGTTTGTTAGTCTAAATCTGGAATTCATTATAGTTGGTTGTTAGCACAACAAGTGTGATTCGGTTTGTTCGATTTATGCTTATTGAAAATATAATATTTGTAAGTTAACTGTTTCAAATAACCACTTATGCTAAAAATACGGAGTACTTTATTTCTCTTATTTGAATGAAACTTTCACAGTTTTTATAAAATACAAAAAGAGCTCACACGTAATTTTTTGTTTTCCCTTAACACGCCCCAACCCCCCGCTATGGGGGTTCATAACAAAAATTGAAAAAAAAATGTGCCAGAGTAGAAAAAAAAAATACATGCCCCTCAGCTCAGTGCTCCCATAGGGCGTTACTTTAGGTATACGCTGAGTTTAAAAATTCATATCTCCAAAACAAAGCCAAATACCATTACAATTTGCTGCAAAGATTCCTACCTTCAAAATAAAAATACAGAAAAAACCTACTAGAAGTCTTCAGTAGTTAATAATTTTATTTTTTGGAAAAAAATAATATTATTAACAAAGATTTTTTTTCGTTTGGTACTTCTATATTATTTTGTGAAAAACTGTTAAGTATTAGGCTTCATTTGGCGTTTGAATCAGAAAAGTCGGTTGCACTGTTTTCGAAATATAATTTTTTGAAAATGTCGTTACACCGCAAAATCACGCAATTTGTAACCCCCATAGCGGGGGTTTGGGGCGTGGTACGGGAAAACAAAAAAATGCGTGTGAGCAACTTTTGTATTTCATACAAACTGTGAAAGTTTCATCCAAATCAGAGAAATAAAGTATTTCGCATTTTTAGCATAAGTGGAAGAACATTGTTCAGCACTCAAACGGTTAAGGGCATGAAGCTTACAGAATTTCGAACTTTTTAGGAAGAGAAGTAATGCTCAGAATGGTCTCTCAGATCAAAACAACTGAAGAGATCCAGCTTCTCACATAAATACTAAAGAAGTTATTGCCAATCCAATAACTGACCACTGGCAAGACTAGCAATGCAATCGTAGCTTCCGATTGTGAAATGAAAAGGAAAAATACCATGCTACAAAAATGTATGAAAAGTATTCATGACACCTTCAAGCGGTTCCAGAATAAGGAGCTGCAGTACCATCCTTTTATTCTCTGGGCGAAATGCAGATATAGCCACTGATAAAAATTTAAAGTTCCTTAGTTACTAATATCCGCCATTGTGTTCTTATTTCCCTCAAAATGGCATTCAAGTTAATTCAAATTCATAAAAGAACTCGTGTACCGTAAGTCCTTCAATGTCGAAATCCAGTAGCTATGCCAACAACAACATCCAATAATATAGAAACACAGTCATAAATAGTTTTTCATTTGAAAGCAACATTTCATTGGCCAGTTACAAGTGCAAACAATATAAGTACTTTCGTCGGTAGCTATAATTGGCACTCAGAATAAGCTAATCAAACTTGGTCGATGAGCAGAATTAAGTTCGAAAGCTTATTGAAACTTAAACGAAGAACATGAAAAGCTAAAATTCAAACAAATCGCAAAAATCCATTGATCCCCTTTAGCGATTTTATGTATCCTCAGCTCATTCCGAACGAAGTCCTCGAAATCTATTAAACCTACCCTTCTTCACCCGAACAGCCCGCCAGCTAATGTCAATAATTGCTAACTTTTATGAAAAGTTCAAACAACAGAATAAGTATGTATATAACTTGAGGGTCAGTAAAGCGAGGAAAGCGGAGGATTAGCCAGCTTGTGATTGGAAAGAAGAAACCTTGAAAATATAAAAAGGTTTTCACAAGAAGCATGAGTCCAATTAAATGGCATTCAGTTCGGCAGTAAATATTCTTGTAATTTCTGAACATTCTATTCAGCAAGTGAACTGGCACAGCCAAATGGTTCGCAATTTACTTAAATGAATGTCGAAGCGATTAATTCAGGAATCCAGGTGGAGAGTAAACCAACCGCTACGGAATGTCCTGACTACTTTGCTTACTAGTCATTCTCGCCCCCCAAAGCTCCTTATATATATATATGATAAAGTTGGTGGAGAACTCCTTTGCGCTGACAGAATATTCAATTCGTCGTGAAATTGGCTTCGTTCATTAATCAGACCAATTTGGTCCCCACAGGACTTCAGTTGTGAATGCTTCTACCGTATTTAATGAGATGTTCGCCATTTTTCCTTTCAATTTTCGTACAGCCACGACAGCAAATTACCTTTTTACATTTTTTATCATTCCACACCACTCTGGCAGAGGCGGGATATTTTCAGATTCCCTTTTGCCAGATTTCATTTCTGGATACTCTATGGGTAGCTTGCTACACTATGTCGGAGTTCTGTGCTCATTTTCAATAGACTAGAAAAATGCTACTCGACCGACCATGGCTCATTTAGGGTGCATCCAAGGCATCCTATCTCCCTTAAGGGCAATGTAATTACAAATTACGATAAAAGGAAAGTCATTTGTTAAACGTGCCCTCATCGGCCTGGGACTTCTCTTCCGAGTAAAGAAAATCCACGGCCGCAACGACCAAAGGCAAAGGAGCTTTGGAGCAAAAAAGCAAAAAAGGGAGAAGGACGAGAAAATGCCACCAGTCAACCACCACCTAATTTGGCCCGACTTGAACGTCTTTTCATAAAATGACGAGTTAATTTAATCGAATTTTTTATCCGAGGATCAGTACTGTCCTTTTCCCGTCACTAATTAGACGCTGACGAAAATTGAGATTTCGCCAGATATTTTCCACAGTTTTGAACTAATTTTGATTTGAAAAAAATGAATTCGCGAATGATAGATAGCTCGGGGGTATACCGAATCTATGGAGTGATTAGTAGTTATACAATTAATGTATATTCTTCATTGTGCTACATCATTTTGAAAAATCATTGTAATTTTACATGGATTTTTTGGAATAGCCGACTACTATTTCACAGTTCGAGAAGCCGTGAATTGATGCTTCAGATCGAGATTGATAAGTACAATGTTGATGAATGCATCGGAAATAACACAGTTTTAGCAATTCAGCTTCATAAAAAGTTTAAAGAGAAATAAGCCGAGTGCAATATTTTGGATTAGAGGCTTAGCGGAAGCAAATGAGAAGAAAAATATATTTTTCTAAGTAGGATAAGAAACCATGTGTAGTCTCATTATCTTACCACCTTTTACGAAAAGGATAATAACTAATACACGGTCGCAATATTTAGAAACTCTGGCCATTATGTGCTTTCATAAATAAATAAAGAAAAAAGGAAATCATGTCAGCATTACGAGATATTGCTTTCCTCGATTTTTACAACCAACCTACTTTTTCAATGTGAAATATCAGCCTTGACAGTATTTGCAGAAAACAACGCAAGATGTGAAACACCAAATGCAACGGTGATCTCAACATTACAATTTGAATCTCTTTCAGTAGCGCACCTAGGATTTGGATTCGGGGGGGGGGGGCATACGTGTCCCAAGTTCAAAAGGGATCGGAAAATAGGACTGTAAAGTCACGTCCTAAACTTATCTGAGCACTTAAGAACACTTTGTTTGAAGATATTGAATTTCAAGTTTTATTTACTAAAATCACATCATGGACCGATGAACACATCAATGTTTTGGACGTGAAGTGCAGGTACGAAAGCCGGAAAGTGGCTACTGCCTTGGTACAACATGTCTAGTTATACTTTTGATCCGGAAAAGGAGAGCTCCATTGACAGGGAACTCGGCGAGAATGATTTTTTCGTGATCGATGATGGGGACTAAGATAACGATCATAGCTTCGCAAATTCACAACCTGCGGAAACGGCTCAGTACTAATCATGTACAGCAATACTAAACAGTATGAGTTGCCAAATTTTTATGTGTATAAAAAATATTACGCAGAAAGGTTATTGGGCTCGATCCGACCCACTTTGCGTGGAATTGCGGACATCATTCAAAATAGTTTTAAATTAAATAGATTTTACTTTTAGTGGTAATTAGTAATTTAATTGAAAATTGGTGGGAAAAAAAAGTTATTGCTTATTTAAAAAATATTTAATCTGAGTAATATTTTTTCTGTTATAAGATTTTTTATATACCATATTCTTTTTTACGAACTTTAAGTACATACATTAATACTAGCCCTCTCTTTCGCTCATTAGTAAGGCTCTGGATCTGGTTCTAACGCGATGTGCGCTTCCACCTGCCCCCTACGCAGTCCTTCGTCGTCTGTCGTGATCTGTACGTTATCGTGTTTTCCAAGTTTCTTTATCTATTATTCAACTCGTGCGTGTTCCCTGGACTCGTTATTTGCTTTCGGATTGGGTTTTTGTCAAAAATAACTGGTATTTTGAAAATTTTAAACAAAAAAAGCTGGGATAAATTATGATCGTGGAATTTACTGGAGAATATACCAAAAGATGTCTCGTGAAACCCGTTACGATTCCTGTAAAGCTTTTGAAAACTTAACTTTAAAAAAAAAAAAGCTAAAAAAACTAAGCTGGAAAGGCTTATTATTTTTTCTGGTAAAAATAAAAAGCCACCTTGGCTATTTATTTTTGCCAGAAAAAATAATTATCCTTTCCAGTTTATATTTTTTTAGCTTAAAACTATTATATAGTAAAGTATTATATAAGTAAAGTAGTCTTTTTTCGTAAAAAGTCATAACCGATTTGGTCTCTGGTTTTTATTGATATGGATGGACTAAATCGTTGTGTGGCATGTCCACGATCTGTGTTACGTAGCCGAAAATATAGCCTGACTCCAGTGTTTCTGGAGAGATACCGGAACCATGTAGAATTATTGTTACGAGAGATTATACCACGTGACGTAAGCATTTTCTTATTTACCTTTAGTTTGTATCTTTAGAGCCTTGTAGTGCTTTTTAAATAGTTAATTGTTAATGAAATGAAATAATGAATAAGATATATTGCCGTTATGAATAGATTTAATAGATTATAGCTGGCTCTGTGGTTATTGTTGTTTTGGTGGGTTATTTTAGGGGGTTTTAACCAGATAATACAATGGGCCCTGGCATATCAGAATGCTACAATATTATACTCGTAGTTATATTCAAGTAAATCCAACGCTACATGAACGACAAGCTATCGAGGAAACTACTGTTCCTGTATACATGGCCGCCGCACTGTCGCGAGCTGCGCGCATATAGCCAGTATAGTATATTTTCTCTCTTGGGCCAGACTTCAAGAAACTATGAACGCGCCAGCTGCTTTCCTAGATCAAGTTCCAATTGATTTTGATCAAGCTGAATAAAGAATTATAAAAGTAATTGGCTTATTTTTTCACCACTTATTTAGATGAAAGTGAATACTTAGATAAATATTTGTATTGGGATTAGAAGAGTCGCAGCAATATCATAATTATAAACATAAAATAGTAATGGTTTCATAGATTTTGAAATTATATGGATTTTAATGCATTTCTAAGTATTTTTTATACATTTATATATTTTAATGATTTTTCGAGATTCCCGTATCTCACAATGATGCGACCCATATCACTAATAACTAGAGTCATATATAAATCCAGCCTACCAATTTCGTTCATGTCCGCGGTGGGTCAAACGTGCATAGTAAGGTGCCCAGTGACCTTTGATCATTTTTGTTGAATAGTATTTGTTTACTTGCTCTAAACCGATTGTGTGATTTTAACCACAGTCTGATACAGAAAATACATTTATCCATATATTCAACAGAAAAATATTGAAGATATGAATAAAATCTTTTTTATAAAGAATTAAATGAACTTTAATTTGTATAACTTTCATCGCTATAGGACCAACGGTTACTTTTTAACTGTTAATTTTTTAATTTCTGCTTAATTTGACTGACTAAAGAAAAGAAAAGAAGAAGCACGGAACGTTATTATTTTAGCATTTTACTTCTTGCATTATATTTTGTTCAAGAAAATTTTCAATTTCATTGCATTGTTATGGTTAATAAAAAATTTGCTTTATAAATAAATATAATTTTTATTAATAAAAAAAAATTTTTGTACTCTGCATAGTTGTTATTTTCATATCTACAGATACTCACCCCCCCGCACCATTAAACTGGTTACGTGTCTGCTCTAGAGAGTTAACACTTTTAGTCACTTAGCTAGCTTTTGGATAGCTTTGAACCATTTGCAATTTCAATTTCCGTATTCCCGCGTATTTATGTTTGTGTAAACTTCTCGTCAGAAGTAGACCTGTCAATAATGACATTCAATTCACATTAATTCCAAAAGTTTTGAAGTTTTTGAGTGAGGTAAAGTAACTGTAAATTTAATTCTGGAACCATAACGTAGGTCCGGCGGAGCATGCCCAAAATTGCAGAAAAACGAAAGTTCTTAGAACTTCCATAAAAAAAGTCTAAAAGTTGGCAAAATTAAAGCAATGTTTACACTGATATTTTCCACAAAGTGTTAAATTTGCAAATCATTTCGCTTCCCGAAATATCATTTTTATTGCAATATAATTCTATTAGTTATAAATATAAAAAAAAGTTACAAAAGTGTTGAGAAACGGTAGGACAACTGTGCCACATACATGACCACCTGTACCGTTTGCAACCTTTTATATTGCCCGCAACATATATCTTTTATATCGATGGAATAACAATAATTGCTTTTTTTTACTGCAATCTTTCAAAAAAAAAAATTACAAAAGAAAATTGCGGAATTGGGTTGCAAACTTTTAAAATGTTGTTAGTCATAATCTACTAAACTCGGAACCTCAGACAAGTTCTGCAAATTAAAAAAAAACAACAGTTAGTATTTTATACTTTCTGCTATCGCTCAAATATTGCAAAAGCTTTGCAAATTTTACATAGTCTTTCGAAAGTCCCACTCCATTAGAACATAAATTTGCAATCCCAGTTAATTAAAAATAATTTGAAAGGCGTCTTCTGAATTAAAATTTTAAGCTGACCTAAGTGCGATTCAAATAAATTATACAGAGCAAAAAAAAAATCGGTGTAAATTTATCCCTTTTGCTGGTTAACATGGATTTTGAATCCATTTCAGATAATTTTATAACATTTCTGTGGTTTTTTCAAATAACACGTTATCTGCAAAATTTACAATTTTAAACTAAATATACCATTCGAAATAAAATTTTAAATTTTATAATCCTGCGTACTCTGGTATACTAATTACATTATTATTAACAAAAGAATAACCACTTAAGTATCCAAAAATCTTAAATTATTTTCTCAAGAAACAGCACAAGTATACCTGCTAACGAGAAGTTAAAAAAATTGATCAAATATCAATGCAAGTGCAGATAAGTTGGTATTTTAAAATGAAATTCCGACTTTTTTAATTTTCATTGTTTTGTTTGATTTTCTTCAATTTTTGTTTGTGTATGTATTAACAACAATAATAAAAAATGGCGTTTATCAATAGCAGTATTAGCAACATTCATTTTCATTTCCAGTCATTTTACCTGATAAAATTTCATGGCTTTCGCGATTTTTCTTATTTTCCAATAAACCGCATAAGTGAATTCCTGTAGCGATTACTGATTTCAAATAAATATTCATCTTCAATTGAGTCGTTAATTAGTATATCGATAAAAGTGTTATAATTGAGAGCGAAAAACATTGTATGTGCAACTTTTTCGCTATATTTAACATTTTTTGAAAAATAGTATCAGTACTGTTAATAAAATATATTTCAAAACATCCTGTGAGTAAAAGAGAAAAAAAAATTCCACAAATTGGTGATTTCCCAAAACTTTTTCTGACTTTTTTTCGACTTTTCCCTCGCTTTCTCAAAACTAGCTTTTTGCAGATAACGAGTTATTTGAAAAAACCAAAGATTTATACGCCATGGATTTTGAAACTTTTTTCCACTTTTCCACTTTTCTGATACATATTTGTAGAAGCAAGTGTTTTACAAGTGCGCAGCTATGAAAAATTTATTTAAAGTCTAATGAAATGGAGAACTTTATGACGGTAGATAGTGAAAAGAGTTGCACAAAAGTACGGGCGCATTTCTTCTTTGATAGTAAACTAATATTTTAATTTGAAGCCATATTCAACTCGTATTTCATTTCGATTCAATAAACAGTTTTGGATATTATCTAAGATCACAATATTTTTATTTTTTAATGACGCATACCTATTCAGCAACTCCTATCCGAAGGAAACATTAAAATCACATTTGCACGCGATTTAGTGTAAAATTACACAATATATGGGTTTTGAATACATTTCCGATCGGGGTATATAGGGTGTCTCGAATTAGGATGGTCATATGACAGGAGATGATAGATAGATCTCGGTAAGAACGAAAACCAATGTATGGGAGCTACGGCGGTTTAAGTTTTTTTCCAGTGTTGAGTAAGTGCTTCAATATATTTCTCAATATCTCCCAGATTTTATAAGATATTAGAATGAGTCTTTTCCAAGTCGATGGCTAATTAAATACCCATTAAGCAGGTGTGAGATCCTTTTTCCGGTAGTTAATATCTTTGGAGTTATAGGCCTTCAAGTTCCAAATTTTGAGTCTACAATTTTATATTTTTGAATTCAAACTCAATTATCTCAATATTTTACTCTATTATTTATTTTTTTTCGACCCAGAAGAAAGCCCAATCGGTGCTCCATAAGTCAGTCTAAACAGTACTCAAAAATATTTTACTGTCCCCAAATCATAATGTAAAATATGCACGCCTTACCTGAAGTCCCATTTCACGAATTTAAAATGTTGACCAGAACAAAGTGAAAAAAAGTGAAATAACTACAACAATTTTCAGTAATCTAATAAAGCAGCAAATGTATTCGAAAAGCATGATGACAATCTTATGAGTGTATCGCAACTGCTCTAACCTATGTACACTTGATTAGTAACATCCTCAAATTTAAAGCAAGCCATAAATTAATTCCAGTTTTTCGACTAATTGCAGGTAAACTAAAGGATTGTTTTTAGGGGCACGTGCATTACCTAGAAATTTTGCTCTTTGAATATTTACATTTTCATACCATCGTTTTTATACTTACCTTTTTCTAAGTTTATTTTGATCCATTAATTTTATTAGCCTGCATGTCAAAAATACCAATCACTGTAAAGATATTTTCTTGCTGGGGTGTGGATAATTAAGTGTCACTTAGGATATAAATTGCAGTTTTACTAAATATGTAATCATTAGTCAACGTATTTTCAACTGATATCAAGTAAAAAGTAATCAAGAAATAGAAATGTCCGGGTATAGTAACAAAAATACGCTGCTTTTGTATATTATTACGGCGCCACTCTAGGAAGCAGTTGAGAGGCTCAAAGGTTTTATTCTGAAGCATTTCCCCAACGTAGAGTACCAGACAGATCCATGTTTGCACAAACGTACCAAAAATTGCGGGAGATGGAGAAGAGAGGACGCCCGACGATCATTATTTATGATCGAAGAACGAGTTCGAGATCTAATAAGGAGCGACCCTGCAATATAAGAAGAATTTCTCTTCAGACTGGAACTCCACGGTCATCTGTTTTTAGGAATTTACACCACACAAACTCCATGATACACCCATACTATTTAACAGGAGCTCTTACCCATGGTTTTTGGGGACCGAATGGAGTTCTGCACCTGGATTCTTGAGCGCGACGTGGAAGATTATACATTTTCAACCACATTTTATGGACAAATGAATACCTGTTCACGAAATCTGGAGTGACAAATTTCCACAACCAACATTTGTGGGCTGCAGAAAATCCTCGTGGGTCTCGTCCATTATCAACACAGCATAGATTTGCAGTTAACGTTAAGGCAGGCATTGAAGAAAACTTGCTGATTGGTCCACATATATTTCCTTCAAGACTTGATAGCAGCAATTATTTGGATTTTCTCCAAGATAATCTTCCAATATTATTGGAGGATGTGCCATTAGCAACAAGAAGTCAAATGTTTTATCAACATGACGGCGCTCCAAGCAGATAGCGTTCAACCAGTTTTCAGCTGGTTTCAAAGAAAGTACCCGGGGTAATGGAAATTCATTGGACGTTATGCGCACATACTTTGGCCTCCACGATCGCAGGACTTGACACCTTTGGATTTTTGTCTCTGGGGATATATATAAAAGAGATGATATATTCAGCGAAAATATCACCTGAAGATCAGTTAAAAGGGAGAATCGAAGAAGCTGCTCTAAAAGTTAGGGAGAATTAAGGATGACAGTCCTTAAACTATCAAACGCAGATGCTCAAAATAATGGCGAACATTTCAAAAATATTTTGAACAGTTAGCTTCAGTTAGTTTTAAATATATTTTTCTAAGTATTAATAATTTAAGTCTGTATTATTATGTACCTAATAATAATAACAGTTAATAATAAAATGTTCCTAAAAAATCGAAATTACTCTTCTTTATTTTCTGTGCAAAAATGTGTATTTGTCTGCTTATATCGCCTTTTTGTCCATAATTTTAAGCTCCTTAGTTCAGTACTGGACATTGTTGAAGTTATTTCAGAAAAAGATTTTACTTTTCTTGCACTTTCGTAAAATGGAAATCAGGTAAGGCCTGTAAATTTTACGCTATGATTTGGAAACCGTCAAATAGTTTTGAGCACTGTGAAGACTAACTTATGGAGCACCGATTGGGCTTTCATCTGGGCCGAAAAAAAATAAAAAAATAATAGGTTCAAATATTGAGATAATTGCGTTTGAATTCAAAAAAATAAAATTGTAGACTTAAAATTTGGAACTTGAAGGCCTATAACTCCGAAGACATTAACAATAGAAAAAAGCATTTCACACCTTACTGATCATTTAATTAGCCATCGACTCATTGAGATATCTTACAAAACTAAGGAGATATTGGGAAATATGTTGAAGCACTTACTCAACACTGGGAAAAAGACTTCAAACCCTCGTAGCTCTCAGGAGGTGAAAATAGACCCCTTATACATTTTTTTCGTTTCTTATCGAGATCTATCACCTTCTTTCATATGGCCATCCTAATTCGGGACACCCTGTATATCATACTTATGAAGAAATACTAAATATACGCCATACACAGTAAGGCGAGAAACATAGTGCTAACTTTTCCAACCTCGACCTCAGTATAACTTGAAGAGCCTCAACCTGGCTTGCAAACTTTTGCACCTCACAATAAGAACTTTGACAACTTCTGTATGATAGCAGTTAATTTATAATTTACTACAGCAGGAATAAGTTTTCCGTGCACTTTTATTCCGTAAGCAATGGTGGCACCAAGTAATCCAGCAGAGTAGAAAGTAGGCCTACTCGAGTTCAACTTCAACCTGGCCGGCCGCACCAGCTTTGCCATTGGGAGCTTGATAACCTGATCTCATATATTCTACAGAACTGTCAAAGTTGGTGAAGCTGGCCAGGTTGGAAAAGTCAGCACTGTGTTTCACGCTTAATAATTATCCTCTGCCAGAGCTTGGTAATATTATATTACTCATAAATAATGAGAAGCCGGATATCCGGCGGCCGAATATTTGGTCCTTTATTGCGTTAAATGTCCTGACCAGAGTCGTCAACATAAATTAGCTTAAAATTTTGAATTAAACTCAAGAAAATCTTGAAAAATTTTTAACAATAGTAAAAGTAAAAATCTTAGATACTCGTTGTATAATAACTTTATTTTTAGTGTAAGCTCAACAAATTTTAACACAAAGTAAAAAAGTAATTAATGAAAACACAACTGAGTTTCTCAGCTCATTGGTTGTCTCCAGAATTCCAGCTGTAACACAGAGTTCTTTTGATATGAAGCCATTGCAGGATCTCACACAGGAGATAATATTACAAAGGAACTGACTATTTTCGCAGCAAAACAAAATACATTTACTTATTGATGACAATGGCACTACCATGGTGACAGGCGTTCGAGTGACGGAGTATGATTCTGCTAGATGTTTCATCCATTGCATTTCAGATAGTTGTGAATGTGTCATCATGTCTAGCCTGAAGTATTAGAAGTGATTGCCACTGCTAGACATCTTTTAAGTCACCACAATCATTCGGGTTTGGCACAAAAAAAGCTGATGGCGATTCAAAAGGAGCTAAGCTTACCAGAGCATCGATTAATGTAGGATATCAACAGGAGGTGGAATTCTACTTTCTATATGAAAAAGAGTTTGTTGGAACTAAAACGGGTTATTTCAGTTTATTTGGCTGATCATGACGCACTCGCTAATTTAACGGCTCAACACTAGGACTTAATGGAGCAGTGTCTATTGAAGCCATTTGAGGAAATAAGACAAATTACTAGCTCAGGGCTTTCCTACATATCCGACGTAATACCGCACGTTGCTGCATTAAAAAAGTAGGTAATTGGTCAAGGATGAGACTAACCAAAGAGCACCTAACTTACCTCACATGAGAGCTTGTTTGACAGCTGAATTGAAAAGTCGTTTCAACTCCGTAGGACAAGATCTACATTACCTTATTGCAACATTGCTAGGCCCAAGATTTAAGAGTATTTGGGAGCACTTGAAGGTGAAAGAGCCCGACAAAAGATTTTATTGGAGTATATAAAAATGTCTTGTGATAAGTCCTCTATCAGTGATAGTCATCGCTATCTCCACCTCCAACGTCTGCCAAATGAAACAGAAGAGATGAAATTGAATCAAATGTCACTCGCGAAACTGTACGATACCTTTTGGGATTGTTTCAATGAAGTGGCATATGAAAATAATAGTCAGAGTCACGGTCAAGAAAAAAACGCTATTGTAAGCTAGTTTGACTACTACTTGAAGACAGTATCCACATTTGACAATGTTTACCAAATTGTATCTTTCAGCTCCTTGCAACAGCGTCTATATAGCAAGAGACTTGTTGCCGGCAAATTGCAGAGAATTTAGTCTTGATTCACCATAATTTACCACTTGTTAATTTTAAGTACTAATTTTTTTCTCTTACTTTAATATGATAGTTGATGATAGATGATTAAATAAGCCACTGTGGTTTTATTTCACCTTACAAATATTTATGTATTGGAATTGATTTTATGAATTTTCTTAGTTTTCCGAATATCTGGTATCCGGCCGAATATTGAGTTACTATCCGGTATGCGGCAGCCTAAATAATTTAGGTTGGATAGGCTGGATACCGGATATCCGTTTCATCCCTAATAATAATTACACTATTTTAAAGGGATAAATGTGCTCCGAAAATATATAGACCTCATTGAGCACTGTTTTGGTGCTCATGGAACGCCAAATTTTTACTGTATAACATTCAAATCTCAAATTATAGAACCACGTAGGCGGCTTTTTATAAAAAATGGCTAAATAGACCGCATTCTCCTCTTAAAAGTTGATATTGCCTAATAAGAGTGTAAAGTGGATATAGTTTTTTTTTTTTAGTTCGAAAGGGATCCTAAACACGGAGGCCACGGCGATCCGTTATGCTAACCTGCTACAAATCTTCTCACCAAAACCTTCCTGCCCTCTTAATGAAGCGCACCATGTCTGGGTGACGTAAGTTTTTCAGCTCACCTACAGATAGGATGACATACCAAATCGTATCCAGTCTGCTTCGGGCAACAAAGGCCCGACAAGTACACAGAAAATGTTCGGTTGTCTCAAGCCCTCGTTCCAGGCAGGACAAACACTCAGGTCTTTCAACAACCCCCATCCTTGTTAGATGAGAGTGAAGCGATGATGGAGGATGCCAACCACAGTTCTGCATTATTTCTTTGTGAGCCCCAAGAGAAAATCAGAGAAAATCCTATTAGCCTCACCAAGAAAAAATGTTGTGCACCTGCAAGTACTCGCCGATCCCTGATTATGCTTAATGCGAACATGCGGTTTGATTAGAGACCCGATAACCAAGGTGGCCACATCTATAGCCGATTCCGATCCCAGGAAGAGAGATCCAGAGACAGATATGCCTTGCAGACAAGCCCTTTCATTCCCAATGATCCCCATGTACCCAGGAAGCTACTGAAGGGACACCTTGCTTTGGTGGATACACATCTTATCATGGTTATAATTGATATTAAAAATAAAAGCAAAAGAAATAATTAAATGTAAAGGAAAAGAAAGCGGAAGAGAACAAGTAAGAAATAGAAATTCACTGATCCTGGAACTACAGCTAAGTTATTTATTTATTTTTTATCTATTACAGTCCCCATATTGTTTCCTTTTTTTTTACTTTTATGTATGGTTGGCATATGACGACGCGCGGATCCATTACTAAAATCCGTAAAATTAGAGTTAATTAAGGTGCTAACCCGAAGCAGTACAAGAACACGTAAATTAATTAATATTTTGCATTCATTTTCATCCAGTTGATATTAGACTGATTAAACTGTGAATTATCAAGTTGCATTCCGCTAGTCGCAAGAACTTTTCTCTGCGAATAGTTGGGATAACTTTTATATTTTGAATTAAAATTAGTTTTTTAATTTTTTGTTTTTAATTTGAATTTCCCTCGAGATATACGACAGTCCGGACAATTTGCAATACTATTTGTTATTATTGGTGATTGTGCATTTTAAGTAAGAAATATTACATGCAAATGAACTTTGAATGAGTGAATGAAGGAATACAGATCTCAGGCTTAAATGGAGAGCAGCTAATACGCACAGTTGAGGGGATGTGTAGCCTGGAAATGCCGAGCAAGCCCACACGCATTGAATCCGGGAAGGTAAACTGGACCGATTGCAATACGCTATAAAGGAAAAGCGGATTCCTATATTTCAAATACGTCTCCAGGGAACAGCCCAGTAATGGGAGACTATAATAGGCATGATCATAACTACGCAGCCCGTAAATAAACCTAATCGCCACTCTAAGCTTTCTAGAGCACACAAAATCTACGACTGCGAAAATAATGCATCCATTAGTGAAATGCGTGAGCAAGAGTAATTTTACCAGAGTCCCACATAAGCTTGGTGGCAGGTTACTAGCAAATAGCCAAAGACGACGAAGATCTGCATAGATTTTAGACAGTATAACAATTATGTGAAAACAGTAGCTCATCCGGAAATTAAGGTACATCCCAAAATTTCGAGGAATATTGCCGAATTTCTGGAAAGCAGATAGATTAATTTTTTATGGATAGAATGTAATATCGGAGACAGACTTGCAATTTCAATATTGTTATATTGATTTGCAATTATGTCAATTGCAATATAAAATTTCGGAGACACACTTGCGGTTTAAAATTCGGAGAAATTATTTAGAGAACTTACATTTGATTTATCACTTGGTTTGTCAACTAATTCGTCATTTGACTTAAGGAAGCTCTACACGCGTACAAAATACAAGCAAATATTGTGAAATTAATTGTCTATATAGAAAATTAAAAACGAAATAGACACTTCAACTTGACAAGTATCAAATACTAAAAGTCAGAGAAAGTTTCAGCCAATATTGCAGTATAAATTTCGGTTCTAAAAGGTTCGTGTATTAAATAATTATGGTTTATAACTAGGGTCATATGGCAATAAACTCGTCCATCGCGTACATTTTTCGCAATTTCAATATTGAGATCCAATGTACTACATACTGAGTATACACCGAGAGACAGACTTGCGGCTTAGCGCAAATTTCTCCGGTATAATGCACTAGGATTTATGTATTAGGGTTAAGACTAAAATCATTGTCAATTGCCCAGCAGTAAGTTCTTTGGAGGTCGCAGTTAATGCGGTTTACATAATCTTCAATGAGACTTATGGGACCACTCAAATAAAGCTGGACATCAATTGCATATATGTAGGTGGACTATCCATCTATAATTTGTTTTGCTTCTACTAGACCTCACCAGAAAATTTTCCATTTTATTTTAGCGATAAAAGAATTCACTTAAATGTAAAAAGATCACTTCAAGAATCAATTTAGCATTGAAGTTGACAATAAATAAGCGAATGAGGTTTTCTGGAAAAATTTCAGCTGTGAACATTTCCTACTCAACCCTACAAAATTCGTAGAATTTTGAATAATATAACCATGCCATTTTTTTTTTCACAAAAATTTGCTGCTACTGCTAATCGGGACGGGACAGGATACTTTTGATTCAGGACCTTCAAACTGAAAGATGTCTGAAGAAATTTTCAAAAAGGAAAATAAGTTTAAAAAAGGGTTTTCTGTTTCCCGAGAAAATGGCAAAAACGATCCTGGACTTATTTGTATCTTATTCTCGAAAAAGAAGATTTTGACATAAAAAAAAAACCTACACTTTCGTATGAAATGCTTAGCATCTGTAAATGTTTTCACGATTTTGTATTTCCACTATTTCGTATTTTCAAAGTTTTTTTCTTAGTTTTGGCAACATTATCCAATGATTTTTTACTAATAATGGCTTCCTATTCGGGTTTACTTCTATAAGTAGGATACTTTTTAGAAGCTGTGTATACCGTCGTCATGTAGATCTGTGCTGAACTTTCACCAACATATCTGAATATATGACCCTAACGAGATGGACCTTTTAGTCATCTCTATCATTCTCCCATTCTATTATTATGTTACAAATATATCCGATGTTTTCTGATTTTTGTTGGCTTAGTTTCGACCCGTATCGGGTCCAACCGTAAAAGACATCTCAGAGGATACTTACTAAAAGAGCACAAAATATTGTAATAGAAGATATTTAGTTCGATGATGCGATTCGCATCCCACTGTGTAAGATAAATTAATCATTTCTCTAACTAATCTCATGACACATACACGATTTACGGAAGTTCATTAACTAATTGACGGCCAACATTCAAAATAAAATAAGTTGAAATTAATATTGAACAGAGCCTTCAAACTGGACTTGCATATTTTGTACCAATTTTTGTGATCAAATGATTTATTTAGTGATGATAACAATTTTAATCTATGTATGTAAAGAAATATTTCTTCTACAGAAAGACTAAAATATACTTACTATGTACATATATATGTATGTAAATCCCTAAAAAGTGGCTGAATAAAATTATT
Source organism: Dioctria linearis (assembly GCA_963930735.1). NCBI lineage: Eukaryota > Metazoa > Arthropoda > Insecta > Diptera > Asilidae > Dioctria > Dioctria linearis. The sequence continues at coordinate 122,655,392 of OZ005743.1, read as the reverse complement.
TCATACATCAACTTTAGGAACTTTCTATAAAGGAGATTAAGAGATTTCTTTTGATTATCACTGCTCGTAAAAAAAAGGAAAGCTTCAACTCGGGCTAAATTTATGCCATTGCTCCGCTTGCTGCACTCCCCGCTATCAATATACATATTTATGTATTCTCTCCTATTAAAAAACTGAAAGAAATAAATTAAATATGCGATTTAATGAAATAGCAGCGCGGGTCTCTTTCAGCGATTGAAACACAAATTCCATCTCTCTGGAGGCAAAAATATATTCAGTCATTAGGGGAAGCATTCTTGTATTCCCTGTGTACATGGATAAATTGGGAAAGGGAATAAGGACTTTTCTCAAACTTTTTTATACAATCCACTTCAGTTTTCCTTGCACAAATTCGATTTTTTTTTGTAGTCCTTACGATCTTGCCATGCCTGGAAACTGCTGCTATACTTCTACTACTGTTGGAGCAGAGAGCTATGGTGATGATTAAAAAAGTTGAGCATATCGAAGTGTATGTAAATCTATTATGTACATGTACTAAGATTATAACAGCGATAAATAAGGGTGGATATCACAGTTCGTTTTCAGGAGAGAAAAAATGAAAAAATGGCGTGTGGGTTGTAACATAAAGACGAGAAAAAGTTTCGTCTTAAAATTGATGGGGTGGCTATTATTATGCGGCCATGATTTAAATTTCTCTTCACCCTCGATTTTTTCGCTATAGGGGAGGTTCAAGGTTTGTCAGACTTATTGGAATTTTATTCTTAACTTTATGGCTGGTATCGAGAGAAATGGTGCTAATAAGTCCGTTATTACCGTAAATGTTTTAATGCATAAAAATCTTTTTTTTTTAAATTATTTCTCAAATTGAATAGATTTATATGCAACGAATCACAGAACTTCAATGAATTTTGATTTATTATAATATATCTAATAAATATTGAAGTAACTTTTAGATGAAACGAAATTTTGCAGCACTGCAAATATTTTGCTACAGTGAATCAACTAGAATTTGCTTACTAGTAATCATCATAAGAACTCAGATTACATATCTTTGTTAGTTTTTGAAATATATACTCATCTCAACTGTTTTACTAGTAAAACTAATCTGATATGAAATAGTAGCCGCTTCTAATTTAGTCGTAAGATCTAATTACTTTATAGACAAATTGATAATTCTCTAAGAATTTAGCAAATCTCAATTTAAATAGTGCAAAACATTCCTTTGAAATTGAATAAAAAATTGTGAAATATTGTGCTCAAATAATTACTACTAATACTCTTGTATTTGAATTAAAATGTTGCAGTACTATTCCAGGAATTGCAAATAATACTTTAAAATACCGCAAAGTAATTGAATTTGCGATTATTTTACAAATAAAAAGACTTATAAATACCCAAAAGTGTTTAAAAAGTATTTGGGTATTACTTTATAATTTCTTTAAATTTTTTCCAGTACTTTTATTTGCTTTTAATTACTTCGAAAATTTCAACTTGAACTACGCGGCGTTAACGACCTCGGGCACCTACATAGGGGTTTTGCGCTAAATTCAGCGAAAGCTACTTTGCGAACTGGAAAGCGTGTATATAGTTGGCTGTGATTTTAATATTAGAAAAATAAAGAAATTTAGTCCTAAGTCAGTCAATTAGATATTAAGCTCAGGAAAAGGATCTCATTGTTAGTTTTTTTTTGATGATTCAGACTTCATACATCATAACGTTTGTAAAACAAGACAACGAGAATCAGGTGGAGATAAAACGAAGAGTTTTAAATAATAAAAGGACGATTAATCCAGCATGCAGCCTTTTATTCATGCGCTCATTATTTATGAACAAGATTTAGTTTCCCCTTTTCAGAGAAGTCATATCTAGATCGTCCTAGGTGTATTCAGCTTGCGTATCCGGTATCCAGACGTACTTCTGTTGAAGCAAGAGCCGTGTGCTTTATATCAGGCAATACTCCTATTAACGTTTACATGGTGCTATCCAAAGGTCAGCTCTGCAGACTAATTCCAGCGAAGTTATAAGCTCATCACGGGGCCTTACTTAACGGTCTTCCGCCATCAAGCTAGTTCCTGCATCTTTACTTTCGTATCAACTTCGACTGTCATATGACCAGTATGAAGTTGTGCCATGAACTTAATTGTTTCTACATTAAGAGATCACGCAGCCTAAAAGGGGATATAGGATTCTCTGCGTGGAGTATCTACATTGTATTGTTTCCTTGACATTCAGGTCGAGCTCTAGTTTCTGCAATCAGCGTCACAACCGAGTGTACCTAGCAACATAACACATATCGATACCACTGAGCTATAGAAGGCTCTCGAATTTTTCCTCGCTCAGCACCAGGGGCGGATCCGGCTTGGTCTTCAGTCCACTTTAGGTCATGGCTTTTGAAGCCTATAGAGAAAACAGGAAGTGCTTATTCTTGTAAAATTCGTGCTCATGAGCGTGGCTTTTCTCGGGATGTCTGAACAGAGCATATTCGGGTTAAATCGATGGAAGGTTTGTTTTAATTGATAAGTCGATAAGTCATCGATGTAAAGACGGCTTATTAAAACATTATCAAAGCAAATATTTATGTTATTTATAACCCGTAATTGGAGAAATTCATCGAAGATACAAACGGCAAACAAATCATTGTGTATTGTTGTAGTGAGATATTAATTTTAAAGCAAGAAGTTTATTTTGAAATAATTTTTTATTATTATATCTTCAAATGTGCAATAGTTTTATCAGTATACTTAGCCCATCAAACGTTAAATAAAAACAAAATGAAACTGTTGATTGGGAAATTCTCAATCAGTATCTTAGAGAAATTGATTGGCAGGTCTGTTTTGCTTCAAGGGATGTTGATGAATGCACATTAGAACTTAGTAGAATTCTAAGTCTTGGCAAGAGTGAATACATTGCGTATTCCTGCAGCAAATCTCAACAACAGTAAAATTGCTCTTGGCTCAACGATAAGTGCAAACAATCAATAAAAGCGAAAGATGGAGAATAGAAGAATTTTAAGAAATTTTATTTTTAACAATTCTCAATTAAATCAAAAATACAAGAGGAAACAACAACTGCCTCCTCCGGGGTTTGAAACTGGGACCTTCCGCTTTACGGGAGACTGGTAAGAGCTAACGAGACAGATGCTTTCCCTCTTGTATCTGCCATGTTAGCTCAGAGGTAAGAGCAGTCGCCCGGAAAGCGGATGGTCCCGGTTTCAAACTTCGGACGAGACGGTTGTTTTTTCTCTTGTATTTATGATTTAATTTAGAATCGTTAAAAATAAACGTTCTAAAAATTCTTCTATTCTCCATCTATGACCGATTCTAAAAATTATGAGTTCCATTCCCGCTTGGGAAAAATAAATAAAAGCGAAAGAGTATGTTTTCCGCGCACCTATCAATTGCATCCATGTCCAGATCTGAAACAAGTCTACAAGACTGCAGAAAGGAGAGGGTAGTGATACCTAAAATTATCGACCAATTGCAATCACAATCAAAGCTTTTTGAATCTATCTAACTCAAAAATAATGAAGTATCTAGAAATCAAGGAACTAATTGCCAATTTGGGTTCCGGACTGGACGCTCATCTGGAGACTTGCCGACTTTTCTTACGGAACGTTAGAACCATGTCTTCACAACTTTTGTGAGTTCAAAATCGTTGACCTACATATTTAAAATGCCTTTGATAGAGTCTCTTTTAGCCAAACTGAATACACTTGGTCGCTCTGTTGCCAAAGAAGCATCCAAATGTTTTTAATTTCTGAAAAAGTGTAAGAAATATTTCAGCCCATCGAATCCAGTGCTCCTCTACAAGTCCTACACCATCAGATCTAGAATTGAATACAATTACCATAACTGGGCCTGGGCCCGTTGTACAGCCTTGGCTTCATTGGATATTGTCCAAAAGAGAGCCTTCGAGTTCATTGGCGATGTGGCAATAACTTGTCATACCGACTCACTCGAACACCGCTGCTTTGTTCGCTCCCTTATCGCTACATACATGGGCAATATTCTGATGAAATATCTAGTCTGATCCCTTGTAGAATTATTCTTGCACACAGTACTCACGCAGCAAACCGCACAGATCCATTTACCATTTAAATTATTTTCGGTCGTACAGTATAATTCTGCGATGCTTTTATATCCTGAACTATCCGAATGTGGAACAGTCTACCATCTTCTGTCTTTCCTCCGGCATACAATCTGTAAAAGTTTAAGTGTGACATTTCCATGAAGTTATATTCGCACAAGGTATGTATTGCATCTGTTCTGTGACTGCTATTTTAAATAGACGGAATGTATATACGAAGTACTTAAATTCCTGTATTTTGCAAAGTTACAATTTATGATTAGTTCATGAATTCGAACAAAATATATTTCCTTATTTTTACAAACCAAAACAAAATAAATAATTTAACACCTCGTTTGACCTTTCGGAGTGACAAAAGTTGAACGTTGAACAACTCTCTATAGCCACTCGCTAATCTGTTGGACCCGTATTTTTAAAATGATATGTTTTGTATATATGATGTTTGCGATAGTTGAGCGCCGAATAATCTGGAACTGTAAGATGTTCTTTGTAAAAGTAGAAAGTATAAATAATAACTGAAAATAGTGAATAATACTATATTCTAAAGCAGACGCTGCTTTAATTAGATTTAATCGCTCCAAATAGTGAATTTTACTACCACAAAAATAAATCTAAGGAATGTAACTAATATTCAATTTTACTATAGATTTTTAAAAGCAGCTTTTTGCTGTTAATGTTTACATATTTTTAATTTAATTAAAATAGGGATTCTAATTATTTAGGGTAAATGATTATACTTCAAAAAACGGAAGATTCGTTTCCGAGAATATTTATTTTCTTGCGATATTATTATCATTATTACGATATATTTTTTTATTTGTACTATAATACCTTCTTTATGTGTTCTTTTGTAATATTCACGATTATAGTATGTCACCACTTTATAAATCAAACTTCTCCATATAATAGGTATTAGAATCTAGCGCCACCTACATGTTTGTTGTATACCTACTGGTTATGCTTAAATCATTACCATTTATAAAATTAATTATAGACTTAGTAGTACATATAAAATAGATAATAAGTTAGAGTTAGTAGAGTTAGAACATAATTCATGTGGGTGATTCCGATTTTCTTGACATCCTCCTCGCCGCGCGAGTCTTCATCACGACTTAACCGTGGCGAGGTGGCGGGATATATTATTCACAACAAAGCGTTCACCTTCGGGGTAAATAGTTAGATTTTGAAGAACAAAAGTGAAGTTGTATTTGACAAGTAGTGTAACTATATGACACTTTTCAAATAAGTCTACTTTTCGCAGCCTTGCCTGCGACGCCATAAATAAGAAGCGATTAGAATTTGGAGAACTTCATCGTCTATATGAGATTTACACACTTACTTAGATAAATCCATCCAGGAGAATTAGCCAAGAAACCTTCGATTATATCAGAAAAAGAATTTATGAAAATATCGCGGTCTAGCGAAAAGAATAAAAATTTCATTTTCCAGCGAGCTACCTGCCCGAGGTGTCTAGCCGCAAGACGCTATTATAGGATTAGTGTGCAATCATTTTATCTGGCAATTCTTGATGACCCTCGAGGAGGCATTGTTGAACATGAATCCTTATGCCATCAACGTGATAATATTTTGTGAATCTGATGTGAAAGTATGTGGTAGTGCACTATTTCAATTATTTATTTAAAATATCTTAATACTTGAAACTTATTAGTGCATAGAGGTACTAGTAAATCCCTATTTTGGAAATTCAGTTTGAAAAAATGTACTATTTCAAAGTAGCGTAATTAAAGATCTATGGAAAATAGTAGAATATATTAAGTTTAATAGTTAAGCTTATATAATTGTATATTTTACTATTTGGTGGGTCATTTCTAGTAAAATAAAAGTTTATATAACTAAGCTCATTGTTTTTTCCGTGATTGTAAATTGATATATTGTGCAAAATAGAAAATATTAAATATTTTGCCAGATTGTAGCTTTGTATTTTTCACCCCTTTGCTTACGAGTTCTTTAAGCGTAAAAGTGCTTGTCCAGACTACTTAATATTATTGCACCTCGAAAACAACAAAAGTTTATATTTATATAAAAATAAAAATAAAAAGACAATTAATACTTCATTTCATAAGTTAGTACAATATCATATTTAATACTGAAGTCCTCGAAGTAATTAAAAGCAATTAAAAGTACCTACTAGAAAAATTTTAAAGAAATTTTACAGTAATAAGTACCCAAATACTTTTTAAACACTTTTGGGTATTTATGCTTTTTTTTTTTTTTGTAAAGTAATCGTAAATTCAATTACTTTGCCGGTATCTTGAAGTATTATCTGCAATTTCTGAAATAGTACTGTAAAATTTCCAGTGGAGAGATACTAGGACTGGGAATTGTCGACTCCTAAATACTTGCTATTCGTAATGATTATAGTAATGGTAATTGAATTTTACAGCTCTACAAGTAATACAGAGGTTTTGACATTCAATTCAGAAAAAAAAATTGAAAATTGAAAATAAAAAATTAATTTAAATAACGATGACAGACCATAGCTCTAAATTTCAAATACTTCTGCAATATTTTATGGATGTTCTTCTAGGATTTTATTATCATTGCGTATAATGCTTGCTGGAAAATACAGAAAACTTACGGAATTGTTTAGTTGTAATAAAGACTTGTAGAAACCAATTATTCTTTCAAACTGTTCCAATTGGAGTAATTTTTTATTTGATCAGTTCTAATGCTAAATTATGGTTGACAAAAAATAATAATCGGTTGTGACATTATATATATGATATATGCAATACCATATTTAAAAGGAGTCGTTTACTAATAGTTTAGTTTAGATACATTTGCAAACCATCATGTAAAAATTACGAATCGGTACAAGTTTATCTCCATGACCTTATAGGCTACAACACTATCTGTCAATCATATCAAATACTCATGAAATATAAAAAAAAAATCTACAGACAATACAGCTATCAGCCTCTATGAACTTCATCTCACAAACTTCTCTGAAGATTTCACCTGTAAAAATAAGAATACAATAAATTATGTCTGGCTTTGTATGTATATTGCCATGCATAGTAGATAGCATTTACTCACAGTTGCAACATGTCTCCTGTCCCGAAAACAGCTGCTTTCATGTAAACCAATACTAATTCAGCATCGAGATGTTCAAGAGACATATAGAAAATTAACCATTGATGAGCGCTCTAATGAGCATTAAGTAAATCATAACGAAGACCTCCTTAAATATTATAAACCTGCTAACTATATATTAAATAAGTATATAACCAGCATTAAAGAAATGAAGAAGAGAAGAATTTAAAAACTTTTTTTTTAACGTTAATCGTTAAAAATAAAAGTTCTTAAATCTTTATTGTTTTATTTATTTTTAAATAAAAAATTGAATTTACAATTTATTTGTGCGCTTTCATCATTACTGGTTATTACCAGCTGAAAGCAAAACGGGGCATAATAGGCTAGACACAAATTAATAAATACAGAGGTAAAGTCATCGTTAGTTCAGCGGTAAGAGAATTCGCCCGGAAAGCGGAAGGTCTCGGCTTCAAACCCCGGACGAGGCGGTTGTTTCTTCCTCTTGTATTTATAATTTGATTTAAAATGGCATAATAATACTTCATTATGAAAATCTAAGTCTGCAGAATTAATTAGAATTGAGACAGAAAATGTTGAAGAGCAGATAATAACTGTATTATCTCTAGTAAAAATACTTGTTTATGGTTATAGGACAGAAATTTTTCTGAGGCTAAAATTACAATGATAGATAGTAAAATTTGCAGTTCTATTATGGATGTTTCGTCTTAAAAATGCTGTATTTATGGATTCTTCGCTTATGATATAAACAATCCCTAATATTTTTTCACAAGAACGGACAATACTAAAAATTATAAATTTCTAAAATAAGCAACCCTGCGGCTAATCTTTCAGAATCATTTTACTACAAGAAAATCAAGGAGTCAAAGAATTATTTTCTCCTCCCTATGAATAGGAGACAGGAGATCCCATCCCAATCACGGAGGCCATGGCGGCCCATTGTGTTGTCCTAGTAGAAGCCCATTCACAAAAAACCTTCCTGTCCTCTTAATGAAACGCATCAGGTCTTGGTGAAGAAGGTTTCTCAGCTCATCTACAGATACCCCAGAGTATCCAGCCTGCTCCGGGCGAAGACCGGACAGGTAAACAAAAAGTGTTCCGTTGTCTCAGGCTCTCCTTCTAGGCAGGACAGACACAACTAGGGCTGTCAGCAACTTTCATCCTTGTTAGATGAGCGTCAAGCGAGCTGTGGCTGGTGATGACTCCAACTGCAGTTCTACATTGTTCCCTTCCGAGCCCCATGAATCCATCAAGAAGCAGTTTTGTGCACCTGGAAGTACTCAGGTTCGCCCATCTCTGCTGATGCTTTCTATGAACATCCGCTTTGATCAGAGACCCGATACTCGAGGTGGCAACGTCTACGGCGGGTTTCGGTCCAAGGAACGAATAATCAGAGCCAGCCCTAGCTAAAAGGTCAGCCCTTTCATTCCCCATTATCTCCATATGACCAGGAATCCACAGAAGGGAAGGCAATACTTTAGTATCAAACCTGATGTTGTACTCAAATATGAAGTCTATCCAACCATAAAGTCAGTGGTAATTTAATTCTCTCCTTGATTCGAAACCTCAAAGAAACATATCCAATAAAAATCTACTTCATATATGTATGTACTACGTATGAACAAGAACAGTCATTAGAATGGGAAAAACAAATTTTTTGTTCAACTTTTCCCATTTTTCATAAATACGATTCCTACGCAAAAGATTTTGCCACAAACGTCTAGTTAAAAGTTGAAGGAATATAAATAGAGCATAATACGCAGCATGAATGTATATGTACGAACATGAAAGGAAAACTTTCCTGGTATTGGAAAATCTCCTCTTAGTAATAATTTCAGATTAATAGCCAACTGTAAGCACGTGGAAATCAATTCTCTTTGTGTTTTGCAATTATATAAGAAATAAATCCTTTAATGATGTGAATATGCATAATATTTGGTCTTCACATATTTCAAAGGAGATAAGCTAAAAGGAAATTGTACACGGTTGTAAAAGAAAAGTTCTCAGTATAGAATTTCAAAGAAAACAGAGATCAAAGGAAGGTAAGTCCAAAGAAATATTTTCTGTGGTAAATTCAGTATAATCAAGTATGGTTTCGGTTTTCTGAATATAAGTAATTATAGTAGATGCTCTCAATAATCTAATAATCGCCTTTGGAACTAATTAGGTACACCCACAATCACACACGAACTTGCCTTTATTCTCTTTGTTATTTCTCTTTAGCTTTCAACCAATAGAATTTTAGGAACAAACAACCTCATATTCAATGTTATCTAAATTTGTACGCTTTTGGTTAACAGAATAGAATAAGCTTTCAAGTAAAGGTGAAATTCATTGATGCAGGAGATGATAAACAATTCTAAGGATAAATTGAGAATCATTATCAACAAGTTATTTCTCAGTATATGTAGCAACTGTTTTTGTTTGTTTTCGTACAATTATATCTAACTGGAAATTCAGTCATTATATGTACGAGCAATGGTAGGTGGTTGTTATTCATTTATTTGTGAAATATTTTTAAATATATAAAGGCTAAAGATTAAGATTTTATTTTTGTGTTGAAAGTCTAAGACATTGATTATTTTCAGAGATATAAACCTTTTTTTGTGAGGGGGGATGAAAGATCCTAAGCACATTGATTAAGGTAGTCCATTGTCCTAGCCTACTAATTAGCATTTAGCATAAGCTATAACTGTCTAAAGGAAACTACGTATGAGGAAAAATCACAGGACCACGTCGAGGTGGAACTCATACTGACGACCGCTGGAATGGTACCAACTGAACTACCGAGGCATATATAATAATAAAATTTTATCGAGTATCTTGAGAAAAATTGTGAAAAACACAGCATTTTCAAATCCTAATATCTGTAAATATGCTGCTACTGGTTTTATAAGAGATAATAATAATAATATTAGTATATTTGCTGGACAGAGTACAACAAGATAATACAATCTTTTCAAGTAAAAAGATAACAAAATTAGGTTCAATGAGTAATCAAAAAGAAATTGGCAAAATTGGAAAAAGGCATAATTCAGTATATAAAAAAAAATATCGTTAAATATAAACGAAATATATAAACACAAATACAATGTAAAATCAAGAAAAAAAAGATAATAACAAAACATAATAATGAATACTAGCATAATGAAAAGGTCTCTTCTTGAATATCCCAGTAGTGCCTACCCTCTGAATCTCACTAGTTAAATTATTCCATGTGCGGACAGCGTGGGCAAATAAACACCGACGTCCTATTGCAGTGTTACTGCGCGGCAAAAATATCTTCCTGTGGCGAGGCGAGCTAAAGAATTTTAACTTTTCGTAAAAGTAACTGGGCTCTTTTGAGTATATTATTTTATGTAACAATGTTAATGCTCTTCGGATCAAGTAGGAATTTATCGAACATCCCAGGAGAGAATCACGATATGGGAACACATGGTCAAACCTCCTTAAGCAAAATACAAACCTAGTGCAATCATTGAAGGCAACATTCAGCAAATTCATACATATACAATCCAAGGAAAAGTATATAACGCTACCATAGATAAAGTTCGGAACTAATAATGCCTTGACAAGTTTTATACTTAACTCTGAAGATAGAAGATTAGCCGACATTCGAAGCGAAGCTGTCGGGGCCCTCCATAAACTTTACCAATAATTTTTGCAACATGATCACAGCAGGTCAGTTTCTATTAGCTGGTATGGTTAAATCTAAATGATGTGATTAAATATTATCGTTGGTAATTCAGAGGTGTCCACTGCATCTCTGGATATGAAAATGTAATTAGATTTTCTCTGATTTAGTTTGAGTCCTACATATACTGACCACTCATAAATCATACTACTACTACTTAAATCTGAATTGAGTTGATATGCATACTCTTGCAGTGATTCCAATAGACTATTCACATACAATTGGACAGCATCTGCATACATGTGTATTTTAAATACTCTAATATGATTAGGTAGATCGTTTGTGAGCAAACTAAATAGAAGAGGACACAGTATCGATCCTTGTGTGACTCCAAATTTGACAGGTTGCTGGATATAATATCGTTAACTTTAACGTCTTGTGAGCGATTGGTTAGGAAACTTGATATAAATTGAACTGCAGAAGAGGAGAATCGAAGTTTTGAAGACAGCTTACGAAGCAAAAGCGTATGATGAATACTGTCAAATGGTTTGGAGAAATCAAGTAATGCTAGAATAGAGAAATTTTTCTTATCTAGCGAGTCATGTATATCCGAGGTTACCTTTATTAAAGCAGCTCGAAAGCCAGACTGCATGTCAGTAATGAGTTTTTTATCTTCAAAATATGCCATCATCTGTATAGACATTATTTTCTCTAGAACTTTGGACAAATAGCACAGTAGGCTCATAGGTCGAAAGTCCTCAGGAACATCAGGAGATATCTTCTTAGACATTGCTATTACTAAAGCATTCTTCCAAGCCTCAGGGAAAAGTGAAATAGTTAAACAAATTTTGAAAATGTGAACTACATAGGGCATAGTATAAAGCAAAATTATTTTTAAAAATCTAAGAGATACATTATCAGAGCCAGAAGCGTCCGATTTAATAGATTTAATTTCCAAGTGCACTTCAAGCTCATTTACACAACGAAAACTAAAGCCTTCTGACAGCGGCCATAAAAAGCCATCTTAGTTATGGCCAATGATCACCTAAGTTGCCTCCAGATAAATCTCCATCATGCTAAAGCGGCATCAGACGTGCTTAGCAGCAGATTTATCTCGGAGAAACTTAGTCTGGCGCTCATTCAGGAGCCCTGGGTACATCAAGGCCACATCAAAGGACTTCCCACAAAATCATGTAAGTTAATATACAGTAATGAACATCAATATCCTAGGGCAGCACTACTGCTCAACACTAAACTAAACTTTATTCCTCTTTCACAGTTCATCTCGAGGGACGTGGTTACAGCAGTTGTCGAGGTACCAACTTCAGGAGGTAGCCACGAGGTAGTAGTTACCCCAGCCTACTTTCCTGGAGAAGCGGATTCACTACCTCCCCCAGAGCTAAAACGGCTCATCAACTACTGTAAACGCAGAGGAAAGCATTTCATCATTGGATGCGATGTAAATGCACATCATACGCTATGGGGCAGCACAGATACCAATGCCAGGGGTGAGTACCTTTACGATTTTATATTGTCTAACAAGTTAGAGATACTAAATCGAGGTAATAAGCCAACCTTTATGAACATCATTAGACAAGAGGCCTTGGACCCAACACTTGCCAGTATGTTCATAAGTACAAAAATAAGCAAGTGGCATGTATCGAACGAGATTTCCATGTCAGATCACAGACACATCAGGTTCGATATAGATGCCACACTCAACACATGTCAGGAGTACCGAATCCCTAAATTAACTAACTGGGAACTCTATCGACAACACCTTAAGGCTGTAGTTGACTCTCCCGGCGGTAGCATTAGCACGACTGAGGAGCTAGACTCAGCCACTACGCAGCTTCAAACGGCTGTAATGCCTTCATTCGAACACAGTTGCCCTCTGAAACAAAAGACTTGCAATCGGCAGGTACCATGGTGGAATAGGGAACTGAGGTTGAAAAGAAAAGAAGTCAGGAAACTATTCAACAGAGCTAAGCTCTCTGGCATCTGGGGGGAATATAAAAAGGCTCTAACGGAATATAACACGGAACTAAGGAGATCCGAAAGAAGAACCTGGCGGACCTTCTGCGATGGCATAGATCAATTGCCTGCAGCTATCAGGCTCCATAAGGTACTTTCGAAGGATCACACGAATGGTATAGGCACACTTCAAAAGGAAGATGGGAACTACACCGAGAGTTGCGAGGAGACAGTCAGGCTCTTACTAGAAACTCATTTTCCCGACTCTCTCACTCCCGATCAAGGAATAATAGCTCCACACCCGATTGAGGTGGACAAGTACGGAGTCTCTAACAGGAGCAAAAGCCTTGCGGGAAGAATCTTCACCCCTAACAAGGTTAGATGGGCCATTGGCACATTTAAGCCCTTTAAATCTGCTGGATAAGACGGCATTTTTCCCGCCTTACTACAACAAGGTGTTGAAGAAATACTCTTTCCACTACAAAAAATTTTTCGAGCCGGTTACGCTTTAGGGTACGTTCCCTAATGTTGGTGAGATGTCAGGTTGGTATTTATACCTAAAGCAGGAAAAAGAGCTAGTTCTCTAGCTAAATCGTTCCGACCCATCAGCCTCTCTTCATTCTTGCTTAAGTCCATGGAAAAAATCCTAGACCTCCACATTCGAAGTGAAATTCTGATCAAATCACCACTTCATTCTAAGCAGTTCGGTTATCAAGCTGGCAAGTCTACTGAGACTGCCACTCACACACTAGTCAAAGACCTCGAAAAAGCGCTCGAAGCAAAAGAGATGGCTTTATGTGCATTTGCGGACATAGTAGGAGCCTTCGATAATACTTCCTTCGATGCAATTAAATCAGCTGCCGAGGATTAAGGCTTTGAGCCCTCCACGGTAAACTGGATAGACTCCATGCTTAGAAGCAGGAGGATTACTACATCTCTAGGGAACTGCTCAGTCACGATCACCGCAGCAAAAGGCTACGCACAAGGAGGAGTTCTCTCTCCACTCTTGTGGCCGATCGTGATTGATGATCTGCTAGGGAAGTTGACCAGTTCGGGTTTTAATGTTCAAGGCTACGCGGATGACCTAGTAGTTACAATACGGGGCAAGCATGATCAAGTCATATCCGACCTCATCCAAATAGCCCTCTCCAAAGTCCGCAAGTGGTGTTTAAACAAAGGCCTTAGCATAAACCCCAACAAAACGATTATCGTTCCGTTCACAAGAAGATCGAAGCTTTCACTAACGGCTCCCTTCTTGATAATACGGAATTGATATTTTCAGACGAAGTCAAATATCTGGGGATAACCCTAGATAAGAAACTTACCTGGAATTCGCATCTGTCCAGAGTGACGGATAGAGCGATGCGATCTCTCTACACGTGTCGTCGCTTCATGGGGTCTGAAGCCAAAAATGATGTACTGGACGTACACCACGGTTGTTAGACGCATCAAAAGACGGCTGAGGCTCTGCTTCAAAAAAACCCAGCGGCTTGCCTTTCTAGGAATAACTGGTGCCATGAGAACCTGTCCTACAGCAGCCATGGAAGCCTTATTAAACCTTGCACCCCTGCATTTGCAGGTGAAAAAGGAAGCGATCTCCAGTGCTATTAGAGTACAAACGGAGAAACAGTTAAAGCCAGGCGATCTGGTTGGTCATTTAAGTATCTTAAAACAGATATGCTTCGGGCAAGTGACGACAATATCTGATATAATCACACCCAGAGTGGATTTTGTAGGACCATTCCAAGTGGTTCTTGGAGACCGACAACAATGGCGCTCCACTAAACCGTTCTTCCAACAAGGATCGATAGTGCGGTATACAGACGGCTCAAAAACAAACAGTGGGGTCGGATTGGGTGTATACGGCCCCAGATGCCATATATCAAAGGCTCTAGGCTCTACCCCTACCGTATTCCAAGGCGAGGTATTAGCCATTGAAAAATGTGCCAATACCTGCATTAAAAGAGCCATAAATAGCTCAACCATCAATATCCTCTCGTACAGTCAAGCTGCCCTCAAAGCCTTAAAGTCCTACACTGTCAAATCAGGGATAGTCTGGGAATGTCTACAAACCCTCAAAAATCTATCAAGGAGAAACAAAGTTATCCTCATGTGGGTACCTGGAAATGAGGGCCACAAAGGCAATGAAATTGCGGATAGCCTAGCCAAAAGAGGAGCGGAAACTCAGTTTGTCGGACCAGAGCCATTTTGTGGCACTTCAAAGTGTTACCTCAAAGCTACCCTAAATAACTGGGAGAATAAACAAAAATCCCTGTATTGGGAAAGGCTACAAGGACTTCGTCAGGCAAAAAAGTTTATCGACACCTCTGGCGGAAAACCAAAAGAACTCCTACTTCTTAGAAGAACAGAGCTCAAAATGATCACTGAGCTCTTCTCAGGCCATTGCCCCTTGAGGTATCACCTCAACAAGCTGGGTTTGGCTGAGACTTCATCCTGCCGCTTCTGTCAGGATGCTCACGAAACCTCGGAGCACCTGCTCTGCAACTGCGAAGCATTGGCCAGGCGGAGATTACTCCACCTTGAACATGCTTTTCCTCCACCAAGTTACGTATGGAACCTCAAGCCCAGAATGGTTCTAGACTTTATTAACAGTCTAAACCTATAAATGGAGCAAATTCAACGGGGACTCACAATAGATCTTTCAGGTCGCAGTGACTGCGAGGCTAACGCCTATACATCCCTTTACAAATCTAATCTAATCTAAAGCCTTCACATACTTCAGAAGTACTACACATCATATAATCAGGAGTATTTAACGAGCTTACTGGATAGTCAAAAATGAAAGATTGATTCAGCTTATCTCGATCAAAATCTGCTTTCAACTCATGATTCCCACATATCCCGATCTAACTCAGATTGCGTCATAGTTTACCTGCAGGAAGATTAATATCAAATCAAGAACGCAGATATCGTCCTTTTAATACACGCAACTTAAATGTAACCCTGTTTCTTGCCAGTTTGTAGGCAATCCGACTTTCAACAGTTTTGCGATGCATGCACTGACGTTGGAGACACTCGCGCTCAGCTATCAATGGCAAAATATGTGGCGAAAACCACGGGGACCCAATAGGTTTAATAACTCGCTCACGTATGGGAGCATATTTGTCATACAAGAAGGATATACAAGAATTGAAAAAAGTTACTTATACATCAGCTGATTCAGAAAGATAAATCTGCTCCCAACTCAACGCCATACACTCTTCAACCATAGCTGCAGCGTTAATACGTTTAAAGTCACGATAAAATAATGTTTTACATGTATCTAAAGGTTTCATGACTAGGTCAAAGCTAAAAAAAAGAATATCGTAGTCTAAGAAGTTCGATGGGCTTAATTGATTTTGAAATAGAATAGTAATTTCACTTGTACATAGAAAGATATCAAGTAAGGACGGATTACTAGTCCGGATATAAGACGGAAGTTCGTTAATTATGCTGATTAGTTTTCATTACAGATATTGCGAATATTTTCTAAGTTTGATGAAAAAAACACGAAAAAAAATCTAAATTGGGATGCTCATGAGAAAAAAAAATATGTGTTATTTGCATGTACCTAATTGTATTATTTTTAGATACATTTTTTAGAGTAAACGGAAATATACCAAAAATAGTCATTGTCTTTTATATGTTGTCTTTTTTAGCATAAAATTGTTACGAAGGATGTTCAAGGTTTAATCCAATTGTCGTCACCTGTCACCTTCACAGAATTTAAATTCAACATAAATTTCAATGTATAATTTTGTTGTTTATAAGAAATCGTTTTTAATCAAGAATTCCTCCTTAGTTCAAAAGAATACTTCAATTAGCTCATAAAGTAAAGAGGGATATATCTTCGATATGCAACTCATGTTATTGCTCCAGGTAATGACCTATCGTTGTATAACAAGATATTTTCTGTTCTTTTTACGTAAGCTCGGACTAATTATTTTCGATATCCCCTACACCAGTCCTTGCTCATCCAACTGCATTTGTCCATGTCTGACTGTCTATACTTGTAACTGCCTCTCAAATAATAAGTGGAATGAAAGCACATTTTGTCTTTTAAGTTTATATGTTAATAATTTTACCATGCAACAATAGAAAATTATTTTGAAATATAAATGACGACATCCAAATCTATATGTACATTGAGTTCTGATTTATATTTTTAATTAAATGATTGTAAGATAACAGATAAATAAGAAAATTTTGTCGGAGTCTTAAAACAACGACCTAAACCTAGCGCCAAAGACCTTCTTGATGAAAATTTCTAAAATTAGAAAATTAAAAGCCTATTTCGATCCAAGTTATTTGTATAGAAAAACTTATTATGCCATTTGGTTATACTGAAAAGTCCTTTCACTTAATTCATAATACTGTATTCAACCACCCATTGATTGATTGAAAAGGGATTTGGAATCCCAAAAGATAGCCAAATCAAGGCCCATTCTTAACCCGAGCGATTGCTCATAGGTCCCAAACGGATGCTCCTATAAATTTCAGTATTGGCCCCCAGCCCTCCTTGCCGGCATCGTGTACCACGTCCAGGAGGTGTGAGCCAAGGAATCTGTAACGTATTCCTGAGAGCGCGTGACAGTGACAAAAACAGTGGGTCACTGTTTCGGACTCTTCTCAGCAACCCTTGCATGTAGGATCATCAGCAAGTCTCCTTGTTCTCAGTGTCTGAGTTAAGGAGGTGCCTCCCCGCTTCAAGAATGGCTTTGACTTCTGCCTGGAAAACCGTGGCATGGCTTTCAAGGTGCATGGCAAAATCAATCAACCACCCATTTAACTGCCTCGAATTAAAAAAGTTGCATCCACAAATTGTATGCAGTAGGCACCAATTAACACGGAAAAAGTCTGTCTTTTTATACCCCAGATGAAATCTATAGGGTATACTAAATTTGTCATTCCGTTTGTAACGCACAGAAATAATAACGGTAGAGCAAAATGGATTGGACACCCACGCATAATATTAAAAATTATTTTGATTTTTGCATGTCCGCCCGTCCGTCCGTCCGTCCGTCTGTGCGCACGATAACTCGGGAACGCGTTCACTTAGAAAGCTGAAACTTTGTACATGGACTTTAAAAAAAAAGTAAAATTAAGTTAGAAAATAAAAAAAATTGGGCTACGCCTACGTGGGGTTGCCATTACAATAATTTCGTTTTCCACTATGTATTTGGCCACTACCTGAGAACGCGTCGACATAGAGAGATGATATTTGGTACATGGTGTTTTTATAGAAATGACAAAGAAGATATCAAAACTGGACTATATCGGGCAACGGTTTCTTGGTGTTGCCATATAAAAATTTAGGTTTTTTACATATGCTGTGAAAACGATCAGTCCTAGACATTTTTATTGTACTAAAAACTACTTCAGAATACGAAATCCTATAAAATTGGTTATAACAATGTTTTCTGTCCGACGAACCGTTCTAGAAATATATGTGAAAAACCACTTCAAAAATCAAACTTGCATAGATCGGTTACTATACGAAATTTTATACGGGCATTCATATAGGGAGTAATATAAGAATTGGTCTTAGACCAATTCTAGCTTTTTTACTTGTTTCGAAATGAGTTTAAAGCAAAAGTTTAGGAACGCGCATGTATAAATGTAATAAAACCACTACAAAAATAAATCTGCCCTCTAATTTTGTAAACCGACTAGAAATAGCCTATTATGATCACCTTGGTAATCTCTAAAAATTATCTTCAAATCAATCCAACTGGGACACTATTTGAGAGCAGCTCCACAGAGAGTGTTTTAAAAATTCTTTTCCCATGAATTTTTTTTAAAGTGATGTAAATTCTACCTCGCACGCAAAATCGAAACGAAACGATTATATGTCATTATCTAAATCTTATTACCCTCTTTCATTCCTCGGTCGAACTCCAAGTTCAGAAGCTGAAAAAATGTTTTTTTGATTATTCCACCGTAATTTCCAAAACTTTCCTTACTTCTACTCCGTGTGTGTCTTCAAATACCCTGAGGATTCTAAAAAATACCCCGAAAAACAAACGAGTGGTAGTCATTAGAAATATAAAAGTTTTGCATTTGTGTAAGCACATATCATTGAATAAATAACTAATAAGGGATCGGGGTATCGTGCAAATACAGTATACGTATGTAAGCCACGCAATGACAGTCGGACCTCACTAAATAAGTGAAGTTTTGACGTTTCCGAAAGTAATTATTTCAGAGTTCCGAGAGATCATTGAAACTTAGCGAAATTTAACGATTTTAATAAATATTATATAATTGAAATTCTGTTGCGTCGGAAGTTTGAAGCATTTAGTTTTATTGAACTCAGTGTTTTGTGAAATTAAAACTGTTACAAGGTATTAATTTACCGTGATGAATTGTGCGGTGCAATGTTGCAGAAATATTTAACGAAACTCCGGCGGCAGTGAATATATTTAAAAAAATAAATCTTTCTGTTTTATAATTATTCATGAAAAAAATGTTTAAATAAATACAACAGAAACAGAAAACAATACGAAAGTTTAAATCATGTTCTATTTATTTATTTGGAAAATGTCAGAAAATTTATTCTTTTCAATGGCATCCGTATAATTGTTTTACCTAAAGAAAGAGGACGCAAGCGCTTTGTTTATTTTACACAGCAAATTGGATTATAAAAATTGTCCCCCTTCAAAATGTCACGATTTCACTACTGCCATGAATAGACGAATACAAACACAGCACACTAATACATTTCGCGGGCGGCTTAGGTTTTCACCCGATATGCCGTTTCCTTATTAGTTATTTATTATTCAATGGCACATATTCAGAGATAGACAGTGACAAATAAAAACAAAAATGGAATTGAAAAGTGACAAATTATCATCTGCATCTCCTGCTGATGATTCACTTGATTTAATGCAATTATACCAATTATTCAATCCATACTAAACCTCAGATATACGCGTTACGATTCCCCGATTTATGTGTACCAGCGGTCTCCAATTAACTAGGTAATTCAATTACCCTGAAGCAAATACCCAGTTAAATTTACCCTATGAGTATCATAAACATAATATATGTATTATTAGTGTATAAATTGTTACCATATGTAGGTATCATTATGCAAGAGTTTAAGCTAAATTTTGTATTTTCCAAATTTTACCATATTTAAACCTACATTTCTACATCGAATTTTTTAATATAAATCACCCAAATAACATTATTAATTTAATATTTTTTATAATTTTTGATACTTATGAAATTTTTAAAGCTTGTCCATATTAGGCTGCCTAATTTTTAACTATAGCTTTCATTTTTTTAGTCTGAGGGAGCTGCAAAGTAAAGAATTTAGATATATCCTGAATTTTCTGAGAGAAGCAGGATCGATCTAGTGCGGCTCGAAATGTTAACCCATGAGGTCTAGGGGCACAATGAGAGGTCTAAGTGATGCAGGCTAGTTGGCTAGCTGTCCTTCCATTTGAATTTTGTTAAAGGTCACCCGTTCTTTCAAGAGATGTCACAGCAGCATAATAGTCTTTACAATAAATGAAAAGAGATCTTTTTTATATTGTTTAGCCATAACTTCGAAATGGAATAGGGAGGAAAAAAGTTGTGAGCCATTGAAAAGCTCGACCGATTGGCTTTTCGAAATTATCAACATTATGGCAATTAGCAATAACTTGTCATATCGACTCACTCGAGCACAGCCGCAATTTTGGATGCTGTGAGATCTAGTCTCGATCGTAAGGGAGGGTGCCGGTTTAGTCAGGATAACTTAGCTTTAAATTCAATTCAAATATAAATTTTATTCAATATCCTACCTAAATATCACAGTTCATTTGTTTTAATTCAAAATTCAAATTCTAATAATAACTTAATATCTATTAAAACTGCGAATACTATTAAAATTCAATTAAAATTCAACAATAACAATGACGACAAATTAAAAAATTCAAAATAAAAATTCAATATTAAAGTCGTGCTGCTGTGCCCACGCTCTCTGTCCTTATTTTCGTTCCTGGAAAGAAGAAGAAGAAAGTTTTTACTTCTTCGAAATTAGCTAGGGACAAATTTAAGCACAGAGTAGAATTTCTGAGAAAGAGAGCAACTATGTAGCAAAATTAGACTTCGGCTGCAACGTGCTGAAGCGTGTAAGCAGAATTATTCTACTGTTACAGCTAGTATTGAAACGCGTAGGCAGAATTATAGTCCCGCTACAACGTGCTGAGGCGTGTAAACAGAATTAAACTTCTGTTAAAGCGATTGTCAAAACGTCTGCGCAGAACAATACTTCAATCGCAACGTCCCTGGATGCGTGTATGCAGAATTAAACTTCTGTTACACGATTGGGGATCAAGTGTCAGATTTTTATGAGTGAGGATTTTAATAGAATTAGACTTCTATATGAAGGATAGAGCAAAATTATACTTTTGCTCCGAGGATGGGATTCAGATTAGACTCTGATGGAGGACCATTTTCAGATTAAACTCTGAAATTATAATATGCTGGCAAAAATTGGATGCTGGATATGAGTAGAATTATACTTCTACAATAATAGAATTAAACTTCTATATGAAGGATAGAACAAAATTATACTTTTGTTCAAAGGATAGCAAACAGATTAGCATTAGACTCTGGTGGAGGATGCTTTCAGATTAGATTCTGAAAACCACGTTAAAAACAGCAGCATGAAATTGGAATTAATGAGCTTCTGTGTGATTTATTATACTGATTATAATATTGCTAATCAACCTACGCGACGCCAGGTACTGAAAACTATAATTTATAGTCTTGCATCACAAAGTCATCCAACTGAGCTAAGGTTGAATGCAAGAAAATAAAAGAAATGTGAATTAACACAAGGTATATAACCAAACCCCACCTAAACATCGAAATGGTGGTGGTACTGAGAACTTCTTTTACTTCATTAACATACTGACCAAATCTCACAATTTGATCTTAGTGAAATCCAAACTTCGGGTCTGTAACTCTAATGTTAAATCTTTCGCGACATGTAAATAATTATTGTTTTTGCCATATCTTGGCTGGGTCTAGCAAGAAACATACTGTTACAAAAGTATATATTCAAAATATGCGGCTATCATAAAGCTAAGCTCAATATTGCTAAACAAAATTAATCAGTATACCGAGAATATCTGGCCTAATATCGCGGACATACCTGCTGTTTCAAAATTGAGATATTGATATTACAATTATGTCATATCGCAATAATAGAATTTCAGAGACACAATTACGGTTTATGATACTGAGAATAAATTAGAGAACTTACATTTGATTTGTCATTTGACTTAAGAATGTCCGCTTACGTACAAAATGCGAGCAAACATTGTGAAATTACTTGTCTATACCGATGGAAAATAAAAATGAAATAGACACTTCAACTTGACAAGTGTCAATTATTAAATGTCAGAAAAGTTGCAGCCGAAATTGCAGTATAAAATTCGGTTTGTGTATTAAATGATTATGGTTTATATCTAAGGTCACATTGCAATAAATCCTTTATACCGCGAAATTTTTGAGTATACACCAAGTGTATATAGAGTTGTTTCTCAGTATAAAGAGACACACTTGCGGCTTAGTGCAAACTGCAATATCGATAACGCAAGTCTGTCTCCGGTATAAGAATCAGTGTGTCTTGCAGAACCCTATACCATCATACATGAGCATAGGAGCTGCGACAGCCAGAGCTCCATACAATATGAATATTTTGAATTTTAAGACAGTTCATGATAAACGTTTTGTTTTGCTTCGATTGGAAGGTTTCTCTCAAGGAAGTTCCTGAATTGGTAATGACATAAGATTATGTGCCGAAGAGATTCCCATCATTTCAAATATTCAATTAGTCTGGTATACCTAGGACCAAACCTGAACCAATGTTCGTCGTAGAACAGAAGGAGTAAGAAAGTAATTAAGTTTGTGCTCTCAATTTTCACAATGGGCTTAAAATTAATGAGGGCAACGCCGGGGATGTTTAAGCAGTGGAACGTATTGCAAGCTAAGGTTTTGCCCGTTAATAATACCACCAGAAGTCACTATCATTCTTCAATGTACCAGAAGGCGGCGAAATAAAAATTTGTAGAGCCAATCAAGAGATATTTGATCTGCTAAATCACAGATACATATAGCGAACAATCTCTGGTATTCCATGTTCAATAAAATTCTTTCTAAGGCTCCGGGTCAAGTAGGATATCTGAAAAAAAGGTCAAGAAAAATATCAAATGCGAATATCTCTCGAACACATGGATAGGTAGAAAGGTAAATGGGTTATAACAGCGTTTTTGCTGGTCATGTCTGTGGTTCAGATGGGTGAATTTATTAACGTACGTAATCGGAAGGTATACCTATGGACCGAAAACGTTGCTTTATTGAAAGGCATTGGCAGAATGTACAAAATATTATTGCTGTTGTCCCCTTGGTACTTCCATGAACTTCTACTGTTCCATTAATGATGAAAGTCGAGTAACGTAACGACGATGCATATCAAGATCTACGTATAAGTGGAGCCGAAAAGATTCTTAATAGTTATAAAGTTTCCTTTTAAATGGGATATGTAAGAAAAACTGTTCAGCAGCTGCTGAGCTAAATGAGAAGCTTGGTATGTTGACATGACACTCGCCTTGAACCATAATCTAAATAACTGCTTGAGATGGCGAAAAAACTAGTTGCCTTAACTAAGTTGATTGACTTTATGTATATGTTTAATTTAAAATTATCTGTTAAATGAACAACAGTAAAATTAAGTTACTCAAACTTAACAAACCGTGAAAGAAGTGTCATGTAAAAAAATTACTGATACCCATCATAAATGCGTCCTGATTCTCAGATTAATTTTTCGATTTGAAATTCTTCAGTATTTTACAAGCAAATGTGTTCCATTCATTATGCTTTGTTTTCAGGATAAGCCACAAAAAACTGCTTCGCTTTTACTGATTAAATGAAACGCAAATGTCAAGGGGACGAGTATGTATACGCTTTTAAATAGTAAGCACCACGACACATTTCAATTTATAACTGTAACAATTCCATTTTTTTTTTCGGTATTTCTCGACTTCCTTGATCCCTTTTAAGTCAGCAAAAAACTAGTTTTAATAATTGAAATGTGCCGGAAAGTATGAATAAAGATCCGTTGACTGTGCCAAGGCCCCCATTGTTCAAATTCATTAAGGCACTACGGATGGTACATAAAAGGATAAAAAAAAAACGAGCGAACCATAGAACAACAAAAAACGCAACCTACTGCTACAGTTAAACTTTTTATCCAAACGGGCCCGGCTTTGAGTGTTAACAAGATGAAAAACAGCATCCAAAGCACTCT
This sequence comes from Dioctria linearis, assembly GCA_963930735.1. Lineage (NCBI taxonomy): Eukaryota > Metazoa > Arthropoda > Insecta > Diptera > Asilidae > Dioctria > Dioctria linearis. Next base: position 122,631,321 of record OZ005743.1, on the reverse strand, counting down.
CACACCGAGAGCAAGGAGCAACAAAGCAGAACTTTCACATAAATCCTGTCATGTTTTAATATGTTTCATGGACTTGATACTCGCTGATACCAGCAAGCCCATAAAACTCAATTGTCCTCGTAAATAAAACTACAATTGAGTGCGAACATGACCATAAAAAACTTTCTCCCGGCAGTTGTGGCAGCAAAAAAATTGACATCACCTTCCCTTTATACCAGGGGTGGTGAACTCTTTTTGACCCACCCTTTTTGTAAAGTTTTTTGTATCATTTTTTTAGGCAAAAAGTGTATCTATAGACTTTGATTTCACAGATAAAGTTAACTTGCCTATTGTTCAATATGCGTCAAGTTCTTTGAAGTAAATTATATGCAGGAATGAACATCTGCGAGAAATAATTAACAAAAGACTTGTGAATTTCGTAGATATAATTTCGTTCTTACATTTCATGAGGTTGTTTAACAATTAGACTATCAAAATTTTATGAGGTGTTATTTAGAAAAATTATACATATGGCACTTAACCTAACGGTCTAAGATATTATTAACTTCTTTAAATCTATGCGACGAATCGGGCGTGGTGAAATCCACTTGCAATAAAATACATATATTTGATGTAAACAAAACTGCATAGGAAAAAACCAAAATTCACCTAAAAAATTAAAAAGAAAACACCATTTTGAAAAATTGGAAAGATCTATATAAATAAAAATGGAATTGGCAACCCGTTCTTGGTGTTGCCATACAAAACTTTGGTTTTTCCTTATATGTATATTTGGAAATTGCCTGAAACGTGTCGACGTGAAGAGTTAAAATTTTGTACATGGCGTTTTTAAAAAAATGTAAATTCAAGTTCAAAAATGGGACCAATTGGACAACTACTTCATAGGGTTACCATTCAAAAATTTCGTTTTTTACTATATATTTGGGCACTGCCTGAGATCGCTTCGACTTGGAGAGCTCAAATTTTGTGCACTTCATTTTAATATAAATTGCCAATACATCTTCAAAAGTGAACTAAATCGGGTTAGCCCTTCTTGGTATTGCCATACAAAACTTTGGAGTTTAACTGTATACTTGGAAGCTGCCTGAGAGGACGGCCAGGCTTATATTTTGTGCACGGCGTTTTCATAAAAATTGTCAATATAGTGTTGCCTACAAAACTTCAGTTTTTCACTGTATTTTTGGAGTCTGCCTCACGTGTGGACGCAGCCAGCTAAAGTTTTGTACGCGGGAGATTTTAAAAAAAGGAAAATTTAGGTTCGAAAATGGGACCAATAGAGCAACTCCTTCGCAGGATTGCTATACATAAATTTAGTTTTTTACTATATATATGGGCACTGCCTGTGAACGCGGACGTAGAGAGCTGCACTCTCCCACACATATGAACGTATAAACGCAACCACATACACACACAGGGTGAAACCCTAAGGTACGAAAACGCGCGATAAAGTCAGATGATAGCTTAGTTATTATGCATCTATAACCACCCGACCCTTTCAACCCCAACCCCCACCCATTTAGGGCATCTATATTATCGCCAGGCAACGCCGGCGGGCTTCCCTAGTTATTGATAAATTGTAGAAATTGAATGTCTCGCACTGTATATCATCAGTGTTGCTGCCGATCTTGATTATTATGTATCCGAATTTTCGGAAAAATGTATCCAAAGAACTAAAAATGTATGATATAACTGTCAAACGATAGCATAACGATTTAAAATCACAGTAAGGATGATAAGAATATTGCCAATTTTAAGGCTGGGTCGCTGTCAAAAATTGGACTTCTCGGTGCACAATTCGCAAGAGGGGGCAGGGTGTTTAGATTTTTAAATAACTCGCAAATTGATTGATATTGTTTGTTTGCTAACACCAAACTTCAACGATAATTTATAAACACTCTGAGATGGGTCAGACACAACGGTTCCCCGCAAGGAGGATTTACATTATGATGGTACCCATTTTTTCAAGATGTAGTGTGGGTGATAGCTTATTGAAATTTAAATCCTACGAAAGCAAACACTGCAATACCTCACACATAAACTCCCCACTGATTTTATGGCAAAAAACGAAAACAATTATCGCAAATTGTCAAAATGGAATATCTATTTGCAAATCATTTAAAATAAGTTTCGAAAATGACTATTGCAACTAATCTGTGGGTGCACTGCTTCCTGTTTCTAGACGAGGGACTACCTCCGAAATAACTTGAATCCTTTCCATAAAAAAATAATTAAAATCTTTACATTTCACCATATTTAATTACAACTTAAAAAAAGTGTTTAAATTTTCTTTCATTTTGACAGATAATTTAATATACATATATTAGCTATAAAATTATACTAAAGCGTGTTGCCAGTTGTCAAAATTACCAGATTAGTGTTATCAGTAACAATGTTTTAGTTCCAGCACCCATAACAACTTTTTATGCTTGAGAACTTTTTATGGGAATAAGGTTTTCGGACACGTACATATTGGCAAAATAAGATCTGGAAAAAATCCAAAAGGCGTTTGCTTTTTTCTTTACTTATAAATAAATTTCCCATGTTTATCTTCCTCATAATATCTCGATCTGGAAATTATTTTTGTTGAGAATCGAATGGTCGGAAATTATCACTATTATGAAGTGTTCCTACGTAGCAGACAGTATCAATCAAACTGGTTCGACAAATTTCGTTCAAGTAACTTTGATCTCACAAATGCGCCACGCGATTGCCCAGAATCAAAGGTCAATAATGACGAACTTAAAGAGGCTTATGATGGCATGCATGTTTTTCAGACATTATGAGGGAGATTATATACCTACGTCGGATATTTATTTTTATTTATGAGTGACGAGAAAAGCAAACGGCTTCTGCATTTTTTCCAGACCTCATTTTGTCAATACATATGTACGTGTCCGGAAAACTTTATTCCCATAAAAAGTTGTTATGGGTGCTGGAACTAAAACATTGTTGCTGACAACACTATTCTGTTTATTTTGACAACTTGCAACACGTTTTACTATAATTTTATAGCTACTAATCTGTTAGTTTTTACAGCTGGCAACACGTTTTAGTATAATTTTATTGCTAATATTTACTAAATTATCTGTCAAAATGAAAAATAATTCAAATACGTTTTTAAGTTGTAATTAAATATGGTGAAATGGAAAGATTTTAAATATTTTTTTATGGAAATCTCCAACTCTGCCATAGCGCAAAAGAAAAAATTAATAAACTTGTGCCATTCTAGCCTATAGCAAAATGGCAATGCGCTCAGTCCATTGATAAAGGTCAGTGAAAATACCCTATGATTTCATTTAGGGCACGATAAGCAGAGTAATAAGGTATGATCGCCCGGGCTGTCAAGTGATAATATTTATGTAAATTTATTCCACTGGTTCCATTAAAAATGTTGCAATAAATATCATATGAGTCTCTTCCCATAAATATACATTGAATTTGTTAGTTTAAGGCTCATTTCAAAAAAATCAGTTCAGAGTGTGTTTTGGTAATGGAAATTTTCTCAAATAGAAGGCAAATTTGCAATGCATCATAACGTAGTTTAAAAAGTGGGGTTAGTGGCAAATTAAATTGAGGAATACAATTCTAATAATCTTCCTTCAATTTATCTTTATGTTTAGAAAGTAAAATGGTACTTATTTTAAGATTTTAAATGGATCCAGTAGAATAAATTTACATAAATATTAAACTTTATATATTTCATTATTTAAGAAACGCGTCATGACAACATAACACAGAAAATGGCGAATCTGTGGTACCTTGTTAGTTTGTATACCGTGATCTAGGGTATCAAAATTGTGTTACGTATGAACGGAGCCTCATATGTCGTGTCCACGTGTTTTTTTTTCTTTTCTTTTTCTGAAAATCCTGGGAAAGTGATAAAAACATCCTTTTTCTCAAGTAGGTACATAGTAAATACAGCTGATAAAAGTATGTACATACCTTCATATATTTACATTAAAACTTCCGCAGTAAAAACTAAAAAGAGAAAATAAAACGAAAAATTAAAAAATTGTCGCATAATTTCGCAGCAAAAATCTCCAGAGAAAATTTATCTTCTGTAATGGACAACATTAACCCATTTTATCTCGAACGGGGTAACCGCTCCTCCTTCACTTCAAATTCTTATCCGTGGCTAACAATTAACATGAATATAATATTGAGTCTGGCTTTTCGAGTTTGTAGGCGTAGATTTCAGCGAGACATCCAAGGCTAGGGTAAGCGGAGCACAGTTGAAGGGTTAAACGAAATGTAAAATCGATACAAACAACATGGATAAAGCGGTGTAAGGATTATGTCCTTGCATTGGATATACATGCATACATATGCAGATGATGATGATGATACATACATACCTATATAAAAACGCTTTTCTTATTACCATTTCCGTCGTCAATAAAGTGGGAAGTAAATGTAGTATATCTGGTGAAAAAAAGACAATATCAACAGAATTAAACACCGCAACTTCAGTAAGTACGAAAACTTGTTACATATCTGTCTAGAGTCAATTAATCTCAATGAAAGTTGATAGATTACACGCAGAGTATGTGTCATCGAAATGTTAAAAGAAAAAAATGTTCACCCCTCAAGCCATCCCTAGTGATCTAATTTTTTGCGAAATACACTTACGTCAAACCGCATTGTAATCAACTTTTTATGAACTATTGACACTGACACTATTTGGAAGCCGTAATAGGGCTAACTGCAAGGAAAAAAAGACATCAATAACTCTCCCTGAAATTGGCATATAAAAACCATCGCACTTAAGCCCATCATCCAGATAATAGGAAAGGGACAACTATAATCCACTCTGGCCTACAAAAAAAAATTTCTACCTGTCAGAGGCTTTTTTTCCAGACGATTTAGGGTGCGGGGTTCAATAACGACGCACATCTTTTTTTTCTTTTTTTTTTTAGGAAGACCAGGCACCCTTTATCCGTTATTCTGTGTAGAGCCTTCTATAACCTTGATCGTTTGATTTATGTTATTGATCTTTTGGCATCGATTACCTGTGTTTTGATCGTATCAATCACCTTTCTGGGAACTACAAGAATCGTGATCATCTCTCTTCTTCCATGAAGGGCTACAAATTGTTTTGTGGGGAATCTATTTAGAATTTTCAATGAAGTGCATTCGGTGATTGATTGCTGATCGTTTGAAAAGAGGCACGTGTCAAACGATGCACCTAAACCGTACAGGTGAATCCACTTTAAAGAAGGATCGAAATGAAATTGAGAATAATGTGGATGAATAAATTTCATGTGCAATTCATTTAAATCAGCCATTAATAAAAACGTATTAATCTTCTATTATTTTTTTGTTTATAAATAGTTTCAATAATTTTACTTGAAAACGTATTATAGTGTAGGTGTTTTTTAGCGCAACTGTAATAACACCGCTTCTACATTCACTCAGTAAAAAAAAATTGAGCTGACTGCCTTGCACTGTTCTGATATTTAAGAAATTATTAATGGGCGGCTTTGTGAAATAAAAGTGTGTAAATGATCATTATAAAAATAATCAAATATTGTTTTCAAAATGGCTGCTATAAGTAGTTTTACTATTTCCGCTTGATAATTTTAGGTGTAACGTTATTTCTTATTCCTCGTCAGAAATAAATTGTTATTTATTACAATCAGCTTGCGCGGCATGTAAGTTTTCTTGCTAACTTATTACAATGTAAGAGCCATCATTATAGCAAAGAACCTATCTACATAGTTGTAAATCAATAATTTTTAGCTAATTAAGGGGCAACGAGATACAAGTAACATTTTGTTAAAAATTGAGATGAGTATGTAAATGCAAACTAGATATATAGTTATAAAAAATAGTGCCAAAAAGATATAACTAAATTCCTATCGCCTGCTATTTTATAGCAGCCCTTATTTTAACGAAGTACAAGTAGGCGGTTTTGTTCATAGGCACTTCTTACAGGGAAGGGGGTATAAGAGTTTGCAAAGGATTAAATTATTACCTTTTTACTAAACTAAAAACCACCGAACAATGTTTTAACCACATCAAAAAATTATTAAGATAGGCGAATTATTTTTATTATAATTACATAAAATTAAGACCTTATAATACCTTAAAGAGAATTTAGGATGTTCAAATCTTTAGAGTTTGACATCTCAAAAGTGTGTAAATTACAGCTGATTGTACGATTATGGTAATTTTAGTTTTTAACTAAGTATAATTACTAAATTTTGCCAATTACTAAATATTATTAAATGCAGCCACCTAACAATACAATTATATTTGTTCACTCAAGTAATTAAAAGTAATCTCAAGCTACTTCGAAACTACTATGAAAATTATTTTCAAAGAAATATGACAGACTTTACTCTTATGGAAAAATATCATATCATGGGAGTATTAGATTATATACCTCAATTAAGTTAAGAACACCATTTCATGGTAGAAAAGTTTTGAATACGTCAGAATTTAGGTCTCAATTAGGGTTAATTTAATGCCATTTTTTACAAAAATCGATGTTATTAAAACTTAGGACCACCACTACTGAAAATAGGTTAAATAGTATTGTCAAAATAATGAGTACTGCATAATATATTAGGGCATAACTAGAGCTAATTTACTGTCTCTTCCCCGAAAGTAAAAAAGTAATCGTGGCCAAGAAAACATGAACATAAAAATTTTACAATAAAATGCTTCATCGAGCTTGGGCCTACACATTATAATATTTTTGTGTTTTTCAATAGCATTAAAATCTGTGCTTAATAAATAATACTGGAAATTAATTGAATACTCTAAGCCAGGGGTCGGTAACCTGCGGCTCGCGAGCCACATGCGGCGGTGATGTGAAGCTGCGGCTCTTTAATTCCATACGTAAATATTATTTATTTTATCAAAAAAAAAAAAAAAACATTTAAAAATCGTTCTGAATCGATTAACGAGATTAGCGGGGACTGGGACCGATTCTATCTCTCAGCCACTTGTACTCAATGATCCCACTTGGATACAATTGGATCATTTTGGATACATTTTACTTGAAATTCTTGAAATGGATACTTTGATACCTTTTTTAGAGATGGATACATTTTTTTAATTTAAAATAATTTTTAAGCATATTGTTATATTCTCAATTCAATATTTATTAAATGTTCATTTAACTTGAATTTTGAATCCTGAAACGTATAGCGTATAGCAAAAAAACTATTCTTCCTTTAATTGATACTTTTCCAAACATTACTACATATCGAAAAGCAATTTTTAATGAATGGCGTATGCTTTCTTTTCGAAAATATTTAAATTTTAACGACGATATTGAATTTTTTTGCTAAATTTAAGCATTCAGAAAACATACGAACAATCGGTACTTGAAGATTTATGTAATTTTGTTCTGCGTATTTGAAGTTTGCCGCATAGTTCAGCTCAGATAAACCTAATAAAAAATAAAAAATTTCTAATACTTTACGTTGACAACCATCGATTCGAAAATCTTAGCAAAAGAACTTGAATCAGAATATTTTGCTTAACTGGAAAAGATTTTTTTGGAAAAGATTTTTTTGGTTTTTTATTAGTTATCTGTTAGTACCCAGAAAAAGGTTATGTTAATTTATTTTGTATTTTAAAAACTGATAATGATTGTAAAATTCGATACGGTAACTCGAATAGCTGAATCTAAAATGAGCTGAATCTAAAACTTCAAGGAAAGGGAAATCCAGCCTATGTTTTTGGTATAAGAATTGGTTTGTTTTGAAGAAAAATTAATTCTTTTTGCAGAAGATATTCAGAGCGGTCAATTACTTCATTTTCAATTTCTAAAGGAATATCGCGATAAAACCAGTGCAACTGTTTACACGAATTACTTCAGCACAGTTATAAAAAAAATTAAAGATGAATTTGCTGACAGATTTGAGTAATTCAAAACCAACAAAGCCGCTCTAGCATTCATAGTAAGTCCTACTATCAACACAAATAGTAACGAAATCCACATTGAGCCATTTTGGAATTGATACTGGATCTGTAGAAATGCAATTGATCCATTTAAAAAGTAAAGCTTTGTGGAATGGAAAATTTACAAAGTTGAAAAGTAAGTTGGAAGAGTTGGAAGTCCAAAAATGTATGTACGTAACGCAACAAAAGTGGACAGCATTAAAAGAAATGCCGCGAGTTGAGGCAAGTTCGACGCATGGAATAGTCTTCCAGATTGCTACAGTGAGGTGAAGAAGTAAGAAGAAATTTAAGTAAATGTTTAATTGTTTTAATTTTTTACTTAAATAATATGTAATTATCTAATAATGCCATATATATATTATCTAATTTGTTGTGAAAAATACTACTTAGGTATATATGAATAAATAGATATTTTTTCTTATGAATAAATAGATTAGTTTTTTTTTATCAAAAAACTTTATTTATGCGAGTACTATTTATTGTTAGCAAGAAAAAATTTGGTGGCTCTTTAAAAACTTTGAAAATTTTGTAAATTGTAATTTTTGACTCTTCCGACCCAAAAGCTTGCCGACCCCTGCTCTAAACCCTTCCGGATTGATAGTGGGTAGTAGGACCTTAACCATATAAATGTAAAGAAAATATTATTAATTGATTTTTTTTCTATTGCTAATATCCGACAATTTAGATAAATAACCATGAATCATTGGTTAGTGAAACGGTGAAAGAGGAATGTCCATTTTAGGCCCGACCGATGCATTATGATACTGTGAACATATTTCGTTAACAATGTTTATTTCGATTATGTAAGTGGGGGAAGCCTGGGGTCAAAGTTTGATCTAGTACATTTTGGGAAATTTAGGGCAGAATCGAATTCCTTAAGTCCTGAGAAGAAATTTGAGTATACACACTCCTATACTCGGAGGCTGTTATAGCTAGATATAGCCATCCCCATATTAGCTTTTTTAGTATTTCCCTCTTTTTTATTCGAATTGAGGTACTAGATTTTTTGCACCTTAGATCGCCTCTAACTCAGTAGTGTTATGTCCGATCGGAAAACGGGTTTCACTGCTTACCTCAGCTGATCACCAACTACAATTCGCGAAAGAAAATTTTTCTTTTCATACTTTCTGGGTGGGGTAAGGAACCCCCGGCGGGAGGAGGGTGCTTTTAATACGGCATGTTGCATATCAAATTAAAGGTGTCGCCGGATACTATCGGCTGGTGTACTTTTTTCTCGATTCAGAAAACTTTCTCGTTACGTTTTTTCCACCGAAAAACCCGTTTTCATGCACTTCACATACACCGCCAGCTAATACATTTCGCATGTAATTTTGCAGTTCTTCCGTCATGGCCATTACTGCTGTGTTGTGAATATTTTTCTCATAGGAAGTTATTTTTCTCGACTGACCAATTCCTCACAATCACGAGAAGTAGAATCGTCATACTGTCACCATATACCGGATTTCCGAAGACAACATACAGCATAATGGTTGATTGCAGACATCTGCACCAACCTAATTAGCATGTATAGAATATCATTGTGGCAATAAATTAGACCTAATTGAGACCTAAAATATTATGCAGGGCAAGCTATTGTGACAATATTATTTAACCTATTTTCAGTAATGGTGGTACTAACATTTAATAAAGTTGGATTATCCATATATTTTTGTAAAAAGTACTGGAGCATTAAATTCGGGGATGTGGCATTAAATTAGCCCTAATTGAGCCCTAAATTTTGACGTATGACGCCATGAAATGGCGGTCTTAACTTAATTATTGACGTAGATTATTTGAGTGGGGAGTATGATCACAACTTTTTCACTGTGGCTCTCATAAGAAATACCATTCATAGAAATCACGAACTTGAAATCTGGATTATACAAAGGCGGAATAGAATAGCAATAAGCATATTTTTTTCTTTCAAAAGTTTTGTTACACGATAGCAGCCACATTTAATAGTGTGTTATCGTGACCCCTTGTGTTGACTTTTTTGTTTTGTGAAAATGCTAAAAAAATAGAGCATACAGTAACAGTTGTATAACGTGATACATCGTAGTGATAAATGAAGAGCTTTGATGATCGGAAATATTTCGGTGACCTTCGCTGAGAGCTATGTTTCTGTGTTTCAGAATCATAGTGAAATAGTGTCAATGGCTTGAGTACCTCCCATAAGTAGCTTTTAACCTTGTTCATATCTCATGAATCCTAATAGGCCTACTATCATGTATAATAAGGAAAGCCGATAAACGGGTTACCTTTCCGGTGTTAGTCTGAGTTCTGTGGCATCTTCGAAGGACTCATACCAATGATATGTTCTAGCATGCAAGCAAGAGACACATAATCATCACTGAATTTTTTTAAAGCCTGTCAATATCATGTTCCTAATCAAAATGACACAATACACTTAATTAACTATAATGAGCATTATTAAATCCTGAAATATACCAAAACATGATTATTACAAATAAAAATCTAAAAATTAACAATAGACTCACCGAAATTCGTCATACATCCCAATGTTTACATTTTACAATGTCATCAAACAAAATTAGAGATTACTCTTTGAGATTTTTTACCGGGGCAAACTTATATTTGTTCAAGAAGACATTTTTTTTATTCTCTTTTCTTTTGCTTTTGCTATATTACGGAGAATCCAAAAAAATGCCTTCTTGAACAAGTGTCATCAAAGTGACATCATATCAGCTGTTTCTTACTCATTCAGAAATCAAGAGGCGTTATCAGGGCAACACCATGCGTAAAGAGAGCTGGTAACAGCAGTTATTAAAAGGCGACGAGCCTGAGCGACAATCACCCAAAGAGGACAAGTAAAGACATGAACCTGAACTGAAGGCTAAAGATGAGCCCCAAGGATCAAACGATGAAAATACAGAAAACATCGACTTGACTTGACTGCAACCATCACTCATTCTTGTTTCAGAGTTTAATCAGTAAACATCTTCCATCAGAGTCTAATCTGAGTTTCCCATCCTATATTCAAAAGTCTAAAAGTTTAATTCGATCTACAAATCCTACTAAATCTAATACGAATCCTGTTAAATCCTTTACACAGAAGTTTAATTCTACTCATAAATCTTTATGCAGAAATCTAATTCTGCTCCAAAGTTTTAATTTTACCTCCCAACACTGAAGTAGAAGCCTAATTCCACTACACTGCTACACACATTGAAGTAGAAGTCTCATTCTGCTACACTGCTGCACACATTGGAGTAGAAGTCTCATTCTGCTACACTACTGCACACATTGAAACAGAACTCTAATTCTGTTGCCTTGCGGGACACACTTAAGCAGAAGTCCAATTCTTCTTGCACATACAGAAGCAGAAGTGTAATTCTAATTTATGGAAGGATAATTTCTATAAATTAAAATACATTCTTCTTCTTCTTTCAGGAACAACTATATTTCTATACTATATTATTGAATTTTACTATTTTTTTTTCTTTTTTATACTGTGGTAAATTGATATTCTACACATAATTAGATGCTTAGATTTAATAATATTTTGAATTTGTAATAATGATTTTTATGAAAACGGATTAAATATATTTCAGAACAAAAATGAGAGACCGTAAATTACTAATTTTTGACAATCAACTAAAAAGTCTTTCTTTGCTTATTAAGGAAAAGAATTTAATTGAGAGACTAATTGTAGTTCTAAATATATTGGAAAACATTGATATGAATAATAGGCCAGTCAAAGAAGACAATCAATTCACATTACTGCCAACAGTTATTAAATTTTAACAATTTTTAACTAAAATGAATTGGTAATGAATTAAAGTCAGAATGCACTCCTAAAACTGCGACAAATCAGTCAACTGCTTCTGAGGTTGTGACAAAAATTTCATATTGTGGTAAATAGATATCTACACCTAATTAGAGCAGTACAAGTGTTTAAATGTAATGTGAAGCGTCATTTTCAGCTTCCTGAACTGAATAAAAACACGAACAACTCAGTAGAAAAGCTCATTTCATTTAGGTGTACTATATATTTTGACATTAAAAATCAATAGAAAAGCTCATTTCATTTAGGTGTATATTTTGACATTAAAGTATGACATAAGATCAGAATACCCCCCCCCCCCCACATTTGTTACCTATGTATATATCGTGGTGATAAGGATTGACTTAGGTAGAGATGAATTTTTACATTATTGTGGTACATACTTATGTTTCTAAAAAACGCCCATTGGTGTGCTGTACGTACCTCATGATGTTCGTGATACGTTGGATGAATACAGCTCCAAGATCCTTTTAGTTGAACAGCCCATTTTTTTTTTAGATGATTATAATATTCTTAACTGAACTTTTTTTCTTCAAAAATTATAGGTATGTGCCCAGATTAACTTTTAGTCAGAATAACAAGATCGATTGAGAGCAAATTTGGTCGTACACGTTTTCTATTGTTACCAAAACTCATCCTTTGATTAAGAAAATTGTCCATCTTCAAGAGAATATTTTTTTAAATTTCTATTTATTAACTCTTCTATTGTAAGCGTTCGATCACAAATCCACCATGCATGCTAAAATATTAACTCTCCACTATCCACTAATACAACATTATAGTTTTTTATTGCATTTTTCTTGTTCCCACTAAACTGCTAGATAAATATTTGAAGTTCGACTCTTTATAATTGGGGCTATTTATGAAAATTTACTTACAGCATTAAAATTTGTTTTGCCATAATATTTGTATGCCCTCTATGAGGTTTATTATTTAAACGAAGAAAATAAAAACAAAATTAAGTATTTCATTTTGTTTGTCAAAGGCCGAGAAATATATATCAGCTGGCCAGTCACTATTTACAATCTTAAAGACATTATCACATGCGATAAAATTGGTGGATATAGCACTGACAAAAATCTAGCCACAAAAAGCTATAAAACTATCTCGCGAGAATCTACTCTCATGCGATCACGTTGTATACCACAATTATAACAAGCACGTTAATAACTCATCTGGTTCACGTCAACGCACACGCAAGTATCATAACCGAATTAATATCACAATAACAACCACAATTTAAGTTAATAAAATAAAACTGTTGGCACTCACCATAGTTATCAGGCTTAGCTTTACGTGAATTGCTGACTCATAGTGACCTGCTATATCCATATCCCTATCCCTCGCTGAATGTTCCAGGTGGAGTATCCATTTCCAGGAGCTCTCTAGCGCTACACTTCACCAACACGAAACACAAACAAGTGCATTAAGTTTTTTTTTCGAACCTCTGCGCCTGTATCCCGCACTTAATTAAGGAAAACGAATTAAATTAAATTATTTCAATAAATTCTCGTACTGCACTACGCGTCGACCACTATTCGACCGGCATGCCTACTTAGCTTACTTTAAAAAGTAAACATGAAGCTGACAGCCACACACTAAAGGACTGACCCACGTTCAGTAAAGTAACCCTGGTAGACATATCATGATGAGCTCATCAATGAGCACTCAGATGAACGTACTGATGAAATTTATTCGCGTTTGAATCAAAACTGGGAAAAAATCATTTATTTACTTGTTCACATCTGTATGTGCATGAGATATTGCTTCTCTTTCACTTATTTAGAAATGTATACTTTGCTTCTCCTTTATACATTTTACAATATTAGATGAGTACATAATGAGTGTCACGTTGAGCTTATTAATGAACATGTCAATGCGTGTCACGATGAGCTTATTAATGAGGATGTCAATGAGTGTCACAATGAGCTTATTAATGAGCATATCAATGAGTGACATGATGAGTTCATAAATGAGAATCTGATATTAAGATTGATTTCATATATTTTTTTCGACGCTGAGGCGTAAGAAAATCGACATAACGTTTTGTTCAGTACATGGGCGACAGACTTTCCGTGGAAAAACAAATCTAAAAATTTAAATAAATAAATCACAAAAATCAATTCAAGTTTTCCTAGTAGAAATGTCATCTGACACGGTGATGACAAGAATAAATATTTATTTATTGCTCGTAGCAGATCCATGATATCCAATGAGCTCTTCGATTAATTTAATGAATGCTCATCTGGAGGCTCATCGGGACTTAATTTTCTATGTGTTCTTCATGAATTGCAAAGACCTTGAAGCTTTTCAGTCAAATTAGAAGGCAAAAGGCAAGGTAAAACTGTGAGCAATTTCTACTAGGGTAACCACGGTGCACCCACACCATAACTTAAGTTCAATTCTTTCCATTATCCGCACAGTCGCCTACAATCGATTTTAAAGAAAGTTGCCATCCACTTTCCTGAAGCTCTATTTTTGTGGGACGATATTTATGAAGTAAAACGAAAAAGTTAACAATATGTTTAACGCTTGCCCAGCTCGAAGTTAGTCTGGCATACAAAAGAAGTACATAAGGATGTTGCAGCAAACTTCTTACTCGACGTTATAACTTCGATTGTAAATAATTAGAAATTGCGGTAGTTTCTGTTCCTAATTAACCGCTATTAGTATCGCAAGAAACGCTATCGACATACTCTTATCAAATGAAATTTAGAAGCATAAAGTCTCCTTTGTTATTTGAAATTATTCTGATTTCAAATGGTCAAATATTGCTTAAAAACTCCCTCATATCCTTACAGGTCGTGAAGTAAGAAGAAAGTATAAATATAAATCGTAAACAATTAAATTTTAGAAATGTGACAGTTCAAAATAAAGAGACGACTCTAAAAATGGCAGAATACGAAAAAATTATTGTTGTTAACGTGTTTTTAAAATAAAATAAAAGTTTGAGGTTAAAAATTGTAGAATGTACGATCGCCTCGTCTGTTTTAGTACGAAAACAGAATAATCTCAATTTTTGATGGCGTCATTTATAAAGATGCCATAAATGGCGGATTGTAAAAACTCAATCGAAATCTGCAGCAAGTTTTGAATAAAGGGCTTAATAAAGAGAGATTAAATTGCATGCATTTATAAACTCAGCGATCTATATGTACACCAGCTAGGTACCTGGAAGCATAATTCGAATTTCCATTAATTTTGTTTAGCACTTTATCCTCAAAATGGGCTTATACCTCTTGTTCCTTTTGAGTTGGTATTATTTTTTTCCTTTTACAATATTCACAAAAACGTATTCAAAAGAAAGCATAGAGTTTTTTTTTTAGCCGTAAATAACAACCAAAGATGGAAACTTACAACAGCTTTTATGCATTTTTCGTGAAAGGATTTTTATATTTGGCTCTCACTATACCACCAAACAGAAGTGAAGAGTGGGAGGAAGTCGTATTCGGTGGTCGTCCAAATGAACCACCCAAATCAAAAAGAGAAGGAAAAATGAGTTGCTAGAAAAAAGTTCATAGCAATACAGGAGCATAATTTTCCGGCTTCAAAGACGAAGTAAAATTTTTAAAACCAAAAGAAGAATAATGCCAGACCACTCCATCTCATTTCTCCCAATGACGTCCGTCGGTCGACGGCTGACGGCTCGTTCCCAAATCAACCCAACATCCCCAAACCCATTGGGCCACTGGGGGCCCCCCAGTAAAATTAAGCCGAATAGCATTTTCTTTTACACTAGAGCTCTCATTAGGCCGGTGTTGTTTTTCAATTTCTTTTCTGC
Organism: Dioctria linearis; assembly: GCA_963930735.1. Taxonomy (NCBI): domain Eukaryota; kingdom Metazoa; phylum Arthropoda; class Insecta; order Diptera; family Asilidae; genus Dioctria; species Dioctria linearis. Next base: position 122,615,821 of record OZ005743.1, on the reverse strand, counting down.
CTTCCCCTCTTGTGGAGGCGAAAAGTCCTTTTTATTATTAAAGAAAATACCTTCATAATGTACACCCCTGGAGATGTATACATTGACACGAAACTTTTTCTAATTATTTTTCTTTTTATTAATAAAACTGAAAGATACGCCGGAAAAGGACTACGGCTAAAAAGTTTTCGCCTGACTGAACAGAGAATAGCGAAGGCGAGGCCGTATAAAAGTGAAGGCATGTTGTGGCTGAGGAATCCGCGCGCAAAATCCCGGCTAGACCTATGCAAATATTTGTCAATTAAAATTTTTCTCTAATTGCGGATTTTCGTGCCCAAGAGAAATTGGTGTGGGACTTTATTAAGAAAAGATTTAGGTGTTAGCGGTTTTTGTGCCTCTTCAATGCGACGACTTTTTCCCTTAATTACGGCCAAAGAGAATTCCCTCTGTGATTAAATGGAATGCGACAATCCGATGAATGAACAAGGAAATTACTCCGCCAAGGTGAGAGGTGATAAAGGAGTTTTTCGTTTTTTTTTTTTAATTCTTGCCGTTTTAGCCGTTAATCACAGCTCCATAATTAAAAAGTCGCTGATATATTTTTATCGCCACAACCTCAGTTATGAATGTCTGTCGGCATACTTTCTTTATCTAATTAAGAGGTGAAGAAGTTGAAAGCTTTGACTGATATAGGAGAAATTAATTGGCGTCAATAAGTTTTCTGGCACTTGTTTAATTGCCGTGAAATTGATACGGGTATTTCTGGATTTAATATTGAAAACCGAATACAAACATTGTAACGTGCAAAAACATAATAAATCTTAATCTATGATTGCACGGCACATCGAAATAAATATCAATGGTATTTAATCGTAGGTAATGTATTAATTCTTGACTTTGAAATGCTGATAAACAGGGTTTAAATTCGGAGACGCAATATTCTAGTACAAGCACGTAGCACGATTCATTGGGGTAATGGAAGTATACATAATCGCTTCGTTGGATTTTACCGTCAGATATTACAAAAGATCTCTCAAGAACATTTCTCAACCGGAATTAATACAGCTCCCAAGAAAAACATATGTGCATAATAAATCGTCTACATGAACACGATACATCCTCACTGCCGACACATACCTATGTTTGTTCAAAAAAATTCCTTATCTCGGTTTTGGAGGACCATATTAAAAACTCAGAATATTCTATTCTTAGTAGTGATAAGAGTAGATTTATCCTGCTTCTGGATGGATGAGTACCGAAGAATTACCTATTTCATTACCGCAGGCATGTTAGTACAGGCATTGTGCACAGATTTGTGAAGAGCATGCAGTTTTGAAATAAGTAATGTTTATACGGTATATTGGATTTTTTGATCTAAAGTTGTAACTTATACTTATCTCTGGGTTCAGCCCTTCCAATCGCTCTGAAATCGAAAGAACCAAGCTTGCAAAACTCTTTGGGTAATTAAACCAAAATAAAAATGTTGGTCTAAGATTTTCTTTTGTCATAAAAAGAAACTTCCTGGAAGTTATAGATAATTTCAATAGTCATTCTTGATTGCTAAGATTTAACACCGAAAACGTATATCTTACGGACTGTAATTAATTCGCGCCTAATTATCTAGAGATAAGAATGCAGAATATTACGAAGTAATAGCGACAATAGTAAAATTATAGCACGTAGGTTTTATTTGTATTTCGGGAATCTGTTTAGATTGTCCGAAACTACATATGGCTGATTTCCTGTTGGAATTTCAGAAACGAGCAGCAGTTTTGTTTCCACCCGCATGCAAATATTAATAACGAAGAAAAGTCACTCGTTATTGCCGCTGCGATTAGATGTCAGAAATTAATAATATTGAAGTTTGGATGGATAAATAAAGTAATTCGAATTTTGATATTGTAAAATTTTCACGTAACCTGCTTGCCACTATATTGGGAGCGCATTATCTTTTTAATGAAGTGTTACGCTTACCACGCTTGGGGCCAAAACCCTCAAGAAATACTTCCCATACTATAAAACAGAATCCCTCACTACTACATGAAAGCCCTAACATAGTCCTAACATTCTAATATATTTGCAGTATTCTTATGTAAAACTGGCAAAAGTTTGATTTGAATAGCTTTTGCGCCCTTAACTACTATCCATACAGAAAAATTGTCTTCTGATAATCTGAATCTTACTTTTTAGGGTTCTGTACCCAAAGTGTAAAAACGGGTACCCTATTACTAAGCCTCCGATGTCTGTCACCGGGATCTATCTCATGAACCGTAATGGGTAGGTAGTTGAAATTTTTACAGATTGTGCATTTCTATTGCCGCTATAACAGCAAATAATAAAAATAAAATTAAATTAAAAATTAAAGGGGCTCCCATAGAAGAAACGAGATTTTTTCGGCGTTTTTTTCCTCGTTCTATTCTCATTTTTACTCTTATCATAAATAGGCATAATTTTTGCAAATGACAGCATTATTTTTATTTATTTTTTTCACATGACAGCATTATTATTTTTATTTTATTAATGACGCCTGCTCTCATTGAAAAAAATAAATAAAAAGTACATAGTGTTAAATTTTGTACTATGGTATGTGGTACGGAACGCTTCATGCGCGAGTCCGACTCGATTTTTATTTTTTATCTTCACAACCGTAATAAAATTTTTATATCTTTTCTAATAAACTTATTTTAAAAAATTTATCTTAAGCAAATGACTATGATTCCCCAAACAAAAGCTCTCAATTAAGTAATAATTGCATATGTGATTTCGAATCAATTTGCCTACAGACTCGGACTTCGGCTGCGCATACACTATTGCAACTATTACTCAGCTCAGCTGAGCGTTATTGAACGTAAAGTGCCAAAGTTACTTTTTAATCAAAACTATTTTATTATTTTGTTAAGTAATGTATATACTAAGTGTATCAATTGGGAAGGTAAGGAGCCAAGTTTAAAATTACTGGAAGACTATTTTCCTGTGTGGATAGTAGCTAGGCTTAATGCGATAATATAAAATCAATGTCTAGTTAGTTTTCCATAAGAAACATCTTAGACTAGGACTAGCACGCACACATATAGATTTTGTTTCATGGCTTGGGAAGGATTTCTCGCGGGCTTTGATGGGGCGCAAAATAAATATAAGAACTTCGACTGTTACTGCCATCTGATGAGTTCTTTTATTAAAACTGAATTTCTTACAATTAAATCTTTTATGTATTTATAACAAGGTACTAACTAAGCAACTTTTGTTTAATGGATTTAAAGTATCTTATAAGCAAGACTAGATATCTATAGATATATTTTAAGTTCATGTTTGAACAGATCTCTATTTTGCAATGTTTTCTTAGGCTTTCAGAATATAATAAGAAAATTTACAAAATCGTATATATTTCACGCAGCAGTTAAATAAGGATGCAGGAGAAATCAATTGGAAGATATAAAGTTTAAAACCAGAATTTAATAACGAGTTAAGGAAAACAAAATAGTGTCCTGGGTAGCTCAGGTAGTAACCGCACTGAGTACAGTACATTTTATAAGGATTTCTTAGTGAGTCGAATTGTCCATCCAAAATATACAAGGTGACCCAAAAAATAGTGATAATCGGAAGCCTGGAGGTAGAGCGTCACTCGGGGAACCCAAATCACCCCCATGTATGTTCAACGGTTTTTTGTAGTTTTCGAGTTATTACAAATTTTCGAGATTTTTCGCTAATTACGTGTTGTAAGGTAATTTTGGTCATAGCGGTCGACGAAATTGAGATTGACACTTATTCTTTTTTTTCGAAGTAATATTGATTTTTTTCTTTTATCAAAACAGAAACTAACTTGAATGTTCTATGGCAATTTTAAGAAAAAAATTCCATATTATTTTTTTTTTGTTTAGAAACTAGTTCAAAAACTTCCTTATTTCATCGACTTTACATTGCGCAAATTTTATCAAGTTATCTCAACGGCATCATGCTTAAATTTCGATTCAGATTGTACTAAGTGTAAAACTAACAATTTTTATTGGGAAGTAAAAATACAAGTAAAACTGAAAATTAAATAAAAATAATTATTTCATTGTGAAAAATTACAAAAAGTTTTCCAAATGTCCAAATGTCGGCGGAAAAACTTCTCTTTCAGTCGATTGAGTGCTTGTCTGTTTCTTGTGATGTTTTCTTCCGCCGCTCTTAATCTACTCGACAAATCTGCCAAATTTCCGCATTCTTTACAATAAACGAGCTACTTGTAGTAGCCCGAGTATTTTGTTTTGCTTACGAACTTAGACTTTGATTAGTGCCGTAGTGAAAATACTTGGAATTGTAAGCTTGGCGATAATTCTGGACTACGAAATCATGAGCTATTTACCGAATGAATACGCGGAAATGCAGTTTTATTATGGGTGGGCAAGAGGGAACGCTTCGGAAGCAGAAAGACTCTACAGGGAACATGTAGAATGCAGAGGTGGGCCTCAGCCTGAAAATTTCCCGGATTATCGTATGATCGAGAGAGTACCTACATAACGCCTACATGGAAGGTCGTAACCGTGGAACTAGGCCTGGCCGACCGAATGTAATTAGAGACCCTGAGATAGTGGGTGCAGTTGAGGAAGTTGTCAGAGATCCATCATGCAGCGTGAGGGATGTGGAGCGACGAACTGGAATTTCGAAATCACGAGCACTTCGCATATTCAGAAGCAAGGGATATCATCCATACCATATTCAAAAGGTGCAACAATTGAAACCAGAGGATTATCCCAGAAGAGTAACATTTTACCAAGAAATGTTGAAAAGACAGACCGAGAATGAAAACTTTTTTGATTCAATTTTGTGGACTGATGAATCACACTTTTGACTCAATGGTATTTTCAATATTCACAATTATCATTCGTGGAGTCTTGAAAATCCGCAACTAGCACGTGAATCAAATTTCCAAGAACAATTTAGTGTAAATCTGGAATAGTTAAAGGGCAGTTGATAGGCCCGTTTCAATTACCAGATCGTTTAAATGATGAGTCCTACCTCCAGTTTTTGACAGAAAACCTTAATGAATTGTTAGAGGATATTGATTTAGAAACACGAAGAAATATGTTATTTCAAAATGATGGTGCTCCATGCCATAATGCCAACGCCGTGAGAAATTAATTGAATCAAATATTTGAAGGAAAATGGGTTGGCCGCGGTGGGCCCATCACGTGGGCTCCATGGTCACCCGCCTTGAATCCAATCTATCTTTTTACATGGGGCTACCGCAAGGAGTTGGTTTATTGTGAAGAATGCAGAAATTCGGCAGATTTGTCGTTTAGATTAAGTGCGGCGGAAGAAAACATCAAAAGAAACAGACAAGCACTCAATCGACTGAAAGAGAATTTTTTCTGCCGTTGTCGGTTATGTGTCGAAAAGCAAGGTAGACATTTTGAAAACCTTTTGTAATTTTCACAATAAAATAATTATTTTTATTTAATTTTCAGTTTTACTTGTTTTTTACTTCCCGATTAAAATTGTTAAATTTTATACTTAGTACAGTCTGAATCGAAATTTAAGCATGATGCCGTTGAGATAACTTGATAAAATTTGCGCAATGTAAAGTCGATGAACTAAGGAAGTTTTTAAACTAGTTTCTAAAAAAAAAATATTGAACTTTTTTCCTAAAATTGCCATAGAACATTCAAGTTAGTTTTTATTTTGATAAAAGAAAAAAATCGACATTACTTTTTGAGACAATGGTGAAGTGTATTGAAATAAATGTTTTTAAATACAACAGATGCACTGTTAAGCTATTTTGGAAAAAATAAGTGTCAATCTCTATTTCGTCGACCGCTATGACCAAAATTACCTTACAACACAACACATAATTAGCGAAAAATCTCGAAAATTTGTAATAACCCGAAAACTACAAAAAACCGTAGAACATACATGGGGTGATTTGGGTTACTCGAGGGACGCGCTACCTCCAGGCTTCCGATTATCACTATTTTTTGGGACACCCTGTATATATCAACAAGCTACAACCAATAAGCTTCCCTAAATACAATGTGCTTTTTTTAATAAGCCACAAACGAATAGCAACTGCTGGCTAATCATCTAGAATAGTGAACAAAAATTATGCAAACTAATCCTGGGAAAACATAGTTAGATATAGAGAGAGTATGTAGAAACCCTAAGCTCCCAAGTGTAGTGAAAAAGAACAAATAAGGGGAAACAAAAAAGAAAAAAGTGGACAGACTACTTAATTTTGTATACTAAATAATGGAAGGATTTTATGGCTCTGCAATTCCTTCAGCCTCCATGAAAATTTACGGAAACATAAAGCAACTTGGAAAGATTTTATTAAATATATATTTAGAAAATAATTTAGTAATCGATGGTAGTCAGTGGTAAATTTGGTCCTAGAATGTGTATGATTTCCTCCTTTTCATTCAAATTCACATATTGCCCTTCAGTATCTGGATTTGTGCTCTATCCAGTAAAGTAATAGCAAGGCTTACCTTCTATAAACACCCAAATATAAGATATTTCAAATCAAATAAGAGACTTTTTGTAGGTAGGAAACACAAGTATTTTCATGCAGGGATCTGTTTAAATTTACCTAGAAGGTATATATATATATATATAAAGTTTTAACATTCATTTTCCAATCTGTTTGTGTGTCAGTCCTCACGATAAGTTGAGAACGGGCAACTAGTTCGTACGATTGCCATACAAAAATTTCGTTTTTCACTATATATTTGGTTACTGCCTTAGAATGCATCGATGTAGAGACCTGAAGTTAAGTACATGGTGTTTTCATAGCAATTGCAAATAATAGTTTACAAATGGATCAAATCAGGTAATCCTTTCTTGATGTTGCCATACAAAACTTCAAGATGTCATTTTTTTTGCATTCTCCGGTATCTAGCAAAAGCTAAAACATTTGTTTTATTTGTTATTTCATCACACAACCCATTTGATTTTGGTTGACAAGTTTCAAGTCTTGGTTTTGACTCATCAACAGGTCGCAAATAGGGAAATTGAGTGACTTGAAAAACAAATGAAAAAATAGAACAAAGAAAAGAAATGAAAAAAAAAACCAAAACATTCAGCTTTTGCTATATACCGCAGAATCCAAAAAAATGCCTTCTTGAACAAATATAAGTGTGTCCCGGTAAAAAATCTTGAAGAGTAATCTCTAATTTTAATTCTTCATCCTTGGTGGAATATAGGAGTTTTTGCCTCATATGTATAATTCACACCCGGAATTTATTCTGAGTTTATATGAGATGAGATCATTTAATCTGTTTCACGAGTCTACGGCGGGTAGAAAACCAAGCCGTACCGATGAGTGTAAGGTTTTCTGTTGACACGAAACGCTTCTTCTTCTTCATTTTTCTTTTTTCAGCCCACTGCGAGCGTACACAGGTTCCATTCGTTTCGAATGAATCTGGTTCTTTACGTGTTTTTTTTTTTTTTAATAAAAAAATTACTCAAAACAAAGACTTAAAACTTGTCACTCAAAATCAAATGGGTTGCGTGATGAAATAACAAATAAAAAAAATTTAGCTTTTGCTATATGCCGGAGAATCCAAAAAAATGCCTTCTTGAATAAATATAAGTTTTCCCCGGTAAAAAATCCTGAAGAGTAATCTCTAATTTTAATACTACATATATACATATTTGGATAGTGCCTGAGACCGCATCGACATATAGAGCTGCAATTTTGTACAATGCGTTTTCATAGAAATAGTGAAATGAAAATGAACTAAATCGGGCAAACTAGTCTTGGTGTTGCCATATAAAACTTTTGGTTTTCACTAGGTTATAATATTATTAATCTTCGATCAATTATAACCTTTTCCCTTGTTTTTATTATTTATTAACGCTTTTATGGTTTGTTAAAAGATTTTCATTTCTAAATGAGATTTTACATGATTCGTTTTCCCCAAAGTTTTCAATTTCACTAGAAAATTTGACAAATTTTTCTAGATAATTTTTGCAAATTTTGCATTCCATAATCCCGAAAAGCTCCATCATCTATAATTCGACAAGTTATAAAACATTGGACCAAAAAAGTGTGTACATATATGGGATCTATGTTTGTTTACCACTCTTATGAGGCTCATTTTTCTATTACGTATATAAATCAAAGTGTATTGAGAGCGTGTATGGTAAATTCTTATAATTTTTACTCATCGAGGTCCCAAATAGGGGAGATGAGCTTCATTAGTCTACGTATAATAAATAAGAAAATTTAATACACTCTTGAAAATTTTAAGAAAATTGCTTAAAAATATTTTTATACTATAATTGCAGATAGAAAGCTATTTTAGAAAATGTCGTAAGCTTCATGCCGCTTTTCGTCACATGCAGCTAATCGTTACGTGCCGCTAAGCAGCGTATAAAGATTTCTTCTATTTGCAATTCATTAGAAATAATTCCCAAGCCTCACACTGAACTATCAACTGCAGCTTAGCAGCAAGCCTGATGTGAAGCTTGCATATCGATAAGTTCGCATCAAATGGTATTTATATGGATTATTTTTTACTTAGCGTTTAAGCAGTATGAGCTTAGTTTAAATATGGATGACAGACAACATAATATTGAATTTATTGAGTGCATTGAACAACATGCAAGCTTAATACAGGTTGCCGCAATATAGCGAGAGTGATATTACAGAAAAGGCTTGGAAGGAAGTTTCTCAGAAAATGAAGGACACAGGAATATAATTACGGTGAAAAATATGCTTTTATTTTTGATTTCTAAATTACAATATTTAAATTAAATATTAACCGTATACATATGTATATTTAGGAATATACCCTTACATGGCGTTATTTTATAGGATTTGTAACAAAATATTCTGCTAAATAGTCTCTGTTTTCCATAGCTTTATTTCTGGGTTGTTTTCCGGGCAATTTAATTGTGGAACTTTCTTTTCAGTAGGATATTCATTAACTTGTCCTAGTGTACCTTCCTTCATACGAATGAAGTTATGTAGAACACAGCTCGCTTTAACTATTCCAATTACAGAATCTATGCTGTTTGAAGTGATTGGTTTCTCAAATATTCGAAACTTCGAAGTCAGCATGCAAAAACCACATTCAACTGGCCTTCTACCCCGTAATAATCTAAAATTGAATATCCTCCTTTTCGGATTCAAAACCCTTTGAGGGTAAGGACGCATGAGAAAAATTGTTAAGGGAAAAGCTTCATCACCAAAGAAGTAATAAGGTAAATGCCTTCCATCTTTGTGGTTTTTCAACTTTCTATCTTTCAATATGCCAGAATTGTTTGAGTTCAAAAATTTTTCAATATGTAACAATAGAAATACACTGCTGTGGCTATAACAACCGATGTCACCGACATCTATCATTGTGAGCACAACATATGCCATCAAAACTATTGAAAAATATCCTTTATAATTAATATAAGAGGATCCGGTGTTTGGAAATTTCTTTACCCGAATATGCTTTCTGTGTACTGAGCGAAAGCAATTGGAAAGGTTGCATAATATAAACATAGCATTTTTCGATATTTTCTTCATTGGGGATGGGCATAACTAGTGATTGTAAAGTGTCCCATATAGCTCGACAAGTTTCCTTTGCAATTTCCCCAGTAGTAGTTTCTGTGCGATAAAATGAATATATTAAGTACCGAAAACTTTGTAAGTTTTTGATTTCTCTTTTCATTCTTATTGTCAAACTGTCGCGAATGATGGAAACATATTAGACATATACTAAGTCGGTCTTTAAAACTTCCTGCAAGTGAAAGTGGTTCAAAAGATACGAAAGAATATTACCTTACAAAACACTTGCAGTTTTAGATGCCATACATGAGAAAAAAGCCAATTATGAGCGGAAATTTATATACTAAAAAACAGGACATTTCTGTTTATCAAGATGAGTTAAACGAGGAGTGAAGATGAGAAAGATGACAAAATGAGCCAGAAACGACTTTTTTGCAAAGTACTGATCCTACAAGAAATAATTTGATGAAAAAGAAGGGAACAATGTTATGATAAGGTCTGATAAAAGGGCTCCAAAAATTGAAAAACAAAAGCAGAAATTGAATAAATGAAGCTGTACAACATAAAAAAGAGAAGAATGGACCCGTTAATGCGAACTCCTATTTTTCAAGAAGCTTAGTTCCGCATATGAAGTAAATGACTAAAACACAAAACAGAAGATTTCGGCAAAAAGTGGTGAAACTTTTGAACAACATCATTGATGACAAAGATACATTGATGATTTGATACATCTCCGATTTTGCTATTTCTTTTTTATAATTTATAAATAATAATGTTATCAGCAGAAATGAGGTGAAAGACTGGTGTTATTGCAACTCTGTAATTAGTATATCCATTCTGCTCAATTTCGGCTCAAGAAACTGAAGCAAGTCATCGAAGTTGTTTTTGTTCATTCGGTAATATTCCTTGACAGTTTTTTTATTCTGCTCTAATTCTTTTGATATGTATGCATATGAATTGCTGAGCTAAGTATACTTAGTTATATTATTTTTAAAATAAGGATGAGTCCATATATTCTCTTTGTGCTCCTTTTAATACCCCATATGAAATCATAGTGTATACTAAGTTTTTCATTCCGCTTGTAACGCATAGATAATGATGGATTGGACCAGGCGCGTATCCAGACAATCAGCCTGGGGGGGTCACACCTAAAATGTTCGAGGGGAGAAAAAAGTTGGAAGTAGTCGCTTTTAATTTTTTTTTTATTATATATAAGTTAGATATCACAAAACCAAATTTTCGGTTTGATTTGGAAAACCTGTCGATAATATTATCCACATCAATGTCGATCTCAGAGTGGACAGACATTAAGGACTCATATCCAGATTCTCTTTCTCGTGCAAAGATTGTAGAAATAGTTGTGACGCAACCGATTCTGTCACACGTGAAGTAAATGATTGAGATTAAGAGCTTGCACCTTGAATCACATTCAAAGGAATAGGAGTAGAAATAAATTAAATTAAAAGTAAACGTTAAGTTAAATTAAACAGTACTACTTGAATTAAATACGAAAGTACAAGCAAAGCAACGGCTACTACCGCAGAGGACGAATGGTTTTTATTTTTAAAAATTTTAGAATCATTTTTAGTGCCATAAATCCAACTGATCCTTTTCAGCAACCAATAGTATATAAAAATTCGAAAAAAAAATGTTTAAATAAATTTCTAGGAAGAAAATGTATGCTTGCCAACGCTCATAAATATCTTTAGCGACCCAGATCAGCCAAGGCGAATCAAAATAACTCTTTGGAATCACGCCCCCAATAGTGCATGAAAAATCTAAAGAAAAATTTTCAGATCTTTCTAAGAAAACTGAATGCTTCTGCCCCTGTCCGAAAGAGTGAGCCACCAGAATAAATGCATCAATTCGTTTAGACCGTTGTCGGTGTTATTCAAATTCTTAAGAACAATTTGGAAGTGTATTTCTAAGAAAAATTTAATGCTATGAACGTTAAAATTTTGAACAACTCTTGAATCAGTGTCGCTATGAAAAATCATTGGGAGTGCGTTCCAAACCACAACTGCAGCTATAGTTGTAGCTATGTCAGAGCTATGTCAAGCTGTCTGCAGTTAACTAAAGCTGTTTGAGGTTTTGGAACGATCTGAGTAAGTTAAAAGTATTAAAACTGTCATTTATACTGATTGTATAATTTTATTGATACTTAAAACTAATATTTTATTACTGTGTGTTAATCCGAAATGAGCCAGAGAAAATTAAATAAATAAATAAATTTCGAAAACGTTTGTAAAAGCGCGCCAAACAAAATATTTCAATTGGCAGCTCACGATACGGTTTATATATTAGATAACTAGCAGTTTAGAGCACAGTCAGGGATAGTTGACTATTTTAGTCAACTTCAGATGTTTCGGAACGCTCAAAAGTAAACTCAGCTGACATAATTTAGTTGACTACTGAGTTTTGGAACTATTGAAGTCAGCTATAGTCAACTGTAGCTATGTTTTCGAATGCACTCCAGGTGGCTAGACGTTGATTGCATGGAACTAGGGTTTTTCAGTGCTCCCAGATCTGAGGGATTAAACCCTTTTTTAAGGGATTTTTCCTTGAAAGTTCGGTTGAGACACAAAACTTTCATGTACAAAATAATTTCTGAGTCGAGTGACTGTTTCTATTTGATTGTGAGGGACTTGTGTAATGCCACTATGCTATACTATAGGTCTGTTCTTAATTACATAGTCTTTTATTAGCTTTTTTACATCGATATTATCGCCTTTTCTGTAACCTTACTTTGAAAAAATGACAATTTGTTCATCTGTGACCAGATATAGCTCCATCATTTCTGCAAGAAACAGTTGTGCTGCACTATTTTCACTTTTATCTTCAGATGTTTTGTCACTAGATATAAAATTACTGTTTGGATGATCAAAATCAGCAGAAATGATTTTCTCTATCCCAGTGGCTTTTCCTGACATCTCATTTAAGAATTTAGAGAATTTCTTATATGTTGTTTGATTCAAACGTACTTGCTTAGTAGCTGCAGGGATAACGTGAAGTCTATAAAAATTACTTGTTAATAATGGCAAAGAATCATTTTTACGATCAAATTTCTTACTATAAAGGCAGATCTTAAGATTTCATCCATGTTCTTCGACCTTAATCGCCTTCTCAAATATTTCCTTATAATTTTCGTTCGAATTTCCTATGTGCATATTATCGATGGGTATTTTGCCATTTAATTTCTTATCCAACTTTCTTATATAATCTGAATTTGTTATGAGCTCCACGATTTTTTCACTTTTATATACAGCACTCAACCGCAATCACCGAACAAATTCCATGTGACAGTTCACAAATGACAAATGTCAAACGTTTACCCCTAGAAATATTTAGTGCAAGTTCGGGGCACGAAATCAGAAACACCGGGCTTACCCGGTTTTTTCATCGAACAAACCTTAAAACCGTAAAACAAAATTTGTTAAGTCAAGGCTTAAATACAATTGAGACGGGCAACGACAAACGACGAAAAAATGCTGCTGTCAAACGTCTAAAAGCACAGCGTCTTATGCGAATGCCCAAATTTCGACAGGTGACGGTCAGCGGTAGACGAAATTGCCGTCGGGATTGATCAATTTCTAATTTTGCCGTCGTCGCCACAAAATCAAACGAATGAAACTGTTGTGACATTTATTTTTGTCAAGGTTGTAAGACGCGCGTCAATTTCAAAACAATGAATTTTGATGAGAAAATTTATGAAGTGTCAAATCATAAAATAATTTATGATATACAAGACACCCAGTATAGACGAGGTGACACAAAATACATGGTTTGGATGAATATTTCGAGGCGTTTAAATACGAATGGTAAAATCGTGATATTTTTGGCATTTAGTTTGATTTTAATTTAGTTAATTTCTTTATTTTAAATTTTTCTTTTCCACACTTTGGTCCTTTGCAATTCTTTCAAAATAATATAAAATATTCTCGATAAAAATCTGTTTCAGAACGCTCAAAACATAATAAAAAATGAAATCTCAGTATCTTCTTCTTTCACAATCGCAGCTTTTCGACTACCTGTTTTGACAGTGAATTTCCCGCTGCCATCCACCGTCGGAAAATCATATAGGTAAAAAAAATTTTTGATCGCTTACCAATTTCTTAGAAACAATAACACTTTTTAAACCGAAATTGTGTTCTTTTTCATATATATATATGAGTAATGGGCGCAACAAAAATAAATAAGCATCTTCATAACTGCGCTGCTAAGTATTACGTGCCATTTTCTAAACAACCAAATACTAAAATAAATATTCATTCCAAAATTACTTACTATCCTGTGATAGGTAGATAGATGACTTTTCGACACTATATAAAAACGCAAGAAAATTTTAAAAAATTTGTACACGTTTAAAAGAAAAGGAAGAAAAGAGCTTCGAGCGAATGACTATTATACCCAATCCACTATTACTACTCACATCATCGCGAAGGTTTTTAGAGCTTTATTCGCTCTGTCCTCAAGGTGTGGTTTCGAGTTTAGGTTTCTATCTAATAATGATACCTAGATATTTTATCCTGTGCTTCAGTTTCAAGCATGTGGAGCCGATAGAGGGCAGGTTCATTATCGGAATGTTCCTTTTCTTAGTAAAGAGGCATAGATCTATTTTCAATGCATTGATGCAAAGTCTGGAATCCGTATACGAGTAGTTGGATCGCGTTCTGCACAAGTCCGCAGAGTTCAGACTGATAGGAACCGTTGACCAAGATCACAAGGGCATCTACGTAACATACTGCTTTCTACCCAATCCGGGTGAGGGTCACCAAGAGATCATCCATTGTTTCAGACTTAATTTAACCAAAACAAAAGAAATGTAGATAAGCTCAATCAGCACCACCTTCACCTACATAAATAACCTACGAAGTCGACAGTTTATGTTACCTAGGTTTTCACTTTTCTCAACTACCCCGAATTAGAATACAACTGCAACTTTCCAACTACAATAAGAAAACAGTACTAATACATATGTGGTTGCAAGAGGTCGAATCAATTAAATTATATGTGAAAACTTTTGCTATTAGGTGTTAACGCCGAATCCTTGACAACCAAGGTCTTGGAGCTAGATTGGTCACACAATTAATGGAGATAACTTCAACATCGCAAGATCGGCCCTTAACTTGAACCTGCAAGCAGCACTTGGATCAGGGTGACAAGAATCCACTTAGAGGACTTGGGTCAGGATGACAAAAAACCACTTGGAGCAGAACCATTTTAACTGAAGCTGCAGAGCGATCATCGAGTGAGCAAAACGCCGTAGCGTATCCTCCTGGGATTAAAGGAACTATAGTTAAGCGATTGGAAATTGTATGTATATAAAAGCGTAAATATTTGACTTTCGATCTGTTTTTCTATGCTTCTTTTAATTATTTCCGCTCAAAGTATGATAAATTATGAAATATAACATTCCAAATCACTCATATAGATACCGAATTGCATATATATAAGTAAATCATAATTCAACTAACACTACAAAATATTTTTTATAATTAAAAGGAAAATCTTAAACAAACACGGTTAGATAGAGTTGCTAAAAACGAATTAAAATTTCGTGCCCACTTGCTTTTCCATTCCAACCTTCTGGCCGTCACAGGAAATGAAAAATTTATGAATTCCTTCTTCCATTAAGCTATCGCATCGTAGCAAACCCGGACATGTTAGGGGGAATATGGACTCCAGTCGCCTCCATTCCTCCAACGATTGAAACTTTCCATTATCTCTTATTCATCATGGGGTTTCGTTGACGACATCTTGGGGTTGGTTTCTTCGCCAGAGTACTCTCTGTCTCTTTTTTATGTATTTGTTATTTGCCACATCCTCCCCCGTTTTACTAATTTAAATGTTGAGGCATCAAATTAAATTGTGAAATAAATTAAAAAGGACTTTCTGAATCTGTCGAGTTCATCTCCTGTGTGAAGTTGAAGGGGCTTCAGTTAACCTTAATGCAATTTTCCTTCTCTTGCTTGTGATGGTGAGGACAGTATAAATTTTGGGTTGGGATATTTTTGCGCAAAGTGAGTGGAAGTTTTTGTTTATTTTTTTTTTTTATAAAATGCATATCGCCTACAAATTAGATCGTTCTACCAGATATTTTGCTACTCGAATATCTAAAGACGGTTTGTTTTTTCTTTGGACTTTATTAATTCTATTAACATAGTGCTCGGCATCACCAAACTCAGAAGCCTAATTTGATCCCAGTCAGCTTTGTATGTTATTTCTGTTTGATCTAATCTTAGGCAAAAGTTATAATATAAATAATAATATATAATATACTAGTTTTTCGAATACTAGTAGTACTTGTACTGTGTGGCTTGAAGATTAATTCTAGCTCTAGTTCAAAGCGCTCATATTAGACAACTAAAGTACTTAACAGGGTCTATGGTTACTACGGTCCGAAGCGTATCATACTTATGTTAAAAAGCATTATATGTAGACAAGATGGATACTGTCGTTAGTTTCTTCATTACACTTAACTCGAATTATATCAAACTAGTCGGAAAGGGCAAAGTATCGCTTGCGTGTTAAGCAATAGGTGATCTCCATTCGGCTGACAAAAAATCTTTCTATCTATCAGTGTAGTACCAATCTTGTACCAACGATCTTGATATCCAACCAAGAAAAGTCTTATATTCGCTTTTCTTTTAACATTGAAGTCTGCGGTTCTTCTAAAGTTTTCGCATCATCTGCTGCTATTTTCTTAAACTTCCCATAATTTCAGCATCAGCCATAATCTAATTGGCTGTACATCCAATACCATCACCTGCAAAAAACATTCCTAACCGTATAATTATTTCACGTCATCTACTCCCTAAACTAATAGCCCTTGTCGGCAGTTGTTTTCACAGATTTCTGACCCTCTGGTTCTATTACTCAGTAATTTGCTCCCAAGTCTCGGTCTTATTTTAATCCGGACTCAAAGAACTTCCCTGTTAATTTGACTTTGATTTTGTTTTAAAACAACTCAACATTTTCTTGCTTCCAGTACCATCAATTTTTATGTGCTGCAATTGTAGTATGAAGTTGAAAATTTCGCCGAGTAATTAGCACAAATCAAGGTAGTTTTTATGATCAAGTGCACATCTAGGGCAGTGTTGTTTTTTCCAATACATGCCTTTGAAAATTAAAGAAAAAATGACACTGACTGATTTCAATACATAAAATATGTTTTTAACTGTATTTGTGTTAGATATAAATAACAATTTGCTGCTTGATCTTTAGCTAAATTACTAAGGTACGTCTGTGCCAAAATCCATATCTGTAGTGAATAATTTTAGTCCAGTGGTAATTTTTGTACGTGAAATACGAAAAACTCTCGAAAATTGTTAAATGTGGAACTTCTAAACCATGAACTTTTGTATAACCATTGACATTCAGAGGATATGTAGTCATGCTTCCTAACTCTGCTATTCCTTTGGACTACCGTAAACAGGATACCGTGTATAATACATAATAGCCTAATTGATAGACAGGTCAATACCGGTACAAAGTCTGCCTGGGTTTAGTGTTAATTTTAAAATTATTGTTTGTATGTTACGAATAATAAATAAATTTTAATTTTAATATTGAAATAAATATTTTATATGTTATTTTTATTATTATTATTATAGAAAGTTATTAGCGTGGGCCTCAGTCCCCTAGCTACCCAAACCCCTCTTGTATAAGTAGGCCACTAACACCGATTGCAAGTTCAAAGGTAAGTAAACTGATTTTTAATCCCGAGAAGAAAGATAACGTAAATGGAATTCCCGTCCAAATATGTCGTATTTACAGTAAAGAAATTCCCCATCGGAATCGGTTTAGTTTTCTTGTAATCAATAGATTTAGGGGAATAACCTTAGCCAGACATAGTTACCAGTATTATATTACCAACAGTATAAAATCTCTGATTACTAAATAGAGTTTGGCTACTGAAAGTAAGCCATGAAAAAAGGTAAGAAATTTAAAAAATACTGGCGCTCTAATTACTGACACTAGCAATGACAGTGACATCTTTTTATGTTGTCCAGTAGCAAAACTCTAACAGCTAAACTAACTTCTAATAGGCTGTTTTACTGGTTAAAAAGTTGGTTGTCGGTTCGTCTGCTATCGCAGGGGATAGGACCCATTGATCGCGATGCCCTGGGCACAGGCCCAGTGGGCCTATGGGTAAGGATGACATTACTCACAAGTAGTGAAGAAGTGTATGGTCACCGGCAGCAGAGGCCGTCGTACCATAAGAAGGCTTAGATAAAACTGGAGGCCACCTAGGTAAGCTAACCCTTAGCAATGCGGCCCTCGGCATATTCTTTTTCACCTTTGATTTTTTTGTTGAAGGCCCATTATTCAATATTTTCGAGACTTTCCTCCAGTATACAAAATTGGAATGGGAATATTGCAGCGGATTCCGTATTCACCACCGAAGCCTCTCAGTAGCTAACAATAAAACCTTGGGACTCGGTTAGCCAAGAGAGATAATGGGGGAAATTGTTTTTTTTTTGTTCTTAAGAGTAACTGTAAAATGTCTAACCACAATGTGCCACATATTTCATATCATTTCATCAATTTCGGCTCTTCTTTTCATAGTGAAATAATTTTCATAAGTCTGCTATTTAATACAAGGTTTTAATATGTATACGAATGTGATACTACAAATGTTACGTATGTTATGGAGTGGGCCTGTAATCTGTCGATCATTAATAAAACCTTACAGCTTACAGTGTTCAGGGAAACTTTTGTTTTATCATTGCCATACATAGACCTCTCTTTGAATTGCCACCTGTGCTCACAGTGAAAGCCTTACAGATGGTTTCAAACCACGCAAATGTTTCTCTGCTTCCTAGGTATGTGCACAACGAGCTGGGCGAGACGAAGCGAAGCGAGGCTAGTCAGTTGAGCTAGGTGAGGTGAAGATACATCTCTAGGTATAGTGTTCACAATAAGGCGTTATATGAGAATGAGTATAGAAACCTTTGATTATATTAAGGAAAGAATTCACTATAAACTCAAAAAAAAAATTTCAAAATTTCAATTCTAAGTATATAAAATTAATCATTTTATTTCTTCAACTCTTGATATATAAGCTCATCTCGCCTCGTTGTGCACGTACCCTAATGTTGCTTAGAAAAGAGGTGTAATGGAATTTTCTATTGGTAAAATAGTCAGCGCTGTCACTTTACTACAAATATAGTAGATTTACTACACTTTACACTCTTTTAAAATTTAGTACGTACTCATATATTTCTACTACATTTTTCGCCATAGAACTTTCAAAAGTGTTTGACTTGGCTTCCTCTCATTGAATAAATAGCTAATAAGGAGGCAGGATATTATGCGAGTACAGGGCACGTGTTTAGACAATTCAATGACAGTCGAAACCGTTGAGCTGGGGGAAAAATGACAAGAGCGCTGTGCATTATTTTGAAAATTCCGCTTGATTTCTGACATTTCAGATTTTATGAAAAAACGTTCGGGCTTGATTTGCCGATTTTCTAGTAAATAACTCATTAAAAGTGATTTTCACTTAATAGCAGTATATGTACAATAGTGAAATATTGTTTTGTGAACGGGATTTTATATAATCCGGAGTCTTGAATTATGGAGTTGAAGTGCACTGTGCTGTGCTGCAGAAACAACCGGAGTTTGTGTCATGCGAAAGGATTTTCAAGCAAGTTTAATAGTTTTACTTATAAATTATGGTGTTTCAAGTAAAATAAAAGTGAAATATTTATATAAAATAAACAGCCATGAGAGAGAAAATTTAACATTTTCCAATGCCGGTTTGTTTGGTTACAATTAAATTCTGACAAGTGCATTAAATTATCAAAGGCAACGCGAAGAAATATTATCTAAAAATAAGGGGGCGCTAAAAATTTGTTTATTTTACATAGCAAATTGAATTATAAAAAATGCCCCCCTTCAAAATGTCATGATTTCTTTACTGCCATGACGAAACGCATACCAACACAGCACACTAATACATTTCGCCGATTGGTTTAGGTTTTCTTCCGATATGTCGTTTCCTTATTAGTTATTTAATCAATGAACCCTCTGTGCAAATGTAAAACGTGATGTAAACTTTGGAATTTGAATTTGGAACACATCCTTTAGTTTTATATAGGAACTATTTTTATTAACGGTTAATAGCCGTTGAATTAACCAGTGCCGCATTTAGAAAATTTCTTGAGGGGGTGTAAAGACATCAGTTGCCGCTTCCTCTAACAACAATCTTTATTTAGGGCAAATTTTATTACAGTTCCAGGGTATACTAGGCAGCATATATATATGATAGATGACCTATTATGTATATACTGCATACCTTAGAACTAGAACCAGAATTATTAAAAACAATTTGAATGTGAAACAATAATGATCGTTAAATAAAAAGAATTTGAAATTCTGACAAAAATTAAAATCTATTATAGATCTTAATTGTCGTTTGAATTACAAATGCAATTTCTTTTATTAACACAAAAAATACAATTAAAAAAAATTATTATGTTCGTTATTAGTTTTTTATTTTACCCGCTTTTCAATGTGAATCTTCATGGCTAAAACTACTAAAATTTGTGACGGTTTCAAAAAAACTCTGGATAGGTATTCTGGCGTAATGCCGTTCAGTCTAGCAGGATTTAGCCAATTTTTAGCCGGATTCCAATATCTTAACTCCGGCTAAAATGGGCAACTTTTTCTGGCAACTCTGTGCTTATGCCTAATGTCCTATATTGTGTATAGGATTGGTGGATGTTGAGGAAGATAGGGTCGTCAGCTACCTTAGTACATTTGTACAATTTTTGAATTCATATCATATACCTACATATATTTTAAAATTAAGTGGAATTTTTAGTTTAATTAGCTTACAGTGGTTTGCAAACGTAAATTTAATAGACAGTAAATTAATTGATTGTATAAGTACATGTAAGCACAATTTAAAGTATGATGTCAGCAGTATAGCTTTTAGATTCCTGATTCTTGCAATTGGATTTTTTCTCGTTTAGTTGTTAGTTTAGAAGTCCGTCGTATTTCCGCCCCCTTAGAATTAGCGCCCGGAATAAATGCCCCGCGTACCCCCCCCCCCCCCTTTCCCTCCACCCCAATGGATGAAACCCTGCATTTAACAGTCTATTCAACTTCAGTCTGCATTTGCATGTCATTGTTTTGTTGTTGCTGATTTCTGATTTACTCAATTTTAAAACATGAGTTTTTAATATATGTACTCGATATCCATAATGCTTTTTAATTGTCTTGTATAAATGTGTTCTTAGTGTTTTTTTTTACATTGCCTTTTATCAGCCAACCTTTTCTACTATTAGTTAGATTCGCTTTATTATAAGTGATATTTTATTCTGCTTTGTGGTTAATATGTAAAATTATTCATATATCGATTAAAATGATATAACAGTTTATTTTAAATTTGGCTGTAAACTCAATAAGTGATAGTAACGAAAGAAATGTGATTTATTTCGTGTTGTAACACTTTTTGTTGAAATTCTTATATTATATTTTTTTGTTTCGTTATTAATAAAATCTATGTTGAATTATAACATGTATACTTAGTTTAGTAAACGTCTACTCCTCAAAATCCTTATCTATTACTTTTTTTTTCTAAATTTACTGCATAATTATGTAGCCAAAGTAGCAGTGCTGAAGGTCCGCTAGAATTGTCACTATTGTAGGCCCAATAAATTTTATAAATTTTGGTTGCAGTCCATCGGATCCTGCCGCATCTGATTTAATAGTAGATACAATCAGCATAACCTCAACTTGATCAACGCAATGGAAAGCAAAACTATCTGCTGATAAACCTTCAGGCCAAGGAGACGAACCCGAGACACCTGTCGCAAAAAAATTATTTAATTGATTTGAGTCTTGATTTAGAGCTGGTATCTCTCGCCCATGAACTCCTAAGTCACGAATATTTCTCCATAATTACTTGGAAGGCTGGCTTCCATTTAGCTTCTTACAAAAATACGCACGCTTCGCAGATCTTAGCATAGAATTCGCCATATTGCGGACTCGTATGCAGGGGCGCACCGAGAGGGAGACGAACGGGACCGGTCTCCCTCCAGAATGTCAGTTTTCTGAATATAATCTACAAATTACGTATAAAATGTGGTCTGTATATTATTACAAAGTCCGATAAAATAAAATAAAGCCTTTTAGTCTACAATAGCAGTTCTTAAATGCTCAGATGGGTGCAGGACGCGACTTTAAAGCTCTATTTTCCGACTCGTTAGTACTTGGGACAACTATGGTCCCCCCCAAATCCAAATCCTGGGTGCGTTACTACTCGTATATATATATTTTTCGCATCAGCTGAACGGATAAGTTTATATTTGCCATATAAGTAATCTCTTTTCATTTTATCTGTGACCCATGAGCATCTCTGCGGCTGAAATAGGCGCGTTCGCAAGGGTACGTGTCTATTAAACAATTCGGTCAAAGTATGTGAAATGATGCCTACTTCATCATTTACAGAGTTAGTTTGGTAGACGCTACACCAGGACAATTCCTGACATTCCGCTGGAAAGCGATCGTTATTTATATTTTTATAATGACGATACCCAATGGAAGCATATTGAGGAGTTGGTCTAACCTTCAGAGAGTAAGTTAAAAACAGAAAGTCATGGTCCAATTGATTGCTTTTCTCATTTCACTAGTAATCAGAATGGTAGCGTTTGTTGGATTTTGCGGGATACTGACATATGAAGATGGCTAAAATAATTGCTTATGTACTCAAATCAGACAGTTGAACAAGCAGGTTTTTAAAAACAAAATGTAGTGGTTAATAAGTATAGAATTTAACTTGCAAGCATTTGCTTGTATAAAGACAAGGCTTGAATCCTTTTGTAGAAAATGTCCAGTTCTGTCGTTTGATTAATAGAAAACTAGATCTTTGTGATAAATCAATTTTTTACCAATTTTTTATGTTCTGTATAATATAGAGCTTAGGGACTTCTGAGGTACCACTTATAACTATAATACCAAATTATATACAATGAACTAGAATCGAAAACATTCATACAGAAATGTCTAAAGTAAGTGGATTTGTAGAAAGTAAATGACTCAGATAAAATTAATGTAGCTGGTTTTATAAAGAAACCATAAAATTTAATCCCCATCTGACATATCATGATATTTCCCAATTTCATACAGTGACTTCGTCGAGGTCTTCCAACAGGTTTCTTCTACTGTCTACTTGGCACGCCCTACTATCGCAATTAGTACCGAATACAGAACTGTATAAAGACATATAAGATTGTTAATTTCAGTTGATTGGATGCAATTGCTTGCAGAACTTACATACTTATACTTATTTATGTAGGCATACATTGTAAGTACATTGCAATTTCACTTGATGATGAGTATTTCCACGAAATTGATCTTTTAACATTCATGTCGTACAAGTCTATTAATCAGCCATACATATGCCTTTCATATATACATATACATATATATTTAAACCAAACAAATAGGTATGTGCTATAGATTTAGCTTAGTGATTATTAGCCCCGTGGCGATATTTTAACAACTAATCGAAGAATTTATAGGAACATTTTACCCGTTTCATATTAAATACACCGCGCGCTTCAATTAAAACTCTCCGTACATATAGTACATGGTGTAATGAAAACTCAATAACAAATTGGACAGCTCAACCAATAAATGATTAAAGAGAGATATCATAAAATACCTACATACATACATACATACTAGTGGTTTATTCTGTGGAAACCCATTACACCTGCATTAAATGGAATTGAAATTTATCTCTGGTGAATTGCTTTGAGGCTACTAGTTAACTATGCAGGTACAGTCCTCAGAACTTAGCCGATGATGCTACTTTTGAAATACTTGCCATGCCATCTTCTGTTTGATTTTATAATCTGCAGTATCGCATTGCAAATATGTAAACTTAACATGGCTGGTCGATCATATCTTGCTTCGCATCATAAACTTTTACGTACAAAAACCATAAATAAAGAGCTTACGCAACAATAGGCACATATTGGCTGAAGTACGGACACACGCTTCGTGAGAATCATGAATTTAATAAAACTATTGAATCGATTAGTAGCTAAGCTATATATGCAGCATCTACCAAGTCACAGCTCATCCTCGATAATTTAGTAAGACAGCGATATCGGCTGTAATTCCATCTTTCCCCAATAACCTTTTCCCAGTAACCCAAATAAGAAATCAAGAAAGAATTTTCATGTCAAGAAATAACAAAGACTCCGTTCTTATGGGTTTGCTCGCTCCTCCGAAAGCCTGGACTGTGTCTTGTGTTGTGGTGTGGTAATCCCCCCGCAATTCTTATAGATAAGCATACAGCCAAGCTAAAAGCGGACGAAAGTGACTGTATATAGAGGTATGGCTTCCATGCGTTCATAATGCTCTCCTTACCATGAAATTTACTTTGTTCTTGGGATTTGCAATTCCGTAGAATAGAACGCACTTTTTGTGCACTTGCCGTCCGGTATTTGTCAAAGGAAATGATGATCGAGAAGCGGCAAACATCAATAGAAATCGGATCTGAATTTCAACGGTGGAGTATCAAGTTTAACTTTTAGCTGAATTCTTGTATCTTCTTAATGTTTTCTTTCTTGGGTTCCGCAAAGAATGGAATTGACCGCGTGGAGACATCAGATAGCTGCCCCTCTGCTTTGGCTTGTAGTATACTTCACAAGAAAACTGAGGTCGTATCGAGTATCTCAAAGAGATTATTCTTGATTTGAGCTTAATTTATGGAAAAATTGCATTTACGCACCTGAATCGATGAATACCTGAACATTCCCTAAATATTTGATGGGCACAATGTGGAAAAACAAAAAACTAATTTTTTTCATTGAGTGCACACACACATATGTAGTTCCGGACAGTTAAATATTTTCTTAATTTGATTTGATCTAATATATTAATGGACGTTTGAAAATATTTCAAAAAAATCGTTAAAAATAAACGGGCTTAGATGTTCAATCTAAATGGCACAACTGTCCAATAAAAACGAAAGAAGTCAGGGTTGATATTTCCAGGACAATTAACACCTCCATAGTACGCAAGTACAATCAACTTGTAATTATATTCTAATTATAGTAAATAAAAAGATTACTCTTTTGGATTTTTTACCGGGTTAAACTTAATTTTGTTCAAGAAAGATTTTTTTGGGATTCTCCGGTATATAGCAGAAGCTAAAAAATGTTCTAATTTGTTAATTCATCACACAACTCATTAAATTTTTGGTGACAAGTTTCAAGTCTTGGTTTGACTCATCAACAGGTCCCAAATAGCGAAATTGGGTGATTTGAAAAACAAATGAAAAATGAAAAGAAGAAAGAAATGAAAAGTTTGAGAAAAATAGAAAAAACAATTTTTTATTTATTAAAAAAAGTGAGTTTCAGTTTGATCTATTTTCAAGCGTCTGCAGCAGGCAGAAAACCAAGCTGCACCGATGAGTGTAAGGTTTTCTGCTAACACGAAACGCTTCTTCTTCTTCCTTTCGTTCTTTATTTTTCAGCCCAATCCGTGGCGTATACAGGTTCGATTCGCTTCGAATGAATCTGTTTCTTTAAACATTTTTTTAAAATTTTTTTAATAAATAAAAAATTGTTTTTTCTATTTTTCTCAAACTTTTCATTTTTCATTTGTTTTTCAAATCACCCAATTTCGCTATTTGGGACCTGTTGATGAGTCAAACCAAGACTTGAAACTTTTCACCAAAAATTTAATGAGTTGTGTGATGAAATAACAAATTAGAAATTTTTTTAGCTTTTGCTATATACCGGAGAATCCCAAAAAATTCTTTCTTGAACAAAATCTAATTATAGTATAATTGCCCAATATTTAAGAATTTTTCTGATTTGTTTTTTCAATCAAACACGTGATATAATAAATATCCAATAAGAAAAAACTAAGTTAACAACACTGGTTCAGTGCCAAAACTGAAGTCGAACTGTGGAATGAGTGCTATCAGCAATTATCAAAGTTTTGAAATTTTTGTCTTTGGGACGACGCCGCACAGTGGCCCAAAACGACTTGTTGGCTATCAAAACTCTGTAACTTTTGTTGTGTTAAAGATATCATAATGAAACTTTGGGAAATAATTCTTGACATTATTGCCCTTTAAGGCTGGGTCTATGTCATAATTGGGACAACTCGGTGAACAATTAGCAAGATGGGCGTGGCGTTAAGATTTTTGAAAAAATTGCAAATTTATTAATGGAATATTTATTTAAACACCTAAGGCAACAAATTAACGTTTTCTAATTTTTAAATTTGTCCCCCAATTTTGATTGAAAATGATTTCAAAATGAAAATTCAAAATTTTTTTTTAATTTCTCTGGTTTGCGGAGTGGGGCTGCCTCAAATTTGAACTAAATTAAATAAATTTTTAACTTAAGCTTATTGAAGTTAATAAGCAGAGAATAACGATTTCTGATTTCTGTCGCAAACAAATTATTGGGTCGAATTGTCGTAGATGTAAGCAGAACTTTAAAAATCGGAAACCGTTATTTTCTGCTTACTAACTTCAAAAAGCTTATATTAAAAAATTATTTAATTTAGTTCAAATTTGTGGCGGCCCCGCTCCGCAAACCAGAGAAATTAAAAAAAAATTATTGAATTTTCATTTTTAAATCAGTTTCAATAAAAATTGGGGACAAATTTAAAAATTAGAAAACGTTAATTTATTGCATTAGGTGTTTAAATAAATATTCCATTAATCAATTTGCAATTTATTCAAAAATCTTAACGCCTCGCCCATCTTGCTAACTGTTCACCGAGTTGTCCCAATTATGACATAGACCCAGCCTTAATTGATTAAAAAAAAAACGTTCAAAAAAGTTTTAACAACATTTTTACTTAGTCCTTAATTTTTATTATCTCCATAACAATATTTAATTAAACAAAAAACATTGCAAATACAGGGTGTCCTGTAAGTCGATTGCAAGCTGGAATCGGATGACAGGCCAAATCATAATATGTAGTTACCAGACAAATATAAAAAAAAATTAAGTCATGTATTTTTTAAATTATATGCATTTATTTTTTTCCAGAAAATGTACACCCTGTGATGGTTTTTTACCTCCTGTTGCTACAAATCTTTACTTCTTTTAAAATTTTATTTTTCTTATGTAATCCCGAATAGTCCTTATATAGCCTGTTGCTTTATATTCTAAGCCAACTACTCCAGCTTGGAAATAAATGTCACATTTTGCCGAACCAAGAATAGAAAATTAATACTTCGCCCAACTTTAACTGACTATATTGAAAAAAAGATTAACTACGCCAGTTTGGGAAGAAACTTTAAAAGTTGGCGCACTTAAAAAATGCCGGGCTTTCGAACTTGTTGTCCTAGTTTAATGATTTTACAGATGGCAGCCCTAGATACAAGCAGCATATTCATGAGATCAACGTTTTAGTCTTTTCTCGAAATTTTCTGGTGTTTTAAAGTATCTGTAGCGCTTGTAGTCTTTATTTGTGGACTGTTGCTGTTAATTTAGTATATTTCTCATTTAGCAATATTTCTCCCAGGCAACAATTTATTGTACTGAAAGTCCAGTACTGATTTTTATGAATTCATCCGGAATTAAAATTATTTTTTCTCATTTAAGTACTGGATAAGTACTAAATGAATACCGATTGTGTGAATTACGCATAAAAAAAGTGGGCGAAACTCAGAGTGTAACATACTTTTGATATATTTTATATAAGCCTCAAATTTATAGCAGCTATTCTCGTCAAGAGGACCGAGAACTTTCGCATCGTTTGCTAGGTGAACAAGACCACGTACATTAAAACTCACATTATTTATTCCATATAACTTTTGAAAATGTCTTACGAAGTATGTAAGTAACTCTTGTGTATAGTCATTATAAGTATAATAGTAGAATGAGGAAGTCTAATACCTAGACTTAAGCATAAAAAATGTTTATAAGCTGAGCTGTTTATAACTTTTTTAAGGAAACTGGACCGGTGTACAAAAGAAAAACTCTAAGATCCGACTCTTTCAAATAATTGACAAAATGTAAAGTTCTTGTTTTTCGTTGGAACTCTGAACATGCATAGAGATAACACTGCTCAAGTCTCTTATTAAGTTTAGACAACTGCTCTGTTTTCAATTTTTGTGCGCTTGGTTTTCCAAGCCAAGCGGATATTAGCTTTTTACAAACTCCTTCATCAACCAAATGCATTTAATCTAAAGGAAAGTTTGCTATCATATCAATAGGAAGACGCTCAAAGATCGAACGGCTACTTTTGTGATGATCATTATCATCACTTCCAGAAGGAGTCTTTCTACATCTAAAGTCTTTGTCACTTCTTAATTGTGTATTAATATCAGGATAAACCACTACTTTCCTACCATTCCTTGAAGTTGTACTAACACCTTTAGTAAAACATTTTGGACAGCAATAATATCCCGCGTGACCCTTGATCTGTTTTACTGATGCCACTGCAGGTGTATCACATACGCAAGCATGCAACTTAATTTGATAACTTCTAGAATTGTGTGTTAATCCACTCTTCAAAAGACTTTCCATCTCGGTCACGAAATCCTCAAGAAAATTGTTAAAATTATCAGGTTTTCCGAATGCCATAAAAATCACAACAACAAACACTTGCGCAGGATTTATGATATGGAGCAAATTTTGAACGCATCCTAGAATCAACCAAAAACTAGAACCACTACTTGCTGATATAGTCTCCATCTATATTGAACGACATTCGTAGTATAGAAATCCGTGTATAATACATGTTTTTTTTTGTAAAGAATCTAAAAGACATTCTAAACAATTTCTTACGCCAAAGTGAATATATTTTCCATTATCAATTGTTTTTATGTGTCGCAATTCGGTCGATAGTGGTGTGGATAGCAACGTCCTAACATCCTTTGGTACGCTAAGATGAGCATCTTCCGCCAATATTTTTAATAATTTAGATAAACCACTGTGTTTTACATTAAAAAAAGTAGCCCAAGTTCTCAATTTCAATAAAAATGAATTATCATCCGATATTGAATGATTTTGTATATATTCTTGGTCCGGCAGCATAATTGTTGCATCTTTATCGAAAGTTATTATTTTTTCAAATACTGCATTGTTACTGTTGTCACCTTCATTAGATGGAACCATATTTAAATTTACATATCAGTTTTGAATAATTAAAGCTAAATTTGTGACTGTATACTTACTTTTACAATGTGCATATAATTTTATTTGACGGGGAGCAATTTTATCTTCATGTTTTATTAAACGTCTGTTATTAAGCAATTTATCTTTTCCCATTATTAGACTCTTTCGCGGCATTTTTCAATTGATTGAAATTGAAACAATAAAATACTATATTACTATGTTGTTCTGAGACATGTCATTTCCCTTAACAATGACATTTGACATTATGTTACCGCCGCCCTGGTAATATAATTTTTATCAGTACTACTTCAGTATTTGATTTTTCACCGCAATATGAATTTGTTTATGTATACATATAGTTTTTTTTCGCTATCTGTTATAAGGTAGGAAATAGCACAATGGCTTAGGCAATGGACTTCCGAGCTCACGGTTCTGGGTTCAATCCTGCAAGCAGATACGTAATTTAAAAATAATGCGAACAAATAAATTCTTCCCTGCAGTTGCGTTTGCCAGGTTGCATACGTGAGCCGTAAATGGAAAAAAAGTTTGTGGTAGTTGAATAAATTAAAAAAAAAATACTTTTTTTAATTCAATTATTATTTTCAGTACTATACCGATAATAACTTTCAATAACTTTAAGTACTTAGGACGTTTGCCAAACGGGCTAAATGCTGGCTAAATTCCAGTTTGCATTGGAAATTTAGCCAGCTTATTCCAGGGCTGTGCCAAACCAAAGTGGAAATTAGCCGATTGCTCAGCTGTCACTTTTATTTCAAAAGCAAAGCAATTGTGTGGCATTTAAGATGGATTTGCAGGAAATAAACAAGGAAGTTATGGCCGTAATATTATTTTCTTGTATTTGTTCATTTTACAAATAAATACTTCTAAAAATCTTTCAAATAAATCGCACTTGTCAAATAATTAGACGAATGTGAAGAAGAAGAATTAGCAAGCTCGAAAATTTACTAAATGGAAAAGTATAGATTTAGCCAGCATTTAGCCCGTTTGGCAAACGTCCTTAATATTTATTTAAATTCGAGCAGAATAGAGTTTTGAAAATCAGTACAGAATAGTTTTTAAATTCAGTACTGATTAGATTTTAAATTCAGTACTCCAGCAGTGCCTCTGTCCGGAATTCTGTAATTGTTCCGATTGAATTCTGCATGTTTCAGTATTAGGAGGGGAAATGAGTGCCGATAGACTCCCGCTGAAATTCAGATCTGTTACACGGGCTGTTTGTTCTGCATATGTTCCGAATTGTTCGGCATTTATAAGAAGACCAAGAAAGAACATTTAATATGGTCTTAAGTCTCTTTACAATTTCCACATCCACTTTGGTAATATACGCTCCTAGATGAGTTGCCGTCATTTGTACTTCCTAATCCTTGCTGAGCTGTATCAAAAATTAAACCAAGTTATCGGCTGAACTCTTGTTGTATCCTGTATTTCTCCTCCAGTCTCTTTTGCTTATTATCAGGATTACTTTGTATAACCTCATCAGTAAAACTCAAGTCGTAACTCATGGGCAATATAAATTCCATAAATCGAATCCTTGCATGAAGAGGCGAAAGCCCGTATTGATAGTTTTCTTCAACATCGCTTCTTCGAAAATCTCTTGGATTTTTTGGCGAATTGCACAAATTTCCGATGATTTGGTGTCTGTTACAAATTGAGTTACTCTGCCATCACACATTATTAAGTTCTATTTCTTTGACGTTAACTAAGCATTTCATGCGAAGTAAAGCATTTATTTCTTGTTTCACGAGGTCAACTTCACTTTGAACCAATTCTTTTGTTTCCTTTACATATTTAAATTTAATAGGTCTAAAAAAGTGTGCAGATGATGGACGAGGATTTCTCCACACTAAGTTTTCCGAAGTATGTCAACTCGTTCTAGTTCTGTCAGCTCAGTGGATTCGCTCGAAGTTCTTGAGATAAAGCTGACTAATAATTTGTCGAAGGTAATTACCGAGAGGTTACACGAATTGGAGGAGCTATTGGCTCAGAAGCTTGAACAAGTAATTGCATCTTTCAATTGCCAATTAGCTAGTTTGCGTGAGGAGCTTGATGTAATGAGGAACGAACTCAGTGATGTTCGTTCGGAACTGGAGAATGTCCGCAGGGGGAACAGGCTTGGTGATGCGATTATTACTGGGGTGCCGTTCACCCCAATTGAAAATGTTGGGGAAATGCTTGCTAACAGCTCATCTGTAATAGACCATACACTCTCACCGTATGCTACTGCATTTCGTGCCAAGTCCAGCGACAATAACCAAAGTCGCCGCAATACTCCCCCGCTTGTAGTTAAATTCTCACCTGCCAGCGAACAGCGTGCGTTTCTGCAAAAATTTCGGCGCCACGGTCCAGTGCGGCTGAATCAGATTTCTCCGTCGTTTGTCTCTGACAACAGGATCAATGTGTTTGAGAGTTTGTCTCGATGTAATCAGCAAATATTACGTAATGCTCTGAGATATGTCAGAGATAAACGCATCCACTCTGCTTACACTCGTCAAGGCCTTGTAAATGTGTGATTGAAACATGGTGATACTCCACTGGTGATAACAAACATAAATGCTCTCGATGATATAATTGCTGAAGAAAATACCTCTAACGCTTAGTTGACTGATATTATTGTTTACTGTAATTTAATAATATTTAATATTGCCTGTTAATATAGCTTGTAGGTGTTCTCCTATTTATTTCATTTTGTTTTTCTTTTTACTTTCTGTTTTATTTTGTTTTGTTTTATTTTCTTTTATTTTATTTATTTACTTACTTTAAAGTGTTCTTTTTTTTATCTGTAATGCTTTTTTGGTTTTATAAGCTCCTAGCATTAGTTTTTCAGTTTAGGTTTTTGTTTGGGTCATGCATTGATCTACTGTCGGTGCCTGATGTCGATGAGTGATGTCAGCTAATCTTTCTCCCTTTGATAAGGTAAGAGCTCTGTGCCGAATCTTTACTAATCGTGCCTCTGGTTTGAATGTGGTTTCCATTAATGCGAGAAGTCTGAGATACAAGGCTGATCAAGTGAGAGATATGTTTTCGGAGTGTAATATTCACGCAATTATTGTTTGCGAAACCTGGTTAAATGGATATGTTAACTCCAAATTTGTTTCAATACCTAATTATAATGTTTTCAGAAATGATCGACATGACCGCGTAGGCGGTGGTGTGGCCATTTATGTGCATAAATCTCTACATGCATCCATTATCAAATTGTTGACTAAAGGTAATAAATTGGAGTTTCTTGGACTCAAATTGTGTTCTTCTTCTGATAAATGTGCTCTCTTTGGCGTGTACTGCCCTCCAAATTGTTTTGATTTAAACAATGCGATGGAGTTCATTGAAGCGGTGTCGAACGCTCAGCTGCAATTTGGGGATGGTGTAGTCTGCGGAGATATGAATGTTAATGCACTATGCTACAGTCCTGCAGTAAATAATTTTCTGTATCTTTTACAGACCTTAGACTTGAAGTTAGGTAAGAACTTGCCGACGTACCTATTTTAATTGTTCCTCGCCTTCTCAGCAAGATTATGTGCTTATACCAGCATTAATCAAATGCTCTTTCATACTCAAATTTTACCACCAAGCAACTTTGATCACGATTTTCTGTTTTTAACATACGAGATGAATTTGTCCGCTATTCCACTTTCAGTCTCCTTCACTTATCGGGATTTTAAAAACATCGATATGCAGGCACTTTCAGACGATTGCAACGGAATTTCTTGGAATCACCTATTATATGATGAGGAGTCCCTGGATGGTAAAGTTTCTATCTTAACCAACACCATTCTGCGTTTATATAATCAGTAGTACCTCTGAAAACTTGCAGTATTCGTGGCAATAAATGTTCCTGAATTACAGATGAAATTCGTCCGGCGATGGCTGAGCGTGATTTCTTGCTTAAGCGATTTAGAAGAACTCAAGACAGTGTAGTTCATGGTAGATATAAAAGAGTGCGCAATAAAGTTATTTCTCTGCTTCGATCATCTAAATGTGCCTATTTTGGGACCAAGCTAGATACAAAACTTCCTGCGAAAAAGTTATGGAATAATGTTCGTAGTTTCAGTATTCATGGGAAGGACCCACCAGTTGCAAATTTCAATCATGATGACCTAAACAACTTCTTTGATTCTAGGTATGTGGCTGCAACTACGCCTGTTTACAACTTTCAGGAATACTTCTCTCATGAGGGTTTCGCCTTTCATTGTGTGGATGGCCCCGAGGTTCTTTCGACCCTGTATTCCATTAAGTCTAATTCTATTGGACCTGATGCTTTACTACCCAAGTTCGTAAAGCTACTAGCGATCTACTTGTCATGTCCCTTAACGCATATTTATAGTTTGTGTCTTACCACTTCGCAATTTCCCTCTCAATGGAAGCAAGCACTAGTTGGTCCCATTCCAAAGAAATCTCGTCCCTCTCTACCTAGTGATCTCCGCCCTATAACTGTAATCAATTTTCTTGCAAAAACATTCGAAAAAATTATGTACACGCAAATAATGGAGTATGTGGGGGCAGAGAATATATTGTTAGGCAGCAATCAGGATTTCGCCCAGGTCACAGTTGTGAATCTGCTCTCTTAAAGGTCACATCTGATATTCATAAGGCTCTTGACAATGACCATTTAGCCGTGCTGGTCCTACTCGATTTCAGTAAGGCCTTTGATTCGGTGAGTCATGTCAAGTTAATCTGCAAACTTTGGCACAAAATATGGCTTCTCCTCATCGGCCGTTGGGTTAATTTCTGCTTTCCTTTGGAATCGTGCGCAACTTGTAGAAGTGCAGAATTCTATCTCCGCTCCATTGTCCCTTTTCGCTGGTATTCCTCAAGGTTCGGTTCTACTAGGCCCTATTCTCTTCTCCCTCTATATAAATGACTTCCCCTCTGTTGTGAATAGCGCTTCTGTGCATTTGTATGCCGATGACGTTCAGTTGTACCTTAGCAGACCCATAGGCCTAATCGAGCCAGTATTGCTCGAATCAATGATGACCTACAGCACGTACACGAATAGGCAATGGGTAATGAGCTTGCCATTAACCCAAACAAGTCTTACTGTTTGCCGGTATATAAAACCGTTTTCCCTATATCCGATTTGCCTTCAGTTCGGTTGAATAATTACATGCTTGAATATGTTGAGTCAGTTAAGAATTTGGGAATTCAACTCAATACGAAATTTAGTTGTTGTGACTACATCAGCGCTTTGATGGGGAAAATTTATGGCAGTCTTCGTCAACTTTCTATTTCCTCCAGTTGCCTGTCTGTGGATTTTCGCAGGAAATTGCCGCTCTTATTTTACCCCATTTTAACTATGGAGCCTTATTTTTAGCAGACTAGACTCAATTTGTCAAATAAGAGTTACTGCAGCCTTTAACGACGTCATCCGTTATATTTATAAACTTCCTCGGAGCGCTCGTGTATCTGCTCTTGCTACGTCCCTACTCGGTAGCTCTGTAGAGGCCTATTTGACTCGTCGGAGGCCAATCTTCCTTCATAGGCTAATTTACACTATATCCTCTGCATATCTATCCGAAAGCCTACAGTTCTTGCACTCGAATAGAGGTCTTCAACTCCTTGTCCCGAGATGTACATCTGCGTGCGGTGAGTGCTCTTACTTCGTTCAAGCTGCCCGAAAATGGAACTCTCTTCCAAATGTAATTCAGCGCACAGGTTCCGACCTGACCTTTGCTAAGTCAAAGATTACCTTAACTAGTTATTAGATGGTAGATTGGTATTTATTCTCAGATCTTAAAATTCTTGTTGAATTGTTTTAATTAATTCTTAATTTTATTTTTTTTTCTTGTCTTTTGTCTTTAATTTGTTGTATTTTTATTTATTTACTTATTTTTTATTTTTGTTCTTTTCTTTGCCCTTTATCTCTAAGTTCCCGCAGATGAAAATTAGGATATCCTTTTTTTGTTTTTTTTCTTTCTCTATTTATTCATTTATTTATTTACTTATTATTATATTTATTTTTATTATTATTTTATTTTTGCTTTAATTTTAATGTTACTTATGTTGTTTTTTTCCCCCACCTAATTATACGTTATAAGATTTTGTAATCTTCTGTACAAGGCCGAATAAATGTATTGTATTGTACTGCATTTTAAATGAAGAGGAACCAATGACATTACGAATAAATTGGCGTCTGTTATATTTTCGTCATTATTTTCAGAAATTTGTTCCTTGTATTCGCTTTGCCCTGAAGATACATCACATCCGTATTTACTCACTAACACTAAAGTGGTGTCATCTAAGGCCTCGATTTTATCTTTAAAATTCGTTTCGCTGTTGAATCCAGCAAATTTGGAAGAGGCTCCGAAGAGAAAGTTTCGACAGTTTGCAGCATTTCAGGCAAACACTCTTTTTTTGCTGCGATAATTTTGTTATAGCTTGATAATGCATCGTGGTTTCTCTTTTTCAATTCATTTCTCAGAAAATTGTACTTGTGTTTAGAAAGTCCAAGTAAAACAAATGAATTTCTGCGGCTGATCTTTTAGGGTGGGGATAATATCCTTAATTCTACTCACACGGTTTGGACTGGCTTCATCAAGAGCGTTTACAGTAAAGATTTTCTTAACTAGCTTCTCGAACGTTTGCGATAAATCTTCATTATGCTTTTTGAGTTTTCGCTTTTTGGTGATTTTTGAGCAGTGATCGAATGATGTAGAAGACTCCAATCTTGATGCAGAAGATTCCA
The DNA here is from genome assembly GCA_963930735.1 of Dioctria linearis. Lineage (NCBI taxonomy): Eukaryota > Metazoa > Arthropoda > Insecta > Diptera > Asilidae > Dioctria > Dioctria linearis. The sequence goes on along the minus strand of OZ005743.1, from coordinate 122,580,552 downwards.
ATGTTGATGAAGAAAATCCTGATGTTGATGTAGAAGGTAAAGATGTAGGCGTCGTAAATGTTGAAGTTGATGGTTGAGATGACACGGAAGATTTTAGCTCTTTAGCACTGATTTCCATTACTATATTCAACCGCAAATCATTATTTTGTTCAAACTTTAGTTTTGGCCACTGTGCGACGCTGGCGAAATGATAAGGGAATTTGATAGAATTACAACAGGTGTTCTTTGTATACACCAATGTCGACAGAGTATTTTCTGTACAAAATTTAATTGAAAGAAAATGCTGGAACTCACTTCAAACTGAAACTGTGTCAGCTTTGTAGAATTTAAGCTGACTGGAAACTTGATGGCAACAAACTATAAAAACCCATGGAATCAGTGTCAATCTTCTGTCACATGTTCATATGAAAGATTTTCACATTACTTTCAGATCGTGAGCACTATAATGAAATTACTCACCCTCCCTAAGACTGGAGACAGCACTCTGGATTGCGAGATCGATTTTAAACGATACTTTCCTTGAGCTGGGCAATACTTAAGTACTACTTAAAGTACATTTTCGTTACTTAATACTTATTACTCAATACTTTTGAAATGCCCTACTTAGTACTTGAAATATAAGTACTTGCTTCTATTTACTTGTACTTAAAACTTAATTTTGTACTTAAGTACAAAGATTTTTACTTAAGTATTTCTGAGTCTATTAAGTACGTACAAATATCTAACTCATCGTAGAAAAGCAAACACAATCTCTAGTGCAGCTCCTTGTTTTGCTGTATTTTAAAGCATGAAAAGAACTGTCAAAGCATGTGCCGCACTCATGCGTCAAGGAAAAACCTTAGACAAACGGCTGAAACACAATAAAAGTATATAGATCCGAAAAATTGATATTTTTAGGCTAAATATATATCACATTCCGTAAGAGTTATTATTTTGATATTTAATTTTTTCAATTTTAAAAAGTGGTAAAAGTGAAAAAATTAACAAATGGAAGTTTAAGTAATTGAGTATTTGTGCTTTCTATTAATTTGCAGTACCACTTTTAATCATTTAATAATAATTTATTTGTTTGAACACTTCGCGTTCTTACGGAACGAGCGATTCTTACGGAACGAGCGATTCTTAGCGTAGTTTACTTACGGAAAATTGGATATTTAAACTTAACGAAAGTTCCCCTCACACGAGTTAAAGTTAATTTGTGTACACCTGTTAAATTAAAGGGCGCGTTCGCTTTACCTAAGTAAATGTACTTACGTATACTTCTATTGTTGTTCAGCCTAAACTAATAACATCAAACAAGACTGGGCAAGTACAACAAAAACCAGAAACGTCTCGTTCGAATATAAAGTCGACGATGCCTCGACATGATGACATAACCAAGGGTAAGCAAACAATGCCTCGCTGCAATATAAGATCAACGATGCCTCGACCTCATGTATGGAACACTTCAATTTTTTCTTAGAAATTTACTGGAAATTTTTTACTGAGAAATTTTATGAATTATTGAAGGCGACAATTGGTGATTGAGTAGACTTCTGATAGTTTTTATGAGTGTAGCAATGAGAGGTGAAAGTTTTAGTATACCTGCAGCTCCGAAAACTCTAAAAAACTATAAATGGTAGCCATTGGTTATAGTTTTCAAAAGGTATTTATTTATTAATATATATGTATTAACTGAACTCGATAAAATTCATTATATTACTGCCAACGTACAAATATTCTAAAAAAGTACTTTAAAAAGTACTTCAAAAATTACTCAGTACTTTTTATACACTTAGTACTTAGTTACAAGTACTTTTCATAAATGCGGTTCTTGTACTTACGCTGAAGTACTCAGGCCTTCGGTACTTGTACTTGTACTTAAGTACTTTTTCATTGGTACTTGCCCAGCTTTGATTGCCTGGAATTACCAAAGATACCATCGCGTCACTGTGTGTCCTGTAAGGTATATATGTACGTTAAGGAGAGTGACATTTTCGAATTCTAAATAATACCTGGTATATCCGCCGATATGGAGAATTCTTGGAATCAAAGGATCGCTGCCCCTATAAGCTATTTTTAACTGTGACATTTCTACTCTTTGCTGTATTTTATCACAAATAGGATTGGAAAACCCAAGTTGTTACTGAAATTAGAATTAAGTAGAATTTAATAGGCACATTGATTGAATTTAAAATTTTATTTACCTTTATAAAGATGTTGTAAGGCAGGCAGGAGGAGTAACGCGCCAAGTTCTTCTGAATACCTTAGAAATGGAAATGGAATGATATTTCAATTTATTTAGAGCATTAGTGTTTTCGGAAATTAATAATAATTTACCTGGTCGAGTCTCTCTCTCCCCCCCCCCTTTTAACGCACATAAAGTTATAAAACACAGCCGTTAAAATAACCTAATCACAAACAGAAAAGCGACAAGATTTGCTTTGCACAACCTGAATTTTCCGAAGTTTTCTATCGTTATTGGGGCTGCCCGTGGCCTAAAGTTTAAATCGAAATGTAAAAGATCCCATAATTAGCTCACATGGCAATATAAGAAAGACACAGAAAAATGCTCTATGGACATCTGTTAAAGCAACAAATTCTTCAAAAAATTAGCACGAAAAATACAAATTTTCGGCAAATAAGCAAACGATCGGCTGAGTTTCAAAAATCGAATTTTAACATAAAAATCAAAATGAAAATCAAATGTTATTCAACAAAGCAGAGCTGATTCAAGCCGATTTAAAAAAAGTACCAGAGATAGAGGCTGGATATGCAGAATGGGGGGGTTTTTCATATAAAAGCTTTGATAGGTGAAGCGCGCAGCCTCCCTCAAAATGTCGAAGTGTCAAGTGTACCAACGAGGTTAAAGCATAAAAATATATTAACACTAAAAGGGAATAGCGAAAAAGTTCTCTTTAAAAAAAAAAATAAAAAAAAGGAAGAAAAACAAGGAAGAAACTAAGTGGATCGAGTGGTATAACAAATAAGGAAAAGAGGAAAAGAAAAAGCTTTAAACAAGAAGGATTAAAGCATCATTTTATGGGAGGTCTTGGATCAGTGCCGGATCACTTCAATGATGGTGGAAATTCCACAAAAGACAGGAAAACAAAAAGATAAGAACCATTTTGGAATTTATTTTACTAAACATCGGAAGTGTTCCTGCGTTCATGATTTGTATTATTTGTTTTTTTGTTTTTGCAATTTTGTTCTTCACGTGCTACCTTCCTTGCTACATAACTGACTCGGACTCGATCTGGGAGAGCTCATATTATTACATGTTGGAACAAAGAAATCATTAACAGAAGGTTTTATCATTTTATTTGCTAGTACGTGGACTCGAAAGAAAAATAATTTGGTGCCCGACAAGTGTTAAGATCCAACGCATAACCCCACCCTTCTTCAGCTCCAGCTTGGTGGGCACCTTACGCGGCTAAAAAGTGGCGTAACACTGTGGTGTTAAAACTCTGTTCTTTCAGAATAGATTTGATTTTGAGAAAGAGAAGGATGTCTGTGTAGGATCTACATCCACGCAATCATGGCTGGGGAAGCACTGCCATCCCATTTTTTTGTGAAAAACTCAGGTATTATTCGCCAGATTTCTTTCTAATAACTTCCCTCGATTGCATCAATAGCAGCGGGTAATAGAATCTAAATCAGTTGTAAGTTTGTCTTTGCGGGAGAGATTCATACTAAACAACAAACACACTTGCAATCGAAGAAACTGTTAGCATTAATTTAACATTCGATCTCACCTCAACCTGATGTATTTTTTTAAATCTTGGTCATGTTTTGACAACCAAACGTGTCAAAGCCGTAGACTCATGTATCATTTAATATGCTAATTTTGTGGAACATTTCATCGCTATTCACTGTTTCCAGCAGATTCTGACAGATCGCGATGAGATCATCATTTTGTTCCCGTGTTATTATCAGTAGCACAACTTTTGCTGCGTTTCGATGCATTTAAAAATATAATGACATGATCCAATTGAAATGTTGCATTTTTCAATAAGAGTTAGAAGACGATTGATCTGTAGAATCTGATTTTGGGATATGAGATTTGTTTGTTCATGTTGATGGTTGTCAGTATGTAACGAAACCACTTATGCACTTAAATCACTTATGACACCTTAAATTACATACTCGGACATTATTCTTCGTAAACATTTTTAAGCATTTGATAAGTTTGCATGAACATTTTCTGAATTTACAACAAAACTGCTGCTCCCTAAAAATAATCAGCACTTTACTGAAGCTATTCTATAGCTTAAAATGGAAAACGAGAGTTTAATCGCTAGATTCTCTGCTAAATAATGTGACCATCAAATGTCGCTAAATTTAATTGTTGGCTTACATTTCAAAAACTTCTGGAACTTTTTGAACAGACTCCGTATAAGTATACATTAATAATCAAGTTATAAGTAGTACATAAGTACAGATTCTTGCATAATAAATAATCTCAAATAAAATTAATAAGGAATCGTTAACAATTATGGTAAAATCAATACCTAACTACCTTAAGTAAACACAATTTGACCGCCTTGCAAAATGAAATTTCCTATATATGAGATTTATGGGGCCCTACAAGATTGGTGAAGGTAAATGGACGTGTGCAGCTTTTAAAATTAATGGCATTATAATGAACCCTGTCAAGCTAAAGTGGCCTCACCGGAAATGATGATAAAGAGGGAGGAAAGTGAATTTTCTTCTTCCTTTCTTTTTTGTTGTTTTTTTTTGTTTTTTTTTTCAACAGCACGAAGCAATTTAGAGTGTTCATTTTCACAGAGAAAAATACAGTCAAAACTGTATAATTTATGACGATCATAAAATAATTAAATTTTAAAAGATAGAACATTCACCATACACAAGAAGAGCATTAAAGAGCTTCACATTTCATTATCACAATTTCTACAACCCTCGGAATAAATTGAGGCGTCCCCATCATATTGAGGGAGAAAAGAAAATTGCCCTGCATTACTACATAAGGACTTCTCATCTGTTTAAGGTTTCGTTTCTTATATGAAATACCATCACCCTCTGTTGAAGTATAGTAATCAGTATCTACCCCACATGACGACCAATGGAGTTTTTTGCGTTAGATGAATGAAAGAAAAAAACTTAAGATAAAAAACAGCTCCTCCATTTTCATGTTCATGTACAACATACCATACACAATTTTCCTGTTACTCTGTCCGCCATATCTAATTTTCATGTAAAGAGACTACTGCTTTTGAAATGATAATAATAAATAGAAAAAAAATTGCCTTCTTTTAAGGACAGCCCAACCCTCTAGCAGGAAAGTTGATGTAAGGCCTCTTATACGCTTTGTATACAAATTGTGAACTTTTCCAGTTGGAATAGAAGAAAAAAAAATTTTATAAATAAATTGGGGGAAACCACCCTCTCATAGTTCACATCCGCGACTAACTTTCTTTCAAGTTAGATCGATAATTTATTCAACAACAAAAAAAAAATTAAAAATAACAAGGAGCAGGCAGGATCTTAATACGCGACAAGGAACTCCTCAATAACGAGGGTGAAATTAATGGCGTGGACCCTTGGCAATTTTCCGAATTTTCTTTCTGTACATGTGCACGTTATTTTTGTACTTGCTCAAGTATTTGCCTGGCGAAATATATTTTTTTAAGAAAATTCTGTTGATGGACCAGACTTCTTGTCTTGATAATTCGGTTATAACTGCCATCTTTCCAGCGACTTCCATCATTATGCTTTCAGGGCTCTTTGTTACTTAAATATGTACACTTCGGGCACTTTCAAAAATTGTTTTAATTTTAATGAAAACGTGAGCGCTTTTAATACTAAAAATACATAAGTACAAAAGTAATTAATAATTAATTAATTAAATACATGTAGTGAAGTGAAGACATTGTGCGTTTGTTCTTGTAAGTAGAAGTTGTGTCCATGAGTGATTGAATTTCTTTATATTTATTTAGTTTTTTTATATAATTTTTTTTTATACTTTTTTATACTACAGATGCCAGAGTGGTACGTTGGAAGTACACAGCCGTAGTTCGACCCATCCTCAGCTACGGCTCCACGGTCTAGTGGACGGCACTGACTAAGAAATGTAACCTGTGCTTTCAAAAATCCAGATAGCTGCCTATATGGGAATAACTGGGTGTTTGCGCACCATGGCCAGGGCAGCACTGGAAATCAAGCTTGACTTATTACCGCTGGACCTCTATTGCAGAGGTTTAGCGGCAATTAGTGCTGTCAGGCTGATGGCGTGGGGTTGGTGAATGGAGTGGGGTTTTCGGCACTCCAATATACTCCAGAAGATAGATTGTAGTGGTTGCAGGAAAGAAACAGCCTATCATGGTGATGGTGTCAATGCAATGATGCCCACCCCACCAGTAGTGACTGCGACGGGAAGGAGGTGGTCGTAACATCTGGAATTTCAATTTTTACGGATGATTGCAAAACGAGTGCCCGGACAGGCGCTGGAGTGTACTCCAGAGATCTTCAATGGCACGAGTCTTATAGACTGCCTGATATATGCAGTGTTTTTCAGGCAGAGTTTGCATTGATTTATCATCCGACAATATTGGTATCCATGTGCAGAGAGACCTCACGGCACATATGCATATATACTGATAGCCAGGCAGCCATCACGGCCCTGGATACTGTGCTGGTAAAATCAAAATTGGTGCAGTTATGCAAGACCCGCATTGAGAAATTGACTATAAGGCAAAAGGTGACCCTGCGCTGGATATCTCATGCAACGAAATCGCTCATGAATTGTTAAAAATGGCTCCGAATTGGATAGCTCTCCAGCGGTAGCTTATGTGAGGATCCCAATCGGAGCTTTAAAAGAAGAAATAATCGGGGCGCCTATCAAAAAGAAAGCCTCCGGTGTACCAACAGGGGTACCTGTTGGGGGGCAATTGTGGCCTGCATATAACAGGAAAAGCACAAGGGAACTGCTTAATGTCAGCAAAGCAAATACCAGGAAGCTAGTAGGAATCATTATGGATCATTGGGCCATAGAGGGCCATGCTAGTAGACTGGGTATAGTGGTAAACGATTTCTGCAGGAGCTGAAAGGACTCGGAGGAAATCCGAATCCGTCAAACATGTGCTTTACGAATGCCCCGCTTTAATGAATAAAAGAAGTAGGCTAATGGGTAGCTACTTCTTTTCAAGTCTGGGGGAGCTGCAAAGTAATAAGTTCAGATATATCCTGAGTTTTCTGAGATAAACAGGATGGATCTATGTATTAGATATATACTGAGTTTCCTAAGGAAAGCAGGATGGATCTGGGGCCTGAAAGGTTATCCCATGAGGTCTAGGGGAACAATGGACCCACTAGAGGTCTAAGTGATGCAGGCTAGTCTTCTAGCAGCACCCCTCCTGCCTAGCCTAACCTAACCTATACTTCAGATGATAATAATAATTATAATGGTTATGTTATAAGGAGTCGACCAGATCAGGAAAAGGCCCGAATGTCGCCCATGCGAGCAAGATTTCACTTAGAACTGACAGGTAGACCAGAGGTGCATGTAAGGAAGATATTGATTAAGAGTAAGCGTTTAATTTACTTTTTCTCTCCCATAAGCATGTATCAGATTACACTTTTATGCTAGAAATTACAGTTGAATTTATTTCGAAAGAACTGCTGTTTTGGTTGACAAATTGCAGTCGTTACTCTGTTAAGGCTCGAATTCTCTCCGACTTACTGGCTGATAAGGATATTGCCTTTAGGCGCTCAGCGATGAGTAGCACAATAATTTTAGCTTTATGTTGATCTCTGAAATTATTGTAATGCTGTTTATTATTAATAATGTAGAGCACTTAACTGGAAGCAGCGAAACTTAGTTTTAGTGGCTTCAAGATTTATGTTTTTTATAGTCCAGATAAGAATAAGCCTTAAGTAAAACGAGCAAATTAAGCGGATGGTCATAATTTAAAAAATGGAGAAACCGGCCAAGTGTGAGTCAATTCGCACACGAAGGTATCTGTACCATCTTACAAGATTTAACACTATGTACTTTTTAGATCAAGCAAAAAACGTCGAAAAATCACGTATGGGGCCCCCTTTAATTTTTAATTTTATTTTATTTTTATTATTTCTTGTTATAGCGGCAATAAAAATACAACCTCTGCGAAAATTTCAACTGTCTACCTATTACGGTTCATAAGATACAACTCACTGACAGACCGACGGACGGACAGTGGAGGCTTAGTAATAGGGTCCCATTGGCACCCCTTGTGTACGGAACCCTAAAAAGGACATCCTGATCGAATATGCTGAGTGACTTAATTAAGTGTTGTCTCAGTGCCTTATTTCAGTCAGAAGTAAGCAAGAAATCCGGTACAGATGGATTGCTTATGTTGAAATCGATAAGTGGGCTAAGAATTTCCTACGAGAAAGTGTACCAGAAATGTAATAATTGAAGGAGATCATGACAAGGAATAATTACATTAAAATCTCCACCAACCTGGAAAAGCAGCTCAACAGAGGACTGCATACTGATGATTGGACACATTCCTCAAGACAGGCTGACACTTCCACATATAAAATATCAACTTTTAAGGTTTGTGCATGAAAAACTAGACTTTGATTTCAGTAATCCTTCTATAATTATAATCACGCAGCTCCAATGCGACTTGTGGATCATTGCAATATAAGAAACAAGCTTCGAACCAAGAATGCATTCTTTGTATCCTTCATATGTAACTTATTTCCGATATATCGAATCGTATTCGCATTTAGTCTTTTTATCACGAATGGCACTGATTGCGTTATTCCAATAAATAACATATGATCATTACGTATTGATCACTATATATGATTTATCCTATGTGCAAACAGCAAGCATGATTTACTTCAACCTATGGCAGATACACAATACGATCAATTTCGTTTTTCGTGCGACCATCTGGATACTCTTGCATAGTCACCTAAATGAACTCGATCCTTTGCACGTGCTTTGGCCTAAGTCTCGTTTTTTTTATATGAGTTATTTTTGGATAGAATTTTCTATTATATAAAAAATTGATACAGTGGAATGGTTAGCACAACAGCGTGGATACAGGAGCTTGACAAACTCCAGATAAAAAATATTAAAAAGTGAAAAAACTCACAAAAATTTATAAAATACACAACAGCATAATCCTGAAGTGACAAAAACAATAAATTGGCAAATAGGGAAAAATTTCATCCATGTAAATTTGGTGGTGATATCTGATCTGGGTGGCACCCGAATAACATCTAAGTTACTGGGGGATTGCAGGTGGATAAGCTGTGTTTCCATAACAAGGTGTCCCTTCTGTGGGTTCCTGGTCACATGGGGATCATGGGGAATGAAAGGGCTGACCTTTTAGATAGGGCTGGCTCTGTTTCTCCCTTTCTCGGACGGGAACCCGCCATAGGCGTTGCCACCTCGAGTATTGGGTCTCTCATTAAAGCGGATGTTCGTTGAAAGCATTAGCAGAGTTGAGCGAATCTGAATAATTGCAGGTATACAGAACTTTATCTTGATGGGCTCAATGGGAATATCTCCGATTTTCTCATGGGGCTCGAAAGGAAATAATGTAGAACTGTGGTTGGCATCATTACCGGCCACAGTTCACTTCACGCTCATCTAACAAGGAAGGGAGTTGTTCACAGCCCTGAGTGGCTGTCCTGCTTGGAGGAAGAGCCCGAAACAACCGGCGTTCGTCCGGTGCAGGCTGGATACTCTAGGGTCTGCCCTTCTATCTGTGGATGAGCTGAAAAACTAGCCTCACCAACACCTGATGCGCTTCATTAAGAGGACAGGAAGGTTTTGGTGAACGGCCTTCTAGCAGGACAGCACAATGGGCCGCTTTGGCCTCCGTGCTATGGGATAGGGTCACCTGTCCTCCTGCCTTAAAAAAAATCTTCCGAGACTACGGCAGGACGGAAAAGTTGCAACCCATCGAACTGAAGGTGCAACTTTTCAGGTTTCAGTGGTGTTTACACATTGCAATCCTCGAGTAGCACAGCTTTCTGTGTTGTGTTGCACTAAAAGTTGCAAAGCGTAACCTTACGCTTATTGCGATATAACAGAAGTTTTAAAGGAACTCTACCCAAAATTTGGAAAAGTGGGTCTTCTTTATGTACTGAATCTCGGTAGTTTACAATAAAAAAAATTAAGTGAAGGAATCACTTTCATGTAAAATACATTCTGGTTTAAGAGGACTCATGAATGAAATGTCAATTTCACTCACTTCGTGTACGTGAAGAATGCAAGTGCATAAAGAATTGATTCAGGAAACAGTAAAAAGATATGTATAATAATTAATTACCATAAAAAAAATGGTAGCACATCAACTACAGGCTGCAAGTTGTCAATTAAAAAGCGATAATAATAGCTGAATTAATACAACATTTTAATTTATTTTATATATGTTATTAAGCCAATCTCAGGGGATGCCCTATGATGCAAAGCACAGCATGGCAGAAAGGAGATTGGGAAAGGATTAGGGGATTTGACGAGAATGACGGAGGTGACGATGTAGGTCGTCCTTAAACTTCCGCAGATTGTATGTCTGAGGAAAATCAGAATATGGCAAACTGTTCCACATTCGCACTTGTCGGGATAAAAAAGCATCACGGAATTTTACTGTACGGCCAAAAGTAATTTGAAGGGTAAAGGGATTCGCGCGGGTTGCAGCGCGAGTATTGCGTGTAAGAATCATTTTACAAGAGATTAGACTAGATATTTCATCAGAACATTGACCATGCATTTCGTGACAAAGGAGCGAAAGGCATCCAACATTGCGGTGGAGTTCGAGAGGGTCGATATTACAAATTATTGCCACATCGCCAATGAGCTTGAATGATCTGTTTTGAACACTTTGCGACCAGCCCCAGCCCATATACGTGAATTGCATTCCATTCTAGGTCGAATGTAGGGCTTCTAGAAGAGCGCTAGATTTGACGGGCTAAAAAATATTTCATACACATTTTCAGAAATCCTAGACAACTCGATGCTTCTTTGGCAACAGAGATGTGATCTGTCCAGCTAAACATACTGGAAATATTAATGCAAAGAATGCTTAGTGGCGGTGTATCTGAAATTAAAGCTCCATCAAAAGCAACAGGAGTGGTTAAATTATGGTCTTGTTTTAATGAAATAAGACAGCTTTGGGTCTTAGAAGCATTGAATTCGACGCGATTCGCTTTGACCCAAGTGAGGATATTGTTAAGATCGTTATTCAATGATCTATTCAAATGTACTGCCGTTTAACACATGCGGCATTCTCCCTGGAGTCCGCAAGAGTGTCAAAGGAGTAAGCCAAATCAAGGGTACTATCATCAGCGAAGCTATGGATGGGATTGAAAGTAAGGGAAAGCTGGAGGAGAAGTTTCTTCGTGGACAGGGAGAACAATGCAAAGAAAAATATGGGAAAATATAAAATACTTTCGGTATTTACATTAAAAACAGCGGTTCTGTCTTCAATGAAACAAGGTTAATTTGCTTTTTTTGTCTAAACTAGCATTGGAAATGGTAATGAGTTCCACTCAAGTTAACCTAATAAAATAAATAAATAATGGGAACTGTCATGTCAGGAAGAACGCAGAATTCACTGCTGATATATTTATTTATGAACCTAACTTAAAGTGCTTAAACATTCTTAAAAGTTTTCATATCTAAGCAAATGAACTCCTAAAAACCAGCTCACTTTAGGCTTGGATCTACCAAAACTAAATTTTTTTATCATGAGTATATATGTAGAGTTAATTTTTTAGTATTATTTGTAAAATAAATAGCAAGCGTGCAAATTAACCTTATTTTTCAACTTGTGATAGAGGAAAAAATGACATTATAACAAAATCATGTATAAATTGAAGAGTGTGAGTGTTGTGTAAAAAACGTTGAAACTTCAGGATTACTTATTAAGATGCATGTATTTATAATAAACACTATAACATTCTTAAATTGAGATTTTTAAAGTACCTAACATTAAAAAAGCACTACATATATGTGACAAAGATTAGCTTAAAATTTATTAGAATTCAAAGAGAAGTTTCTTTGAGCCGTGCTTTAAGCTGACAAATCGTTAATGGCTCAAAGTTAATAAAGGGGAATGCTCACTTTTCATACAACTTTAGGCCCGACACCTTCAGAGTTGAGGTATGGGTTAAACGATGCATTATAATACTCTGAACATATTTTATTAACAATGTTTATTTCTATCTAGCGGGGGAAAGCTTTGGCAATCGGATGTAGCTTGAGCGACTTTCTTCGGTGGAAAAATGGAATTTTCTACTTCTCACGATTGTGCGGAATTGATGCGTCGTGGAAAAGGACGTTCTATGAGAAAAATGTTCACAACAGGAGAAATATATGCGAAATTTAGTAGCCTGGGGTGTATGTGACCCTGGTGTATGCAAATCGGTTTTCCGGCAGCAAAAACGTCCCAAGGAAGCTTTCTGAATTGGGAAGAGAAGTACACCAGTATTCGGCGAGACCTTTAATTCGATATACAACATGCGGTATTGGAACCACCCCCTCCCCACCGTCGGGGGTTCCAATCCACTACCCAAACAAATGCAGAGAAAAATTTTCTTCTACGAATTCCAGCTGGTAATGAGCTGAGGCGAGCAGTGAAACCCCTTTTCCCGATGGAACATAACCCTACCGAGTTAGAACCGTTCTAAGGTGCGAAAAATCTAGTTCGAATAAAAAAGAAGGAAATACTAAAAAAGTGCGTATTGGGATGACTATAAATAGCTATTTAAGCCTCCGAGTTTAGGAGCGTGGGTATTCAAACTTCTTCTCGGGATCTAAGGAATTCGATACTGTACTGGATTTTTCAAAATGTACTAGATCAAACTTTGGTCTAGATTGAAATGAACATTGTTAATAAAAAATGTTCAGAGTATCATAATGCATCGTTTAAGACATCTAGCATGTCTGAAGGTGTCGGGACTAAAACGGGCATTCCCCTTTATATTGCTCATATTTACTCCTTTACAAGATAATGGCATTTCTTCGAATTGCTGTAAATTTATGTACTTTATAAAACAAACAAACACTTTCTATAAAATGTTGAGTGTCAAATTCAATTTCAGTCATATGAAAAAGCAATTTTTTTGCATAACTCATTTTAATTAAACATAATTTACAAATTATGGCGATAATATGCATCCTCATAATTATGTCGTCCCACCTTATTATTATTTTTCTTTTGATGTTTCCTATTTAAACTAAAACCACGGAAAATTAAGGGCATGTGAGAATAACCGTGTTCACACGTTCTGCTGTCTAGACAAGGCACACAAGCAACGACACATTTAGAGTAAAAAATAGACGGGAAGGATTTACAAAAGAAAAAAAAATCGTTAGGAAAAAAAACCGTCCTTAACAATATTCTCGCTCAAAGGACCTGCGGTTACGTCCTGTCTATTAGACGGAATGAGCAATGGTTTTATGCTTTGAGAAAAGTATTCTTCATACTATAAGCAACTCGGAACTTGGCATGTAATTATCCCCTTTAACGATGGCTCGTTATTCGTTTCGTTAGTGCCTGGCAAAAGAGATCTTTTCTACTTGTGGAGAAAAGGATCAGAAAAAGAATTGTAGAGCGCATCCTTTTTTCTATAGGTTTTATCTAATTCTCCATAGAGAGGTAGATATAAACATCAACTTTCACCGTGGATATAGTAGTTATCTTCAAAGTGGGAGATTACTTTTACGTGAAAATGTGCAAATTAATTGCATTTTGGCTTTAGATTTCTCTCCAACTTTGACTAGAGCCATGCATACTACCGTGGTACTTTAATTGGCAGGTCAATTACTTGGCTTTCCGAGCCAGTCTGAGAACTATGTATGTATGTATGTATGTATGTACATAGTACTATACTGAGCCACAAAGAATACTTACAAAATTTGTTTGATTGCATTTCTGCGGATGGAGCACGCAATGCCATTTTCTAAGTTTAGGGAGTGATGGGGAATATGTAGTAGGATATCTATGCAATAAATTCTTTACAATAATTATTGAAGTATGACTTAAACTCCGTATAATTATGTATTTGGAAATAATTTCGATGATTTCATCTTCAATATGGTCAAATAAATAATCCGAGCCTTATACCCTCAATAGGTAGAGCATTAACTAATTGATAATTAGCGTGAAACAATAGTGATGGGTAAAATCGGTCATTTTGGTGACTCAATTCATACGAGTCTTTTAGTTTAGGTGACTCATGTAAAAGATTCCATAAATTAGGTCATTCATCTAATACCCTACCTAATTATCTATCTCATTGAATCATTCATGTCAGAGCAACGCTCAAAGCTAAAGTGAACGGCCATGAAAAAATCAAAATAACTTTAAATACTCTGCTTGGGTTTCCAATCGATTTTGCTCTATACCATCATTATTTATAGGTGTTACAAACGGAATGACATACAATTTCCTCATCTAGGGTATAAAAAAAAAGTATATCAAGATCTAAATATATCGCATGTCAATGCAACTTTCACGAACAGTCCAAGATTCTTGAGATTTTTGCACACTTCTTATGGGAATTCATTAAAATCAAAATATCAAAGCTTGGCTTCGAAAATTAGTTTTTTTCTCAGCTACTAGTAGGCAGCTGATTCTCCTGGGATCTCGAGAGAAAAAATATTCTTGCTCCAGATAATCTCTGTCAAAATCCAAAAGCAAGCTTTAAAGATACACGTGAAAGATTGTGGAAAATACTTTTCGGTCTGAGCTTAAAGATTAATTACTTTCTAATTAAAACAAACGGAAAAATTATAACAAGAACGTTGAATTTTATTTCCCTTGATATGTACCTTAAATAAGGATCTTGAAGCATACCCCTCTTAGTTTCATGTAACAAACAATTCAATTCAGTTCAATTTATATTTCCTGGCTAATGGTCCAATAAGACTTACAAAATCTTTTACCTGCACATACTATGACTGAATATATAATATACTGAATTAAAAACTACTGAATAAACTTAGAGAAAAACAAAATTAAATTAAATAAAGCTAAAAAGTTAAAAGATTAGGAAAAGAGAATTAATATGAAAATAAAAATATTATAACAAGTAAACAAGAATAATAACAGAATTCAGAATGTATGTGACAGTGACAATTAAGTGTTTTGTGTTTTGAGCTTAGATCATAATATAACAAACAGGATAGGCTATGAGGAAGAAAAACTTAAGCATTTTTCTTGATGTAGTAGAATCGCATCGAAGTCGTAAACTACGATATTTTCAGAGGGGCACATAATTTAGTGGTTGAAACTTTATTAAATATTTGAAGAATTATAATTTTCTGTCACCGTGGTTCGAATTATTTTTCAAAACAAAAACAAAAAACTATTCGCGGTATAAGCATAGGGAAAAGTACAAAGCCCTAATATTTATTTGAATTTGTTATTACTCTATTCTATTTTACTCATTATGACTTTCGATGTGCATTTTATGAATAATTTATTTGATAGAGAATATTATATGTATGCTTATAGAATTATTGTGCATACTGAGCAAAGTAGAATAGGACCTCCTTCTATTTAGCCAAGTCAAAATGGGTTCTCTTTTCTGCTTATATACATTGTGACTTGTTTCCAGGGGCCACCACGGGAAGGTTAGAGTTAGGAGAATTAGGTTCACGTATCCCCAGAATGCAATATACAAAATAAATATTTGTAAATGCCTCCTGGACGAATCGTGTACCTCATTTAGTCCTTAGTGGCCTTTTAGTTTCTATTGCTTTTGGTATCTTATGTTAAAAAAAAGTTGCGAATAAAACTATATTATATTGGATGTTATATGATTAAAAAATTTGGCTTTTTATCTCTAATTGTATTTTTAGACTACATACCTTTGAAATGTACTAGTTTATTAAGTTTTTACCGAATGGAGCATTTCTGAGAAAAGTTGTTGGGCAAAAAAAAGTACCTGGTCTGTAAATATTTTTCAGTTATTAATTTGAGAAGCGAGCTATAATGTCCGTTACTCTGCATGTGTGCGCATTGATCTTCAAACAATGGTTTTCCAAGAAAATGTTGCTGAACTTCTATTGAAATTTTCAGAGTACTAGTACTATTCAGAAAATGAATTCGGCGACGAAGAACGCTTTCGGTTTTCTCGCAGATACTCTTAACGCTTTGTGAGGGTGTTTGGAGAAAACCAGAAAAAAGCAGAAAAATTCCCTTGAAGTCTGAGTCCTACTTTCTCAACACTAATTGTAATCTGCCCTTCTGGGCCGCTCCTAACCTGACCGTCGTCATAAATCTATTGAAATGATTTTTGTTATTTATATCTGAAATGAAACAAAAAAAGTACCATGATTGCTGTATAAGTAGACTGGCTGAGTCCTACTTTCTCAACAAAGTCTTCAGTAATTGCAATCTGGTTAGTTCCACTCGTGTTGCCATTCTGCATCTCTTCCGTTACAAAAGAAGTATCCCCAATTCCCAGCTCATGAGTAGTTTTATTTGATATATGATAATATAAGTACCCTCGTTGCAGGAGGACTAAGTTCATTGGAAAAATTAATTTCATTTTCATTCCCATATGTGTTGCCTTTCTGAGAAGAAATATTATAACAGATAAATATATTCTAGTACATACTTAATAATATTATACATACTGAATTTGAACAGCAATCCTCACATTCAGTAAAATTATGAAATTGCACAAATTTTTAGGGTTTTGTTAGTTTGTTGTTAGTTGTTCTTGTTAATGCAGTTTGCACTGAAATGATCCTCACATAGGAAGCTTTGTTTTGAAGGTACGACCTTATCTTATTTGCAAAATTTGGAAAAATTAAAGATAACTTGCAAATAAACGAGATTTAGTAAAAGAATCCCATTATATCGCAGTTTTTATTAATTTTTAATTTTTAATAATTTTAAATTTTTGAATTTTTATGTGCCCCATTTATTTTCTGATAATATTTCTAGGCGTTGCCTTTGTATGGCTGACATAATATAAATGACCCTAAACGTTCCGTCAACTAACAATGACAATTCAATAGTAAACATACAAACCGGCATTGGAAAATATTAAATTTTTTGCCACGGCTGTTTATTTTTATAAGTATTTCACATATATTTTATTTAAAACACCTTAATTTATTATTGAAAAAATTAAACTTGCCTGAAAAATGATTTCCTACGGCAATAACTCCGATTATTTCTGCAACACAGCACAGCACACTTTTTCACCATAATTCAAGACGCCCGGAGTCTCGATTATATAAAATCTTTTACACTACTTCACTGCTCTTTCTCACTATTAGTAAGTATAACTAAATCACTTTGTATCACTTCTTTAAGGAAAAATCACTACGAAAACACCGGACTATTTTCGATAAATTCAAAGAACTTCAGAAATGTCAGAAGTATCGAACTGACACGAAATAAATAACCCAGCCCTGTTGTCATTTCCCCCAGTGTCTACAAAAAAAAAATGCTTATCACACGTACACGAATTTTACACAGCATAGCCTATCCTGTTTGTTATATGATCTAAGGTTTTGAGTGAGTGCAAAAATAAATAAATTTTGTGATCATAAGTTGTCAATAGGCGAGTATTGGTATAACAATTCCCCGAAAGCCCCCAACACGCTGGATCTTCGAAAGTTGGCAGGAAGTGAGTTCCAAAAACGTATTAGTCGAAAAAAGTAAGCGTTCTCCATTATGGAATATTTGTGTCGCGGAATTAAAATGTTAAGATTTCTAGATGAACCCAGGAAAACTAACTCGTCATGTAAGTAAGTAGGTACGTGCACGGTTTTGATATATAATTCTATGGAGAAAAATTAGCTGCCTTCGAACAAAAAAATTTTTACAGAACATCCCAGTATATGCAACCGAAACGGAGAAATGTGATCAAATCGTTTCAACCCAAAGACAAATCTCGAGCAATCATTAAAAGCAACCTCTTTCCCAGCGCAAGAAGAATCTAAGCGAGGGTAAACTCTGGAGTACAGAAGAATTTTAAGAACTTTTATTTTTAATGATTCTAAATCAAATCAAAAATACAAGAGGAAAAAACAACCGCCTCTTCCAGGGTTTGAAGCCGGGACCTTCTGCTTTCTCTCTTATGAGAGAAATGTTTTTACCTCTTGTTAATATTAATTTGTGTCTAGCCTATTAAGCCACGTTTTGCTATCAGCTGGTAATACCCAGTAACGATGAAAGCGCACAAATAAATTGTAAATTCAATTTTTTATTTATTTTTCCCGGACGGGAATCGAACCTACACTTGTTAGAATCGGTCAATGATGGAGAACAGATTTAGAATCGTTAAAAATAAAAGTTCTTAAAATTCTTCTGTTTTCCATCATTGGCCGATTCTAACAAGTATAAGTTCGTTCATGTCCGGGAAAAATATATAAAAA
Organism: Dioctria linearis; assembly: GCA_963930735.1. NCBI lineage: Eukaryota > Metazoa > Arthropoda > Insecta > Diptera > Asilidae > Dioctria > Dioctria linearis. Next base: position 122,562,209 of record OZ005743.1, on the reverse strand, counting down.
AGAGGGTAAATTACACAAGACCCAATAAAATATGGCAATAAAAGCGTTTTAACTAATTTTAAACGTAAGGGTTTTGCTAGTATACTAGCTGATAACCACAGCTTCCGAAAGCCATCATAGACCTTACGAATTATTTCATTTATGTACATGGTCACAGCAGCTCATTTAGGTGTTCAGAGAGTAAAGCCGAGATTTTTAACTTATTCACAAAAGGCAGGTTAGTTCCATCAAGAATGACCGGAGGCAACTCACTTATATCAATATGTTGTCTATAAAAGACCATTGATTGGGATTTAGTGGGATTTAATATAAGCTAATTTTCGGACGCCCATCTTGATACTCGCTCCAAGTCAAAGTTGAGGCAGTCGACGCAGTCTTCCATTAGACCAATCGGTCTATTCAGGTAGAGTTGTACATCGTCTGCTTACAGATGGATATTACAGTCCTGAATGACATTAGGAAGATCGTTAATGTACAGACTAAACAATAGTGGTCCAAGAATAGATCGTTGGGGTACACCGCAATGTGAAGTTAGTACTGCACTTCTGAGTGATGCTCAACACCAGTCACCTGTTGGGATCTATTTGCCAAACAATCAGCTATTACAGAAATGGCTGACGTAGAAAAATTGAATCGTGAAGCTAACTTTGTCCTTAGGAGAATGGTTGACACTGTCGGCTTTTGAAAAATCCAGTAGGGTCAACACTACAAGATCATTGCTATCTAAGAATTTATGAATATCAATGGTGACTTTCAAGAGAGCGGTTTCACAACTATGAAAAGCACGGAAGCCCGATGCCAGCCAGTTAGGAGATTATTGCTTTCCAAGTGTACAATTATTTGGGAATAAATTATCTTCTCAAGGGCCTTTGAAAGATAGCATAATACACTTATTGGTCTGTAGTCAATTAAGTTACTTGGATTCTTGTTTTTAGCTATTGGCCACACAAATTCGACCTTCCAACAAATTGGAAATTCAGAAGTTGTCAAACAGGCATTGAAGATATGCATGACAGAATGCATTATATAAGGTAGAACTGTCTTGAGAAATTGGGGAGGAAAGCTTTACTTACTTCTTCGATATCAACACAACTAAAACTAAGACCGTCCGTCTGAGCCTCACCTGTATTTCCGTTAACAAAATCTACAGAAGCTGTGGCAGAATTCAGAGCAACAGATTGTGTTGATGTAAAATGAACATTTATGGTATTAGGATCTAGTTCACATGTATCTGTATCTTTTCGAAAAATATCTGAGCGTTTTAAATGCTTCCACAGTCTTTTTGGACGCAGGTTAATGTCAAATCTACGCTTGAAATAGCAAAATTTAGCTGCAGGAATCTTGGAATTTACTGTATTTCTAATTGTTTTATAACGATTACGACTTTCACTAGTTCTTCGTCGCAAAAATCGGCGATACAGAAAATCGCGCTCAACAATTTAACGAATGAAGCTCTTGGGAAAACCACGGACAACCGTTCAATTTGACCGATCTTGTTCCGAGAGGTGCATATTTGTCGTTTAGATGGTAAATCGGGTTGTAGAAAATATTCAATTTATCATTTATTGATGGTGTTAGATAAAGCTCATTCCAGGGCAGAGCGGCACATTCTTGAGCTAACTCAGTCACATCAATATTTCTGTAATTTATAAAAGAAATAGTATTATATAACTTATCCGATACCTAGTGAAGCCTAGCGCGTATATGACCTAGTATGCAGATTGGTATTTGTACCTTGGTATGCTATAAGACTACTGGCGTTACTCTCAAGCCTATCCTAGCCTAAAGGGCGGATCATAACCTTCTCGTGGCCCACTGCTGTCACTTTATAAGTGCTAATATGATTAAGCCCGAACGGAGGTACCAGTAACGTTTAAGGATCTGCATATAAGATTCACTGGGAGTACTAATGATCGTATGATCATGTTATACGAAGCCATACCAATTGGGTAGCCGACATTGCTAACTTGGTACTACGGGGTTTAGGAGCCCCGAATAGAGCTCTTTGAGCAATATTCGCCTCAACATGGGAAGGCCCCCTTGTGGGAGCATCGTAGTGGTTGTGGTAGCCCATATGCAGGCAGAGTGAGATTGGCTGAGTCTGCATGACTTAGGCGAACATTTTTCTCTAAACAGAGTAGTTTGTTCTTTTGTCATAATTGCAAACTGCGTCCGTGAATTTGAAGGATGGTCGCTTATTAATGTATGCTGAGAGGATTGGCTCTCGGCGTGGAGTTGCGCTACATCAACCGGATGCTGTGACCCAAAGATCGGAAGAGATTTTAGGTAGGTCTCGCTTCGTCGAGTAAGTCCAATATCAAGCATGCACTGACATAAATTGGTACTTCTGAGACAGAATATAAATATATTCCGCCCCTCGAGGGCGTTGATTGTCGCTTGTCTTCTAACCTGTGCATTAAGACTGCCGTGTGATTAAGCCATAATTGCAGGTGCTCAGGTAAAACCATGACAGCTTTCTGTATTAAGAAATTGTACGCTAAGAATAAAATATCATGATCAAATATAGTAGGAGATACAATCTGGTTATGAAATAAGATTGCATTAATATCAGAAACAAGGAGTAGATCTAACATTGATGGATTAGAAGTGTTAAAATAGGTTGGTTGATTTTATTTAGAAGTCTTAAGTGTAATGATTACATTATGGATTCAAAGGTATTAGTAGAGTTGTTCACACAAATCATATTAACGTTGAAATCGCCACCGATCATAACATTGGAGTAGCTCTGAGTATACCTAGAAATCACTGATTCAAATTCAGTTGCAAGGTCAACATTAAAAACTGCAGGTGGGCAGTAAACGGCGGTAAGTTAGCATTTTTCAATATTTGAACTAACTTCTACACACAAGAGTTCAAGGTCACGCAAGTGTGACTGGAACATTGATTTCGACTTAAGGTCAGTTCGAACATAAATACCTCCGCAGACTCGACTTTTCCTATCATTGCGATGGAATTTAGAAACAAACGAAGATGGAATTCCTGCGTGCAAGCATTATTCACTTATCAATATATGTAACATGAACACTAGACTCCGCGAAAATTTCCTGTAGTTCATCAATTTTTGGTTTGAGGCTCCTAGAATTTATGGAAACGACATTCAGCCCACAAGTGCGTTGGTACAGAATATCAATCTCATCACTCTTACCTTGTTCGAGCTAGGACTCTTGTTAATTATGAAGAAGAACACTACAGCCGCGATAGAAGCCGCCAGAGAAGTTCGCCATACAGACAATTATGATGAGAAAGAAAGATACTGCATTGAACTGAGAGATCTTAATTTGCACAAGATAAATGATAGGAAAAACAGAAAAAAAACAAGATTATCAAAGCAAAATGCTACTAAAAAATCTAAAGTTACACAAGCACTAATGTGATGCATCTGAATACTAATTACGGTTTCGTGATGATATCATGAAGAGATGCTTACTCTGTCAGGCCCGCACATATTTGTTATTATTAATGTAAACAGCTGGACTATCTTTACAAAAAATCCAGCTGAAAAGAATTATCTATTCAAATATTATCCCAAAAGGAGTTCAGAATAATTCTGAACTGAATCGATCTGAAAGTCCTAAAAGATTCTTATCATTAATGTCGACACGAAATTTAACATTTGAGTACCAGATTCTTAATCCTCCTCTTTCGGTGACCTAATTACCTCTATCATCACATCCACCTTTCAACCTCTTTACCTTATGATCTTGAACTCTGCTGTGTCATCCAACAAAAAAATTCCATCTAACTGTAGCATTGAATTTCAACCATATCATAACAAGGCGTGACAATATTGATGTCCTATGAACTTTTATAGTTGATAGTTTCTTGATTGCATGATCAAAGTTTGTTCATTTCGAATTCTACGTGCAATAAGTCGGACGTTTTAATCCATGCGAGTATCTCGCGATAAGTTTATTTACATATAAATGCAAACGCATTTCATCAATTTTGCACGCATTCTTGCGCGGCAGCCGGGCAGTTAATTCACATAGGATTTCATCACTGCGCAAAAGGTCAATGATTTCCCATAACACAGAGATCACAATCAATCAAAAATTCCAATCACATTCGATCGCTAATGATCGCTTTGGTCTTTGTAATAGCGTCATGCAATCAATTGCAGTATTTAAACAAGAAAACTGATGGCCCGTAATTACTGCGATTCTGATAGAAATCTATTTTTGATTAATTCCAGAACTTGGGCTACCTGTTTTCCTTGAGTATAGCCGGGTGGGTTAGGCCATTTGATCGAAGCGTCAATCTGTCTGCCTACAATAGACGTATTGATCGATAAAATTGCATCCTTTACTGGCCAAGGGATTGCATTTCAAAGCCTTTAATATTAACGTACAATTTGAGGAACCTCCTCCAGAATGTTGATATCAAAGTAAATCATTGGATAATTTGAGGCGATCTGGATTTAATGAAGAAACATTTACACGATTTAGCTCTGCGTAACTATTTTTGCTATCTATGCTATGAAATCAACAACTTCAGGCACGCATAGAGTGGGTAGCGGAACAAGAGTGGATTTAGCAAGGCAGAATTTTAATGAAACCACCGCTGTGCGCGCTAGGTAGGTATTTATAAAACGGAGGAATCGGAGAAGGTGTTTTATTCTAATCAGGCAGTGATTTAATCTTTGTAAGCCGCCACTTATATTACGTCTTTTTTTTTTATATATAGGCGCAGTTTGTGGTTGTTCTAATTTTATAGTTAATATCTGACCGGTAATTGGTGTAACACATGAATCAGGCTATTAATGGTCATGGTACTGGGTGGCCCTAATATATATATGAAACTGATGAATGTAAAATATGCAGAAATTTGGTGAATTAAAAAACAACAACAAAATGTTTAGTCCATCCTTTATTATCATAAGAATTTAAAGGTTATGGGTGCTATAACATTGCGGTTGTTCTATGATTCCCACCCCAATCCTACTCGAAACTTCTTTTACATGAAAGTAGAACCACATAAAAACATCAAATAATATTTGCCAATTGTCGTTGGAATCAGCAGCAATGAATTTGCATAACTTTGTTATACATATAATTAGACTAGGTCTAATTCCAGTTAGATAGATAGGGGAGAGTCATCAAGGTTGGACACCCTTTCGACTTTTGCCCACAACTTCCGTTTAAGGAAGAATTTGGTCAATCAAAGTACATCTTCGGAAAGGTCTGGGAAAAAGGAATATTTTTGCTGCACATTGCAGATTGATGGAGTGAAAAGTGTAAAAAATATAAGCATTTAAATAAAAGTGTAATACTGTCAAGGTTGGCCCAGTGCTGTCTAAACCGACCAATTGACGAAAAATGTGCTGAAATGATTGAGAATGACCTGGAAAAATTAATCGAATGAAATGAAAAGCTGAATTTGTTACTTTTTTTTAATTTTTTAGCAAAATTTGAATGGCACATTATTCGAAATCGCCTTTTCGGAAAATTTCGTTATATTGAGTACTTCAAATTCACTTCAGCGGGCATCTTCCTTTAGTTGATGTTTTATTGGGGTACTTCGTTGGGATTGGTGCTGGACGTATTTTGGGCATCTTCTAATCAAACAAACATAGTGGGTCAACCGTGACTACACAAAGTTACACCAACCCTGACGACAAGCATCATTGCCGCATCACGTGATGCCATAACCAAACATATTACAAGATTGAATTTTCCTCTTGGTTTATTGGAAAGCATGAGTCACACAACACATTCATAATGATGATTGCATATTTTCTCCTCACTTTCTTACCGTATTCACTGCTGCAAAAATAAAACTTTTTTTTTAAATTTCAAACCACTGACTGCACAGCACATACCTTGCGTTCACGCTCCAATCTGCAATGTCACGAAAAGTTCGCTATTATTAAGAGAAGTATTTTCGCGCTCGAACATTGGTGGCACTAGTGGTAAAACTAAAAAATTGGAGATGGCCGACCTAGATGCCAGGCCAACCCTGACGATATTCCTATATATTCAAAAACAATCTGCCATTCGAGCCTTTTGCTTGGGTTTCCTAGCATTTCTTTTCTTTGATCATTAAACAGAAAATATCCTATAGGGACAATGACATAATTTTTCTGATCTTTATTTGCAATCTATTCTACGGATATCAATACTCAATATTTAGTTAAGCTCTAGATATTTGCTATATAAGTACGTAGTTTCACAGTATTCAGAATCAGTTGGTAATGTATTCGACATTGATTCCAAGTATATTAATTAGTATAGGTATTAAAGAAGTATTATTACCATTATAATAAGAAGAAGATCAAAACCATTAAATATAAACGTACTTTATATCAATAAATAGTAAGGCCTATAGTTATTTCAATAAATCAGTTAGCCACTACCAGTGAACGGATCCCAAAATTTCTTTCAAAGCTTTCAGATCAATCGCCACCTATTTAATGGTTAAACTTAAGAATATAAAACAGTAAAGAGCGCCACAACAAGTTCAGACGAGGTTTGAGAGACCCATTCCTCATAGTCCATCTGATGAACCCAAACCCAGTCACCAGGCCCATGACAGCATATGCGAAACAATCATAACATAAGCTCTGCGGGAAGAATCTTCACTCCCAACAAGGTTAGATGGGCCATTGGCGGCACATTCAAATCTTTTAGATCTGCTGGAGGGAATCGGATTTTCCCAGCTCTACTTCTTCCACTACAAAAAATCTTTCGAGCCAGCGACACTCTCCCCCAATATTGGAGAGATTTCAGGATGATATTTATACCCAAAGCAGGAAAAAGAACTAGTTCCCTAGCCAAATCGTTCCGACCCATCAGTCTCTCCTTACTCTTACATGGAAAAAATCCGAGACCTACATATTCGAGTGAAATTTTGATTAAAACACCTCTTCATTCTAAGCAGTTTGCTTATCAAGCTGGTAAGTCGACTGAGACTACCATCCACACATTAGTCAAAGACCTCGAAAATGCTCTTGACGCAAAAGAGGTGGCCTTATGTGTATTTGCAGACATAGAAGTAGTGTTTGATAACACCTCCTTCGATACAATTAAACTAGCCGCAGAGGATAAAGGCTGTATCCCATCCACGGTTAACTGGATTGACTCCATGATTAGAAGCAGGAGGATAATCGCAACGTTGGGGAACTGTTCAATCACGATCACAGCAACAAAATGCTGCCCACTAAGAGCAGTCCTCTCTCCACTCTTGTGGATGATTGTGGTTGACGATCTGCTAATGATGCTGACTAATTTCGGATTTAATTTACAGGGTTACGCGGATGACCTAGTAGTCACAATATGGGTCAAGCCTGATCAAGTCATATCCGCACATGGTGTTTAAATAAAGGCCTTAGCAAATCGCAACAAAACGGTAATCGTTTGGTTCACAAGATAAACGAACTAACTGCTCTTCTTGATAACACGGATTTGATATTTTCAGACGAAGTCACTCTAGACAAAAACCTTACCTGGAGTTGGCATCTGTGCAGAGTAATGAAAAGAGCGGTGAGTTCTGACTATACGTGTCGTGGGGTCTGAAACCAAAAATGATGTACTGGATGTACACAACAATTGTTAGACCCATGCTCACCAATGCGGCCCTTGCATGGTGGCCAAAAAGTAACCAGAAGTAAACCGAAGCTCTGCTTCAAAAACCCAGCGGCTTTCCTGTTTAGGAGTAACTGGTGCCATGAGAACTTGTCGTACAGCAGCCATGGAAGCCTTACTAAGACTTCCATCACTACACATGCAGGTGAAAAGGAAGCGCTCTCCAGTGCTATTAGAGTGTAAAAGGAGAAAGAGTTGAAGCCAGGTGATCTGGTTGGTCATTTAAATATAATAAACAGATATGCTTTAAGCAGATGACAAAAGTGTGCGATAAAATCACACCAAAGGTGGATTTTGTAAGACCATTTGATGTGGTCTTGGGAGATTGACAGCAATGGCGTTCCACTAAGCCATGCTTCCAACAAGAATCAATGGTGTGGTATACGGACCGTTCCAAAACGAACAGTGCAGTCGGACTGGGTGTATACGGCCTTATATCAAAGGCCCTGGACTCTACTCCCACCGTATTTCAGGCTGACGTATTAGCAGTAGAAGAATGTGCCAATACCTGCATTTCGAGAGCTATAAATAGCTCAACTATCTATATCCTCGCGAACAGTCAAGCTGCTCTCAAGGCTTTAACGGCCTCCACTATCAAGTCAAGTATTGGCTGTGAATGTCTGTAAAACCTTAAAACTCTATCAATCAAGGAGAAACAAGGTCATCCTCATGTAGATACCTGGGCATGTGTGTTATAAAGGCAATGAAATTGCAGATGACCTAGCCAAAAGAGGAGCGGAAACTCCCTTGGTCGGACCAAAGCTGTTTCGTGGCACCTCAAATAGTTACCTCAGAGCTACCTTAAATAGCTGGGAGAACAACAAAAAATCCCTCTATTGGGCAAGGCTACAGGGACTTCGTCAGGCAAAAATGTTTATCAATATGTACCTCTGGTGGAAAACCTAAAGAACTCCTACTTCTTAGGAGACCAGAACTCAAAATGATCACAGAGTTCTTCTCAGGCCATTGCCCATTAAAGTATCACCTACACAAGATGTGCTTGTGAGGATGCTCAGGAAACCTCGGAACACCTACTCTCTCTGCGAGGCATTGGCCAGGTGGAGATTATTCAACTTGAACATGCTTTTCCTCCACCAAACTACGTGTGGAGCCTAAATACCAAAATGTTCCTAGACTTCATTAACAGTCTAAGCCTAGAAAGGGATAAATTGAACGGGGACTCACAATATATCTTTCAGGTCGCAATGAATGCGAGGCCAACGCCTGTACACCCCTCCACAAATCTAATATAATCACAACACAACGGGGAAGCTAAATATGCATCGGCGCATATTTAGAAAATTGGAATAACAAAACTATTGAAAGAAACACAAATAATTTAAATCTTATCAAGGATACAATCCCAAGGCTTTGTGATGGACCGTAATACGGTTGGTGTGGAAATACACATCCAGTTTCTTGTAGAAGAAGACACGACACAATTTAAGGTTCTCACGACAAATTCTAAGATGTAAAATTTTCCATTCGTCGAGTTCCAGTGAGTTGCGGTTTTAACTTGACGTCAACTTAGCACCACATCCAGTTTCCTTTAGAAAAAATGACTTGATAAATTTATGGATCTCACGAGAAATTAACGACAAATTAGCGCCAAATTCCAAGATGTATTATTTTCCAATCCGATGACTTTTGGTCGAGCTTCAGTGAGTTGCGGTGCTAGCTTGACGTCAACATAGGACCACCACCTTTAGAAAAAAGGACACGACAAATTAACGACAAATTATGAATTAGTTCCGAACTACATCAGGCGAAGTTGCGGTGCTAACTTTACGTACGTAGTGGGTATAGAATTCACCCGATGAATTGTCGCACATGAGTCATAAATTACTAGTCTATTCTATTCTATTGGGTGCGCATATGAGTGTGTGTTTCCTTACTCTGAAAATGTTTTTGAAATTTAGCTTAAATGTAATTGACAAGTTCTACAAATGTACCTCTGCGTATTATAGTTTGCTTAAATGGCATTGATTGTGACCCGATTGCATTTACAATATCACAAGCTGCTACCTCTTCCTGTTGCCGATGTAGGCTTTGAGTTTGTGATTCTGTGATTGCTCCTTAGAATATATAGCAAACAGGAACTGTTAATCTTATTTTTATAGTACCATTAGTGCCTGTTAAAACCTTCATAACAATTTAAAAAAAAATGAAGTATTCAAGCAGTCCTTGAAAATATAAGCCTGATTATAGACAAAGGAAATCGTATTTCAGGCAAGTGCACTAAGTAAATTATCTTTTTTGTTAATACAAGATATATATAAATTAAATATATGAATTATTTCAAAATAAAGTAGAAAAAGTATCATCATCAATTGCATTTAAAATACCTGCTTCCCACAGCAATGGCAAATCCTTGGCTATAATGGCAGAATCTATAACTTATCAGTTAGGAGAATTTGAATTCACACCAAAAAAATCCATCTGCCTGGTTTTTTGTCCCAAGTACAATTTTCCCTCATTAAATAAATTCTCCTCCATTTATTTTTTTTTTATAAAAATTTAAATAATAAATAAAAATCCCGTCAAAAGTAATTTAACATCGTACTCATAAAACAAAAGTAAACACAAATGGCCGTGTCGAGTAGCATATACCCAGTAGTAATATCTCACTTACTTTCCCACAGAAATCTCACTCACTTACGTTCCACAATAAAGAAACAAGTGTCATCGCTTAAGTGAGTGAGTGAAATTGCAGAATAGAGGCCCTGGACTTAGCATCACATAGGGTCCTCTTTAAAGTTTCAAGTATTATTATTCTACATGTTACGAGGAGCAAATTAAACGCGCTAAGTGCTGCCTAAGATAGGAAGTGTCGCTACTTCAAAATTCGTTCATTAGAGAAAATTATTAATATCCCGAGCCGTTTTCGGATCCAACAATATAAAATATACACCAAGTTTCCTAGTCTCAATTTAAATTCAGATCAAACTTTAAATGTACCGTATTCAGTACAATTAGCCTTAAGCAACTCTTGATCTATTAATGTAGTCTTTGGAATTTTCTAAAAATGTAACTTTTCTTATCCTACACAATCGCCGTTTTTGAAACTGACGACCAACCAAATTAGAGCTCCATTTTCTAAGCCTATTTCTATTTGGTATAATGCCCGCGTTTTGATTTTTAATTCCTATAAACATCTTTCAATTCCTCATCATCCTCCATACTACCACTCTCATAATATGTTAAGGTAATTACCACTAGAAAATTATCCAATCACGTGTTTATACAATTAACAATAATTGCACAGTGAATAACGGAATGACCCAGTAACTTACTCTCAATACAAATTGCCCCTTACTTATGTAGTAGGTATAAAAAAAGTAAAAAACTTCCTACCCCATTTCGCAGGCCCTTCGTTCGAACTCTTTCCAACTCATCATATTGCCCAGCATCCATTGATGATTACCAGAAATTATTACCAGACAACCAAGAAACGTAGTGAATCAAGCGGAAAGGAATATTAGGGTCAGTCAGTCCATTTTACCCTCAGGCCATTGTCTTTCATCTCATATTGTACTCTAATATGCAGATTACCACCAGAATTAAGAAAGGGTTCACTCTTTTAATTCAATGCCCAGCGCACTGCATGGGTCCTTTTTCCGATTATAACAGCTTATTTCGTAGAATAGCAAAAACAGTCCGAAAAGAAAAATATGCGCGTTCCGCTTAGTTTAGCTAGTCGCGCTTCCACTATCTCGCTGTTATTTATTTTATGCGGAATTGTTTTTACCATGTCCATGCCAGGTCCTCCTCATTATATTAAATCTTCAGCAGCGAAGGTATGGTATGCCCCCTGCATTTAAATGACTGGCATGTTAGAAATGCCTAACCCTTTGACCCGTGGCCAGCAGATGTGCACACTCATCTCGTATAGAATGTACATATATACATAGGTAACCCATGGGACTGAACTGTTAAGAGCCAGAAAATACCAACAACCAAGAGAGTATGTAGTACACGTACATGTCCACATATAGCGAATGAAATAATGGCGAAGAGGAACCACAGTCACATGGGCATCTACAAATGCGAGGTTATTTTAAAGTGGGTAAAAGATAAAATGCCTGAACGGATTTGGTGAATGTACCGCACGATAAAGGGGACAAACAGCGAAGTTTGTATGGTATGATATCTGCTGCATAGTCCAGAGATCCAGGAGGGTGAATGAGGACCGACCGAGTCAACCATCCAGTTAACCACGTCACAATCCAAGACCAACATCCAAGGAAAGCAGAAAAAACAATTTATTGGCCTTTGTAGTGGCCTCCAACCGCAGCTGCCACTATCGCTGGTACTTGATCTTAGTGCGCATGGGTTATATAATAAGTTAATGGATGTTAAGGTATTTTGTAGTAATTTATCCACCATCCCGGTAACATATCTTGCATGTGATTCACAATTAAGATATTACTTATTTATGATGGGTATAAGTACCTTTAGAATCGGATGGCTTCGTCCTGTGTCTTCGATATAATAAACAAATCTCTGGCACAATCAACAATGGGGAACAGATGGCCAAAGACTGGTGATCATCATCCGTACTGGGTCTAGAATGATTCTATGTGTCTGTGTTCATAACTTTTCTGGGCCTCATTATTATCACATCGTAATTTTCTTTGCCCTCCAGTCATGTGAATATCAGAACGAATAAGGTGTCCAGTTTCGTTCGTTTCATATATGTATGCATGTACGTAGGTACATGTTCAGATAGCGATTTAGAAATATTTCTTGACTCTACAGGATAAACGAAGGTGTTTATTGGCAGATAAAAATGCAATAATACCAATTGCATAACTGTAATACGAGATTATATAGGTGGCAACTTGCTACTATCTATCGTAATTGCTTTATTAACAGCAGAAACAAAATATGTTCCTATATCAGAAAATTTGTATGTAGATAATGATGGTGTTAAAGTAATCCACATAAGAAACTACTGTGGAAAGCTGAATCGAAATGCATTCGAAGTTACGTGCATTTATGACTGTACTATGGCTTTTGAACTCTCGAACTATAATGCATTAAAATTGATGAGTTTTGCTTAATTTTCACCAACGTTCATGCAATTCTTATCAGTAAGACACTTGACTGAATAACTGTACACGATCTATGTTTGTATATACACCAGACTTCATTTTATTGGGCAACAGGTGCAGAGGGCAAATTAGAATAGAATGAATGGAGATGTGGCTATTAATTTCCTTAACCCTGGAATACTAACCCGTTTCAATATTCGCTTATTGGTAACCCTTAGTAAATATTACTCACACACCAGTAAATTATAAACAAAAGAGCTGAAATATTTTAGCGGAATACAATAACAGAAAAACGAAAGAATAGCATTCTCGCAAGAATAATTTAAAATTTATATAAAGAAATTTTAATTAATAAAGTAAGGATAATTAGAAATGAAAGAATCATATTTTGTACACCTTGTAAATTTTTTTTGTTTATAATAGATTTTATACTACAATTTTGGGATACCGGAATACCTGCAATACCCACCTTAAAATGATAACGAACAAAGCGCCATGTAGGCATTCAGCTTCTGCCACAGGCTTTTCGGGAAAAAGTGGGGTCTGAACCTCAAAAAACCCTTATGGATCTTCCAGGACATAGTCAGACCTATACTTTCATACGGGGCAAAAGTCTGGTGGCCTAAAACATTGCAGGCAACCACCAGGAGAACCCTTAATAAGATGCAAGGGATGGCGTGTTTAGGCGCCAATGTCGCCTTCACATCTTATCCTCAACGAGCACTTGAAGCCATTCTTGAATTACCTACTTCTTTATTCAGAGGGAGCCAGAGGCTAGTATGCTCCGAAAGGAAAGGTCAGGAGATCACACTTCCTGCAGTGTGGGTCATCTCAATATCTTCGATCAGGTCACCATGCTGCAAGAACTCCAACATCTACATTTGTTCAGACAGCCAAGTTGCACTCCTAGCTGTTTCCTTTCAAGTTTTTGAGTCGAAACTAGTTTGGAGCTGTTAGTCGAAACTCAAACTATTATCTATGGGGCAACCAAATAACCTTTGTTTCGACTTCTGGATATGAAGGTGCTTACGGAAATTAAAAAGCGGACAATCTGTCTAAAACCGGAGCTAAAAATCCGTGTGCTGGTTACTAACCAGCAAATCGACCAAAAAGCAACTTGAACTACAAAAATATAAAGGCTATATATCCTCTAGTGCAGCTATACTCTAAGTGTGTTCCGCGGAACCCTAGGGTTCCATGATACCTCTGTCGGGGTTCCGCAAGAATTTAGAAAAAAAAAATCAAAACACCTCTCTCTGGTCGCTCCGCGGCTGCGCGGACTCCGCGGCCGCTTGGAGACAAAACGCTATGAACGTTATTTATTTATTTATTTGTATTTGTATAAACATGTGTTACAATAGCTGGTACAATATCTCATAAGTCGTCAGTCGTCAGTTGACGATTAGCGTTCGGAGCGATAAGTTACTACCTACTTACAAGCTCGCTAGCGAGAAAATAGTGTTCATTGTTTTACTGCCTGCTGTATTCTGTTGTCTCAGTTTTATACATTTCTTCACTGTAGGTACTAAATTTAGTCTCTTATACGCAGTAACGATTGTGCATTACACATAGGTAAGTTTTACTGCCTGCTGTATTCTGTTGTCTCAGTTTTATACATTTCTCCACTGTAGGTACTAAATTTAGTCTCTTATACGCAGTAACGATTGTGCATTATTTATACCCCACTATCCTGACGTGTAACATTATAAATAAAGAAGAATGGAACGTTGGCTTAAAGGTGTTAAACGTGTTGCAACAACATCTTCTAATGACGCTGAATGTTCAAAAGCAGTGTGCGCGGAGAATATAGCAATCACCGATCCAGAAGATGATGCCACGACGTCAAGCTCGACGGTTTCAAAGACGAAAAGAAGGAAGTATGATGAATCTTATATCAGTTTCGGAAAAACGACTCAGAAATGTTTGAAGATGATGTGTTTGAAGAATTGGTCCAATATCTCAGTTCGATGCGCGCATCTTTTGAAAAGTATTTTCCCGAAGAACACAATACAAAAATTAAAGTGAATTCATGGATTTATAATCCTTTTTTACCCAATTTAGAAAAGCCTGAAAACATGTCAAACGAGATATATGAATCTCTTTTAGAAATGTCATCAGACACAAGTATGGAGTCACTGTTCAAAACGACGCCTCTCAATGATTTTTGGTGCAGAATCCAAGATGAATATGCAATGCTTGGCCAAATGGCTCTGGATATTCTTCTCCCGTTCCCAACTACATATTTGTGCGAAACAGGATTCTCTACCTACGCAGCCACGAAAACAAAATATCGCAATAGACTGGACGCCGAAGCTGATATGAGACTCCAACTTTCTGCCATCAAACCTGATATCAACCAATTGATGAAAAATAAAAAACAGTTTCATACCTCCCACTAGTTAGATTTTTTCTTTTTTAATGTTTTCTATTTTTGTCCTTGCCAAGTGGTGAAGTAAATAATAATTAGTAACTGTTACATTGTACTTTTATTATGCTGATTAATAAAGAATACACTTATAAAAACAATTGTTTTATTGTAGGGTTCCATCAAGTATTTTGCTTCCCAAAAGGGTTCCGTCATTAAAAAAGTTTGAGAACCACTGCTCTAGTGCAATGTTTCCCAAAAGGTGTGTCGCGGACGGGTTCTAACTGTGTCGCAAAACTACAAAAAAAAAGTATTTTTCATTAATCGTGAATTATTAAAAAAAATTATAGTTTCCGTTAAAGTTTTGATTTTCAAATATAAGGAATGGAATAACAGATAAATTCGAGCATCAGTTGCCTATGACTTTCTAAAAATTTAATTTTTTTCTTTTTTCTTATTTTAATTTAGTTTTATTTTGTCTGTATGTATTTAACGAATATAGAATTGTGAATTTACATGCTAATAAAGTTTTTTCATCAATTTTTTAAATTAAAAAAAAATTATTTATAAAGTGTTCGAAAATACAAGAACAAAATACATGTTAAGTGATTTCAGCTGTTAGCGTGCGTTGATCATATTCCATATTCTTTCCGTAATTACCTACTCTGCCTGCACGTATATAAGACCTTGCTCCTCCAATATAAAATCAACGATTCTTTGACTCGACCTGAAGTAGGGAAGACCTCAATTTTTTCTTAGAACTTTACTGGAAATTTTTTCTTTACAATTATTATGCATTTGTGAAGGCAGGCAATGGACACATGAAATTATTGTAGCTGAAAAAATCTGTAGTCGACCACTAAAGTGAATAAAAATTCTGCCGAAACATTTTCTAAGAAGAAGCAATCTAAGAAATCTAGATTCCATGCTCACAAAAATTATTAGCCGTCCAAGCACCTGTTGTCGGACATAATGCATACCTACCAATTCTAAAGAAAAAATTTCCAGTAAATTACTTCAGGTCGAGTCGAGTCAAAGCATCGTTGATTTTATATTGGAGTAGCAAGGTCTTATATATGTACGTGCAGCCAGAGTAGGTAATTACGGAAAGAATATGGAATATGATCAACGCGCGCTAACAGCTGAAATCTATAAAAAAACATTATTTCGCAACAAAAACAGATACTTCTACGGGCAAAAGACACTAGTTGCTTTTTGCATTCTTCTTCTTGAATATTGCAGAGGATCACTTTTGTCCATAGGCACGGGATATCTGTATTACTTGTCTGTGGTTCAAGTTTAAACAAACTTCTAATAAAAACTAATACAGTTTATTATTGAAAAGCCTTACCAATACTGAATTTTAGATCATAATTTTTTAGATTTATAATTAGGTAAGTATTTCTGGTTAATATAATTAATATTGTACTTATAAAAATAAAAAACAATTGAAATTTAAATACAAAAATATATCATAGCCGTTAAAAAATGGAAAAGTTTATTATTCGAAAAAGACCAGCAAACGAAGAAGCAAAGGAATTAAATATTGCAGTAAATTCAGGTGTTTCTGTAATGGTAGATGTATTACCAACAAACTTTAAAATGTACCTCTCAAAATGACACAGAAAATTTCACAAAGAAAGCTAAAGTAGTTTGCCGAAAATATAATGTATTTTATTTAAAAATGGGATTTTCATGGGTCGGTAGTGAGACATATCCGATTCCGATTTGTGTTGTGTGCGACGAAAAGCTAGCAAATGAATCAATGGTTCCCAATAAACTAGAACATCATTTTAAATTAAAGCACCCGAATTTATCTAATAAAACAACGGTTTATTTTCAGAGACTGTTAAATTCAAAAAAAGAAATCAAGAGACGACATTTTCGAAATCGGTAAAAGTATCTGAGAAAGCTCAAGAAGCGAGTTATCTTGTTGCCGAAATGATTGCAATGAAGAGAAAATCGCACCTTATAGCTGAGAGCCTTATTTTGCCAGCTTGTCAGATAATGGTTAAAACTATTATAGGAGAGGATACTGAGAAAGAAATTAGGAAAATACCACTTTCGAATAACACCATTAGTAGGAGAATTTTCAGTATGTCAAAGGATATTGAGCAACAGGTAATTGAACTTATTACATCAGGACAAATGTTTGCATTTCATGTTGATGAGTCAAGGGTTATTAGTGGAAAAACCCAACTTTTAGTATTTGTACGATTTGTTAGAAATTTAATTAATCAATTTTGTTGTTATAAAGAACTAACAGAAACTACAACTGGTCTAGATATCTTCAATGTTATTAATAATTATTTAGAAAAATATGGAATTTCATAGAAGCTTTGCAATAGTATTTGTACTGATGTTTTTAACAATTGCTAAGGAACACAACCCAAATATTATAACTACTCATTGCTTTTTACATCGAAAAGCTTTGGTAGCGAAATGTATTGTCGCTGATTTGAAAATATTACTCGATCAAGTAGTAAGAATGGTAAATTATATCAAGAGTAAGCCAAAAAGCATACGTTTATTTTCGAAATTATGTGAATCCATGGAAGCCGATCATTTGACCTTGCTCATCCATACTGAGTTCCGATGGCTCTCGAAAGGAAAGATTCTTTCGCGATTTTACGAAATGCGTAATGAGATTCTGATCTTTTTCACAATGGACAGCGAATATTGTGATTTATTGAGTAATGATATTTGGTGCTCAAAACTTACTTTTTTGGCGGACATTTTTGCGCACCTTAATTATTTGAATTCTAGCATGCAAGGAGCACAGGAAAACATTGTGAGTTCTACTGATAAGTTAAGTACGGTCAAGGATAAACTTAATATGTGAAAACGACGAGTCTTACAAGGAAACCTCGATATGTTTCCCTGCACATCAAAAACTTCTTGCAATCCCGAAATTTTAACGCTTATTGCTGATACGTTAAGTTTGTTTAATTAGAAAATTCATTTTTATTTTCCATCACTAGATATTAGTAGTTTTAATTGGGTACGAGATCCATTTAGCAGCAATTTGGATACGGCAAAATTTTCATTAGCAGAAGAAGAAGAAGAAATTTTGGAAATGCAGAACGACCGAACTATTCGAATTAAATTTAATGATAAGGAATTAAGCAGCTTTTGGATAGGAGTAGCAAAAGAAACTCCAATATTGTCGAAAAAAAAGCTTTAACTGTGCTATTACCTTTTTCCACCTCTTATTTATGTGAATTAGGTTTTTCAGCTCTAAATGATATAAAAAGCAAAAAACGAGAGAGGCTTTTATCTGTTGAAGAGGAACTAAGATTGGCCTTATCAAAAATTCGACCATGTATAAAGAAACTGTGCTCTGAACAACGCGCTCATACATCACACTAAAACATGTATAACGAAAAAAATATCAATTCACGCGTTATGTTTTTTATTAATAATTTCAATACTTATCTGTATTTTATCTTAATTGGCATCGATAATAAGTTTTTAAATTAATTCAGTTATGTAGGTATATATTGAAGTCGTGTTTAATAAAATGTTTTTTTTTATATAATTATTACACATGTAATGAATGCAAAGAAATTAATAAAACTATTATTTTCAATATAAAATATTTTACTTCTCTTATAAAACAGAGACTGAGTAACTAGTTTCCTCTGTGTCGCATAAATTGATTAGTTTGAATACTGTGTCGCGAGAAAAACAAATTGGGAAACACTGCTCTAGTGTATCGCGATTGTATGAGGCAAGTAAAAGAATTCTTCACTCCTCTCCTCTGCAGCCAGCCAAACTAATTTGTTTCAGCAGACAGGCCATCACAGTAATTTTATGTAGAAGAAATTTGTCTTCTGATAATCTTAAACTTAGGTGGAAGGATAAGTCCCAACCGTAATAAAATTTCTATATATCTTTTCTAACAAAATTATTTAAAAAAAATTTCTTAGCCAAATGACTACGATTCACCAGACAAAAATTTCTCAACTGAGCAATAAATTCATATGTTAATGTCCGTGGTCCGATGAATTCGAATCAATCTACCTACAGATTCGAACTACGGCCGTATACACACACTATTGCAACTATTACTCAGCTACTTGAGTGTAAAATGGTAACTTTTCTTTTTAATCAAAACTATTTTATTATTTTCTTAAGTAAGGTATATACTAAGTGTAGCCTTTGGGAAGGTAAGGAGCCACGCTTAAAATTACTGGAAGACTATTTTTCTGTGTGGATAGTATTTAGCTTCGGCTTTATGGGATAATATAAAATCAATGTCTACTTACTTTTCCATCAGAAACAATATAAAACATTTTAGAGAATTGGATTAGCACGCACACATATAGATATCTGTTTCATGGCTTGAAAAGTATTTCTCGAGGGTTTTGTTCCAACGCTTTTTCCATACATCCCCATTAGTTACATTTACATCTAACTACACAATATAGCGGCTGTAAATTTTACTGTTTTTGCAATATTGACTTCAATTAATCGGTCTCATAATATGTAGTAAGGTTTATTTAGTATTTTAACCGTTCAATTTACATCAGCCCCGGGCCAAACTGTTATATTTATTTAAAATTTGTATGACTCTGAAAATCTTAGAAGGAGATAAAAATTGGGTGTAAAATATTCCGCATATTATTTGTTTTTTCAAACAATTCTATGTTGATGTACATATTTTGGGTATCCTGCAAAAATTTTCAAACATTTTCTGTTGTAGTCACATATGTAGAGCCTGCAAAAAGAATGACAAAACGA
Source organism: Dioctria linearis (assembly GCA_963930735.1). NCBI lineage: Eukaryota > Metazoa > Arthropoda > Insecta > Diptera > Asilidae > Dioctria > Dioctria linearis. Next base: position 122,542,446 of record OZ005743.1, on the reverse strand, counting down.
TGTTTTCTCTTAATATATTCAACGTGCAGGTAAGACGGATACAATATATGTATTACCACAATGAGCCATCTATTGCACCAACAACAGCTACTTGGAATATATTTATTTGACTTTCCTTTCGTTATTTAAATCAAACGGTGTGTAAGTGAGCTGCTCCCGGAGAACTTGAAAATCATTATTTCTTCTTCACGATTCCAACCATCTTTGTTTGCCAGGTAAATACTTCACAATGCATCGATATGAATTTAAGCTTACTCCAAAATTCTCCTGCACGTATTATCATCACCCAAAAGAATATTATATTACTTCAAGATAGATACCTAAAAATATTTATACTAATTATTATAACATTAAGTTAACAGTACTTACTACTTACTTTCGTGATCCTCAGAGATTAATCTTATGATGATAGTGATATTTGCCCTAATATTTGAATGGAAATCCTGCAACTAGTTACACTGTTGTAGATATTTTTAAAGTCTCCTCCGCTTATTTATTTATTACTACATTTTTTACTTCGCTAAAATTTATTACCACAATACTAAATTGTTGAAAATGAAAGTCTTATTCACACCGACATGATAGCAATAATCATTGTGATAGGCCAGCGACAGAAGTTTTTAAAACAAATGCGATAGAACTCAGTGATAGTGATATGCATATACTCGTACAGGGTCCCAAGTAACAATTTTTCCAACTTTTGGTGACTGAAGGTGATGGGTAGTTTTATAAGGAGTATACAATGGTTACTCGGTTATATAAGAATTTGAGTGGTTATATAAGAGTTTTATAATATTACCAATTGGTGACGTAGTTATATTAGAGTTTTTTAATGTTACTAATGGTCAGGCCCGGGCGCTAGTTTTAAGGGGGCGGCAATACGACAGACTTCTGAACCCATAACTAAACGAGAAAAAATCTAATTGCAAGTATTGGAAAAAAATTTCAGACCATACTTAACACTTCAGTCTTCTTTCCGGAATCTAAAAGCTCTCTTTTAATTGTGTTTATACTTATACAGTCAAGCAGTTGTCTATTAAATATAAGTGTGTAAGCCCCTGTAAGCTAATTAAACTAAAAATTCCGCTAAATTCTCAAATTTTACCTTTGTATCATATGAAATGAATTCAAAAATTGTACAAAAGTGGCTGGCAACCCTATGTTCCCCATCATCCATCAATCCTACCTCGAATGTAGACAGAATATAAGACAGTAGGCATAAGCACAGAGTTTCCAGAAATTATTTTTATACCAACTAAATTTAGGCATTTTAGCCGGAGTTAAGGCCCTTGAATCTGAGTAAAAATTGAATAAATCCCTTCAACCTGAACGGCAGTTTACCAGAATTCGTACCCAGAGTTTTTTTTGAAACCGTCTCAAATTTTAGTAGTTTTAGACGAGAAGATACATATTGAAAAGCGGCAAAAATAAAAACTGATCTCTAACATAATTTAAGTTTTTAATTTGTTATCCTTGTGTTAATAATACCGGAGACAGGCTAGCAATTTTGATATTGCATTTTGCGCTCAACCGAAAGTCTGTCTCTATATACTGGAAAACAGCTCGGTATACGGTCGGTGTACACTCAGTATGTAGTACATTGGAGCTCAATAATGAAATCGCGAAACGTACGCGGTATACGAATTTAATACTGTAATTGCATTATCAATATATCAATACTAAAATTGCAAGTCTCTCTCTGGTATAAAATAAACTGTATTTGTAATGATACGATTTTTTACTTTCCTTTTATTTTAAACCAGTTTGAGATTCAAACGATCGATCTTAATTTTAGTTTGAATTTCAAATTCTTTTTATATAACAATCATTTGTTTCAAATACGAATTGTTTTTAACAATTCTGCTTCTAGTTCCAAGGTATACAGTATAAATAAGTCATATACATATGATGCCTAGTAATAAAATTTGCCCAAATAAAGATCATTTTTAGATGGGGCGGTAAATAACGTCTTTGCCCCCCTTCAAAACTTTCGTAGATCCGGCACTGCTAATGGTTATCGTGGAAGTAAGTTACTAAAGGTTTTAACCATTACTAGAAGATATATAAGAAAGTTTTATAATTGTTTTCATCCCCACGTTATATAACTTATTGGTAATAAGTGTTTATAGCGGTATCCGTGGTTACCCTTATATAACCCGACAGCATTCAGTAATTTAGGTGACTGTAATGAAAAATTAGAAACTTTCGGTAATACATATACCCAGTATAAAATATCGTAAAATTTGTTGGTGGCCCTTTAGTAACTACGGTGATCGTCTGCTTTTTGTCACTATAAGACAGTAAAAGCTTTAATTTTTGAAAAATTTACTATAGAAAAGGCAATCCCTGGCGTAATTAAAATTTACGACAGTAAAAAATTATTTTTTGAATAATTTACTATAGAAAAGGCAATCCTTGGCGTAATTAAAATTTGCGACAGTATAAAAGTAATTTTTGAAAAATTTACTATAGAAAAGGCAATCCCTGGCGTAATTAAAATTTGCGACAGCAAAAAATTATTTTTTGAATAATTTACTATAGAAAAGGCAATCCCTGGCGTATTTAAAATTTGCGACAGTAAAAAATTAATTTTTGAAAAATTTACTATATAAAAGGCAATCCTTGGCGAAATTAAAATTTGCGACAGTAAAAAATTATTTTTTGAATAATTTACTATAGAAAAGGCAATTCCTGGCGTATTTAAAATTTGAGACAATAAAAAATTAATTTTTGAAAATTTTACTATAGAAAGGGCAATCCCAGGCGTATTTAAAATTTGCGACAGTAAAAAATTAATTTTGAAAAATTTACTATAGAAAAAGCAATCCCTGGCGTATTTAAAATTTGCGACAGTAAAAAATTAATTTTTGAAAAATTTACTATAGAAAAGGCAATCCCTGGCGAAATTAAAATTTGCGACAGTTAAAAATTATTTTTTGAATAATTTACTATAGAAAAGTCAATCCCTGGCGTATTTAAAATTTGCGACAGTAAAAAATTAATTTTTGAAAAATTTACTATAGAAAAGGCAATCCCTGGCGTATTTAAAATTTGCGACAGTAGAAAATTATTTTTTGCAAAATTTACTATAGAAAAGGCAGTCCCTGGCGTAATTAAAATTTGCGACAGTAAAAAATTATTTTTTGCAAAATTTACTATAGAAAAGGCACGGTCGTTAACATAACTTTTTTATAAAAACTGTAGACTCTCCTCGTTAATTTGACCTATTACACCCTATGTGCTAACTGTAGTCGTTAAACAGTTATTGGCTAATAACCTATTCAGGTCACACCGAAATTAGACGATATTTTTTAAGATGGCATGATTTCAGTCAATAAGCGAATAAATTACCGTTAGGTTTGAGAATAGCTTTGGGAATAGGTTACGAGCTAATAACTCTTAAAGGGCTACAACCATAACTCTTGAGAGGAGAGGGGTACAAGGCAATATATATAGATCACGAATGGGACCTAGTAGGTCCTAATAACCTCCAGAGACGAAAGAATAATTGAAAATTAATGTGAACTCAATAATCGGAATTTTAAGTTAATTTTATATAATTAATTTATTAAACATATAATTTGTGCTTAAATCCGAAGTGCTATATTTAGATAATTGAGTTCAAGGTAATTCTTAATTAATGCTCCGTGGGTCTGCATTATAAGGATTCCGAAATTTAAAAAGTTATGTTTGAAAACATGTTGTTTAACCCTATTTTTATTACATATTATTTACATCCCAAGATAAAAATATTCCACTTTTTATAAAAAAAGAAAAAAATGCAGAATTAAATTATTTTTTTCCTTCCTCCTTTGAAGTGGGAAAGTAGTTCATTCATTTCAATTTTCACATTTCGATGAACGATTTTATTGACGACGTCAAGAAAGCAAGTTAATAAAAAAAAAACAAATAAAAAAGGTCTAACACCAATTTTTACGATACCCTAGATAAATGCCCGTAGGTAATTTCGTATATGATAATCTCTCTGTGCAAGTTTGATTGCTGAAAAGATTTTTCGCATTTACTTCTAGAACGGTTCATCGGACAGTAAAAATTATTATAACCGATTTGATAGCATTTCATATTATGAAGAACTTTTCAGTACAATAAAAACGTCTAGGACTGATCTTATTTTCACAGCATACGTAAAAAACTTAAATTTTATATGGCAATACCAAGAAGGGTTATTTTTGAAATTATATTTACTATTTTTTTAGCATAAACCCCAATAAAACGGTTATCGTTCCATTCACAAGAAGATCGAAGCTTTCACTAACGGCTCCTCTTCTTGATAATCCGGAATTGATATTTTCAGACGAAGTCAAATATCTGGGGATAACCCTAGATAAGAAACTTACCTGGAATTCGCATCTGTCCAGAGTGACGGTTAGAGCGATGCGATCTCTCTACACGTGTCGTCGCTTCATTGGCAGAACATGGGGTCTGAAGCCAAAAATGATGTACTGGACGTACACCACGGTTGTTAGACCCATGGTCACCTATGCGGCCCTCGCAGAAGATTAGAAATTCGAAATTTTACACACGGGCTTCAAAAAAAAAAAGTAAAATTAAGTTCGAGGCCCGAGCACTTCCGATTTGTCTCGAACTTAATTTTATTTTTTGTTTTTAAAGCCTGTATGCAAAATTTCTAATTACTCTCTAAGTGCACGCGCTCTCGAGTTATCGTGAGGAGAGATAGACAGACAGAAAGACTGACAGTACCATCATTATTTCTGTGCGTTACAAACGGAATGATGATTTCATCTAGGGTATAAAAATCTTTTATTTTTTAGGGCATTTTAGATATAACTATGTAATTATCTAAAATGCCCTAAAAAGTAAACAAATAATGTTTTAAGCTATAAAATATTAAATAAATAAATAATAATAATAATAAATAAAATATTAGTTACAACAAAAGTTGTTGTTTTGACGATGAAAAGCAAATTAAAAACGTATTTTTACTTTTTTGATTTTCAAAGATAATTTAAAAAATATTTAATATAAAATTATAATAAAACGAGGTCTGGAAAAATGCAGAAAGCTTTTGCTTCCTTCGTCACTCATAACTAAATTTTCGTATACGATGTACTATCTCCCTCTAAATATTTGGAAGAAATGCATGCCATCATAATGTAAATCCTCCTTTAGATTTAATATACCGTTTAAAATGTAAACAAAATTTAAAATATATATTTATACATATGTACATATACATACTGTACTGCTTTTTTTTCTGTATTTTGCATACGTTTTTCCTAAAGATGACAAAACCAATTGTTGTGAGCCGCTACATAGATATAAAGAATTGTGGGTAAAAATTTGACTTATCACATTAACCCCTCAAACCCACCCCATATGTACGGTCATGGGTACGGGGCTGGTTAAGCATCGTTAAAAAGGCCATGAAGCTCTGCATACGATGAGTACTTAACTGTGCCCGTAGGCCCTGCACTTTTTAAGATACAAGGTGTTTTGTTAAAAACTAGTCACCCCCCCCCCCCCGCGATTCAATTTTTTGGTTTTCTAGGTGAGTACTATCGGATGCAAATATTGCTAAACAAAATATCGACGGAATGGTTCTTAGTTGCAGCAATTGTTGTCGACATTTACTTAACTATTTTCGAATAATGAAATTTGCTTATTTTACAAATGTAATCACGTGGTTTGAGAAGAATTATATTTGCGAATCATCCAAAAAAAGATCGCAGTCTAGAACATTGAAATTGTGTTCACCATTATATTCACCAGTTTTTTAGTCAATATCCGATCAACTCACTTGTAATTTGCCCAAGACACAAAATAACGTGGAAGCTTGGAATCGGAGATCTCAACTCATTGCTGGAAAACCTCATATTGGATTGTATAAATAAATTAATATAATATTTAAATAGTTATAGCATGATTACTTAATAGTAAAAGCAAAAGTTGAAAAAGTGCAGAGAGAAGAAGTTAATAATATAAATTAAATTCTAATTTTCATTTAAAAATCTAATAAAATCTTCAATTTGCAAAATTAGACGAGTTTTAATTGTTTCATCTAGCCCTAAAGATTGGCGACATATTTGGCGACATTTTAAACCAAGGTAGGTGTTTTTGTGGTCGTTATTTCCGATTGGTGTATTTATCATTTTCGATTAAATATTTGGCGACATTTTTGTTGGCTACATTTTTAGGGATCTCCAGTACTTCCACCTTCTACTCTATTGACCTACTAGGCGGAGACATCCTGTTTTATACGTAAATATACCTGAATAAAAGATATAAATAAAGAAATAAAGATATATACATTCATATAAAAATCTGGACACGATACAAATTGCAGTTTCCCAATTGTATTGGGTAGTCATCGATGGTAAATAAGGTACGATTACATGTCAATTCAATGCATACATGCTAGCTCGACTTATACTGGCTCGAACCATTTTTTTCTATTTAAAAAAGTTTGCAATTGTTTGCAATTTTGGTCAACCCTATTGGAACACAGCCTAGAGCAACTATTAAATTTGTTCAAGCCCCATATGCTCTTCGCGATATTTTTTACAAACCAAAAATGAAGATTACAGTTATTACACTCAATATTTAGAGCCATCTGAATCAGGAATGAGGGGTTTGATAAAGTTTTAAGTCAATGGAAAAAATTTTCACAACGTTTTACAAATTTTAGTAATATTTAAATTTAAATTACATTTGCGTTAGTTTTATTAATAAACTAAAATATTCAAATTAAAGGAACTAATGCTGTCCCTTCGCTATCGTTGTCGTCGCCCCGGTGTGAATCAGGCTTAACTAGAAAATCAATTTCTCAGATCGAGCACGTCGAAATACTTCCATGCGCGTATCTAGGTAGGGGCACGGGTAGGCACGGCCCACCCCAGTGAACCCGATGCCACCCTCCCCCCCCCCCCCTCCCAGAAAATTACGATCCACAATTATTAAATTTCAATTAATGGATCAATTATATTTCAGTTTCAACCAAGCAAGCAGGAGGACATAACATTGATAACATAACCTAATTGTATAACAGTGAGCTATGTTTCCATCTGTAGTTGGTTCCAAATTTATGAGAAGTGATTTTGTAATGAGCCCCACTCAATAATCGGCATTCATTACTCATAATAAACCGCAAACATACATCTATTAAAGCGCCATCAAATTAATAAAACGCATCTATACTGTAGGTATACATATGTACAGTATATGTATATGCCTATTTTTATACGAGTATCTCCCACATTTCCCATGTCATTCATTCTTTTAAGAATACTTAAATTACAAAATATTTTCTTTTCAAGAAAAATTCCTAATATGTATCTAAAGCTTAGTTTACACTTAGCACTTGTATCTGGATATTAATGAGGCAAATTATATACAAATGCTCATACATTTTGTATATATTGATTTTGTTTGTGGTTCTGCTTATCGCGATACTGTTGCCCTTAGTTCTGAACTGCAGATTATCGTGTGTTTAGTTCTATAGAGCGGGCGGTTGAATTAAATTAAAAATCATGTCATCGTGGTCAAAATAAAAGACCTTAACTACTTCTAATAGTAAAAAAAGAAAATGTAATATTTGGGATGTCAGGTCAAAACCATTTAAAGACTTTAATGAAAAAAAATGATAAGTTAGAAGAAATCGCTCAGGAGTTAAAGTGTACGAAAAAAGGAATTGATGATAAGTGGCATAATATAAAAAGTCTATTTAACAGAGGACTCGGAAAAATTAATGTTAGCAAAAATCCGGATGCGGAACTGATGAAATATATAGCTCATCATGGGATGCATTCAAACATTTACAACTCTTGCAGACTAGTAATTCAAGTATATCGACAAGTGCCCGTGTAATGTAAAGAGAAGAGAAGAAATTTCTCAATACATATAGTATACAAGTCGAAAACGTGGCTATACAAGTGCCGATACAAATCCAGATACTTGTATCTAAGTGTAAACTCATCTTAACCCTAATCCTACCAAGATGTGACTTTGGGTCACATTTTACGTTGAAATAGCTGTAAATCCTAAAATAAAAATTTATTTAATTCGAATTTTACACCGAATGATTATTCGATATTTCTATATAAAAAAACTACAAAGTCCTTTTTTTTATCACAATGGTTTTTCCAAGAATACAAATTGAGACGTTTAGGAACAAATCCTACCACGATGTGACTCACAGTCACAATCATTAGAATTCAATAGAATAATCGGGAAATGTAATATATGTATCGCTTTTTCTTTGCTTAGTCATCGAAAGTCTCTTTTACAGTTACATACCTACACTGCAAAATTTCTGTTGCTGCATTCGATATTTTTGTTAGCGCCTGTATGGTTGTTTCTCGCTGCCTTGCGTATAAGGTTTCAATTTTAGGCTAAAAGTGTAAAGATATACATGAGATATTTATATATAATTAGCACTTAGCGTATATATTTGATTTTTTTTTAGAAGGTGAATCGAAATAAGTATTGCTTTTGTTGACACATATAAGATAATAATTACTAATGCCTAAAAATGTTATATAATCATAAACTTATTATTTTCCAATCAAGTATGGCTCGTAGGCAAAACTATATTATTCAGAGTGAAGAGATAAGACAGGCAATAGATGAAATTGAAAGTGAAATTGAGGACTTAGATGATGAAAGTGATGTTGCTCCTTCTGATAGTGAGGAGGATGTGTTAGAAACTGATTCTGATGTGGATGACGAGCAGTTCCAAAGTGACGACGAGGACTATGTGGAAGTTTCTGATGACATGGAGATATTTATTGGAAAAGATGGAACTGAATGGAGAAGTTCACCTTGTAATAATGAGCATAGTACCCGTTATTTTCGAGAAGGTACTACAGTTAAACTACCGCCGGGTAAGCACATAGACTCAGCAATATGTGCATTCTCGTTATACTTCGACGACACGGCAATTGAAATGATTGTAAAGTTTACAAATTTAGAAGCTAATCTGATTATTGGAAAGAAATGGAAGCAAACAGATGCAATCGAAATTCGTTCATTCATAGGATTACTAATAAACGCTGGAATATATAAGCAAGGAATTATTGACTATAACGAATTTTGGGATCCATTATTCGGTAGTCCAATTTTTCGTGCTTGTATGTCAAGGAATATGTTCTATGCATTGTGTCGTTTTTTACGTTTTGATGATAAATCAACTCGATCTTCTCGCAGAAGTCGTGATAAGTTTGCACCAATTAGAAATTTTTGGGAGGTTATAAACAAAAATTTGATGAAGCACTACATTCCCGGTAAGAATTTGACTATCGATAAGCAGTTGGTTCGGTTTCGAGGTAGGGTGTCTTTTTGTCAGTATATTCCATCCGAACCAGACAAGATTTGGTGGATTTGTGATAGTACTACAAGTTATCCTCTTTATGGTATACCCTATCTCGGGCAAGAAGGACATCAAAGAGGTAAAAATTTGACTCAAAGAGTTGTGGAAGAGTTATGTACACAGTTTCAACGAACAAATCGAAACATAACTTTAGACAATTATTTTTTACAAGCTGTGAGTTAGCACAAAATTTATTGTCAATGGGCTTACCTTGCGTTGGTACTCTACGAAAGAACAAAAGATGCATTCCTCCAAATTTTTTCCCTCAGAAGAATCGGGAAATTGAAAGTAACGTTTTTGGTTTTCGCAAGAATATCACGCTTGTAAGCTATGTTCCGAAAAAAAATCGAGCTGTTATTTTGCTTTCCACAATGCATCATAGTTCCGAAATCGATCCCAATAATAAGAGCAAATTAGTCATCAACCTACACTATAACTCAACGAAAGGAGGGGTTGACACTCTGGATCAAATGGCTCATTCGTATTCGGTTAGACGTAAGACAAATAGATGGCCTGTTGCACAGTTTTATAATCTTATCGACGTTTGTGGTATAGCTGCGAGTGTAATTTGGCAATATTTGTATCCCAATTGGAATAATTCGAAACCACTGTTGCGCCGTAAGTTATTTTTGAAAGATCTATTGCGGAATATGGTAGTACCAAATATACGTCGCAGAAGTGTAAAATATCTGTCCAAAAATGCCGTTGCCGTAATAAATGAGATATTGGGTAACTCGTCAAGCTCTGCAGATGCTGCTCCACATACCGACAAAATGCAGAATAAATACTCGTCGTCGGTGCCACATGTGCCCATCGGAAAAAAGTGCTGTAATCTGTGTGAAAAAAATATTTGCAATGAGCATTCGCAAAAAAAAGTTATTTGCAACACATGCATAAACAAATAGCGTGGGTCTTTATAATAATTATAGGTTCGTCAATTAATTTAAAGAATATAGTTTTTTTTTGTTACTGTTTTTAATAACTTATTATTTTTTTCTTTTAACAATAAATGAATTTCTATAAATACTTCTTTTATTCTTAAAATAAATAAGTACATGTATTTCTCATATGGGACTCAAAGTCACATCGTGGTAGGATTTGTTATAAAATATCGTGGTATGATTAGGGTTAACAATGATTTGACTTTCTCCATTTCGACCGACTGATAATAGATCCATCAGAATTATTGTCAACATTTTCCATTCTTAGCATAATGCGATAACGAACTATACTGTTTACGTAGAAACAAACCACTCAATATGACACCGATTCTGGCCATGTAATGGCATTGGGCAGTCCCTGACCTACCATACAGCCAGTGTATGCTTGTTTTAACTCATATATAGAAAATACTATGCGCAATATGTATGATGTTTGACCCACATACTGGCACCACATGATCGTTTTGGTTATTGGTCATGCTAGCCAATAGGGGAAAATGACCCTTTTTGCTTGTATAAGCGAAATAGACTATTTCCAATATTCAATTAATATATAAATCGGACGACGTACCTAAAATTATGCACTTACGTTAATTTATAAATATTCGTCCCTTTACTAAATCTTGCTGGATCACCAATTATCGAAGGAAATCGATCGATGATCCTAAGTAAAAAGCCGGAGCGTCGCTGTAACTTAGGCAGTAGTTTTTAAAACTAAATCAAAAACGAGCCAAGAGACCACCGACCCACGGTAACGTCTCTTGTTCCCCTAATAAAGAACACAAATGAAAATTAAGAAGTAACTAAACAAAAATGTTAAGTCAATAAGTCAAAAATAAAAAGCTTATTAAGAAAAACTCCAGTTCTGAGTTTAGAAAGCCAAAATCTCAAGAAAGAGGTCTATAATCGAGACTGGTGAACTTCTTGCTTAAAAGCACCCCCAGTCCTTGTTGTAATTGGAAAACGATACCTCACAGCAGCTTTAACAACTGGAAAACATTAGCAGAGGTAGAGGTAATATCTTGAAAATTCCTTAATTTTCTTGTAAATATGATGACAAATTTCTTAAGTTCATCAGTAATTATAAAAAAATCTTACAAATTGATACAACTGAAGCGATCGATGGTGATGTAAAACATGCTTAAATTAAAAAATTATGAGATAAATGCTGAAAATTTGAGAAAAAATATTAAAGAAGAGTATAAACTTTCTAAAGCAGCAATATTACTCCCAGTGAACTCCGCCGGCTGTGAGAAAAGTTTTTCTGCTATTATGCGGATAAAAACGTTGCATAGAAACACTTCAAAAACGATTCTCGCATTTTACTGCTCAACACAGAGAATGCCATTGTTAAAAGAAATTACATCTGAAAAGGTATTGAGCTAATTTGTAAGAAAAAAATTGTAAACTAAAGCTTATTTAATTGGTTTTTGGCTATTTCTGTTATGATTATGACGATATTAATTTAGAAGATAGTGATGGATGGTGACGAATTCAAATTAAACGATAATGCACTGAGAGAAATTTTCACTGAGAATAAGCTCTATACTCAAAAAAATGTTGGAAGAAATTTACCACAAAATACAGAGTCATCACAGTTGCCTGCTATAATCGGAGTATACTACCTTTAGTATGTAAAATTCAATTATTTCGCTAGCAAAACTACTACACAAAATTAAGTTTACTTTCAGAGAGTAATTTTTCCATTACACCATCTATTTTTACTGCAGTTTGGGAACTATACTAAATGGTAGAATCGGTTCACAAGGGCGAAAAAATCCTGTTCGGCACCTTTGACTCTTTGTGGTTAAGTCAAACATCGTACTGCAATTTTTCGCACGCACTAGATTTAGTACTAAATGTGAAGCAATCTTTTAACTAACAACAGCGAGAAAAATAAATAACGAACAAGAGCGGCACAGCAATAATCGCTTGTTCTACTGATACTAGGAATTTTCTAATATAGCACTTATAAACTGTTTCTATTATGAGTAATAAACCATGCACATATTTCTCCCAGATCTGAGACATAGTTAGATAGGGCTAGAGAAAGGTATCTATTACAACTCTGCCACATAGCTGTTGCGAAGTGTATCTAATAATAATAATATTTGGTGGATTTAAAAACGAGGAAATTTTGCTCACATTCCTTTTTTCACTTCTAGTGTTGTTTCAATAATGTCGGAATATTACTAAACTTCAGTGCTTACATACACATCAGATCATGCAGTGGCGTGGGTTTTTGCATGTTGCTACAGTTACCACAGCAAAATTTCTGCATTATTCTCCAATTTTTTTGTGTGTTTTAATACTTGTAAAACATTATTCCGATGCTAGAGTGATATTACAGCGGTAACCGCGTATTTTTTTCATGGTATTTTGTGCAATTTACTGACTCAAAGTAAATTTTCTGCACATTTAGTATAAAAAAAACCAAAAACAGTAGTAAAATTACCAATTATAATAGAAAATTATTAATAAAGGTAATTTCGCCATTGATTTTCATGATTAATGTTATTTTACTGTACGAAACTACTAATTTTACATAAAAATATTTTAGAGTGTATTCCATGTGTATCAAGGAAAGTTAGGTGCAATTTTGAGCTTAGCATACATTTCCTGGATGTAAGAAAACAAATTTCTTCGTCTTATTGAAATGAATATAGAAAAATTAGATTAATTGTAGTAAATATATTTTCTCAATTATCTCCGATTATGATGACCAAAGGTTATATATCCTAAGAATAGAATTGCTTAAATGTAGTCAACTTTTCGTTATTCTAGAAAAAGATTTATTTTAAATGTTCCAAATTAATTTTTAGTAGGTAGGTATATATATTGTGTTGAGTTCATGTAAAATGTTCTTTGTTGTAGCAAGTCAGTTTCGTTGTATAAGCGATAATTTTCTTATAATAAGAAGAATTTTTCTTGTGTTTCTACACATATTAATTAAATTTTGTTTCTTTTAGATCTACGGTTTTATTGCCGTTAAAAGGAGTTTTCTTCTGTCTGCGAAAGTTTTCTCACTCCAGTAGAAATCATAATGCTAGTAGATTTAAAAAAATCATACGTATTTTGTATTCGATCTAAAAACAACAACGGTAATCAATAAAATAGTTTGCTTGATACAAGGAAACTTGGTGTTGGTGTTAACACTGATTAGAAACTTTTACACATTTTTGAAAAACAATAGGTACTTGATTGAAGAATATTATTTTTCAATTTTTGTGTCAAGCTGGCCCGTACTAGGCCCAACCCACAACAAAACCCTGGCTACGCCCATGAATACGTCTAGAAGAAGTTTCGACTTAACAAAGTAATACATAAATTCACATGACCTTCAGTTGCCATATTACCAAGTTTTGCATAATTTGAGACGTCTTTTACTTTTATAATAATAGATTCCGATTGGTCCTTATACACTTTGAGTGAGCATAGATTTTACGCATTTAAAAAGGTATAATTGAGTTAAATGAATTTAAAATATATTTCATGATCATTTTAATCTACCAAAAAATATTGACTGCCACATGAGAGATCTGTTATAAAGAAAAGTGATTGCGAAATATGATTTATATAATATAACGAGAGTTTTTGTATAGGGTAAAATGCGCAACTTTCTTCTATGAGCTGTAAAAAAGTTATTATATCTTCAAAAACTATTTCTAAATCGGAAGTCTTCTTCAACATATTATTTGACTTGAAACGGTTTTATTTTTCAATTTTAAATATTATTTTGTATTTAAAGGTTGCAACACTTCTTTCAACCCTTCCTGTAAAGTAGTGCTGTATGATATATAGAACAAATTGCCGACAGCTATTATAGAAATAAAAGTTTTTAATTTTTCTTTGAAATTATTTCAATAAAATTATGATTAGAAACATCAAAAAAATCTACAAATAACGCATGTGTTGTTTCTTTAATAACCTAAAATACAAAACAAAAACAAAAGAGAAACTCATGTCAAAAAAGACAAAACTGCTACTTCTTATAAACTATTTGAAGACTCGAGTTTTTGACGTCTCTTTTAATTTTCGTATCCCAATCAAAAGCAGAAACATCAAAACAAAAAGGTATCCGCTTGGTTGACACAAAGTCTTGGATATGTTTAAGTTTTGTTTCATGTTTCCACGTTTCAAAATTTAAAAACACAACATAAACTCCACTAGTCCCTTTGGTGAAAAACCAATTTTGCACATGAAAACAATCAGCCAACAAGAATACTTTCAGTGTTTTGATAATCTATGCTCATTGATATTATATCCTTTAAAAATAATTTATCGAACGATATCAAATTATTGAGTCAATTCTAAACAGTTTTATTGCTCTCAGATAGGTATACAAACACACTTAAAATCGACGACGGTAGATTAGATCCTTAGCTCTCTCCCTCAGATATAATCACTAAACCGACAACGTCCGTTGCAATTGAGCACGTAATCAATCCTGACAGCGTCCTTCAAAGGCACTGAACCTTTCTCGGGAGACCATTCAAATGACTCAGTTTGTTTGCTTTTGTTTGTTGGCTAAAGCCCAATTGTCCATATTTTTTAATTTCTTATTCATAACTAATTCAGAAGGTATGTCGTCCGTATACAACATGGCTCAAGGAGATCGGATGCTGTACACAAAAAAAAAATCCAAGCCCGGTGTCTGTGAACAAATAAAAACCAAATGCATAGGTAATAAAGGCGTGCAGAGTATGGTCCTGTGAAAGGGTTTAGCCGGCAAGTCCACAACGAGATGTCGTCCTCTCTATATACTTATATTTGTGTACGTTGAACCCTGGCAGAATATGTTTTTTTTCCTTCATATTAAACCAATGTTACTCGCCCATCGTTATACGTTGGTTTATACACAGTGCCTGAGAGCTGTGTAGTGGTTTTTTAATTCCAATCCTTTCGAGATGGGCAAGGCAAATGTAAGCGGGACATGTTGATACACATAAAAATGCTCGTACTACATGGCTCAATGGTGTACATATTATATGAAATACCATGGTCCATGGTCGTCCCATGGTCCTCTCTACGTCGGTCGTCTAATGGACAGCTGGATATTTCGATGGGTTGCTGGGATGCAGGACATACAGGACTACTACAATATCGGAGTCTGGGGAAAATTCCTGAAAATTTGTTGTACTTCTGCGAGTAGACTGACTATCGGGAGGTTTGACTTTTTAGTGAAAATCATATGGAAAAATCTGATCCTCATGTTACATATTCCTCATATGGTCAGAAATGGAATTTATAAGTAGTGATTCACTTATTACTTTTTTTTTACTGAATGGATTAATTAAATTATTTAATATTTGACCTTATTGTTGTTTTTGAATTCCAACCCTTGCGAATAAAAATCTGCATATTTTGGTAGAGAATATTATTAGCAGATGTGACACGCTTAATAATCGAGTTCCTATTTGGGATATACTCCCCAATGGAAAAAGTTTGCGGAGACTAATTTTCGTGGAAATGATCATTATAAATAATTTTTCTTTATAAACTAAGTATAATTGCTAAGCCGTGACTGCTGGCAATCCAATTTGGGCTTCTTATTTGGCGACGTCATCGACCTTGTAATGAATTTTTAAAACAAAATTACCAAAATTTTAGGAGCACGCCCAACCCTTTATTTCGATGTAAAATTGGACTAAAGCCGCCGGATTTTTAGAAAACAAAATGAACATAAATCAATTCAATTTCTAAAGAAAAGAGGATTTGAAGAAATCGTGAAATGTCACGAACTTTTGTATTTATCTAGCTACTTGGTACTTTTTAAAAAGTCTCACGAGAAATTGGCCCGTATTCCATAGGTCACGTCAACGCTTTATCCGAAAAGTGTGTCTTTTTACCCCGGCACTCTATTTTGGACTGTTCATCTGTCGATGAAATTTTATCATTTTATGATATTTTACGTATTAAAATAAAATAATTCCCTAAAATCCTATTTTGTCGGAGAAATTTTATTTTATTTTATGATAAAATATTTCTTGTTATGGAACATAATAAAAGATCTTAAGTACCACCTTTTAAATGTATTTTGACGCATTCTATGAAAATTACATATCATTTGACATTTGTTCTGTTCACTTTAAGATTCCTAAGTAGTACTTTGCATTTCAGCGGACATATGGTTCGTATAAAACTCCAGTCGGAAGATGTTTTATTTTAGGACTTTCATAGCCAAGTAAGTAACTGATTTTATAAATGATTATTTCGTGATAGTGTCAACCGATCAGAAACCATAGCGGAATGTACTTAATCTTTTATTTTATACGTCCGTAAAAGAAACCATAAAATAATTTTATGGAACTTCGACAAAATACGAATTTTTAAAACATTTTATATTCATTTTATGAGGAAGAAAACCATAAATAAAATAAATAAAATATTATTTTATGAAAAATTAGAGAAATGGGCCCTATTTTCTTTAATTTTTCTGTCTATTTTTTTATTTAAGAAATTGTAATGCATTAGTTGAAAATTTAAGAAACTATCTCCAGTATTCATTCTAACAGCAATTTTTCTTGTAAATATGTAAAATCACAAAATAATTTCATCGTCACAGTAGCTCAATCTAAGGCAGAAAATAAGTTGTCACCATTCCTAGATACAAGATCCACCGGCAACATAGAAATATGGTTGTAAGATAAAAGAAAGTACGTCCATACAGATAAAGAGAGAAATCTGAAGTTTATTTGAATTTCCCAGTAACTCAATAGGGTCTCGTAAAACTAAGTAAACGTTTAGATAATATCGAACCAGAGCTGGGCAATACTTAAGTAAAAAGAGACTATTTACTATTTAAAGTACATTTTCGTTACTTAAGACTTATTACTCAATACTTTTGAAATGCCTCTACTTAGTACTTAAAGATAAGTAATTGCTTCTATTTGTACTTAAGACTTAGTTTTGTACTTAAGTACCAAGGTTCTTACTTAAGTATTTCTGAGTCTATTAAGTACCTACCTACAAATATCTAACTCTTCGTAGAAAAGCAAACACAATCTCTAGCGCAACTCCTCTTTTGTTGAAAAGAACTGTCAAAGCATGTGCCCCACTCACGCGTCAATGCAGAACCTTAGACAAACTAATAACATACAAACAAGACTGGGCAAGTAGAACAAAAACCAGTAACGTCTCGCTCGAATATAAAATCAACGATGCCTCGACCTGATGCAGGGAAGGCCTCAATTTTGTCTTAGAAATTTACTGGAAATTTTTTCTTTAGAATTATTATGCATTATTGGAGGCGACAATGAGTGCTTGGGAGGACCTCTAATAGTTTTTATGAGTGTAGCAATGAGAGCTGAAAGTTTTACTATACCTGCAGCGCCGAAAACTATAAAAAACTGTAAATGGCATCTACTGGTTACTATACATATTATAGTTTTCAAAAGGTATTTATTTATTAATATATATTAACTGAATTCGATAAACTTCATTATATTACTGCCAACGTACAAAGATTCTAAAAAAGTACTTTAAAAAGTACTTCAAAAAGCACTCAGTACTTTTTATAGACTTTATACTTAGTTACAAGTACTTTTCATATATGCGGTACTTGTACTTACGCTGAAGTACTCAGGCCTGCGGTACTTGTACTTGTACTTAAGTACTTTTTCTTTGGTACTTGCCCAGCTCTGTAGTGAACATCTTAACGCCATATTAGATGCAGAACTTAATTCCAGCCCACAGTATGGTCGGAATTATTGAACTTGATATACCACTTGTACTTTTGAATGGCGTTTCACTGCTTATGTAAAATAAAGTCACCAACCATCTGATCATGTTAAACCCCAATTAGAAGTATTGTAATGTAATAACATTAATAATACGATTGGAGAATTTTATTGGGGTTTACACAGACTGTGGCTTGGCTTTCAGAGAATATTTTATCTACTGAATAAAAAGATTACTCTTTTGGACTTTTTACCGGATTAAACTTAATTTTGTTCAAGAAAGAAAATAAATAAAACTTTCTTTCTTCTTTTTTTCATTTTTTTCATCTGTTTTTCAAATCACCCAATTTCGCTATTTGGGACCTGTTGATGAGTCAAACCAAGACTTGAAACGTCTCACCAAAAATTAATGAGTTGTGTGATGAAATAACAAATTAGAACATTTTTTAGCTTTTGCTATATACCGGAGAATCCCGAAAAATTCTTTCTTGAACAAAATTTATCTACTGAGTAGTTCTCGTTTAAAGCTAGTAAAAACACTAATTTTGCCTTATTTCACTTTTGGATGTTTGGTCTCCCCCAAAGTGAATAGTATTTGTAACCGCAAGGTGGAAGTTGCCCTAAACAACAGCGTAGGTATGCGCGTAGCTAGGTAGGGGCATTTGTTGCCCCCCCCCCTACAATACAAATACGCTCCAAGAATATTAAATGCAATTAAGTTTCAACCAAGCAAGCTTGAGGACATTTGAAAGTATAAAGAAATTATTTAATAGTGAGCTGTCGCTCCATCTGGAGATGGTTTCAAATTGGTGAAAAGTGGTTTATGTGTCATATCGTCAATCTCTTACATTTGGAGATATTCATCGACAACTTTCGAAACAGCAACAAGAAGAAGAAGAGAAATTGCTCAAAACAGAGAATACTTGGCTAAACTTATTAATATAATACTAACACTTGTTCGCCAGAGTTTGCCTTTGAGAGGGCACCGGGAGGTCTCATCTTCTAAAAATAGGAGGTAATTTCTTGAAACCTGCTCAATTTTTTTGTAAATATGATGGCAAATTTTCATTCCACTTTTTAAAAAAAAACTACAGCTACTGCAACCCAGATATCCAGAATGATATAATTGAAGTGATATCGAGCCTCACTCTGGATTGTTGAAGAAACTAAAGCATGTGGCTTTTTTCTTTGAGTTTGGACGAGGCCAGCTGCTTTAGAGAGTAACAATTGTCAGTAGCCATAAAATACACGAACGGTCTCGACATAGTCGAATGATTTCTGGGTTTTATAAATTGTTCCACCTCCAAGATGAAAAAGTTAAGCAGGCATTTGACAATCCATTTCTTGAACAATGCTGGGAGAATACCTTGACCGCAGCTTACATGTCTTCAATCAGGAAGCATGTGGCCATAATGTTACATGAAGATTTGGGATGCGACAGGATTATTACGGAAGCATTTATTGAAGAGAGGAAGAATCTATACACGGACGGATTCAAAAATGTAACTAACTACATAGATAGTGTCATAGTGCAGATAGTTTACAGAGGAAAATTTTAAAAAGCAGACATATTTCTCATCCATCTTAAAATCACAGGGGAGGAAGAATTTTCGATTTCAATAGAGTTTTGACTCATAGCTGTGTATTAGTGTTGGGCAAAATGCAATCTGATTGATGATTAATGATTACGATTACAATCTGTAATCTGTAATCATGATTACAAATTGATAATATTAATCAGAAAACTAATCATTTTTGGCGATTGATTAATCGTAACCGTAATCATGATTACATTTTTTGATTACTAATTTGCAAGAGTTTTAAAATTTAGTTAAAAGAAAACAAACATTGTTGTATTTCTAATCCAAAATCGCTAGTGGCACATAAACTAATGTTTGTAACATCTGTAGTGGGATGAGTTAGAATCTTCTTTATGATATCAAAAACAATACTGTACCGTTTTGTTAGGTAGTAATTAGTAAATCTAATCTTTCATCCTGACTCTTACTGTCATGTCAGTAATATTTACCCAGCAGCGCTTCGATCATGCTTCTAACTGGTTTATATTTGCTGCATTTTCGAATAACTCACATTGCCTTATTCTACAACAGTTGCATTCTGCCCTTGAATTCATTCGAACTAGCAAATAAAAATGTGGAGCAATATGAAAAGTGTGGCAAAATAAAAGCGTTAAAAAGGCATTATTGCATTTTCGGCACTCAACAACTTTCTTATACGCCCCAAAAATCTAATCTTTTTCACTATCTTTTTTCGCACATAATCAAGATCCTCGATTTTATGTTGATGATTAGATATGTACGAGTCTCTATCAATCAAAGCACTTACATTCCATATACTGACTCCAATTAATACATAATTCAACAGTGCCTTGCAGTTTTCTACAATAAAAATTCTTACGATCACAAATTGTTTGTTTTCTTAGAACTAAATTTTAAAATCTCTTGAAAAGTTTCATTTGTAAAACAAAAATATCTAATCGTGTAATCATGATTACGGTTACATTGTTCTAAGATTACTCTATGCAATCATTACTAATGATTGATGTGTAATCATGATTGATGAAATCATGATTGATTTAATCATAATTATTAATCTGATTACAAATGTAGTTGATTACGCTCAACACTGCTGTGTATAGCAATTGCTGGACTCATGTACATATCGTTACATGTATACTCTTATTAAATTTCCTCTACAATGTGGTATTATTACTATTTTAATTTCGCCCTCGAACTCTTCAGAATTAGGGTCACCCATTTATTTCTAGAACGGTTCGTGGGCCAGAAGAAATGATTATAACAAATTTTTTAGGATTTAGGAAGTTTTAGTACAATAAAAATGACATGGACTGATCGTTTTCACAGTATCCGTAAAAAACCTAAACTTTTATATGACAACACCAAAAAGGGGTGTCGCAATTTATTCCATTTTTTAAAATTTATTTGCTATTAAGTACAACACCATGTACCAAATTTCAGCTCTCTAAGTCAACGCGTTCTCAGGTAGTGTCCAAAAATATTGTGGAAAACGAAATTTTTGTATGGCAACCCCATTTGTCTCATTTTCTAATTTAATTCTATTTTTTTTTTTAAGTCCGTGTACAAAATTTCAGTTCTCTAAGTGCACGCGCTCTCCACGGACGGGCGGACGGACGGACATGCGAAAACTAAAGTAACTTTTAATATTATGCGTTGGTGGGTGTCCAATCCATTTTGCTCTACCATCATTATTTCTGTGCGTTACAAACGGAATGACAAACTTAGTATACCCTATAGATTTCATCTAGGGTATAACAACATCACGTCTAAATTGAAAAAATACAAAGGTCCTGGTAAATCGGTTAGAGTGTGCTGTAAGGAGGTAAGTTCCAGTCACAGCTAGCCGTAGTCAAGGAAAATGTATACTGATCCTATATTAAAATTTTGAAAGATATTAATATTTTCTCATTGTCTAATTTCGCAGTTTCGGTTTCCCACTCTTCTCACGACTGAATGACTCCCATTTGCTTGTTTTTTTCTGTAAATAAATGAAACAAAAATAAATTCAAACGCATTTTAAATACTTAATAAAGGATCGCTAATAACAGGTCAAGATATGTTATTTGTGTGGTCTCCTTCTCCTTGGCATTTAATTCAATTTCCTTGTCAATTTGTTTAGCTGGTTGGATGTGAACACCTTAATTATACTCTTTTAGCATAGTTAAGTCCCAAGATTTGCGCAGATGTTACCATTTAGGTTACTTCAAATGAAAGCAAATAGAATTTTTGAATGAATTAATTTAACAGAGTGAAAGGGAGAAATAATATTTTGCTTTGTTGTGGTCAATTACATATTTTAAGGAATTTCATTCATTCAACTAAAAATAATAATTACGGAAGAATTTCGTTAGTTTTTATTGTTATTGAATAAATGACACCTGAATGCAAAAGTGACTTAATATGTATAGTTTAAAATATGTGAGAAAAAAGTCACTCACCTTGATAGCTCAGTCGTTATAGGTAAGTTTTCTGGTAAATGAAAGGTTCTGAGTTTGAATCTGTAATCATGCCAGCATATATATTTTGTGTTCTGTATATACTTGTTATTTTCTTTTCATCGTAAAATTGGACTCTACAAATAATTCTTTAAGAACAGTTGTTCATTAAAGTGCTCAAACAATTCATTTAGCTCAGTTCGCTGAAACTGGTAAATGAAACCAATTTCCTACGACGAGGGACGATAGGATGGCGAAGAAGGAAAATTTGCACAAATACTTTCCAATAGATGCAGACAGATGTGCTGAACCAGACAAAGTCATTCTTCTCAGAAGAAAAAAATTCAGTTTACAATAAATTCCTTTGAGCCTTATAAAAGCCGTAGAATGGATGGAATATTCCTATAATACTGCAGAAAGTGTAAGATAGATTAATATCTATACAGAGCGTGTTTGGCCTTTGGTCATATTTCTCAAAGTTCACGAGAGTCCAAAGTGACATTCATTTTATCTCCAAGAGAACTCTCTATGAAATGGCATAGTCTATCCGACTTATCAGCCTTACCAACTTCCTACTAAAAACATTGAAGAAAATGGTGAACGAGTACATGACATCAGTGCTCCTTAAAGACTTTTTCATTACAAAAGAAACAGCACCTTCTTTAGAGTTCAGTAGTTAACAATCTAACTGTAACTAACAAATTTGGCTTTTGCACGGTTAGTTACGGCGATATTGTCGAACTGGTCGACTGGACAATTACACTGCTTACAAGCGTCTGGCATTTAGTCAACAGCATCAATAAGTACACGACGAAGTTAGTAGCTATACTAACTAGACTGAGACGCTCTTGGTCTTCTTTCAGAATCATCCACATGCTAGAACGTACTGCGCATAATGTTGGTCCTACAAATTCTTTACCAGGCTTTTAGGTATTGGCACGTGCATCGTAGGCACTAACTGCTTATACTAGTGACATACCAAGAACTTTCTGGGTTGCCGCTGGCATCCTGGCTGACACTGAAACCAGCTAGTGACTTCCATAGTTGCATCCAAATTCAAGATCTACTTAGCAGGTGGTGGTTACTCCTGTTACTGTATTGCGGCACTCGATCAGAAGAAGTCGACTACGACGAGGTACCTAAGGTACCCAAGCTACACTACAAGCCACAACACATAGGATCCTCTACCTCAAAAAAGCTAGTGTGTAGCGAAGTCTCGAGACTTTAGAACACCCCAGTGCGACACGCTCCAATTTAATACAAGTCATAACCCAAGACATCTGGTGAGCCCTGAGTTCACAATACTCGAGCACCTCCTAAAAACTACAACAAAGACTACTTAGCAGAATAGCAGGACAGTGTCTGGAAAGAAACTTGTCTATTAATTCAAACAAAATCCCTGTCCTTATATTCACAAAGAAAAAAGAACTCGAAAGGATAAATATTTAAACCAAAGAGTTGAAGCTAGTGAACAATGTGCAGCATATACGCATTACAGTAAACACAAAACTCATCTGGAAAGAGAACAGTGACAACAAAACAAATGGAGCCAATGCTTCTTTCTAGCAGTAATGCGGACGAGTTGTTGGGTCAACGTTGAACCCTAAATTCATTTATTGAATCAAATAAGCACACCTACTTCTTCACTGGATGTAACGCACACTCTTTCTTCTTTGGATATATATATACAGTGCGTTGCTAAGTTAACCCTACCAGATCCCTCTAATATTCGCACAGACCAAGAAGGCTAAGTTTTTGTCTTCTGAATAAATTATCTAAAAGTGTAATGACTGTCCAGATGGTCTGTCCGAATATTGAAGGGATCTGGGGAGAGATCTCCAGAATTTTCAAATATGAAATTTTAGAGACACGTATTGATCGCATGGAATGCCTTCAGGGATCATGGAACCGTAAAATTGGTATTTTCTTCTTATCGTATGAATAGCCTGAAGAACAGGAAAGTCCTCAGACAAAAACTCCTTCCATATCTTGCGCAATATTCTGCCGATCATTTGATTTATCAACAGGATAACGCTACGATCCACATAATGCAATCCACAAAAGATGGTTCCTGGGATACAATATAGGGTACAACCTTCACGGCTATCCGACCCATTCTTCTGATGCAAACCATATGGGGAATGGTTAGTTCCGGCAGTTTATAAAGATGCCATAAAACTTAACACCATCAGTGAGATTCAAGATACCGTTGAGGCTGCTTAGCTAACTTGACTCCAGAATGTTAAGATCCTTCGTGGAATCAATGCGAAAAAGGCTTCTGAACATCGTGGCGAACAAAGGTGGATCTAAGTTCGTCTAATGCAACACTAATTTTGCAACTTTTTATCGAATTACTCCAGAAGCTAGGTTCCTTTGTAACGGCAAATCTTTTCTTGGTGTCAGCTATAACAAGAAGGCAGATATGTTTTACCATCACACATTTTTATCTTTCTTGCTACAGAGAAGCCTACCGCACTATGAAGCATATAACTTTTCAACGCACTGTATATATCAAAACGGAAGAAAGTAAGACAATTCTTCGCCTTGTTAAGAAGGATCGTCAAAACGAACCAAAACATTCATATAGTCAAAATGATTCCACAAGTGGATACAGCAAACTTCTCGAAGGAGACAATTAGGAACTCCATTTGGTATACTGATGACTCGCTAAAAACCGAACCACCAGCCCCGGCCGTTGTGTTTGGTATTAGGTGAACATTCCAACTTCTTTTAGACGAAGATATATGACATCACCGTGATGAGATTGTGCTTTGGGAAAAATGTTGTTATTTTTTCAGACAATCGTGCAGTATTACAGGTGCTCTCTTCAGATATGCTCAGTTCAAGACTAGAGAAAATTGCAGCGAAATTCTAATTCTGAATGTAATTTTTTATCCGAAATACAATTATGATATAAATTGAAAGAACAGACATTCTTGAAAAGGAGCTCATCAATGAGCTCCTGCACCATACATTGCATTCGTGCTATCCTGCCGTATTTAAGCAATAGAAACATGAGCATAATAGAAAATGGACAATACTGTCCAAGATGCTCCTAGCAAAATTAAAACAACTAAAAGTTAGTTACTAATGAAAACAGACAAAACAACCCGGGTAACATTTTTCGATATTGGAGATCTTTTCCCATATGTATAATACGATGAATATTGTAGGTCATATTATAACTTTCATACAATCTACGAAAGTGATTAACAAAATATCTTAACAAATCTTCTGCATATTCGTTACACGTAATATAGAGAGAGATGTTAAAATTTGCACTGCCAAACTTAAGCACACAAAGTGTTTCTTTGAGTACGATCGGGCCTGTGGAAATAAAAAAAAACTCTGAATTCTGAAGCTTTCATGTAGGAAAGGACCTCTGTACTTCTTGTTTTACGTTGAAAGTCAGAGCATAAATACTGGTAACAACCTTCGAGACGTTGATTTAAATGCTGTACCATAATAAAACAAAACTTACGAGAACTTGGTTTTCCTAACCATATTTGAAGTAGCTTCTTGCATACACCTTTATCGACAAGATGTATTTTATCTAATATAAAATTATCCACCATATTAATAGGAACGAGTGGATGATCTCCTACAGAAGCTAACCAACTCCGGCTATGACAATCAGGGATATGCGGATGACCTGGTCATTACAATTAGGGGCAAACATGAACAGATAATCTCTGATTTATTGCAAAATGCCCTAAACATAGTTTGCAACTGGTTCCAAATAATGGGACTTCGAGCCAATCCTGGTAAGACAATAGTTGTGCCCTTCACGAGAAAAGGAAGCTTTACCTACAAGCACCATCTCTTGAGGGCACAGTAGTGCAATTCTCAAAGGAGGTCAAATATCTAGTTATTACCCTGGATAGCAGACTAACCTGGAATTCTCACTTATAAAGAGTTCTGGATAAAGCTACAGTGGCAACATGGACATGCCGCAGGGTTTTTGGCAAAACTTGGGGTCTTAAATCACAAATGACTCTGTGGTCATACACATCTATTATAAGACCCATGGTCACATACGCCTCACTCATTTGGTGGCCAAAAACAAAATAAAAGGCTTGCATGTCTAGGAGTAACCGATATGCCATGCGTACTTGCCAACTGCGGCCCTAGAGGCTATGTTGGACCTGCTACCCTTACATTTGCATGTTAGGGAGCAGACCGCACTTAGTGCAATTAGACTACAAAGGGCAAATCTCCTAAGTACAAATAATTTGGTTGGCCACCTAAAAGTCCTCCAGGATTTCATAGAGGACCCGATGGCTAACCCAATTTCAGACGTTATGCCGAAACGCCATAACTTTGAAACACCATTTAAGGTGATCTTGGGGGACCATCAAGAGCGGCACACTGGGGACCTACCCTTTGAAAAAGGATCTCTTAAATGGTACACGGATGGATCCAAAATGGAAGATAAAGCAGGAGTGGGCATATATGGACCAAGATGCCATCTCGCAAAGGCACTGGGGGCCTCACCTACCATTTTTTAGGCAGAAATACACGCCATAGAACTCTGCGCTCGTGAAATAATCCACCAAAATATGCGTGGAGAACAAATATACATAATATCAAACAGCCAAGCAGCACTTAAAGCGTTAAACTCGTTTACCTTTGAGTCAAAACTGGTTTGGACTGTCTTACTGTCTTGAAGCAACTTGCTGAGACAAATAGGGTGACATTGATCTGGGTACCAGGATATGAAGGCATTATGGGAAGCAAGATTGCGAACCGCCTTACAAAGGAAGGAGCCAAATCTCCGTTTATTGGCCCTGAGCCTGTCTTTGGACACCCAAAAAGACACCTCTCAGCTCAGATCAAGCTTTGGAAGGACAGAACTAAGAAGGAATACTGGGAAAATACCCCAGGGCTGAGACAAGCGAAGAAGTATGTAAAGTATTCGCAACAGAGGACAAAAGAATTCCTCACACTCAGCATGAAGGAACTAGATACCATCTTAAGAAGATGGGTAAGGTCTGTGATGAAACCTGTCGATTCTGTATGGAAGACGATGAATCCGCTGAACATGTCCTATGTGACTGTGAAGCTCTGTGCCACATAAGGCTAAGACATCTAGGAAAGGCATTTCCACTGCTACAGGATGTCGAAAAAATGGCCCTCAAGAATATTATAAGCTTCATCAAAGATCTTAAGTTCGAAAGGGCGCCCTAGGGCATCCAGGGGTAGTGTCACAATAGATCTTATAGGTCGCGGTGACAAGATGAAAGGCAGGAATCCTGTCTGCATCCCCCGTAACTAATAATAATAATAAATAGGAACGAGTTCAAGTGTCGATCTATCTCTTATACGATCATTTTCATCCTCAGTACCCGAAAAATTAACCCCTTCCCTAAAGTCTGCATTAGTATGTAGTGCGGAGCATTTATCTCTGGATAAACTATTTTGATTTTACCACTTTTAACAAATACTTTTTCACCTTTCTTAAAACATTTTTAACAACAAAAATAACCTCCACTTGATTTAATTTGTTTGATCAAAGCCATTGCTGGTGCGTCACGCAGCCAAGAATAACCCAAAAACTATTTCGTCGATTTGCTGATGTAGGTTTCCCGTCTACACAAAAAGACGTTTCTAAATTGTTAAATTCTTCGATTGTATTTTTGTTGTATTAATTCAGTAACGACTTTAAGGACTTTTCAACCCCAAAATGAAGATATTGCCCATTTGATATTTTTTTTATATGTATTTGGTGTTAGACGAAAAGGGTATACATAATACTTTTCTAGCATCCATCCTGTTACTTTTTTTTTGTAATCTTCACCATATTTAAGTGGAAATATTATTTATTTTTAATTTTTGAATAAATATTTAATTAAAATCCTTAACAGAGCAAAACGTAAACTTCATCAATACAATACAATATTTGTTAAGTACTGAAATTAGGAACTCCAAGCTCGTAATATATGAGACAATATTCCTTACCGTACCAAGCATATGTAGATGTAGCCGGGAGGATAATTGTGGGAACCCAGGATCAAATCCAAGTGATATGGAGAAAGGTTTATTAATGTTCATACAGGCATTGTAAAATATGTGCAAAATTATTTTTTTATTATGTAGCCTTGTACTAGATTTGTACTCATATTCAGAACTGTTTCCCAACACAAATAAAGGGAAGAATCTATACTTATTTGCAGTAATGTTTCAGTGGCTAATATCAGTATCTATCAATTAAATTACAATAAACGATATTGAACAGTACTAAAATCAGTTATGCCAGCGATATCTAATGATTGCCGAAATATGTGTCTCACTCATTAGGAACTTGTGAGTATCGAAAATGTGCCGCTTGAATTCTGCATGTTTCATTATTGGGAGGTGAAATGAGTTCCTATAGACTACCAATGGAATTCAGACTTGTTACACGGGAAAGACATAAGCTAGATCCAATTCTTACAATATCCTCGATAAATATGTAATTTTAGATTGTCACCCAGCTCCGCCAGTTTTATTGTTAAAAGTAACCAATTTCATAGGATTTTACATTCCGAAGAACTGCTCGATTTCAGAGTATACGTAAAAACCCAAAAATTGTGTATGGCAACCCCAATAGTGGGTTGCCCCATTTAGTTCATTATTGAAACAGTTCTCAGGCAGTGTCTAAACATATAGTAAATAAATTTTCGTATGGCAACCTTACGAAAGAGTTGCCCAATTCGTGTCGAACTTAAATCTACAATTTTTTTAAAAAGGTTGTGTGCGAATTTTCAGCTCTCTAGCTTAGTGCATTCTCGACTTATCTTACCGACGGATAGACAAACAGGCAGACGGACAGATGAACATACAAAAATCACAAGAAGTTTTATTTTTATGCATGGGTGTCCATGTCCATTTTCCTCTACTAGCATTATTTCTATGTGTTACAAACGGAATGACAAAACTTAGTGTACCTACCCCATAGATTTCTTCTAAGGTATAAAAATGTGGAAAAACATGAAAGGCTGGTTTGTAAGGCAATATCCTAAACATCCTGCCTTATCTGTGAGTGAACAGTAGTGTGAAAAAAAAAACGCAGCACCGGCAGATATCCTTGGAAAATGATAATTTCTCCTAATTAGTAGGTAGTCTCGCAAAGGGCCCTGAAAAATATGACACAATAGACTATATAAGATGCAAAGATGCGAGTTTTATTTCTTTTTCAATTTAGTGTCCAGATAGTCAAAGCATTTGTGTATTGAAAGAAAATTTTGTTAAATGTCGTTCAACTAAGTAGTGAAGAAAAAGCTGTGGCAATCGCCTTGTGGCAGGAAAATCTTTCTATGCGTGAAATAGGTCATAGGTTAGGATGTTCCGATTCCACTATTGTGCGGCTAATTAAAAATTTCGGAGAGACTGGCAGCGTAGACCGTCGTGATCGGAAAGACCACGAAAGACTACCATTCGTGAAGATCGGTTTTTAGTTCGTAGATCTTTGGCGGATCGTTTCAAAACATCTCCAGATTTAAGACAAGAGCTAATGATTGCGCATAACGTTGATATTTCCTCCTCAGTCATCCGACGAAGACTTATTCAAGAAGGAATAAACGGTCGTCGATCGGTGAAAAAGCCCCTTTTAACAGCCCGAGTGAAACAGTGGGCGCGCACGAACACCGTTCATGGACAGAGGATATGTGGAATAGAGTAATTTATTCAAACGAATCCAAATTCAACCTTCTCTCTTCTGATGGAAGGCTGTACGTGCGGAAAAGGAAAGGAGAGCGACTTCTGCCTAGATGTGTACAAGAAGCACCACCTCGGGAATGCGGAGTTATTGTTTGGGCATGTTTTTGTTCACCCGGACGTGGATATCTCACGTTTGTTAGCCGAAGAATAAATGCCAATGCCTACATTGATGTTCTGGAGAATCACTTGAAGCTCTCCGCCTTAGATCTGTTTGCAGAAAATGAGGAGTTCCTTTTCCAACACGACAATGCGCCTTGCCACAAAGCTAGACAGTTGCTATTTATTAAAACTGAATGGTAGAAATGTCTTCCTTATTATTCAATTGATTATATTGTCGTGAATCTAATCTTTTTCACTTGCATTCTATATTATAGGTTACGAACTACCTACTGGAAAACTGTATTGAGACTTTGTGGTGGCCCCCAAATAGTCCCGGTCTCAACCCAATCGAGAATTTGTGGTCTATTCTAAAACTATGTGTTAGGAGACAACGTCCAAAAACAAAGGGAATTGGAGAGTGCAATTTCGGAAGTCTGGGATGGAATTTCTGAAGATGTTATTAAAAATCTTGCAGGAAGTATGAAAGACCGCTGTATAGAGGTGATCAAGGCCCGTGGTGGGCCAATAGGTTATTAAATAATAAAACTAAATTAGATGCAATAAAAATGTTTACCATAATAATTACTTTCGAAGTAACTTAGGAGAATTACCTCAAGAAATGTGCTCTTTGAATATATTGTAGCTTTAATACATATTATTGTTTTTGTATAATATTAACAATAAAAGAAAAAATAATTACTGTAAAATTATCACAAAATGTTATTTCCATAATAAGTAACCAAATGAAGCACTATCGCGATGAACCTTGAAGTGTAAATATCCAGTAAATCAAATATATAAAATTCGAGTGCTGCGTTTTTTTTCACACCAGTTATATGTAGATTACATTAGTTGGGAGGTGTATTGTATGTTGCATAGAATTCTTTGTTTTTCTGCAGCTTCATTTGATTCAAGAAAGTAAGTAATAAAATATTAGCTGTGTCATTCATTGCATAACTTTTTGATCGATCATGAAAAATTTACTTGAAAAGAATATGGATCAAATCAGTTAAACTTTTTGATCTTTTCTCTACATATTATAAAACGCAACGTCTCTCTATCTATCTGCCTATGTTGTTAGTACGTATTTTGTTACGCTATATAATAAGAAGGAATAAACAGTAACGATTTTACTGAAACAATTCGACAAAAATTCGCCAGAGTGGATGTTTTTTGGCATACGATGTCTAAAACCGTTAGAGATATTCAGATCTTCCAAAATGTAAAGTATACTATTCAAAATTATGCACATATATACAAAACCGAGTATTTGCTTGTAGGTACTACTGGATCCTGTTGTCAGCACGAAAAGCTTTTGATAATCAATCTTTATTCTTGGGTTAAAATAAACATACAGCAATAAATTTTATTCAAGTTACAGGAGTCTCGATGTTAATGTTTTAAAAGTAATTATAACATGAAAAATCCTAACGAATTTGGAAAAACAGATCCGGTAGCATTTACAAATATGTTTGGAAAGCCTATGTACGAATAATATTAAAAATTGGTGTGTAAATGAAAAAGATTTATCAAAGAGTGGGAATTGATACGGTTGGTTAAAGGAAAAAACCCCAACACCTTTTTCAAAGCGCGACTGTATTTGAACTGAAGAGTTTCTAATATTTTGCCGAAGGTTTCAAAACAATATCATTAAAATTGTTGAAAATAAAAAGAGGAACAAAATGCTTGGCAATTTATTCAGCCTTAGAGTCCTGGTTACAGCGAGACGCGTCATGGCGCGGTAAAATCGAGTGTTCACACCGGGCGAAGCGCGCGCGGATATTTCCCATTTTGAAACGCTGACACCTTCCTAAGACTCGGTTGTTAATTATAGGAAAATGTAAAATATATTCTAGTTCCGGTGAAGAGGTTCTGATATTAGCAGCTTGAAGAGAACCAGAGAAAAGTTAGAAAGCATTGGGAACATCCAGTTATAAAAAAAGGAGAACAACTAGGAGAATTTTCTAGACTTGTTCGGTAGGTGCAAAGTAATGAGGATCGATTCTACGAATACTTTAGAATGCCAAAAGCCGCATTTAAAGAATTGCACCAAGTTATTAAGAAGGCAGACGAGTAATTATAGAGAAAGTATATCGTCACTAGAGCGACTTGCACATACCTTAAGGTAAAAATATAGATATTTTCAAATAATTTATATTTATAATTTAATAATTGATTTTTTAGATTTTTAGCTACAGGAGATTCTTACAAGACAATTGCTTTCAGTTTCCGCATTGGAAGATCTACCATGAGTAGTGTAGTTTCGGATGTTTGTGAAAAGCTTTGGGAAAAATTTCAACCCCTGCACATGCCGTTTCCGAACAAAGAACTGTGGGAGCAATCTGCCAGAACAGCGGGGGAAGAAGAAGAAAATTTCGGGAAAGAGATAAGGTTCTTGACGAGTGATCGAAATTAAGGTGGGAGATCAAGTTGCGCAACTCAAAGTAGTCGCAAACAAAAAAAGTGAAAAATCAGTTTAGTGAACAGAGTGATGAGAAGGAAATAATCCACAAACATCTTGAAAGCCCTACGTCATCCTGCAAGAAAATTATGAAGAAAAGCTTCGCGGGAAAATAACCGCTCAGTTGACTAGAAAAGAAAAACCAGACAGAATTTATTAGCGTCCATCCATCATGCGTACTAACTTGGAACAGGATTTTGTTTTATTAAAAGAGGAAACAAAAAATGTACAAAGAAAAAGCACCAGCCGGAGGAGGTTACAGAGTTATAAGGATGAACCCTAACTAATTTAACGGGATTTTTGTGTGAGAGTCAAACGTTGTATTAGTTGTTAGTTAGGGTGAGATCGATACCTTATGGGGAACGCTATTATTTATGTTACGCGCAATATACAGGACAAAGTAAGCGTCCATTTACTTCTCGATCCAGAAGGTCTTTTGGGTAGGAACTTGTGATACAATTTTTTTGCATCAGTACTGAGAGTAGGATAGTATCACTTAGGTTTCTCTCATAACAGAGGAATCTGACGAGAGTTACGTCCTAACTAGAATTTGTAATCAAGCTTATAGAAAAACCAAAAATATCGATGGAGAGCTACGGGGGTGATTTTAAGAAAACATAACTTTTTTTTCGTAGGTATTTTGATTTGTATTACGCAGCATAATAAAGATTCGAGAAGAAGATTCGGATCTCTCACTCTTTCTATTTAATTACTAGGGATATCGTCTACTAGTGCCCACGATACCATGGGCGGCGGGGAATGGCACCTGAGGATCGTTACAATCGGACCCTCGTCATCTTTCTAAAGTAAGTGATGTACTGTCCCTTCAGGACTATAAGTTTGTATGAATATTGGACTTGGTAGTGCAAGTCCTTTTGATTTACCCACCCCATACTCTCTGCTGACAGACGAGACTTCATATTTTGCAGTCCATACTCAACATTAATACCATACCAGTAACCTATTTTAATTCAGAATAAGGACAACTGCCATGGGAATAGTAAAATAAATTTTATATATTTAAATGAATACCTAAATTTTATTGCATATTTCAAAGTAAAAATATTTGATTCCCATCCATTATTTCCAGCAGGACACTCAATTATACAGAGTTTGTATAATGCCTTGATTCTCGTTGGGTAGATTAGTTGGGGGTTGTGCACTTCGAACTAGCTCTGCAGACGCTGAAGTAACAGATATGTACGTAGCGGAGGAATTCATTGACGACGGTGAAAATATTTCACGGACATCTTCCGCTATTTTCTGCTTAATTGTAATCTGCCTTCTCTTTGAAAATGTTTTCAAAGTTTTTGCATAACTCGGACATGTCAATGGTGTTAATTTCTTCTTTTTCGTCTTCCTTTTTTTCCAAATACTGTATTAGTGTTGGAGTGTGCTTTACTAAAAAAATTTTTTTTGTGGCATTTCACTATGTATCAGGGGTATCTGGGGGAAGGGTGATGCCACAAGAACTGTATCTTCATCACATGAGTCATCTTCTCCGGTACACTTGAGACACAATGCAATAAAAAACGACCTATTCCATTCAAGAATATTTTTAAAAACAATAAAACACATACTTTTCATAAATAAGATCACATTTTAAAAAACTCATCAACTCCATGTAAGCCCATTTCCTTTTTTTCTGAGTTCCTTGCCCGATTGCTGTTTTTTTATTTCTCAAATTTTTCATACCTATGTATGTGTCGCTTAAGTTTTTCCATTTGTTTATGGCCACACATGCATTATAAAAATTAATTTTTGTTTTCAATCTAAAACAAATGTTAAAAATTACCTTCTTCTACCCCGCATTCTTCTGTTACAAATTTTTTTACTTTCTATTGTTGTCTTTATATAATTTGTTGCTAAAATCATACAAAATAGGGAACTTTTTCATGCACTCAATTAACTGTTCCATTTTAACACAAAACACTAAGTGAGACACTGTCCAAAAGGATAATTTTACGCTGGCGGCAACGGAAAAATTATAGTGATGAGCAGCGATTCTAGGAATATTTAATGACAAAAACCTCATTTAATGAATTTGCAGACGTTTTTCGAATGAAAAAGAAATTTTGACGCCAGCAGCTAGCGGCAAAATTGTGTTCTTGAAGCCCAATTAAGAATCGGCGCAGCATACATCAACGCATCATGCAGCAGCTGTGATGCAAGACTTGATATCATGGGATCATATGGCGCAATTCGCAATCGGTGCAGCATGCATCATGATGCAAGAGTTTGGAAAATTTTGAAATTTGATGCATGCTGCAACAGTTCTGCCAACATACTGAGGCAAAAAATAAATTTCAAATCGTATTTATCTCATATTTCCTCCGGATCTGTTTTTTTTTTAAAGAAAAACGACTAAATTAAAATTATGCACAATATAAAAACTCGGTATTAAGGTGTTATGTTTGTAAATAATTGTGAATTATAAAAAAAAGTTAGCATTAGAAAGTTTCCTACACTGCTTGCTGCGCCGATTGTGAATTGGTCGGCAAAATCTTTGCAGCGTGCATCATGATGCATGCTTGGTTGATGCATGCTGCGCCGATTCTGAATTGGTCTCTTTAATTCTGAAAAGAAGAAGAAGACCGGAATTAGTTTCTGTTACCTTATAAACTACTAGAATAAAACTAATAATGCTGCTAATACGTGTGGGCGCTAGGGCAGTAAAATGACGCACATAAGAATTTTCTATGAATCAATTTGATGGTGGCGGCCCTCTCAGACAGAAAAGCTGAATAAGCAGCAAAGGGGGTGCAGCAGCGTGCTGCAACGTGTGGTGCAAAACAGAATGAGACGAAATTTTCAGATTAAACTCTGAAGAGAATTATACTTCTGTATGGAGGATAGGAACACGATTCTTATTTTTCAGATTAGACTCTGAATCAGATGAACTCTGAGCAAAGAATGGTGCCATCTATTGCAACTCGTCGGCCTTTTATAGCCGCCGCATCCAGTTATTAGCTCTCGCCTCTCGGTGTTGCCCTAGCGACGTTTATTTCAATTGCTTGTATTCTGACTGAGGCGAGGGCGAAATCGGCTGACTGGAGAAATGTCATTTAATGACATAAGGAACGTAAATATACAGAGATATGTAAGTATGCTTTATGATATTTTGGTTTTTAAAGAATTAATTTCATAATTGCTTTCTTTGGATTTTTTGTATAATTTTAGACAAAATAAGCTGTCACGGACTGCGGCCTTGAGCGGTTATAACAATATAACCTAGTGTGGAAATTTCATTATTGTCCTGCTGAAATTGCATCTGGTGGAGACGTGCAGCATTTAATTAGATAAGTATTCTGAGACATTTTAAATTAGTCTTAATACTTTGTGTTCTTTTTTCTTTCCTTTAGGAGGTATTTGGGGCGTATTTCCGAAGGTGGACTGAACATGGACCTTTTCTTCGTTATTTTGTATACGCATGTATAATGTTGATTTAGTGTCAGTGTACTGCGCTAAAGCCTCTTCACTGGTCAAAGCACATTGCTTTTTATTTGAATAACAAATTTGCTTTAATTTATTCGCCCGTGTTGTTGATAATGCTGCCAACTCTTTTATTATATTAGCAGCATCTCGCTTGCCAGATACGCGCACAGAAAGCTCAGCAGCCAATGCGATTTTCCCTGCATTTTGCGACTCAAGAAGTTCTAGAACTTTTCGCTTTTTCGACTTTGTACTTGATTCCTCAAAAGATTTTGAGGCCCGACGTTTGGATGATGTGCTTAGTTCTTCTAGGTTTTCCTTTTCAAAAGATGTAGAGCTCCCCACATCAGTACCTTCCGGTACTATGTCTTCACCACTAAGCCAATCGGCTTACTTTGAAGAAAATTCATTCCTTTCGCTAGCCGTTCACCGCCGTTCACTTTTCGCTAATTTTTCTAGAATAAAATTTAATTGGATTTCTTAAATCGGTTTTCGTGGTTTTTAGAAACGATAGCAAACTCAAGCGTACTAATTCCGAATGATTTTATGAAAAACGGCACCAAACTTGGAGGAAATTTCGTCGGGATACTGAGTAACGCGTTCCTAAAATAAATAAATAAAAATAAAACAAAAGGTCATGCAAAGTCATGCGCTGAAAATTTTAGCCTGATTTAAGAAACATACTAAATTGCTTTTCTAATACTTTGAAAACGGTTGGTTCACAAAGGTGTACTCATCAAGAAAAACTCTTATAAATGTACCAAATGAGTTGTAAATTCAAACAGTCATATTGGTGGTAAAATTTTTATAACACATAATCAATAAAATGTAAAAAATAGCATTAATAATATAAAACATACCTCCAAGTGAAGTATCCATGACACTACATGTTATTTGGGGCTACCACCAACGTGAATGAGGAAGTGTCCTTACTAGTCGATAACGTTGTGCTTAAAAAAGTAAACGAACTAAAGTACTTGGGAGTTATAATAGACTGCCCAACTAAAATGGGACAAGCATATACTTTTTATCACTAAGAGGCTGAGGAGAACTATTTACAAAATCTTAATGCTCCGTCGTATTCTCGACTTTAGCTCTATGAGGATGGCTTACTTGTCTATAGTTCAGTCTATTTTACAATATGGTATTACATTGGGGAGCGACCTTCACAGCAAGAATTATGCCACTTCATACTTGCAAACTAAAATCATAAAATTATGTTTAAGGAAGTCAAAGTACTTTTCAACCACGCACGATTTCAAAGATTTCGATGTAATGACTATTCGACAGATCTACTGCTTTACACTACTAAAGCTTATTTTCATGAATCTATCTAATTTCCCAGTACATCACATAAATTAGTCCATACGTAGGCAAGCAACATTACATTTGGCAATTTAACGATGTTCAAAAGCCTTAACACAAGGACATACAATCAAAACTTTATAATAACTTACCACCTGAGGTCAAAGAAAATTTTAATGTGGATAACTATAAAAACTTAACTAAGATCTATGTCAAAAATGACTCAAATGTCTTTCAGATAAATACTTACTTTATTAAACATAGAAACTATACTTATACAAGCATATTTTCAGTAATATAAACTTTCAAAAATATTCCTTAAATTTTGTAAATAGCTCCTAGTTCAAGGCAGCGCTGTGCTCACACACAAGCCTAGCTTATGTGAGTCCTTAGCTTAAAACTGTTCACTAAATTTACGATTTGAATTGTTGTTGTACAATAATTAAGCTTCAATAAACTAATAATAAAAAAAGAAAAAAAATTTATATTATAGCACTACACACTCTAGATAACAACCCTGGACCATAGATAATAATTTGCGACTACAGTATAACGCGATCAGCAAATAACTTATTACTTGACTTCTAAGCCCCATCCTTCTTTTATAACTGCCTTAAATGAAAAGCACGACACGTGTTGATCTAGTTGAATACCTGGCAATAATTGTATACCTGTATTTTCACAGGATTCTGATATCATTTTTGTCCTCCTAGCATGTGCTAAGCGGAACACAGTGCGCCTCGTCGTTCCCGGTGTGACACCCGCTTAAAGAGATCATACATTTGGGCTAAAATTGAAAATATCACAAAATTTTACATGTACCTAGAGATTTTCGTCCACGATAACTTAAGATAGTCGAATGGTATCAATATTCCAACATTTTCTATTTCTCAACAATTCTGTTTTTTCCTTATGGCAGAAAAATGAGGCGCCTCTTAGTGGTTGAGTCCAGAAAAAATCTATTTCCAAACGTTGCGGATAGAGAGTTTTATAATACAGAATTTTGCAATCCAAAATTTTCAGATACATACAAAATTTTACAATGTAGAATTTTAAACCCAACTGCGCCTCTATGTATAATCGTAACTTTCCTAATAAAATTTCCTATAAAATGCAATAGATGTTAGCTAATTAAACCTTTCGCATAACTCAACTTAAATGGCCCGTCATGAAGCAATAACTCTTTTTTAGATCCCCGCAAGGCAAAAATAAAATATTTTCACCATTATTAGCCGTTTTTGTTCTTCTTCAGAAATGCCATGGTGTCACAACAGATGTCTTCACCGGACGAGGGTCATTTGTTTGCCGTACATAATCGAGAAATCGTGTTAAAAAACAAAAGGAAACTCCATGTCGGCTAACCTCATAGCCTCTCTGATGCGAAATAACTATTTTTCTCTATACTGTACAACAGAATCCCATGTCACAGAATTGACTATCAATTTGATTTATCGAGTCCATATGTTAATCAACCCAGCATCGTTCAGCAGCAGTATCCTTCAGCTATAAAAAGTTTAAACTTTATCCGGATCCGGTGGCCAGTGTGCTGACTACTTGCACCTGGACTCCGCGACACTTGAATTATGCTTGACCTCAATTTGGGCGCAACTTGTTGCTCTTCTGAATGTTATCGGTACGCGGTGGCTACCTTTAATCCCTTGCGGCATTGCATACTGCATTTCATCAACCTGATTCCCAGCTTTTTTATAATCCTCGCACAACATTGTTTTGCTTGCTTGCTTGCTTGCTTGCTAGCTAACTTGCTTGATATGTCCATTCTGCAATTGGAAAAAACAAAAACTGCATTCAGTCGTCCGACATTTTGCAAAGGGGCCTTAAATCCTCGTATGTTGTTGATTCCCGAGGGTCTCGAATTCTCGATGCCAATCCAACCTCCTGTTATGCTCGCGTCCCTCCGTGAACTCATCCAGCTCCAAGTTACCATTATACCTCCGTCTATACTGGGCATGCATGCATATTCACTTATTTATAAGAGAGTATCACAGTCCGATTGCAGTGGGTAATTGAAAATGCTATTGTCTGGTCCGAGGCTTGTCTGGAACTGGCTTGGGTGGTTGGTTTGGTTGGTTAGTCACGGTCATCGGGCCGTCCCCTGTGGGGATGCCCATTTGAACCCGCTGTTTCGTGATTATGTGCAGACAAATGTACAAGGCATGAATTAAAACGCACAACAAGTGGCTCGAATTGAATACGATTTCGACTCGGAATCGGATTTACGTGCTCCAAAGCGTTTGTGCCTTTATGCTATCATAAACGCACATATAAAGGGATTCGTTGCAATAATATGCGAGTACTGTGGTTCGTGGAATGTGCTTGCATTGTACATATGCATTGCACATATATTAGTCGAATTCAGTTAAATACTAGGTAAATGGGTCAAATTGCTGTTTTGCTGGTGGACGGGCAGGGCTTGTCATTATAATCATGGTAAATTGGTGCATATTTATGCAGTGCATAACACAAGACCTCCCAGCAAACAATATTTATCTTCCAGAATTTATTTGAAGATATCTTCATCTTCTATGATGTCGTATTGCCATTGAAGAAATTATACCCCTCGGTAAAAAATGGTCCTCCTCATATGCGATACCCTCAGGAGTGATATTGGCATGACGACAAGCAAATAAGAATGCGAAACGCGGGAAGGATTAACATAAGATAGCGAGTTGATAGACTATCGCGAAAGAGTATTTATTTTGTATTATGGACGTGTCAGAAATTCTTATCCTCCCCACGATTCATATTCTTACTGCTTGCAAGAATCAAATTTTTATTTTTGATGCAATATGTAAACCAGAGCCAAAATTGATAATGGTGAATATTGCAGTGGCCTATTTCAAGAGATTTTTAACAAAAATTGTAGAAAAATAGATATTTTTGGTTTCATAAGATTTCTGTGGTACAAAATTCTAGTTGTATTCTACTAGAGGAAATTTGTAGGATTTTTTCAATTGTTGCTTCACCAAAAGTTATTTGCACTTGTAATTTGTAATAATTGAACTTTCTTGTAGATTCTTGTTTCACTAAAGTAATTGGAGTTACAAAATTTGTCCAGTACACGGGAATATTTTACAAATAAAAGGTGCTATGTAATTTTCTACAAATTTGTTTCTACTTAAAGTGATAACATCATATAAATAAGAAAATGTCATTTGATGAGACAACGGCAGTATATCAGAAGTGGCGAATTTGTTGTCCACACGTTAATTATAATTATTATATATAATCTATTCCATTCTTTTTAATTCAGCCAAAGTGTTTTCGTTTGATCCGCCGTATTGTAGAAGAAATAATTTTAATTATTGTTATTATCGTGCTGTAATCTCTCCAGAATTATAAATTATTAGTATTATTATTATTGCTTAATTATATTGCTTATTTAACTGGCGCAACAAGTTCGAATCTGCATAATATCGATAGTCGTGGGAAATGCAACATTAATATTTAGACTTGCCAACTGCCCCGTTTTCATCGTAACAGACCAGCTTTAGACTTGAGTGTCCCGACAATACACTGAATGGGACGCCATTTGTCCCGCTTTAAAAAACAAGAACTACATTTTTCATTAATTATCACAATAAAGAAAAACTTTTGCATATATTTTGGCACTACTCTTTCTTCTTTATTCTTTCTCATTAGCGCAGCACAGTTAATTTTTTTACTGGAGTAGCAAAACTGGTATATTTTGAATATTTTATGTCATCTCTGTTACTGTCAAAACAAACCAACTTTTGTTTTTAAATTCAATTTTAAACAGAACGTGATTTTTGGTATATTAGTAATATTAAAAATTATTTCGAATAAGTTTGTACAAATTTTAAAACAAATATACCTTGTATAGAAAAATGAACGAAAACAGAAAAAGAACACCAGATTTACATGGAACATCGCAAAAGGAAAAAAGGAAAATAAAAAGGTATTGCAACTTGCAGCAGGATTGGTTAAACCGACCTGATTTCCAGAGTTGGTTAAAGGCGATGACACAATAGTGGCTTCGGCTACCGATCCGGATTCAGAGCCGGAGCCTCCTCTTATCAAATCGTTTAAATCGAAGCCGGCTATGAGACAATCAATGGTGGCTTCTACACACTAAAAAATAATTCCCTAAAGTGAGTGGCAACAATTTGTGCCACACAGGTTAGACATTTGTCGATAAGATTAAGGAAAGCTCCACCTTGGAAAACTAAGATTAGGTTTTTATCCCTAAAATGTAGGTAGGGTTTTCTCCCTCAAATTCAGAGAATTTATGTTTTTCCCCTTAAAGTTTAGGGAATATTCCCTAAAATGTAGGGAATTTTCATATATTTTTTTTATTTTTTCCCCTACTTTTTAGGGAATATTCCCTAAAAAGTAGGAAACATTCCCTAGAATGTAGGGAATTTTAAATTGTTTTTTATTTTATTTTCCCTAATATGTAGGGAATAGGTGATAGCACCACACCACTCTCCACCATAGGTAAAGGTGATAGAAGACCACCGCCCTTTAAAACCATAAGAATGAGCTGAATAGCTCACTTCTTATGGCCCATACTACTAAGTAGTACGGTAGTTCTGGTGCGCTGGGCACGCTCAAAATATTGAAAAACAATATATGACTTGATTTCAAAAATAATGTGTGAATTATATAAACGAAAATATATTTCCACAAAAAATGTAGCATAATACTTACTTTATTGAATGTTATATTCCTTGTATCTAAGAGAGGTTAACATTTCGGGAATTTTACTTACTTTAGAGGTTTTCTGGCGCCAGATATCTAAATTCATTGAATGTTCCATTGATTTGGGGAAATTCAACTGATTGTCCCTTTCTATCAGAGAAAATTACATTTATTTTTAGGGAAACACATTTCTTAAATTTAGGGAATAGTCGTAATATTTTTTACAGTGTAGATTCTATATACATTCCGTATAGGCTTTCAACTCGCCTTCAATTTCTCTCTTCTGGGATTAAAACAATTTTTGTAAAATTCATAGCGGATGTTTTTAATGTATTTATAGAGTAAATGTATAGAAAATTTCTAGAAGTAATAATTAAA
The DNA here is from genome assembly GCA_963930735.1 of Dioctria linearis. Lineage (NCBI taxonomy): Eukaryota > Metazoa > Arthropoda > Insecta > Diptera > Asilidae > Dioctria > Dioctria linearis. Next base: position 122,500,433 of record OZ005743.1, on the reverse strand, counting down.
TACAAATACAATACAATTAATATAAAAACAACCAAATGAATGCAAAAACAATTCCAAGAGAACTAAAAGGGACATTCTTGGAAGCATCGCCAACACTTTATTTGGTGTGCTAGACTATGACTACACTGAAAGAATGTCGCGAATCATAGATGATGTTCACAAAAATGAGGATCACTTATTGCAGCTGATAAAGAATCAAACCTCCAATATGGATGCTACTTTAAATGGCATGAAGAAGGAAGAAGAGGATATTGACAGCCAATTTCGACAGTTTGAAACCCATCTATTGCATGTTGCAAAGCGAGTAAATGGTACAGAAGAAGATCTATAAGAACTATATCAAGATAAGTTGTGCCAATCTTTCACTTCACTCTCCATTCAGACCACTCTTGCCGCTTCTAACTTCTTACGGATTCAAACATCAATTCTAGACGTACTCACAGACAAATTAGCCCGTTATTGATCTCGCCCATCCAATTAAAAGAGCAGCTCACATTGATAAGAGCACATTTATCTCCATCGCTATACGACTGCCAATATCACAGGACGACGCACTGAGGTATGACACTTTCATGACACCATATCTAATCTTAAAACTACAGATTTCCTTAATATCATTGGAGGAATTCGAACCGTTCAAAATCACACCATTTCCAGTTCAGGTTAATAATTCACTTGTCACCATCAAACCCTCGTCCCAGTTCCTAGTTATAAATCTACATAGAGATCAATACTACCCACTGAGTGAACAAGAATTACAGTCATGCATCATCATCGAAGACAGCAAGCACATTTGTAAAGAAAAACATCCCATATATAAAAGGGGATTAATAGTTAGCTCCTGTGAAGTAAGCCTCATAAACCAGCTTCCATAACCACCAACATGCCAGTTGACCAAGACCGGAAATGGACCTCATATCATTCAATTGTATAGTCCTAATCAGTGGATATAAGTACTAACGAAAAAAACCACTATCAACGTTGTATGTGGAGACAACACCACGCAACGCAGCAGAGAAAGAGCTGGAATTTTAAAAATTACAGATACATGTCTCATCAAACAACCACCATTCCAGGACATAGAATATACTCATGCTACAGCAGAGCATCTTATATTCCGTCAAGAAATTTAACAGCATTTATTTATGCCATCAAACTCAGCTCCAGACTGAATGAAACTGGCCATTATCCAATCACATTTGGCTGAAATTAAATCAATAAGGAACGAAGTGACACAATTTAAAAACAAAATCCCACTAACATTAACACATCATGATGTTCATCAATTTGCAGTCGGTTACGGGTCTATTCTACTAACGATAATAATACTCCTGTGCATAATGTGGAAATGCCGAGATAAGGTAAGCCGAAGTCGACCCAGGACGAAGACACCAGTAGCTGCACCCTGGCAAGATGGGACAAGACGTGCAATAAAAAAACCTTCTTACTGGGTCACTGTTTTACGAAAGATTGTTGCAAAGAAAATTAATCTCCAATCAGCATTGTAAGCATTTTGTATTTTATGCATTGAATTAGCTGTTTGTATATATAGAGTTCAGTTGCATTTTAAAGTACATCGCGTATTCATTAATCAGTTTTCAATTACAATCGTTTTTTAATCCAGCATACTTGCATATCGTTGCTAGTCATCCCGTCTAATATATCGCCATAGCGTAGCGTTACATTTTCACCGTTTACACCTCCTACAAGAAGTCAAGGTTTATGTGCCTTTGTCTCATATTACAGTTTGTTCAAGGTTTATGTGCCTTTGACACTGCAAGGTAGAATAAAGGAATTCTGTACAATATTATTATTATTCATTTACCTTACCTTAGGGAGGCTTAGGGAGGCCGCACACTGCAGACCAGTTAATTGTCCAGTCAGCGGCTGATATGTTGACTTGTCAGAGACTGATGTATTTTTAATCGTTGCTGATTGACTATTATTGAATATTTTCTGTCAAATTAATAATCGAATCAAAGGACTTGAGTGGTGTTTGCATTTTTCTTAAAAACTCGCAGTGTTATTAAAAACTAGATACCTGATTGAAAAATTGCTGTGGTAATTTACTGGTTGTTGAGGAGAAGAAGAAGCATGCGCGTAGCCAGATAGGGGTCCCCCGGTCCTTCCAAAAAATACGATCCAAAATTATTAAATCCCATTAAATGATCAATTATACCAAGCAAACATGAGGACATACCTTGAAAGCATAACGAACAAACTGGATATGGTTCCAAATTTGTCAAAAGTGATTTTAACAGCTGGAAAAAATTAGGAGAGGCCTTCACTCTGAATGCAACCAAATGTATGTGTTCTATCGTCAATCCCTTACATTTGGAGATGTTCATCAACAACTTACGAAACAGCAGGAGGAATAAATTGTTCAAAACAGAGAAAACTTGGCTAAACTTATTAGTATAATACTAACACTTCTTTGCCAGGGTTTGCCTTTGGGAGGGCACCGGGAGGCCTCATCTTCTAAAAATAGGAGGTAATTTCTCGAAACCTGCTCAATTTTTTTTTTGTAAATAAGATGGCAAATTTTCATTCCACTTTTTAAAAAAAACTACAACTACTGCATGTGTGGATGGCGCTGAGGTTCTTTCAGTGATATTCTCTATTAAATCCACAGGTCCTGGTCCAGACTCACTTCCACCTGATTTTGTGAAAGTGCTCGCTCCATACATATTGATACCACTTGTTCATATTAATAATTTTTGCTTAACCACGTCCCAAATTCCAACTCAGTGGCAGAAAGCGGATGTAACACCTATTTCTAAAATGCCCTCTGCATCCAATCCCAGCGACTTTAGACCAATTTGCATGCTTTGTTTCCTTGCTAAAGTTTTAGAAAAAATTATGTCCCAACAAATCATCAAATTTATTAACGAGCAGAGGACTTGGACAATGTGGCATTCTGGTTATCGACATGGATGGGCATAGTTGCGAGACTGCACTTCTGAGGGTATCTGCAGATATTTGTGAAGCTCTCGATAAAGACCAGATGACAGTACTTGTTCTTCTGGATTTTACCAAGTTATTTGATTCCGTAAACCACTCAAAACTGCTTTCAAAGTTGAAAAATCAATTGGGCTTTTCATCCTCCGCCATTCAGCTTGTTGCTGATTATTTACACAATCGATCACAGATGGTAAAAGTAAAAGATCTTTGTTCTGATCTTATATATCTTCGCTCTGGTGTTCCGCAAGGTTCCATTATTGGCCCTCTACTTTTCACCTTATATTTAAATGATTTACCGAATGTTGTTACTAATTCCTCTATTCACTTTTACGCGGATGACGTCCAGATCTATTTGAGTAGACCAATAGGTTTTATGGAGGATTGTATTTGTCGCATTAACGAAGATCTTCGTAGCATATATGACTGGTCACTGCTGAATCAACTTTCGTTAAATCCAACTAAGTCGCACTACCTAGCTATATATAGGAGCTGGATAATAAATCGGAACTCCCTCCGGTTTTATTAAATAATTCCGTTCTCGAATACGTTGACTGCGTCAGGAATCTTGAAGTTTATTTCAGTGCTGATTTCAAGTTCTGCAGTCACATTTCAAATTTAATAGGGAAAATCTATGGCAATTTACTGCAACTTTGAATAACGTCGGCTTGGCTTTCTATGGGCATGCGCTTACAGTTAGCTAAAACGCTACTCATTCGAATCTTTGCATATTGTAGTACCATCTTTAGCAAACCTGATGCTCGGTGCCAGAGAAAGTTAGATAAGAATAAACTTTCTTTCGGCAATGTACACAAGATTGAAATCTTATAGCGTACAACTTTAGTAGTGGTGCTAGAATCACAATCAGCAAAATTCAAAATAATAGGAAAAAAACAAAATTTAGATAAGAATTACAACTAACTAGCGTTCCTTTGCGGAGGAGAAGAAAAGAATGGATATAGAAGAGCTAGATTATGTGCGTGTTAACGAGTTTTTTAAATGCATAAATGGTACCAGCCGCCTGTATACTGACAGGGAGATCATTCCACAGACGGATGCTTTGGACAAGGTAAGAGCTTTCCACTACAGTCTTATGAAAACGAGGCAATACCAGATTTCTATTTCGTTGGGAGGTAGTGAAGTGGAAAAAATCGCTAAGGTACTCTGGCTTATTAACTGTTAACAAATTAAACAAAGAAACCAAGTTTCTTCGTTTAAGGTAAGAGGCAAAAGAACAACCAAACAAACAAAACTGGATATGTGAGACATGGTCAAATCTGCGCAACCCGTAAATAAACCTCACACAGTCGTTTAGGGCAACTTCCATCTTCCGGGTGCAGATATTGTCCAGTTTTGGAAAAACCAAACATCCAAAAGAGAAATAAGGCAAGATTAGTGTTTTTACTAGCTTTAAACGAGAGCGACTAGATAATATATTCGCTGAAAGCCACAGTCTGCGTAAGCCCCCATAAATTTTTCCGATTGTATTGTTAATGTTATCACAGCACTTCATATTTGGGTTCAAGACGATCCCAAGGTTAGTGACCTTATTTAACATGGGCAGTGTAACTCCGTTCAAAAGTATAGGTGGGATATCAATTTCATTTGGTGAGATATTATAGAATGTAGTGCAATGTGACTTCGCGGGATTTAGCAGCAAGCGATTATTATTGGTCCAGGCACAGATTCGGTCCAAATCAGAGTTAATTCGTGCAATGCAATCTTCGAGGAGACCAATTGGTTTACTTAGATATAGCTGTACATCGTCAACATATAGATGAATTTACACATCACGCACAGCTTTCGGCAGATCGTTGATAAATAAGCAGAAGAGCAGAGGACCCAGAATTGATCCTTGAGGAACCCCTTGAACAAGCGACCGCTCAGGGGAGAGAGAATCGTTCACTTTGACTTGTTGACGACGGTGAGATAGAAAGCTCCTGATCAGGGAAACTGCCGGGGAGCTGAAATTAAAGGAAGATGACATCTTCTGAAGTAGAATGCGATGGCCCACGCAATCAAAGGCTTTCGAAAAATCCAACAGAACCAAGGCTGTGAGCTTTTCACGGTCCAAAACCAGTCTTATGTCTGAAGATACTTTTAACACTGCAGTTTCACAGCTATGGGAAGAGCGGAAGCCCGATTGCCAGCATGTTAGTAGGTTGCTGGATTCCACATATTGCAGTATTTGTCTGTACATGAGCTTTTCTAGTACTTTCGATAAAAAACTCAACAAACTTATTGGCCTATAGTCAGCGTATGATTGTGGAGAGGACTTCTTGGGTAACGACAGAACAGTTGCAATTTTCCACTCATAAGGGAACGTAGATGACATTAAGCAAGTGTTAATGAAGTGTAGAATATATTTACCAAAGTACGGTAATAGCATTTTGATGAACCCGGGTGATATGCTATCTGGTCCGATTGCGTCAGACTTAATGGTACTGATGGCCACGATAAGTTCATTTAAGTCAGTCCCACGGAAAGGGAATGCGTTAGAGGTCTCAAGGGTAACATATTCTTCTAATACATCGTCAAGAGATTTGGGTTGACTAGTTATCGTAGCTATGTTACCAGCAGTAATGCAAAATTCATTTAATTCATCGAAATTTAGACCACAGTCATCGCTCAAGTCTTTAACATATACACCCGCCAGCTTTAAATTGCGCCATAATGTTCAGGGAGGAAGACTCGGATTGAACTTAGAGATATAATATTGACGTTTAGCACGTGTAATAGGCAGGTTAGTATTATTGCGAACAATCTTGTATAGCCGGTGCGCTTCAACAGTCCTAAGGCGCCTATAACGATGATACAAATACTCACGTTTTGAGATAAGAGAAAACCAGTGGCAGCCATTGGCTGTTACGCATTTCTTTTTGACAGGAACATACTTTTCGAACAAATTGGAAACTAGTAAGTTAAATGTAGACACTTGGTGGTTTACTGAGACAGAGTCAAATATCGTGTCCCAACACAAGGATGTACATTCATCAATTAGAGCATTAGCGTCGATGTTATTGTAATCGCGGTAGAAATAAGAGTTATGCTGGATATTCGGATCTAGAGAGAATTCAAAGCTCATAAATAAAAGATCATGATCCAAAGTGCTAGGCGGATCAATTTGGTCCTGCGATAAAACCTTGCCACAGTTGGCTACGAGAAGCAAATCGAGAATCGAGGGATTGGTGGCATTAAATTACGTGGGAAATGAGTTCACTATATGCAGGTGTACAGAAAGTAGAAGATGAAAGAATTGGTTGACAAGATTATCATGCCGCCTCAAATTGACATTGAAATCACCTCCCACAATCACGTTCTCATAACGTTGCCCTATATGTGACATCGCATTCTCAAACTCAGAAGCGTTAGTACAATCAAAGCTGTTGGGAAGACAGTATACCGACAAAACAGCGCACTTCTCATTTCTAGAGCCTATCTCAACGCTAATGAACTCGATTGGTTGTACCTGTGAAGAGGCAATCACCTTAGCCTTCAGAAAGTCTCTGATAAAGATCACAACCCCACCACCTGGTCGACCTTTGCGGTCGTTACGGATCAAGGTGTAGCCTGGAATAGATATTAGTGATGAAAGGATTACGTCGTTTAACCATGTCTCACATACCAGAATCACATGCACTTTTAAGTCAGAGAACATGTAAGGAAATTCGTCAATTTTATTCCTAATACTTCGCGCGTTTACTGTACAGACATTCAGACCTACAGACCGATTACATAAAATTCCAAGTAGTGCTCTCACCTTATCCACACATGAGTAGCTATCCATTATCAAGCATAAAGCGGGCACCACCAATGCATTCAATAAAACTAGCTCGATCCATAGCAATGCATATAAGGAAGCTAATAAATAGATAAATTTCCGCAACAGAAAAATATAAAAGCGACCAAACAAGAATATTTGAAAAAAATCAGCATTTTAAATTCAAGTAAACCTAAGATATAATAATATAATGCAAGAAATTAAAGTAAATAGTTAAAATAATAAATTCAAAAATTCAAAATCAGTATTAATGTGCTTTAAATCTAAATTAGTAATTAAGCCAATAAATTCAAAATTAGAATCAATGTTAAAATCGTTTCAGTAGTGAATCTAATAATAACAATAACAATAATAATTTATTTCCGTACAAAGATTACAAAATCTTATTGTACAAAGTGAATTAGGAAAAAAAAATTATAAAAAGAAAAAGTGTAAAATGAAAAATATAACTAAAGTTAAAAATAAGATAAAAAGCAAAAGCTAAAAGTTAATTATTTAAAACAAAAATAAAAACTAAGGTACGAGGAAGAACAAAATAAAATACACTAGATTACACTAAACTAATACAATATGACAAAGAAGAGAGAGTAATAGATTAGATTATAGATTAGATAGAAGATAGATAAAAAGATATAGACTAAAAGCTGAGAGACACTCAAACTGCCAATGATTTTTAACAAATACCTCCTGATTTAATAAGCTCTGCAAAAGCTCTGCCGACAGTCGTGCATTGAACATCACATGATAAAATATTTCACTTGCTTTGGAAAAAGTAAGAACGCTGTCCATACCGCGACCTGCAACGAGGGATCAAGAGATTCTTATGTCTAGTCGATTTCAAGAAATTCATTTTCTCGAAAAGATACGATGGCTTCCGATTGTATATCAGTTTATGTAGAACTTTTAATCTGCGTTGGGTTAAGTAACCCTCTAGAGGGCAACCAAGCAAGGTCGATATATAAGGCGATATGTGACTGGTCCGAGGCAGCCTGAATACGTAGCGTAACGCGTCATTGTATGCAACCAGGAGTCTTCTAGGACACACTGAGTCCAGTGATGAGAATATTACGCAACCATAGGTAAAATGAGGTATTACCAGGGCTTTAACCAGTTTTTTTCGCATATAAAGCGAAAGTAAGTTAGGAGTCAGCCACAGCTTCCGTAGACACCCATATATTTTTCCAATTACAGCACTGATATGGTTACAACAGGAGAACTGCGAATTAAGCTCAAAACCCAGGATCTTTGCAGTATCCACATAGGGAAGTCTGGTGTTATTTATAATTACTGGTGGTAAATTAACAGTATCAATGTCTTTTCTATAGATCGCCAGACAATTTGATTTAACAGGATTTAGTTCTAAGCTATTTTGTACAGACCAATCATACACATGCTGGAGATCTTCATTCAGTCGGCATACACAATCCTCTGTTAAGCCATTTGGCTTGCTGAGATACATCTGCACGTCGTCAGCATACAGATGTATTGCAGCGTCATGGATTACGTCTGTCAGGTCATTTATATAAAGACTGAACAAGAGTGGGCCAAGTATTGATCCCTGGGGGACACCACTATATAAATTTGCCACGTCAGAGAGGGAGCTCTGTAAAGAATCCTTGAGATAGCTTTTTCAGCAGCTTATCATGATTAATAGAGTCAAATGCTTTGCTGAAATCGAGCAATACGAGAATTGTAAGATGGTCGTTATCTAGAGCTTCGTGAACATCCGACGAAATTTTAAGCATAGCAGTTTCACAGCTATGATTTGGACGAAATCCAGACTGCCATGTAGTCAAGTAGCCGTTTTTATTTATGTAGTCGATGGTCTGCATATACATAATCTTTTCCAATACCTTAGCAAAGAAGAAAGAAGACTAATTGGGCGATAATCACTTGGAGCAGAAGCAGAAGACTTTTTGGGGATAGGTATTGTAAGCGCTTGCTTCCTTTTGGTGGGAAACTTAGATGTCGTTAAACAGTGGTTATATATATGGGTTAAAACTTTGATTATTTCCCGTGCAATTGCTCTAATAAAACGAGGAGGCAGCTCATCTGGCCTTGTTGCATCAGATTTAATTGCACACATAGCCAGCAATACCTCCCTTTCGTCAACATTCCGCGAGGCAAAGCCATCAACTGGAAAGTTTTGCCAGAGACGCTGACATTGAATTCGTAACAAAAAAATCATTAAAAATATTGGGATCTCCACTTACCTTTGGAGGATCACTTCCATATATACCCATATTGCGTATGTTTCGCCACAACTTCCTCGGAGGTAAATTTACGTCCAGCTTACCGCCAAAGTAGGCACGCTTAGAAGACCTGATCATGCAATTGGTCCTATTACGAACGAGTTTATATCGTCTGTATATCTCAGCTGATTGTGTGACTCTATATCGCCTATATAAGTAATCGCGTTCAGCCATTATGGTTTGTATTTCTCGTGTTAGGCACGGACACCCCTTAGCCCTTGTGCGTCGCGTCAGGAGTGGTACATTCCTGTCATACAGATCAGCCAGCACACCTGTAAGAACATCAACCTTATCATCCAAAGAGTTAGATGCATAGACATCACTCCAAGATATCTGTCGACACTCAGTCAGAAGTCGGTCATTGCAAATATTCTTAAAATCTCGGTATGTGTAAATAACTTCGTTGGGAAACGATTCCAGCTTAAGGTCATAAGACAGAAACAAAAAGTCGTGGTCAAAGTCACTTGGTGGAGTAATCTGATTTTGAAATAACACCTTATCGTTATTTGTCGTAAGAACGTGATCAATTTGAGACGGATTATTGCTATTAAAATAAGTCGGTAAGTTATTAACCATATCAAAGCTCAAGGTTTTGTATAAATAATGCAATGTTTCCACATTGAAACCGGAACTGAGGTTGTTGACATTCATATCACCGCACATGACTACGTTATGATTTTTAGATACTTGTGGCAGCACTGATTCCTTAAATTGTAAGGCCGTATCGTTACTGAAAATACTCGGTGGGCAATAAGCGCTTATCAGAATACATCTGTCAATTCCAGAGTCAACCTCAACACTGATAAATTCTAGTTTATCACCTGGGGCAGAGGTATTTATCACGGACGCTTTAAGAGAATCGTGTACGTAATAGCAACCCCTCCCCCTGCGCGATCGTCTCTATCATTACGAAAGATGTTATAGTTATTTAGAGAAATTGCTTGGGATGTTACATTTTTATTGAGCCAAGTCTCGCAGATCAACAGGGCGTGAATATTGTTGTTCATAAGAATTTCCTGCAATAGACCAACTTTATTCCTAAGACTTCTAGCATTTAGGTATAATATATTGAAGCCATTAGAGCGCGCAGTAAAAATTTTAAAGAGCGCTCTTACTTTTTCCAGTGGAGAGATGTTACCAGCCACAATCACTGAAATGCAAGACCCGACAGAACCCCAGCAGACGCAAAATATTTTTCAATTTTTTTGTAGAAATTTTGAGTGCCTCCCATCCATTGATTACAATTTTATTCAATGATAAGGAGAATTTTAAAGGCATAAATGTGCAATATTGAAATGAATAATAATAGAAAACAAGAAATTTCATAGTAAATGATAAGAGAGACTTAAAAGAGAAAAATTCGCTAATACATTGAAATGAACAAGAGAAAAAAATAAAACTTAAAAGTAGAAACAACACAACGATCATATTATAAGCTTAACACACCACGATCAATATCAAGCCTCCGCAGTGCCAACTACAGCGATAATGTCGTCCAATGCATCCAGTACTGCAATTTTAATCGGCGACTCTCCTCGTTTAACACGCATAAAAACTACGCCATTTCGAGTAAATGCAGAGTTTATGTGACCTTCTCTGTTTAATTTGAGTGCATGCCCCAGTATGCTGTCATTACGCGGAGTAAGACTCTCAAATACATTCACTCTGCTATCCGAAATGAATATTGGGGAGATGTTTTTAAGAATTATGGGGCCTGAACTCTTATATTTAAACAAAAATTCTCGTTGTTCAGCGACAGAAGAAAATTTTACAATCAAAGGTGCACTTTTTCCAGATATAGAAGATAAGGAAAATTTTGAACGGAATACATTAGTATACGGTGATAGATTGTGGTTAATTTTTGTTGAAATGGTTGAAAGAATTTGTTTAGGATTCTCGTCACGGCAGAGAGGAACACCAGTGATAACAGCATCTGTAAGTCTGCTGAGGCGCGAAACATCATCTAGCTCATGACGAATGTCAGCCAATTCAGCTTTCAGCTGATCCACTTCACTACTTAATTTAGTTACCTCTGATTGAGTTGATGCGGCTAATGATTCAATTTTCACAGCTATGCGTTCTTCAAATTCATCAAACTTATTAGATATTAATTCCTCCAGGGATTTAAACAGTCGTTTTTCTAATAATTCAAAGCAATCCTCAGGACATATAGATTGAGATCTAGCCGTTGAAAGAGAGCTACCACTACCTTTCTCGCTCGGTTGAATCTTCGCAGCACCTCGGGTTAGTCCTCAGCATTAAAAAAAAAAGAAGGACTTCGACAATCATTAGCAATTCAGTTTGAACAAGAATTGTGTAGTTGCTCCAAGTTGAATACTTTAGATGTTGCTTTCAATGATGCAATACGCTATATTTATAGACGTCTCAGTATGTATTGTCACTGCTGGGCACTCCTCTAAAAACGTATTTAGGCCGCCGTGAACTCAGTCTTCTGCACAAACTGATATATAGCAAGATTCCGGAGTATTTGTATGGGAGATTGCACTTCTTGCATTCGGTAAGGGGTTGTCAGCTTCTAGCCCCTCGGTGTTCCTCTCAATACGGTGAGCGCTCTTACTTTGTTCCGGCAATACGGAAGTGGAACTTTCTTCCTGCCAATATGCAGCGAACGGGCTCTATCAAGCATTTTTCGTCATTGTTAAAAGATTTAAGTTTTTAGGAGCGTAAATGGCACGTACTTTTTACTTTTTATAGTTATAGTTAGTTTTCTTGTTTTACTTATTTATTTTATTATTTATTTCTTGTCAGGTTACATTTAATTTTTTATTCTTTTTTTATTTCCATTAACTTTAATTTAAGTTTTTGTTTCGCTTTTATATATTTTTTTTTTCTTTTATGGTGATATGTTTCGGTTTGTTTTTTATAGATATTCGTATATTTTGTTTTTTTTTTACAACTTGTTTTACATTATTTTATTATTTTATTAATTTTATTATTTTATTTATTTTATTATTTTATTTATTATGACTTTTTCTTACTTTTCATTAATAGTTCTTTCGTTACCTTAATGTGTTTTAGTTAGTTTTTATTTTGAACCAGGAACCATTGCATAAAATTAGAAGTACGTATAAGATATTGTAATCTTGTACATTGGCCGTTAATAAATTTATTATTATTATTATTACTGCAACCCAGATATCTAGAATGAAATAATTGAAGTGATATCGAACCTCTCTAGAGGAAATTATGGAAGAAACTAAAGCATATGGCTTTTTTCTTTCCGTGTGGATGGGCCCAGGTGCTTTAAAGCGGAAGAATTGTCAATAACAATAAGATATGCGAACGGTCTCGACAGAGATGCGCAAGGATTGGCTAATTTAATTTTGCAAAGAAATGCAAATCACAAATTATATTGTCAATATTCTTTTTAATATAATATTTTCTCATTTGTGAATTCTTAAGTATTTCAAAACCAGTTTGACAGTATCAATTAATTAAAGAAATGGCTGTGTGTCTGCAGTTTATAAATCATTAAAAACTAACGAGTCGTTAGTTATTTCTCCATTAAGAGCGATGTGTGTCTAGGGCATTAATAAGTTAATTCTTATGACGTTTCATCTTAAACCGCAATGCTCTCAATCTAATACAATATCATAGCTGCCAAAACCCCAGTTGCCCTAATTCTCTAAATAAAATTAGAAAATGTATCATAAGTCTAATAATAAATATTATTAATTAAAAAAACATTATACAAAGGAAAAATTAATTTTTTTTACTAACGTAAAAATGTTAAAACTTTGCCTAAACTGCCAAACTTCTGTCCTTAACTTTGAATACAGTCTGGCGGTGGAAAAGTCTGAAATTAGAACTTTGACTGTTTTATTGCATTCAAAATTAGGCAATTAAAATCAATAATAATTTTCCTTTCATAATTTTCATGCATTACCGCTTCGAGGAATAAAACTAAAACATTAATCAAGCGCCCGAAAAATACTAACACTAGAATTCCTATACTTTTCCGTTCAACTCTCAAAGTTAAACTCGACTTTGTGAATTTGTGAAAAGCTCCATGAAATGATTATGGTACTGCATGTTCAGCGAAAACAAAAGATTAAAAAAAAAAAACAAAAAACTAAAATCCGCAGTGCAAAATATCATTCTCGAGCAACAATTCAAAAACAATAATTATCCGCATATGTGCAGTAACAGCAGAAAAAAAAATTGCATTCAGGAAAACATACCCAGCAGTCCTTAAAATTTCCAAGCGAAAAACCTAAAAAATTTTCATTTGCAGATAAATCTCAATAGTCGAAAACCCTTTGCCTGATGATGGTGAACCGGCAAAGGGTATAAAACTGGGATGAGGGAGCAGCATAAAACTGTCAAAATTATTCATTGTTTCAGATTTGGATGTGTGTCTGTCTGACGTATGCTGATCCCTGTACCGGAGCTACTACTGTAATGTCCTGCATACAGGCATGAATGGCATGCATCATATTCGGATAGCAATCAACGCCAGGATAAATGCATGGGAAAAGTCTAACAAAACTAGAAATTCCGTGCACGCACAAAAAATGAAAATAAAAAGTGAAATATTATTTTTCCGCATTTTTTTTTTTTATATATACATACATATATCAGAAACTCAGCTCATTTGCATACCGAACATTCACTATAAACGGAGCATGTGTATGGTTTTATGATTCATACATACATTTAAATAGCAACAGGGAAATGGGTAGCGGACGGGTAGTGCACCATTAATAGGCTAAAAAGGGTTGATGAAAAGTCTCAAAACAAAAAATCATCTAAGATCCACTACGGTCGTCATCTCAGTTCTCGTCGCCATCCAGCGTGCTTTTGTCCTTCCGGAACCCTTCAGTTACAGATTGGGGTACAATTGCAGTTGTTGTTGTTGTTATTGTTGTTGTTGCTGTGTTTTTGTGAACTTTTTCGATGTCGCGCGGTGGGTTTCGTTTCTTCTTTCCAGTAGCTCTTAACCCTTTTGTACAGCCATCCTTCGCAGTGTCTTCGACCAGTGCGGGATTTTAATTAAAAATTTATCCTGGGACGTACATATATAGGGCTTTTTGTGTGCACAGTTCTTTTTATTTTTCCGGGTCTCTTTTTAAGGGGAGTTTATATTCTTTAGTTCTGTGAGAACACTACACTCACTGTCAAACGAATATACCTACAAGACTTTTAGTTTGCCTGAATTTTTGAAACAATTTGTAAACGTGTATAGTTTATAGTTTTATCTGGAAAAGTTAAGCACTCCACCATAAATTCAGTTTTCTTAAGAATTTGTAAACAGTGCTTAAGAAAAACTAATTTAATCCTGTAGAAAGTCTGGAAGTTTTGAAGAATCACTTAATCCAATTCCTCTTTATATGTTGGTATGATTTATTATGATTTTATTATATCCACTAAAAATCCAAATACAATGGATTTGGTTGGCTGATTATGTTGAAGAGTGGTTGGGATAATGTGAGTGGTATTGTAGAGTACCTACAGTAATTTTTAGTAATTTCAGAAATATTGATCATTTCAAATCTTTTAGTTAAGTCACACACTGCAGTTGGTGAATTTATTTTGTTATGTTTTGTGGTCTTGTACCTTAAAATGAAAAATATACATATTTTTTTTTTATTATTATTAAAGATAAGTATATTCATTTAACTCTTATATTTCGAATATAATCGAGACAAAATTAGTATTATTTTGATGATACTGTAATTTTGTTGCGGACTATATATACAGGGTGTCCCATACTAATATTACTATATTTTGCCAAATGATTCCTATCGTCCAGCCAAGTAAAAAATTGTATGGCACATGAGGGAGGAACAAAATGTCAGTCCGTCGAATTACAGGATGATAAGTAAAATATTCTATATCCCCAGATAAAAATTTACATTTCTTCGTTAATGTCGTTAAAATCGCTTATCATGACGTTGTTCTAGTTTCAGAGGTCTAACTTGTTTAATTTTAAAGCAATTTTTGGAAGTATCAATTAATTAAAATTTCAATAATTTAGTGCATCCGCAAAAGAAAATCTTTATATCGAAGTTATACCAGAGTAGAGATGCCAATTTGTTTTTATTCCTTTAAAGGAGGATTTACATTACGATGACATGCATTTTTTACAGAAATTGTGAGGGAGATAGCTTCTTGAAATTTAAATGCTGCCGAAGCAATCATCGCAATACCTCACACGTACAGTCCCCTCCAGTTTTTATGGTACAAATTGCAAACTGTCAGATTGTCAAGTTTTTAATCGTTTGTAATAATAATTGTTGTTAACAATTGGGCGAAAAACAATGTCCGAAATAACTTCAATATTTTCTATAAACAAATATGTAAAAACTTTCGATTTCGCAATATTTAATTACAAATTAAAAACTTATTTTTATTTTGATAATTTAATTTAATAAACATTTTCTATAAAATTATGGTAACAATACGGCAGCACAACTAGATGAAATTGACAAATTAGGGTTTCCAATAACAATGTTTTAGTTTCAGTAGCTATAAAAACTCTCTATGCTTGAGGTCTTTTTATGGCTCCGGATATGCACACAGTGACAAATCGTCGTCCGGAAAAAATTCACGATGCGTTTGCTTCTCTCGTCACTCATCAATAAATTTCCGTATACGATGTACTATCTCCCTCACGATTTCTGTAAAAATTGGATGTCATCATTATGTAAATCCTCCTTTAACGCTGCAGTTTTCATTTATTGTAAAATATTTTAGCAAATTATTCACCAGCAAGCTGTAATCTATATAAAGTACAGTAGTTCAATTTAATTCAAATTCAAAAAGATTTATTGCAGCGGTTAACCTACTACTCACGGCTACTGTAGCCATCTAAGCCTATCCTATGGTCTTAGCCTAACAGTTCAAATCATATTTTAGGAGAATTATATTACATATAAAATAAATCTAAGCAAAAAAGAATTCATTTCTTATAATTATTTTAATTTTTTTTTTTTTTAATAGCTGAAATCCATTTTCAATTTAATGCTTTTAGCTTAAACAGTTAGTCTTATATTAAAATACCTATACCTTAAAGTAATTAATATTAGCGAAGTTCCTAAATTATTGCCTAAGTATTAATAATTATTTTCCGTGTAAAGCTAGTTTTACATTTGCTCATGGGTTTACTTGCGACCATTACATAAAACTATTCTACTTTACTTGTTCGGTGGCCACTGGTCGTAGTCCGTTTGGGGTTTGTCAAGTCGTATGACGTTTCGTCTGTTTGGAGTACCCAGTGGCACCTCTCGAAGTGTCTATGTCGTATCTTAATGTGTTCAGCAAGTTTAATTATTAGAGTGCCGTACTCCCTGTATTGTCCTGAAGATAACGTTTGAGAGTGGGAAGAAGGGTTTTAGCATTTTCTTTGTCATACGTCAGTAGGTCTATTGGATCTTTATCTGTGCCCACAGCTCTCAGCCTCCGTAGAAAATCTCCGCACTATCTAGCCGTCAGTACTGTGTTACATGGTCCACAGCTTGACGGCTCCTCCCTCCTGAAAAGGTGAATCTTCAGGCCTAAGAGGTGCCCCAGCCTAGTCCTAGCCATGGAGATCATCAACTGCCTCGGCATGTTGGGCATTAGAGGTGGTCTGCTAGTAGTATGATGTCTAGCTAAGAAAGATGGATCCTCACGCCAACGTAGCTGGGCTATGGATACTTCTGCGGCTTTGCAGAATGTTTTTGCTATCAGATATGATGGCGGAACAATCTTCTATGCACCCGGCAACCTGACGTTCTTTGCCAACCAGTCTGCCCTTTCGTTGCCCGGAATTCCACTGTGCGCTGGACACCAGGCAAGCCAGATCGGTATGTCCTGTATTTTCTGTCTGATATTAACCTCCAACGGGTCCTTGTTTCTTACGTTAGCAATTGCCTTTAGAGCAGAGAGACTGTCTGAGAAAATCGCCGTTGTACCTTCCTGATTGGAGGCCCATCTAACCGCCTCCCAGACAGCCAAAATCTCCGCCGTAAAGACATTCGCCCAGATTGGCAGTAGACTCTGAATGGTGTGTTCGTCTCTGTTTGTGTTGTTGTTCGTGACAGCTGAAGCCACCACGTGAGCCACCGCTGAGCTGGTGCAATGCTTCCTTGTGAAGCAACCTTTTGCTGTTGTCGTCCAGTGTCTTTTTGTACTTTTGCTCATTTGTAATTATCTGTTTTGTACTTATTCTCCACGGGGGAATGTTGGGTCCCGGATTAAGTTCATGAGGATTGAAAGGGGTTTGTTTAATTTCAATGGGAGTAAGATCTACCACCTTCCGCAATGCCGAGCCAGTTCTGCGAAACTGCAGCTGTGTAGAATCTAGTAGGTCCAAAATGTGTGAACAGAGCAGAGCACTGAAGTCATGGAGGCTCCTGCGACCCAAATTATTTGCAAGAACTTCTCTTCTTCTGACGAAAGTTGGAAAACCTGCTTCTACTAGTAGGCTGGTAATGGAGGTGGTACGGAGCGCGCCGATGGCAATATGCGCCGAGTTGTTGAGCGATACCTGAATGGCAGCTTGTTCTTTTTTTGGAAGGAAACCGTATATTGTAATGCTGTAGCCTGCTTTACCCATGACCAATTGCTTGGTTATGAGAGTAGCTGTCGATAAAGGTGGTCCATTTTTTCTCTTTCAGATGATTACCTTTAGGAGGTTGTTCCTTCTTCGAATGTTTTCAGCCACTTCTCTAGCTTGTTTTTTCCAACTTAGGTTTATCGTGAAGTGCAAGCGCAGAATTTTTAGCTCATGCAGTAAAGGAATAGAAGCTACCTCGCTTACAAATGTGCTTTCGCGGCAACTCCGTCTTCTACATACGTGCAACGCCTCAAGCTTGCCGTAGAAATTTTGGCTCCGTTTATCTCTGCCCAAAAATTCGGAGGACGGAAGTGACAAAAGGTGGTTCGCCCGAGGCATGACAGATGATATTATCTGCGTATATTTGGTAGAATAATTTGGGGATCTCATGCAATTTCTCTGCCAAAGAGTGCATGTAGGCATTAAAAAGATACACGGAGAGTGGTGACCCCAGTGGGAGTCCGTTTTCTAGGTTCTATGTGGAGGAGAAGTGTCCTCCAATTCTTACTTTTATTCTCCTATCTGTTAGAAAGGAGTCCACCACTCTTGTGAATTTTCTTCCGACACACCTGCAGCTGGTGCAGCACGGAGTTCTTGGGTGTTAGGTCAAAAGCTTTCTCGAGGTCTATGGAAAGCACAACAGAATGTTGTCTCCTGAAGAGAGCGCATGCCAGATTGTGAGTACAGTAGTTGTTCTATGCCGGTTCTGGCCCACTTTTTCCATACAAAAAGTGTCCGGTTAATTTCAACTTTTTTTAGAGTTCTAGATCACTAAGTGTTCGGGGAGGGAGGGGTGCGGTTCTGAGGCCGCTTTTATCCTGAAAATTTGACATCATCTTGAAGTTTTCTTTTAGGAGGATACTGATGCCAACAACAACAACCAATGTAGGTAGATATGTTGGCTTGGATATGTCCGTCTTCAGACCGATAATCAAATTCGCATAGCTGAATAGTGTAAACAAAATTCACACTAATTAATATTAGTAAAATTTTTTGTTCATGCCAGTATTAGGGGCTAAAATTTTCATTAGAAATCCTCTATGGTTCGAGATATTAGCGATCTTACCTTCTCATGTGATATATCTAAAAATAGATCAGGCGAAGCTGGTTGGGGATGAATGTAGGTAGATATGTTGACTTTGCCTAATTTTGTTCTTCAGGTGTAATGCTTTTAATTTGGTTCCTTGCATAAATATATTCGGACAGCCGAGTAATGTAAACAAAATTCGCACAGACCCGAGTAAAGTAAACAAATTTATGAGAGATTCCCAATTTCTGTAGCTGAAAAAACAGCAACTGATATATTATCTTAGATGAGGAGTGAAAGTTATAATTGAAAATTTCTTTTGCTTATAAAAATTAACGAGAACTATAACGTAAGTTGTGGTCTGTATGTATCTTTTATAAACAGGAGTGATCATGATATCTAAAAATAGATCACGGCTGCTGGGGATCGTAAGAATGGAAATTAAAGCCTAGAAAATTGTCGGTGTAGGAGTGTGCGTGTACTGAAAAGTCTTTTCAGAAATCCTCTACGGACTATGGCTTTCGTGATATTAGCGATCATACCTTTTCTGATGTAAGGCATATTACTAATGATTCAAGTCTAGGCTATTTTTGTAAGCATTAAGTTAAGAATTGGTTAAATTAAAAGCTTTGATGAGCTATAATATTAATGTAGGATGATGTGGCGCCTTAGCTGAGTAGTGAAAATTGTATAGATGCAGCCTTGTTAGAGAATTTTTATTCCTCAAGTGTAATGGCATGACTGGTAATTTTATATCAAACAAACTGGGACAGCTGAGAAAAGTAAACAAGTTGAGCGATTTTTTGTGTCTATTGGAAAGTCTTCCGCTCAGTAAAATTCTTATTAGCAATGCCGCTTCATATTTATGTCCTCTAAAGTATCATCATCCGAAATGGTGTTGTATCAGAAAGGAAGAAACAGTTGATAATTCTCCAAATGCAATAGTGAAGACCGTGGTGCTATAAGTAAGCTTTGACATAATTCTAGTAGGATATAGAAGCTTTGGTGAAGACCGTGGCGATGGTCGAGAGGGGGTAGTGTTATTCATTTATTTTTAAATCTTACCATGAAAGCATTAGGTTGGATGGGAGTGGATTATATTAATTTAGTCTTGGATGTGTAGTGGAGTGCTGTAATATATCTCGCTCTAACACATCATCATCTGTCTCTCTCTCTCTAACGCATATACTTGAGGAGGTGGACTTGGTCATATACTTGCCTGCTTGGAGCTTGGTATTATCAAGATGATGTCAAATTTTCTGTACAAAAGCGGCCTCAGAACCACCCCCCCCCCCCCTCCTTCCCCAGAACCCTTAGTTATCCAGAACTCTCAAAAAAGTTTAAATTAACCGAACACTTTTTGTATGGAAAAAGTGGGCCAGAACCGGCATAGAACAACTACTAAGTACGGATTCATTTTTACGAAAATTATAACCAAAACTGTGCAAAAAGTAATCAGAAATTATAATAATCGAAGTCGTTGAAGTCACCAATAGTGCCATCGTATGTCGCTAAAATCGTTTATTCGCTTGAATCGCGTACTTATAAACGTAGCCTTATATTGGGGGGGACACATATGATATTGATTGATACCATGGCATTGATGTCATATCAAAGCTTTACCGCGTAGTATAGCAGACCCCTGGTACATGTTTGTTTGTAGGAGCAAAAAAGGGACAGCGCTTTATAGAAAATTGTATATTATAAATAATTCATGGAGGGTTAATCTGAGGGTCTGGACAAAGGTAATCCCTAGTTTTGAACTATAATATACTGTGTTCAAACCAACATTTAAAGGATTATAATTCCAAGTATTTCTAATTATTGAAAATAGGTTGGGAACGAAACGATATATACCTACCTACAAGCGCATCGATAAGGCAGTTTTTAGTGGAGATAACAATCAACCCATCATGGCTACATTCCACATAAACAAATCCGGGATACAATCCAATGAGAGGAAAGTAACTTGTCTTCGATGATAACAGTACGCAATCAAATGGAATTAGATTAAGTCATCTGTACATTTAAATATATCTTTAAAATAGCAAATTAGCAATATTGTAATTGGTATCTTATTGTATAATTATAATCCTAATAACTTTAGCTAGGCAAAATCAGGAACGGCAACAAAAATATTAAAAATTCCAGTACTCTTCTGACCCATGCACAGCTGCTAAGGTCAACAGACTTTTCTGTTGCTACCTACGCACAGCTGCCAAGGTCAACGTACTTTGGTTACTATGCGCAATGTAAAATAATTTGTTGGAGCCGTGCGCAATTCAGAGGCAATATAAGTCGCAGACCAACTTGAATCTTTCTCTTTTCACATCCAGCTTTCATAGATTGCGCATCATTTGGAAATTGACTTGGCCAGTGGTAATAAAATAGAATTAATAACAAATTAACTTTATCTTGGGTCTCGACTGAGATAAACATATTTATTCTGGGTCTCGACTAGAATAAAATTTACTAACCTAATAACTTTATCTTGGGTAGCAACTGAGATAAAGGTATTTATTCTGGGTCTCGACTGGAATAAATTCTACTAACTCAAACCTTTATCTTGGGTCTCGACTGAGATAAAGATAGTTATTCCGGGTAGCGACTAGAATAACATTTACTAATCTCAAACCTTTGTCTTGGGTCTCGACTGAGATAAAGATATTTATTCTGGGTACAGACTAGAATATACACTACTAATACAACGTTGCTTTGGGTCTCGACTGAAGTAAAGTATCTTGTTCCGGGGAACGACTAGAACAAGAATTCTACTAATCAAATTACACCTTTGCTTTGGGTCTCAACTGATATAAAGTATCTTGTTCCGGGGAATGACTAGAACAATATAATCACTAACTATCTAATTACCAACGCCATAAAGTCGATTCCACAGTTTAAATTGGTGAGTACATTTTTGATTGATCATATACTATATTTCATATTACTTATCTCATTGATTATTATATATATATGTATATAGTCCCATTACTCAAAGTTATTTCAGCTTTGACAGCATTGTATATAAATTGAAATTAAAGACATAAGTGAAACTGGTGAGTAAGCGACTTTATTGAAGAATTTACATAATTGAAGTTTAGTTGTTAAGAGACGTGATCTAAGTATATAGTGTCCAAATATAAGTGAAATTGAACTCTATTAAATTTAGTTCTAGTTTAGGTTGGAATTTTGTGTTTAAATTTAACGTGTGTGTCTAATAAACCACTGACTTTAAAATATTCCCCGGCGTTCTTATTTATAGTCCAGATCCTTACTTATATTTTTGTGGAGTGTTCTCATTGGGCAGAACATATACTTATAATATTTATGCTAAATTTTTTATATCCTTAGGTTCAAAATTCTCTATATTGGGAAAAAGATGTGCCCAAGATGTGTGACGATGACTTCAAGAGCGCGTTTTAAGTGAACAGATAGATCAACATTCAATGACTATATTAACCGAATATAGTTGAAGTGAGAAAATTAGAGACCCCATTTCACAAGAATAGCTGGGCACACAGGCAATGGAAATATAATAAGATATACACTTAAGAAATATTTTGGTAAGTGTTTATTATATTCTCACATTTTTATCTATTTTGTTCGATATAAAAATTCTAAAAATTTTTTTTTTGCAAATTTATATTTTCTATTTTTAGGACGTGTTGTAGTAGATTTTGATGGCCCAGCAGACGGTCCTGCCGCCGAAGTTTTTCCAGCTGAAAATGATAGCAGTTGTTTGTTTAACTACCATTATTATGTGATGAAACACTATATATATATATATATATATATATATATATGTATATATATATATATATATATATACACTATTTGTTAAAATGATAAAAACCAGGAGGAATGATTTTTTGGAAGAATGTTTACGATTTCGGAGCTGTAACTTGTTGCACACAAAACAGTGTTTATACAACAAATGTAGGAAATTTAGTCTTCTTCTTCTTCATATTTTTACATTTTTGTCGTAGAATCAACCGTTGAGGAATTATTTAAAAAAAAACACACACAATTCTTTGTCCCTTTAATCCAAGATGGTGGACAACGCGGACCCCCGCCAAGGTTGAAAGTTGAATTTTTCTTCGAGTCCGGAACTAAATAAAATAATATATCAAAATCGTTTCCATCCCATCCTTTGTAGGGCAAAAACCTCTATTGACTAGACTATATCCTCTTTTTGCTCTAATCTAAGGGATGCCATGACAATATTTTTGTTACGTATTTTAAATAAGCGAAAAACTAACTAACTAACTACACTTTTCAAATGAAACCATAAACCATTAATTTTCTACTACCATTGCTGATCATGACAGGCATTATTGAAAGTTCGCACAAATCCCAGAGAAATTAAGATATCGTGTACAACTTAATCTGTACCTTTACGAATATTATTTATGAGTATTTTGCATGTTAAAACTAGACAAGAACTCTCGGAGACAATAATTTTTTAATTGAACTGCACCTCGATTAAGTTGCACCTAATACCCTGACACGCCTTCTGGATTTTAGTACAGCAATTTAGGCCTTAACTATATCCACGACTCGTCACGTAATTGTATCGGACGCAGTTGCTATCAAGACGCGCACATATTTCGTAATGAAGGTCTGTACACGTCACATAATCGGCGCATCATGAAGAGAGGCGTATAACAGTGGCAGTTTTGAAACGACGAAGCGAACGCGAGCGCGACTTACAATTGTGGCAACCTAGGCGTAGGATATTATTAATTTTATACGTTCCATTGACAGAAGTTAAAGCGATGCGAATCGTATCTAGTTCTAGTAAGACCGCGCGAGCCATGAAAATTGGTCCATTGATTTTGCAAATGTTTCAACCAGACGGGGCGTTGGAAGTGTTGGAATTGTTTGTTAACACTGTAATCGTACGACGCAAGAGACTATATTTAATAACTGAAAACCTGCACAATGACTCCTAATCTTAATTATATTGCAAGCAACATCTCCACAACAGGTTAATTTTTTTTCATTAGTATTATTTATATAATTTTTAGGTTAGGTTAAACGGGTTATCTGCAACAGAACAATATAATTGCACAGTTATAGTCTATGATTTAAGACCATAAGAATATTTCTATTATGTTGGATTATTCTAATTATGAGAGGATTGCTCGTTTCGGGTGAGTGATATGCGGCATTATTACTTTTATATTTTTCTATGCACACGCAATTTAGTGTACGTCCTCTTTTCACATTACTTTTAATATCAATCTTGTCAACTAACTTTATTGGATAAGGAGCGAATAGCGATCACATTCGACACCGCTGCCACTAGTTGAACATAGAGCATAAAGCAATATATCTGAAGATTCCCAACTACAAAAGTCACATCAACTCTCAACTGTTCTCATTTGAATTTGGTGAATATTTATGAGTACCAAACAGTGATGCCACTTTGCTACAATTGTAGCAAAAAAACTACTTTTTTTCATGTCATTCCAAAAATGCTACTTTGATTTTTTTTTCTATTATTAAGTCTAAAATGCTACTTTTACATAAATTCAGACAATCGACTTTATTGGATACTCAATGTAGAGCAAGTTCGAAATAAATTTTCTAAAAGAATATCGGAGTTTGGAGAATTCCAGGATTATGCTGGTATAAAGCAGGAAAAAATCCTTAACATAGCTCCAACGAAATGGCTATCTTTAAAGGAAGTTGTTGACAGAATTTTGGAGCAATGGCAAGCTCTTCAATTATTTTTTATATCATCTTCGTTAAAAGACAATTTAATTATTGCAAGTAAAATTGCTGAACTTACGGGAAATCTTTTAAGTAAAATATATTTTTACTTTTTGCCACAATTCCTTCAAGTTGTAACTATTATTAACTTAGAATTTCAAGCAGAAAAATTTAGGCTACATAATGCAAAACAATTGACACAACCTACGAATTAATTTTGTCGTTTTTCGTTAAATCTGACTTAATAAATAACTCAGATTGCCTGAATGACATTGACATACAACATCAAGAGAATTATTTGCCGCTTAATGATATATATCAGTGCAAAATGCAAATGCTGATTTATTTATTGCAGAAAAGGGTTTAGTGGATTCCGTTTTGACTACTGTAAGGTCATATGTATATCCTTTCGTTTTATGAATTGAGTAGTCAAATAAGAAAACGCTTCGATTTCCAAAGCGACTTTTTAAAACAATTGTGTTGTCTAGATCCCGATAGAGCATACAAATGTAACGATACTATTTTGCCATTATTAAAAGTATTTCCAGATCTTTATAAACATTCTGATGTAGAAAAAATTAGTACACCAGGGCGAATCTCAAAGGTGCAATCGGATTCAAATCAGTTGACTAATTCTGAAAGTTTTTGGACATATCTTCCGCCTTTAAAACACTGATTGGGGTAATATTTATTTAAAGAACTCTGTGATTACGTAATGAATTTAATGTGTCTACCACACAGTTCTGCTGCCGCTGAACGAGTCTTCTCAGACCTCTGACTAACTAAAACAAATAAGTCAAATAGATTTGACCAAAATTCTATTGAATGCATAATGTTTGAATAAGGGCAAGTAGAAAGTCGAAATAAAAAATACTTTGTCGGGACACCGTAATTACATAAGGCAACTTCAAATCGCGTTTAATAGTCATAAATATCGACATATAACGTATAATATATGTATATGTATGTATACTACCTTATTTATTATGTGCTGTGAAATGGAATGAATTTATTTAAGGAAAAAATCAATTTTTTTTTTCAACTAAGCTCTATACATATACAGTAGTGTACAAAAAAACGCAGCACTGCCGGTATCCTTGGAAAATCATGATTTCTCCTAATTAGTAGGTAGTCTCGCGAAGGTCCCTGAAAAATATGATACAATAGACTATATAAGATGCAAAAGATGCGAGTTTGATTTCTTTTCCAATTTAGTGTGCAGATAGTGAAAGCATTTGTGTATTGAAAGAATATTTTGTTAAATGTGGTTCAACTAAGTAGTGAAGAAAAAGCTGTGGCAATCGCGTTGTGGCGGGAAAATCTTTCTATGCGTGAAATAGGTCATAGGTTAGGATGTTCCGATTCCACTATTGTGCGGCTAATTAAAAAATTCGAAGAGACTGGCAGCGTAGATCGTCGTGAAGGATCGGGAAGACTGCGAAAGACTCTCATTCGTCAAGATCGGTTTTTATTTCGTAGATCTTTGGCGGATCGTTTCAAAACATATCAGAGCTAATGAATGCAAATTTCGACAATATTTCCTCCTCAGTCATCCGACGAAGACTCATTCAAGAAGGAATAAACGGTCGTCGATCGGTGAAAAAGCCCCTTTTAACAGCTCGAGTGAAACAATTACGTCTCCAGTGGGCGCGCGACACACACCTCATGAACAGAGGATATGTGGAATAGAGTAGTTTATTCAGACGAATCCAAATTCGACCTCCACTCTTCTATTGGAAGGCTGTACGTGCGGAGAAGGAAAGAAGAGCGACTTCTGCCTAGATGTGTGCAAGAAGTACCACCTCGGGATTTCGGAGTTACGATTTGGGCATGTTTTTGTTCACGCGGACTTGGACATCTCACGTTTGTTAGCCGAAGAATTAATGCCAATGCCTACATTGATGTTCTGGAGAATCACTTGAAGCCCTCCGCCTTAGAGCTGTTTGCAGAAAATGAGGAGTTCCTTTTCCAACACGACAATGCGTCTTGCCACAAAGCTAGACAGTTGCTATTTATTAAAACTGAATGGCAGCAATGTCTTCCTTATTATTCAATTGATTATATTGTCGTGAATCTAATTTTTTCGCTTGCATTCTATATTATAGGTTACGAACTACCTACTGGAAAACTGTATTGAGACTTTGTGGTGGCCCCCAAATAGTCCCGGTCTCAACCCAATGGAGAATTTGTGGTCTATTCTAAAACTACGTGTTAGGAGACAACGTCCAAAAACACAAAGGAATTGGAGAGTGCAATTTCAGAAGTCTGGGATGGAATTCCTGAAGATGTTATTAAAAATCTTGCAGGAAGTAATGGCCGGATTACATTAACAACGCCGACGTCGGCGTGGTCGTCGTTTTATGTCAAAAATATTTAGAGACAGTACTGCATGTATGAAATGCATTACATTACCCACGCCGGCGTCGTCGTCGACCCATCTCTAATCCTAAATTTAACGCTGGCGCTCCATTGCTGCCAATATGCCAAATCTAAATCTATTATGAAAAAACATGACAAAATGAAACGATATTTAAATTTCTGAAAATAAATGATTTTATATTAAAAAAATTTGGACTTGAAGGAAAAGAAAATATATTTTTTATCATTATTTAAAATTTTATTGCAAACCGGCAGAGATTACAAGCAAATAACTCAACTGTAAAATGTAAGGGAAATTAAGATATGGCGCTGCCGCCCAGTGTTAATGTAACTTGCCCGGCGTTTTGTTCGGCGTTTGACGACGACGACAACGACCACGCCGGCGTGGGCGTTGTAATGTAATCCAGCCATAAGAAAGACCGCTGTATAGAGGTGATCAAGGCCCGTGGTGGGCCAATAGGTTATTAAATAATAAAACTAAATTAGATGCAATAAAAATGTTTATCATAATAATTAGTTTCGAAGTAACTTAGGAGAATTACTTCAAGAAATGTGCTCTTTGAATATATTGTAGCTTAACTACATATTTTAGTTTTTGTACAATATTAACAATAAAAGAAAAAATAATAACTGTAAAGTTGTCACAAAATGTTATTTCCATAATAAGTAACCAAATTAAGCACAATCGCGATGAACCTTGAAGTGTAGATATCCAGTAAATCAAATATATTCTTTAAAATTCGAGTGCTGCGTTTTTTTGCACACCAGTGTATTTTCTAATTCTGCAACTTATTCAATTTTTTTTGTATGAATTGTCTTAATTTTTTTTATTGTTAACAAAAAGAGATTTTATATTATTTAAAACAAAATGTTACTATTAATTTATACTTTTTTTAAAATTGCTACTTTTTGCTACTTTTTTTGTGGCAACACTGGTACCAAAGCAAACCAATGAGCGTGTATATTTTATGGTTGCATAAGACAAATACAACACTCGTCGAGATTTTGTTTTATAATCATAACCCCACCAAACAATTTGGCGATAGATCGCCGTAGCAGTATAAATGGGTAGGGGTTCGCTAAGGCGATAGAAATGCAAGCGGTCTCGCTCTTTTATCGTTCCAGTTAGTATGATTGTAGGCTATTAGCAAAGTTGTTAACTTAACAATAAGTTAAAAAGCAGGTGAGATTTCCGACTGTTTTACGTTTAAAATGCACACGGCTAGAAAAGGGAATGAAGAAGAAGAAAAAGTAACAAAAAACTCAAACTCTCTTTAAAACTTTTATGAATAAAGATAAAAAATGTAAAAGCGGAGATTGCATGCAACGAAATGGAATGGCAAATCATTCATTCTCGTAAATAAATGGGAACGGGAGGAGTTTTCAGATTTTACTCTCATAAAATGTTGTCGGGCTTTTGTGAAAACAGGTTTTTCTGAAATATTGACAGAGTTTGGTGTAATCCTATGACATTTGAACAGCACGTGCTTCTATTTTCATTTGTTTTGCTCTGAAGATGGATGGGATGCTCTCATGCTGGAATCTCGGTTATTTTCAGGAAAAATGACAATTTTGTTTGACAGAAATTTTACATCTACTTTCAGGACCTTAGCCAAAGCGAAATTTATCTTTTTCTTAAAAAATTGAGGTAGTGTGTGGCCTGATGTACATTATTATGAATAGTTTGAAGGGGTTTTGGAGATGTTCAAGAAGATTTTGTCGTTCGGGTAATCCTACGTTCTTTCGATTTTTGTTTTTAACCCTTAGTCTCAATCGCACTAGGACAATGAATAATTAAGATTATTTCCCCCATTCATGCAAAAGAAGAAAGTATATGAAATTATTTGTTTCATTTTAAAAAAACCACGAAAAATTTTCAATTTTGTTCGGCTGCTCCTTATCTTCTTGTTGGGTTATCTTTGCTATTAGGTAGCTACTTCTTTTCAAGTCTGGGAAGCTTCAAAGCAAAGAGTTCAGATACATCCTGAGATTCATAATTGAAACAGAATGGATCTAGGGCTGAATTAAAGGTTATCCCATGAGATAAAGGAGCACAAGCAGACTTGCTTTTTAATTGCTTCCATGACATGATGATCCAGGCACTTGCGCTAAAGGAAATTCTGATAATTTGATTTTTGTTGCTTTTGTTTTTATAAGAATAGGAAAATTCTGATGGATTGCCCTTATAACTGAACTGCATTCAATCGCAAATTACAGTTGAAATTTATTTATTGTAGAAGAAAGTCCAGTTTGTAAAGTGTGCATTTCAATTGTTTGAACTACAATGAATTCTAAATTTTAAAAAGGAAACAACGATAAAGAAAAGAATAAGTTTGTCTGTCTGTCTGTCTGCCCGTCCGTCCATCCGTCTCGTTTGCTTAGATTATTTTAATTATTTGGCAGAGAGTGGATCACGGAGAAAATAGAAATCTGATTGCAGCTGTTCCTGATTACGTATAAACTCAAGCAAAATAATAACAGTAGCCATTACGAATGGCAATATTCCCTCGTGTGGCCATTACATTATAGATTTAATTTTTACAGTTTAATTAAATTTCAGATTAGGAATAAACTTTATATAAATATTATACACAGGAAAGACAATAGGCATTTATTGTGGAAACCTATAAGTATTGCAACCCAATGTTGGCGAATGTTGTATAGTGAAAAACTTCTGGAAAAATTCGAACGAAAGCGTGTACCTGATCGGAACACAATCAAACGTTTAACAAAGATTTTCCGGGAAGTGATGATAAACAAAATTCACGGTAATCTTTTCTGGAAAAAAATCAAAATGAGTGGCAAGACTCATTTTGATCTCTAGGCCATGGTCAACCAACATAATCATTAATATATATAGATATGTTGGGTTATGTTGAGGCAGGGGGGGACGACATCGGTTCCTTTTTTTATGATGCCGCACCGCTTTCATTCTGTGAGGTTTTCTTTTAAGAGCACGAATTATATACTAACAAACCAGCAATTTAAATCATATTTACATGAAAAAAAACCAACCACCATGTCCGGGATTTGAAACGGGAACCTTTTGTTTTCAAACCCCGGACGAGGCAGTTGTTTTTCGTCTTGTATTTATGATTTACTTTAGAATCATTAAAAAATAAAAGATTTTAAGGGACCAGTGTAAAATTGTTGAAAATTTGATTTTTTTTATCTCATCTTGAAGTATATATAGTTGTGCGTGCTCTGTCAAATTTTCAAATTAATATTCTCATTATTACGGTCGCTGCAACATTTCTTAGAAAAAGAGATTGGTGCGTAAGGCGACGCGCGTCATTTCTTTTGTTCCGTCCATAACGGCATATCCTTACCTAGGGTTCTTACCTGCTCTTCTATAACCGAAATAGAGTGGTCAAATTCGTCAGTTTCGTGTTGTTATTCAGAATGGATTTTGTATGGAACTAGGATGGCCGATTGATTGTAAGTAGACAATTTATGTAAAAAAAAAAAACCTCCTTCAAAATTTAAACGCGTTTTTCTCGAAATGCCATTTTTTTACAAAGGGTGTCAACTCTCAGAGGGAGAGTTTTCAAGCTGTCGACTTGAAACTTTTACGGAATTTTCTTTACTTCATTCTTAATGTCTCCATGGAAGTGTTTTTTTTTTAATCTTCCTATTTTTTCACACGAAAAACTGTTGAAAAACAGAGTTAAATTTCGACCTTTTTCCTCAAGCCGTCGCCATTTTGTCAAATTTAAAAAAAAAGAAAACCTCCATAGGGACATAGCGACTTCCCTACAGTAATAATCAATTTGATTTTTTTCTTTCTGTTGCAAACTGCGGCCACAACCGTGGACACCGATTGCCCCCATTTTTTTAACTCACATTCTAAAATAATTATTAACAAGTAAAAATTAATAAAAACTAATGAAGAAATATTTTTGTATTGCTAAAGAGTGGTCTTATTCATAAAAACAAATCATCCTGATCCCCCTCTTATCCATCCGACAAATAAAATCGCGAAAATTGACAATTTTTTGGACGGTTACACTGAGATGGTCCCTTAAAATTTTTCTATTCTCCATCTATGACGGATTCCAAAAATTGTGAGCTCATTTCCTGTATGGGAAAAATAAATAATAACACTAATTAGGAAAGTCTTCAGAATTGTCATGCGAAATGGACCCCAAGCGATCCGAATTTGTGCAACGATCGGTCATCTGACCGACTTCATTTTCCACGTTCAATTCTTTACCGAGACTGTTCCAGAATTTTTTTGTACTTCAGTAGGCGCTGCTGCAACTGACAAACAAATTTATCGAAACTTCGATAGATTAGTCAAAATCGAGATTCTTCTAATTCGATAATGGTTATATAAACAGACGCAGCGCACGAACATTCACCATTCCTTTCTTAGTAGTCAATGGCAACGCTTTAAATTATTAGTCTGCCAAGCAGTGCTTTAAATTGCTTACTTGAAACCAATTGTATATAATTGGATATTTGATAGCTATCTAGAACAGAAACCGCAGTAACGTTTTTAGTAACCTTATATTCGTTCTATACACCCCTTTGAGTTGTATGGAATTATTAGACTGTAAACCGCACTAACGATTGCAGTCTCCAACTGCACGTACCTCCAATTCTATACACCGCTTTAAAGATGTATGGAATTATTAGACAGTAGTCCACTATGACGTTTACAGTCCTTTCTTATAAATATACTAATCATTGTGTTTTCTCTTTCATTTCAGATTAACCGAATATTTGTATTAAATATTATAAGACTGAGTTGTTGTTTCCGATTTTCTGTTTCGTTTGGCTTCCTTTTCTGTAAACAAATTCTTGTTTTAAACGTTGTTCTTTTGTATGAATAAACATTTATTATTCTAAAAACCCGAATTACGTACTTATCATTAAACCTGCATCCTTTTCTTATTTTGTGACAACCTAACCACAGGTTCGCACCAGTATTTTGTAAAAAAATTAACACTTTTATCTCTTTTAGAAGTTATTCGATATCAAAATATGGGACTTGTTTTTAGGAGGCTCTGTATTGATGTTTAAAACTGCGAGAATACAATTGAGGAGTTTTTCAATAAAATTTCATATTTCAATTTTGCATTTGACTCATACCACCACTGTTCTTTTCAATTTAACCGTTTTATTTATGTATTGTTATGTCACAGACAAGAAATACCCAGATATCGACGGTAGTACTAAGAAAGTGAGGTATGGAAGAGCTCATAGCAAACCTCAATAACTCACTGATCTCGGCTAAATATATCATGGGTACGAACCAAAAATATTTTTAAATATAGGCAAAAATTCATTTCTTACATAGAATTTAAATTGACCATATTGGTGGCTGTAGACGGTCCGAACAAATTCTGTCTGCCACCTTGCTGGTTTTTTTAGTTTTGAATGGTGCGGGGCGAGATAAATAAATTAATGTTTTCAATACCTTGCACACATTTTTCATATTTCACGACTAAGCAAGCAGGGAAGCCGAAACCGCTAAGAGTTCTTGCAATTATTCGTTCTTTGGCTTAAGTACTTAAGTACATACGCACTGTCGTTCTTTGCATTCCACGAACTGAATTTATTAAAGTAAGTTCAAATTTCACTATGCAATCGCATTTTATCATCGATTTACATTAACTTCCTACTAATCGTTCTACTGGTATGCCGTACATTTTCCCTACTTGCAATTTTAATGGAATTTCAATGAAATTTTTACCTCAATAAGTACTTTATCACATTTAAAATATTTCTGATGTGCGAAACAATAGCTGTGTTCGTTTTTGTACCTTGTTTTAGAACTCCCAAATACTGGAGAGCACAAATTTTTCTGTCGATTGAAGCGAACTTTTTGTACTGTTCGCTTCATTTAAATCGTTTCTATGAAAATGAATGAAACGTTCTTTTTGTATCTTTTGTTCTGACTTGTACTGTGGTTACAAAAGAACATAGCTAATATCTTTCGACTCCATTTTTTGTTTGTTAAAATTTGTAATTTTCTTAAATGCGAATAACGCCTGCGGCTTATTTCCCTAAATCTGCGATTTGTATCCATGCCAATAAATTTCGCCAAAGTGTGTAATTTTGTATGCTTATCCAACTTAACCCACCCACCCACCGCCCCTCTCAACCAACTCAACTCGCAAGACGACAGACAGAATTTGTTCGGACCGTCTACAGCCACCAATAATGCAAACGAATTCTGAAGAAATATAGTCGATTTTAATTCTTAGAAAGAAACGAATGTTTGCCTATATTTAAAAACATTTTTGGTTCGTACCCATGATATATTTAGCCGAGATCAGTGAGTTACTGAGGTTTGCTATGAGCTCTTCCATACATCACTTTCTTTGTACTACCGTCGATACCTGGGTATTTCTTGTCTGTGGTTATGTGTCATAATTGTGTGCTCAATAGATATTCCGTTCTCTGAACTAGTAATGCCCTTGAATGTTCTTTCTTTTAGGACCATGTATCATAGAATTACATTAAGTACATTCACACACAATTACACCTGGGCATAAAATTCGTGTGACTTCCTACACAAATTGTTATTCGGTTGCTGAATACCGGCTTCAGGAAAGCAGACACATTCTCCAAATCTCCTAAAGAAATATCTGCATATCATCATATTATATAGTTAAAATAATTTGCGATTTGTGTTATGATAACATGTAAATAGTCTCTATATTGCTGCAATATTACTGTAATGTAATATATAGCCCTCTTTGCTCGCATGGATATATCACGTTTAGAGTAATAATGCCGAAGCGCGAAGAGACTTGTCCAGACTTTTTTTATGGAGCAGTTAAACTACGATTTATTAGATTCGCTTTGAATTTTTGGGAGTTGTGAGCCACCCGAAGTAGTCATGGTTGGACATGAAATCTACACCGCTTACGTTTATAATAATCGATGTACAAAATTAATTACAATAAGCCCTGCAAAATGCAAATAAAGCAGGATTTACATTATGATGACATCCAATTTTTACAGAAATTGTGAGGAAGATAGTTTATTGAAATTTAAATGCTGCGGAAGCAATCATCGCAATACCTCACACGTACAGTCCCCTCTACTTTTTATGGCAAAACTCTTAAATTGTCAAACTGTCTCCTTGGAAATTAGCAAGTTTTTAATCGTTTTTTCGTAGATATTCAAAGAGGATCATGAAAAGAAGTATAATTTTACAATTTCTAAAATATTGCATGAAAGCACGAAGGAGTTCGAAGCAAAGGATGGAATTATATCGAAAAACTTTCTCGCAAAATATCAGGTGGTACTGTAATTCTGTTCTGCAATCATCATTTTGTACGATTACGAAATTGTTATTTAATATTTATTTCATATAATAAACAAAAAGTTCACTCAAGTGCTCACATGAAAATAATTCCACTCCACTACCGAACTAACGCCGGTGAAGATAATTCCAGCCCGGTTCGTGTTTACTTGACGGATTATCTCAAAGGTGGAATAATTCTAGCAAATTATAAAGGAAAAGGACCACTGCAGTCAATCTCTGAACACACTACTCTCTGCTTGTGGACAGAAAACTGCCTCAGAAATAACTTCAATTTTTTCTATAAAGAAATATTTAATAACTTTCTATTTAGTAATATTTAAATACAAAATCAAACCTTACTTTTGTTTATTTCGACAAATAATTTTACCTTACAGATATGTATATGCCATAAAATTATAGAAACAAAACAGCAATATGGCAGCCCCAGTAGTCGAAATTGACAAATTAGTATTGCGAATAACAATGTTTTAGTTTCAGTAACTATAAAAACTCCCTAGGCTTGAGGTCTTTTTATGGTTCCTGACACGCACACAGTGACAAATCGACGTCCGGAAAAAATTCCGGACGCGTTTGCTTCTCTCGTCACTCATAAATAAATTTCCGTATACGATAAAATATCTCCCTCACAATTTCTGTAAAAATTGGATGTCATCATAATGTAAATCCTGCTTAAAACATAATAATTTTCAAAATGAGAACTGGACCTTGGTGATTCTCCATAAGGGCAGAGGATTTAAAATTAAGTATTTTATTAGATGTTAAAAAAACATTTGGTGTAGAAGCTGTGTTTGTAATTTTTCGTTTGTTAAATTGTGGAATATAGCTAAAATTGAATTTCCTGCTTCTTGTGATTTCAATTAATTAAGGTTTTGTGCTTTGTGGTATCTCTAAAAATCACGTGGCGCCCATAACTTGTTCGAATCTAAAACCCTCATCCATCTCCACTAGAGCTGCCTCTTCTCACACACACCTTAAGCAAGCGTAACAGTATTCGCTGCTTAGTGATATTATGAACATTTGTAAGGATTTCCTGTTATGTAAATATATTCACTGCATTCCTCTTTTATTTTCAAGACTCTTTGAGCTAAGAGACTTTAAGGCTAACAACGTAACCATATTATCACAAATTCACACATTGATAGCTGTGAAATGGAGCCGCAATTCCAGATTCAATTATAATCAATAGTTGCAACAACAGTAACAAATAAGTTCTCTAATTTAATTAGTTTATTATAGTCATCTTCATAGTCATACTTTCAAAAGTAAAACAATGTCATTATAAAATATATCAAAAGTGGTGTACATATAGCCGCAATACCATTTCAACAATTCCATTAATCAATTTCTGTCATAAATCCTGTTTCAATTGAGAAAAATCATCTTCCGACATAATTGAAATCTCCTCCATATTCATAACGAGGACGATACATATCCATGTAAAAGTTTCTAATTAGTATTCAAATCTGGATCTTATTGCTTCCCCAATTTTTATATAAAAAGCAAACAAGCTTGGTTACATGGGGTGCGGTACTGGATACAACATCCGGCTCTGCATCCACATTTTTACATCATGTGTAAAAAATTTCATTAGGTTTAAGTGAAAAGGATTTCGCAACAACTTTTAATTACATTTCTTAGCGGCATACATGCATTAACCCAATGAGCCTCTGGATAAGTTCTGCTCCCCATACGGGCTGAGCTATTTTAGTTGCTCGAAGCCTAGACTGCTGCTATGGATAGACTGAAAGTATCTACTGGTTTCTATACTTCCTCCTGTGACGCAGAAAAAGTGCACGCAAGCACACTTAAAAATCCCAACTGTCCTTATCATCATCGGATGATTCCGAGCGAAAGCATTTTATAATGAGCTTAAATTCAACACCCACACCATTACACCAAAGACCCCTGCTTCCAAACACATCCACTTCAGTATCCTTTTAGATTTTTTTCCTTGAATTTTATTTTTCCTTCGCCGTCGGTATTAACGATACCAAGAATGCAAAAAGCAAACTACAAAAGCACCCCCCCCACCTACGTCGAATAAAAAAAGCTTTTCACATCGTCAGACTGAACACACTAATTCTAGTGGATCTAGCTGAAATGAGAGGAAGCGTGTCGCCTCTCCCGCTCAGGCTCGTGCTCCTTCCTGTCTGTAATCATCTTTAAAAATGTACGTACCTCTAGGTATGTAGAATAGTATGTGTATAGAGATGGAACATTTCATAGGACTGAATAAAAATCACAGCCCACTACCCAATGGAATCCACCCACCCAACCACCCAACAACCCTCTCCAATTCCATTTCACAATCATTCTACAGGATGCGCGAGCCTCCGCCCTTCTCACCCTCTTACTCACCTTGTTGACGAAGAAAAAATGGCGCGTTATAAAAAAATGAGTTTCATGGGGGTGAGTTTCCGCCATCCTCACTCATCCACCCTCCCATGGATTTTTTTTTCTGGCTATAATATTTTTCCTTTTTTTCAAATTTTTCTATGGCGAATGAAAGAGATGGAGACGAGTACGATATTTAGTCGGTTCTGCATTATAATCATATCCAAAGTCAAGGGAGAGTGAACAGTTCGGATGTATGTGACCATTCACAAACTGTAGATTTTTAATTATGGGGGAGTTAAAGGAAACCAATATGGATGACGACTATGGCTATGATGGTTTAGAATGGCTGTACACACCGCTCGCTAAGCAGCTGCACGGCTTCATGGCATATCGACCAAACGAACGGCGACCAGCACACAGCAACAACCCCATTCATGTCGCAAAGCGCTTGCAGCACACCGCGCCGCCAATCTCTCTCTCTATCTACATTATATGGGGGTACAATTTTTTTCCGCTTCAAGGTTGAACTGGATATAGAAAAATGGAAAATGCCACTTTGGCGGTGTGGTGTGCGGGAGAGGATCACGATGGTGCATGAACACGGCCATATTTTTCCTTTTAGTAAATTTTCCCGGTAAATGCAAAAGGCCTGCAAGGCAAGCTCCGATGACGATAACAAGGGGATAAGTTGGTGCAAATATTTGAACAACATTTCATGAAAATACACTTGCAGCGTACTTAACAATTAAGGAGCCTGTGGAAGGGGGATGAAGTCAGTCGTCTGACCCTGTGAGCATCTGAAGCATCTAAAGAAATCAGAGGAAGACCTTTTTAAATTCAATGTTTTGCGTGACTAGACCTAACTATTGCTGCTAATCTATAATTGTAATCCCTTTCATTTTAACAAATGGTTCATCTTTGGGTAAACACTGGGATTAGTTTCAGAAAGAGACTTCTGTCTGTAGAGCATTAAAGAAAATGCAAGAAGGGAGGACGCCTAAGAAGCTGCACATCGAAGTCATGTGAATTCGTATCCTTAATAAAGCAAAGCAAACCTGCTTAAAAATCTATTTATAGCGCATAAGATAGATGCTGAGAAAATTAAATCTTTTACTTTTGTCCATGCGAATTATTTTTTTTTTTTTTTCAAGACAAGACTGCCACGTACCTACGAACAAAAAGGCATTCCAAAACAGCTAACTTGTTAGATATTATGCCAATGATAAGCTCACCTTAAGCTAAGGACCTAAGAGGATCTTCCCCAATAAAAAAGAAACTTTGGTTGCACAAGAATACTGCGGGGATACAAGTACAAGCACCTCACTAGCAATACACATCCCTGGTAACCTACGCTCATTGGTTTGTAAAATTTTAGTAACGGTGCGGGCAGGGGCTCTTAATGTTAACTAACACAACTTTTTACTAAAATACGACAATGCGAGTATACATTATGTGGTTGTATGACGAGTAATTTTTTACTGAGCTCCTCGATGAGTTTCTTCTCCAGCTCATGTATTAGCTCACTAATAAATTGTTATGGAAACTGATCTGATGGTCGAGTGCATCTAATGCACGAATGAAAGGGAGATAAATGGTGTTGAGCAATCATTGAACTACAAAGTATATAAATGAGTTTAGTCCCGGTGCTAGAACAAAAATCAGAATCACTCATCAGTGCGCTCATGATGATTGGCCTACCAGGGATTATTCAGTCTTACATAGAAGAAGTCTACACTCATTGTGATATTTTTTTTGTAGGGGGCTGCTTTTGAGAGCCGATTCTCGTTGAGCTCTCCTCACAAGAATGCGTGGACTGACAGGTAATCTGGGGGTTACACGAGATAGTACAGCTTGCATGCAAGCCTTCCTTCCAATGCGATTTTAAATTTGACAGTAGAAGGCAGTTCGCTTGATGTCTTATCATCTTGCATGCAAGTTCATTTAAAAAATGGCATTGAGACACAAAGACTTGACTTGCGTAAAACGAAGAGGAAAGTGTTGATAAATGATCCCAGAAAATCTCATTTTCCCAAAATAAATTTATCAAATTCTCTCAAGCATTTCTTTTCCGCCATCTTGAAAACTGTATAATGTCAAATTACTATCACCTCAGCTGCCATGGCTTTTCATCATGCAAGTTCGTTGAAAGCTGAGCTGCCAGCATGGCAATAGTGGTTACACGTGCAAGAAGTATGGTAGTGCAGCTTGCATGTAAGCTGTACTATTACGTGTAATCCCCTGGTAAACTTATCCGCACTCTTTCCAAACAGATCAACAAATCTGATTCCATAAAACGGTCGGACTTGGTAATTTACTGTTTTTAGGAAACTGCATGAAGGCATTTGATAGGCTCTGTATTCACTCTCCCTCTCTCTCCTGTTACTAGGAAAAGGTGGGACAAAAAATCGGCATTGAATTGTACCACAGCTCATCTAAGAGCGGGCCTTGATTTTCACCCACAGGGGAAATAGTTTGAGAGTATAGATAGAGGAAGACAAACAATTTTTTTTCCGTTTTGCTTCACAAGTTATTCACCAGGTAGCTGAAGCACTTTATCGCCGGCGATTAATGTGTAAGTACATTTAAATATTTTTTTTTCTTTTCTGTTATCTTATCGTGGGCGATAATGTTATAATTTCTTTTTGTTTAATCATATTGATGCTCTTTTGTGTGGGCACTTGGTGAAACATATTGTAAATTAATGTAAATTTTAAGCAAAATTTAAATAATTTAAGAAACATGGTCCACTTAAAATATATTTGTCATTTTATTAAAAAATTAAAGCCGACACGTTTCACAATTGTTAATTAGTAGTTGTTTAGCCTTGATAATGTTCTGACCGAACGAAACGCGTCGGCTTTAATTTTTTTTTTTTGTTTTTTTTTAATAAAATGACAAATATATTTTAAATGGAACTTGTTTTTTAAATTATTTAAATTTTGCTTAAAATTTACATCAATTTCTTTTTAAGATTTTTCTTGCTTTATTTTTGGTCTGGGTGTTTTCCTTATAATCATATAACCCATATAACTTCCGAAGATAACTGGTTAATAATTTTTTTTTTAACTATCTACATATAAATAACCCGTAATTAGTATGATAATTTGTTTGTCGTAGCCTTCCCATATAGCTTCGGAAGATACCTATGTAATGATTTAGTCAACTATCCATGAATAAATAACTCGTAACTAGCTCATAATTAGGCTATAAAATAAAAAAATCATGGCCATGGGCTAAATTTGTCTTTTCGTTTGGTATTAGTATCATTCGATGTTTTGGAGGAAATGTCGATATGACGGGAGAATGAAGTAACTGGCAGTCTCACCTAGGAGTATGATGGGTAGCGCAGTGACGGTAGATGCAGGTAGGCCAGGGAGAAACACCAGTCTAAGTGGTGCCACCTTTCCCGTCCTTCAGCTTTTCTTTTTATATTTTTTTTCCATCTTCTGTCTATTCACAGGTACAGCGATAGGTGGCTGATCGGCGAGTAAAGAACCTACCCAAGCCCTGAGCTTGAGCCGGCAAACGTCTGTACCGTGCTCAACTAAACGTCAACTTCCCTTGTGCCTCAACAATAACGAAAGGGACAAAAGTAGCCGTAACTAGTCATTTGTCTCGCTGAGTTAGATTCCCGAGAAGCGGCGCGCTCAGAGGTGAAAATGACTAGCTAGCTGATCACAACTTTTCCTTGTGTTTAATAAGCTATAACGACGTTTAGGATAATATAGAAATATAATGAACTTACCACGGCAATGTGGTCTGATTTGGATGCTGAATCACCATCGTTTTCATTTCAACTTAATCACATAGATCTGGTCAAGCCCATAGTATACCATTAAGAGGCCATACTCAATCATGCTCCTAAATAACATCACACCCACTTACCAGAGAATAGGCTCAGAAGAGCTTAACCAAGTGCTTTAAGGAATATTTCGAGAAACATGAAGTAATACAGTTGGAAGGTCAGACAACTAGATGGCTAATTGGCTACACACTTTCAACTGAAAAATCACATTGCAAGGGCATGTAATGGCCCGATGCAGTATTGCCACTTTGGCTACGACCTTAGCAAATGGCCACTTTGAGTTACATTTGGCTGCAGGGATTAACTCAAATTCAATTTGATTTATTTATTAACAACATCTACACACGTAAGCCTGGCTTTCTACTTATGTCTAGGTAAGCTTAACAAAAATAATCTGCTGCAATATGAACTAGAGTAAACTGAAGAAAATACAAGGAAAAAAATAATAAAATAAAAACGCTAAAACTATATCTACACAATAATAATAAGAGACAAATAAACTAATATGTTTGTGGTAATTACTAAAATTAGAAAAAGTATTAATAAAATAATTATCTATAAGAGAAATAATCCAGTATCTTGCCCCTGGAATCACCGCCACCACCCTTTTCGATCTCCATAGGTAAAGTATTCCACATCCTGGTAGCATAAATGAAAAATTGATGCTTAGTTACACGATAACTAAAACTTGGCACATTCAACGCCACAGTTCTACTGGACCGAGAAAACAATAATTTCTCATGTAGATAGCTAGGCACCTTTTTTACAATTAAATTAAACGAAAACAGAATTACCCTGGAATTAAGATACGCTCTTAAGGTACATCCAAAGACAGATTTTACATAGGGAGAAACATGGTCATATTGTCTCAGACCATACACGTAGCGAACAGACGAATTGAAAGCGACAGTGATTTTTCTCTGCGAGATGGAATTCACATAGCAATACAATTCACATCCGTAGGTTATCAAAGGAGCAATAAGTTGTTTCACTAATATGAGCCTTGTATTTCAAGGAGTAACGAAAGAGGCAACGGAAAGCTTACGAAGCGTTGCGTAATCTTGCATACAATACTGTTGACAGGGTCAGACCTAGAGCTGAAAGTATCCGGATAATTTACTATCCGGATTATCCGAGATAATTGGGATCCGATTCCTTAAATCTGGGTATCCGGATCCCAACTATCCGGATCCAGACTAAGCAAAAAAAGGTCAAAATTTCCTTCAGATTGCATTATTTCATTGGAAAAATATAAATATCATGATATTTTCATTTTCTCAATGAAACAACACAATTTTGAACTTTTTTGCTCAATCTGGATCCGGATAGCTCGGATGCGGATCCGGGTACTATGGATCCGGATAGTTCGGATCAGGAACCGGATAGTTCGGAACTGGATCCGGATAGTCCGGATCTGGATCCGGGTAATTCGGATCCGGATATTAGGAATCGGATAGTTCGCAGAACCGGGTATCCGGATAAGCAAATCCGGATCCAATTTTCAGTACGTAAGTGTAATGTTAAAAATGATGCCAAGATTCCTTGCCGATCTGCTGTATGGAAAAGGAGTTTCATCTAACATCACATCAGGAAAGTCTGTGATGTCGAGACTATTTCTATATAAAAGAATTGCCCTAGATTTTAACGGGTTTAGAAGAAGCTTATTCAGTAGTGCCTACAAAGATATCAGTCTAAGGTCCTCATTCAGTCTACATACCGCAACCTCCATCAATCCACGTGGTCTTGAAATATATATAATCATCAGCATACAAGTGAAATTTATAATTCAAAATGACTGATGAAGAAATATAATTTATGAACACAGAAAAAAGCAAGGACCCGAGGATTGACCCCTGCGGAATACCACTACGTACAGACAAAAATTCAGAGGAATACTCACCACAGCAGAACTTTTGCTGGCGGTCTTCCAAATATAACCAAATAAGCCTGCAGGCACCACTAGAGAAATTAAACAATCTCTTAAGCTTCTATATGAATAGTGAGTGATTAACTTTATCAAAAGCCTTGGAGAAATCTAAAAGAGAAAGAATAGTTATTATATGAGAATTTATAGACAAGCGAATATCATCAGATATCTTACCGTACAACTGAACTGTGTTTAGGTCTAAATCCAGATTGTAAATTGGACATTTAGTTATTTGTGTCAATATCCTTAAGTATTTGCTGATGTATAAGCCGCTCATAAACCTTGGAGAAGAAAGATGGGTCGGCACTCCTGGGGACTCTGTTTAGGATTCTTAGGGATGGGGATGATCTTGGACAGTTTCCAAGATTCAGGGTACACAGACGTGAGTATTATGGTGGTAAATATATACGTCAGATTAGATAGAATAATAGGCAATAGCGGTTAAATACATTTTGGATGTATATTATCAAGACCAACAGCATTTGTGGTGACCGAGAAAAGGGTTTTAAAGACTTCCTTCTGGTCAACCTGTGCAAAAGAAAATCCATCATAAGATGAATAAAAGGCAGGAATTTCAAAAGCACCCGATGATGTATCCGGCACTGTACTAACGAGCATGTTACTGAGATCATCAAGGTCAATATCTATATCTGGATTGCCAGATCTATTGAGACCAAAGGTCTTAAGATTTCGCCATAATATCTTAGTAGAAAACTTGCATCAAACGTGGAAGCAAAGTAGCATCTTTTAGAATATTTAATCTGGAGATTTACAGCATTGCGCACAACACGATAAGACTCCCAGCACTCTGGTGTTCGATTACCCCCTTATATTTTGGCTACGATAGAAAATTTTTGA
Source organism: Dioctria linearis (assembly GCA_963930735.1). Lineage (NCBI taxonomy): Eukaryota > Metazoa > Arthropoda > Insecta > Diptera > Asilidae > Dioctria > Dioctria linearis. Next base: position 122,457,552 of record OZ005743.1, on the reverse strand, counting down.
ATACATGGTGACAATATTCCCAATATTGTTTGTTTATTTTAATTCTCAGAATGTAGCAGAGCAAAGATAGTATCATTATCTATGCTTACTGAAAAGAAATTGTTTTAAGCCAAATTTTCAGTAATTACTCTATAGAACTATATTTATGTAAGATTTTAAATTTTCTATAATTTTTCCAGGTGTGGCTACTCAAACTACTTTCAGGCTATGCTAAAATGCTACTCTAGAAAGATTTCGTATGGCAACACTTAGTGACTACAACCAGTAGAACAAACGACAAGGTTGTGTTGTTTCTTAACATATACGCTTGTGAGCAAAGTTTTTTCCGAATAACAGACATAAAAAGATCAATGACTGGTCTGCCGAAGGCATCAAGTTCTATCTGTTTTTGGAGTGTATTAAGCTTCCAGTCAGTTCATGTTACCTAAGCGCCAGATAGCTTACAGTAAAGTAAAAATAAGAAACGTCGCGATTTTGTATATGTAACGCAGAATTAAGATAGAAATAAAAATCGTTTGGAAATTCGAGTCGAGAGTGTTTTTATTTGTTTAGGGACATGACAGGCGGATACGGACATGCTCTCTATGGGCCGACAAAAAAAATTATAATTAGAATTGAAAGAAATCGAAAGAGACATAAATACAATCAAATCAAGGAATCATACATATGTTATAAGCCATAGATTACATTTGGCACTTCGATTACTTATGTATATTATTATTTGCAGACAGGTTACATTTATTTATTTATCTTTTATATTTTGATTAATTAATTAAATATTTTGAATTTTTTTCTGCTGAAGAGTGATAGTATTCATAATTTATAGCTTTTATTCGTAATTAGGCTTTCTTAGTTTTTGTTCAAAAGCTACTGTGAGATCTAGTCTCAAACATGAGAAAGGGGCCGATAATGGGAAAATGAAGGATGCTGCAGCGTGTGGGTGCAGGTGTTGTAATGAGACAAAGATTTCAGATTAGACTTCTGTATGGAGGATAGGAAATAATATTCAGATTAAACTCTGAACAGAATTATACTTCTGTAATAAAGATGGGAATAATTTCAGATTAAACTCTGACCAGAATTATACTTCTGTATGGAGGATAGGAACACGTTTCTTATTTTTAAGATTAGACTCTGAATCAGATCAACTCTGAGCAAAGAATGATTTTATGCTGCGGCTCGTCGGCTTTATATAGCCGCCGCATCCACTTATGAGCTCTCGCCTCTCGGTGTTGCCCTAGCAACGTTGATTGCAATTGCTTGTATTCTGACTGGAGACGAGGACGAAATCGGCTGACTGGAGAAATGTCATTTGATGACATAAGGAATGTAAATATACAGAGATATGTAATGTCGTTTTCGTTTCAACATCAGTTTCACTCTGGAGGCAACCTAAGTACTGTCAAAGCGTTCGATTGAAGCAAAAAAGACGTCAAGGGTTGCCTCTGATGGCAACCCAGAAAGCATCAATTTCACTCTGAAAATTTACTCGGGTACACTATGAGTTGACTCACACAAACAAAGTCTAGTTCTGGTTTGATATTATTTAATTAATTTTAAAGTTAACAATTATTATTAAGACCACTGTACTATTATTATATTATCCTCAAATTTATCCGCAAACAAATTACCAACCAGTTTTCGCAAAAAGTTCATAGCTACTTTGACGGTAGTAGGTATACATACACAAGCGAATTTTTTCAGGTGCACTCTGAAGCCGTTCGATTGAACGGGGTTGCCTCCAGAGCGAACCTGGATGTTCAAACGAAAACGAAATAAGTATGCTTTATGATATTTTGGTTTTTAAATAATTAATTTCATAATTGCTTTCTTTGGATTTTTTTTATAAGTTTAGATAAAATAAGCTGTCACGGACTGCGGACTTGAGAGGTTATAACAATATAACCTAGTGTGGAAATTTCTCTATAGTCCTGCTAAAATTGCATCTGGTGGAGACGTGCAGTATTTAATTAGATAAGTATTCTGAGACATTTTAAATTAGTCTTAATACTTTATGTTCTTTTTTTTTTTTTTTTAGGAAGTATTGTTTCGTCGATGGAATGATTTGGGGCGTATTTCCGACGGTGGACTGAACAGCTGCGGTAAGTGATCTTTAACTCTTACTGCGAAGATTCAATAATTACATTATCCTTCATCTAATAAGTATTGTTCGATCTATTTAAACTTAGATGGTGTTGCTCTCAATTATTAGTGCGGATAGCAATATTTATACTGATACGGACAGGGTGCGAATACTACTTAATATTTTATGAAATCGTTTCTCCGGATTGAATGACTGTTCGCTGAATGCTCGAAGTATCCGCAATAAAATGATTGAATTTAATTACATATAAGCTTTCCAATATTAGCTTGCATGCTATCTTTGTAAGTGAAACTTGGCTAAACGAGAATATTCCGCCATCACTCGTATCAATTCCTGGATTTAATTTATTTCGTAACCGCCGCAAGGGACAGTTGGCGGCTGGTGTAGCGATTTATATTAGAGACTGGATCAATGCCAAGCAAATCGCATGTTCAGTTGATCAAGCAATTGAATTTTTATGTGTTGAGGTTGGTGCCGCTAGTGAGAAGTGCTTTTTTTGCTCCGTATATTGTCTCCCGAATTGCTTTAACTATGATAATGCCCGTGATTTTTAAAATAAAATGTAATACATAAGACAACGCTATGCGAACGTCATTACTGGTGATGTCAATTTTCTAAGGCAAGACACCTTAGCAAATCAATTCACACACTTACGCCAGTCAGTTCACATTGATTTTGTTATTTTCTATCCTACCTCCTACAATACATCTAATCCTTCTATTCTTGACCTGATTCTAGTGACAGATAATGGAAAGATCATTGTGCACGATCAAATCAGCCCTCCTAGTACATTCGAGCATGATATTATTCTTCTCAGCTATGCCCTTATCATAGGCATAAATCACAGTCCTATTACGTATTCTTTCCGGGTTTATAAAAATATAGATACTGATTTCTTATTTTATGTGTACATAGTTTTGCCGTGGTGGTAGATATATGATTGCGTATTAGTTGATAACCAAGTCGACATTGTACCATATCTGTATAGTAAATATGTATCTATCCGCGTGAAATATACTGATGCGAATTGTTGCCCTTAGTTTGCTACAAGAGTCCGCAACCTTTCTATAGAGCATGAGTATCTATATCAACGTTATAGACGGCTCAAAACCTACGAAGCCAGGTCTTTTTACAAAACTGCTCGAAATAGAACCACCACAGCAATGACACTGGCTAAACGTCAGTGTTATAGTTCCAAAAGTAATACTAACCTTGATTCGAAAAAGTTGTGGGGGAATCTACGGCAAATCTTAGTAAATGGTAAGGACAAGAACTACTGCACTTTCCAATCTGATGAATTGAATGTCGTTTTTACCTCGATCAGTAACTCTCCTGATGAAACATCTGCTAGACATCAGGCATCAGGCTAGTTTATTATTCAATCTAGTAGGTAGTATCTCACATGTTTCTAGTGACCTATTTGCATTCCGGGACGTTAACATGGATGAGCTTGTTTCGGCCTTTAATTCAATAAAATCTGATGTTAGTTGCCCTAGTGACTTCTCACCGCGCTTTATCAAAATACTGCTTCCAGTCATCTGTACATTTATCTTCATATAGTTAATTCATCCTTGTCTTCATCCTCCTTTCCCTCCAATTGGAAAGTTGCTGATATTCTTCCAATTCCAAAAAAAAATCTTCTCCAGAATCTCCAGCTGATTTTCGACCAATTAGCATACTATGCTTTCTATTTAAAGTGGTTGAAAAACTAATGTACCGACAGGTTTTGAATACATAGACAAAAATAAATTATTGACCTACTGGCAATCCGGATTTAGGACGCACCACAGTTGTTAAACTGCTATCTTAAAGAAATCCATTAACATAAAAATTGCTATGGATCAAGACAAATTTACCACCTTTGTGCTTTTGAATTTTTCAAAAGCCCTTGATACAGTTGATCATAGCAATCTCTTGCAGACGCTTTATGCCTTTTTAAATTTAGTAGTATACAACTACAACAGTATCGATGATCGGTAGTTTTTTATCAAATCGCAGTCAACAAGTTAAGCTCAATGATAAAATATACACTCCGATACCGCTAGTGCGAGGAGTGCCTCAAGGTTCTATCATAGGCCAATTGTTGTTCAGCCTATTCATTAATGACTTGCCATTAATGGTTCGCGATGTGAGCATTCACCTCTACGCAGATGATATACAATTGTACTTAATCCGTCCTATTGGGCTTATTGATGATTGCATAAAGGGTTTCCAATCCGGATATCGAATTATCCGGATTATCCGACCCATTCTGACTATTCGTAATCCGGATATTTTTCCTTAATTATCCGATAATCCGGTTATTTTTTTGAATTTTTTTTCTTTTTTTTCATGAAAATACTGTTTTCTTTCTAACTGTTCAGCTATTTTCAAAAGATTATACAATTACTTTCTCGAATGGAAGTTTTATTTATTATTATTATTTATTTATTAAAGTTTCTTTGAATAAACAAATAAATTGTCTTGTGGATGTTCTTTTATCCAAATTTTAAATAAAACAAGTAAGAAAGCTAGAATTGGTCCAAGAGTAATTCTTATGATACCCTAGATGAATGCCCTCATGACCTGTTTAGATGGGTCAATAAGCTACCTCTGCCCCACGAAAACTTTTCGGTAATACGATGGTTGGAGGCAGGAATGAAGCATCACCGAACCTACAGATTTCGTGCGGCAGAGGCAGCATACTGAGACTGACCTGTCTAAACTGGGTCTGTGTAATTTCGTATGGTCACTGATCTGTGTAAGTTTGATTTTCTGAGTGGTTTTTCGCATATAAGTATTTCTAGAACGGTTCGGGACAGTACAATTTACTATAACTAGTTTCATAGCATTTCATATTCTGAAGAAGTTTTGTGTACACAAAAAACGTCTGGGAATGATTGTTTTCACAGAATACCTACGTAAATGATCAACATTTTTATATGGCCCAATTTAGCTCATTTATGAAATTATTTTTACAATTTTTATGAAAACTTCGCGCAGAAAATGTTAGCTCTCTACGCTGATGCCTTGTAAAGCAATGTCCAAATATGTAGTGAAAAATGAAAGTTTTGTATGGCAACTGCTTGAAGGAGTTACCCGATTTGTCCCATTTTCGAACTTGAATTTACGTTTTTTTTTTTGAAAAGCATGTGCAAAATTTCAGTTCTCTAAGTACATGCGTTCTCGAGTTATCGTGCGGACACACATACAGATAGACAGACGGACAGACGGACGTGCAAAAATCAAAATAACTCTTAATATTATGCGTGGGTGTCCAATCCATTTTGCTCTTATTTCTATGCGTTACAAACGGAAGGGCAAACTTAGTATACCCTATAGATTTCATCTAGGTTATTACAAAACCTACTAAGCCCTGAAATTATATGATAACAGTGTGGTCACAAATTAAATATATTTATAAATAAAATATTGAGTTAATCACCCAGAAAGGTAGTATATACATTGATTATGAAGTAAATAGATGTCTCCATATTCAGGTGTAGGAGTTTTCTGTTATCCGTATGGCGTTATCCATATATGGCGTGATTATGTATATAAAATCGACGATGGCTGGACTTGTTGACGTAACCAACGGATAAGCCAGCAGTCAGTTTAGACCGCTGAATGTGTTTATAAATTTCTATTTGAAAACTTAGACGAGTTTAGCACGAACTTAGATTAAAATTTATCGAAACACAATAAAAAACGAACAGATGAACGTCGAGAGAAAATGCTTATGAAAGTAAATTTTCTTAGAAGCAGTCAATATACCACATTCCATAAATATTTCGATTTAATTCAAAGATGCTCCCATCACATTGTCAGTCTGCAGCGATAACTGGAAGTGGCAATTTCTTCTGTTGATGAGCAAAGCAACACAAAAAAACATATTATTCAATGCATTTCTTACAATTAAGCCAGCATTTACAGTTTCAATCGTAGCCCTGACTAAGACAAAATTTAGAACTCGTCTGAATTTTGAAATTTTCAATGCAGTAACTTTTTAAATTAATCTTTTTTAAAAACAAAATAAATTTAAATCCTATAATGTTTTCTTTTACTACTTATTAATTATTAATGTAGGGGACATTGGGGAATTGTGAGTCACGTCAATATTTCGCATAATTGGAAAGTCTGACTCATGCAAATGGCTGTCATTGTCTTATATTTGACCAAACTCATTTTCCATTAGCAATCGATGCGTGTACACGTACTCGTTCGTTCCGTGCGGCAACCACTTGGAAAATTTTCTCAAAATATTTATTCGCGTTTCTGTTTGCATTGATGTGACAACGATTTTCGGAGAATCGATTCAGGTAAATATATTCATAATTATCTTATAGCATCGACATTTCAACTTTTAAAAGGAATTTCGCATAAACATGCAATGAGCGAATCATACACGGCCCTCTTGTCAATCAAAACGTTTGGGGAATTGTGAGTCACTTTTTTTGGGGAATTGTGAGCCACAACATCTTTGGCATTTTTCAAGCCAATATCGCATTTTTAACGCGTGTTTATAATTTTTTATGCAAAATTCCAACAGAATATTAGTTGAGTGGTTGGATATGCCGAAGAAATTGAACCGAAACAATTCCATTCGCTGCGATTTATGCGATCGAGCTGTTCATTTGAAATGCGTCAGTACTGGAGCCTATTTCACATGCCCGAATTGCGAATCCGAATAATTTTAATACCTTCCTTTTTATATATTTTTTTAAACTAATTGTTATGTTATTTTCAAACCATAAAATAAATATTTTACAGCGATATTTTTGATTTTCCACTTAATTCAGACTGTGACTCACAATTCCCCAACATTTTTAAAAATCTCAAAATGCATGTTTTTTGCCAACGCTCAGATTTTTTCAGCAGATAATAATTTCAAGATACTGCTTAAGCTAAAAGTTATGGTTTCCTTCCTAGTAACATAAACCATTTTGAAATTTTAAAAAATTTTGATTTTTGTGGCAGTTATCGAGCTTGGAAAAAGTGTGACTCACAATTCCCCAATGTCCCATACATAATTAAAATATTTAAATAAACAAAATTATAAAACACCATGAAATATTGGATTCAAGTTATTTATTTATTTTGTTTTTTGTTACCCGGATATCCGGATTATCCGGATAGTTTGAGTTTTCAGTTTTCGATATACGGATAATCATTAATGTTGGATAATTGGAAACCCTAATTGCATAGCACGTATTAACTCTGATTTAGATCCACGATTTGTATATAAGTTACAATTAAACCCTAGTATGTCGCAATGGATAAGCTTCTACAGCAATTCATTTGATTTGCTTGATATTCCACCAGTAGTGTTAAATGTAACTGTCAGTGTTTTTAAAACTCATGTTCGAACCCATTTAGAATAACATTCTTTTTTAACATGTATAATTTACACAAAAAATTATATCTTCGCATTGGGCCTGCACAATTATATAAGGTAAAGCTATCTCTAGAACAAATATACAATATTGTACTTAACAAATATTTAAATCTTATGTGTACTGTCACCAGAAATAAATGAATTTGAATTTATAGAAACATGAACACATTGTTAACAATGTTATATAATACATAGGGTGGTAAAATATAAGACTGAATGAACTTTGGACAATACAAAATTGTATACATTTGTACATAATTTTAAACATTATGGAACACAATTATATGATTCACATAAAATAGTATCGGACACAAGCTAATGTCAAATTCTTTTCAACGAGCTCTACACCGATGCAGTGCAGTTTTACGTTGTTGCATTACAAAAAAAGGAACGCACATACGCTTGCGATGGTGGAAGCCAGCTTTGTAATTTGTACGAGAAGTGAGATTATTTTGATAATATAAAATCTAAAAATTACGAATATTTCGTACATATTCTTTAGACAGAGATTGTATAGTATCACACGCACTTTCGTACACTTAAGGAAAATATCGTAAAATTTACAAAAAGACTTACAGACCCGAGCAATGAAATACATTTAGTCATTTACTCTCTGCATTAATCAGTTTGCTACCACTGATGATATTAGCAATACTATTGTACTTTTTTCAATACTTTTCGATCGGGGAAAAATACTTAATGCTTTTTACTGAATTTCAGTACTTTTTCAGATTATATATATCTTAATGGGTTTGAGTGAGCTATTGTTAGCTTTGGCGACTGTCGACAACTTCATACATATTCGTAAACAGAGGTCGACGCGAGGCTAGGCTAATGGCTCCGCTGATATGATTATAAAACCGTTTAGGGCGAAACGAACAATCGTATCATAAGTGTTGGCTACTGGCGTCATTTTTGAAACAACTTCACTTGATTCATAATACAAAGCTAAGCGCTAAGGGCTAAGCTAATGGTTCGAGTGATAGTTTTTTTTTTTGACATTAATTTCCCTCCAAAAGAAAAAGTTTAGCTGCCGCGCTATTATCATACGCAAACATATTTTTTTAATATAGAATGGCAAGTTTTCTTGATCAGTAAGTATTTACAAATCTAGAGTTTTCTGTAAATTTGAGTTCATAGTGAAAATATTGAAATAAATTGCTAGGTGGGTTATTAGAAAAGTGCAGGACGTGACCGTGACAGAGGACAAATCTGATGTTGAAATACAAGAGGCGTACACGGAACAATCATCAAATAATTCTGAAAGTTGTGAAAGATGTGACATTCTGAATTTAATCCTAAATAATAATTAGAACTTTTCCGTTTTTAATGCTGAGCAGGTAAAAAAGAAAAGACCAAGGTATCATATAAACTTTCGTCAGGAGTGGAAGGAAAAATTCGTTCCATGGCTTATACAAGAAAACTCTAAACAAGGCAAGAACTGTATAGTGTGCAATATTCCGATTGTTGGTGGGCTTACACATTTAGAAAGGCATGCAGCTCGCGACAGCCACAAAAGAGCAATTCAAGTTGCAAAAATAACCCCTGTAGTACATACATACTACTCTCATATAAATTAACAGAAAAACCCAACATCAAGAGAACCCATGAGAAACAATAAAATCATTCAAACAGCAATCAATGAAAATATTTGAAATTACTTCACGCTAACAGCCGTGAAAAATATTCTAAAAAATTGCATCACTAAAATACTTCCGCCAAAGCATTCGAAATCATAAACACAACATATGTGTAAATGATGTAAGCCATTCTTACATCCAATTCATTCTTACCTTTACCTTCTTTTGCCGGCACCAATAAACAAATATTATGTAATAAAAACATTTCTCTTCATTGCATGAAGTTACGTATTCTGTGACAATGAATAGTGATTGCACATGGGTCAACATTTCTTGTGAACGATTTGCATTGCGATTGCATGATTGCTTTGACTGAAATTTTTGTCATATATGAAGTAATAAAATTGTATTTAGGTAACCTTAGAAATTATGTAGGTAAGTTAAGAAATTCAAGAACTTTTGTATACCTTATGAGTAAGGTCGATTATATATAAGCAGAACATTTTTGAATAAAAATCATTCTTTCTCGAGACAGGAAAAGAAGTAGTCTTTCAATACAAATTCTTCCTGCTCATTAAGTCGGCAGTTCTAGTTGTACTAGAACGCCTAATCATTACTCCGGTAACCATAGCTGGCCCTTGGCTTAGCTTCCGGAAGTCGCCAGTTGCTGTGAAGAAGATACCTCTGGGCATAATTGGAGATTCATTACCTGTTTAACTGGGAAGTATAGTTAATCATTACATAGCGACCCTGCCTCCCGAGCTGATAGCAATTCTGAAGGAAGACCCTAGAGCTGGACCAAGACCAATATCCACACAGAAGACAGCAAATAATATCACAAAAAAAGAAGAAGAAGAGAGCCGGAAAACTGGTGAAACATAGACGAGAGTTAGCAGAATTACGTCACCAAGGTTGAGAAGAACGCGTTCTTGGATGACATCCGGATAAAAAAGCAGCAGTACTGGATTGCGAAGAAGAAAGCACCACACAATTTACATTCAGGAGATAATACAAACAATGGGCGGAAAGGAATCTAAAAATAAAGAAGCCACCTCGAATCAGGACGCAGCAGCATCATCATCAGGAAATTCATTCTTAACAGCGGAAATATATATTGAACATACGACGGATATAAAAATTTTTTTAGGATTAATAATAGCCTTAATTTTAGTAATGATATTATACAAATACGTTAAAAATAAATTCATAAGTAGAGTAAAGAAAGAAGCTAGTAAATTAGTAGTAGCAGTTTAAAATAGATTCATGTAAGAATTTTTTTTTTAATAAACAAAGACAACAAAACAAAAACATGGCTTTGATAAAAGATGCAGAACCTCAAGACTCTAATTAAGGAATTGGAAAAGACTCTAGAAAATTTCAAGAAAAGTCCGAAGAGAATCTATTCAGCGCAGTTTTTGCTAGTAAAAAGGAATTGGACAGACAATTTAAAGGCAACGTTTCTTGAAGAATATAATCAATTAAATACAGAGCAGAAGCAAATCAATGGCAAACTATTAAATAAATTTAAAACCTTATACGAAGAAATAAATAAATACATTATCATAAAAACACAGCAGATTCAAGAGGTATTGGAAAAATCCATTGAAGAAGAAGAAGAAGAATTTACGGACAGCTCAGACAATCATAATAGTTCAATAGAGGAAACCATAAATAATAACACAATGACATCCTTTGACATAGCGAGCGTCACTAAAATAGTGCCAATATTTGACGGAGACTCGCAACAACTAAACAACTTCATCAACTTAGCAGAGTATCTCCATGATGAATTAAAAACACAAGAAGATAAAACGAAACTGGTAAAATTCCTGATAAAAACAAGATTATCGGAAAGAGCTCGTAACAGAATAGTTAACGAAGCAGATCCCATAAATTTTAAATCTTTTAAGGAAACATTATTCAAAACTTTCAGACCGCACAAAAATGCACTAAAACTCCAAAATGATTTGTCTAAGATTCGACAGGGAGATAAAACCTTGCAGAGCTACGTTTCAGAGATTGATGCTCTGATAGCAGATTTGAATAATATCCAAATATCAGAACAAGGTGAACAGAATAAAGACATCATTACAAAGATGAATGATAAGATTGCCTTGAACTCTTTTAAATCGGGACTGAGAAATGCAATCAAATATACAGTATTTGCCAGCAGACCTGCAACATACGCTGATGCTATCGATCTTGCACAAGAAATTGATTCAGAACAAGCCAAATCAGAAGAAAACAGAATCTACAGATCCCAAGCTCAAACTCGCAGATCTGGATCATCATATGCAAACAACTACCATAGATACAATAACTTTAACCAGCAATCACGTAAAAACTATAATAGTTACCAACCGCAAAGCAGATTTAATAATAACAGAAGAACATACTTCAATAGTAACGCTAGAGCCAACTTCGCGCAAAATAATTTCAGAAACAATGGAAATCCTTCTCAAAGACAGTACAACAATACGAACAGAGGGAATACCAATTACCAGAATAGACAAACGCGACGGATTAATTTGTTAGACTCGGAAAACTACGAAACCGTCCCCGGAGAACACCTATCGAGGGACGAGGAATATCAAGAACAAATAAACAATTAACGAGGATACATTTCATTGATGTAGGCAAGCTAACAAACTACATATCATTACAGAATACCACAACTAAAGCTTCAGCCTCATCATGGTTTATAGATACTGGTGCGGACATCTCGATCGTCAAAATAAGCTGTATAGATTTTAATATTGTAAATAAAAGTGAAATTTGTAAAATAAGAGGCGTTACAAAGGGTGAAAGTGAAACCTTAGGAACATTAACATTGCAATTTGATGCAGAAGGTGAAAAATTTAAACATAAAGTACATATAGTAAGTGAAAATTTCCCTATCGCGACAGATGGACTACTAGGGAAAGATTTTTTCATAAAATATAAGTGTAAAATAGACTATGAAATTTTTATATTTACAATTTGTGCAGAACTTAGTGATATTAACCTACCCATTATAACTAAAATTCCAGAACAAGAATTCATTACTATACCTTCTAGATCTCAAATTATACAACCTATAAACATAGAAATAAGTGAAGATAGTGTAGTGCTAAGTAAAGAGATCAGAGAAGGGCTACACGTAGCGAATACTATAATACCAGCAAAAGGTATAAAACATATAAAATTAATAAATGTAACTGAGAATGACATACACATAAAGAATCCGCAGTTAGAAGTTGTTCCTTTGAATAATTTTAGATTCATAAAGAAGACAATCAGACATAAGGTTAAGGAGGAAGAGAGATTTGAACAACTAAAAAGTGAGTTAAATGTACAAAATTTGGATGAAAAAGCAAAGGATACGCTATATGAATTATGCAAGAACTATACAGATATTTTCTATCTAACTAATGATAAATTAACAGTTAATAATTTTTACCAGCAGCATATATCGACACACGATAATTCTCCAGTATATATTAAAAATTATCGTCTTCCGCAGACGCAATTGGAAGAAATAAATAGACAAGTGGACAAACTGCTAGATGAAGACATCATTGAGCATTCAACAAGTGCATACAATTCCCCCTTATTGGTAGTACCCAAAAAGGATAACAAAGGTGAAAAGAAATGGAGAATGTTTGTTGACTTTCGTCAACTCAACAAAAGAATAACGGATGACAAATTTCCTCTAACAAGATTAGAAGATATTCTGGACAACCTAGGAAAAGCTAGATATTTTTCGACTTTGGACCTCACAAGCTCTTTTCATCAGATTGAACTGGATGAAGAATCACGACCACTCACAGCCTTTTCAACAAATAAAGGGCATTTTCAATTTAAGCGACTACCATTTGGTCTAAAAATATCAACCAACAGTTTTCAACGCATGCTATCCATAGCACTCGCAGGACTAGACGCAGAGACATTCCTATATGTTGACGACATAATTACTTATGGGTGCAACCTACAACATCACAACAGGAATCTAATAAAAACATTCAATCGCTTAAGAGAATACAACTTGAAGCTAAATCCACAAAAATGCAATTTTCTACAAACAGAACTAGTTTACCTAGGACACCTTATAACCAGTGAAGGAATAAAGACAGATCCAAGAAAATATGATAGCATAGTGAACTACCCAAAGCCAACAAACTCCGATGAAGCTCGAAGATTCACAGCATTCTGTAATTACTACAGAAGATTCATCGCAAACTTTGCTGAGATTGCAAAACCACTCAATCAGCTTACAAAGAAAAACACACCATTCATATGGTCGGAGCAATGTGAAGAAGCATTTCAAACATTAAAACAGAGACTAATAAGTCCTCCAGTTCTCCAATACCCAAACTTCGACGAACCCTTTATCCTAACTACAGATGCTTCTGACTCAGCACTAGGAGCAGTACTATCACAAGGAGAAATTGGAAAAGATTTACCGATTTCTTACGCAAGCAGATCTTTAAATAAACACGAATTGAACAAACCCATCATAATTAAAGAATTACTAGGAATCTACTGGGCTATAACTCATTTCAGACCATACTTATATGGTCGCAAATTCATAGTAGTTACAGATCATCGTCCACTCGTCAGCCTATTTACTCATAAGAATCCATCATCAAAGATAACACGAATTAGAATGGAATTATCGGAATATGACTTTGAAATCATTTATAAAAAAGGAGCGCTAAATACAAATGCAGACGCACTCTCGAGAATTAAATTGAGCTCAGAAATATTAAAAGAAATGGTACCAAAAGAAATAAATAAAATAGAGAAAATATATAATGTGAAATCACGTGATAAAAATAAAAGTACGGACGAATCGTCAGGCCAACTATTCATCCATCAATGTGCTTCTATTTCAGAAATTAATACAATAAAAAAGTTAAAATTTATAAATTTAGAAGAGGATATCCTAGAAAGAAGATATAACAAGAAAAAGAATATATTTATAAAAAAGAAAGAAGTTGCAATCGAGTATAGTAATAAACCATGCCTTAGATTAGGTTTTATCTTGGAGACACTGTCACTCTCTATGATTAGCAACAGAATACAAAAGCTAGCTCTATCCACGAAAGATAGTATATTCAAGAATGTAAACATAAAAACATTTAAAGAAGAATTTAATAAAATACAAAGAAAGTTGATAAAAGAAAGAAACAGCTCCATAAGAATAATTTTATATGAACCTCCTAAAAATATAACCGACAAAGAAAAACAATTGGAAATAATTAAGGAATTTCACGATACACCACACACAGGTGGACACACAGGAATAAAGAGAACCATCAACAAAATCAAACAACGTTACTGCTGGAAAAATCTGAATAAAATGATTAAATCGTACGTCAATAATTGTGAAGAATGTAAATTAAACAAAGTTGTGAGACATACTAAAGAACGCTTAACAATTACTGACACTCCCAGCACTAGTTTCGAAACATTAGAAATAGACACAGTAGGACCCTTAAGACAAAGTAAGTACTACAGGTACATACTAACATGCCAATGCCAATTGACGAAATACGTTGAAGCATTCCCGATGGAAAACAAGGAAGCGAAAACAATCGCGAAAATATTGGTTGAAAAGATCATCTTATAATATGGTGCATTCACAAAAATTAGAACAGATAAGGGAACTGAATTTGTGAACAGTATATTCAAAGAAATATGCAAAATTTTCCATATAGAACATGTTACATCAACCCCATTTCACCATGAGACTATGGGTTCAATCGAAAGAAACCATAGAGTACTGAATGAATATTTACTCTCTACATGTAAAAACGACCAATGGGATGAATGGCTACCTTATTTTACGTTTTCCTACAATATAACACCGCACTCTGAAACCAATTTAACACCATTCGAACTAATTTACGGAAAGATTGCAACACTGCCCAACTTAAGAAATCAAGACATAAGTCCAATATATAACATAGATGATTATGCCAAAAAGGTCAAATATAGAATACAGCAAACACAAAAACTTGCAAAAGCCATATTAGAACTAACTAAGAAAAACAGAAAAACAATTCATGACAGAAACATCAAACCATTAAATATTAAAGTAGGAGATAAAGTTAAAATAAGAGTAGGGAATAAGAGAAAATCGGAGCCACCAGACAAAGGACCGTACTTAGTTGTAGAAACAAATAATGTAAATAGCAAGCTTAACATTAATGGAGAAATTAAAGAAATCCACAACAATAGGCTAGTTAAGTACTAGAATAGAGTATATATCTTAAAAACATGTATTAAAGTAAGACAGAGGTTAATAAGATTAATTACTTACAAAAACATCACAGTAGGACAAGATAATATGCACACGCAAATCAATAATAATAAAAAAAAAAAAAAAAAAAAAAAAAAAAAAAAATCAAACAAAATTTTTTTTTCCTAATAAAGGGAGGGATGTAGTACATACATACTACTCTCATATAAATTAACAGAAAAACCCAACATCAAGAAAACCCATGAGAAACAATAAAATCATTCAAACAGCAATCAATGAAAATATTTGAAATTACTTCACGCTAACAGCCGTGAAAAATATTCTAAAAAATTGCATCACTAAAATACTTCCGCCAAAACATTCGAAATCATAAACACAACATATGTGTAAATGATGTAAGCCATTCTTACATCCAATTCATTCTTACCCTTACCTTCTTTTGCCGGCACCAATAAACAAATATTATGTAATAAAAACATTTCTCTTCATTGCATGAAGTTACGTATTCTGTGACAATGAATAGTGATTGCACATGGGTCAACATTTCTTGTGAACGATTTGCATTGCGATTGCATGATTGCTTTGACTGAAATTTTTGTCATATATGAAGTAATAAAATTGTATTTAGGTAACCTTAGAAATTATGTAGGTAAGTTAAGAAATTCAAGAATTTTTGTATACCTTATGAGTAAGGTCGATTATATATAAGCAGAACATTTTTGAATAAAAATCATTCTTTCTCGAGACAGGAAAAGAAGTAGTCTTTCAATACAAATTCTTCCTGCTCATTAAGTCGGCAGTTCTAGTTGTACTAGAACGCCTAATCATTACTCCGGTAACCATAGCTGGCCCTTGGCTTAGCTTCCGGAAGTCGCCAGTTGCTGTGAAGAAGATACCTCTGGGCATAATTGGAGATTCATTACCTGATTAACTGGGAAGTATAGTTAATTATTACACCCCAAACTTACAAAATTTGTTAGGCCAGACACAACTGAAATTTCAAGTTCCGAATCTGCTAAGCGTTTAGAAATTGTATTAAGATTATTTGTAGCTGAACACAATTTACCATTTAAAATTTTAGATCATTTAAACTTGTGTCGTAAGAGTGTAATAACTGACTCTAAAATAGTTAAAAAGTTAGCTTTGCACAGAATAAAAGGACAGAAAATAGTGAAGACCTTAACAGAACCTGAAAATTCACGGTTAATTTCAGAAATAACCAGGAATCAATACTACTCCCCTGTTATAGATGAAAGTACAGAAATTGCAACGTCTAAAAATCTAGCAATCATAATACGAGTTTATGATAAAGAATGCCGAGATCGATTCTTAACGCTCACCGAAGTTACAGATTCATCTGCGCAAGGTTTATTTGAAACAATTCTTAATGTGTTGAAAGAAAATTGTATACCACTCAAAAATATGATTGGTTTTACTGCCGATAATTGTTCCGTGATGATGGGGTCGTATAATGGAGTTCAGGCAAAGCTAAAAAATGTAGTTCCTCACTTGTTTGTAAATTTTGAAAGTGGATATGGATATGAAAACATTCAATTTATTTCGACAAGTTTGCGGAACCCTGTTATAAAACTGTACTACTTAATCCTATCCTACGTTTTAAATATAATAAATAATGTCAATTTGGAAATGCAGTCCGAGCAGCCTAGAGTACACATTTTTATACCCCGACTGAGATTTCTTTTTTATCAATTAGGCTGGAATTTTATAAAGAAGAAAAGTTTAGATGATACAAATATAAATTCATTAAATCTCAACGAAAATCAAATTCACAGCTAATATTAGTGAAACTGAGATTCTAGAATTTAAACGTAATGTCGTCCAATTTTATATTAAATTTTGCGAGTCATTAAGAAAGAAAGTTAATTTTGAAGGAGAGGTTTTAAATTGATTCCCCAAATTTTCTCCAGAGTATGTAATGTCTGGTGAAACAAATAGCATATTACCACTTATTTTAAAAAAATTTCCTGAAAACGAAGTCTTAAACGCTGAAAAAATAAACTCAGAATACAGAGCATTATCAGAATATCCTTATCTAAAAAAAATGAAAAGCTTAAATATTTCTGCCTTTTGGGACGAAGTTGGATCAATTAAAAATGAATTTAACGAGCCAATATTTAATAATATTTATCGCATAGTCCAAGGTGTAGTATCTATTCCACACTCGTCTGCTAATGTGGGGCGTATTTTTTCCGTGCAAAATCTTATTAAAACTAAATGTAGAAACCGCTTGCAGGTTCCAACAGTTTCTGCACTTATTCAAACGAGAGATCTTATCAAAACAAAGTCCAATTGCTGTCACAGTTTTGCAGTGCCAAGTTCTTTAATTTCAAAAAACCTACCTAATGATACCCTTGTTGATAGAGAGCTATTAGAATAATTAATTTAAATAATACTACTTATACAACAGAGAAACATTGTTTTGTTATTTTTCCATCATTTTCTTGTTTGATTATGTTGTATTAATTTATTGGTTCCTCTTTTAAATAAGTTTATTGAATAGAACTTTTTCTTTGCATAGTAGTTAATATAATTTAAACCTTGGAAATGGCAATATTATTTTTCGTTATAAAACCAATTGCAAAGGACTATATTAATGTAATTAAATATATGTATATATATCAACCGTTTTATTGTCTCTTAAGTATATTATTCTTTTGTTATATGTATTGTTTTTTCTGAATACGAGTTTATATATATTACTTATTAGTTTCCTTTTTTATTTACTTTTGTTGAATAAACTTTATTTTATATGTTGAGCGAGTATACATATGTATGTATATACCTAGGTACTAAAATTTTCCCGTTGAATTTTAAAGAAAGGAGTTTGAATATATTTGAAGTCTTCCTTGTAATAGATAGATATATATTTTTATAAATAAATATTTCAATACCAAATTGCATGATTCAGTACCATTTTGTGCGGTCTTTTCAATACCTTTGAGCCCACCCTGATATCATCACTGTTTGCTACCAATTGCGTACATCTCAAAGTAGAAACTGATCGACAAAACTTCAATTTGTAAGTCGGGCTTAATTATGATTCCGGGCAATAACGCCCAACGAAATAAGGCTTAAAAGCGATAGGTGAAATAAGGCCCGAAAACAAATGTGAAATAAAACCCAAAGTAGGTGAAAAAAGGGCCAACAAAAAATTGAACCAAAGCCCAAAACTCAAATCAAGAGAACAGAAAGCCCAAAATATTGATAATGATGTGTGTAAAGTAAGAACACGTCGTGCGGGTGGGGAAGGAGCGTTAGAGCGGCGCGTTTTTGTTTCGCATTGACAATCGACTTAAAGTAAGAACGCATCGCGCGAAGTGGGCGGGGGGCTTCGTCAGCAAAGCGAATATCAATGCGAAACGTGTCGCCTCAACGCGAGAAAGCGCCGCTTCAATGCTCCTCCCCCACCCGCGGGACGCGTTCTTACTTTGGGGGAAATATTTCCTTCATTTTCTGAAATGACTTTTGGGCATTATTTCAGCAGTATCAATTTTGTTTCTTAGGTTTTATTTCATTTACGAATTTTTGATTTTATATCATTATGATATAACGGCCTAAACCGATAAGTGAAATAAAACCCAAAAATCTGAAATAACACCCAAAAATCTGAAATAACACCCAAAAATTTTGGACATTATTTCACATTTGACACGTTAAAATTTATATGGAACTTTCGGGTCTTATTTCACTTATAACTTTCGGGCGTTATTTTGTTGGGCGTTATTTCCCGGATCCTGGAGAAATACATACCTATATAGTGCTCACAAATTATCTTCGATGCAAGAATATGTCTAATAACTACGTAATTAACTGTGTATGTTTACGACTTAAATGCGACCATAGTGGACCGATCACCGGCCAACATTATACACTTCTTGCCTTGTCTTACGACTGGTGTTTAAAAAAAAATAGCTTGGATTTCATTCAAACAACATAATTTCGAAAAATTTGCTGTACATGCTATTTGTTTAACACCATTAGAATGAAAATATATTGAGCTCGACTTCAACTTATTGCAAATTAAAAGTATAGTTTTAAATCTTTTCCAATCGTTTCTTTTCAAATCAATGTCAAAAAAAGGATTGTTAATTTTGTAGGGTTAATATTCTACATAACCGTATTTGATTTGCATTAAATATTTACAGGAAAACTTATATTAATCTGATATTAATTATCCCGGTTATGAAGATTTTCCGAACATACTACTGTTCATCAAACTACCCGGCCTTTTGTCACCTTCCGATTATAAAAAATTTCAAAAAATTTTCTTGTACTGAAAATTTCTTAATGATATCATTTTAAATTTTTTGAGAATAATTTAAGAGTACAAAAGAAAAAATAATAACTATAAAAAAAATTAATTTTAAATTTTATAAAAAAAAAAAAATTTAACTTCCCTGCAAAATCCGCACTAAAAAATAGAAAATAATTTTCATTTCACTTAATGAGTTACAAAAATGACACTCAAAAACTCAAAGTCAAGTTGGATGAATTATATTTCGTGAATGATGAAATATTTTTAGAAAAAAATTTTTGTAGGTATATTATTTTTTATTTTATTTGTAAATTAAATTATAAAAAAACAACAATAAATCAGAATAAAAAAAATGTGTTCGTATATATACATGTTTGTGACAATTTTGCACCCATTTCATTTTAAAGATAAAAAATCACAATTTTAATATTTAATCCAATATCCTTTGAATTTCCTTAATGGCTCCATTCGTTTGGACATACTAAGGTACAGATTTTCGAGAACAGTACCTACCTGAAATACTGCTCCAAACTTCTTGTGTTCGTTCTCACAGCTCATTGAAGCCTCTTGGAAGATCAATATGTTTGGATAGCTGGCATTTTTCATAACCGCAAAGATTTTCTATTGGATTGCAATCCGGACTTTGAGTGGGCCACTGCATATGCTGAAATTTTTGATCAGCGAGCCAGTTCTTCACAATTTCGGCGGTGTGTTTTGCGTCTCCGTCCTGCTGGAAAATTACGTTTTCTGCCGTAATTCCCACTTCGTTAACTACAGAAGGTAAATTATCCTTCAGAATAGAAAGATAGTGCTCTTTCTTCATAATACCTTCTATTATAACAAGTGGGTCGACTACATTTTTTGCGATAGCTCCCCACACCATGATGCTTCCTCCACCATGTTTCATGGTTCTCAGTTAGAGAGTTTAAGAGTCCCTGCACCAGCACCAAGACCTACCATCTGATTCAAACCGATTAATTTTAATGTCATCGAACCAAATAATCTTTCAAAAAGAGATAAACATACTTTCTTATAAAAAATCGCCATGTTGTAATTAAATTATACCTGCAATCTGCAACTGTCCAATCTTTATGAATTTCATGGGGAGAGGTTTTTTCTTTTTTTTCAACTACCTTTGGGCCTACTCTCTTTAAAGATCGCAAAACAGCCCATCTGGGGCCGGAAAATGAGAGTTCTTTTGAAACTTAACTCTTCACTCGGAATTCTGTAACTCGGGGAATTTGTATTGTGAATTACCAAACTCTATATTCCACTGGACAAAACTCTCGGCTGTGTTAGTTGTGGAGAAGTAAGAAAAATATTTCTCAACTAACAGTACTCTCTGATTTTGTTGTGTTTTGTGAAAGTAACTAGGATTTTGGGTGTGTTTTTAAAAACAAATTACAATTTGGTCGTTTTCCAGTACAGAAGAGATGCTATAAAAAATTTTAATATCCACGTTAAAGCTTGTATGTAGGATTAAATCGCATCTACATTTTGTTGCCTAATTAGATATGTAATTAGTTTTTGAGTCTGATAAATGGTTTTGGAGATAACCGCAAAAGAAATGAAATAAGATGGAAAAATGGGCGCTTTTTGGTACAAAAATGGACATATTTTCAACTCATCATTGTTTTAAGAACTGGTAAGTCGTGGAAATTCACTTTCCATGAGAAAAATGTTCACAATAGTACTAATGAATGTGAAACAAAGAACGGAAGAAATATATGTAAAATATAGGAATTGCGGTGTATATAACCCATGTACAAAAAATCCGTCTTTCGGCGGTAAAAAATCAGTTATGAAGTTAAAATGATAAAAAAAACTTCACCACTCGATTACCCGCTTCTTCCTCTATAATTTGATACCAAATATGACGTATTTTGGACAACCCCAATGAGTAGTTGTACGAACCCCCATCCCCAAAAGCCCCTCCCCCAAAAATTTTTCATCTGTATTTTTGTACTCTAGACCCGATGAAAAAAACCGCAATGCTCTACGGCCCTCTCACACAGAATTAGCCGTCCTTGAATATTGCGACACTTCTCACTTTTTCCTTAACTCCCCAAGAATCGCGAATGGAGTGTTAGGGAGTTTTAATCGGGGAAAATGGGGGCCGGATTCTGTAACTCGGAGAGTTTAGGAGATGAGAATTTTCGTTTTCCCCGATTAAAACTCCTAACTCTGCATTCGCGATTCCTAACATACTTTGGGAGTTAGGGAAAACGTGAGAAGGGTCGCAGTATTGAAGAACGGCTAACTCTGTGTGGGAGGGTCGTAGAGCATTGGGGTGTTTTTTGCATACCGTGAGACACCAAAATGCATATTTCTCTGTAAGTATTGCAAGCATTTCCATAATTTGTTTTTGTAAACATAGCCAGGATATGCGATGAGTCCATAATTTAATTTGAAAATCCTATGTACCTAGCAAAGCTGTAAAATACTCATTATTTAATGGATTTAATACCTCTTAATTATCAATACCGAGTATTTAAGAATTAGCAATTCCCAGTACTAAGCCTCCTGTACTGGAACTAAAATTTTACAGTCCCATTCCCGGAATGGCAAGTAATACTTTAAAATACCGGAAAGTAATTGAATTTGCGATTCCATTATAAAAATACCTACAAATTTCCAAAAGGATTTAAAAAGTATTTGGCTGTTACTATATAATGCATTTCAATTCTTTTCAAATACTTTCAATTATTTTTAATTACTGAAGTTGTCAATTCTGTATTAAGCATCAATTATGAATAAACTAGATCAATTGTCTTTTTAATTTTATCGTAAAAAAAACTTTTCCCTGTTTTCCATGTTCCCAAGGTGCAATAAAATTAAGTAGTTTTGAGAAGTACGTTTGCTTTAAAAAAATGAAAGTGGTAAGTATATTTAAAAACTTATCAAACAAATTAGAAATTAAATACTTAATAATTGCATAAACGAAGCTAATATTGTACAACAAAACGATAAAAATTATAAGAGAGCAGAGACGGATACAAAGAAAACGAACTGGAAACTGGAAATATAAATATGCAGAAAAAAGAGATAAGAAATAAAATGTGAACGAATTGCAAAAATAAAACATTAACTGAAATTCTTTTTGTAGTTTTGTATTTTTTAAATCCCTTGCAGCTTCTAAGATGTTTAAAAGTTGATTGATTATAATTAATTTAATTAATTCTTTAAGAGTGTGGATGGGCACGTCGACATAGATACCGATTTCTCAATTCTGATTGAAGTAACACATATGAGACAAAATTACCTATATGTATCCTGACACTGAGGTGGGTATTTGGAACAAGTATCTGTGACTTAAACAAGCTGCACTGAAGTACAATACACCATTTCCTTCATCAGGCGCAGTAAAGCGATTATTTTCCTTAGCGGACTTAATCAACCATCCTAAAAGACAGACTCTTAGTGATTTTTCTTTTGAAAAATTAGTTTAAACTAAGGCAAAATGGAATTGTGGGAAAATTAAAAATTAGTTAAAATGGTTTAAATACACCCAGAGAAAAAAGGTAAACTGGAATTGTAAATTTTACTTTGTAAAAGATTTCTGCCAAAAATATTCGGTTTAACAACTGAGGGTAAATATTTGATGAGCCATTTCTACTAAAATGAAGTACATTTAACTAAGTATAACTATTGTTTTTTATGTAATTGCAAATTTAAATATGAAAAAATAGCAAACAGTAAATATTTTCCTAGAGTGAGACTTTCTTTTTTTTACCTCTGGCCTACAATTTTTTTAAAGCAAACGTACTTCCCCAAACTACTTAATTTTATTGCACCTTGAGAACATGGAAAACAGGGAAAAGGTTTTTTTACAATAAAATGAAAAAGACAATTGATCTAGTTCATTCATATTTCAAGTTTAATACTGAAGTTGTCAAAGTAATTAAAAGTAATTGAAAGTATTTGAAAAGAATTGAAAGGAATTATATAGTAAAAGACAAATACTTTTTAAATACTTTTGGGAATTTGTAGGTATTTTTGTAATGAAATCGCAAATTCAATTACTTTCCGGTATTTTAAAGTATTACTTGCCATTCCGGGAATGGGACTTTAAAATTTTAGTTCCAGTACAGGAGGCTTAGTACTGGGAATTGTCAATTCTTAAATACTCGGTATTGATAATGGTAATGATACTTAAATTTTACAGCTCTGGCACCTAGGTACAACGCCAATACTCTCAGTTGAGAAATATTCTTCTTACTTCTCCACAACTGACACAGCTTAGAGTTCTGTCCAGTGGAAAATAGAGTTTGGTACTTCTCAATACAAATTCTCCGAGTTACAGAATTCCGAGTGAAGAGTTAAGTGTCAAAAGAACTCTCATCTCCACAACTCCACAGCTCTCCGAGTTAGTGAATCCGGCCCCTGGAGGCTAAAACATTGGCAATTTGACCGGCTTTGTTTGCTGTTTAGATTTCCCGGAAGTTAAAAAACAACCAACCGTCCTTGCTTGGGTCTCCATAATTAGTCTGGGGCGACCACATTTGCCCTCAGAAAAAACTTTACCACTTTCCTTTTTAATTCTCAAAGACAGTTTGGTAGCTTACGCCAAACTGTTCCACAGTTCTTCGAAGTGTATCGCCCTTTTCTAGGCGATTTATAATATTTAATTTCAATTCTTGAAAGAATTTTTGCAGCTACAAATTTATTGAGACAGTAGTTTTCCATCAAATGCATAACAATGCACTGACATAAAAACTGCTTTTCGCAATGTTTCCAGATGGTACAAAATTGTCAGAAGAATTATTGTCTCTAATTTGTTTCATTTTTTGTTTAACCCTTTGCACTCCGTTGTCGCCGCTGCGGCGACGATGTAAGGTAAACATACAGCTCCGTTGTCGCCGCTACGGCGACATAGTAAGATAAGCTACTACTCCGTTGTCGCCGCAACGGGACATCTAAAAGAAATATTGTGTTTTTATTTAAATATATATATTTTTTACAGGTTCGAAACAAGAACCTCCATTCGATTACACTCTCTTCCCTCTTTAATTTGATACCCCACACGCTCCATTTGGACAACCTCTTGGGGGGTACATGCCCCCCCCCCCCCCAGCAAACCACAAGACAAATTTTTCTTCATATATCTTCTTCTACCGAATACCACAAATTCAACTAAAAAACTACATTTCTCGTAAAGTTATTTATTTTTATGAATTTTTAAATCACTGTATACCGTAAAATCCTGAAGTACTATTATTAACAATATTTATTTTCGTTCAGTGCTGCTATATTTTTTTGTAAAAGATATAAAGCATTATGCTTCATTCGGCATTTATATCAGAAAAATCGGTTGCTTCGTTCTCGAGATATGACTTTTTGAAAATGACGTCTCATTGTAAAATCACGAGTTTCTAACTTCTTTAGCGGGGAGGTGGGGCATGGTAAGGGAAAACAAAAAAATACGTGTCAGCTCTTTTGGTATCCTATACAAATTGTAAAAGTTTCATCCAAATCTGGCGTTTTAAGCTCACATTCAACACATACAAAAGTTCGACGACATATGGACGATTATATTCCGGAGTAGCTTGGTAGCCCATAGTAAAAATGGTTCGGAGTTGCTGATAGGTCATATTAAAAATTGTTCGGAGTGCAAAGGTTTGGATAATGTAGTTTGTTTTTATTGGAAAGAAGCCCAAATTATTAGACATAATTTTTTTCTACCAAAACCGTTATCATTGAAAAGTTTTATTCCAGTAATTTCGTTCATATTATATTGTGTGACATTTTGCAACACAATGTAGATACATATATACATCGCAAAAGATCTCTAAAATTTCCCTTCATTTTGCATTTAATTCAATTTTCAAATTATATTATGTATTTGTGTATAAATTACAAAAATTTTTAGGTACCTACACAAAAAAATCAAAGTCTGGGCAGCAAACAGTAATTTATTTAAGAAATTTGATAAACATTAAGACCTCCTCCAAATTTCTATTTCCTGAAATTCTTATTCACTGTAGTGTTAAAATTTGAACTTACATACAAATGTAATATAATTTCAAAATTTAATGAAATACAAAACGACTGGTCCAATCAAATTAGACTGCAGGCTGCAGCCGCCCAGCATCACTCGTTTCGTGTTCATCGGCAAGTCCAGAAATGGCGTGGATACGAAAAATCTCCCGAACTGTGATTTTCTTGGCCCTGTTTATGCACTGAAGCTGAAGGCTCCTGCTCCAGATTCCATGCAATTGTATTTGTAACAAGTGAAAAAGCTAGAATTGGTTTAAGACCAATTCTTATGATACCCTAAATGAATGCACGTATGAAATTTCGTATGGTCACACATTTGAGCAATTTTGATTTTTTGCATTGGTTTCTCGCATATATTTCTAGAACGGCTCGTCGGACAGAAAAAATGATTATAACCAATTTTATAGGATTTCTTATTCTGAAGACGTTTTTAGTACAATAAAAATGTCTAGGGCTGATCGTTTTCAAAGTATATGTCAAAAACATAAATTTTTATATGGCAACACCAAGAAGAGGTTGCCCGATTTAGTCCATTTTGGAAATTTTATTTCCTATTACTATGAAAACACAATGTACCAAATTTCAGCTTTCTATGTCGACGTGTTCTCAGGTAGCGTCCAAATACATCGTGGAAAACGAAATTTTTGTATGGCAACCCCCGAAGGAGTTGCCCGATTTGTGTCATTTTCGAACTTAATTTTACTTTTTTTTTAATGTCCGTGTACAATATTTCCGCTTTGTAAGTGAACGCGTTCTCGAGTTATCGTGCGCATGGACGGACGGACAGACGGACATACAAAAATCAAAATAACTTGTAATTTTATGCGGGGGTGTCCAGTCCATTTTGCTCTACATATGTACCATCATTATTTCTGTGCGTTACAAACGGAATGACAAACTTAGTATACCCTATAGATTTCATCTAGGGTATAAAAAGGTATGTACTCCATCTTGTAGATGCCGGAAGACCGTTCTAAAATGTGCAGCGATTTCTGAATATTGCCAAGGTATCGCGTGTTTGAACTCGAACAGAAATCTCGACATTGAAGATGAGAATACCATTGAGAGGAAGTTTGATGAGGAACCTTTCAACGCGCCTCACAGCCATCTTGAGTCGACGACTTCGACAATTTCAACCCCGCTGAACCACTTGCACCAGACGATTAGGCTTCAGACAATGTTACACCTAGCTCAAGAAGCTGCAAAAAACCATTTACATAACAACAGTTTCAAAAATCACGAAAAAAAATTCATCACTCGAAAACTACAAAAATTCGTAGAACATACGTGGGGATGATTTGGGTTACCCGAGGAACGGTTTACCTCCAATCTTCCGATTATCACTAATTTTTTCGGACACCCTGTATTAATCAAACCCGATGTTTTTATATTTCTGCGCTGAGATTTTATACGTAAGAATATTTGATTATTTAGGAATAAATATGGGAACTAGAATTTACTTTGAATTGTCCTGTGGGAATGTATAACATAGGCGTACCAAAAAAAGCAAAAACAAAACGGAACGCTTAAGATCAATTTTGCGACCGTGCGTCTGTCTGTCACAAACATTTTGCTCGAAAAAACGACGTGACGTATGAATTTGAAATTTGCCAGAATGTTTGATCATTATGACGCGCACATGAAATATATTTTTTTTACTATTTATTGGGGCGGGTTGGGCCCCATAGAAATGTTGTTGTTGTATCGTGTGAGATATCGTTTGATAGGGCTACTTTCAAGGATTCTAAACTTTTCAAAATTGTTGGTGACTTGGTTGTGTAGAAATATCACAAAATGTTCGAAAAAACACTGTTCCTCCTGATATTCTATAAAATAGACTAGGTTTCTATAGTTAAAATTTTTTTGTTATCAGGGTTAGTAATTAAAAAAAATGTTGTTGTGTTAATTTCTAAGACAACTCTTACTAATAAAACCAACTTATAAATTCATTCTTGTGTCCATTTGCTTGAATATTATTAAAAATTGGCAATATATTTGAAATATATAAAATATGGAACTTCCTACTTTTATAAAGTTTAAATAATTTACATATAAATATTATAAAATAAATATTTTAAAGTCGTCCAAATTTTTTCCGTTTTTTTTCTTCTCTTTAGATTAGATTAGATTCGTAGAGGGGTGTGTAGGCGTCAGCCTCGCAATCACCGCGACCTAAAAGATCTATTGTGAGTCCCCGTTGAATTTATTCCCTTTCTAGGTTCAGACTGTTAATAAAGTCTAGGATCCTTCTGGGATTGAGGTTCCGTACGTAGTTAGGTGTAGGAAAAGCATGTTCGAGATGGAGTAGTCTCCGCCTGGTCAATGCTTCGCAGTTGCAGAGCAGGTGCTCCGAGGTTTCATGAGCATCCTGGCAAAAGCAGCAGGATGAAGTCTCAGCCAAGCCCATCTTGTTAAGGTGATACCTCAAGGGGCAATGGCCTGAGAAGAGTTCTGTAATTATTTTGAGCTCTGTTTTCTTGAGAAGTAATAGTTCTTTTGTTTTTCCTCCAGAGGTGTCGATAAACTTTTTTGCCTGACGAAGTCCTTGTAGCCTTTCCCAGTATAGGGATTTTTGTTTGTTCTCCCAGTTATTTAGGGCAGCCTTGAGGTAGCACTTTGTGGTGCCACAGAATGGCTCCGGTCCGACAAAGGGAGTTTCCGCTCCTCTTTTGGCTAGGCCATCAGCAATTTCGTTGCCTTTATGGCCCTCATGTCCAGCTACCCACATGAGGATAACTTTGTTTCCTCTTGATAAATCTTTTAGGGTTTGTAGACACTCCCAGACTATCCGTGACTTGATGGTGTAGGACTTTAAGGCCTTGAGGGCAGCTTGACTGTCCGAGAGAATATTAATAGTTGAGCCATTTATGGCTCTTTTAATGCAGGTATTGGCGCATTCTTCTATGGCCAATACCTCGGCCTGGAATACGGTAAGGGTAGAGCCCAGGGCCTTTGATATATGGCATCTGGGGCCGTATACGCCCAGTCCGACTCCACTGTTCGTTTTTGAACCGTCTGTATACCACACCATCGATCCTTGTTGAAAGGACGGTTTAGTGGAACGCCATTGCTGTCGGTTTCCTAAAACCACATCGAATGGTCTTACAAAATCCACCTTGGGTGTGATTATATCAGATATTGTCGTCATTTGCTCAAAGCGTATCTGTTTTAAGATACTTAAATGACCAACCAGATTCCCTGGTTTTAACTGTTTCTCCTTTTGCAGTCTAATAGCACTGGAGATTGCTTCCTTTTTCACCTGCAGATGTAGGGGTGGAAGGTTTAGTAAGGCTTCCATGGCTGCTGTAGGACAGGTCCTCATGGCACCAGTTATTCCTAGACAGGCAAGCCGTTGTATTTTTTGAAGCAGAGCCTCAGCCTTCTTTTCATTAGTTTTTGGCCACCATGCGAGGACCGCATAGGTGACCATGGGTCTAACAACCGTGGTGTACATCCAGTACATCATTTTTGGCTTCAGACCCCATGTTCTGCCAATGAAGCGACGGCACGTGTAGAGAGATCCTATCGCTCTTTCCGTCACTCTAGACAGATGCGAATTCCAGGAAAGTTTCTTATCTAAAGTGACCCCCAGATATTTGACTTCTTCTGAAAATATCAATTCCGTGTTATCGAGAAGAGGAGCCTTTAGTGAAAGCTTTGATCTTCTCGTGAACGGAACGATAACCGTTTTGTTTGGGTTTACACTGAGGCCTTTGGTTAAGCACCAAGTGTGGACTTTTCTTCTCTTAGTTCACTTTCACTTTCAAGAATTGTATCACTTTGCAAAACAATCAGCAAGACGCCTGACAATTTTCTTCGAGTTTTAACATTTGACTTTGAACAACATGTTGGGCAAATATATGTAGAAAAATCTATTTTGTGTGACATACATAGTTAGATATGTAACATCTGTATATGGGCCCCTTTAAAGCAGAAATCTCGTTTGCTCCCTTTCAATGCGATTAAAGTGACGCTTGTAAGATGGGGACTAAAAAAGATTGGCATATTCCAAGATGGTTCGACCGAGTGCTGCAAATAAAGCCTTCGTTCCTATATCTAGGAATCATCCAATTCTTTAGCCCAGCATTTTATAAAACCCAGAATCGAGCTTGCCCTATTCAAAATATGGTCTCACTTGAATGGTGCGTTTTCTTATGCAGATATGTAGAAAACATTTCAAAAAGTGTTTTTAATACTAGAATTTGTTAGTATCCCATTGGGGATAAGATCACTGAATTCCTGAAGCGTTTTCTGGAAGATCTCAAGGCTTCTTTTCTCTATCCCAGTTCATTGCTTTTGACATAGGCATGTACACAGAGGCAAGCGCTTCACTGGTGTTCTTAAAAAGTTCTCTATGAGGTATGCTAAACGGTGGCTAAAAAATTTTTTAAGGTGACTTTTGAGAAGTTTTAATTGACTTTTTGAATAATCATTGCAGTGCCTCTTCCTAAATCTCATAAGAGGCCTTCAAGACTGCTGCCCCAGAATAGTAATAAGCAACTTGCAACTATGAGGTAAGGAACTAGGTTGGAAAAAAGTAGCAAGACATACTTCCGAAGAACTATTTCGGTAGACTACTGAGCGGTATTTATTTCAATATGTTTTATGAGTAGAGAGCGAGAAAACTTGATCCTTATTTGGAACTTGTGGGTCTCTTTTTGAAAAAGATTTCAGTTTTGATTTAACTTCAAATTACACTTCTAATCACTCTGAACTTCCCATTAAAAATGATGAGAAATTCGTTACTCTGCACAATAGTTGAAAAATCCACAGTTCAAAAATTCGTGGAAAATTAAATGAAATCAACCTTTGTTGTTGCACTTGTGCTGGAGCTCATCAAATAATTTTCTATAGAGTTTCCAAGTGATGGCTATAGAAGATCTTGAGTACTTGCGTCTTTGCTTATTATCTACTTAGATCCAAGAAAATTCTTCTAAAGGCTTTCAAATTATGGCTACGGAAGCATTGGAATTGTGCTTCCTTTAGAAGCACTGGTTTTTCGTGCCAATGGGATGAAAAAATGAGACAATATAATTAGAACAACGCAGTTAATATTTCTTTTTGTATACATAAAATCTCATTAATCTCTCCGAAGTTGGAATGACATATATGCTAGAATATTTTATTTCTATTTAAGTGTGTATATTTTTTATTCCCATTTTTAAAACGAACTACACTTATTATAATTTGTAACATTTGTGTCACATAAATAGAAGAAAACATTTAGGTTGTATGAAAAAACAATAACTCTAATGATTCTGAATACACAATATTCAAGCTTGCAAACTAAAAAATAAGTTTTACGTGGAGTAGTCAGTGCCAGAATTGTCAGGTCCAAAGTCCATTGGACTATCTCTCAACTCAATAAAAACACAGGATATTATATATGCCATCAGTCCTCCTTTTTCGAGGAAAGGCTGTTTCCCTTTTAATTGAATATGTCAGGAATCTTTTACTACCGATGGACTTCAAACTTACATACCATCCTCATCTAATTTATGCCACGATTTACGGGCTTTGCTCCCTATTCGTAAGGCTGCCATCTGTATAGTCATTAAACCAGGACAACGACATCGGAAGCCACGGAAACCCGGACATTCTTGCCAGATAATGTTTTTATGTTTTTTTTTATTTGACTTACTAATGAATTAGGTTCAAATTGTTAGTTTACAAAAATAGTAAAACAGTAAACAAAACGATGCAGATGAACAAAATTAAATCTACAGAGTTTTGCTATAAAATAAATTCATATCGAATTTAGTCAATATGAAATTGACCGAGTTTACTACCAAATCCGCAGCTCAAAAACTGAAATTTCTATGCAAAAGAGAGCGTTTCGTATCTACAGGAACCGTATACTCATCAGTACGAGTTTGTTCTTGCTGGGTGTATACGCCAAAGTGACCAAACAGCAAATCTGCCCTCATATATGCACGTAAAACAATTTTTAAGTGTGAATTATATACGAGGCGAAATACTAAGTATTTACTTGAATGCCTAACAAGATTAGCCCTCTCCGGGACTACCATGTCATAGAGAGTTTTGCTATGTGTGTAAAAGAGTTTTTTTCCACTCAATTCTCGAGTTGCGGACTTAACAGCAGACAATTACAAATATTCAACTAGAGGTCATCCAGAAATTACTTGGTTGCATTTTGGAACACAAATTTTAATAATTTTAATATTGGTAGATCTAACTCTGGCATAGGGCGAGAGGGAAAACTATATAAGTTGCCCTATTCCTTCCTATAGGAAAATGACAATACGCTCAGTCCAGTGTATATAAACCAGTGCGTCAATAAGACCATAAAAAATAAGTTAAGAGTCAATCATTACACCCAAATATAGTATTTTAATAGTCTTGGAAACAATTACACTATTGATATTTTCCCTGCAAACATTGCGGTTAAAAATCGAATCGAATTCGAAGCAAATCAATTCGACTAGGTGAAGTTAAGCTTCGAAATCGAATTCGGTCACACCGTGCTTGTGAATTGTAGAATAAGAAAACCGGAACACGATATCGAATCGTATTGACGACCCGAGAATGGTTCGCTAGCTCGTCTCTCCTTCGAAGTATGTGTTGGTAGCTTGTTTTGAATTGGATTTTTTTCTTACAGTACGATTTGGTATCGACTTCTCTTGCAAAGCGTTTTAATATCGAATAAATAAATAATAAATACTCACTATAGTAAAACTTCATTTTATACATCACTCAAGCAAATCTCAACTTAGAATGCCGGCGAAGTACAATTTCATGAATAGAAAATACTTGCTTTAACGTATTGCTCGGAAATTGACATGATATTGAAAAATTGACAAAATATTGAAAAACAATATATGACTTGTTTTCAAAAACATATGTGAATTATATAAACGAAAATATGTTTCCATTAAAAAAGCAGCATAATACCTGTTATGGTCGCATGTGAATGCACCATAAAAATTGCTAGTTACTCGGCTGACATCTACCGGTAAAAGAAGAAAACAAAACAGAGGTCAATAAAGACGAAAAAGGAGAGTTTAACACTTCCTGTCAAGAGAGTCTCGTTACATAGGGAATGGAGGACAGAAATTTTTGTACTGCAAAAAGAAGTTTTTGAAGATATATAAAAGTTGTGTGTTCAGACACAAGCGATTGCTTAATGCATTGTAAAAAGTTTGCGACAGCTAAATCCAAGAACGAGAAAATTGGCCCGTGGCGTGCTGCTCTGAGATTGCTAAATCGACACACGCATAACCTAAAAATTTACCACGCGTTTCTAGTTGTAAGGGAATCTTAGGTCAGCCTGAGGACATCAGGAAATGGATGAGCTTGTGCTTCAAGTCCCACGTTAGTGGCTGAGTCTTCGCACGTTGTGGAAAGACGAGCGTGAGCCCCGAGGGAAGGAAAAATTTGGCTGTAAATACCCCTGCTATTGAATCGAGATAACCTGACTGCTGCTGAAAACCAGCTAAAATAATAAAAAGTACGATACTTGTAATCTATCCAGAGAGGACACGTTCTCCCTGGACGCTATAAGGCGGAGCTGCGCATTCTGTTCGTGGATGACACCCCATTTTTAAACAAAAATCTCTATAGCAGCAAGCGCAGCGCCTAAAACGCGCACCCAGAGTTTATGAAACTAACGTCGTCTTACATTCATGTGCATCAGTTTTTTTGGGCAAGGGCCCACAGAGCTTATAAATATTGGAGTTGTAACAGTCTTTTTTTTCAAGAAACTCGTTATCAATGTTCACACTGAATAAGTAGTTTTGCATTCATTTGGGAATGTACTTCAGTTATTGCGAGGAGCTCAGTAGCCAAATTTCCGCATTGACATATGTATGCACCTTCTTCCTGGTAAGGCGTAGAAGTATTGGATATCACATCGGGCTTCACGACAGGCTCGCTACCAACCTATATTGATGATTTTATTGCTGATGAGAGAAGAGTAATACCATGTCGTTAGACAATTGATGAATCGTCCAAAATCGTAGCTGTATTTAGATGTAGTCCTGTATATTACAGTGTGACATTTACGTATCTAGATATAAACAAGCGAAACTGCCAAGGAGGCGCCTCTTCGAGGGAATTCCAAATAACGAAGTCTGAATGTAAGTTTTTCTTAAATATTTGTGTTTGATATTTCATTTTAAAACTCTTTTGCCATAATTTATTTAAAAACATCTGTTTATTTACTATATCATGTAGATTTCTACTTTGGAATGTTCTAAGCTAAGATTGAAATAGAGTACGTATCTATATATACATATTCACATATCCAATAACGTAGAGGCAGTCTACTAGCTACAATTATTTATTACAATACGTCGAATCAATACGTTAATATGGCGTATAACTTATACAATTTTCTCATAATGAATTGTTTTTCTATAATAGACATATGATGATATACCGCATAGCCTAGAATTACTTGTTTAATTTTCGCGTAGTGACTTATTTTGATATATTAATATAGAATATAAAATTCTGAGTATATCGGACAGCTTAGAGTTACTATGTTTAACCTCCTCATATTGAATTAGTTTGCTGTGACATAGAATGAATGTATTGGTATAGCATATAGCTTGGAAGTACTCTATTTAATTTCATTTTTTTATCTGTCGTTTGGTACCAGTGAAATCTTTATAGCGATGAGGTGCTGAGACTGAGACTTTCCCAGCTTCTCTATCACTCTCCCGAAGCCCTCTTTTGTGGTGATGGTTGACTAGGTCCGCTCCTCCTCTAAAATTTCAGGTCAGCATAGGGACTCTGAAAGTTATCTGCCCTCAGAGTCAATTGGGTGGATGGAGCAAGCAGAGGAGGCCAAACATCTGTGCCTTCCCAATGGATGTAGGTAAGTGGTGTAAAAGTCCCTTAAGGACTGAATGTGTGCTACGGCCTTTTGATTTGTAGGCACGAAAAATTTTGTATATGGCTGGTGGCAGCGGCAGATCTTCGTGGAACCTCCCGCCAATAGCCAAGGCGAGCTAGCGTGCCGCCCTGCAGTCAACGCTGTCCACCGAGTGATCTGTCAGCTTATGCTGGCAGTCTGGACTTCACGTCAACATAATTCCATAACATACCTAATGTATTGAATGCTCTCTTCCTCATATCCAAAAGAGCTAACATTTCGGGAATTTTACGTACTTTATAGGTTTTCTAGTGCCAAATACCTAAATTTATTGAATGTTCCATTGATTTGGGGAAATTAAACTGATTTTCCCTTTTTATCAGAGAAAATTACACTCATTTTTAGGGAAAAAGTGTCTTAAATTTAGGGAATAGTCCTAATATTTTTTACAGTGTATATAGCAAAAAACTCGAAGAAGCTCCGAGCTACGAGCGATGCATCTATTTCGAGTTCTCGGAAATTTCGGCATGCCTGAAAACATCGTTTTTGTTTTAAAAAAAAAATCGAATAGATTTCGACCTACGAGCGTTTACTCTATTTCGAACTCATTTCACTACGGTGGAATTTCGTCCAAAATTGTTTGCAGGGTTGTAGTTAAAAACTCTAGGGACTACTTTGTGGGAGAAAAATGAGATCCAACAATGTCAATGTCAATGTTTATGGAAACAGAACGTTCAACAACTCTGTTTAGATCCTAATACAATAATTCCACACTATCTCACTATACAACTGAGATTTTACTTATGCAGCTACGTTATATGCGTATATCAATTGCTGAGAGTTCAAAACTAGATAAGAGACATGATTTATGAACAAAATGACCAAATGGGGCCCAAGTGACAACCTTACGGTATATCAGAGTTGCTGTTATTTCGCCCGACTGTGTTCTTTCAATCATCTTAACTATCCTTATTAAAATGTCGGAAACTTGTCTTTCTTTCATTTTTCACTAAAAATTATTATTTTTGATGAACATTTTCGTGAAAAACAGTTTTTAATATATGCATGCGAAAAAATTGTCTTTCTCGAGAAAATGTAATAAATTAATTCTTCAAATTTCTAATATTTTAATATTATTTTAGTTGGAAGTATTCGCGGTTGTTGAGAGGAAATGTATTTTTTTCAGGTTTGCATCTGCAATTGTCCTGATTTGTGTTTTCGTGTACGGGAAATTCGCACCATAATTTTTTTTAACTGAAAATGCACATACGGTATAAAAAAAAGTCCCTATAGGAGGATATTCGCATCGATATAAATTTTTTCACAAAAGTTACTAATTTATTAAATTTATAACTTAGCATAAAGAAATTTTACATAATATGATTTTAGAAATCTGACAGGAAATCTGTACCTTAAGGAACGTCCATATAAACAGCGAATGTCACAGATGTAACTATTAAAAGTACGAATAAGGGCATTATAAAATTAAGCAGGGTACGAATTTGACAGATGAAATTTTTGAAAATTCGAGTGAGAATCGTCTACTTTTAACAGGGTGGGAATCGTATAGGGTAAGAGCCGGATAGTTGACTCAGTCGGTTTTGAATACACTATGTTAGGGATGTTGGAGGCGTTAGTGCTTCACTATAATTAGAAGTGACTCTGCCGTAGGGCTCTGTGCCATGTCAGCCGTCGAAGTAGGTACAAGCGTTCTGTCCGTGTGAGCAAAAATCTTCAGCAGCGAAACTTTGACGGGCGTCGAAACTATATTGGTAAGTAATTTCTATTGAAAATTTTTATTACTGATTGTGGTTTCAGTCAACTTTTTGTTTCTTTGCATGCAATCTAGTTTAAACTACACTCTTTATTACATTTTATTGTTGAATAGTTTGTATTTATTTGACAAATAAAAAAGGCAAATATCCCTATCAAAAAGGATAGTCCCCCTATTTACTTTTGCGGATAGTCGCTCTAGGGGCAACTATCTTTAACGAGCAAAGCCAGATTTTTTTCTTTTCATGTTTTTTCCAACTTACTGTGACTACAACTTGTTTTAAATAAAATAAACACTTAACTGTTTCATGCGTTCATTGTAGGTGAGCAAAATACCTCGCAAGTATAAGCGAAAACCAGATGTAGTGCCACGCCACATTAGCTGGACAGAATTCCAAAGTTTACATGCAAAAGAAACCGGTATACATTTCCTCAGAATAAACGGCTGACTGAATATTTTATTCCACGCAAGCCGCCAGGAAAGGTATTACGGATTGCAGATGATCTCTGTTCGCATTCAAGTTCTCTCGATATGCTAGAAACTGCTCGGAGCAATTATGTGATATTACTTTGTTTACTTTAAAAAATATTGTTATGCTGAGACAAACAATTTCATGCGCACCAATCCGCAAAAAAAACTGAACCGATACAATTCAGGTCAGCTAATAGCCATGGGGCGTGGATTCGAGTGGCTACTCCTGCCAATGTAATAAGTGGCTTTCGCGGCAGCGGAATCTACCCAGTTAATCCAAATGCTCTGTCTGATGCTGAATTTGCTATATCAGATATGGCAGTGCGGGAACTTGGCCAAGAACATCAGTCTAATTCTCTAAATGATCAAGGAACAGGCATTTCTGAAGAGCCTGCGTTAGGAGAGCGTGTACAACAATCTGAGTCTGATCGGGGTATTGCACTAAATCAGCGGAACGAAGTGCCACCACTAGGCTATCAAGTCCCAGGCGATGCTTGTAAATACAAATTAAACACTGTCTTAAATTAGGCTAAGCACCTATCGTTGAATCGCAGAACCAAATTCTTAAAAAAGAAACGCGATCTAAATTTTTACATCTATCATATACCGCAGAGAATGTCTAAAAGGGCTAAACAACCTGCAGAAATTTTTTTAGCTCTACTGGTGATAATAAATGCCAATGACAAAATTGATTGCCATATTGTTCTATCTTTATAATAAATTATAATAATATTTTACTAATAAGTAACTTAAAGATTGGATGCTATTTTTGATGTATTTTTATAGTTTAAAACATAAAAACTATTTCATAATGTTGATTAATTTTTTGATTAGTACTTAATACCGGAACTCAGTATATAATAAAGACTGATTAAATTAGTTTCTATCTAAAAAAAAACATAGTGAGCGTTCATCCCCGCACGAAGCAAGTATCCCCCGAAGCATTTTTAACGTTAGGCTACCGTCCGCTACAGTAGGCAACTAACCCTTTTTTTTTGAGAGGTTAAATAAAACCAATATTAATTATGTTTACAAAAATTACCTACTATAAAATATCAAAGACCTATGTTTTGATGTACACATTCCATTATTCTTACTAAGTACATACTTTTTAATAATAGAGCTTTTTCTAAAAGTGGGGCAACTATCCGGCTTTTACCCTACATGAAATTTTTGAAAGTGCTAGCAATAACCTTGTAACTTTAGTAAGGTGCAAATGTTATAGGTACAATTTTTGAAGTTCCAGTGATAGCTTTCTACTTTAAACAGTGTGTGAATATTACAGGAACAACTTTTGGAAAATCTAGTGATAGTCTTCTACTTTAAACAAGGTGTGAATCTTATACATGCAATTTTTTGAAGTGCGAGCAATAGCCTTGTACTTTAAAAAGGTTGAGAATAATACAATTACAATTTCGGATGATCAATTCATTGCTGTAACATTCGCACCTTATTTAAAGTACAAGGCTATCGCTTGCACTTCAAAAAATGCCATGTATATGATTCACATGCTGTTTAAAGTAGAAGACTATCACTCGAATTTCCAAAAATTGTACCTGCTAGCTTAGCTCTTATTCGTGCTTCTAATAATTATATCTGTTCTGTAACATTCGCACCGTGTTTGAAATGCAAAGCCATAACTCGCACCATCAAAAATTTGCCGCTGTAAAATTTGCACACGGGTTAAGTTTCTCGATTATAACTTCAACTGCTTGAACTTGAAGTTATAGCTACAATTACAAGATAACACATGAAGATATAGATTTCCTGTCGGATCTCTAAAATCATATTTTGAGATATTTCTTTACGCTAAATTAATTATATAAATTTTATAAATTGTGTATTTTGTAAAAAAAATTTATATCAATGTGAATTTCCCCCTTACTTAACCTTCTCTCTGTGCACATACATTTTAACATTAACCGTGTACAGGGGTGCAATCACACCCCATACATTTTTATTGTAAAATCTATGTGAAAAACATTGTCTGCATAAATAATAATAAAATTTTATTGATTTAAAAAACAAAATTAATTAAAATTAAAAAATATCAAAGTTAAAAAAATAGAAGAAAAAACAAAAATTTTAGGATGCATCGTCCGAATCTACATATTTCTCTTACCCTATCATCAATTTCAATCTTGATGCATTCATTACAAGCATTTTTAACATTTTTACTGTGCTTTTTACAGGTTGGTTTTTCGCAAATGTGGCAGATCAAGCTGGTCATGGTGGTGTTATAGCGAGGACATATGTAGCACCTACGTTGAGAAGATCAGGCACGTTGTAGCCGACAATCTTTGCGCTGGTTTTTAACTATTTTGGACTTGACAGCCGACTTTTCACAGCATTATCAACCAATTGCCTGGATAAATATTTTAGGATATCTGTCCGTTCTGAAGATTGCTTTTGTATATACAACTGTGGCCTTGATAGCCTATGTAAGATCAAAGTAGCAACTCCCGCCAAATCAATCATATTGAGAAAAGGAATGAATCATAAATCGTTTCAAAACGAATATCGTAACCCAAGAAATAAATAGACATTTAGACACAATAAATGTGAAACAAATCAAACAGTAGAAAAATACTAACGCAGCTGCTTACAACATCCGGATTTTAATGAAAATTTTATAACAAAACTTCGGGGTGCATATACACGCCTACACACAGTTAAACTCTCAGGTGCCTTTGTAGTTTCACTACTTCATCAATATTTACCAATTTCAATCCGTTTTTTTCTTCCAGTGTGTGAAACATATCACAGATAGCATTCCTGGAAGGATTTTGTTAAGTCTTGATCAATTAATATTTTATTTACGTTTTTAACAGGCTGGGGTGGATTTGCACTCCTGTACACAGAGAGAAGGTTAATGGAGCACAATTATATAATACATAACAATTTCGTTTTGTCGAATGATCACATCGATGGGGAATTGAGATTGAAAAAAAAGGAAAAGTATTTAAAATTCCGTTTAAAAGAAGAAAAGTTATTGTAAAATAACTCGTGAAAATAAAAAGAAGAAGTAAAAACAAAAAACAAGCTGTGGAGGAGAGATTTGGATGACTAGTTTTTTCCTGGACAGAATGTATATTTTCATTTTGTAATTTATTCAACTTTATTGTTATTTGTCTGGTTTTATATTGTATCCTTGTAATAATAAGGAGTTTCTTAATATCTTTGGTTGCACAAAAAGAAGGAAAAACCACTTGGCGCCTAGTAGTTTTTTTACTCCCCACCATTATCGACCCCGGTCAGCCCATCTAGACTAAACGACCATGTCCCTAGGGCATCATAACAATCGATTCAGCTACGATAAAACCATTAAGCTGAGAAATAGTAATTAAATTCTGCTGGCTTTTATGATAATTTCATCCATCAAACAGGCTCCGTCCTTTAAAAAAAACGAGATTTGGTCACTGAATGAACCAATGTGTTTATGTACAGAAATATGATCGATGTTATTGGAAGCATTACTTCAAACTTCATAGTCTTATATGTCTCGTTTGTTTTGTGTACACTTTCCTAAAGCTTAATCAAATGCAATTTACAATTATAGCATTCCTTTCTCACGTATTGCTGACATCTTATTCATTTAAAGAGTTTGTGATTTTGCTTAAGCTTTTTTAAGTTGTTGTCAATTAGGATATTTATATTTCAAGTGATCCCTGCCTTCAGTTAATTTATTAAAACAAGAGCAAAAATACACCAGATACAGATAGCGTTTTGATTGGTTACATGAAAATTGATTTCTTCACATTGTCTCCGAAAATTTCCTTTGCCTTATGATTTTTCTAAGCATTTAGGGATTAGTAATTCGTAGAATTTCACATTTTTGTTTTCTGAAGTGCATTTATAATCACAGTAATCAGATTTGTGTTATTTCAAGAGAAGTTCTTGAAGAGTAAAGATCAAACTGAAAAGTATTTCATAGTGATTTTTCTGAAGTTCTTTATTAATAAAATAAATAAAAAACGAGTTTTCAAACAAAACTGAGGCCAAGCCGCATGAAAAAGTAGAAAATAAACTTTCTTCACACACAGAGGTGGACTCAGATTTTTTGATTGGGACATTTCTCTTGAATATTCTTTCTCTTCATGAATCAAATCACTTATTACCTCTGATTGATTATACTGAAATATATCGGTGATTGTCATTTTTTCCACTCAATTCTGGAGCTGCAGACTTAGCAGCAAACTAAGTCAATTTCAATTGACTTACTTCGCTATGATTTTTCATAGCAAAACTCTCTATGAAATGCTAGTCCTGCATAGGGCTAAATCTTACTAGGCATTTAAGTAAATACGTTGTATTTCGCCTCATATAATTCACACTTAAAATTTATTTTAAGTCTATATATGAGGTCAGCTTGGCTGTTTGCTTTGGCATTTACAAAAAAAAAAAAAAATAATTATACATATGTAAACAATGATAATAACCAAAAGTGTACAAACAATAATAATAAAAAGAAAAGTAACTTTAACTAAGCTGATCTCTTCATTGACTTTTTGAAAGATGATAATCAGTGCAATCAAACTGGTTGTTAAAGAGACGAGACATTGATTAAATCGGCTCGTGAAAACCATAGTACTATGATGAGGAACGACGAAGAAGTCGTGGTTCCTCAAGGAGCGCACAGGAAGAAAGTATTTAAGAGCTCAGGAGAATTTATTGCTCCCTGTATACACTGAAACGCAAAAACAACTCTGGAAGCTTTTCGCCTATTTTCAAGAGAATCCAAGGGAAAGAGTTATCCCAATGAAGTTCACGCAGGGCAAAACGAACGAATCTCCGCTGCACAGCCTCAATACGATTTATGTATACAGCATAAAAAGGAGACCAGACCGGACTGGCAAACTCCCAAATAGGTCTAACGAATGTGCAGTAAAGGACCTTCATTATGAATGGACCATTAAACTACTTTTACCATCTCTTTACAAACCCCAGAGTAGCATTAGCCCTGGCAACGATTGTATTAATATGATCCTCGAAGGAAAGACGTGTATTAAGGAAGACACCCAAGTCCTTGGTTTTGTCAAGTCTAGTCAATAAGCATCCATCTAAAGTATAACTGAAGTTTAATGGCCTCCTTTTGCGAGAAAAGGACATAGCAGTACATTTGTTGATGTTAAGAGGAAGACAGTTAATAGCACACCATTTATGAATGGTGCCTAAGTCCAAATTTAGAGTTCCACACTCGTTTTCATTAGAAACAATGCGAAAGATTTTGGCATCGTCAGCATAGCAAAGTATTCTTGAATTAGTCAAAATCAGAGATACG
Organism: Dioctria linearis; assembly: GCA_963930735.1. NCBI lineage: Eukaryota > Metazoa > Arthropoda > Insecta > Diptera > Asilidae > Dioctria > Dioctria linearis. The sequence goes on along the minus strand of OZ005743.1, from coordinate 122,415,615 downwards.
TCATTAATGAAAATAATAAAAATAAGTGGTCCGTGATGGGTACCTTGAGGAACACAAGAAGTGGCTGCGTACGATCCGATAAATAAGAATGAAGCCAATTGACAAACACAGAAGGAAATCCAAGAAGAGTAAACTCATGAATCAAGATTTTATGATTGAATCGGTCAACACCTTTACTAAAATCCGTGAAAATGCAATCAACTTGCTTTCCGCTTTCAATTGCAGAAATGCAGAAATTAGTAAACTCTAACAAATTAGTCGTAGTAGATTTACCTTTCAAAAAGCCATGCTGAAAAGAACGCAGAAAAGGCTTACAATGGAACGACAAAATATCGCAAACCATGGCTTCAAATATCTTACCAATACAAAATAAATTAGCGACGGGTCTGTAGTTAGAAATGTCGCACTTATTACCCTTCTTGTGAAAAGGAATAATCAAAGAAAGCTTCCACTGTTTAGGAAAAACACCACAGGTTGACGATAAATTAAATAAATAACACAAAACAGAAACGATGGACGTAGCACAATGTTTTATGAGCCTGGAAGGAACGCCATCCAGACCAATAGAAAAACTATCAGCTATGCTTGAAATGTACTTGAAGACAGACGCTTCATCGAACAACAGGTCTTTAGGTTGAAGAGAAGTCGTCGGAACCTTCGTCAAATGGATAAAATCGTTAGAACTAATATCACAGTGGTTATCACAGAAGGCAGTTTTAAAGAAGTCACCAAGAAGATTGGAAGTCTCCAAGGTATCAACACTATCTATATTTCCAAGACGCAACGATGAAGGTTATCCATCACAGTTGCGCTTAGAGTTCACAAACTTCCAAAATTGCTTAGGTTCCGTACGCAAGGCCGACCTCATTCTATGTATATAATCATTATAAGAATCAGTCAAGTACGATATGTACTGAATGCGCAAATTAGAATAAGTTACGAATCAGCATCGCTCTTTGAGGAACAGAACCTCCTCTAAGCTTTATTCCACAAATTTTTAAGATGCTTCAAAGAGCCATTGATCCACGGTTGACAATGCGAAGTACGATTCGAACTAACAAGCGGTACACAGTGAGTAAAACAAAGAAATAGGATGTGATATAACGAGCTCACAGCTTTATCAATGTCACGTTCACCCAGAACACTGGTCCAGTCGCAAGCGGATAGCCATTCATTCATTTTATTAATATTAGCTTTTTTGATGTTATAACAATACTCGTAGTTACTAGAAGCATTAGATGATGAAGTTACAGGATCAAAAAACAAAACTATATGAAGTGCCGGATGATGACCTGTTTTAGGAACCATAGGAGTTAAGCAACGCTTAACTAGAGTACCTTTCAGATTGGACGAAAATACCAGGTCCAGAGATTTTCCAGAGTCATTAGTCACACCGCTAGACTGCATTAGGCCTGAAAAAATAATGTTGTCAATAAAAGATATGGCATGTTGAAGGGCCCCCAAAAATAGGGTAGCAAGCGCTCATCGTCCAGAGAGTGTACCCAACTCACATTAAGGAGGATAAAATAACCAAAACGCAACAATTCATCGGCAGGCACCGGAACATCAGTAAGTAACTTCATGAACCCAACAAATCAAATATTTAAGCAAATGGCCATGGAGGGATATAAAGCAATAATATACGGTTTTGTGTGAAAGCCTGAGAGCCACACAAATAAACTCCAGATCACCGGAATCAACAAAGTCGACTAAGAGGCATGGAAGGTGGCGACGAACAGCGCAAAGTACTCCACCTCCAACAGGAGCATCCAGAGACAAACGATGGCGGTCACGGCGAAACAACAAGAACTCGGGACCAAAAAGCTATTCATCAGCGATCTTCCCTCATAGCCATGTCTCGATCAAGCAGACCACGTCGAAACAGGAATTCGTCGAACTTGTAAAAAGTCGAGTCGTTTTAGAGCGAAGACCAGTTACGTTGGCGTAGTAGACGAAGATTTCGCTAACAAGTTTTTTGCCATAATAGAAGATCGGGAACGTCCCTTAGGAACAAATTCACGCACAATGGAATTGCAGGGCCATATGTCAGGAGAAAGCACCGCCTGAAACAGATTTTCCGGAACTAAAATCCTGAAGGACGCAGAAAATGAGCGTTTCTCGTGAGCATGTCGAGTAGATAACTTTTTGCAGGCAATCAAAGAGCTCGGAGTGCCGACACTTGATGAAATGTGTTTAATAATTTCGTATCATTCAAAAACACATTTAGGAAGCCTGGCTGGCCGCATCTCCTACTGCAGGCGAGGTATCATTGGTGGGGGCACTATCTGAGACGAAGCAACAGATTCTAATTTCTGAGTGATGATGATGAGAATAGCGAAGCAGGTCAAATGTTAACATTACGCAGTTTACATTAAAACGGTTTATAGACACTGGGAACTATGCTTCTAAGTACGTTTATGCCGGAATCGTGACGTCAAGATCTTCAAATGATACGAGAACTGGCTAAAATCCGCTAAAAAAACCTGCTCAGTTCCCTGATGATCCCTCAAAGAGTTTTATTGAAATGATATGAAAAGAGCTAATTCAGCAGTTTTAAAAGGTTGCATGATCAGAAAAAAACAGTGAGTTTTAGAGAAGATAAAGAGAAAACGGTTGGAATGAACTCGGGAGCATAAGAACTGGACTGACGAGGATCGGGTTAGTTTGGTTTGATGAATCTTATTTTGAGGTTGGTTTTCATATATTTTTTTCTTTTAAAAAATAGCCGAAAATAATTTGAAATCATCCTGGGGCTTAGAAAAAGCGAAAACAAAGCTTCAGGAAATTTAACAATATTATTACAGATTTTCGGGACTTCTGACATGACGTTCGTTCGAAGGAGAATTAGAGAGGTGTATAATCCTGATTACTCCCTGCTATATTTCTCGTTCCACAAAGAATTGCCTTTCAAGACAGAAAGTCCGAGTTTTGAACTAGCTTGCTCAGCCTCCCGAAATGTAGAAAATTAGTGTGTTCTATGTACAAAAATGAGTCTTGGCTGTTAAAAAATCGAAAAAGAAACAACAAAGTATTAAAATTTAGAAATATATTTTTATTAAAACTGTTTTTATTATTATTTATTTTTTATTTCTTACTTTCATAAGCTCTTGAGCTATCCAAATTTAGTAGCCGTACTTTATACTTCGGACAAACTTCGGCCAAGGGGTTGTAAAAAGATAAGGCTTTCATGATCGCGCTTGCGTACGTCTGTCTGTCATAAACTTTTTATAGAAAACCGACGTGACGTAAGAATCTTAAATTTGGTAGAATGTTAGACTTTTGTGACACACACATATTTTGACAGTCGCAGATTACGAAATATTTTTTTTAATGGTGGTGAGTTGGTTTCCTCAAAAAAAAATTGTTTGTATCGTGTGAATATTGTTTGAAAGGGCTACTTCAAGGATTGCAAAACTCTTTTCCAAAATTGTGGGTGACTTAGTTATAAAGGTATAGCCCAAAATGTGCGATCCCTGATCTTCTAGGTTTCTAAAATTAAAATTTACCTATTTTTTATTAGGGTTAGTGTAGGTATTGAATTAGAAATATCTAACAGAAAAACGGCCGCTTTCCGTCAATCTCATATAGTTGCCTGAAAAGCTTTTTTTTTGTTAATTTCTCAGATAACTCTTAGTAATAAACAAGTGAAAAAGCTAGAATTGGTCTAAGACCAATTCTTATGATACCCTAGATGAATGCACGTATGAAATTTCGTATGGTTACCCATTTGAGCAATTTTGATTTTTTGCATTGGTTTCTCGCTTATATTTCTAGAACGGCTCGTCGGACAGAAAAAATGATTATAACCGATTTTATAGGATTTCTTATTCTGAAGAAGTTTTTAGTACAATAAAAATGTCTAGGACTGATAGTTTTCAAAGTATATGTAAAAAAAATTTCATATGGCAACACCAAGAATAGGTCGCCCGATTTAGTCCATTTTTGATATTTTATTTGCTATTACTATGAAAACACAATGTGCCAAATTTCAGCTTTCTATGCCGACGTGTTCTTAGGTAGCGTCCAAATATTTCGTGAAAAACTACATTTTTGTATGGCAACCACACGAAGGGGTTGCCCGATTTGTCTCATTTTCGAACTTAATTTTACTTTTTTTTTTAATGTCCGTGTACAAAATTTCAGCTTTCTAAGTGAACGCGTTCTCGAGTTATCGTGCGCACGGATGGACGGACGGACGGACGGACAGACGGACATGCAAAAATCATAAAATCTTTTGATTTTATGCGGGGGTGTCCAATCCATTTTGCTCTACCATCATTATTTCTGTGCGTTACAAATGGATTGGCAAACTTAGTATTATAGATTTCATCTAGGGTATAAAAACCAGCTATTTTTATACCCTAGATGAAATCTATAGGGTATACTAAGTTTGTCATTCCGTTTGTAACATCTCGAAATAATGATGGTAAAGCAAAATGGATTGGACACCCATTCATAATATTAAAAGTTATTTTGATTTTTGCATGTCCGTCCATCCGTCCGTCCGTGCGCACGATAACTCGAGAACGCGTATACTTAGAGAGCTGAAAAGTAAAATTAAGTTCTAAAATGAGACAAATCGGACAATTCCTTCGTAGGGTTGCCATATAAAAATTTCGTTTTCCGCTATATATTTGGACACTGCCTGAGAACGCGTCGACGTAAAGATCTGAAACTTCATACATGATGTTTTACTACATTAGCAAATAAAATGTCAAAAATGGACTAAATCGGGCAACTCCTTCTTGGTGTTGCCATATAAAAATTTAGGTTTTTTACGTATACTTTGAAAACGATCAGTCCAAGACATTTTTATTGTACTAAAAACTTCTGCAGAATATGAAGTCCTATAAAATTGGTTATAATATTTTTTCTGTGCGACCAACCGTTCTAGAAATATATGCGAAAAACAACTTCAAAATCAAACTTGAATAGATCAGTGACCATACGAAATTTAATGGCATTCATCTAGGGTATCATAAGAATTGGTCTTAGACCAATTCTAGCTTTTTTACTTGGTTAAGATAACTTTACCGTCAGTCTGCTTGAATGTTATTGAAATTTTATAATACATGCCTACTTATGATAATAATAATGAATGAGAATAAAACGAGGAAAAAAACGCCGAAAATCACGTTTCTTATATGGGGGCGCCCTTTAATTTTATTTTATTTTTATTATTTGTTGTTATAGCGCCAATATAAATACACAATATGTGAAAATTTCAACTATCTACCTATTACGGTTCATGAGATACAACCTGGTGATGGACGGACAGCGAAGCCTTAGTAATAGGGTTCCCGTTGTTACCCTTTGAGTACGGAACCCTAAAAATGTGCTACTCTGCAGATTTGATGTTAAACATAATTGAGCTTGAAGGAGATAGACGTATATTTTAACCAAAATTTGGGTCATTTTTGACTATGGGAATGAGATAGGATGGCTCAGTCCATTCTTAGATATTATATGTCAGTGCTAATCAGGGTGACCAGACGTGACCGTTTTCCGGGGACAGTCCCCGAATCACAAAACTTGTCCTGGGAAAAAATATTGTCCCCGGGCATCGGTACTGTCCCCGAAAATAACTGCTTAAATTACTTACATCACATTTTTTAGTAATTTTTTAAAAAAGCTCGACGGAACGTACACGGCTAGAAATTTTGGTATAATTCACGAATTTTTTTATTCCAAAAAATTTAATAAATTTTTTATACCTACTATAATTGGTATAAACCCTTATACTTGCATTTGGAAATATAAAAGGATATATCCGAATTTTTTTACAAAATTTATAGAAAATAACTATATTTACTGCTATTATAAGAGAGTGGCATAATTTTTATAGGAATTCATATAAAAATAATACGACAGGCATATAAAATCTATACTGAGCTATATATTGCCAGTCTGGGCCAGATAGAGAGGAGGCCATGAGGGCCATATGGCACGGACCCCAAGCCCACGGAGGGCCCCCTAAATCCTTGGTAAATGCAAGTGAAATAAAAATATATTTTTGTAGGTATATGATATAGATACTAATATTAATACTAATAAAAAAAGTTTATGCGTGTTGGTGCAGTTTTCGGTCTCGATTGTATATGTATATTGTAGCATTTGATAGATTTTTCATTCGATTTCTTTCATTCTTATAGTTCCTATTTTTCTGTCCTTCTCTTAGCAGCAGTCCACAGAGATGGGAAATTTTAAAGAAAAATTTAACTGCTTCACTTCATGCTACATCAAACACAAAATGGTATCCAAGACTCGATGCAGTTAAACCTGTTGCAAAATATTTGACGAAAATAAGATCTGCTGTAGATGTGGCAGAATTGTTGAAACTTCAATCACTTGTGCGTACTGAATTGCAGTCTATTTGTCAATATTTGGGTACATTCGAATGTGTCATTTTTTCAACAATATGGCTTCAAATTATGACATTATTGCACAAAACAAACTTATTAATTGAATTTCGTAACGCGACTCTGGACGATGAGTTGAATAGTATAGATAATCTTATTTTAAAAATTCAGGAAGTACGTGAAGAATGGAACAAAATACTTTCAAAATCAAGAGATTCCAGAAAATTCAAAAATTCTGCCAGAGTTTCAAATAACATGCAGTATTAAAACACAATTCGACGCCGAAAAGCATTATAGAACAAACGTTTTCTTTTTCATTATTGATTCGATTATATCTGGATTAACAATGCGTTTTGAATCCTTGGTGAAAGCTGTAATTTAAATGAGGAGGAAACAAAAACCTCAACGCATATATTACAACAGAAATATTCAAAAGAAATTTCATATAAAATATGCGACGAATTGATTTTTATGACGCAGATTTACACAACCAACTTTAATTCAGAATTAACTCCATTAAATTTGCTACAGAACATACTAGAAACAAGTTTAATTGAATTTCTTCCCAATTTGTTTGTAGCACTTAGAATATTTTTGAGCCTACCAGCTTCTGTTCCTTCCGCAGAAAGAAGCTTTAGCGTTTTAAAAAAAGTGAAGAATTTTAACGGATCAACAATGTCTCAAGACTCTCTTCATATAAATTCTGACATTGCGCGGACAATGGACTTTTCAACGATTATAAAGGAATTCTCAGAAAAAAAGCTCGAAAGGCATTTTTAAAGTAATTTATTTCCTTTTATTCCTCAGTCCAGTTATTAAGGCAGTACCTACCTACATTTTCAAATTTTGCACTAATATATTTTTGAAAAATTTTGCTTCAAATAAGGTTTAAAGATTTATTTAAATAAAATTCATAAATAAGAAAAACAAAAAAACTTTTTTATGTTTTATTTATTTGGTTGACATATTTTTATGATTTTCAGACGGAGGGGGCCCCATATTTCTGGTTGGGCGGGGTCCCCCATATCCTCTCTAAGGCGCTGTTACCAGTCTAGTTATACCATTTTAAGATAAATGTATTTTTGTTTATACTTTCTTTTATATAATCGATGTTACCGATATATCAATTCCCAGCTATATTTTGTACTGAAGTCGGTGTACCACTTGCATCTGAAATTGTGTAACTAATATGTATATAAACACTATGACAAAACTAACTGTAATTTGTATCTAGAAAACTATCAAGCCCAACAATGCAAAAAGAGAATGCACATGTATTCACTAGATGGTTTTTCTTATTGTTCTATCGGAGTGAATGCTGAAAAATATTGTGTCTAGTTTTCATTTGGTAGTTGAACAGAGTAGAGTGCATAATTAGTGAGTGTCATAATGTATTCCGGGATTTTTTTCCAAATGGAATATAACGATAAATGTAAAAAATATGTTTGTTAAATTCTTCGCACTATGAATGTTTTTGAAATTTCCTCTCACAGACTGGGTTCCTACAACGCTTTCAATAATTTATTAAAATTACTACTGAGCCGTGTGACAGATGAAAAAGCACTTTATCGTTTTCTTATTTTTGAAAAAGTAATCAATTTAATAGAAACTTAGTTAAAATATATATTTAAGCTTGAAATATTCAGCCAGGACTCACAAAAAGTGAACTTTTAGCTGGATCGGGCCAAAAAGCACCCTAAATTATAGTAACTGAGGACTGTAAGTCGGATATATCTCAATATTTCATAGTCCTCGACAGCCACCTTATACCACTGCTTAAATTTCTGGAAAGTTTCAACTTTGTCTATAAGCTTCATTTCCTATTCAATATTAAGGAAGGGCAACAAAATGTATGTATTAACGAAAAATGTATTTTGAAAATGAAAATAAACTTTTCTTTAATCCTTGATTCCTCTTTTTTTGTATATATTTTATGCTGCAATTATATACATCACTTTTATGCAAGGTTTGTATAAAATGTATAAATCAAAAATATAAATATGTGTATTCCTTCTCTCATATAGGTTAGAGTGGCGGCCATCGCAACCCCTGCGATCAGCCTCACTTAGACCATTTGCGGTCTTTTTTGGTAAGGGCTCTCTCATATAAGATTGCAAATAAATCGTATACATTCTTCTATACTATTGTATTATAATTCGTATAAGAGATTTAGAATAAAGTTTTATAGGATCTAAGTATATAAGAGTTATACGAATTTTTGAGTGAACCTATATACCACGATATACAGAGTAACAAGGTATGATTGTCCGCGCTGTCAAGTGCGTGTGACGTCACACGAATCGACTCTTAAAATGGCAAAAATAAATTGATAATATTTATGTAAATTTATTCCACTGGATCCATTGAAAATGCTTTAATAAATATAATATGAGTTACTTACCATAAATATACATTGAATTTGGTAGTTTAAACCTCATTTCAGGGAAATAAGTTCGGATCAAAACAAAGTGCCAGGAAAGTTTTATCAATAAAAAATGCAAAATAAGACTGAAATACTTGTGATTTGCACTCCTAATTGATTATTTAAGATCTTTTTATTATTTCTATAGTGAAATTAGTTAGTGGTAATCGTAATTTTCTCAAATAGAAGGCAAATTTGCAATGCATCATAACGAACTGTAAAAAGTGGGGTTAGTGGCAAATTAAAATGTGGAATACAATTCTAATAATGTTCCTTCAATTTATCTTTCTATTTAGAAGGTAAAATGGTACCCAATTTAAGATTTTAAATGGATCCAGTTGAATAAATTTACATAAATATTAACCTTAATATTTTTCACTTTTTAAGACATGCGTCATGCGAATCGATTAACAGAGAAAATGGCGAATCTATGGTGCCGGTTAGTCATACCTTGTTAGTATGTATACCATGCTTGAAAACTTACAAAGTTTATACCAAAACCTCTAACCGTGTACACATTCCGAATTTTTGCAATGATGAATTTGGAACACAAGGTGTGAGTGAACGCAATCTAATTTGATGAATATTGAGGGAAGTGAACACTCCCTTGAAATTTATTTTTTTAATGACATTTATTTGACAGTTCACTTTCAATATTTGTATTGTGTTAACCCACTGACATGTATATAAATGGACTGCTCGTTGAACCAAAAATGCATGAAAGCAAATGGCACAACTATCATATCCCTGTCTCTTTCCGTGAGAGAATACTTTCACACTGAACTGTAAAGGTGAAGATACACGGCGAGAGACTTTTGGTCTCCAGTCTCCGGTTTACAGAGACTAAAATCTCGCAAATGTTTACACGGCAGGAGACTTTTATCTCCGGAGACCACTGACATATATAATATGGACTGACTACGTTAATGGCAATGCACTGCAAAAAGTGGGCTCACTTTTATATTGTTGACTCTTTCGGTCTAAGCACCAAGTACCAACTGAGGAGAACTGTAAACAACAGATAAATATATGGGTCCGTCGAAATAAATGTTTTTAAATTAATTATTTAGGGCTATTACTGATTAAATTGTTTTACAAAAGGCAATATATTCATAAGATATGAAACAGAAGTTAGAAACGTTTTATTATAATCACTTTTCGAGCTGCGCGCTTATTTTTTCAACTTCCCGCCAATGATTTTTTCAATGTTGGCAGCGGCGTAAGAACTTTTATTGGCACAAGCAATTGAGCCCACATGAAATAGAAAGTTAAGCAGTCCATATTATATATGTCAGTGCCGGAGACCAACAAATTAGGTCTCCGGAGACCATAATAAAAAAAGTCTCTAGAGACACGTCTCCGAAGTGGATACACGAGATTTATGTTTGGTCTCTGCATTAGATCTCCAGAGATCTGTCATCTGTGTTAATTGTTTTTTCAGTGCTGATATCTGCAGCGTTAAAAGTGCATTATTTTTACTAACTTATGTATATGTTCCGCATACCGAGATCTGCAATTGGTAAAATCACACCTGAAGTATATGCTGCTATATTTATTGCATTAAAGGAAGAATACCTTGAGGTAATTAATTATTTGAATAAAACAAATCGACATGAAAAATAATTAAATCCATTTTATTTTATTTTAATATAATAGAACATTAAAATCTATTGCGAAAATGATGAATTCTGAAGCAACCTGCAGTTTCGGTTTTTGAATTCGTTGCTTTCGTGCTGCCACAATATTGGGCGCTCTTCAACTAATTGCAGCATAATTTTAGTTTTTTCTGTTGTCCACTCCATTTACTATAATATATTAAATAAAAATTAACAAAAGAATTTCTTTGTAACAATTTGTCAAACTCACTCCACTTTATTCCTTTTCCTTTCCGCGTAGTCCAACACTTAACTGGCAAGTGAAAAAACACACAAATAGTCTCCGGAGACCTGGAGACGAGAAATGAACAAACTCCGGAGACCGGAGACTGAGCCTGGAGACCTGCTTGTTTTAAAATACACGACGGGAGACCGGAGAAGAAAAAAGTCTCTAGAGACTAGGTCTCTTTAGAGATTTTTTGCATCTCCGAAGTGTATACACGGGTCTCTGGGTCTCCAGAGACCAAATAATTGGTCTCTGGAGACCAAAGTCTCTCGCCGTGTAGCTGCACCTTAACGATTGGGATCGAGAAATTGCTTGAGGTTCAGCGGTATTTCCAACCAAAACAGCCTTGTAAAAAACACTTCCTTCGACTCATAATTAACATTTAACAATACAAATACTTAGTCATAAATACTTTTGTGGTGAATTTGGTTAATCCCACTGACATACATATAAGTAAATTCCCAAATAATTTACATATAGTAAACATAGCGCCAGTTTCCGACAGTTGATAGTATTGAAACTGGTGCCACATGAAACAGGAATCAGTCAGTCCATTTATATACATGTCAGTGTGTTAACCTCAAAAGTATCTCAACAGCCGTGTGGGGTGCTACATCATCACAAAAATTTAATTAAAAACAAAGGAATTTAAAAAAAAAACTATAATAATTTCACTGTAATCAAAATAAGTGATAAATTGTTAAATTTGCTAGCTTTTCTTATTGATATGGAAAATGATAAACCCAAGCAGAAGTGAAAGTCTGTTCTAACAAACGTATTGGCACACAGCTTTCCATATTTACAGCCTGGAAAAAGTTATCTCGTTCATCAGTTTATTGTACAATTTGCAGTAGCACATTTCCTATTTGTTAGTGGAGGAAGATCTTCTATTCTAGAGCATGAAGAGACTAAAAACAGAAAATAGCTTTAGCAGCACTGGCAACATAAAACTATGTCCCAATTTGCTTCAAAAAAATTTAACCAATATCTATACAAATATATCCTCCGTTAAAGTCGTTCTTTTTATCAGAAGATCACTGCCATGAAGCAGTAAAAAAAATTGTTGACGATCCAACCACAGAACTCTGGCTTTTACATATTCATGCAAATTTATGCTTAATTTAAGATTCAATTAGAACACTTGAGAGTGATGATAGAAATATGATTGAGTCAACTAACGTAGAATATGATCTACAATGAAAATTGGTGTACCGAAAAATACATAATTTCTTGCCTGCTTTGATGAAACTCTTACTAAGGAAACTGGAAGAAAAATCACATCTTCATACTTTAATATCTTAAATTTATTTTATGAGAGTGCAGTTGAGTACCTACATCACAGCGTGGAGTACACATACAGATGATCTCCGTTCCTTAAATCTTTTATTGCTAAAAACAATCCCAAACAGTGCAGAACTTAATGCAGGAATTCTAATATTGAAAGCAAAATGTACAAACTTTATTAAAAATGAGGATAATTTCTTTGATGAAATTACATATTTTTTTATTTGAACACCTTTCATATAAAACGGATGAATTTTCCAACTTGTCAATTGAAAAATGGATTGCTAAATTTTATTATTTTAAAAATCAATTAATTAATACCTACCATACAAAAATCTTTTTAATTTAATTATTTTAATTCTTAGCTTGCCGTGGTGCAACACAGCTATTGAAAGAATTTTTTCCGCATTCAATTTGTGTTGGAATAATGTAAAGTCACGTACATAGGTATTAAGGTAGAAAGTTTAAAAAGTTTAATTGAAACAAAAACAAATTTTCGTATGAGCTGCAAAGATTTTTCTAAAAAACTATCTAACAATGAATACATCTTTAAAAAAAACATTCTTCGTTTGAATATAATAACACAAAATCTAAAAATTATTTTTTGTTGCTTTTATTTTTTATTAATTGTTGAAATACGTGTAAGAAGTTCTGTTTGGTTTTAATATATATTATATAAACTATATGTCTTGTTTTGTAATTTTTTCTTATTTAAAATCAAATAAAAACTGAGAAAAAGGTATTTTAAATTATGTGCCCGGATTCAGCAAAAAAAATGTGGTCAGTCTACGTTACCGCCACTATGCCACTACCACTGCGTGTAAACGTAGAATATAATTTAATTGTACCTAACCACAATCAAATTTTGTAGAATATTCCCAAAAGCATTATCTATGCCTTCCGTTAACACTTATGCTATTCGTCCTATAATTCACATTGTAAGAAAGATAGAATTAAATCTGGTCTCACTTTTAACAAAATTGGTATGCTGCTTCCAAAACAAAAGTCTCTAGGACCTACATTCCTTTCAAATCTAACGACTACAAAAATTCAGCTCATAAATACAATTAAACTAAAATCATTTCCCGAACATTCTTACAATTATCCTTCACAACTTTCAACAATATTGCAGTTTCGAGGAACAAAATGTTTATAATTTAACGGCACACCTTGTGCAAATTCTCCATTTTTCAATTTGAAAACTCACTGAACCAGAGAGCAACAAGATTAATCCATGTTGGGGTACGTACCACCAAAAACCATTTGTTAACAACGCCACTGCCGCCGGGCCCACCCCTCATCACTGCTAGCTGAGACCTACTCCTAACATTATCATCCCTCACGGGCATGCAGTTTAGCTTGAGCGAAAAAATAAAATTGTTAAGGGGAAAAAATGCGAAATATTGTACAACCCCGCCGCATTCACTGCCAATCACTTCGGTTTATTTTTCAGCAAAATTATTATTTCGCTTGAAATGGAAACCTGATGAGAAACACTTTTGAAATCGGAATACAAGTTGTTGGTCCAAATTCAATCGTCCCAGGGGCACAGGGCTATTAAATTTGATCCCATCAGCTACAGTGCAATGTGCGTGCATACATACATACATATGTGTATGGGTTAAACAATAGGGGGTTGCTTACATACCGTACGTACGCGAAATATTTTATTTTCAATCAAGTAACGAGGGGTTCACAATTTCCGATTCGCTAAAAATTTACCCTTTCCTGAAATTTTCCTTAATATTTCCTCCTAGAGTAAGCGAAGTAACGTAGCATAGCATCGTAGTAGACTGCCCGGACCGGAGAGGTCACACTTAGGCAGCTCATTGCGGCGACGAGCCAATGCTTGAAGCATTAACTATGACGATCAGGGGGTGCGGCATTTTTCGATCAAATTCACCACGCAGCACCGCGCGATACATCTATCCTGAAAGAGTCTCATGACTCTTGCGTTTCTTTAGCCTAGGAAAGGTAAGGTAATGGCGTATCAATAACGTAATAACGAAGTGGTATTAGTTAGTACCTATACCCTCGAGCTTCCAAAAGCTGTACACGCTGTGCTGTGCTGGCAATTCAGTTTTCTTTTTTATATCCGGCTGCTGTAGCAGAAGTACAAAAGTGAATCGCAGAAAGGGAGTACATGATTTTCCTGCTGTTTTTCAATATATTCCTTTTTTTTCGAAACAGCAACGTCAGAGTTTGTCTTCTTTCCTGACTAACTTTAGATTGAGCGAGGGGACTCCATTCTGTAAGTGTAGATATTTATTTGATTCTTAATTAGATTCTTTGGATTGTTTTTGATATAAGCACTTTTTAATTAATCAGCTTTCAATTTGACAGCCACAGAAGAATAACACAGTTAACGGGGACAATTATCTACTTTATCTAAAAGTGCAGCTTTTAGACTTATACTTATATGTAGTATTAAAAAAATTATCATTTAAGCAGGCTAAAAGGCGATCTGGGTTGGCGAGCGTGTACTAATTAACTAAATAAAACTCTTCCTACCAGGCAATGCAAAAACTACTGTTGACCTTGAAATGGTCAGCATTATTATATAAGAATGACAAAACCACAAAACTTAAAAATGAAAGCAATATTATTTGCCAGTCGTCGGTAGAAAACAACAAAACTGTCAGGGGCCAAATGAACAAAAGCTGGTTAACTACACTGGTAGCCCAAATTTCATGAGCGCACTGATAGAATAGAATAGAATAGAATAAATATTTATTAGCGCAAAAGCTATAACAAATCTCTCATAATGGAAATTCATTAAGAAAAAAGTAAGTTAATAAAAGCAAAGAACATATAACTCTATCAGATGTTCTTTGATAAAAGTCATTTAAAATTCATTTTTCACATAGCACCTAATTGAATTCTTAAAAAATTTCTTTCTAGTTTTATTTCATTTGGTAGTCTATTAAACAATTGAAGTCCGTTATACATAATTGAATTTTGAGTCCTATATCTTCTATATAATGGCAATCTAAAATCTCCTGCATTTCTTAGATTGTATCTAGTATCATTCACATAATTTAGATGTTTTTGCAGGTATTCTGGAAACATGTTATACTTCACCTTAAACACAAAAATAAGTTCGTTATATTTTAACCTCTGTCTAACACTGAGCCAGTTTAATGTCTCTAACATATACACTACCGGCGTATCCATCCGACAAGAAAGTATTATTCTCATGGCTCTATTTTGCAGCTTTTATAGACGGTCTATCATTTCTTCCGTGCTAATAAAAATTATAGATGAGCAGTAGTCATAGTGCGGTAATACAATGGTGTTATAGATATTAAACAGGCAATTTTCTGATACTTTACTTTTGATCCTTGCAAGAAAACCAAGTTTTTTGGAAATTTTTTTGCAAATATAGTCCACATTTTCTTTAAAACATAAGTACTTATCCACGATCACACCTAAATATTTCATTTCATTTACACACTCAATATATTCTGACCCTACACAACACTGTACTCTTTCATTACTGTTCATTACAAGACATTTTCTTTTATTTACATTCAATTTTAGCTTATTCATATTCAGCCAATTTACAAGTCTTAAGATATCCTCTTCAATCAATCTTACACATTCACTTGTATTTCTCCCTTGAATGTAAATTAATGTGTCATCAGCGAACAAAGCAAGCTTGGAATATTTTAACACGTTTGGGATGTCATTTATGTACAGAACAAATAATAGAACACCCAAAATTGATCCTTGTGGAACTCCTAGACTTATTTCGCTTTCTTCTGATATTTCTTTCCCGTATCTGGATCGCTGTTTACGATTTTTCCAATAAAATTCAAAAAATCTCAACTCTCTTCCTCTTATTCCATAAAATGATAATTTCTTAATTAAAATATCCCTATCAATTGTCTCAAACGCTCTTTTTAAATCAAGAAATACAGCTATAATAATATCTCCTTCCTCAATAATTTTCGTCCATTCCACAATCATCCAATTTAGTGCTGTTTCGCAAGAGTGACCTTTTCTGAAACCAGATTGCTGTTCTACTAATATCTTCTTTGTTTCAATGTACTCCTCAAGCTGTGTTTGTACAACCTTTTCAAGTACTTTTTCATACACCGGCAACATATTTATTCAACAGGTATGACTAGACTTTCCTTCCATGTGTCTGGGAATATCCCATGTTCAAACGCATCATTTATCACACTTACAAATAAATCATCCATGTAATCCAATAACATTCTTGCATTTATATAATTATAGTCAGACTTATTTGTTATTTTTCTGCATGCAGCATTTAACTCGGATACTGTTATTCTTTTAAGTACGAAATTGCTAGGATTTTGAACTAAAGTTGCATCATTAAAACTTATGTTAGGGATGGAAGCATTAATTTCTTCTACACTCTTGATAAAATATTTATTAAAATGTTCTGCTATATTTTTGCTATCTTTTACAATTGATCCTCCGAAATTGACTCCTTTAAGTGCTTCTTTGCGGTTTTCACCCATGACTATGTTTTTTTAGATGATGATGATGATGAGCTGATGATGATTCGTGCTATGAATGTAATTCTGATTTTTGTTCTAGCATCGGGACTATGCTCATTTATATACTTCGCCATTCAATGATTGCTCAACACCATTTATATCTTTCTCACTCTTACATCACTCTTACTCAGTATCCATAGAAATTTATTTATGAGCTGATAGATGAGTTGATAGTTGAGTTCAATTAAAATTTCGAAAAGAATGAAGCATTCCAGATTCCAATGAAGGAGCCCTTATTTGGTATTTTAATTGACTATCAGAACCAGCTTAACACAAGCTCGCTGCATTGACACGTTTAATAAATAAACGTCTCAACAATACATGCGTTTCATCATTTAGTCGGTGTTAATACTAGTATGTTACACTAAACATACACCGAACACCGGATAAAAGGACATGCAACATAGAACAAGACAATTTAAAAAAGTTAATTAAAACAAAATTAAATATTAAATAGGCGTTTTTTTAAAACATGCTTAGGGACGTCAACAACAAAATTCTCAGCCATATTATTAAAAGTTACGCACATGCGATTAATAGGTTCATACATGCTAAATTTAGACCTTGAGGAGTTAACATGCAACAGAGGTAGCCTTCTCAAATTGTGGCTACTATCACGGAAAGAGATTTTGTTACGTAACAATAGAGAATCAATATTCGCGTTTAAGAGTTGATGCACAAATGTTACATCGGCAACCAAGCGACGTTTCTCAAGCGAGTGCATATTCAAAAGCTTCAAGCGATCCTCGTAGGGTGGAAGAATTAAAGAATTATTCCAGGGTAGATGCCTGAGAGCAAATCGTAGGAAGTTCCGCTGAACAGACTCGATACGGTCGATGTGTGTACCGTAAAATGGAGACCAGACCTGGCTAGCATACTCAAGAAGTGGTCTCACAAAGCAAGTGTACAATCGCAATGTTATGGTAGGATTTGAAAACTCTCGGGACCAACGTTTTATAAAGCCCAGCATAGAACTACTCTTTGAAACCATGTAGTTTATATGGGAGATAAAATTCAATCTGTGGTCACATTTGACACCCAAGTCACAGACAGAGTCCACACGGCGAACCGAGGAATCCGAGAACTCATAATCATAAGTGATTGGTTTCTGATTCCTGTGGAAAGTCATAACCTCACATTTGTTGATATTGAGTACCAAATCATTGCTCTTGCACCAATTGTAAAATTTTTGAAGGTCACCCTGTACCTGTTCACAATCGTTAACAGATTTAATCTGAGCGAAAAGCTTAATATCGTCAGCATAAATCAAGACCTTACAGTACCTCACAACAGAGACAATGTCATCAATAGACAGAATAAAGAACAACGGGCCCAAGTGACTCCCTTGTGGTACGCCAGACGAAGCCTTCAATACTCTAGAGATGGAATGTTAATTGCGTTTTACATTATTAGAGGAATGAGGAGGGCATAACATTTCAAAAAAGAATTTAGAACGTTTAATGAAAACTAAAGAACCATGGAATCTCTTAGCGAGTTATAATTTTTTAAAGAATTTCTGATCCGTTAGATTTTTAAATAGACTAAAATCAAAAATTGGCAGCTCTCTCCATTCATCATATAGCTTTTGTAGATTTGGAACGAGGAACTGGAATTTTAAAAAATTTATTACATAATAAACATTTGTTTCCTGTCAGTTTTTTCCTAGTTTCTATTTCCTTGTTTCTACATATTTTAGCTACGAATAATCCCTTAATAATTCCATATTTAATTGTCACCACAGGCGGCGACCACATCATAAACTTTTCTGTTAATTACAGTGGTGTTCGATAATTCGTTAATTCGATTTCAATTTTAGTAAAACCGCTAAATGATAACTTACGAAGAATAAAAAGCAAAGGAAACTAAATCTGAAAAACTGAATATTTCTCAAAATTACACAACATCGGTGGATATTTGTGTGCCGTGGAGGAAAATGTTTTACAACGTAAAATTCCTTTAATCAATACCAAAATGAACGTTTTAGCCTTAAAATATAGAGAAAATAGGAAGTGTAATAACCTAAATTTAGCGTAGTCAAATGCTGATTGTGTTAGAAGTTTTTGCTGCTGTAATTGAGAGTTCAGTACAGACGTGTAGTATCAGTATCAATCAACATAGAGAGGGTAAACAAGATAAATTAATTTGATTTTGATTTTAAGTTTTCATTCTATTTTAAATTAATAACAACGGCATGTTTTTTGATTCTGTGAAATTTGAATGAATAAATATTTCTAGTACCATTATTCGGTGTCATATTTGTACTAGTATGTATAACGGTACGTGCACAAAGAGGCGAGGCGAGGCTAGGCAGATGAACCAGACGGGGCTATAGGCAGTTGAGCGAGGCGAGGTGAAGATACATCTAGCAGTGTAGTGTTCTCAACAAGGCGTTCAGTTTCTTAGTAAATCGCGAAGTTAGAGCAGATTCAGATTCTGAAAAAGAAATTTTGTGTTTGTCAAGTAGTTGTTACGGTACTATATAGAGTGATTGGCTTGGATGTGAAGTCCAGACTGCCAGAATGAGCTGACAGATCACTCGACGGACAGCGTTGACTGCAGGGCGGCACGCTAGCTCGCCTCGGCTATTGGCGGAGAGTGTGGGGAGGTTTCACGAAAAACCTGCCGCTGCCGTCTGCCATAATCAAAAAAAAATCGTGCCTATTCAACAAAACGCCGGCACACATTCAGTCCTGAAGGGACCTTTACGTCACTTACCTACATCCAACAATGAAGGCGCAGATGGTATGCCTTCACTGCATGCCCCAACCACCCAACTGACTCTGAGGGCAGATATTTTCAGAGTCCCTTGTGTAGACCTGGAAAGAGAGCGGACCTAGACGACCTTCATGCGAGAGGGCTCCGGGATAGTGAAGGAGAAATAAAAAAGTTCCTCAGTAGCCATTACGTTATAAAAATTCTTCTATTTATATGAGACCTTATTGACACAACCTGATAATTCTACTCCTATCTTAATTCAATTCTTTACATACAGCCATCGGGTCTCACGACCTGTGCGTGGACATTGAATCTTAACCGGATACATGAAATGTAATCTTTCACTATTGTTACCAACATTCAATATGCGTACAGGATCCGTCGTCCCCAAGAGGAAACTATGACTGCACAGTTCTTACTTTATCTTACTTCTAGTTAATTCATACCCACGGGCATTTTCATACTTTACAAATTCATTATGAGCCTAAATGACAACAGTCAACTATCAAAATTATTAAAAATGATAAAATTTACAAAAAAATTCAAGTATCCAGTTAGAGGCGGTAGTCAACAATGTGAAATATTCGTGGCCTGGTGCTATCGGATTTCCATAGCTTTCTTCTGCTCATCTAAATGGGATTCCAGACAATTCTTTTGTTCCTCGAGAGAATTCTTTTGTTCATCCCAACGGAACTCCAGAGAATTCTTTTGTGCTTCTAAATATGCTTGCAAAGAACTCTTTTGTTCCAGAACAGCATTCTTTTGCTCGTCCAGACGGGTTTCCATAGATTTCTTTTGTTCCTCGAGAGAATTATTTTGTTCCTTCATAGATTTCTTCTGTTCCTCAAAAGAATTCTTTTGTGCATCAAAACGGGCTTCCGTTTTGCTCATTAAAGTACTCAAAAGCTGTTCCATTTTCATCGCAGGCTCTTCTTCAGCTTCGGTTTCTTCCAAGTTGTCTTCGAAAACAAATGTTTCAGGATTCTTCCCTTCCTCTATCAAAGCTTGTCTAAGTTGCTCAACTAGAACTTTCTTTGCACTGGTCGTTTGTAATGACCGGTTCCCAACTCGACTTTCAAATCCTGTATATCCTCGACTTTCCGCCCCATTACTTTAGTAATTCATTTACAGTTGAATTATTTTCCAGAACTTTCAAAATTTAACACAATTTCACAAAATTGATCATACTTTGAATTTTTAAGACAATTGCCACCACTTTATTTCTCGAATTTATCCCACTTCTGACACCAGTTGCTGCGCGCGTGGCCTTTGGTTCGTTATTTAAAACACAATATTAAATATTTAATATACAAGTTCTTTATTTAACTCTAATCATATACAATTCATAAACCTTCAATTAATCAACTCAACTTTAATTATCGCTAATACTGTACTTTTAATTATCGCAATCCAATTACAACACTTTCGCCCGTTTATTACTTTCGCTTGTTAACACTTCAACGTCTAAGACAAGACTTTTTTCTTGGCAGTGACAACTGTTGTATTTATATCCTAGGTACTCTCCAGATTATTCTGGAGTGTTCTATTCCAGTATCTTCTAGGCCGTAACACATTAAGGGCGTTTGCCAAACGGGCTAAATGCTGGCTAAATTCCAGTTTGCATTGGAAATTTAGCCAGCTAATTCCAGGGCTGTGCCAAACCAAAGTGGAATTTAGCCAATTGCTCAGCTGTCATTGTTTCATCGGTCGTCCCTGAAATAATTAAAATGACACTATTTCAATACGGGAATAAATACAACAATTTATTGCTTACTTACATCGGTCATAACCACTCGCTCTTGTATTTTGTTTGTTCATTTTACAAATAAATACTTCTAAAAATCTTTCAAATAAACCGCACTTGTCAAATAATTAGACGAATGTGAAGAAGAAGAATTAGCAAGCTCGAAAATTTACTAAATGGAAAAGTAATAGATTTAGCCCGTTTGGCAAACGTCCTAAAAGCAGAATTTTCTGAAAACATGCAACTGTTCGAGCACTAACATATTGAAAGCAGAGGCAGCGGCAGCAGCAGAAGCAGAACTTGAAAGTTGATCAAATCTAAAAAAATCTACTTCTGCTCAGTTCTGCCAATATAAAGAGAGCTAAAATTTTTATTTCATTGTTGGCGTCCTTTCTTTTAAAATTGTCAAAGAGGTTGATGCGAGAAAAACAAAATGTCTATGGAGGACAAAATAATTAATTTTGTTAGATATAACAAATTAACATTAAATTCTTGAAAATTATAACACCTGACATTTGTAGTTGACAAGTATCTGTTTTCTGCTTCTGCTTTCAATGTGGTTGGCAAAGCAGAAATGTAAAATTTCTGCTTCTGCCTCTGCTTCTGTCGCGGCTTTCTGCTTTTAATGTGTCACGGCCTTCTTGATTAATTTATTCTATGCCTGAACCTTCCCGAAGATTCCATCATCGATTCTCCGAACCTGAAGTTGTTTACTCTCCATTGCCAGTAGATGTCACCAGTTGTCTGTTTATATTGCACGTAACAATGTATAATGTATACAATATATACTAACTTTCCTTGCACTTTTAGCAACAACAAAATAGGCGTTATAGACTGAGAGCTGACGAACAAAATACTTACATCATTTCATAAACAAAATTTTCCTTTTTCTCTTAAAATCGTTGAAAACTTAAGGCTGGACTACAATAGAATGAATAACTTTACGAAATTGAACGAGACTGAGGTTTACTTACGAAAAACTGATATTTTTAGCCTAAATATATATCACATTCCGTAAGATATCTTGATATGTAATATTTTCAATTTTAAAAAGTGGTAAAAGTGAAAAAATTAACAATTGGAAGTTGATTTAATTGAAGATTTGTGCTTTTTATTAATTCACAGTACCATTTTTATTCCATTTTAATTTTTACATTGCACTTTTAATCATTTAGTAATAATTTAATTGTTTCGACACATCGCGTTCTTACGGAATAAGCGATTATAGGCGGAACCACAATAGAAATATACGTAATTAGATTCACTTACGTAAAGCGAGCGCGCCCTTTCATTTAACAGGCGTACACAAATTAACTTTAACTCGTGTGAGGGAAAATTTCGTTAAGTTTAAATATCCAATTTTCAGTAAGTATATTGCGGTAAGAATCGCACATTTCGTAAGAACGCGATGTGTCAAACAGTTAAATTATTATTAAATGATTAAAAGTGCAATGTAAAATTTTAAAATGGAATAAAAATGGTACTGTGAATTAATAGAAAGCACAAATCTTCAATTAAATCAACTTCCAATTGTTAATTTTTTCACTTTTACCACTTTTTAAAATTTAACACATAAAATGTCATTCGGGCATTGCGAATTAATAGAAAACACAAATCTTCAATTACATCAACTTCCATTTGTTAATTTTTTCACTTTTACGACTTTTCAAAATTGAAAACATTAAATATCAAGATAATAACTCTTACGGAATGAGATATATATTTAGGCTAAAATTATGAATTTTTTGTAAGTAAACCTCAGTCTTGTTTAATTTCGTAAAGTTATATACTTCTATTGTGGTTCAGCCTTATTAGCGTACTGTACTTACGGAAAATTGGATATTTAAACTTAACGAAAGTTCCCCTCACACGAATTATAGTTAATTTGTGTACGCCTGTTAAATTAAAGGGCGCATTCGGTTTACGTAAGTAAATGTACTTACGTATACGTCTATTGTAGTTCAGACTTTATTCAGAAGCCTGCTTGACTTTCAGTGGTGTTGGGTGCTGCGGGATGGCCTCGGAGTCCTAAAAAACCGGTTAAGTTACGTGATTTCATAAAGACTGATTTTTGGTGTGGCAGCAAAGAGTTATATTTCATGACCAAGGGGTAAAAATGGCAGACAATTATTGGTTGGCGGGAAAGTGGTGGCAGACGGCAACAAAGACGCGAAAAAATGTGTATAACCCTTATGTATATAGTGGTTACGAAAATGCTTCCTTGTTATAATGTCAGATGGCACCACTTGTACCATTTTGAACAGTTTTACTCACGCTTTGCTAAAAACAAAGCTGTGCAGCTGTGCAAACAGATTTTCTGGGGAAGAGGTGAGAGAAGCAAAGAGATATCTCTCCAAAGTGTAGAGATATCTATTTGCTTCTTCTCATATCTTCCCTAGAAAACCGGTATGCATACTGCATCAAGAATACTCGTATAGGATGGTCCATTCTCTGAATGCACATCGGAATGCTCATCAAGACTTAATTTTCTATGTTTCTTCAACAATTACAAACACCTTGAGCTTTTTCAGTTACATTAGTATTGGTTTACCCTATAGCGCGTTTTCCGTTCAAATTATTATTATTATTAATGACTAATGAGACTATGAACCGCTTTACAAAGGAAAGAGCCAGATCTTTATTTATTAGTCCTAAGTCTGTTTTTGGACACCTGAAGGGCCACCTTTCGGTCCAAGTCAAACTTTGGGAGGACAGAATTAAATTGACACACTAGGAAAACACCCCGGACCTGAAGAAATTCATTACGTATTCGACGTATTGACAACAGAGGACAAAAGTATTCCTCATGCTCAATAGGAAAGAACTAAGGGTCATAACGGGCCTACTTACTGGGCACTGCCCACTCAGTTATCATCCCAAGGACGTTGGGGAGACCTATTGCTTCTGTTGGAAGACGACGAAACTGGTTAACACGAACTCTGCTACTGTGAAACCCTTGCCTAAATAAGGCTAAAACATCTAGAAATGGTATTCCCGTCCTGTTTGTACTATAAGGCGATTTAGATTACGTAATGTACATTTCACTCGGTAGTTATTATTGACCTATCATAAAATTTTTCAAGTTATCGATAAATTTTATTATATCCTACCCGCCCCCAGGCCTGCCACACACACATGTGACGTGTGTGTGTGTGTGTGTGTGTGTGTGTGTGTGTGTGTGTGTGTGTGTGTGTGTGTGTGTGTGTGTGCGTGTGTGTGTGCGTGTGTGGGTGCATGTGTGGTGTGTGGGTGTGTGTGACGCAGACCTGGGTACGACCTCGCTCTTCACCACCCATCTCCCACTCTTAGTATTTGGTTATATAGGGTGGTAACTATTATAGTATCGGCGTAAACGCTTTTAGCATTTGATGAAGTGCCTAAAAATTTCAGACACATAATATAAAAAGGGACTAAGTCAAAACCGTTACATTATTTGCCTACTCTCCATGAAGTGTCTAGACTTTTCGTGAAATGCTGAGTTACGTCATATGTCTACGACATATACATTTCTATTGAAAAGACAGAGAGATGAGAGATTATAGTGTGTTCTCTGTACTGTACTTTCCTATACGTTCGGACACAAATGGCGGAACGTGGTTCGTAACAGTATGTATATACGTTATAGGACGAAACACGTCACAGTTCTAGTACAAAATTTTTAATGAGAATGCCTTGTCTTCTATATACCTTGAAGCCTTGGACCCCTATACTCTTTAGTTTATTTTAATCTATTACTTCCTACGTTCAAATTTTACTAGCCTTCGTTATAGTTCTTTGGCTGAATTAGGCCAACAAATTTCAAATTAAATAATTTTTTTTCATAACCCACTGTAATCCTTACCTTTGAATGGAACAAATCGTTCACAACTTAAGTTCATACAAATTTGACATTTGTTTGAAACTGTTGGAAATGGTGATGTTACAATTTGACGTTTCTCAGCTGATTTGATGTTTTCTGTCACGGTTTTGGAGGATTAGGGAGGACTGTTTGTAAAAAATTGCAATTATTAAGAAATTTCTATATTTTTACCCGAATGAAATTCGCTTGCCTTTGTATAAGATGTCAATGGATGCAACAGCACTACCGTCTGAGCTATTGGTAGCCCCTCAACCATTAATCGGTTTTTGTGGCTTAGATATTGCAAGAAACGCGGTTCACAAAACAATTTGGGATGCATTTAGCTCAAATCGAAAAGTGGACAGGTATAAAAAATGTTTTGATTATTTGTCAATTGAACGATATTCAAATATGACTGTATATTATATTGCAGGGCGGCTGTGCAATTTAAAATTTTACTACCAAACTATGAGTTTCCTGTGGCAAAACCAAAGAGACCATCATATGAATGGTACCAACCAAAAGGGGTACTCAAACGCAATTGGATGTTAAAACATTTGCATGTACTTCCGGCTGTTGTAGTTTTATTTCAAGACATTGAATGGAATGATCCACAGTGGACAGAGAAACAAATGCAATGTGCCTCCCAAATCCAGTCACTTAGACATAGTCTCCAGGTATATGATGTTAATATAACAATTCTGAGTACCAAAAGGGGGTGGAAAAAAAAACTAATTAATATTTGATTTAGGAGCGCAATACCCGATTGGCTCTTGTTTTATTACAGAAATCTGCACCCTTACCTCCTGGAGAAGATCTTCTTGCTTCAGAGAGAGCAGCAAGTCTGGCGAACGCATGCTCGATTAGTACTAAAATGCTTTTCATTCTTCCGCATTCTGATCATTTAATGGGTAAAATTTTGTAATCACTACAATGTAGAAACAAAAAGCAGCAAATGTTTTCAAATTTCAGGGTATGCCCTTCGCCTTGAATCTGCCTTCTTAGAAATGGCCCAATCCTACTATGGTCAAATGGCAAAAAGGGTTCGAGCGCATCGAGATCAATTAACAGCGTCTCATCTAACTTTAAAAATTAGACATCAATTTAAATTAGGATTCATATCTGAAATGAGGATGGACTATAGTACAGCACTTAAGTATACCAACCTTAAAACTACCTATAAGTAGTAGATTAAAATCAAAGCTAAATAAATTTCAGACACTATTCACAAGCATATGGAAATCTAGATGAAATTCGCATTGTCGATACCAACTGCTTGGAAATCAAAACGATAGCAGGATTCTTGAATTATAAAATATGCAGGCTTATGTTTAAGTTGAATATTCCAAGAGATTCGATTAATCATTTTATAAATCACATAGATAAATACAAGAACCGTGTAGGCTTTAGGGAACTTTTATTCGAGCATTACGCTTGGCTGAGCAGTCAGTAAGAATTGATCCTCGATTTAAAATGTATGATTTACTCAAATTTTAATATATTGTTATTTTGACAGGCATAGTGCATTTGCAGAATTATTCTGTGAAGCAATTAAATTGGGTCTTCCTGCCCTCCAGACTCAACATCCTGGCATTTATTTCCACAAAGCTGCAGAATATGTGGCAAAAAGGAAAGAAACTTTTCTTCAATGCAGCTGCAAGTTTTCGAGAAATTAATATGATTTTTTTGCTATTTTCCTAACATACATTACTTTCAGCTCTAAGTTTGTCTCCAACAGAACCCACAAGTCCAGGAGCACTTCCGAATTCATCATCATTTTTTAGCGAATTCTTTGGTATTCGAACACTTAAAACTGGGGAACCATTTACTGAACAACACATCATTGCGCTTGTCCAAGAGAATGAAAGAAATTTTAATCATTCGGTAAACTTTTATTTGAATTAAATATTTTACAATATTTGCGAATTCTTTTATCTGTTCTTTTACAGACCGCTATAATAAACCTTTTAGGCCAAGCAATGGCACAATTTAAAGTCTACAAGTGCCTAAGATTCAGGAAAAAGTTAGCAATTGACATGGCTGAAGAGTACTACAAGTGCGGAGATCACGCAAAAGCTTTAACGTAACTGAATGTTAGTTAATCTCAGTGAAAATGATTTTTAATTTGTTTTTGTTTTTAGATTATATTCGCTTATGCTTCCTGACTACCGTGCAGACAAATGGAACTCTATTTTTTCTGATGTGCTCCTTAAAACTCTTCGTTGTGCATTTTTAGCTGCATCTGTGGCAGATTTTATCTCTTGTAGTATAGAAGCACTTTCTGTGAAAATTAATTCAGAGCAAAAAGATCGGATTTTAGTACTAGAAAACTTATGGAAAGCGTTTCAGGTAAGTTTATATAGGCTTTAATTTGTTTGTGTAATTTTTTTCTTAAATCGTACATAATATCATATCTTAGCATTATTAATACAACGTTATAGGAGAAATATTTTGTTATTTGAAAGAAGTAAAATTTTGTTGAGATAAGGAGCTTACAGTCGTATGGATATTGTGCGATCATTGTAAAAAAGTTTTATCTAGAATTTATGGGGAGTAATGAGGAAATACGCTCTTTCCATCAAGTCTTACTGATAATAATTTTGCACATGTTGGAATTGATGGGTATGCTAAGGTCTTTTAGACTACATGTCACATCGCGGAGCCTAAGAACACAAAACACATTAGTGCGAATTAGATGAATATGTATTCGTAACTGATTCAATAATATTTCAGAAAAGTTTATGCTAGGGTAACAGGCTGCATAGAAGCAGGGTTGTAATTGAGCGGACGCATTTATCAATATCAACTCATCGCTCAATTCAAGACTTGAATCTGCTCAACATTTAAGCGTTTCGAAAATTGTAGCGGACTCAGTTTCAACTAAGATAAGGAGAATCTGACTTAATTAGCTTGACATTTCAATAAAATAAGAAAGCTTTTATTAATTTTCGCAGTTAACATTTTTTGTTCCACTCAATATTATGAACGAATTCAACAACGTGTAAAACTTGTAAGGAAAATCTTACTATATCTTTTTTCCATTGATATGTAGCATAACTTGCATTTCAAAGTTTTCGTCATTTGGACGACATCTATTGTTATCCGTGTTAATAGAATAGGTCAATAAAACAGACACAATATCCTCAAACAAATTGTTATAATAATGTGTGTGAGTCCTTCGGATATTGAATGTTGCTTCTTGGTTGTTACAAAATCGCAATCGTATCTATCAATGAAGGGGCTATGTATATTGCTTAGAATATATCGACTGAGATCTAAGTAGTAATGATTGCTTTAATTACATATATTAAAGATCTGCAAATATATCTGCGAACTCAGTATTCTTAACATTAAAATCTTTGGAGGACAGTAAACACAGTGATGTGCGACTATGCGTATAATGTAATAATCGACATATTTGTGTAAAGTATATGAAGAGTGTGTAAATTATGTAGATTAAGTATACAATGCAGATATATTTGTGTTGAGCTTAAGTTTTCTAATGTGAAAGCACAGTGCAGGTATAAACATCTAACAGATTCATGGAGGTCAAGGTAATCTAATAAGTGTGCAAATTTGTTAGAAATTCTACACGCTGCCATTCACTTGTTAGTTGTTTTTCTTTTTACTTGCATCTCATTTGGAAATATTATGAGAGGCCTTCGGATTCACTCATGTACGCGAATTTTACGATACCCCCATTCCTTTTTATTTATATATTCTAAGGAAATTTCGTTTCTACATGACACCGTTGCTTCTAGTTATAGCTTCCGTGTTCGTGTGCCGTTATTTGCACTCTTCAATAATCCAAAGAGTAATAAGACGAGCGCGGTTAATTTCGCATTCTTAATAAGTTTAAATTCAGTCAAAATAGGTGGCGCTGGCCGTTCGAATGCACAAGTGAAAAAAAATTAAAATTTGTTCGGCCAGAAACAATAAATCCGAAGCAGGCGTAGGTAAGTGTTCTTATTCTTTCTTGAATTTAACAAGATTATTGCTTTGACTTCCAACATTTAAGGCAATGTGTGCAAAACTTGTCGTTGATCAAAACGTTAGCTCCGATTATGGTGATATTGTTATTTTTTCGGATGTAAATGATACTTTAAAGCTCAACTAATAATGTAGCTATTGATGAAAGCAATCAAATTTTGGTACAAAACGTAGAATTTGATTCGTCAGGATTTAAAATTTATCGAGAAAATAGTGCAAGGTTTACTGTTATTTTGAAATTTTTTTGGAGATAGTACTTCAAATTTATATTGTAGATCCTTGAAAATGAAATGGATATTAACACATCTACGCAGCAAAATTTAGAAATATCATCTTCATCATTGCACGGTGTTTTACATTTTAAGATACCGCATCCAATACTTCAAAGCTTCGTGATAGCATCTACAATCAATGCTGGCATAAGTTCGTCCGAGGAAAGAAGAGCAAGAGCAGCTATACGGAATAAAGGGACACTAAAAACATCTGAGAAAATAACTCAATTTTTGGATAAAGTGTCTTCAAAAGAGTTAGAATCCCTAAATGATGCCATCGGAAAATTCTTTTTGAAATTCAATCAATATACATATTTGCATTAAATTATAACTTGTACATCTCGCAATCTTCTTGAATTTGAATCTTATTACAATTTGTTTGAGTCGACTACGTAATCTAAATTGTGCCGAATAACCCTATGTACAATACAAAACAATATATTTCTCCGTTCAATAGCAGTACACCAGACTCAGTCAGCGAAGCTGGTATAAGAGTTGGGGGAATTTGTATTAAAAATAAAAATAAAAAGTAAACAATATATAAGTTGAAAGAAGAAAGAATTTCTTAATCTAAGTAATTCAACAAAATACAATTTCGAATTCAAATTCATCTAAGCACTAAGCCAGTAGTAATTTAAAACAAACATATTCATGTTCAGTCTTACTTCAAGTACCATTCATTTACAGTTCTAGTTACAATGGTCAGCAAGAAAACACCCAGTGTTTAACCAATCAAAAGCTAAAATGATAGAAATCAAAAACAAAATATCATTTTGCTATAATGAAAATGAGAAGCAATACCTAGAGAGTACAATATATTATGAGAGAAAGAAATTGAAAAAAACTAAAAGCCAAAAACTACAAGGAATGCAGAGAGCAAAACCAAGAAGCAGCACACGAAACTAGGTCAACAAATATTTCCTAATTTTTTTTATGAATAGTGACAGTGCTGGTGCGGCCTGATATAATCCGGCAATGGGTTAAAGATTTGTGCAGCGGAGGTTAATAGCCCCTGTCGCCTTCTTTCTGTTCTTGGCCTGATTTGTATTATATTATTTCTATTCCTTGTAAAGTGTAAAGTGTAAAATTTGACCTAATTAACCTGTTCAAAATGCTATACATAAACTTCGCCTTTTCAATTTGTATAACTTGCATCAAGGTAAGCTGCCCAGTGAACTGATAAACAAATAGAGGACTAGTGTCCCACGGCAATCGGTAAAGTGCTTTCAATGCCCTATTCATTAGTATTTTTACTTCTTTTTTTAACCCTAGCGAGCAATGCGACCAGTTGATAATACTGTAACGAATGTGCTACAGAAAGTGCGCATTGTACACCAAGTTCGCTACATGTCCCTGCAATTTACCATTTCTTCTTAGGATTCCTATCAGGGGAGTTAGCTTTAGCTTTCTTACCAGGCTCCCTATA
The DNA here is from genome assembly GCA_963930735.1 of Dioctria linearis. Classification (NCBI taxonomy): domain Eukaryota; kingdom Metazoa; phylum Arthropoda; class Insecta; order Diptera; family Asilidae; genus Dioctria; species Dioctria linearis. Next base: position 122,385,155 of record OZ005743.1, on the reverse strand, counting down.
TGCTATGACCAGCATAGTTTATCATCAATCAATAATTCCAGGTAATAGATTTCTGCAGTTCTCATCAAATATTCCGTGCGAATTTTGATAGTATTATTAATATCTGCTTTGTTCTTCTGCCTGAAAATCATATACTTGGTTTTCTTCTCGTTTATCATTAACTTATTTCCTTCATCCGCTTCCCAAAAACCTTCAAGTCATTGTTCATCACGCGTTCCAGGTCAGCCGCATAAACATGATACTCGCCGACCAAATCCGTGTATTGCAGGTTATTTATGTATAACAAGTACAGCAGCGAGTCCAAGACTGAACCCTGGGGAACGTCACATGTTGACATGAGAGAGCCACTAATTGCACCATTGAGCCTAGTCCTAACTTCACGCGCCGTTAAATAACTACCCAACAAGTCACTAACCACACCTCGCACTCCCAGCATGTCCAGAAAACCCAGCATCAGACCATGATGAACAGTGTCAAACGCCCTTGTCAAGTCGACAAAAATTGCACCCACATAATATCCCTTATCCAAATAATCAATAATCTTATTTAGTGTCTCCGCTGTGGCCAATTCCGTGTTACTCCGAGGCAGGAACCCAAACTGGTTTCTATTAAAACCCCCGTTAGCTTCAACAAATTTCCTAATCCTGGTTTTAATAATTTTCTCGTATATTTTACCAATATACTGATTAGTTATTTCTCTGGGGTCACATCAACTGTGTAAGAGGAGCCTTGATGATGTCAATCACATCTGCAATGTCCTCTACCCTAATACCATCGTAACCTGAGGCCGCCTGCCTTTTCAAATTTCCAAGTACATCTTCCACCTATTCCATAGTTGCAGGTACCATTAACATCGAGATCGATATGATTTTATTATTAAAGTAATTGTTAAATTCCCCAGCCAAAACCTCAGGATCGCATGCGAGTGACCCATTAATATTAATTTTCTGTATATTAGCCGCCGTTTGAGTTTTGCCCTTATTCAGTATACCACCGTTAATGACCTGCCACAACTTCCTTGCATCCTTCCCCGCGTGAAGAATCTTCTCATTTATATAATTTTCTTTGACTTTCCTCACCTTATCCGTTACTATGTTACGTATGCTTCGATATTCAGTTGGTATGCATATTTACCCGGGTTTGCCCTCATCCAAGCATAAAGCATATCTCGCTCCTTTATTCCCATAATAATATCAACCGTTATCCGTTAAATTGGACCTAGTTCTAATTCTTTTATAATTAGTACTTTTATTCTTCGCTTCTCCAATGATATCTATTATAGCCCCAATTGTTGGGTTATGAAAATTTGCTAGTAGCTTTTGAAAATTCCACCTGTACCTTTCCTTGTTTTTCCTAGGTATCAACATTGTCTTCAACATACCTTTAAGCATAATTAAATAATGATTTCAAGATCGTGTTGGGAAATTAAGGCCTTACAGGAACATTACTTAATAAGAATATGCTAAATGTACAAAAATGATTCCAAAAACGGTAAATAAAGACTATGTCATTCTTATTGATGGGTGGAAAAATACCTCGAGCAATGCTAAACCTGTCGTAACTATGCTACATAATGCTGATGGCAAGGTTGTATTGCTAGATGCATGTGATTTGATAAGTGAGTCCGAAACAGCAGAAAAGCTGTTGAAATTATTGAAGAAAGTTGTAAACTAACAAAAAAACATTGTACGATACAATTGTGTATGTATCCGACAACGCTGAAGCTTTGACTAAAATATGGAAGACTGTCGATTTGTTTCATAATACCTGTAAGAGCCATACAGGAAATCTTTTACTAAAAGATCTTTTGAATAAGGAAGTAGCAGTGAAAGTGACAGCAATATTAAAGGAATTTAAGCACACAGATTTTGAAGCAGCTCTGATACAACGAGGAGGAACTCGTACTAAAACTCCATGTGATACGAGATGGTGTTCATATCGTCACCTTGTTAAAATTAGAATTACCCGCAAGATTTAAATCTGATTTGGAAAAACGAAGGAAAATGGCTCTTAATGTGTACTCATTTTTAGTATTACCTCCCTCCGTTATACGATAATGGACTCTTAAACTCTGTGTAACAATAAATCGTAAATGAGTTCTGTTTCAATCACCTGGACACCAATGACATCATTCCCGGAAAAGCTCCGAACCTATCTTTCCTAAATTGGTACAGAAAAAAGTTGAAAAAGGACTCGTATTCTGGAGCATGGCTGAATTTAACCATCCAGAATTGTCAAAATTAGCCATTTAAGTTCATTCACCAGTAAGAAATAGATTGTGATTTGAACATTCCAAAAAACTTTTACATGTTTATTTTGCCTTAAAGTTTGCAGAGTCAAATGTTACTAATAGGTAATACAATACAATGTAAATTTAAATAATAAAAAGGGTGCTGAAATTTACTGTTTGTTTTTCATTTACATCTTGCAGTTAGTAACATAGATGTGAATTATATATATATAATCTACATGTACTCTACACGCACATCACTTATATATATATACCTATATCATAATTCATCAATAAATCTTCTAAAAATAATAATTTTTTTTGCAAAACTTTTATAATTTGCCCACATTCTAAATTCTAAACAATTCTATTTCTTTTTAACAGAGCGTTCCACCAGTGTCACAAAGTCAAATAGCTCCAGAGCTTCGATCAAACTGGGAGGCTTCCTTATCAGCTTTTAAACCTCCGGCTATAGTAGACTTGGATAAACTTACCGATCTTTTGGAATGCTTTGTTACATTCGATAAAGCTCACATAAAAAACGATGAAACTGTGATTATTAGGTTGTACATGAAGTAAGCCCAGCGTTTGTTTTAAAGTAATCCTTAGTGGTCTCATTAAAATCGCATACCATTTTTGTGCAGGCTATTAACTGATGTTCCACTTAAAATCCGAACGTTTTGTATCCTTCTCACTGATGGCATTGATGTTTATAAGCTTAAAGCAATAAAATACAAAGTGTTTGATAATTTATCACAATTACGCAGTGACGAAAACCAGCCATTAACTATAGAAACTCAGAGCTTAGGATCTGATTTGAAATTGGAGCCTAACAGGTGCTATAAAATAATTTTCTCCACCGAGTCACATCAGTTTCTTGAAAACACTAACCTTCAGGTGAGGTTTTCGATATTAATTAAATTTATTTTTCTTATTCTTAATACCAGTCCTCCCCTTTTTGGATCTCTTATATTTAAATTTCAGGCTTCACGCTTAGAAATAGAAATGGGCACGGATAAAATTTATGCAATTCTTGCAAAGAGCATTATTTTAAGTCAGCGAAGCTTTAAAAACTATAGTCGCTACAAAGATCTCATTGACAGTATAACAATAAATCCAGTTTGTTACATAACACCAACGTAACGAATTTTATAAATTTTTACTTGGGTATATACATTATCTAATCTATGTTTTCAGATTCCATTTGGTAACGCAAAATAAGCAAGACACACGGCCAATGTTAATTAATGAATATTTTAAAGTAATTAGTGGCATTTCTAATCCCTTCAATGTATTCCTACAAAACGTTGGAATTAGTATTAGTGTACCTAACAATCTTAAGAATAAAGGTAAGTTATAAAATAGCAATTACATTCAATCCCGCTTTCATTTTTCTTATTATTTCTTTTCAGTGTTTCTAGTAACGGATCTCACACAGAATCGACAAAAACTCTTGTCTCATATACAAATGGACATTGGGGAGTTGTCAATGCATGGAAGCACTACAATCTCTTATTACGTATTTAGTCTAGTCGAAGCTAAAATAGATCTGCAACAGAAGGTTTGGTATCATTTGGAAATAAGTAAGAGCAGAACAAGTCCTGAACGGCATACAAATAATGATTCGCCTACGAATAATAGACAACTTATTGCCGAAAATCCGATGCCGAATTCGAATTCAAACATTCGAATAGATTTCAACGATGATAAACGGATTAGGAAAATGAAAGAAGAAATTGTTGTTATTCCATGCGTTTCAGAATTCAAATTTGTAGGAAGATTCTACACACTCAATAGACAGCCTCTTATAAAAGCGTATAGGGGGGAAAATTTCCTTTTTAGAGCCAATATCGAAGTGCAAGCGCCCTGTGATTTGGATATACTTGAAACATATTTCATTTGTGTAAGTATATAGTTATTTTGTCGTTATTTTGTCTAAATGTATAATTATTGTAATACACTGATCGTTCAGGCGAAGATAGCTTGTCAATTACTGCAATGTAGTAAAATATCTAAAACTATATCTATAATCAGTATTGACGGACGGCGGTCTTGCAATCGTCTCTTAGCCTCTTCCCTAACTTAGTAATAACTCAATAATAGGGATCCAAGTACAAAACCCTGCGGAGCACCAGTATTTAAATTTGACTATCAGAGCAAGCTTAACATAAGCTCACGGTAGTGACACGTTCAAAAGAATAAGCTGGCAACAATACTAAATACATTTCATCACTTATTCGGTGTTAGTATGTTAAACCAAACACCGGATGAATTAACACGCAAAATAAAACAAAAAATTAAGTATTTTGTAGGCATGCATATATGTATTTGAAAAATCCAAAGCATTGTCAAAAAATGAGCCAAACGTGTTGTATTATTGGCGTAATTGCTCGTTTTTGCTTCATATTAATAAACTTAAAAAAGATTTGTGGGTTATTGGACAGTTTTACACAATATACTAATTATGAAATGTAGAGGAAAGCTCTTAAAACTCATTAGCTCATTATGTAGAGTCTGTGAGAAAGCTTTTATGATTTTTTATGTTTTTGTCCCTCATGTAACTTTTCCACAATTTACTCTTTCTATTGCATGTCAGCTCTTTTTTGAGCCATGTTGGAATGTTTTAAAAGACCGTTGACGGTTCCAAGGAACATTAACAGAGGATAAAAATAAATCAAAAAGAATTGTATTCAACTTACTTACATTACTGAACAATATTATATTGAAATGAATAGACAATTCCGAAAAGTTGAATTTGTATTGTTTTTCATCACAACTTGTAAAGCTATCAGATTGAACGCTATAAGTAATATGTGGAGGGTAGTGATATTTGTCAATTACAGACATGACAACTGGACTGTATTCAACCAAAAAATTACCTAAGTCAGTGGAGAATACAATGTCTAACTGAATTACCTACATGTGTCATTCTTTACATTGCTGAGACCGATAGATAAAAAAGCGTCCTATTAAAAGGTCATCTTCATTGAGTATTCATTGTATGTTGAGTTAGTGAAAATCTTCAATAAGTAATATATCGCAAGAGGTTCCATCATAGCATGGATAAAATGTATGTGGAAGTGTGTGTCACAGATTTGAAGAAACGAAACAAAATAATAAATAAATTTCACGAATTTCATGCAAATGCAAAATTGAGAACAATAACTTACCGCTATGTTGTAAACGCTGGAATGGACCTGAAGTCATCCAATACTTACTTAGCTGTTGCAGTCGAATCGTTAAGCTGTAGAATTAGTATATTATTGCCGGTTTCCGATTTATAGTTTTTTTTTGCTACGCCGCTTTTAAATAACTTTAGCTACTGACTAACCCTTGACTAAGTAACTTTATAACTTTGTGCGTAAGGGAGACGTTCGTGACGGAAATTTTAAGAATTTTAGGGTAGTAAACGTGGATGGTTTTACATGGGGTTTTCTGATTTAGAATGAGTCCTCATTCACTCATGTGTGTAGAGGGGGTTGTAGGTTGGTGCGGGGCGGATTTTACTTTTAAACGCTTTTTTCATATAACTTTTAAGGCTATCGCGGTTGCTTACTGACATATTTATACGTTTTCCGGATTAGGCGCGTTATAAATAAATTATTTAATGAGTGCTAAAACAAGTACTCACCCCGAACGTTTCGCTTCAAGTTACATTGAGCGTGGTCACCGGGTAACTGCCTGAATTGTTACATACGATTGGAGCTACGCAGATTGTACTGGTGCGTATGCTGTTGCTGTGGTTGATGTATTTATAATTGCTGTTGTGCAGAGTTTTGCGAACAAACATAACACACTACGTCACTTTTTAAGCTAAGCTTATTTCGGATTAACCCTGAGGATGTTTTAAGGATGGGATCTTCTTGTATTTATAAATTTGATTTAGAATCATTAAAAATTAAAATTCTTAAAATTCTTCTTTCTCCATCATCTCCTCAATGTGTAGTGCACTTTACATTCGCTTCCTCTTTTGTAGGCATGTTGGGATCTGCTTTAGGCCTTCTTCTGTGTGCCTGCTGCCGTTGAAAAATTCTTTAAAAATCCTGATTTATCTTAAAACTTAGCGGATATATAACCGATGTCTACAAACAAGGGCGACATGCGAATAACAACTCAAGTTACGTTATTAAAGTTTCCTGAACCTCTTGGGGATTGATCGGAGCATGTGCTCTTTCATTAAAAATGGGACACTTGTGTGACATTGCCAGGATATTAGCTTAGTTTTTTAATGGAGCTTTTATATTCTCTTAAATATAGCCCAGCCTTCAATATTCCTCCGCATCTTTTGCCTGGGTATATTTAAGTGCTTTTTTCGCCAAAATTAATAATGTGCTAGAGGCAAGCGATCCCGGAAATTATAGACCAACTGCCCTTACTTCGATTCTTTCCAAGGTTTTCAAAACACTCATTAACACCCAATTGATCGAATATCTAGAGACTAATCACCTTATTAGCGATCGCCAATACGACTTTCGTGCTTGCCGCTCTACTGGAAATTTATTAACATTCCTTACCGAGAGTTGGAATCAACGTCTTCGTAATTTTTGTGGATCTGAAATTATCGAAGGCCTTCGATAGAGTCTGACATCCTAATCTTTTAGCTATACCTCAGGTATTAGGTCGGGACCCTCTTTTCTTAAAATGGATTGAACGATTTTTCTCCCGCCATTCAATGCAAAAAGTACTTCGCTCAGCAAGCTTTTTCTAACCGTTTTATAATCCATGCCGGTGTACCGCAAGGTTCTATACTCTCTCCCACGCTCTTTCTTATTTTTATTAATGATCTCTATTGATAGGCTGGATCTCATTTTCAATCCTATTCATAGTTTAGCAGATGACAGCACCCTTGATTTCGTGTACTCGTTCGGCTATATAGCTGATTCCCGTCGGAATGTTATAATTGACAAACGAGGCCACATGTTTAGTTCACTAAACTATGACCTTACAACAATACTCACTTGGGACAGAGCGGATCGGATCTTGTTTAATGCTTCCAAAACGCAAAGTTGTCACTCAAACGTACTCCAAGAGCCCCTCAACACATTTCCTTTGATGGAGAAGATAGCTCGAACTCGCCATCTCTTAATATCTTAAGCATTGAAATATCCAACAATCTTAGTTAATTCAATCATATTTTTGGTATTCCCAGGATTGGCACAAATCTACAAGTCTTATATCAGGCCTATATTACAATATAATTCCCATATTTGGACAAGAGCTGGATGCACTACATTGTCCGCTCTAACGAAACTCTAGCCTGATCCCTTGTAGAATTCTCCCTATGCGCACCATATGACCTGTAACCGGAGTTCACACTCACGCCCTTGAAGTCAAATTCGGGCGTACTGTGAGATTCCGCGAATGCTTCATAAGCAAAACAGTACGAATGTGGAACAGTTTGCCATCCTCTGTTTCCCCCCAAACTATGAGCCGCAAACATTCAACCATAATTCACACGGTAACCTCTTTGGTTCAACCCAATAATCCTTAATTCCCTACCCCTTCTTCCTTTCTTGCCAAGGCTGTGCTACGGATCATAGGGTATTCCCTGAGACTTGGCAACATCATAAGAGACAATAAAACCTTAGTAGAAAGTCCACGCAACACACAGCTTTTTGTGTCAATCGGCGAGATAATCGGTAAGATCTCGCCTGAGGATATAAGTAAATATTAGCGTATGTTATTGCACTAAATCTATGTAATTGAATTTCGATCAGTCTGTTTTCTCTAGATTTCTGAAAAAAACTTGAGAATGATTTTTTGTCGGCCAATTTTCAGCTCTCTACCCTTTGGGCTACATCAATATCCTTCTCTTTCAGGAAGAAAAAAACAACAAAGCGAACTTACTGTGATATTCAGGTTGATCTGTGCACTCTCAGCATTGGCCATAACAGTTGTGATATGCACCTAGTTTTAATTGTTAATTATTGTTTTTGCAATGGCTTCTTCCCAATAATATAGTTTTATAGAATTATATGATCAGAAAAAAATCAATGTACATACTTAAGACAAATAATACTTTTTTCAGGATCACAACTTAGCGCAATCACCTTATAGTTTTAAGCGAAAAAAGTATACAAACACATATAAAAATGGAGATAGTCTCGAAGACGTTATTCTCCTCGTAACAAACATGTGCCTATCAGAGTGGATAAACCAAAAAGATTTTGAAATGAATAAAAATTCTATTCAAATCTTCTCCAAAAGTCGAAAAAAACAACCGAAAATAGAAACGAAGACCATTCAAAGTCCAGAAGTGCCAGCATCTCAGCATCATATGAATAAGAGTTTGCTACAAAAAATTCCTACGAACACGACAATAATTGGCACCAATAATAATCTGATGTTTAGTAGTCAATCTTCTATTTTAAGTAATCCTGAAATCTCCTCAGATGATGGGAAATCTAAAATGGAAAAAGATACGCAGAAAGATTGTAAATTGCCAACAAAAATAATTTTCAATAAAGGAATAGATGCTCTTCAAGCAACGGGTCATTGTAGAGGTTTTATCAAGGGTGTACTGGCACAAGATAACATCATTGCCAGTGTGCCAACTTTTGGTGTCTATTGCGTAAAATGGAGACGAACAGGCTGCAAGGAAGAATATGAATCAAAATTTTCCATAAATGGCATTGAAATTAATGAACCACCCGTAAATGTTTACTGTGTAATCGAAGATAAAATGTTCGTTAAAATGCCTATGACTTTGAAAATTATCCTTAAGAACCCTACTTCAAAAGTCTTGCACTTAGTAGTGACGTTAAGTAACACAGACAATTTTATGTGTTCAGGTCACAAACAGGTAATTTGATTTGTTTTATTTTATGGTATTTTGCATACTTTATTCATAATAATTTACTTCACACAGTTAAATGTTTCAATATTTTCGAATACGGAAAAGGAAATTGTATTTAATTTGTATCCACTAAAAGTCGGCTGGCAGAATCTACCGGAATTAACTGTAGAATACAATACTCAGGCAGACCCGTCTAAGGATGAGTTAGAAAAAGCTGTTTTGTGTCAATTAGTACAGCGTTCTATGCCGAAAAAAGTATTCGTACTTGTAAGTAATATCACTATCTACATATATACAATATAACCAATTAATAATATTATACTCTTTCCCTTTTAGCCTCCCTCCAAGCAGCATATAGTAAACTACAAATAATTGCATTGCATCCTTGGCTAATGTCTGATCGGGCAACCAAAATAAATAATAGTAACATAAAACAAATTCACAACAAATCAATAAAAGTTTTAAACGTAGCAGGAGCCGTATAATTTATCTCTCATGAGAATCTTTGTGTTTTACTCCTACTGTCAATATTGTACCGTTGTTTTAAAGTAAACAGAAACGTTTTATATTTGTAAAATGTACACGTATTAAACCGAGTTATAATAGGAGTTTTATTAAAAATATAGAGGTATGTAATTAAAGGAATAATTCATTGTTACTAGCATTAAATTTAGAAGTTATAGTCTCATTAAATTATATAAAAAAAAATCTTTCTCACCTTTCATTTTTAGAACAGATTGATATTTCCATTAATATTCCCAGCTTGTACGAAGCGACTAAAAGGGTTATCTCCCTGGAGATATACTGATATTTCAGGGGCAAGGTGTAGAAGAGTTGTACATGATAAATTTTAAGGATTAATAGCAAGTAAGTAAGGAAAGGAAATTGCACATCAGAGGAGGAATGTGGAGATAAGTGTGTTCAGGGCGTCAGCAGGATTATGCTTCAAATTCAAATCCTCTAACAATAAACTACCGTCTTTCCGGCATAATGAGACCGACCGACTTCGATCATGTGTGGATTAGATTCATCATCTACCAAATCTACTAAATATTAATTATCATTGACACTGAAACGCACTTAGCGTTACCAGAAGCTTTATTCTAGTGCTGTTTCTACTACACAGCGCTATAGCTTTCTATGGAATCTATTATCGGTGAGCCATAGTTCAATTTGTCTATCAGGCAGGCCAAGATAATGAAAATCTATATAGTACCATTGAATAAATAACTAATAAGGAAGCGGGGTATCGTGCGAATACAGTGTACGTGAGTAGGCAATTCAATGACAGTCAAACCCATGGAGCGGGGGAGAAATGACAAGAGGGCTGGTCACTTATTTGAAAATTCGCTTGACAAGTCACTTAAATTATCATAGGCAACGACACGGAATATTTTCTGAAGATAAGGGGGCGCCAAAAATTTTGTGTATTTTACATAGCAATTTGGATTATAAAAAATGTCCCCCTTCAAAATTTCACGGTTTCACTATTGCCATGACGAAACGAATACAAACAGAGCACACTAATACATTTCGCCGAGATGCTTACGTTTTCACCCGATATGCCGTTTCCTATTAGTTATTTATTCAATGTATAGTACATCCCACCCATGTAAAACAACTTATAAACTGGCGTCAGCGCATCACATACACTGCGAACAGTAGGGGAGATATAGGAGAGTCTCTATTATATTTTTCTCAGTAAGTTTCTATTTTTACAAGACAAAGTAAATTATATTGAGAGCAATTGGTGGAATTCACAAAAAGCATTCAGTGGATACGTTCAGGGTTTGAACTGAAAGTTATCCAAAATCGTACTACAAGATTTGATTACAACCTTTTCCTGTGCAAAAACAAATGAAATACAAGCTAAGAAAATAAATTTGAATGAAATTGAATACTAAATTAAGTGTAAAACAAGTAAACAAGCTAGAATTAGTCTAACAATAAGACCAATTCTAATAATAATACCCTACATCAGAGGTCTTCAAGGTGCGGTATGCATACCCAGAGGGGTAAATTCTAGTGGATACGCCACATTTCTCTTCAAAATACTTCAGGGTGTCATGAATCCGTTTGCTAAAGATGTAAAAATAAATCATCTTCCGATTACTGCTCAAGTACAGCTAATCGACATAATAGAAAGGACAATGTTACAATCTAAATTTAAATAAAAAGCTCTTCGTAAGTATCCAGATTTATTATGCACAGCGTCGAATGCAATCTTGCAATTTGGTTCCACATACCTGTGTTTAGAGCTAGATCTTCGAATTGCATTAACAGAGGGAAGCAAGCCAAATTTTTCCGAAATTAGTCAATAAATTCATTCAATCACATTATTCCCATTAAATTATAATTTAAAATTTCTCTTATAATTTATCAATTGCATGTATATGTATATATTGTTTCATTTAAAATGAATAAATAAAAAAAAATAACTCGATTTTCTGTATTTTTTCGTTCGTTTCCTGAAAAAAAAAATCATTTTTGACACACAATTTATATATGTATATAACTAGGGAGTACAATTTATGATTACTTTCGTCATAAAGGTACGCGGTCAAAATAGCCCTAGATAAATGTCCGTATGAAATTTTGTATCTGTGCAAGTGTGATCATGACACTGCCATAATATCCTCTGCAGACGTGCAAAATTGATTATCCGTAATTTGATTTTTGAAAAATCGTTTTAGTATGAATTTCAATATTAATATAAGAAATGTGTCTACAGCTGCATATAAAAATTATCCAGGAACTTGATTTTAATTTCCAAAAATCTTGGGTAATGAGATTTTTCAAAAATCGATTTAAGGACAAGTAGCCATATTATTTACTTTTGCCTGTTGTAAAAATTGAACTCGGATTAACCCAAAGTATTTATGTAATAACCAATAATTTGAAGAGTGGAGCCCGCATAGTTACCGAATCTGGCTCTATAGTGTATTCCAGTATGAACAAGTAAAGTGTAAACCTCTTCTATCCCAGGGAAACCTCACAAAAAATAAAATTGCGAGATTTCAAATCTTTTTTCGTAGCAGTACCTACTTCTGAAAAGTACTACTACGAAAAAATATTATGCGATTCACAGCTCCGACTGCAAACCTTTTTAATGTAGCGCTCCAGTCTGAAAGAAGCCTGTGGAAGTTAGGCTAAAACGAGATCGACGCTGAGTAATAAGAAAAATGGAGTTGAGTGGCTACAAGTGTTGATGTGATAATAATGCAATCCAAAACAGGTCTCTGTGAAGAAGAATGAAACAAGATCCGATTGCACTCTACTGTTGTGAACCTATGTACCTATGTCTCTCGAGATAATAAATAGAACGAAATTCAAAACATTAAAATTATAATTACAAATTAATTTTTAAATTTTCTTCGTCAGTTTGTATTCATAATCAATTAAAAATATAATTAACATATGTAAGTAAAAGGATTTGAATGAAATTCTTTATCATAATTTGGAATTGCGACTTTTGACTGGACTTTGACTTGCACTTATCACGGAATCACTATCATCTTTTGTACTATCAAAATTGTCACTGGTAACGCTATCAATTGCTTCTTGCAGGTAGTCATAATTGATTTTCAATTTCGAAGCTATCTGAATAATATTCTTCTTAGTTAAACAATACATTTTCTCTTTACAATCTAAACTATTATTTGAGACTGTATTCCGCTGAAACAATTTATCTTGTATATCAAAACAAATATCTTCATTATATGATTGTGATCCAATCGGCAAATAAGCCGTTGTCAAATTAGAGATTGCATTTCCAATGATTGCAGATTCTACGAGTAACTTTGATTCATTAATAACTCTGTCAGCTTCATCTAGAATATTATTAGACTTATTTTCTATAATAGGATTTAATTTTGGGCATTGACTTTCATACTTCATTCGATTGCTAAGTGGATGTTCTTTCATTGTTTTTTTATTTTTATGTTTCTTTTTATTTCTTAAAGAGCATTCACGAAAACCGAAGTCGAAATCTGTTAGGAGGTCAACTCGACTTGGACACGATTTATTTAATTCTTTTGTACTCATTTCAAGTTTTTTCTGTTTTTTTTCTTGTGTAAGACATTTTTCTAAAAATTGATCAACGCAACTTTCTTTTATTTTGCAATGTTCTCGGACGATCGGGCCTACGGATTTGCCAGATTGAGAAAAATTGTTCACCGTCTCTCCATTATTTATACGACCGTTTAATTCTGCCGAACTTTCCGTATTTTCCCGTTTGGGATTTTCGCATACAATGATCTTACTTATTTCCTCACCATCAATCGGTTGAATGTAAAAATTATAATCCTGCTGGTTTTCTACATTGTTTGCAACGTTCGACAAAGGACTCAATTGATTGAGATCGAAATTATATTTGTACTCTAATAAAAGGTCTGGTGAAACACAATTGTCAGAAATTGATCCTTCCTTTGGAATTGAAGTCAAAATTTTCGATACGGTTTCAGTATTATTCTCCTGCTTGTAAATTAAAAGGTCCTGATGGGTAGACTTTGACGTCTTTTCTGTGGTTTGCAATACTTCTTGTGAATAATTACATTTGTTACGATCTGTATTTTGTGTAAATATCTGTTCAAGAGGCAATTGACTAATATTTAAAATGTTCGGCACAGTGTCAGTATTTTTCGTCTGTTTGTAAGTTTCTGCTGACGTTTGTTTTATGTGATATCTATTTAATACTTCCTTTAAGTAATCACAGTTGATGCCAATATCCTAGGAAAATTGAAAAATAAATACCGTTTTTACAAGTTGACTGTAAAACATAAATTTTTCAAGTATTTTAATTAGAAATATTTAATAAAGCAAAATGAGCAAAATGGATCAGGTACCCTAGATTATAGAAAGAACAGGAGTGTGATAAGCCAAATTTAGCGTAGTTAAATTCTGGTTGTTTGATGCAAATCAAAAACCTTTATTCAAGAACTGTTAGTCAATATTTAGTTAAGAATTTAAATTTGCAATTGTACATTCTAACAGATTTCAATAAATATAAAATAATAATAATGAAATAAACATTTATTTCTAGGAATTCTCTCCTTTTTAATGTAAAAGTTTTTATGGTGCAAAATTCCTCATGCAGAGATAACTTAATACTCCGTATAAAGATGCGACAGCTAGAATAAAAATCCCAAACGCATTTCGCATCTGCAGTCTGAGTTTGCCTCCACTTTAGCAACAAGCAACATATTGAAGTTTCCAGCTGCACTACGACGGAAACTTTACTTCTCAGCCATGATCCGAAACACAAGAGATGCAGTAAGTTTGTTGATCTTGAAGTGAAATTTTAGGGGGGCAAGGAAACAAACTGCAAACAAAATATTTTTCGCAACATTGTCATTGATTGCTTTATGGCTGCTGATGAAGAATGGGAACTTGTGCCTCTAGTAGAGTACATTGAAGAATTGTACTGGATTTTTTTGTTCAAACATTTCTCAGAACATTCAGAACATTTTCCATTGTGATTCTTATTTTCTTGTATTTCGGTATTAAATTATTAAATCAATCGAGTCAGATTTTGGAAATGCTTTGGTTATAATTTTTTATTTTGTTTTTTTTATTTGAATTGGCTTTAAATTTTGGATTTTGGCTTTGCGTAGGTATATTTTAGGTATCGATATCTGGACACTGATTTTAAAATTGGATTTTGGATACGTGAACCTTAAATTATTGAGCATTGTTTTTGGAATTTTTTCTAGACTTTCGACTTTAGTTCTTATTTAAATTCTATTCTTGTAAAGCTTCGTTTCCACTTACACAAATTGTGCCAACTTGTTCGGCAACATGTTGTGTATTTGTTGGGAGCCGACATGTTAGCTTCTTAAACTTACAAGTGTTTCCATTTAAATAAATTCTCGCGAACTTGTTGGCTTAACTTCTTACATTCTACTCCATTGCCTTCCACTAGTTTAGCCAACACAACAAATAAGCGTTTCCACTTAAACGAACAGATTCTGCGAGTTTTTACAGCCGACATCGAACAAGTTACCAACATGTGTCGGAATTTTCATATAGCGTTTCCACTTAGACAGAATGTTGCCAACTTGTTTCAAAACTTGTCGGGTAAGAAAATTTGTATAAGTGGAAACGAGGCTAAGAATACTAAAAAGTTGAACCTGAAGGGTCGTTTGCATCAAAGTGGAAAAGCGCATAAACGTACTTACTGAACCAGATCTGAAATTTTGATGGTAAATTAGAATCCCCGCTAACAATAAAAAATGCATGTCTGCTCAAAAAAAAATCAGAAAATTCAAAATATATGAAAATCTGTCAATATGTCAATTTTTCAGGGAAAACTTATGGAAGAAGGTGTCAGTACCGGATGTACAATTGCAGGATTTATCAATTTTATAGCCCCCTTATAAACAATTAAATATTGAGCCCACAAATATATTCTATAAACAATGTTTGGAAAGAGAAAAAAAACAGTATGTAACTACCGCAAACGATATTCTAGTTTGTTGAGACAATAAAAAAGAATTGAAAGGAAAAATCGAGACAGTTTGCAAAAAAACCGGCCAAAAAGCTTCAGTAATAAAAGAAATAAAATCAAAATGGAGCAATGAGTGACAATGTTTTCTTTTAAATATTTTTTTTTTATTTTTTATTTCTTTGAAAAGTCCCATTTAATACCATTAATTTGAAATATCGTACAAAAGAATCGAGTAAGTAATTAGCAAATGAAAGAAACAGTACCACTGTGAAAACATTAAAATTTGAATCACCCTGTATCCCAGACCTGAAGGCTAAACGAAAAGAGACGGGTCCAATATTTTTTTATACTTAACTCATTCTTAAAGTTTCATAGAAATCGAATGGGTCGGGTCAAATAGGTGATCGTTTTAGTATGGAATTGCTGTATAGTTATATTATTTTTTAATTATTTTGAGTTTTGAATGTGAAGATTTGCTGGTATTACTTACTAAGATTTTTTGTACTCCACAAACAATTTTTGTTCAATGCACCTCAACAAATTTGAATGATATGTAGAAACAAAAATGTCTGATCGGTTTGTTTCTTCTATACCTTAATGTTAATGATATGTGGTGTCTTCTTAAATATATGTTTAAAATCTGCTAGATGTATTTAAGATATTTCAAAGAAATCTATGTGGGCGTGACAAGACTTTCGAAATCAATTTTATTGAAGTAGTTCTTATTTTATAAGAACTACTCAGAAGAATGACATAATAACTCTCAGATTTCACCATTGTTTCCAGACACTTGTCGCAATTGTTAATTATTGAAAGCAATTTTAAAATCATGTACCCAGCAAAATATCTCAGTGAAAGTAGTTAGCATCATCTTCCTTTATTTTTGGATCTATATTATCAACAATAAAATCATCTTCATGTATTTCCAATTCTTCATTTTGTCGATTAACTTCTTCAATTTTAGTTAGTGCATTGCTGGGAGAAATATGTACATTGCCTTCTTCAATTTCTTTCAAAACATCCGCAATTATAATCTCTTCATTGTCGTCCTCACAATTTTTCAATTTATTGCTACAAATAGACTTTAACATTTTATTTGAAATTATTGGGCCAATATGTGCATAATTTCATTAAATGATGGGTATATATTTCAGCCACCTCAATTTCTTATTAAACCAAAAAAAATGTCTACTACGTCTTGGTTCACTTTTTAAAGTAAAAAAAAAAAATTAATGCTATCCTACATATTAAATATATCTTTTGAAAGGGCTAAAATATCATTAATAGATTGGATTAAACCATTAAAACAATAATTTTTTTGTTTTCCTTCTAGAGCTATTGACGTTATACATTCAATCAATTTCTTCCAAGGATTGATTTAAAGCCCTTCTCTTCTTAATCCGGCCGTAAAAATATTTTTGCATTTAATTATTATTATTATTACTTCTTTATTAGTCAAATATAAGACTCTTACAATAACAGTTCAAAACAAATTCTTGATATATAACAAATATTACATATTAAAAGTTTGGCTAATTTCAATTCATACAATTCATTAAACTTTACTTTTTACATACTCACACAATTTTCTCTTAAATATGTCAATTCTTCTTTCATTTCTTAATTCGCTGGGTAAACCATTAAAAAATTGCAAACCCTTATACATAATTGAATTTTGCGTGCTCGTTCGATTCCACCTCTCCAGTCTGAAGTTACTGCCATGACGAAGGTTATAAGGCTGTGACTCAGCAACATAACGTAAGTTTTCTCTTAAGTATACAGGTGATATACCGAGATGCATTTTAAATATGAAAATCATCGCGTCGTATGTAAGTCTTTGTTGAACATTCATTCACTTTAGAGTGTTTAGCATACTCAAGATTGGCGTGTATACACTGCATCTCAAAATTACCCGCATAGCTCTATTTTGAAATATTTGGAGCCTTACCTTAATGTCACTTGAACACGCATACAGCAGTAATGAACAATATGAATAATGTGGTAAAATCAATACATTGTACAGCAATATCGCAGTTTTTAGAGTTAGGTACTGTCTTATCCTTTTCAGAAAACCTATCTTTTTAGACAGTTTTTACATATTGTTGCGAGCGTGGCCTTTGGTTCGTTATTTAAAACACAATATTAAATAATTAATATATAAGTTCTTTATTACACTTAAATCATATAAAGTTCACAAACATTTATTTAATCAACTCAACTCTAATTATCGCTAACACTGTACTTTCAATTATCGCAATCTAATTACACACTATCGCTTCTTTATTACTTTCGCTTCTTAACACTGCAACGTCTAAAACAAGACTCTTTTTCTGGCGATGACAACTGTTATATTTATACTCTAGAAACACTCCGGATTATTCTGGAGTGTTCTATTCCAAAAGCTTCTTGACTATTCTATTTGTTCTATTCCTGAACTTTCCTGTAGATTTCATAATCGATTCTCCGAACCTGAAGTCACTTACTCTCCGAACCTGATTGCTGGTAGATGTCACCAGTTGTCTCTTTCTATTGCACGTAACACTGCCACCTTCTTAAACTTGTTCGTCCCGAACAACAGGTGGTCCGCGGTCTTGATGCTCGTAGTATTGACACAAGCGGTCCAAATGAACAATTTTGTGCTTGCCTTTTGTGCCACGCTGAATCCTGTATACCACGTCATTAATTCTAGTTACTACTGAATATGGTCCTTCCCAGTGTTGTTGCAATTTTGGAGAACGTCCCTTACGTCGTTTCGGGTTGTACAGCCAAACAAGATCACCTTCATTAAATCCTGCGGAATTAGCGCGTAAGTCATAGCGGGTCTTCATCCGATCAGTATTTGTTGCTAATTTCGTCCTCGTGGCCTCGTGTACATCGGCTAATTGTTGCTTGAGCTCCGATACGTAGTCTTCTGGTAACTTTTGTTCACCTCTGGGGGTACCGAATTTGAGGTCGCTAGGTAAACGCATCTCTCTTCCGAATATGACTTTAGCTGGGGTTTGTCCGGTAGTACTATGAACGGCTGATCTATAAGCCATTAGGAATACAGGAATATGTCGATCCCAATCGCGTTGATGATAGTCAACTACTTTCTTTAGATGCTTGATCAATGTTCTGTTGAAGCGCTCTACGATGCCATCAGATTGTGGGTGTAGAGGAGTTGTTCTAGTTTTTCTTATTCCCAACATTTTACACATCTCCTGGAAAGTCCGCGATTCGAAGTTCCGTCCTTGGTCCGAATGAAGTTCGTGAGGCACACCAAACCTACTGACCCAATTCGTTATTATTTGTTCCGCAACTGTGGTTGCCTCTTGATTAGGGATTGCATAAGCTTCAGGCCATTTACTGAAATAGTCAATGGCAACTAATATATAACGGTTACCGCCATCCGTTTCTGGAAAAGGTCCAGCGATGTCTATAGCTATCCTTTCAAAGGGGGCTCCGACATTATACTTATGCATTTCTCCTCTGCTTCTGTGTTGCGGCCCTTTGCAAGCAGCACAGACAGTACATCTGCGGCACCACTCCACATCTTCTCGCATATGTAACCAATAAAACTTTTCTCGTATTTTGGAAATGGTTTTGTTCACTCCCAAATGTCCTCCAGAGGTTCCACCGTGCATTTCTTCTAGAACATCTTTGACGTTTGATGCCGGCACGACTATCTGCATTCGGAAAGATTCGCCATTAGGTGCTTCCCACTTGCGTTTTAATATACCACATTCAACATGAAGAGAGTTCCATTGAGCCCAGTAACTTTTGAGCTTCTCACTCCGTTCCGAAATATCCTTCCAGTCTGGTCTTTCCATGTCTTCTTTCCAAGCAAGAATAGGTGAAATGTCCGGATCTTCTCGTTGTGCTGTTCGTAGGTCCTCGTTGTCCCAACCTGTAGATGACTCCACGGTTACCAACTGTATAGTTGCTGTTGTTTCTTTTTCTTCTATTCGGTTGCAATGTTTACACTCAAGTTTACATGGACGTCGTGCAAGGGCGTCTGCTTTTCCATGGATATGACCTCTTCGGTGTTGTATTTCAAAATCATAAGCCTGGAGTCGCTCTATCCATCTCGCCACTTGTCCCTCAGGATTCTTAAACTGCAGAAGCCATTTAAGCGCTGCATGGTCGGTGCGAAGGATGAATTTCTGCCCGCAGAGATATTTATGAAAATGCTTTGTTGAACTTACAATGGCAAGTAGCTCCTTTCTTGTAGCACAATAATTTTTCTCTGACTTTGAAAGTGCTTTGCTATAGTAAGCTACTGGAACTTCTTGACCATTCTCCTCCTGAGAAAGCACTGCACCAATACCTTCATTGCTGGCATCCGTGTCTAATATAAATGTTTTTCCCAGCTTTGGATAGTGAAGTACTGGCGCTTCACAGAGCTGTTGCTTCAAATTTTCAAAACTTTCGTTGCATTTATCCGACCATATGAACGGCTTTCCCTTTTCGGTAAGTTGATGTAGGCTTCTTGCTATATCTGCAAAACCTTTCACGAATCGCCTGTAGTAGGTAGCTAAACCAAGAAAACTCCGTAATTGATGTTTGTCCTTTGGTGCTGGCCAATTTTTGACGGCTTCTATCTTTTCTGGATCGGTTCTTACTCCTTGTGATGAAACTATGTGCCCTAAATATTTAACTTCTTTTTTAAATAGAGCACATTTACTCCCACTGAGCTTTAATTTTGCATCTTTGAGTCTTTGAAGTACATCCCGTAAGTTGTTTTTATGTTCCATGAATGTCCTTCCGATTACTATTATGTCATCCAAATAGACAAGACATGTTTTCCAGGTTAAACCTCGTAGAACACATTCCATTAGTCGTTCGAATGTGGCTGGAGCATTACATAACCCAAATGGCATTACTTTGAATTGCCATAAGCCACTGCCAACTGAGAAAGCAGTTTTCTCTCGGTCCTCGGGATGTATTTCCACTTGCCAGTAACCACTCTTCAAATCCAGCGTGGAAAACCATTGCGCTCCGGAAAGGGTATCCAATGTGTCATCAATCCTTGGTAATGGATAGCTATCTTTTCTCGTCACGTTATTTAGTTGGCGGTAGTCTACACAGAATCGGGTGCTACCATCCTTCTTCCTAACCAGAACAACCGGCGATGTCCAAGGGCTGTTAGATTCCTCTATGATGCCTTGTTTCTTCATGGAGTTCATCATGTCTGCAACTTCTGGTTGTTTGGCTAATGGCAATCTTCGTGGTGTCTGCCGAATGGGTCTGGAATCCCCTATATCATATAGTCATCATCATTCATTGCAAATAATTCCGAAAATTCATCGATCACCTCTTTGGCATTGTTGTGTTGTTGTTCACTTAAGGCACTGGACGAAAGAAGTTTCTGAACCTGTTGGGTAGTAGCTGGTATAGTTTTTGTCTCCTTGACATTTCTACCATTATCTAAATTGACGATTTGGTAAACGGGTTCACAATTTCCAATTATATATAGCACCTTCTTTTAGTTGTACCTCGTTTTCGAATGTGTTAAGCACTCTGACTGGAATTAATGTTGCACCTTCTGCCTTCACTAAAGTCTTGCCAACGATGATGTTCGATGTAACTTTTGTGGGGTTAGGCTCCACCAGATAGAATCGGCAGGTCCCGATGTCATCAGTAAGCTTTGTCCATATTAGTGTCTCGGAGCATGGCGAAAGAGTAATATTTTCGCAAACCATCGTCCTTACTTTCGCAGGATGATCTGCTTCTTCTCCTAGTTTCATAGGAATTTCTATGTTGCCATATTTGAGAATCCGCTCTCAGACATCCAGATTTATTTTGTATGTGGTCATGAAGTCTATTCCAAGAATGCAGTCATCCATTATGTCTGAAACCAGGAAAGTGTGAGGAAATAGTAGTTCGCCTAGTTGAACATCTAAAGTTATTTCTCCAAACACCTGTGCTGCCGCTCCAGTTGCTGTTCTTAGTAGATATTTGGTGGTGTTGTGAAGCCATTTGTTCTTAACAAGATCTGCTCTAATAATCGATATTGAAGCTCCAGTATCGATAGTAACTGCGCAGTCATTTTTTCCTACACTTCCATATATAACAAGACTGCTATTATTTCTCTGTAACTGACTTACTTGGATGATGACTTCGGGGCTGTCGATTCCACCAACCAACTTCTACCCCACGAAGTTGGTTTTCACTAGTTTTCCGACTGCTCAAGAGGAGAGACGATGCGACTAGTCGTTGTTTGATATCTAGTCTCTCCACGAATTGCTTGTTCCCTGGCTCGACATCTTTAGCATTCTTCTTTCCCCTCTTCTTCTGGTGATTCCAGTCGTCGACGTTTTCTGCAGTCTCTTTGAAGGTGCCCTGGTCTATTACAATTCCAGCATCGAGGGACACCACGTGAAGGCGGGCTCTGTGATGATTGCACTCTATTACAAGTACATTCTTCCACTGAAATTTCTCTCACTCGTACTGCACTCCGTAAGCTTGTCTGGCGGATTCGTATGCTAATGCATAGGCTAGTGCTTCTGCTGTTGATTTCTTTCCTGCTAGCCTTAATGATTGTTGTAAATTTTGATCTGTAATAGCGTTCACAAATGCCTCCGTCGCCACTTCATTGAGATAATCCGCATTCACGCTGGAGTATGACAGATGCGCTAATCTTTCTACATCTGCCTGCAGTTGTTGTAGTGATTCGCCATGTTTTTGAATCCTGTTGCGCAACTGTAGGCGATATACTTGCTGCATGTGCTCATCTCCGTAACGTAATTCTATCGCCTGTACTAATGAAGAGTAATTACGTTGATTTTCAATCGGTACAGTTTGTAAGAGTTCTGACGCAGGACCTCGAAGTGCTAACACCAGAGCTATAGCTTTGTCTTCATCATTCCATCCATTTACCTCTGAAGCTGCCTCGAATTGTCTCTTGAAGATATGCCACGAATTTTGTCCATCAAATATGGGAGGTTTCATTCTACCTGCACCGGATATTTCAGTTGCTACGCTTAGAGGCTGACGATGCTTTATTCTTTCCAGATCTGCTTTAAAGTTATCAAGCTGTTCCGTGACATTTTGTTGTACGCCCGACACTTGTTGTCTTCCTGCTGTATTCCTTCAATTTTCATATTTTGTTCGTCTAATGAAACTTTCAGAAATTTCGTCTGTTCCTCCAAAAAAGTTTCTAGACAATTCTGCAAAGAATTCTTTTGTTCCTCAAAAGCATGCTTTTGCTCGTCCAGACGGGTTTCCATAGATTTCTTTTGTTCCTCGAGAGAATTCTTTTGTTCGTCCATAGATTTCTTCTGTTCATCTAAACGTGATTCTAGAGAATTCTTTTGTTCGTCCATAGATTTCTTCTGTTCATCTAAACGTGATTCTAGAGAATTCTTTTGTTCCTCAAGAGAATTCTTTTGTTCCTCGAGAGAATTCTTTTGTTCGTCCATAGATTTCTTCTGTTCCTCGAGAGAATTCTTTTGCTCATCAAAACGGGCTTCCATTTTACTCATTAAAGTACTCAAAAGCTGTTCCATTTTCATCGCAGGCGCTTCTTCAACTTCGATTTCTTCCAAGTTCTCTTCGAAAACAAATGTTTCAGGATTCTTTCCTTCCTATAACAAAGATTGTCTAAGTCGCTCGACTAGAACTTTCTTTATGCCTGTCGTTTGTAATGACCGGTCCCCTAACTCCACTTTCAAATCCTGCATTCGAAGCTCGTCCACTTTGCGCCCTATTACTGTAGTATAATATAAATTATTTTCCAGAACTTTTAAAATTTAACACAATTTCTCAAAATTAATCACTCTTTTAATTTTTAGTCAATTGCCACCACTTTATTTCGCGAATTTATTTCACTTCTGACACCAGTTATTGCGAGCGTGGCCTTTGGTTCGTTATTTAAAACACAATATTAAATAATTAATATATAAGTTCTTTATTACACTTAAATCATATAAAGTTCACAAACATTTATTTAATCAACTCAACTCTAATTATCGCTAACACTGTACTTTCAATTATCGCAATCTAATTACACACTATCGCTTCTTAACACTGCAACGTCTAAAACAAGACTCTTTTTCTGGCGATGACAACTGTTATATTTATACCCTAGAAACACTCCGGATTATTCTGGAGTGTTCTATTCCAAAAGCTTCTTGACTATTCTATTTGTTATATTCCTGAACTTTCCTGCAGATTTCATAATCGATTCTCCGAACCTGAAGTCATTTACTCTCCGAACCTGAAGTTGTTTATTGCTGGTAGATGTCACCAGTTGTCTCTTTCTATTGCACGTAACAATATGTTATTTGCATGGTCCTTAAATCTTAGCTTATGGGCTAACAACACTCCAAGATATTTAAAATTTTCAACACATTCCAGTTCTGTTCCATCAACCATCAATATTATATCATCACTTATATTAAACTTCATAAACTTAGATTTAGAAATATTCAATTTTAGCTTGTTCATTATCAACCACTCACTCAAATTTAATAAATCCTCAATTAAAATTCTAACCATCTCATCAATATTCCGCCCACTAATATATATCAAAGTATCATCAGCAAATAGGGATATTTCGCAAAACTTCAATACCGATACTACGTCGTTAATATCATCACAAAAAGAATAACACCCAGAACGGATCCCTGAGGTACGCCCAACTCAACCTCCACAGCACTTGATAGGACATTGTTTACTTTGGTTCTTTGCTGTCTACCATCGAGATATGACTCAAACCACTTATGTTCCACTCCCTGAATTCCAAATAACCCTAATATTTTCTTCAGTACTGTTCTGTCCAACGTCTCAAAAGCTCGTTTAAGGTCAAGAAAAACCGCAATCACTGTCTTACCAGCATCTAATTCCCTTTTCCAGTCAAACACAGTCTTGTTTAGTGCTGCCTCACACGAGTGCCCATGCCTGAATTCAGCTGTAGATTTCACCTTATTATTAACTTCTTCAAAAAACATTCAATTTGTTCAGCGGATTTTATTGCTGCCGCACAAGTGCGACTAAAAACTTGCACAGCTAACGAAACATTCATCTTTTCCATTCAAATAAATTGATTGTGATGTTCTTCAGTAAGCTTATGGCCCATTTGTGTCACATTATTTTTGTCGTTAGTAATGCATTTCCACGTAACTATTCCAATGGTGCATAATATCAGTCTTCAAAAAAGTATTCTTAATTGATTTAATTGCATGAGGATATCATATAATGCGCAATAGAGCTTTTCATTGAAATTAAAATACGGATTAAATGTTGTTACTATTAATCGGGAGAGAAAAATTCTATTATTTGGCCCTTGACCGCATATCACTCCTCTAAAATTTCATCTGATATTAGAACAGATTCTAGAATTTCTTTTACTTAATGTGATGAAATTTCCCCAATGATCTTGTTTCTGTAACGTAGTATGCAATGAAGATTTTCCAGTTGGATAAGATTCCTCTTGCCACAAAGAGACACATTTCTTTTCCAAACGCGTTCAACAGTTCATTATGTCCTAAATTTTCAAGACCAACAATTTGATCCAATTTAGAATTATCCGCTTTATACCGATTTCATATAAAATCAAAACAGATTCTCTGCTTTCAGCAGACCATTCCAAAACATGTTCCCGGAAGGTTTCAATAATATTTTCATTTATACCAAGCGGAATGCATGCAATAGGCAGCCATATTTATATTGACTGCGTAGAGGGCAAATTAAATTTTAATGAATCTCTCATATATTTGTAAGAAGAAGACGATACATATGTAGCTAACAATTTCTCTTTTTCAATCCATACAGTATTTGATTTTAAAATCATTTTTGGAAATTCTTTGCTTTCTTCGGAAACAAAGGTATTTTATCGATAATGATAATTGAGTGATCTCCTAACATTATCCTTAAGCGCTCCATTTTGATTTATTTTGCCTTGATTTTTCCTTTTAACTCTTTAGGCTGAACTACAATATTTTATGTAGGTAATTGATGTAGGTAAGTGACTTAAAGGTCCCTTCAGGACTGAATGTGTGCCGGCGTGTTGTTAAATAGGCACGAATTTTTTTTTGATTATGGCAGACGGCAGCGGCAGGTTTTTCGTGGAACCTCCCCACACTCTCCGCCAATAGCCGAGGCGAGCTAGCGTGCCGCCCTGCAGTCAACGCTGTCCGTCGAGTGATCTGTCAGCTCATGCTGGCAGTCTGGACTTCACGTCCAAGCCAATCACTCTACATAGTTTCATAACACAGGGTGCGAATCTTATACATGTAATTTTTGGCAGTTCGAGTAATAGCCTTCTACTTTAAACAGGGTGCGAATAATGCAGGTACAATTTTTGGAAGTTCGAATGATAGCGTTCTATTTTAAATAGGGTGCTAATTTTACAGGTGCAATTTTCGGTAGATCGAATGACAGCCTTCTACTTTAAATAGAGTGCGAATCTTACACATGCAATTTTTGGCAGTTCCAGTAATAGCCTTCTACTTTAAACAGGGTGCGAATTTTACAGGAATTTTTGGCAGTTCAAGAGGTAGCCTTCTACATTAAACAGGGTGCGAATATTGTAGATACAATTTTTGGAAGTTCGGGTGATACCTATCTACTTTAAATAGGGTGCAAATATTACAGGTGCAATTTTCGGTAGTTCGAGTGCCGGTCTTCTAATTTAAACAAGGTGCGAATCTTGTACATGCAATTCTTGGCAGTTCAAGTAATAGCCTTCTGCTTTAAACAGGGCGTGAATGTTACTGGTACAATTTTTACCAGTTCGAGTGATAGCCTTCTGCTTTCAATAGGGTGCGAATTTTACAGGTACAATTTTTGGCAGTTCGATAGGTAGCCTTCTACTTTAAACAGGGTGGGAATATTGCAGGTACAATTTTTGGAAGTTCGAGTGATAGCCTTCTATTTTAAATAGGGTGAGAATTCTACAGGTGCAATTTTCGGTGGTTCGAATGACAGCCTTCTACCTTAAACAGGGTGCGAATCTTATACATGCAATTTTTACAGTTCAAGTAATAGCCTTCTGCTTTCAACAGGGTGCGAATTTTACAGGCACAATTTTTGGGAGTTCGATAGGTAGCCTTCTACTTTAAACAGAGTGCGAATATTGCATATACAATTTTTATAGGTTCAAGTGATACCTGTTAAAATTATTAAATTAACTGGATCACCAGGAGTTAGATAGGCGTTAGAATTAAAGGATGAGCGTTAATTTTATATCACTTTATTCTATTCTCACTACAATTCTAGTTCAGGGATCTGCGCGATTCAAAAACGGACTGATCGTTAAGCCTATGAGGCTACTACAAAATATGTATTGAAGAGAATAAATGCACAGACATAGTATGAGTGCAATAAGAGAAACTATAAATAACTGCTGAACTTCGGTGCTCTTTTTTTTAACAATACCCTTCTACTTTAAATAGGGTGCGGATGATACAGGTGCAATTTTCGGTAGTTCCAGTGATGGCCTTCTAATTTAAACAGGGTGCGAATCTTATATATGCAATTTTTGGCAGTTCGAGTAATAGTCTTCTGCTTTAAACAGGGTGCGAATGTTTCAATTTTGGAAGTTCTAGTGATACCCTTCTACTTTAAATAGGGTGCGAATGTCACAGGTGCAATTTTCGGTAGTTCGAGTACTGGCTTTCTATTATAAACAGGGCGCGAATTTTACAAGTATAATTTTTGGAAGTTTGAGTTATAGCCTACTACTTTAAACAGGGTGCGAATGTTAAATGTACAAATTTTTGCAGTTCGAGTGACAGCCATCTACTATATGTAAATAGGGTGCGAATGCTACAGGTACAATCTTTGGAAGTTTGAGTGTTAGCCTATTACTTTAAACAGGGTGCGAAGCTTGTAAATGTAATTTTTGGCAGTTCGAGTGATGGTATTCTGCTTCGAACAGGATGCGAATGCTAAGGGTACAATTTTTGCAAGTTCAAGTCATAGCCATCTACTTTAAACAGGGTGCGAATCTTAAGCAGGCTATACACGATCCGTTTTGCCGTGGTTTTACAGTAAAACCACGGCAAAACGGAACGTGTGTGGCGAACACCACGTCTTGAGGTTCGGATGTCTACTAAAACCAGAATTCTGGTCATGCCAGAAATCTTTCTCAAAACGTGGGTAAAACGTGGGCAAAACGTTACGTGTGTGGTGATTGCCGCTAAAACGTGGTTTTGCTCGTTCATAATCAAAGTTAACTTAATAATAAGTTAAGAAGCAGGCGAGATTTCAGAGTATTTTACATTTAAAATGAACACGGCAAGAAAAGAAAGAAAAAAAGAAAAAAAGAAAAAAATAGTCAAACAAAATCAAACTCTCTTTAGAACTTTTATGAATAAAGATAAAAAATGTGAAAGTGCAAATTGCATGCAACGAAACAGAATGGAAAATATTTTGTTTTCGTAAATAAATTAGAAGTGGCGGAGTTTTCTCGTTTTACTCTCATAAAATGTTCCCGCGCTTCTGTGAAAACCGTTTTTTGCTAAAATATTGTGAGAATTATTATTATTATTGTCACTGCAAGACGACGGCAAAACGTGGTGAAGTTGTTACGTGTGTGGGGCTTTTTCTTGACCACGTTTTAGGTTCTTATCTCGACTAAAACGCGCGCCCTTTACAAGTACAATTTGTAGAAGTTGGAGTGATAGCTTTCTACTTTAAACAGAGTGCGAATATTCGCACCCTTTTTAAAGTAGAAGGCTTTTACTCTAACTGCCAAAAATTGCATGTATAAGATTCGCACCCTGTTTACAGTAAAAGGCTATCGCTCGAAGTTTAAAAAATTGCACTTGTAACATTCGCACCCTATTTATAGTAGTAGGCTATCACTTTAAATGCCAAAAATTGTACCTGTAACATTCGCACTATGTTTAAAGTAGAAAGCTATCACTCCAACTTCCAAAAATTATACCTGTAAGATTCGCACCCTGTTTAAAGTAGAAGGCTATCACTCGAACTTGCAAAAATTGTACCCTTAGCATTCGCACCCTGTTCGAAGCAGAAGACTATCACTCGAACTGCCAAAAATGACATTTACATGCTTCGCACCCTGTTTAAAGTAAAAGGCTAACACTAAAACTTTCAAAGCATTGTACCTGTAGAATTCTCACCATATTTAAAGTAGATGGCTGTCACTCGAACTGCTAAAATGTGTACATTTAACATTCTCACCCTGTTTAAAGTAGCAGGCTATCACTCAAACTTCCAAAAACTATACTTATAAAATTCGCATCCTGTTTAAAATAGAAAGCCAGCACACGAACTTCCAAAAATTGCACGTGTAAGATTCGCACCGTTTATAGTAGAACGTTATCACTCCAACTGGCAAAAATTGTACCTTTAACATTTACGCCCTGTTAAAAGCAAAAGGCTATTACTTGAACTACCGAAAATTCCACGAATAAGATTCGCACTCTGTTTAAAGTAGAAGGCTGTCATTCGAACTACCGAAAATTGCACCTGTAAAATTCTCACCCTTTTTAAAATAGAATGCTATTACTCGAACTGCGAAAATAAGATTCGCACCCTGTTTAAATTAAAAGCTATCGCTCGAATTTTCAAACTTGCATGTGACATTCGTACCGTTTAATTTACAATGCTCTTATTTGTTCTTCTAATAATTGCACCTGTGATATTCGCACTCTGTTTTAAATGCAAAGCCATAACTCACACCATAATAATTGCTCTTGTAAAATTCGCACACAGATTAATCTTCTCGATTATAAGTTGAATTGCTTGAACTGAAGGTATAGTTGCTTACAAGATAAAATTCTATTTATGTGAACATTCTTTAAAATATATAATTCCGGTCGGATCTCTAAAATCATATTTTGTAATATTCCTTTACGCTATGTTATAAATATAAATTTGTGATTTCCCTCTATAGGGGGGAAATTCGCACGATCGTTTTTTCGACTTTTTTATATTGGTATGTGCATTTTTAGTTAAAAACAAATGACGGTCCGAATTTCACTTTTACTAGGCGTGCAAGGGAAATTCGCACTATGGTGCGCGAATTTCCCCCCAGTCGATTTAGGGTATCGTAAAAATTGGACCGATTTGATTCCCTTAACTTTAATTTGATTCAATTACTTTTATTCATGGTAGGTACCAGATACATACAACCACTTAATTAATAGGATTTACCAGTTAAATATCTATATTTAGATCTTGCGCAAAAAAAACATACTATGATATCCGCGCTTACCTTCAAGTGAAATTTTCCAAGCAGACCGTTACAGTTTCTTCGTGTTTCCTCCAATTCCGAAAGCAATGCTTCAATTCGTGACGTACTTAATTTAAGTCTCCTATTATAATGCCCTCTAATAAAACGCATAATTTCACGCAATCGCTTTCGAACAACAGACATTTTATTTGTTGATATGGCATCAGGATATGTTTGTGAACCTATTCCTACAGTTCTCAATTTTAATCGGCTAGAATATCTTCGAATCGACCTGTTTTTTCCCACTGAAATGTTTTTGAGCTTTATATCTATATTTATTCAAATATATTATTCACTCTACTCACTTTCCAAAAGAGAACAGTACGTAATATCCGTTTCTGCTTCACTTAAATTAACTTCATCCATTTTTCAGAAAACGCTATTTAAACGGCCCGGCTACAGCTAAGTCAATTTGAATGAAAAATGAAAATGACAAAACAGTTTGACCAAAGTTTGAAGAATAATGCAGGGCTCTACCTTATCTTACTTTTTATTCAATCCGTTGATTGTAAAAGAAACTAAATTAGAAAAATATTGGGCCTTTTATACAATATTAACTATTTTGTTATATGCAATTTTCTTATAACAAATAATGGGAAATAGTTATTTCATAATTGCATTATAGTTATATGTAATCAATTTTACTAGTTAAATTTTTATTCTACAAGCGTGCGAAACAATATATTACATATACAAGAAGAAGATTAGCTACCAATCGCCTTCAAGCAAACTGACAGTTGTGTTGTGACACTTTTCCAACAAGTCCAGTGCTTCATATTCTGTAAACACTGGTTGGCGTCGTCAATTAATAAAGAACAATAAAAGCGATGGAAAACGGTTTATCTAAAGTAAGAGATCCTAGCTTAGCAAGAAGTCGAATATTCTTGGGAAATTTACCATCATGTACGCGTGAAGAACTGGAAAGCATCTGCAACAGATATGGAACCATACTTGGCTCATTAGTACAAAAAAATTTTGGATTTGTTCAGTTTGAGAGTGAAATTATTGCAAACAAAGCAGCTCAGGCGCTTAATGGTTCCCTATTTAAAGGGCATAAAATTACTGTACGAAATGCCGGAAACAAGAAACCTAAACCAAAAATGGATAATCTGGAAGCCGCACCTCAACAAGAAAACTTACAATTACTTCAACAGCAATATCATGCTCATTTAGGTCCTGATTACAACGACTGTGAAATAATCGTTGTAAATAAAGCTCACACGTAAGTCCATTATCTCTTTATACTCTATTATCTATTTACAATCTTTTTGCAGCGAATATGCCGAGTATATAGAGCAACGTCTGAAAAGATTGTATTTAAAAGTTGATCTACTTTTTCCAAATGAAGAAGTACCTATTGGAAAGGTACTTGCAAATATTTCCTCGAGAGGATGTTTGTATGCTGTCTTAGTAACTGCCCAAAATGAAGAGCATCGCAGCATCACTGTTAACATACTGTATGGGCAGCCAGCAGAACATCGAAACATGCCTGTAGAGGATGCGATCAACTTAATAGCAACAAATTTTCAAGCAAAATTAAGAGAAGAGAGACAGAAATCAATGCCAACGGCAGTAACTATTAATCCTGCAACAGCTGGAGTTGGTCCATCCTTAAAAGAACGTCATCCAGAGGGTATTCAGAATTTATTGAATTTACTTGCAGACAATCTCCAGCTGACCGTTTTGCAGTACGATAGAATCATTAAATATTTGCAGGAGCGGCGTGAACTTCAAGTAAAGGCTGAGCTAGGTGATGCAGCTGATATAATGCCAATGTCTCAGCAAGTGAAAACTGTAGAGCCTGATCCAGAGATTGAATTACAAAAGAAGATTCTCAGCATTTTAAATAAGTCTTCAATAACCGAATCGAAATCAGATTTGCTTTATCCGAATGTAACATCATTGCAAAATGATTCCAACACTATTGAACTTTTGAAAGACAACCGTGTACAGCGAGCACTGGACTCATTGATGAAAACGGCCCTTGTATCAACGATTGAAAATCATTTTAACTTTAAATAATGACCAAAATAAAGTTATTCAGATTTTAGTACTTTAACTTTCATATAACCTAGAAATTTATTACTAGATTGGAAATAAAGTACCTTTGTATTCAATTTTTCAGAGTCATCATTATCTATCAAAGTGCAACGTTTGGCAAGTGGAACGAAAAGCTTCAAAGTATCGTAATTGCTGTTACTTGATTTAAATAGCCTCTAAACAGTTAGGTGGTGAGATAGGGCAATGCCAATAAGGATGTTTAAAAAATCATAGGTAATGTGGGATGTATGTATGTGTACCGAATTGCTTGAGGTATTCTCAGTCTGCGCGAATTCCATTTTTTATTACCGTCTGAATATAACCGTAATATCTAAGAGCAAATACGTAACTTCCTTTCACGTCTTCAAATGGAAGACAGATTCAGATGTCATTCCTGCGCCTGGTGAAGGGCGAAAAAACGTACAGTACAGATATTTTCGAGGAAGACTGTTGCTCCTAGCTACATTTAGACCTGCACAATGCTGTAGAAGGGCCTTATTAACGAGCGACTACCACTGAAGTCGCAACGCCGAGTTCTTGCCCAAAAGGAGAGTGTTCGAGTCTGACCTAAGCAGCGAGTCAGCAGATTCCAAATAATTCCTGAGATCCTATCAATGTAACCCTGCATTGTTTCAACAATTTACCGAGTTTATTCAAAAGCTGAAAGCCCTTTAAGAAAGTAACCATTTATTCCATTCATATGTGTATAAAGTGGTGGCTGTTCAGAATAATGAGAAAACCCCTTAGCCCTCAAAAAAGAAATACGAACATTTTGCCAATTATCTATAACGCAACCACCCATCAAGGCGTAGTGTGTTCTCTGACTGTCATGGTATGCATCAGAAACACATCCAAACAAGACTCAGACTTTCTCGCAGCTCGCTTCAAGGCTTGACTCAGAGAATTGAAAACAAACTGACACCACCGGGCCCCGTGCTGACATTGTAATTTTGATAGTATTTGTGACAATTCCTTTACATTGGGCAGAAATAATTTATTATCAGTTTTCAAAAATGTTGGTTATAAATTTCAAGTGATTGTTATTTGCCAAATATCTCGTTTGACAGCACATAATTAAAAAAAAATTGAGAAAAGCGCGCCTTGCGGCTAGGCCCTCAGGCTTGGTTTTCTGTTGCCTCATTTAATAACCTGTGTTGAACATTTTGACAGCACCCCGAGGCCTGGATGTGTTTTTGCCTTAAATCTTGAAAGAAGGAACTTAAGGTTAGGGATAAAAAGTAAAAACAGTAAGATTTTTTTAGCTCCACGTATAATTTTTTTCTTCGCTTAATTCTTTGAATAGTTCTTGCATTTATATTATTGTATATTCGATATTTAATCATTTTTAAATCTTATTCCAGAGAAAAAATCTACACTTAAAAAGAATAAAAAGTGATCACAAAAATGAAATCGTCAAACCTTCTGCCAAGTGCCAGTCCTCTCACGCTCTATTCTAGTTTTAATATATTTTTAATAATAAAAAAGAATTATACACAATGTAACGTAGACATATTAATAACTATCACTATCATAGTTGGGATCCTGATCTAGTTGGGCCTGCGTTGAATCATCACTCCTCTCAGAAACCGGTTCAGCATCTGCTTCGACATTACAATCATTTGCTGGAGTATGATTGATGGAATCGAAAGCATCCTTTAATTGATTATTTGCGCCTTTAGGATCTAAGTCGGTCGCCCAACTGAAGTGCATCAACGCGGAGTCAACGTTTCCAAGGTTTTTATGTATTTTTCCTATTAAATAAAATACAACTGATTCCTTTGGCACGATTTGCTTCAACTCTTCTAGTTCGCGCAATGCTTCCTGATGTTTTCCTAACGAATAATACATAGAGCCACGATGAAATTTACATAATGGATTCTTTGGATCAACTGCAATAGCTGCATTCAGAGTTTGCAGGGCTTGCTCAGCCTTTTGCATAAAGAATTGCATAGCGCCAATGTGTACCATTATAACTGAATTCTTGGGGTTAATTTTAAGCGCCTGTTTATAATGTAATTCAGCTAATTCATACCTTTCTTGCTTAGAATAAATTGTTCCTATACCAAACCAGGCATTATAATGCCTGGGATCTTTAAGTATTGCAGTTCTAAAGCACGACATAGCCTTATCGAGCTCTTCGGTAATAACAAGCTCATGTCCCAATAATGTGTAACTGTAAACAAAATCTGGATCGACTTGAACTGCCCGCTTGAAGAATTTTATTGCTGTTTCATGCTCCTTATGTAATGAGAAACAATTGCCAGCAACACACCACGTTACCGGTGAGTTTTTATCTTGCAGCATAAGATCTTGAGCTAATGCTGAAAGGCTTACTTCACGTTGCAAGTGCCACAGTGCTGTACTATAGATTTCCATGAGATGCATGCGATTCGGTTCATTCTCATGTATTTCTCTAAATATCGTTGCCGCTGCATCGTACTCACGAAGTTCATAGTGCGCCAGAGCGATCATACTTTGAACCCAGCTGGTTTTAAAATGATGTTTTGGTATTGAACCAAAACTACTGATTGCTTCTTTGCCATTGTATTGTGCTAAATATAAATAACTCTGTCCCATATCCCGAAGTAATGCCATTAGTCCTTCGGCACTTTGCTTCTTTAGAGCTAAGACATGATGCGCCATTGTTTGAGCAGTATTAAGGCTGTTGTTCAGTAGAACCTTGCTATCATTCGATGTTATAGTTTCAATTTTCTCCTTTTCCTTTTTATCCTTTTCATTTATATCATTATTTAAGGATATTTTCGATATCCGCTGCTTTGTTTTTCGGGGCGGTGATCGCGGCTGAGCGAATTTATTTATATTCGGACTTTTATTATTTTCTTTAACAGAATAATTACTATTACTGAAAAGGCGCGAGCTTCGCCTTACATTCTGGCCAGGTAATGAGTTTGGCGTTCGGGGAGTTATATTCCCTGTTTGTGTGAACACGGCTGGCTTTGAATGTTGCAATGGTGTATCTTTTCGAGCTATTCCGAATCCTTTTAATTTCTTACCTAATGACTTCTGTTCTTGATTTACTTCAACTAATGTCTGTGGAGATTGAACGTTTCCAAGGGAGGTATCATTAGGACTACTGATAGGCAGAATACCAAAACTGGGTGTTCCTGGACTTATTGTTGAGAGATATTTAAATTGTTTTCTGAATGGTGTTCCACCTTCGAAATTATTGCAATTCATATTATCAGTATAACTGTTTGTGTACAACATTGATGTATCCTCAATTGTGTTGCCACTGGTAAAGTTTGCAGTAACATTTCCACTTCCATCCCTTAGAACAGATATTGTATTGTTCAAATTGTTGTTGTTATTAATGATTGGCGTCGAAAGGTTCGCACTATTTGTTGAAACATTATCCACAGGTGTGGAAAGAATGTAATTATTAGAACTACTGTTACTATTATTGACTAAGTCGGCACCAGCCGTTGTACATGCACATACATCAGAGAAACCACTCATGCCCATAAGAACCATTGCATTCGAATTGTTTCCTTGGCAAGTGTTAAATATATCAGTACTTGGAAATTGAAAAATAGCATTCGGATCAATTTTCTCGCCATAATTGCACAATTCTGAAAAAGCATGCCATAAAAATGGATTCAATTTTAGAGCTTTCTTATAAGCTTCAGCTGCAATACTATATCTCTCAGTCTGTGAGCATATCTTAGCTATCAATTGTAAAGCGAAACATGCAACTTCGCCAAATTCCTTGCTGATCTCATCGAAATTTTTCAAATCGGAAAAGCTGACATTTGATAGAGCTGATTCCGCTTCGGCTAACTTTTTCAATTGATAGGCACATTTAGCTAGCAAGAATCTACATTGCGGCGACCGTGGAGTTTTGGCTTGAAGCAGCCAATAGGCTTGATGTATCATATTAGAGCGGTAGTAACATGTTGCCAAAATAAATATTGTCTCATCTGTTTCAACTGCAAAAGAATAGAAGAAAACTATTAGAGAAATTTTGAATTTTAATTGCATATAAGTGCATATTATTGCGTTTTTTTTATATGTTCGTCTCAATATTTATTGTTGTTTCTCTTACAATTTAGATTTTTAAAGAAATATTATTATGCCCAAAGTTGGGAATCTCAGTTTCTGCACCTTCTCTAACAATATTGATAGTATAGTATTTTTGTAGAAGAGCAATAACGTAAAACACAGTCTGTAGAATGACCGTATGACTAATCAGTCAGGAAGACCCGGGTCAACTGGTACGATATCTCCACAACCACAACTTAATAACTGGATACACCAACTTTTCAAAGAGTTAACTCTTTTTTGGAGATATTATTTGCCTCAGACCTTATAAATATGTATCCTCCAAATTAAAAATTTTATCAGTCCGATCTACATAACACACTCCGACCATTTATTTTAAAATAGACAAGGGCAGTCTCCTTCAGTACCTAACTTCTCCCTCTATCAGTCTCGCCCATAAATAACCATGGCTGATCACAATTTCTTAAATTTACATTTTTTTTTAAAAAGACCCATGTAATGTATTTTTGAACTCGTATTTACTATTGCTATGAAAACACCATACACCACATTTTAGCTGTCACGTCGACGCGTTCGAAATTTTTGTATGCCAACCATGAAGGAGTTGCTCGATTGGGCCCATTTTTGAACTTAAATTTACAAGAGAATTGCCCGATTAGTCGCATTTTTGAACTTAAATTTACAAGAGAATTGCCCGATTAGTCGCATTTTTGAACCTAAATTTACAAGAAATTGCCCGATTAGTCGCATTTTTGAACCTAAATTTGCATTTTTTTAACGCTGTGTACAAAATTTGATCTCATCACGTCGACGCGTTTTCAGGCAGCTTCCAAATGTACAGTGCAAAAACAAAGCTTTGTATGGCAACAATTTTTCCATCCCTAAAAACCGTGTACTGACAATTATGAGCACAACAACAAAAAATGAGCCAAATCGGTCAAGCCGTTATCAAGTGATAATGTAACATACATGCGCCAATTGGTTTTTTTATATAGATAACACAGTTAATAAAAACAATGTATAATTGTCTTAAACTCGATTCAATTTTCTTTAATTTTTTTCTGTATGTTTACAATACACTAGTGATCAAAAAAAAGTGAGCACCCTCAATTCTCTTGAAATTCAAAAGTGGATCAGGGCGTTCAAATAACTGCTGATATTTATACAACCATTTTTTAAAAAGGTTTGTTAATAGCTTTGGAAGATGTTCAGAATAGAAATGAATACATATTTCAACAGGATAATGCACCATGTCATACGACCCGGAAGACTAAAATCTAGTTTCAAGAACATAACAATTTTCAACAACTGGAGAGCTCAAAGTCAGGATTTGGACCCTATCGAAAATCTCTGGGACCACATCAATAGGAAAATTCACTAACCTCATGTTCCCAATATCCCCGAACTATGAATAGCTGTTGAAAAGGCTTGGAACGAAATTCCATCAAGTTTAATTGAAAATCTAATATCCTCTATTCCAAGAAGACTAGAGGACATAATGAAAAATAAAGGAGTAAATATAACAACTACGAAATTTTATGTGACCGGTTTCTTTATATTAAAACTTCGTGAAATTTGTTACCGTAATCAACGAATTTTCTTCTGCTCACTTTTGTATCATGAGTGTATATACATATGTATCGTCGCACTAGCGTCTGTACACTTTATGGGGATGTCCAACCTGCAAGAGAATAGAAAGTATGGGTTAGAGTATAACGATACTCAGTGGATTTGCCTATGCTACAATGGATAAAAAATTCCGGTCCATAGCTATGAATACCCATGAGCTGGTATTCTTCTCAAACAAAATGTTTGTTAAGACCTATGTATGAAAGTTGGGGACTTGGCCCCTTAGACTAAAACCCAATTCCCACTAGCCCCTTTTTTTAAAAGGGATATTTATCTGATACAGAAAACATGAGTGAAAAGAGGAGAAGGCGCACAAAACTTGTCTAATTCCAATAGAAGGTCGGTCTCTTCTGAAGCAAAATTTACATTTCTTCTGATGTTTAAATTTTTTCCACTTTCAATATTTGATCAGTTTCGTTTTAAAATTCTTCTTCTTCTTTTCGCTAAGTTTTTACTCCACAATGACAATTTTCCTTTAAAAAATTCAGAATAACCACAGTGCTGACAAGTTAACAATTTTCATCTGCGGTTTATCAAAGCCTCAGCTTACAGAGTACTTACTGTGAAACGGAAGAGGCTTAAGCCCAGAGCTTACCTGTGCAAACCTGTGGCTAAGACAAGCTCTGGCTTAAGCCTGGACTGTAAAACCGGCCATCAATATTTATTGAAAACAACTCGACTCGAGTTTATCCGAATCCGAAACGAGACTAGCGTGAAACCCATTGCCGAACAAATTTTATGCCACCTAAAGAAATTCATTTCAAAAAACAAAATAAATAAAATCAGGGGGTTTTTAAGTGAAGTAATTTTGTCCCGTTATATTAATATATAAAGTAACGAGTTCGAGTAAAAAGTGACATTTTCATACAAATTTTAATTTTAGTGCTGGTAAAAAGCAAGCAAGCAAAAATTTTACTGATGATTTTACTAGTGCAGTACGGAGTTTACTGGTAAAAAGTGAAATTTCACTATTATCAGATAGATGCGCTTTGTAAATCTCCACTCATTTTACTGACCATTTTATTGTGCGGAGCATTAAAAAGCTGGTAAAATTTTGACATTGCCTGTTTCTATGACAATTTTCAGCTTGTTTTTTTTTTTTTTTAATTAATTGAAGGATTTATTTGCTATGACATATTTCGGATTGTTCTTTAATTGATTAAAGGTTTAAAATGTTTTATTCATTCATTCAATCCATTATTCATTGACTTATTTTTTTGCTTACTTATCTCTATTACTAACGTGTAATCTCTTTTTTGATGTAAAATTCACTCATTTTTTACGTCTAAGGGCAGATTCATTGAACATTTTCCAACATTTCAAATTTAAGACTATTCTGAGTTGTAGCAGTATAAAAAGTTGGTAGTCCAAAATTATCAAAAGACCTTAAAAACGAATTCTGTTCCCTCAGCCTCCAATAAAGGTAAAAAATGTACGCAATTACAGCTTGGAGGTTTGGTCCGTGAAAAACTGGCAATTGGGATGTCTGTAACTTTGTTTTCTCCAAAATAACGGACGTCAAAATTTTACTACCGATTTTAATGTGAAATATTTGGAGACCGCGTTAAATTTTACTTTACCCGAACTCGATACTAGGCTTT
The DNA here is from genome assembly GCA_963930735.1 of Dioctria linearis. Lineage (NCBI taxonomy): Eukaryota > Metazoa > Arthropoda > Insecta > Diptera > Asilidae > Dioctria > Dioctria linearis. Next base: position 122,346,209 of record OZ005743.1, on the reverse strand, counting down.
ATATAAAATAAACAACACTTCTACTGACGATAATTCTAACGACTGTTTGTAGGTTTACTTTTATGAAAGTATTTCAACAAAATTACGGTGTTTCCGCGTTTTCCTAAGCTCTACCCAATTCGCTGTGAAATGAGAGAACAGCTTTCATTTAGGACGAAAGTTCTTTTTAAGCTTGAAGTCTCTTTCCCTGCGAATCATAAATATGATTTTCTAATGAATAACAAATTCAAATGCATAAAAAGAGAGAATGACAAACTGGAGGTAAAAAAATTAAAATGATGTTTATATGAAGTACAACAAAAGAATGTAATGTATTTAAAAGAAATTTAGTTATTATTTGTTATATATAACATTTTCAATTTGTAAATTTTTAGTTGGCCTTAATTTCGGCTGCATTAGGTTATACCCCAGAGACAGATGGACAAAATCAATGATCATTCGTTCGTAACACTGACATATATAACATGGACTGCCTGATTTGCTATTTCATATGGGTCAACTTTTTTTGGCAGGGTGTGACAATTATCTTAATTTCAAGTTTTACTTTTGCTTTAATATTCATATTAAAAGTTCAACAAATTATAGAAGCACTCGAAATTATTTCTCTTCTTGGAAGCTTATCTCCTACAACATCAAATATTTTTAAACTTGATTTTTAAAGAAATAAAATTAAGCAATTTTTGTCTACCTGCCCCTAAAAGTAGCTATGGGGGACAGAGAAAGGATTACAAATATTGTATTGCCATCTATTTCTATCCTATATATTCATTTGGAAAACCACTGAACTGAAACTGGACTATGGTGTGTTTTGTATAGAACTTATTATTTGTAGTTCAGCGGAATAAAGTAGTTAAACCAAAAAGGGACAACTATAGAAAAGTGATCCCATAATAACGTCAAATAATGTAAGGAATTTCAATAGTATCAGCAGTCCATTTTATATATGGCAGTGGTTCGTAATTGATTTTTTCAAAAATCAAGTTATCCAAGATTTTGTGAATTAAAACGAAAGTCCTGTCAATTTTTATACGTAATTGATAGCACATTTTTAATAATTAAAATTCAAAGGTAAAGCGATTTTTGAAAAATTCAATTACGTCTGCCTAGGGTAATTGAATAGGGTATTATACCCCAGGCAGACGGACAAATCAATGATCATTCGTTCGTAATTGATTTTTTCAAAAATCAAGTTACCCAAGGTTTTGTTGATTAAAACGAAAGTCCTGTCAATTTTTGTATGTAATTACAGCACATTTTTAATAATTAAAATTAAAATTCAATGGTAAATCGATTTTTGAAAAATTCAATTACGAACGAATGATCATTGATTTTGATTATTAAAAATGTGCTGTCAATTACATACAAAAATTGACAGGACTTTCGTTTTAATCAACAAAAGCTTGGGTAACTGGATTTTTGGAAAAATCAACTACGAATGAATAATCATTGATTTTGTCCGTCTGCCTAGGGTATTACTTGCGATTTTGTTTTAAAATAATGAAAAAAAAAGTTAATAAACATAATGCATGATCATCCGTATTTGTACCATAAAGGGGATGGTTAAAATAAAGGTGCTGCAGTTAATGTGGCTCAAATGTGCAGTGAAGTTGACTTTAGTACAACGTCTGCTGCAAAGTCAAAGTTACTTCAGTAGCATTTTCCGCATTTACAATACTATTTCCTTCCATTTTCAACAGAAATTCACTAATATTTCACCAAATTTCTACTTTTCCTTTTCGACAATTGAACAAACAAAACCCTAGAACTTCTATTTTGTCTACACACACGAAAGCCCTGCAATCATAAATCTACTTGAACTATGTAAATAATAATTTAAAACTACACAATCGGAAATACGCACGATTATATGGTGTAAGTGCACTAAGCACAATGCGAAACCAAAGTTAACTCAATGACAAGTTAAGAAACAGAAGAGTTTTCCGATTGTTTTACATTTAAAATGTACACGGCTAAAAAATAAAAGAAAGAAAACAAATAACAAAAAAATTAAACTCTCTTACGAATAAAGACAGTAAATGTGAAAGCGCAGATTACATGCAAGGAAATAGAATGGCAAATGATTTATTTTGGTAAATAAATGAGAAGAGGCAGAGTTTTCCGATTTTACTTTCATAAAATGTTCGCGCGCTTTTGTGAAAATAGGTTTTTCTAAAATATTGAAAAAGTTTGTTCCAAAAGTTGTTGTTGTAATCGTATGTTATGTCCCAAAATTGTTGTTGTAATCCTTTAATATTTTAAAAACACGTGTTTTTGTTTACACTCGTTTTGCTCTGAAGAGATTAAGTGGATGTAACTCATGCAGGATTCTCTGATATTTTCGGGAAAAATGAGAATTTTATTTTACAGAAATTTTACAACTCCTTTCAGCACCTATCCAATGCCAACTAAGAAGATCTTTGCCAGATCTAAATTACTTGTTATGAGTAAACGGATTTCAACACATTTGTTACACTAGTATATCTTCTTGGCGTCGTAGCTTATTTCTATTAGGTCCAAGTTGATAAGCGATCTTTTCTTGTCCAAGTTATTCGTAAAACCGAATTCCGCTGGTAAATTCAGCAGACTTTTGCCTAGGGCTTGACTACCTTAAATTCATTGACTTTCTTGATGGTGTTAGCTGGCAAGCTACATTTTACAATTGTTCGCTTTATTAGTTTTATTATTATTTAGATTTCAGTTTTTGACTTTTCCGTAAACGTCTTATCTTTCTACTAATTTTTTATATACTAATTTTTACTTTTATTGTAATAGACCTTACTTATTACATTATTAGACTTACATAGCTTGGTAGTTAAATATCCGACATTATAATGTACTATTATAAGATCTTAAATAATTGTCCACCAAACCAGTGAATAGTTATTTATTTGGATACTGGTTGAGAGCTTATAGTACTGGTGATTGAATCTGTATTTTACCGATATGCTCAAACTTCTTACGGATCCGGATTTTTTCATATTCCGTTCTTAGCGGACTTTTGGATTTAAAAATTCGGTTTTATTTCCGATTGAAGAAACTTTACATTTCTATGTAAATCACTAAAGAGCGATTTAAACTTAACTGCTTTAAAGTTATCAAGCTGCTCGGTGACTTTTTGTTGAGCTTCCGACACTTGTTGTCGAACTTCCAACACTTCCTGCTGTATTCCTTCAATTTTTACATTTTGTTCGTCTAATGAAACTTTCAGAAATTTCTTCTGTTCCTCCAAACAAGTTTCTATACAATTCTGCACAGAATTCTTTTGTTCCTCAAAAGCATTCTTTTGTTCCTCAAAAACATTCTTTTGTTCCTCGAAAGCATTCTTTTGCTCGTCCAGACGGGTTTCCATAGATTTCTTTTGTTCATCTAAACGTGATTCCAGAGAATTCTTTTGTTCCTCGAGAGAATTCTTTTGTTCATCAAAACGGGCTTCCATTTTGCTCATTAAAGTACTCAAAAGCTGTTCCATTTTCATCTCAGGCTCTTCTTCAAATTCGGTTCCTTCCAAGTTCTCTTCGAAAACAAATGTCTCAGGATTCTTTCCTTCCGCTATCAAAGCTTGTCTAAGTCGCTCGACTAGAACTTTCTTTGCACCTGTCGTTTGTAATGAGCGGTTCCCTAGCTCCACTTTCAAATCCTGTATTCGAAGCTCCTCCACTTTGCGCCCCATTACTGTAGTAATTCACTCACAGTTGAATATAAATTATTTTCCAGAACTTTTAAAATTTAACACAATTCCACAAAATTAATCACACTTTTAATTTTTCAGTCAATTGCCACCACTTTATTTCGCGAATTTATTTCACTTCTGACACCAGTTGTTGCGAGCGTGGCCTTTGGTTCGTTATTTAAAACACAACATTAAATAATTAATATATAAGTTCTTTATTACACTTAAATCATATAAAGTTCACAAACATTCATTTAATCAACTCAACTCTAATTATCGCTAACACTGTACTTTCAATTATCGCAATCTAATTACACTCTTTCGCTTCTTTATTACTTTCGCTTGCTAACACTGCAACGTCTAAAACAAGACTCTTTTTCTGGCGATGACAACTGTTATATTTATACCCTAGAAACTCTCCGGATTATTCTGGAGTGTTCTGTTCCAAAAGCTTCTTGACTATTCTATTTGTTCTATTCCTGAACTTTCCTATAGATTTCATAATCGATTCTCCGAACCTGAAGTCGTTTACTCTCCGAACCTGAAGTTGTTTATTGCCAGTAGATGTCACCAGTTGTCTCTTTATATTGCACGTAACAGTATATATCAGACAACCTCTTCGTGGAACTAAACTGTAGATTCTCGTATCTATTTTTCAACTGCAAGTCATTAATCAACCGGTGTCTGTGTATATAAAAATATATATTTCCGATAGTAAGGTATAGTAGCCATTCCACATGAAAACGATCAAAAGAAGTGCCTGTTTCGCAATCGACCATCTCCGATTTGGATGAAACTTTCAGTTTATAGGGAATACCAAAATAGCTCACCCATATTTTATCTATGTACAAAAAATTGCAATGGGGCTCGGCTTCGTTTTTGAGATATGATTTTGTAGTCATTGTAAACCTAAAGTAACGCGCTATGGAAGCACTGCACTAAGGGGAAACATTTTCTTTTTCTACTGAGGATCTCTAGCACTATTTTTCGCATTTTTATTTTGATGCCAGAAGCCTTCCTTCCTTATCTTTTCATGTACAAAAACTTGCGATGTCGTTCGGCTTAGTTTTTGAGATATGATTTATTAAAGTCACCGTATACGCAACGTAACCTGCATGAGTACACTGCAATGAGGGGAATGTATTTTTTTTCTACTGGGGACCTCTAGCACTTTTTTTTTGTATCTTTATTTTGAAGTAGCAGACAAACCAAGGATTAATATGCTTATACCGCAGTCGTACACGCTGCTAGCATGCTCACTGTGATGCAACTTCTGGTTGATGAGAGACACCCGGGGAGAGGAAAAATTCGGAAAATTCCTCCCCGAGTGTCAGGGTTGTAAATGAGCGGACTCATTTATCATATCAACTCAGGATTTGAGTCCGCTCAATCATTGAGTCCGCTCAACAGTTGAGCGGTGGTTCATCGCTCGAAATTTGAGCGGACTCACTGGTTGAGCGGACTCAATCGTGAGCGGACTCAGTCTTGAGCGGACTCATTGCTTGAATGAACTTGAGCGGACTCAAGTCTTGAGCGGACTCACTGCCTGAGCGGACTCATCATTTGAGTCGAGCGGACTCAAATCATATTTTAAATAACATGGAGAGAATCTGATTTAATTAAAATTGAAACTGAAATTCCAATAAAATAAGAAAAGCTTATAAAAAAGTCATTCATTATATTATATTTTATTAATTTAGCTTTTGCTAATTTTCTTAGCCAACATTTCTTCTTCCTCCTTCCTTCCTTATTTAAAATATGATTTGAGTCCGTTCAACTCAAATGATGAGTCCGCTCAAGACTTGAGCCGCTCAAGTTCATTCAAGCAATGAGTCCGCTCAAGACTGAGTCCGCTCACGATTGAGTCCGCTCAAATTTCGAGCGATCAACCACCGCTCAACTGTTGAGCGGATTCAGTGATTGAGCGGACTCACTGCTTGAATTGAGCGATGAGTTGAGTCAAAATGCGAGTCCTTTACATCCCTGCCGAGTGTCTCTCATCAACGAAAACTTGCATCACAGTGATGCTAACTAACCACTGACTTATAACAATGGACTGAGCGATTTACTATTTCATGTGGCACAAATATTGTGTTTCTGTATATCACCGTTAGAGCACCCTTTAAAACGTTTACTACATAAAAAACATGTAAAACTCAACCAATCAGATCAATTTTAACCCGAAAATCGAATTAAATTAAAAAAATATATTTTCTTGTGTTCAAGTGATATTTTAATCGCTTATAACGAATTAAACTCATTCCGACTTTAATTTTCAAAAGTTATTTTTAATTGAATCCTGCGTATGGGCAAGAGAGACGGAGCATGGTAAACACTATCTTTACCTTATTTTTTTCTGTGGTGATTGCATCTGCAGCCAACATAAAAACATCAAATGGCATAATAAAACATTCAGTAAGCAATATTTTGTGTTGGTAGCTCCAACTCTGCCATACGGCGAAAGAGGAAACTGTAAAACTTGTGCCATTCTTTCCTATAGGAAAATGTGGCAATACGCTCAGTCGTAACCCCCGCAAGATACAAGCCATGAACAAAGTCGAAAAAAGAGAGCAGCGGGCCGGTCAGCAGGCTACATCCACAGCCTTCTTGCCTTGTCTTACTGAAGGAGTTTTTCATATAAAAGTTGCTTGTATTTTGTTCAAACGCTATAATTTCCGTATATTTGTTCTACATGCTATATTTTTTTAAAACTATTAGAAAGAAAACATATTTGGCTGCAATTTGTTTGTACTTCATTTTGCTGTGGGAGCGACAGTTTTGAGCTTTGGGACCTGTTTAAGATGAAATTTTAGTTTTTCCTCCATGACGAGTATACAAAAAGCAGTGAGAGTGAGCACTTACTGCATGCTGTACCCGGCACGTTAAGGCATTTTAATGCGTCGGTGCCTTCGGTTCGGCGACTTCATGGCTTGTATTATATTCCGGGGGCTACGGCTCAGTCAAAACCCTCGAGAATACTTCACAAGCCATGAAACAGACTCCGTCCCTACCACATGCGAGGCCCAACGTAGTCCTTACATTCTAAAATATTTGCAGTGTTCTTATGTAAAAGTGACGAAATTTTGATTTGAATAACTCCTCCGCCCTAAACTACTATTCATACAGAAAAATGGCGTTCTGTTAATCTTAAGCTTGCTATCTTATCTTCCGAACCGTAATAAAATTTTCATACCTTTCCTAACAAAATTATTTAAAAAAATGTATCTTAACAAAATGACTACGATTCCTCAAACAAAAATTCTCAGCTGAGTAATCATTGTAATGTCGCTGTGCCATCATGGCATACCGTGGGTTGATGATATCGAATTTAGCTGCCTACAGATTCGAACTATGGCTGCACAAACACACATGCAATTATTACTCAGCTGAGAGTTATTGAGCGTAAAATGGTAAGGTTAGATTGTAATCAATAGGAAGTGTAACCTTTGGGAAGGTAAGGAACCAACCTTTAAATTACTACAAGACTATTTTCCTGTATGGATAATATTTTAGGCTCTATAGCACATATAAAGTCATGTTTGACACTTTTCCAATATATCAATATAGAACATTTTAGAAAACGGACACACAACGCATACATATAGATTTCTGTTTCATGGCTTGGGAAATATTCTCGAGGGTTTTGGCTCAGTCCATTGTTATAGTCAGTTTAACTAACATATTGGAAATGGTTTACAAAATTCCCGAGAGGTGGTATCACTTAGCATAAATATTTATTCACTAATTCAAAAATAACGGTTTTTGGTGTCACACCAACCGAAAGGAAGGTAAAAAAAGAGATAAAATCACAAAAAAGTAGCCAGGAATTTTGCAAATCGGAATTTGTTGGACTTAAAATAAAAACAGAAAAAAAAGTGTTAGAAGTCCTCTCTAGTGGATATTATTTTTGGAAAAAAAAAAATAAAAATCGGTTCTAGACATATGAACATATGACTTTTTGAAAATGACCCCCGCGGGGGGATGGGAGGTGGAAGAGAAAAACAAAATAATATGGGTGAGCTATTTTGGTATTCCCTACAAACTGTGAGAGTTTGATCCGGAGATGGTCAACCTTACGAAAGAGTTGACAATTTTTATACCCTATATGAATATAGTATACCCTCAAGTTTGTTATTCCGTTTGTAACACCTCGAAATAATGATGGGGAGCAAAATGGATTGGACACCCACGCATAATATTAAAAGTTATTTTGATTTTTGTATGTCGGTCCGTCCGTCTGTGCGTACGATAAAACTCGTATACTTAGAGAGCTGAAATTTTGTACACAGGCTTTAAAAAAAAAAGTAAAATTAAGTTCGAAATTAAATTTAATTTTTTTTTTTAAAAGCCCATGTGCAATATTTTAGCACTCTAAATGGACGCGTTCTGAGTTACAGTCCGGATGGACATTCAAAAAACAATATAACATTTAATATTATGCGTGGGTGTCCAAACCATTCGGCTCTACATTCATTATTTCTATGCGTTACAAACGGAATGACAAACTTAGTATATCCTATGATTTCATCATCTAGGCTATAAAAAGAGTAATACATGTATCTCATCATACTCCTATTATTTGGACCTTGTCTTTAGTCCTTTGCCTTTATTTAGTTTTAAGATGTACAAATAACACATGTAATTCTAGTATTATTTAAGGTCTGATTGTATCACCAACTTATCCATTTTTGTATTCTAATATTACTGGCTCTACGCAATTCAGTAAGGCTGGCAGCATTATAGAAGGTCTGTTTACAAAAGTTCAGAACAGAGCAGTTCACCGAGTTCACCTTAGGTTTAGTGTGAAATTTAAAGTAGAGCAGAAAAGAGCAAAAAGGAGCAGGAAGCTCGTGAAACACACTTTTCTGAAATTTTCTGAGATCTGTCACCAAAAAACACAAATGTTTAAATTAATGAAAGATTAATGTAAATAAATTTTTTTTTCACACACAAAGACACATTTAGTATTTAAATTATGCGAAGAGAATAATCAAGAAATTTATTTTTTGCACAAAAAACTCAATTATTTGAATTTTTATCAGAACTGTCAGCAGACAGTTATCAAATGCCTGATCTCTAAGTTACTCCTTCGAAAAATTTAGACTAGAAGATCTTGCTCTGGGTCACTCCAGTTCACTTTAGAGCAGAGATCTTGCTCTAGGTCACTCCAGTTCACTTTAGAGCAGACTCACAGCTCAGTTCACATTAGAGTACTTTAAAGCAGTGCTCTAAATTCATGAAACACGGTGTTCTTAGAGATAGATTATACTTTCAACAACATCAAAGTATAAAAAAAACGAACGCTTTCATACAAATTCTTGTATGTTTGCCATTATTTTCTTTAGGAAAATACCTCAGATTCGGGCCATGTGCAAGGCTGTGATAACATCATACATATTTTTATTTAAAATAATCTAAATATCATCTCTCTTTCATTATCAGGCAGTTCATTTGATAGTAAACATTCGGATCCAAATAGCACTGAAGCTCCGTTTAGATATCCCATATAAAGGTTTTACAGTTATTTATTTGACTATCAGAACCAGCTTAACACAAGCTCGCTGTAGTGATAGTTTAATAAATAAACGGTCAACAATCATGCGTTTCACCACTTAGTTGGTGTTCGTATTAGTATGTTAAACTAAACATAAACCAAACACCAAATGAAATGACCTGCAATGCGACATACAAACAGAAAACTAAGTATTATATAGAGGTTTTTTTTTTTAAACATGCTTAAAATCGTCAATGACAAAATGCTTAGCCTTTATATTAACAGCAATGCACATGCGATTGATGGGTTCGTACATGACAAAGTTAGACCTTGCGGAGTTAACATGGAATAGAGGTAACCTTCTCAAATTGTGCCCACTATCACGGAAAAAGATTTTACTAAGTAGCAGTGGAGAATCAACATTAGCGTTTAAGAGTTGATGCACAAAGTGAAATTGACGTTTTTCAAGCGAGTATATATTCAAAAGCTTCAAGCTATCCGAAAAAGGTAGAGGAATTTATGAATTATTCTACCTTGGAATAATTCATTAATTCCTCCTGCATAAGAGCGAAGCGCAGAAGGCTCGCTGAACAGACTCGATGCGATCGATGTGTGTACCGTAAAATGGAAATCAGACCTGGCTAGCGTATTCAATAAGAGGTCTTACAAAGTGTACAAACGCAATGTTATGGTAGAATTCGAGAAGTCTCGGGACCAACATTTTACAAAGCCCAGCATAGAACTAATCTTTGATAAAATGTAGTTTATGTGGTAGATAAAATTCAATTTTTGGTCACATTAGACACCCAAGTCACAAACAGCACCCACAAAGCAAATCGAGGAATCTGAGAACGCATAATCCACAATTCCACAATTTATTCTTTCTATTTTTAAGGAGTTTTAGTTCTTTACTAAACCACGGCGGAGATGTTTTAGAGGGCCGCTGTCGTTTTCGGGTAACATGAGCGGAAAATAAATAGAAAAGAGTTACGTAAAATTTAGAAACGTGTTCATCTGCTTGACAGTAATATTTTGAAATCAATAGTCTACTGGAAAGTTCCGAACGTTGGCCTTTCTAATATTGAAGAAGTATTGTGTTTCGTCACAATTAGTAATGTTATCGGTTTCAAAGCAATATGTAATTAGTAGAGGGATAAAATCTGTCAAGAGTAGACATTAGAAGTGGGCTAGGTTCGACTAATAAGTTACTGTTTCCGCCCCTTCGTTTCACAGAGCAGTGTACAAGCAAAAATATGAAGCGAATGTGTAATTCTGCCGATTCATTGATTAAGAAATATTTTGAGTCATGTTTGAAATGAGAAAACTAAATTATTTAATTGGAAGGTAAAGAATATTTCTAAATTGATGGAAGCATTATGGGATAATATAAACAGAATTCAAAACATTTCCTCATTGTTATGTGCAGTGTTATGTTTGAAAAAAATATAAACAATTTCATTAAACAAAGTACTTGAATTTTTATGCTGTTAAAAGCACAAAGAATTAAACAACAAAATTCTTGAATCAATCTTTTAGTTCGGAGGCTTGTTTACATTATGCAGAAAGTTAAATTTGAAAGTAGTGCATTTTTCTTTGGAACAAATGCTAAAACTACGAAATCGTACTTCTCTAATACGTTCAAAGAATTGATGTCACGGCCTAGAGAACATAAAGACGGCAATGCCTCAGCATATACAATTGAATTTTTCTGGTATAGTTGACGTAAAATAATAAATAATTTGGCAGGGCATTTTGTACTTTACTTTGAAAATTAATTATTCATCTAATAGAAGTCAAAGCGCAGTATGATTCGCACTACAACATTTTGTAGCTTATAAATATCATTTATTATTTGCTTATTGCTCAAGAATAACATAGTCGAGCAGTATACAAAGTGCAACTTGACAGTTTTATTTTAGATATCAATTGCTGTGTAGGTTAACACAATTCTTATGATTATCATCATAAAATTGATTTTTCTACAAATTTGTTCACTCATAATATTACCTTGCAACATAAATTTTAGTCTATAAACATCAAAACTTTAACAAATATTTTTTTAACAATATTTATTAGCACTGCACTTAATATATCAGACGAGTGTATTATCTACTCAAGCTACAAAAATTGTAACTGTAGAGTATTGTCTCCTTCTACCTAGGAATGAATGCTGAAGGGGTAGATTAAGATATCCGTGTAAAATACAATCGGACATTCACAGAAAATTGAATAAGATTTTCCTTAAAAAGATATATGATCTACTTAATACTTATTTTCCAAACGACAATGGTCCGTACAGACCAACGTGAGTCTGACAGACGGTACATTTGTATCTAGGATTTTGGGATATTTCGATTAAATACCCTTACCAATATAATGTACAAAATTAATCAAGCTGCGGGGTTTTCGCTTCTGATGTTATGTACGAATTAAAGTAAGTTAAAGCCTATTCTTTGAATGACAGTCAATCATTGTAATGTCCCCAACATTCATTGCAGTGGCTTATAATATATACATAAACTACTTTAAATTAGTGGAACAATATTAAACTTGCTGCAAGGTATATCTTCTTAACAAATGGCAGGTCGGGTTATGCATTAAATGATAAAAAAAAATTAGCATTACTTTATCTTGCATCTTATTTTGATTCCAACAAATTTATATGTTCGTAAAACAAAAATTATAAAATAACGTTAAGTTATTTTGACAACTCAAAATTGATAATTCTATAAATAATTTGCTTTTGAATTCCCCAACGTTTGCTTAATTTTTTTATAAGTCAAATTCAATTCTATCCCAAATCGTACAGTTAAATAATATAGCATATTCTCCTATCTGTGATAAAAATACACAACGAAAGGCTTTAGAAAATTATTGATTGCAAAAATACATCTTGCTAAATTGATGATTTATGTAATTAGAAAAGGAGAATATTCGAAAATTTATTACAGGCAATTACACACACCCCAAGGCCGTGCCCATTTTGGATGTAAACAAACGAGTTTCACTACATTTTGGGAAAAACTATATAGAGCAAAATAATAGCAAAATAATTGTTTATGTAAATTACTTTTTAAATATTCCCCCCACAGCATTTTATTTATTTCTACATTACCTTCTGCACATAATCGCTCAGCAAGGAAAATTGCATCCTGGTGGTCGTAATGGTTCAAGCAATGCCATATGGCCGCCTAGAGAAATGAAAAGAACCAATTAAACTACAGCAACCAAACATCGTAGATATATTAAAGACCACTTTTTCTCCACTTTTATTTAAATTTCACCAAGTAAAACAAGATTTTTGTACCTGTACAGGCTCTTGAATTATCATAATTTCCCGTTGATTTCGTCTACAATCCACACACACTACACTCGCCCTCACTGCCACAATTCGATCATTTTCTTCTCACCAACAACAAAACAAACGTTTTTAATATAAAATCTTTACTTTCAAAAATATAATTCCTTTTTTATGTTTTCCGTGTGCTTACGTTATCAACAAAATTACAATTATATCAATCTCATCGGATCGAATTGTGAAATTTTCGATAAAAAGACGAACAAATTTTTAAGGAAAAAGTTTTTCGTTTTGACGACCACGTACCCACACATGAATAATAAAATGCCAGTCAGTTCGTTTATTGGATTTATTACTGAGACGTTTGTCGGTGATTAGTTTAGACCATATATTCTATATTCTATACCAAATATTCAAAAATCTATTTCAAGAGACATCTAGCGCCATTTCATCTAATATAACCATAACCGAATTATTTTCAATAGTTCTCTGCATGTTTTAACAAAAAATCAGACAGAATATTTTGAGTTATATAATTGACTATCCAAATTAGTTTAAAACAATCAGCAGGTAATGCAAAACCCTAATAAAGCCACCATATATTATTTGCAATTGATTGTTAGCCAGTGTTATTACGCAAAACCTAGCGAACTCTCGCATACATGAGGTTACACACGTCAGTAGAACTTACTAGGCCTGTTCGATGAAAACCCCGGGTAAACCGAGGGCTACACCGGGATAGACTATCTTGTTTTTTCAAAAACCTGGGCAAGCCCGTGCTTACACTAAAAATTTCTCGGGGTAATGGTTTGACAGTTGTTACTTGCAGTTTTTGTTGATTGGGACATATAAATTACTTCTTGATCAAAAATAAGTAAAATTTAGAAGAAAAGAAATAGGAAAATAGCTAAAGCATATTTTATTTGTCTTTACTTTTTACAATTAATTATACTCGGGAGAACTGTCAGAGAAATGTCATTACATTAGGTTTACCCGGTGTTTTAAAAAAATTGTTCGATGAGTGCACGAAACCCTGGGTAAATTTGGGGAAAATTGTAGGGGAAAGTTTACAAGGTGTTTTCATCGAAGAAACCTACTATCAGTTCCTACCCAGGTTATTGCATGCCATGCACACAATTAATATCAGTATAACGCGAGATGTACAGAACAGCTTGCATGCAAGCCTTCCTTCCAACGCGATTTTAAACTTGACAACAGAATGCAAGCTCGGTTGATGTCTTATCATCTTCCATGCAAGTTCATGTAAAAAATGGCATTGAGACCGATTGAGACGTAAAGTATATTGGAAAATTATAGCAATAAAGGAAGTAGCAGAACCAACAAAAAATGAAGAGAAAGGTGTTGGTAAATGATGTAATGCAAATGATCCAGAAAATCTCATTTTCCCAGTATAAATTTATCAATTCCTCTCAAGCATATTTTTTCCACCATCTTGAAAACTGTATAATTTCAAATTACTATCACCTCAGCTGATATGATTTTTCATCATGCAAGTTCGCTGAAAGCTAAGCTCCTGCATTGCAGTAGGGATTACACGTACAAGAATTACGGCAGTTCGAGGTTGCATGCAGGCTGTACTATCTCGTGTAACCCCCGGGTAAGGAACTTCAGAGGAGCAACATTATTGCGCTGGTACGTCTAAGCACTAGCTCAACTTATGGTGAATTCTTTTCACCAAAACCGAGCAGGAACTGAACTGAACCCGAACCTGTCAGATCTACACCGAACTTAGCCCTGTCCTGAGCGGGGACAAGGTGAAAAGAATGCAAGAAAGTAAAATACCTGAACCAGGCCGGTTTTGTGGTAAAAAGAACAGGTAGAGACTTGGAACCTGTTTTATTATAATTTCAAGAAAAAAAATAAATCACTTAATAAAATAATTCCGCACATCTATACTTTTACTGCCTTTTTAAAATGTTCGTCATTTATAATTTTAATAAAAAAATAAATCACTTTGACAAAATAATTTCACTTCCAAATGTTTGCACATATTGATAACAAATAATTTTGATTAGACGTTTAGTTCGGAACCGTAACCACAAATTTTCATGGAACAAGAAAGTTCAAAACCGGAGCAGAAACCGAACAAGAACCGCTGTGAAAAGAACATACGTTCTGAACCAGTTCTGTGTCAGTGCGGTGAAAAAAACACTTTGGGTGTAGGAACCGAACGAGTTATGGTTCAGTTCAGGTGAAAAGAATTCACCATTAGTTTAACTGAACACAGTCTTAAAAAAATGTGTAGATAAATTTGTTCTAGATACTATTTTTTTTACATCCTTTAGAAAGAAAACATATTTGGCTGCATTTTGTTTTAATTTAATTTTTCTGTGGAAGCAATAGTTTTAGGCCTTAGGACCTGTTTAACACGAAATCTACGTTCTTCCTCCACGGTGAGGCCCGTTAAGGCCTTTTAATGTGTCGAAGTCATCGCCGACTCCATGGCTTGTATCTTCCGGGGGTTACGACACCACCCGCTCGCACGACGTTTATCATGTTGTATATATGTATTTATATATGCAATATAGGGATAGGCTGAGCACCCACTAAACACAAATCGAGAATTCATCTTGAATTTTCGAATCGCGCAAGAAAACATGTCGGCAGTACAATAAACTAAAGACTGATATAGGTTCATTTGAGATAAATTTTAAAATTTCTTTTGTAATGTGTATCAAATGTGCTGTTTTGCTATAATTATTCTAACCATTTTATATTTGAACATTTATAGCTGGCAATACTGGCCAACAACAACTTCTTGTCATCAGCTGTTGTTTAGATTTATACCAACCAAATAAATGTCAAAATTTTATTTTTTCGTCAGGGAAGCGCTGGAGCGTTTCTGTAAAAATGTTTTCTTTTTTTCTAACAAAATGTCTATATAATTTAAATTATTAATACAATGAGCCTGTTTATTGCGTTAATATTAATTGTTCTCGCATTTTATTTGGGGGTGACATGGTAAGGGGAAATATTTATGACTCATGTCCATTAATAGGAGAGTTTTGAAAATTAACATATTTTTTGTGTGTCTTCCCAACAATTAGGATTTTTCCAAAAATACTCGGCTGGCTCCTTATACAGAAATTTAAAATCAAAGTTCGTGTTGGGCGTATAAGTCTACCCTTTTCCCTGAAAAATGTAAACATATGCAAAAGTGGATTTTCTGTGGTATGTAATGCAACTGAACAAACTACTTCAAATCATTTATGAATTCAATTCAATGAAAGTTTAACTATTTTAGCAAATTGAGGAAATATGCATTCGAAGCAGTTTTTTCAATTCAGAGGTTACAAAATTATTGTCAATAAATGTTCGGGATATAAGAATTAATAAGGATATCGATGCCCAAAGTCGAACGACCAATGAATATCGGGAGGTACAGGATGAGCCTGATGAGAAACCTAAAACTATTCCAGATTTTCGAAATACAAAAGTTCCTCCCAGCATCGTAACATTTGCGCAGGTGAGTCAAGCTCTCGATAGTTATGTGTCTAAACGATGCAGGATCTATTGGTCCTTAAGTGCTAAAGTAAACTTTTATGTTGGCGTAATCGCGTGCAGTAGCTATGTATTTCACCATCCCTTAAATTTATGTTCAACTTTATCAGATGATTTCTTATTTTATATATCATAGTTTTTTCCACTTAAATTAATTGTTTTGAGCTCAGGAAATTTGTCAATCCATACAGCATACATAGGTGCAAGTCTATGTAAATTGTGGACCTTATTTATTAATTTACTTATTTCGTATACCGATTTACAAATCTCAGTCCAAAAATAGTCCTAATAAATAAGCATGCACTAAAACTATAAATAATACAAACGTCACTAGAAAAGTACATTTTGCTTCTACAAAAAACACAATCAATAATATATATATAATACTATGTGCTAGCCGATTAACAAAATAAATATTTGTCATAAAAAAAGAATGAAAATAAACCATCAGAATGCAATGCGTAATCTAGAACCACGGTACAGAGATATTCTATATACCTTGATGTAGAACCATATATGAGCTAAACAATAATGTAAAAACCATCAACGATTGTAGGCATCTTTATGGAAAAACAAATATTAAACAGTTAATTAACGTATTACATACAAAATAATAATAAAAGATTGGAAATATAAATGAAAATAATAAGTAGATGAGATAATCAAACAATAACACGACAATCATAATAATAATCTAAGAATGAAACAATTAAGAGAAAGAAGTAATGAAACTACTCACATATTTCTTAATTCAGCATCTATTTTCATTAAAGTTAATCCTGCAACTACAAATATTAAACTGTGGAACAGACCGAATAATTGGATCATTAAAGTAGTATTTGATTTATGAAGCGATTCATATAAAATGGGGAAGAACCTCAAATTTCAAGAGGGAGTGTAAAAGTAAGTATGCTTGCTCGAGTAGGGAAGAGGGAAACAATTCTATAATCCAGCAGATCCTTTATAAATATGACAGGTCTTCCGTCTAGTAGATAGCTTTTGCAAGTCAATGAATTGATATCTTACATGGGACGGGGGTAGCCCGGCACTCTACTTAAGCTTCCTTAAAGCAAACCACATCCTGAACACCCTCGACTCTGCTTCTATAAACAGCATAGTAGGGGTCCCATAGCACAAAACCTCACTCAAGGATAGGTTTGACCAACGAGATATATAGGCCTTTAGGGGTATTGAGTTGGAAAATTCCGCAGCACGACGCCTGACAAAGCCAAGACGAGAATTCGCCTTGCTCACAATAAAATCAATGCGCTGGGAGAATCTACTATAACACCGAGATCAGGTGCGAAATTACATTTAGAAACAGGAGATTCATTAATGAATAAGTCAAATAAAACCGGTGAAGCCGAAGGTCAGGTGCTTACATTTGGATAAATTCAGAGATGAACGATTTAGGCAACACCAACGACCGAATCTATTTATTTATTTATTTATTTATTATTTATTGTCAATCTACAACAATTTAACCCAAAACAGTCTGCCCTGTATTTTCAAGTAAATGCTTCCTATCTACCATTCCCTCTTCCAGGCAGCTAGTGCTGGTATTAGGAAGAGGTTGTGAAGTTATCTAACTATATGACAGAATTAGAATTTTTATTATCTACTATTGTACTTAATTATATTCGATTATACTTGACATGTTCAACAGACATCACTACATGGTTTGTGGATAAGTTTAAGGTTGGCAGCATGATGAGTACTTTTATATTATCGCCAAGCCTTAGGCACCCTTAGGCATGAAGAAAAACCAAAAATTATAAAAAGAATATGACCTAAACTACTGCCCTGTGGCACATTAGAAATTAAGGGTACTGGAATGAAATGAGATGTCACATCATTAATCACAGTCATTTGCCTACGATCTATCAGATAAGCAGAAATCCATGTGAGCAATGAGGAATGACAGCCGAACCTACTCAGCTTTGCATTTTTTAATACTCTATGCAGTTTAGTAAGTTATTGCTGCATTGGGGCCAGTTATTTATATAAGTGGTGCCACTCCAAGTCAGTCTAACGTCCATTATAATTCCTAGATATTTTATTGAGTCAACTCTAATGAAATCTGCTTCCACTTGCAATTCAATGTCAACTTTGGCTTGCCTCTCTGTTGAAAACCCGTGTAGCTTGTATTCGATGTATTTATTGTAAAATTATTTCTATATAACCATCTTTTATCGTATTAAGTCCTCATTTATTTCCCTCTGTAAATCATCGCCATTCTTCCCATTGTGCAGGAGTAATCAGGGTATCGTCAGCATATTTATACAACTGTGACTTCCCACTTTCGTACAACACTGCCTTGCTTTGATTACATAGTAACTGGTTTGCCTTTTCTCTAATTCTCAATTTGCTTAATATTTTTATTAATACATTATGATCTATCTACAGTATCAAACGCGTTCTTCAAGTCAACAAATACTCCAATAACATAATTACCAGCATCTTATTCTTTATTAGTGAACTCCATTACATCAGTCATTATGCTTTGCTTTTGGAATCCCGTGTTGTTTTTTATCAAATCCATCATTACTTTGGATAAATGCTGTAAGTTGGCTATGAAATAGTCTCATATATTTTACAGAATACATTGAGGAGCGCTATGGGAAGGTAGTTATTTGAATATTTTCTATCCCCTTCTTTGAAGAGTAATACTATGCATGTAGATTTCGAAAAAGCTGGAAATTTCGCCTTTTCGATACAATTAAAATTGTCTTATAACGGAATTATTGTGTTACAATGGATAACGTTGTTTACAAAACTATATAATTTCGTTAATACCAGTAATATTATGAAGTAATGAAATAATTTTACATTTCTTGATTAAATTATATTTATTTCATTTCGTTTTGATTAAAACGATTGAAATGATAGTGATTGTATACGATGTAATCTTCTTAAGTTATAAGCAAAGGCCATAGCAGAGATAACATAATGTCTCGTATAAAGATACGACATCCTCCAGGCAATCTCAGAGGTATGCAGATGAGGTCTGCGTTTGATATTTTAATTCTAGCTGTCCTATCTTCATACGAAGTATTATGTTATTTCTGATTATATGTTTTCCGAGAATAAGTAAGTTAATTAAAAAAATTTTTTTTTTGGATGCGTTAAATGACGTCATACTTGCATCAAATTTATGGTTGGAAAATTCTTTCCATGGGGCTATAATACCAACAAAATGACTAAAATTAGTTGCAATTACAATCTTTTTAGTGGCAACAGATCATTTCTTGGGATATGTTTGGAAAACGGCAAATTTTGTTAATAATCCAGATTAATATTTTGCTTATTTACCCAAATTTACTTTTTCAATAAGTGAGCTTTAACGAAATAATACTTAAAATTTTGTAACGTATTTAAAATACCAAAATCATTTCGTTACTCGAAATAACGTTGTAAATGTAAACATCAATTATTCGTTATGAACTAAATTTTACGAAAAAAAGTTATAACGCTATGGAAACCTGGTAGTGCCTAACATTAACTTAAGCAGGCAAGAGTATAAATAAATGCTTTTTGAATTGATACCTGCTTACTTGGTTTTTAGTTGTCATTCTAAAATGTACTTATTAATTGTTTCCGTTTGCTAGATTTTTAAACTATTTAATTCATTTTATGTCTATAATATATGGCTAGGTACCGATCACAAAACTCGACGCAGACTCCAAAACGTCGATTATGTGGTAGCTCTGTCTATCACAAATACCAACGCGTCGATAAGGGTACAAGGGTTTATTGACACGCTTACTATTGTCGAAAGTATGTGATGTCGATGTCATTTAAAATATAAGCGAAATAAAGAAAGAAAAATGGCAAAGTACTAAATAATTATTTCTAAGTAATATTTATCTTTCTATTACGGACCAATTAAGACAGTGATACATTAAAAGCAGAAAGCAGCGACTGAGCAGAATTTTTTCTAAAGCCATGCAATTGTTCGAGCACTAACAAATTGAAAGCAGAGGCAGCGGTAGCGGTAGAAGCAGAACTTGAAAGTTAATCAAATCTCAAAAATTCTGCTTCTGCTCCGTACTGTCAATACAAAGAGAGCTAACATTTTTATTTCATTGTTGGCGTCCTTTCTTTTGAAGTGCTAATGCGAGAAAAACAAAATATCTATAAAGGAAAAATTGATTAATTATGTTAGAAATAACAAATTAATTAACAATTACTATCAACTTTTTAAAAATTATATACACCATTCCATTCCAGAAATATCGTTTCCCTGAATCTAAAGTTTTTTATGTCCATACTTTATAGATGTCGCCTGTCCTTTTCTTCGAAAGTCATTTCACGCGAAGTATCCATTTTCAATAGATATCGCCTTTCGTTTTCTATTGCACGCAACACTATTTACAAAAGTATACAAACAGTTATTTCACAACCATATAGTAGTTAGGTCTGCCGTTACTTTGGAGATCTCCCTGGAGTAGTATATCTGGGTGTCTCTCGATTTTTTTATGAACTAACATGTTGTTGTTCTGTACCGCCAGTCTCTATAATTATTTTACCGGCGTAACAGAACAATTCCAAAGACCCTCGTTGTTCTCGATAACCACTCGGAATTTGTTGCGTGCATTAATTCGCATTTTCTTGGTTTTCTCGAGATTAAGTCTTAGGAGAGTTTCTATTTCATGAATCACTGTTTTGAACCTAGTGTTTGCCTAGTAATTTGGTACAGCGCTTTTCTATTGCCATTTTGTTGCGGTTTCTTCTTGTATTCTAAAACAACGAGTTGGTTGGTATTCTGACGGAACCTTTCTATTAATACCAATTTCTTGGTACTCTACCGGAAATCGTCGTCTAAATTAAACCTCCGCCTGGTTAATCGCGTTGAGTTTTGTGATCTTGACTGCCGATCTTCAGCTTGATGCTAGCTTTGACAAGATGGTGATCACTTCTCACATCTATTCCTCTGTAACTTCGGGCTTGCTCCACCATACTTCTTCGTCTTTTACTAATAACCCATACGGTGGATCGGGGTTCATATTCTTTCATGAAGTAACACCCAGATTTCTTTGTGTATCCTTCTATGGTTGAAGTAGATCACATTTAAATTGACAAAAGTTACAAATCAATATATAATTCCACCCCCCCCTCATTAAAAAGAATCGAACACCTCATATAGTCGCATGTAGCAAATAAGGTTAAATATTTCTTACAGAAGTAATTAATCTTAATAAAAAATTTGGCATAGACCTCGATTTTATTTTATGCAATATATAAAAATCCTAATATTCATTGAAATGTTTTATACTTAATGAAAGTAATGAGTTTAATCACTAACCACTAACTACTAACTCGAACAAAAATATGTCGGACAAAAATCTTTTTCTTTGATTTCACAAAGAATTTCTGTCAGAAATGGCATTTTTCTTTGAAACTTAGCAACTAAATTTGTAAAATCAAAAGATTGTAACATACTACTTTTAAGCATTAAATGATTTGAATTGAAATAATTAATTCAATCCACGTGACTTTCCTTTTACTTTATGTTCAAACTATAAAACAGGAAAGCAGGAAATTTGTGGTCCCGGGAAGATTTTCCTGCGGACGCCACGGCATACAACAAGAAGACATTCAGCAAATTTTGTTCCTAAATGATTTCTCTATTGACTGTATGTGTTTAATGGTTTAACATAACCTATTTTTTCCACATATCTGTTATATTTGCATAGAACTCATTGCCTGATTATGTAATCGTTGAATAATTTCAAATAAATTATATTATCGCATACAAATATAACTGCCAAAGAGTGCATTATATATGAGCCGTTTTCTTTGAAAGTGGTGCAAGTGCATTTGGGTATAATATTTTTATTTACTTCAGAATTCTTTAATGAACATAACTGGTTTATAAATTTACGCTATCTTTAACCTCAAAACACACAAAAGTTCACTGTTAGATCCTATAAATAATTTTAAATTATTTTTTTAAATGAATTTAAATTAAATCATTTCAATATTTCGTCGTAAAAAAAATGGACTTGCATCACTTTCAAAGAAAAGAGAATAGCTCATATATTAATTGCACTTAACAAATTTTTCTTTTAAAATAACTCTTTACAGATATGTTTTTAACAATGACATAAGTTTGCTTTAAATTTTAAATAATACCTAAATATTTAATTTCACTAAATTGTTCAATTCTTATATTATTTAATTTAAATTTAAGTAATATTGATTTTTAATATAATCATACACTTTGGGTTATTTATATTTAGGTTCAATTTGTTTACCATCAACCATTCGTCAATTCTCTCTAGCTCTTCTTCGGTAATGTCCTTTTCCAATGTCTTGATAGACTACCTGATTCCATATTGTTCAATATTTGCTTCGAAATTACTTCAGATTTCTTCCAGGGAAACACTTTTTTGGAAGCATATCAGTAACCTAGCTACAAGCGCTTTGAATCTGCTTTTCTTTGAAGTGCTTGACATTGTTCGCGCTGGAATGTGTTTGACGCACCGATATATCTGTGTCACAGTCACTTTTTTAACACTTAACACTATCTTTTTCGCAGATCTCAATCTTCACTTATACCTCCACTTGCATTTTCTCAAAATTAAAGAATTGAGTCTATCGCCGTTTCATTGTACCGCTGATTGCCAGAAAACGAAGTAAAACACAGTATTTATCGAACCTGTATAAGTATAATTATTCTCTATGTATTCACCTTTATCTATTTCCTCAAATCACACATTTTCCAAATCCTTACCCGAATTAGACCTTGCTTTTTTGTTAGCTGTTTTATTCCTAACAACTATAACATTGGAGAGCATTTCTAAACAGAATTTATTTTAAAAAATCTTTAAAATCGTTAGGCGTTAACATTTTCTTACTTATCAATATCAAAACTTTCAGTTTATGGCTATTCATGTCAACAACATTTCTGTCGTTTTGATGAATAATGATTTCGATCCAGGATGGTTTTTGCACGCCACCGCCAAAGAAATGCACTTGGATGGAAGTATCGTTCACAATGCTAAAACATTACTAGTGAACTCGGCGCTTACTGATGCTCAGGTAAGAGATTTTCTTTTTCATAATAGGATTTCTAGTGTAAATAGCACAGCGATTTTAGAATACGTAATGCAGATAAATAGGGTTTTTCTGGAAATCACCAATATGAGAAAAACAGTTTTTCTAATCGGCGGCCAATATTTAGGAGTTGCGAATGTTAGTCAAAGTTTCCGTGTAGTTTCGTTTACAGTTAGTTCTTTACGGCTTACATTCTTCTTATTTTGTTCCAAGACGGTCAAATAAATTGATAACTGTTAATTATTACGCACTAATGGGTCGATTGCAAGAATTATCGAGCAAAAGAGTCCCCGAAGTATCCTTGATGCATTGGACAGCTTTGGAATTAAGGGAAATATTGTAAGGAAAAAGAGCAATTTATATATGGTCGATAAGTTTTATCGTACGGCTAGATTGATCTACGACATTAAGTGTTGTGAATATTGCTGGTGATCTGTGCATTTTTTAATTGAAATGTACTTGCCAGAAATTGAACTAGGGTTGCTGCTATAGTAGAAATTTTCCTACTAACGAATGGCAAATCTAAGAGACCTGAAGTGGACTGCACTAATTTAATTGACGTATACAGAGACAACAAACATTATCTAAATTGTTTCAAACATCGTACAATAAGAGAGACTTGGCAATATAAGGATCTTTGAATCCATTGGTCCATCTATTTTCAAAGCCTCAAATGAAAACCTAGAGTCAGACACTACGCCCAAATCTTTTATTTAGCTGAGTCTAATTAGCTAATTTTCATAGAAATGCAATTGGCGTCTTTTTGTAGAAAATTAAATGTTGGTCCAATAGATGATATTCAAAAGTAATTTATTTGAACAGAATGAAGTATGTAAAATCGCAAAATAAGAATTTAAAAAAACATAAAAATTTGGCATCGTTTGCTCTATTGAATTAACCATAATTGAATAAGCGCTCAAAACTAGTAAGTATCACAATTCAGGAAAGTTAGCACAAAAGAGGTCGCTAAAGAGATATAAGATTCATATCACTCATCAGTGCATCGAGTTCATAAATTTTCAGAACTGTTGCGGCTTCGCACCCAAAGCCATCTTAATGCTATAAACATAGTCAAATTAAATCGACTCTATGAGCAGTAAAAATTGAGTACAAATATTTGAGTATGCTAATTAATCATGATCGCTTCCCGAGGTAGCACCATCCCCTTCGAAACCTTTTTAAGGTTTTTTAGATGTTCCAAATCAAGGCTAAAACAAACAAAAAATAGGAATACCGTTTACAAAGCTTGCCTATGCAGAATATTAGAAATTGCAGTTAGAGTGATAAAAATGTAGCCTAAAAATCAATTTTTTTAAATTATAAAAGGCATTATTATATCGAACAGAAAATGAGCCAAATTCAGAACTACATAAAATGCAGGCTGATGAACTCCTCCTAGGAAGAAGGAAAAATGAAACCAACAAGTGTAAACACAAATGTACTCCACCCACCATTCTTCTGCCTGTCTAACAATATTTTTTTAGCTCATTGAGCTATGACATACTTTTTCATACACGTTCTAGGAAGCATGCAGTCAAAACCCTCGAGAATACTTCACAAGCCATGAAACAGACACCCTCCCTACCACATGCAAGGCCCAATGGAGTCCTTACATTCTAAAATATTTGCAGTGTTCTCATGCAAAACTGGCAAAAGTTTGATTTGAATAGCTCCTCCGCCCTAAACTTCTATTCATACAGAAAAATGGTGTTCTGATAATCTTAAGCTTGCTTTCTTATCTTCCAAACCGAAATAAAATTGTTATACATTTCCTAACAAAATTATTTAAAAAATTTGTTTGAACCAAATGATTACGATTCCTCAAACAAAAACTCTCAGCTGAGTAATCATTATATATTCCGCTGTGCCGTCATGCCATCCCATGGGCTGATGAGATCGAATGTAGCTGCCTACAGATTCGGACTCCGGCTGCACATAAACAAATGCAATTATTACTCAGCTGAGATTTAGGAAGCGTAAGGTAAGGTTACTTTGTAATCAAAACTATTTTATTACTTTGTTAGTAAGTGTAGCCTTTGGGAAGGTAAGAAACCAAGCTGTAAGTTACTAGAAGACTATTTTCCTGTATGGATAGTAGTTTGAGCTCTATGGCATAAATAAAGTCAATGTTTGGCACTGTTCCATAAGCATCAATATAGAACACTTTAGAAAACGGACTCCGAACACATATTGTAGGTTTCTGTTTCATGGCTTGGGAAGTATTTTCGAGGGTTTTGATCCAGTGCAACAATACATCTGACCAATATATGCAAATATGCTGAAAATCCGGAGATGTAGCATATTCCACCTTGGTTATACTTTCTTCATTCAGAAACCTATTTTACATCTCACCTTAATACATAATTACAATTATTATTGTAGGCAAAAATACTCCGCCATTGTCCAACAAGGCGCCAATCTCTAGATAATATAAACAAAATCCGGCCTTGTTTAGCTGAATTGAGTTTTGATGTGTCCTTAGATGGAGTACTGATTGCACAAGGACCTCTTTCGGTTGAAGTAAGTAATATTTAGTTTTAATTAAGTGCATTTTTTAAATAAAAATTTAAATCTAAAGAAACTTCAACTTGCAATGAATAACGCAAAGACCACCATTCATGGGGGCTTATATGATTTCCTGAGTGAAGCCAAAAAGCGCACAAATACGTCTGAGACGATTAAGCCAAAACAGTACGCTACAATAAGCTCTAAAAAATACAACAATGAGGCATATCATAAAGTAGCTCCTATTATTCCTAAGAATTTTACGTTTATAATAAAGGCGGCAACGTTTTCAGCTGTTAAGGAAAACACACAAAATGATTTCAGCGCGAAAATGCAATTATTCACGGTGAGAAAATGTCCTGTTTTACGTGTATAAACATATTACCTTATTAACTTTACTTCTTGCAGATAACAGGCAAATTTAATTCGAAGTCTCTCAATGAAAACGTTAATCTACCCACACTCTATACCAAAGTTCAACTCCAGCATTTAGATATTGATACCAAATATGAGAAGCTTCTCTTCATAGAGCAATTCTCTATTGACTCAAAGGTAATTTCATTTGTTTTTAAGTCTTTTTGCATTAACATAATCATATTTCAGCTCGAGAATGATATTTTAAATATTTACTCCAAACTGAAAACTTTTCAACTCATCTATAATCACAGCGAAATTTATAGCTGGGTCAATAATAATTTTCTGTCAAGAAAAAAGAGTATATCGCAACCATTGCTGCTGTCAAAACAAGTAATTGAAGACTTACAAGTGAAAACTCGCTCTCATAAGAATGGCCTATTTGAATGGTTTTTAAAACGAATAATTGTAAAGGGTTGCGCTGAACTATGGAACGTGTCGACTCTAGTGAAACTAGATGATCACAATGCGGCTGTGAGTGTTAGTCATACAAGACTGCTTCTAGAGCAATTCGATGACAAAAGGAGTAGTGTTTACAGTAATAGGATTGTTAATCTGCTGTTAGACAATCGCCATTGGAGTACAGAATTGATGATAGAATCATTGTGGTGGTCCCTGGGAAATGCGATTAATGATACGAACAATCTGAAGAAAAGTCACTCTCGGGGGAGTCCTTTTTTCATGGGCGTGAGTCTAATCAAGCTGAGCAGTTATGCAAATGTTACTAAATTGGAGTTATCAGTGCACACTTTAAGAACAGAATATAGCATGTGCTTAGCGGAATTTGTAATTAAAGCCAATCATTGTATTAGGCAATATGGTTGGGGAAAATTTACGGACAATACTATAAATCTGAAAACGAAATTAGATTCCCGTCAAGGCGTTGGTCTTTTAGTTACAGCTAAGATCAAGGACATTACGGCTTATTTCATAAATCATTATGAGGCATGCATCTTATTGAGTCTTTCCGAAATTACGTTGACCAGAACACAACAAATATCAGTATTCAAATTGGAAGAATTCCAAACGGCTATAATGCGATCATTAAATGCGTCCTCTCTTTGCCTCACCGATTTTACCGATATTTTTGGAAACATTAAAGTTATAAGAGTAGAATATGAAAAATACTCGACTATAACAAATGGTCCAAAGCTTTCAATCTATATTTTGGATGACACTGAAGCTACATGGAATTCCAATTTACATATGCATGTCGTAACGCTTTGGCGTGATATAAAAGAACTTAAAACTGAGCTACAACTTTTCGGATCCCAAAATAGCAATGTCAAGCATATTCAACCACTGGAAGCGTTAACTCTAGATATCTCGGCTGAACGGAATACTGTTTTTGAAATAAAAATCTCCGAGAGACATACAATGCAGTGGTTCTTTGAAAATATGTTTATTAGCCGAAAGGATCGCTTCTTTATATCGGTGGAAAATGTGTTTGTCAAAATCGATGATCAACATATTTTCACTTTTAAGGATGTTGATATTCAGTCGTTGCCCCAAATTGATATGCTCACAACAGAACGACAAAATGTGGATGGTTTCATATTGCCTACAAATAAGGCTTGGGTAACAACAATCGGTGGATTAAAGGTGAGTACTAGTAATAATTTTTAAAGAACCTCGTTAATCTATTTTAATAGATTTTAGTTAGTTACTCAACTTTTTAAATTTAGTTCTTGGACAATCTTTAATCTCTTTCAATTTCGAGGTAGTTTACATTTATACGGAAAGTTTGAACTGAAGCTAAACAGCGAAATCCTTAATTTTGTAATGCTATTCTGATTTTGTACCTCATACGACAGTCTTTGTACTCGTTGACAGTAGCAGCTTAGCTATCTAACCTCAATAGTCCAGTGACTGGTCATGATTACTTTATACCCTTGAACTGAATTTGAAAAAAAAATTGAAAGAAGAGAAACAATGATTGGTAAAAAAACGTATGTACTGAACTTCTGGGACTGATGTACTAACAAACCACTGACAACCATCCCACGAAATATTACATAGCCTCACCTTTCCACTGGATTAACCAATCTTGTCAAAATTCCGAGCATTTACGACTGAAGTCTATCGATCTCTAATTTCAATAAAGTAATAACTAGTCTATAAAGACAGCTCTTCTCTCTCACTGATTACCTTTTAAATTCTCGTTGCTAGATTTTGCACACCGTGGACCTACTAGTCTGGGAAGTAAATGTATGCTGTTGAGTGAAGCAGTTTTTTTTTAACAATTCACTTTATGCACATTTTTCCAATTTAAAGAACAATTTTAGGCATTTACGAACGACTATATGATTTGCTCTGTGTCACCTTTAAATCACATTATCGTCTCGACTTGCCTGGAGGTTAAATCCATAAGTATAACTGGCTCTATAAAATGAGCTGGTGTTAGTAAGAGTATTTCTAATCCTTGTTGAAGTATGGCAAATAAACCACTACCATAGACAAACTAATAACATACAAAGACTGGACACGTAGAACAAAAATATGCAACGCTTTTCTGGAATATAAAATCGACGATGCCTCGACTTGCATCAGATGACGTAATCAAAGGGTAACCCAGCAATGTCTCGCTCCAATATAAAATCAACGTTGCCTCGACTCGATGTAGGGAAGGCTATAATATTTTCTTAGAAATTTACAAAAGATGTTTCGGCAGAATTTATACACTTTGGTGGCCGACTGGAGTTATTTTCAGATACAATGTGTCTGTGTGCCGTTGTCAGCCTCCAAAAGTGCGTATAAATTCCAAAAAACAATTCGTAAGAAAAAATTGTGGCGAGTCTCTCGTCATTTGTGATCCGTTTATACAGTGAGAATTTTTGTATTTATCGTATCTGCTTTATTTGGATTCATGGTGCTCCCAAACCTAGGGGGGTTGGGTGCGGAACTTAATTATGGGGCGGCAGACAAAGCCCGAATTTCAATTTTTCCCCTCAGAGAAGGGGGAGGGGGAGTTGACTCTTGACTCCTCGGACAAAATTATATGCGCTTCGGTTTATAGATTAGTGTTGACCTGAGGAACAAAATACACTAAGTGTTTATTTTGGACAGCACTGGGTCCATCTCCCATACAAAAACTGTCAATGTTCTTTCTAAGAAAAAATTGTGGTCTTCCTTACATCACGTCAAGGCATCGTTGATTTCATATTGGAGCTAGGCATTGTTGTCGGCCTCAACCAATCCATAAGAATACGAAGGAGGAAATTTCCAGTAAATTTCTAAGAAAAAAATTTGGCCTTCCCTACATCGGGTCGAGGCAACGTTAGTTTTATATTGGAGCGAGGCATTGCTAGCTTACCCTTTGGTTGTCATCTGGTGCAAGTCGAAACATCGTCTATTTCATATTCCAGAAAAGCGTTGCATATTTTTGTTCTACGTGTCCAGTTTGTTATTAGTTTGTCTATTCCACTACAGAAACACGATTTTGAATGTAAGATTGCTTCTTTTACTTAATTGAGAGTGAATACTTATTCCAAGAGGTTTTGTATTCTCCTCTTAAGTTATTGGTCAAACTATTGTACGAGTTTGTTTCGTCTCTTATCTGATCTACTATTACTTTTAAACCAGGGAAATGTGTTTGCGACAGCCGTCTCCACTATCTCTCTAACATTTGAGCTTGCTTATCCTTTTCACTGTTCATCCTTATTAAAAATGGTTTTTACATCGACTGTTAGCTTCTTGAGCTCTCTTAATCGGTGGGGGGGTAAACATCGAATGATTTCCCTTTTCTTCACAGCAGATCAGATCTTATACGCTATCAGTATGAAAACGTGGACCTAACTTGGGACAAGTTCCAAATCGCTCTTTGTTGTGTTTGTAATTTGATACTTTCAATAGCAAACCGTATATGAATAGTGACTAGGCTTGATATGTATGTATCAATTTTTGTTTAATTATGAATGAAGTTAGAGTTAGAGCTAATTCTTCATTGTGAATTTCTACCTGGAAATACTATTTATGATAAAAATTTGAAAATAAAGATATCAAACACCAGGAATAACTCAAGTTATAAACATCTCCACAGGGAATTTTTCCGTATGATCATGACTTCTCCGATGCTATTCAAAATGAATACGTTTCGCTGTTTAAATGGCTGAAAGCTGTCCATAACATAAAAAAGAAGCAATTCACAGCTGATTCACCTTTGCCTAGTGATATGATAATTCAGGTAAGTGATGGCTATATTAGTAGATTATAGAAAATTTGTTAATTTTTCAATCTTAAAGATCAAAGAGTTTCTACTAGAAATGAGTGATGATCCATTTGAAGTGAAACTTCGTGACAACTATGTTCTTCTAGTCGACGAATACCTCGAAAATTTAAAACGTAAGAAGCTGTTTGAGCAGAAAATAGCGGAGAGGTGCTCCGAACGATTGTTAGTGCCTGCTGGAACTATTGAAAGCTTGTATGCAAGTTTAATTAAGAAAAATTCCGAAATATACATTCAAAGGTCAAAGAAAATAAATGAAAGTGGTCCGGTGAGGACAAGGCTATTTGCATGGATCATGACAGATTTAGAGATAATGACAATGGCAGATCCGTCCATTCATGGAACAGCTAATGTAACAAGAATTATGAGAGATATAGATTCAGACAGTCCATGGCCTGAAGAAGGTCTTGATTTTGTAACGCTGTGGTGCCGTGCAGTTAATGTGAGTTGTACAGAGTGGAAATTCATGCTAAGGTAAGTTTTTATCATTGTTTGTGTTAAGTTTCTAAACGACTTAACAGCGATATCTATTTACTTTTAGGGACTTTCCACAGCCGATGTTCTATGTTAAAGCTATGCGTCTTTTCGGTACTCTCTGTGGAGCAGAGCAGGCAGCCCCAAAACGTGCCAAGCGAGATGTACAAATTGAGATAGGACCACCATTTGGTACAGATATGATTCAAAGAGGAATGACAGCTTTAAAATATTATCATGATTTTGATTGTGAGTTGGAACACTGCAGCTATGCTTTCGGTCCGTGCTGGGAACCCGTAATGGCACAGTGCAACTTAAGTTTTGAGAAAATATTTGCTCCGTCCAGGGATCCCAGTCCAGTTCTACCTTTTTGGGATAAGATGCGTCTTTTACTTCATGGCCGACTTACTATGATTGTTAAACAATTTACAGTTCTCCTTCATGCTTCATTGGATCCTTACAACACAACTGAAGAAATGGAACTAACTTGGAATAATTGCGGAATAGTTTGGACAAATGCCAAAATAATGTTCAAAGGGGAATTAAATGTAAGTTTCTGTGTGCATACATACATAGATTGATCAGCACACTTTAATAGCTATCTTTAATAGATTTCTGTTCGTACTGCTTCACGATATGATGATTGCAGGCTCCTTCATTTTCCTAACTTAAAACTGACTTTCAAGCTAAACTGGAGTTGCTTGGCAAATCCCAACGATCACTATGCTGTCATTCCATGTGCACCTGATAAGCTACCTGAGTATTCAAGTAATCAAGTTCATGATTCTTTTCGTGCATTCCGTTCACAAAATCTCAACATATGGGTATCATTCGAAACAAGGCCGGCTCCAGGGGACGAGCATGATATTGATATACCCAGCTTAGTTCTCTATGGAAGTACATTGCGTTGGTTTGAAAGCTTAAAACTAATTTTGTCTGGTGTAACACGACCAACCAGACGAGGGCCAGTATTTAATAATGTCCGACCAAGAAAAAAACAATTGAGTCGTCATTACAAAAAAGCCAACTTACAAATGAGCTTACATAAGTTTCAAGTTTTGTATTGGATGTCGCATGCATTACATCGAGGCTTTCAACTGAATGGAGGACGAGTTTCTTTTAGTTCAGAGCATTGTTTAACACTTCTACCAATCGACGATGGATTAGTTCATCGCCCGCGTGCTGAATGGTCTACTGTTTATATGAATTGTGAACTGAACGATGCGGAGATTTGGTTGAAGAGTATTTTGTGTGGAAAACTTGACAGCAGCTCAGAGAATATAGCGAGCTCCGATACTTTTAAAATTGTGCGATTCTATTTTTTGAGTGTAGCAAAAGTTTCGTATGGAAGAGAAGCCTTGTTGCAGCCAAACAGTACTGAAGTGAGAAAATCTTCAACGCCAACTCACAAATTGGTGGTTTACGATTTAAAAGGAGCATGGACAAAAAGCAACAGAGATGTCGCTTTCGCTTTGTTTGATTCATTTATGAAATCACAGAAGTTGAAAAACAATCTTTCTACTGAAGCGCTTAAGGGTTTTCGAAAGGAAGGAAATTCAAACATCTCTAAATCTCGTCGCGGTGAAAGCACAACTACGTTAGCTTCAACAGCATCTGACGTAATAACTCGTAAGTGAATCTCATTTATTTTTCTAATCACATTTTTAGAATTTGTTTTCGCCACATGTTTTAGGATAAGTTTGAAATAGCCACCAATAGCCTTTCACCATAAAATTTCACAGAATATTAATTTTCTAATCAATTTCTCTATACGAGGGGTCCTAATATAGTTAGAGTTGTTACTGTAGAATTTATTTATAACTTTGACTAATCTTCTCTCCAGCTATTTAAATATTAACAAAGCAACTCTAGTGGGTAGCATGCAGAGTTTGTAATATTAATCTTATAAATTATGCCGACAATTCAATTCAATAAATCTTTGTTATAAATCCACTAATGCTTAAATTTTTGGCTAACAAACTTTATAAAATTTACATTTTTACATATTTGCCAGGTCCAACGACTACTACAACTGCTATAAGTAAACCACAACAAGCTAGTCACGCGACAGCCATGTTGCAGCAATTGATTGCTGAAGCTGATCACAAATTCAATGTATACAGTGACGATCAGTCTACACAAACACGAGAATTGCAACTACAAGGTCTCCAGGCATGTAGTTCACATGATGTTATACACGAGAACTGGTCTATTTCACTTGTAAATTCACAAGTCCTTTTGAAGGGATGTGAAACGTCTGGTTATGTAATTTTAAGTGCAGCAAAAGCTGAAATTCTTCAGCGAGTTCATCGTGCTGTCTGGCGTGATCGAAGTTTAGTATCCAAAACGACGTGGAAAGGCTCTCTGGAATGCATGCAATACTATGCAACAGTAAGCGCTGGAGAGAATGATTCCCTACTAGAAAAAGAAATCATGTGGTTAACTGTTGATAATATCCAAGAGAAGGACAAAGATGCCACAGTTATAAGTGATTTACCCGATCTACCTCATTTGGTCGGAAGTGGACAAAGTGTTGGTGGTGTTGTTTCTGAAACAGTTGGCGCAGCAAGCGCTGTTGATGCAGGAGAAACACAACCAGTTCAGCTGCAAAGAATCGTATCTCGTTGTAAATGTGAATTTTTCTATGTCAGCTATGGTGATACAATAGATCCAAGTACTTTAACAGAAGTACCACCACCTCCATCGGAAGAAACTCTTAGTCCTTGGGAGAAACAAGATGATCCTGTGGATGCCTTTACTCTTATGCATCATGATTTGGACGTGTGCACAAATTCTCTTCAGTATGCAATGATTTTAGATATTGTTAATAATTTAATGTTGTACGTAGAGCCGCAACGTAAACAAGCTTTAGAAAAATTGGCTCGAATGCGTTTTCAATTGCAGCTTTATAGTAGTGAGGATCAAAAACGGCCAATTCAACATTTGCAAACACAAATTCGTAGCTTACTTCTGAAAATTCGATCTTTAGAAAAAGATATTCATTTAATTGGTAAGGCACGTGCAGAAGAAGGAGATTCAGAAGAACTGAGAAGAGATTTTGAAGAGGTGCAAAAGGCTATTCGCGAGAGTAAAGAATTGCTGAATATACAAAGTGAAGAACTGGACATGATGCTACTTTGTTACAAGGAAACGCAACTCTCTGCTATGAGTAAATTATCAACAGTCAGAACAGATAAGCCAGTGACAATGGTTCGAGCTAACGAAATCTGTTTCAAACGAGCACAGTGGCGTCTCACTGAAACTGATGGTCAAATAGGCATTGCAGACTTGGTGCTATCTGATTTCTTATATACAAAGAAATCTAAAAGTGATGACTCTGTTGAACATCTTCTAGAATTAGGCAATATTCGTATGAATAATCTTATCCCCAGAGAGATTTATAGAGAAGTCCTTTGTCCAACAGAAATTCAAAAGGATATGCCAGTTGATACGCACAAACGTGTACTAAGAGTATTTTGCCGTGAAAAACCTCCCGTCGGCGGAATATCTGTTAAGGAACATTTTGAAATCAATGTTGCACCCATAACCATCGCAATAACAAAGAAATTTTACAGTACAATGTTGAAATTTTGTTTCCCTGATCGAGATACATCAGAAACAGAAGTGGCTGATGAAATTGAAGACAATTCTGGGAGTACGTCCTCTTTAAAGTCATCTAAAAAATCATCTAAATCCAAAAAAAGTTCCAAAGATTCTGAATTCTATGTAAAAATTGAAAAAGATGATGTCGAAAAAATGAAAGAGCGAGCAGAAAAAAATAAACTCTTCATTTACATAAAAATTCCAGAAGTTCCAGTCAAAGTCAGCTACAAAGGTAATAAAGAGAAGAACCTTGAAGACATAACTGATGTATCGCTAGTCGTTCCAACATTAGAGTATCACAATGTTACATGGACGTGGCTAGATTTGCTTTTGGCTATGAAATCTGTTAGTAGAAGGGTTATACTCTCTCAGGCTATCAAACAGAAACTACAAATTCGAAGGCAACCGTTATCATCGATTGGAGAAAGAGCATCACCTCAAGAGGAAGATAAAGCTAAAATGCTGTTCGGAAATCGTCTTGCAGTAAGTACTATTATAAATTTGGTTAATTTTTTTTGCATTCTAATAATTGTTTTCATTTTAAGAGCGAAAATCGAAGCCAAAGAAAAGGGTCAGTCTTTAAGTTTACATCAAAGTCTTAACTACGATCAATTATTGTGTAAGAGTGTACTTGGCAAAATTCCCAACCGCTATATTCGCAGTATTCTTAACAGGAAAATGTTAATATTAAAAATGTGTATTGTAATATGTAAGCCTTAAAAAAGAAAAAAAAATAATTTATTTAGAAGATAGCTTTTATTCATAAAAATTTTAAAAGTCTGTGAAGATCCCAGCCGGATAGTAAATAGCCTGAAGCAAAATCTCGAAACCAAGAATTCCAGATTCAATGAAATCCCGAAAAATCAATAAAACAATTATTTTTAAGACTGAATGGCAAAAAATGAAGCTTTCTAATCCGAGCTTCAACATTTAACTATGTAGTAATGACGCAGATAAATATCCAGATATCGACGGCTGTACTAACAAAGTGATATAAGAAAAGAGTTCGTAGCAAATCTCAATAATTTCCTGATCTCGGCTAAATATATCATGGATACGAAACAAAATTTAGATTATTTCGATCGATTGGTGGCTCAGGTAAGTAAAAATTATTCTCAATGTAGGCAAGAATTAATTGTTTCTTAGAACTTTTATGTCTAATCTACAATGCATGGTAAAGCGACGTCGTTAAAACGAAATTCTTGCGGATGGCCCCGCAAGGGGCTGAAATGGTATACATGGAGGACATGCGACACCGGACATTAAAAAATCTTGTAACTCACAATATTGTTCCTGCATACAGGGGCGGATTTACCAATAGTCAAGTCAGTGCAAGGCGGTAAATTATTGGAGGCGACAAATTCTCAATTGATAAATAAAAGGAAACGAGATCGAAGTCGGACTATCCCTCAAAGACGTATTTAGAGTTATCGTTTTCAACGTCATTATCAACAGGTTTATTGCAAAGCTACAAAGACTTTGGTCTGCTAACGGGAACTTGGGTAAAAAGTTTGACTTTCTCATGTAGCTACATAGCTTGAAATCTGAAGATATCCGCGAGGACGCACGGAACTTGAAAGCATTCTATTTAGGAGATTTAGACGGGATTTTGGGAAACGAGTGTCTGCACCCACGATGTCATTTTTCATCAGCTGAGCTACAGGGGGAAAAGAATTACTAGTCCTGAAGTTATAATATAAGCACATCTTGGAAGAACGCTTTTTGGACATTTATCCAAATGTGGAAATAGCGCTCCGGAGTCAAGCTCTGGAGAATTTGTAGAGTATAAATACAGCACTTGTCAGGAGCAAGTAGGCGAAAGTGCTCTAATTGGATGCGATAATTTGAAGCAGGTACATTGCTAGTCATATAATTAATTAAAGTAGAGTTGATTGGTAATTATTTATGAGTTTGTAAAAGTCAACAGTAGAGTGAAACAAAAAGAGCTTGTGTATTATATCTGAAATATTGTGTTTTGAATAACGAACCGGCAACAACTGATGTCAGAAGTGAAATAAGGTAGCATTTGACTTAAAAATTCAAATTGTGATTAATTTTGTGAAATTGTACGAAATTTTGTGCTTTAAACTCTGGGAAATTATTTATATTCAACTGTGAGTGAACTACTAAAGTAATTAACATTATTGCGGGGGTTGAGTTGAAAATTTAACACATTGTGGAAAATATCATAGTGAACATTGCTTTGAGTTTGCAGGAATTTTGGTATTATTTTATGGAAATTATAAGAACTTTTGTTAATTTTGCGTATGTTCCTCGATGATAATTGCAATATTAAATTTGTTGTTACTTCACCTCACCCAACTTTTCATCAAAATTTCATAACTTTTGCAATTTATGTTAAATTTTGGAATTTAAATATCTCTATTGACTGGCCTAATGTGGAAAATAATCTACAAGGGATCAGACTAGATATTTCATTAGAACATGAACTTTAAATGCTTCATTTAATTTTCTTTGACATTGTGAGTCCAGTTTGGCAAATACAAGGCCGCCATATCTGAAGTGGGGGCGAACAAGCGCTTTTGCTAATTTGGATTTTAAGCCTAACGACGAGCAATTAGTGGTAATCCAGAGTTGGCGAAGACTTCCGTACATTTTACCGAGTAATGCAGACATATAGTCACAACAGGTGAATTTGGAGTTCAGTTTGACACCTAGATTTTTTACAGAGGCTACATACGCCAATGGCATTGGTAAGTCAATGTTTTCAGTATTACTGTTGTATACAGCGAGGCACTTAAACTTTGAAGGGTTGATTGAGAGCATATTAGCTAGTGACCATTCATATATGTAGTGTATATCCCCATTGGTACGTTGTACACAGTCTTCAAGTAGACCAATTGGTTGACTTAAATAGATCTGTACATCTTCAGAATATAGATGTATGGATGTGTTTTTCACAACACTTGATAAATCATTTATATAAATGCCGAATAGTAAAGGACCAAGGATAGAACTTTGGGGAGGGAACTCCTTGAAAAAGGAGCTTTACATTAGAAAATGCATTATTCACTTTAACAACTTGATTTCGCATCGACAGGAAATTACTGATTAATTTTAAAGCTGATGAGGAGAAAAAAATATATTTTTAAGTTTAAACAGTAAAATAGAGTGGTTGACACTATCAAATGCTTTGTTATGTAACTATGTTGCGAGTGATTTATTTTGGACGTGAAGTCCCAGCTGTCAGCATGAGCTGACAGATCACTCGGTGGACAGCGTTGATTGCAGGGCGGCACGCTAGCACCTCGGCTATTGCGGGAGAGTTATAGGGGGGGTTAACCAAAAAGCCTGCCGCTGCCACCAGCCATAACAGAAAAAAAAAATCCTCGTGCCTGACAGACAAAGGTGTAGCACACTCCAGCCCTGAAGGGGTTTTAACACCACTTACCCTTACCTTAGTGAAGGCGCACATCTCATGCCTTCATGGCCGCCAGGCCCCATCCACCCAATGATACTGAGGGCGGGAAGTATATCAGGATCCCTTTGTTGACCTGAAAAGGAGAGAGGAATAGCGGACCTAGTCAACCTTTATCGTATGGAGGGCTCCAGGAGAGGGAAGGAGAAAATTAACAACGCTACGGCGCCATACCGTTGTAGGATTTCTTTAGTGCAACAATATTCCCATATTTATTTTACTTCTATTACTGTTCACCTTAATTCCCTATCACAATAAAAATCTTGGCCTGACCTAATCAAAACTTCCGCTATTCTTCATATACCAATGTTCTTTAATAAAGCGTGAAAAATATTCCTACATATTTCAGTTTTTATCAATAGCATTTAAATAAATAAGAAAAATAATTATGGCGAATATTAGATACTTGTTGAAATATAAAAACAGTTCAAAATGAATCACAAACGGGTAAAGCTAAATGCATAATTATATAAAAAAAACGTCCCCACTTACAAAAATTAAATATTAAAGTAAAAAAAATATAATTTAATAATATTAAGTAACAAAATAACTAGTTACTTCAATGTACTGGTTACTGTCCTGAGGATTTATTTGAAAACTGTACTAATGTGCCTTTGGCAGGGGTGCTCAAATAAATGGATGTTTATGTTTATGTCAAAATAAAAATTTTCTTCATGTTGCGAAATTCTGAATTTACCAAATTGCACGTATTCTCAGCACATGAGTTTCAAGTTACATTGAATTTGGCAGGAATTGTCCAATGTTTTGATTCGTAATTTTTTTTCCTTTTTCTTTCTTTTTGAAAAAAATATTTGTAAACTTACTTAAATTGTCATAGACTTTTGAATTTTATTGTAAAAATGATTTCAATACGAAAATAAAAGGATTAATTTATGTAAATGGCGTTTCAATAATATCTATCATTAATTTTCATGAACAAGTTTTGACATTCAATTTTTATATTTGTTCGAGCAAAAAAATTTACTTCAAAAGCTGTGATGGGTTTTTCTTTATGAGATCTATCGTCTAAAGATTTATTTCGAGAATATATTATGTGTTCACACATTAGATATCTAACTTGCAAGATATATTCAACAATATATTTTCTTTTCTAAATATTCATCCAAATAAGATCTGCGAAGACACCAGTATTAAGTTTAATTGGAAAAAAATGTTTTAAATAAAAAACTAATTTGTGTTATTGGCACTAAATTGTATGGTGTCTTCCTGTTTAACCAATCTGGGTCATGTTTAATAATCAGATTTTTCTTAATAGAAATAGTATTTACATGTCCATGTCATCCGCCGTGAGGAAGCGCTTCATCAGACGATGCTCGAATGTGGTTTAAAGCAAAGTTAAGGATATTATGTTCCCAAATGGTTAAACTAGTTACTCAGCTAATATCATATGGATCTACAAAAACATTATTCAATTAATTAATTATGATGTATAACACAAATTCTTCAAAGTAACGTTCCTTAGCTAAATTTACAGAAGTCGAACGACATTTTTCCAGGTGCTGATTCAGATTAGATGCTCTTGCAGGTGATGCCAACGCTAGAGGCCATCGAATTTATAAGGCCTCTTGATTTTTGTAGCATTAACGACGTGATATGCTTTTGTTTCAAGCTCCAAGCTATGATTATTGGGGACATCCAAATGTAGTCTTGTAGCACTACTGCCGTGACGCCGAGCTGGCCACTATGGATGAATCCTCCGCTGAATTTATTTAATGCTTGTGGTGGATGTCTTTTAATGAAAAACTTTCCCAACGCCCGTTGGCGAATGGTAATGAAAATTGATTAGGTGAGACCACCACTTTTGCTGGATATGCTTATCAAATTCCTTGATTATCGCAACAATCCTTTCTATTTCTGGACCCTTTTCTGTAATTCCTCGTACGGGTTTTTATTGGATGATTATTTTTTGGTCCACTTTTGTGGCTTTTTCAATATTTTTACTCTCGATCGCTTTTATCAAACTTTCCACCAAGCAAAACTCTGACTTTTTTCAATCAAACTCTCAGACGTTCCTCTGACAGCCGCCAAAAAAGTGACAGGAAACGCTCTTCTTGTCGGTTTGGGTACGTTCGGTGCGCACAGGCACTCCGTCCATACAGAAGGCAGCCTGGGTACACATGATGCATCTAGTCTCAGTGTAGCATACTGCTACATGCCGTATGCTACGACCATCACAGCTTTACTGGAGTCAAGAAGAACGAGTATTGTTAGAAAGTGAATATCAAGGACTTCATGAATATAAGTTGTATTGTTACTTTTAAAAGAGCAGTTTCACAGCTAGGTTTTACTCTGAATGCAGATTTTCATTTTGACATTCGATTATTACATTCAATATACTCAGTTGCTTGATTATACATTATTTTTTCTAACTCCTTGGCAAGAAAATTTAACAAACTAATTGGCCGAAAATCACAATTAGGGCGAGTTTTCTTAGGAATAGGAAAAACAAGTGCACACTTCCCCTTAGTAGGGAATTGTGACGTCATAAGACGCTCACTATAAATGTGTGTTAACGGGGTTATTATAAATGGAGCAATTAGTTTCAGTTGGAGGGAGTGTATCCGGCCCGGAGGCATTTGACTGAATAGAATATATTACATTAATAACATCAACTCCAGTAACACACTTAAACAAGAGTCCATCTATTTGAGGGCTGCTCATGCCAAAATCAGGATTGGGTTGATTCGAAATCTCATTGATGACATTATTGGAAGAAGGTAGAAAGCTACTAGGGGTTGCAAAAACATCATTCAATACATTAGAATCAGCATTGATTTAGGGCTGATCGTGTTCATAAATACAGAGGTTGCGAATGTTTTCCAAAGTTTCTTGGTAAGTAGATTCGGGTCCAGTTTCATTCCACTATATGAACGTTTAGAAGATCGAATCAGCCTTATTACCCTATTACAGGCAATCCTATATCGATTGAGATCTGTCTCATTATGATTTCTTCTGTATTTTTTAAGTAAGAAACCACGCTCAGGCATAATTTGGCGGATTTCATCAGTGATCCAGGGACAACGCTGGGGCCGAATATCAGATGTTCCGAGTGGATCATATTTATCATATACAGGGTGTCCCATAATTCGACGTCAAGCCGGAACCAGGTGATAGACCAAATCGTAACAGTTACCAGAAAAATATAAAAAAAAATCTAGATCATGTATTTTTCAAATTATAGACATTTCTTTTGTTTTCGAGAAAATGTACACCTTGTGATGGTTTTTTAGCTCCTGTTGCTACAAATCTTTACTTTTTTTCAATTTTATTTTGCTTATGTAATCCCGAATAGTGCTTATGTAACCTGTTGCTTTAAGTTCTAAGCCAACTGCTCCAGCTTGGAAGAAAATGTCACATTTTGCCGAACCAACAATATAAAATTAATAATTCGTTGAATTTTAACTGACTGTACTGAAAAAAAAAATGTACTACGCCAGTCTGGCAAGTAACTTTAAAAGTTGACGCATTTAATAAGGATTCTAAAACGGTACAACACTTGCTACATTATTTCTTAGATTACGGAAAAAAAAATATTTTTCTTCAAGAAACCCAGTTTCGAAAAATTTCTTTTCACCTACTAAAAATGATGTTAGTGTACCCAAAGCTTGCCGTAAGACCGTAACTTTAAGATCTAGTTTGAGTGAGAAGGAGAGACATTACATGAAGTGTGAGTGAGACATATAGTGACACTTTCAGGTTATAGATCCTAACTTTTCGTTAAAGTTAGGACAAATTTTCCTAAGTTTAAAATTAAACACCAATTTTTCGGATGCTAAGATTTATTATTTACAAAAGATGTTCAAACTGCCTTGCTTCAGCTGCAATACCAAGTTCGACATCTTCTTAAGAAGGATCGGGTTATCAGACGGGCAAATCTTCCATTGTTGACAAATTCAACTGCGTCCGTAATTCTGGAGCTCATGTTTTTGTAAAATTCGGTGAGCTATACTTTTAGGCACTCCTGTGCTTTCCTGGATTGCACGTACCGAAGTTCTTGGGTCTACGTCCTCGTAAGGTAAGGAACTCATCATTCACCATGTACTTGGTTTGGAAGTCGGCCCTCTGTACAGATTAGACGATCCACATTTGTAAAAACTCAATGATTTGACGAGCTAGCGTCACTATCTGTCTCACTCACACTTATGACTCTCCGTCTCACTCAAAGTAGAATCTTAAAGTTACGGTCTTACGGCAAGCTTTAGGTACACTAGAATCATTTTAATGTAGGTGAAAAGAAATTTTTTGAAACTGAGTTTCTTGAAGAAAAATATTTTTTTTTTTCGTAATCTAAGAAATAATGTAGCAAGTGTTATACCATTTTAGAATCCTTAATAAATGCGTCAACTTTTAAAGTTGCTTGCCAAACTGGCGTACCTAGTACATTTTTTTTTATTACAGTCAGTTAAAGTTGGGTGAAATATTAATTTTCTATTCTTCGGCAAAATGTGAGATTTTCTTCCAAGCTGGAACAGTAGGCTTAGAATTTAAAGCAGCAGGTTACATAAGGACTATTCGGGATTACACAAGAAAAAAAATTGAAAAAAAGTAAAGATTTGTAGCAACAGGAGCTAAAAAACCATCACAGGGTGTACATTTTCTCGAAAACAAAAGAAATGTCTATAATTTGAAAAATATTTTTCTGGTAACTGTTATGATTTGGTCTATCACCCGATTCCGGCTTGACTTCGACTTACGAAATACCCTGTAT
This sequence comes from Dioctria linearis, assembly GCA_963930735.1. NCBI lineage: Eukaryota > Metazoa > Arthropoda > Insecta > Diptera > Asilidae > Dioctria > Dioctria linearis. The sequence continues at coordinate 122,303,777 of OZ005743.1, read as the reverse complement.
AACGGATCCCAAAAATTTTGAAAAATGCCTAATAGATGAAAAAACAAAAAAATTATTACTTGTCCCTATTTCCACAATGGGGTAAGTGGCAGTTCCAAGAGGTTCCAAATTTCCAAAAATAATCTAGTAAAACTTAATTTCCTAAACGAGCCATTTTTCAATATAAAATTTTGAAACTTAGCACCGAGATCGAAACCGAATTAAAAACTTAATAGCCGAGCGAACGAAAAAATTTACCCGATACCGTTATTGTGTGAGTGCACTTTGAGTAACGAATAAACGAAATTTTTTTGGAACATTTGTTTTTTTTAATTTTTAGAACAATTTTGGATATTAATTAAAACTCGACCGCACCGAACTGGATTTTAAATTAGACTGACCGAACTTGGTGTTTTACGCCTTCGCCAGGCAGCACATTTCCCACACCGAGTCGTAACATAACACGCTTTTTGCATTTCTGCCTTTAAAATTTGTACACTTGAGAAAGGAACTATTTGAAAAGCAATTAACACGTAGGCATAAATATGATGTTGGTAATTTGGTTATTACGATTTATGGTGCGTCACATGTATACGTGATGTGGGGACGTGCTTAAAACAACACCGTTATAGAGTCCTACAAGGGCAGCCTGTAGTATCATAGACCTCTACAAACTGTCCTCATCATCCCTCCAGCTTAGCATCTCTAACAAAGTGCTTGCCCTTCCCACATACATAATAATAATTTATTTGTCTTTGGAACACACAGCTTCCATACAGGTTCGATCAATTTACAGCTTTCTATAAATCAAAGTTCTAACGTTAACTATGTCAAAAAAAGCATTCAGAAAATGAAAAATTCAGTTCAAGATATCTAAATTTCTATGTCTATATCTGTATCTCTGTAACTAGATGTAATTTAAGCACTGCATATTCAGATTTAATTTCATTCTATAAAAGGGAGATATCCAGCGACAGCTTGGTTGAGATGAATAATTTTCTAAAGACTGCGATTCTCTAAGGCGTATAATTTCGTAAGATCTTCCTGTCTGAGTAATAAGCAATATTTTTCCAGAATCTCATTAGAACTGTGCTTTAAAATACTTGGATCCTGCAAATTCCACGTTTCAAGGGCATTACAGGATTCGAGCATTCTTTTTAATTGACTGACCCAATTATATCTGAGTTCATTTTTCCTCGTATTGTCAGCTTGAAGCAGCCTTAAGTAACAAATTTTGGGTAGTCTGTTGTTGGACATTTCGAGAGCAGTTTGAGCAGCCAGTTAAGTGCTCTTTAGAATACGTATAGCAAGTAAGTTTATGACGGTCACATTCGGATCGCACTATACATCCTCGCGTACGTCTAGGCAGTGAGAGAATTGATTTAAAGAAACCGGATTTAATTTTATCTAAATTATCAAGGTATCTTAAGGCCCATACTTTTGAGGAGTATAATAACGTGGGTATGACTAAAAACTCGAATAGCTTACATCTGCAATTCCAGCTTTTAACCTTAGCATTGGTCAAAACTACCTGATGCGACATTAGCTTTTGAAATCATTTCATTAGTAGCAACTAACAATAGGCCTGAAGAGGATAATGTGATGCCAAGTTATGTGTACCTATTTACAATTACAATTGGTTCTCCTTTATAATGAAAATCCCGAGTTGACTGTCCTCTACCCTGATGAAAAACCAGCAGTTTCGATTTTTGAGTGTTAACTTTTAAATCGTTGAGATCGCAATATTCTTCCAAGGCTTGCTGCAGTAATCTTCGTATCGACATCGGAAATTCCGTAAATATGACCAAGTCGTCTGCATATAGGAGACTTAGTATGTCGGTAGATGCATTGATACTAAACCCCTGAAACCCTTTTCCCAGAAGGAATTCTTTGATGTCGTTTATAAAAATCGAAAAAAAAATTGGAGATAATGGATCTCCTTGTAACACCCCAACATTAACATTAATGTTTCTAGTACTATCCTGCTCGACCGATAACGACACAGGATCTGTGCTATATAAATTTTGAAGAAGTCGCATTAGCTTTCCGCTAACTCCCTTGTTACAAAGTTTGGAGCATAGCTTGTTATGATTCAGGGAGTCAAAAGCCTGGGCAAAATCAATGAATAGTGCATAAGTGGTCTATTTTTGAGGCCATTCCTACACAAATTTGTCTATGTATATATGTATTTCTTTTTTACTATTTTCGACACTCTCGTAGACCCACTTTTCGACATCACAGCGAGCTGAAATTTGGCACACCCGGAAAATCGGGAAAAATCATTTGAAAATTTGGTACAAATTTGAAATTTGAGTTTTCCGATTTTTCCGAAAAATTTTCCGACATTTCCGGAGAATTTTCCGGTAAAAAAGTTTTCTAAATTATGCAGGATCAAGTTCCCTATCAACTGGCATCATTACTTTCTCTCCGACAATGGTGAAAACTTGCAGAAAAAATCGAGGAAAATTCATGTAAAACGCTTTTCCGGAGTTTTTCAGACCAAGGAAGCGTTTGAGCGTTTTGCAACCTAAGACAAAGTTGTAGAGCGAAATGAGTTGCATAAAGGCATAAAGTTGCTTTTGTGGAAAACTCCGTGGAAAACCCGGAAAAGCTGGAAAATCATCGGTATGCTTAGTGATAAATCGTTTCAGGAAAAATGCAGAACTTTCCAATTTTTCTGGAAAATTTTCCCAAAATTTCCGACTTTTCCGGAAAATTTTGCGACACAAAAGTTTTATAAGCTATGCGGAATCATTTTTTTTTCGTCCTACTGGCATCAATACTTTCTCTTCAACAATCATGAAAACTTGCATGAAAAATCGAGTAAAATTCATGTAAATTTTTAAAAAAAATTCATAGTAATAGGAAAAGTCTGTGGAAAACATGGAAAATTGTAAAAATTCATGTTATATGGTATCAAGTTGGAATACAGCTAAAACGCGCTGTTTAAAACTTAATTGAATTTGAGAAAACCGTTGTAGTACTTCAACGATTTGATACTCGAAAAATTTTTGTTTTCGGATCGGCACCAAACATGACTTAAAAATTGTTTTAAAATATCTCCATGTAGCACGTAATAACAATTTAGTTAACGTGAAAAGGGCAGAAAATAAAATAAATAAAAAACGAGTTTTCAAACAAAACTGAGGCCAAGCTGCATGAAAAAGTAGAAAATAAACTTTTCTTCACACATAGAGGTGGACTCAGATTTTATTCGCTGACAATCACCGATATATTTCAGTGTGATCAATCAGAGGTAATAAGTGATTTGATTCATGAAGAGAAAGAATATTCAAGAGAAATGTCCCAATCAAAAAATCTGAGTCCACCTCTGTGTGTGAAGAAAAGCCTATTTTCTACTTTTTCATGCGGTTTGGCGTCAGTTTTGTTTGAGAAACATATTATTTCATAAGAAAGAAGTAGTTCTATCGTTCGTTTCTATCTAAGTAACTAAAATTAATCCAATCATGAATATTACAAAACATTATTTTATTAGCAACAAATTGGTTTAATGACTTATCTAATTCAATATCTCCTGTATCCAGTTCGTTATGTGATTGCTAAGACCTGCCTGCGGCTCTGTTATCAGCTGCATCAGTTGTAATCCACTACAACTTGATCCAATTTTATTGGAGATATCTGCTGGCCTGGATAAAAATCGCTGCATTTTTTACGTCTTTGTTGTTGACTTTTTTTTTCATTACTAATAGAAGCATTACTTTGCAATAAAAAATGATATTGCAGGGGCGGAATGAGTTGCAAATTTAACACTGTTACGCGCTACTTTTACGCGCTACGTTTACGCGCAATCTTTATTCCGGTTAGAGATGGAGGAGGGTTGGGCTGGGCCTGAAACACCTGTGGGCGCCACGTGGTTTTGGAGTCCACGAGCTCAAACTGGGAAATTGAAAAATTAAAAGAACCCGGATAGTCCAAAACACTTAATTTAATAATTATAAAGCGATCCAGGTCTCCCAGCAAAACTGGCCAATCACTGAAGTATGCAAGTTTGCTTAACTGACGCACTCAACAAATAATCAATTACTTCAATTTACAACATAAATATTTCCACTATGCGATAAATCACCTAAATACCAAATAATAAAAAAACACAAAGAAAACGCAGTACTTAACTTCGTCTTCTGAGGAGGGTCTCATCCCACGTGCCTATTTCACTCCTTCTTGGTTCAGCTGTTATGGATGTATGTCAGAGCGATTGACTTGGACGTGAAGTCCAGACTGCCAGCATGAGCCGACAGATCACTCGATGGACAGCGTTGACTGCAGGGCGGCAAGCTAGCTCGCCTCGCCTATTGGCGGAGAGTGTGGGGCGGTTCCACAAAAACCTGCCGCTATGCCACCAGCCATATACAAACAATTTTCGAGCCTACAAACCAAAGGCCGTTGCAAACACTCAGTCCGGAAGGGACCTTTACACTACTTACCACTTACTTAGTTGGAAGCGCAGATGTTCTGCTTCCATTGCCGTTGCCCCAACCACCCTGCGATACTGCAGACCATATGATACAGTATTCCTGTTGGCATGGTGATTACTGGATGTCCGATAATATATACTCTCAATGTGATTTGGATGTACAAATGTAAACTTTGTTATTGAGCCAGGACTGGACATGCCAGTCGTAAAATTGAGTGACTGGATGTCACGATGGTATATATTCTCGATGTAATTCAGATGTAAAAATATAAAATTGGTTATTGCCTCAGGACTGAATATACCAGTCGTAAACTTGGAAGACTGGACGTCACGATGATATGTGCTTTCGATGTAATTTGGATGTAAAAAAATGTAGAATTTGTTATTAAACTCGGACTGGATATACCAGTCGTAAAATTTGGTGACGTCTTGAAGCCACCAAGCAGTTGTTCCGGATTTACATCAGCACTTCTATCTATTAGTAGTTGACAAATTTCTAGATTTTTACTTCTACGTACTGAACAGCTGTGTATCCTGAATTATCTCGATGGTTACCTCGACCTTCCACCTTGTTCGGTTTATCAGGTCTTTTTTTCATGATTGCTGAATATATTCAAACAATATGTTAAGGTAAATTATTTAGATGTTAGAACACTATTGAAATTCACCTGAATATATCCAATTTTGAGCACGATGCCACAAGGAAAATCGTGATTTTATACACAATGCTATTTTTCTACGTCTTTACACGAGCGCAACTTTTTATGACAAGCACAAGACAGATGTCTACCCTCTTCTTCTTTTTGTTCGTCGGTCTTCAGCGCGTCTTTCTTCGCCGTTCATGTGGCTATGGGCCGGCCGTATGCGGGCAAGTCGTCTCAGTGTAGCATATTGCTACATGCAGTATGCTACGACCATAATACAGGTCCATTTTAAAATCTTTCTTTTCTGATATGTCTCGTCTTTTCCTTCTATTCCACTCGTTTTCGTTTCTTCGGCCGTTATTGTCCAAACCAGCCTTTAAATTTTCTAACTTTTACTTCATTTTTTTTTTTTTTGCAAATTTAAATTTTCTTCCTTCTTTTTTTTCTCTCTAACAAAACTTGCAGCATCACGTTACACTGCCTATGTACATCACTGACTTCTTGACTTGAATTGATTGAGCTGATCACTTCACCTATCAAAGCCTTCCCCCTCTCGAATCGCCCATTCTTGCATCTTCCGACCAATATTCCCCGTATTTAAATAGGGATTTTAGCAATTGGTGAAACATGGCGGTAATTAATCTAAATTTAAAAATTCATTTTGCCCTTTTGATCTTGCTTGCTTGATATTATTCGGAAATTTTTTTTATGCTCTTCGTGAAGTTTTGAATCTGCATTTTAACGTTTTCTTCTTTTGACTGAGGCGTTTTAAGTTTTGTTGGGTATAGTTAACGTGTTGGGAGGTTACGCTCTGGGCTACGAACAACTCAAGTAGATAACTGATATCACAGATAAGTGCGTATCTGATATGGTATCTATAATTTCTTTCTTCAATTTTAGGTTATGAATTCCGCTTACGAGAGGAGATTGAACCGAGGAGGTAAGGTATTGTATCTAATTTTACATATTATTTGATTCGCGATGAGTACTGCATTTTCTTATAGATTTAACTTTTCCTCTTTAAAAAAGTGGTTGCTTATTGCACAGTTCACCGCTCGCCGTACATCATCTAAACAAAGGTATTTCATGGTTCCATCTAATTTACTAATAATATCTACATCTATCTAATCTATATACAAATTCATTTTCTACTTGTCTATCTAATCCACCATTTAAATTTATTTCCAAGAAACGGATAACGAAACTTTAGATTCCAGGAAGTATCCAGCAGAGTAAAATAAAATGGCTCACAATAAATCCATTCGGTGAGTGTTAGTATAATTTGTTGGTCCATTTTATAAATTTTTCAATTGCAGGTGACCAGAATAATCCTGCTTCGTGGATCTGAACTATTCTTCCCAGATATGACACAGGTAACTAACTAGCCTCTTTGCTGTTTCATTCATCTGAAAATTTTGATTCCTTTGAAGAATCACTCTTATAGGATCTTTGAGGACATGATGGCACTCATGTAGAGGACGAAACACATACAAAGACGACAACACACATAAACATAAGTGAACCTTTTTGTTATAATTAATTATATCCTCCTTAATTATATTTTTATTTATTTTTCTAGGACATCACTTTTCAGCTGGGAATGGTTATGATATGTAACAACACATTGTGAAAAATATCAGAGTAAACATTGCTTTAAGTTTGCAGGAATTTTGGAATTATTTTATCTAAATTATAAGAACTTTTGTTTTTCTGTAATTTTGCCCATGCTCTGGATCTCGGTGATGGTTGCAAAATTAAATTTGCAGTTATTTTACCTCACCCAAAATCCGATCAAAATTTCAAAACTTTTGTAATTAATGTGAATTGATTGTTTTTATTGACTGGCCTACATGAAACACTGGCATTGCTAGCCGCGCATATTTTTTCAACCTTCAAAATACTTTCGGCCGTACAGTAAGATTCCGTGATTATCCCGAACTGTTCGGATGTGGACTAAAAATCTGCGGGAATTCAGAGTTACATACATCAGCACGACCGCCATACAACATGTCCTCTAAACCTTTCTCATCTCCTTCCTGTAATGCTGTGTTTTGTATCTTAGGTTATCTCCTCCTGAGTTTGTTTTAATAATATTAATTTGGTCGTTAAATGGCAAAAACCCGTTGCTAAATTGCAGTTGCAAAAAAAACCTGTTACTCTCTGTGCCTTGTAAGAAAATTTCCCCTAGTTCAAATAAATTTCCCAATCGAGGCAACCACTTCCAATCGGTTTAAAAAAAAGTCGACTAAGAATTAGTTTTTTCTTCATAACATTCTTCATTCCTTACGATATCATTTGCTTTTATTCAAAGAACTGAATTCTGTCTCCTAAGCAGGAATTTTTGAATTTTTCCTTTTCACAGAAATCTCAAATTATTTAGATTTTTTTCTCTCTCTTATTGCACAGCTAAATGGTTTCTTAATTTAAGCTTTAGGTTACAGAAAGCCTAATAATTGCAAGCCGAGCGAAAATACCGCCCGAAAATACTAAGTACTACGATGCTAAGCAAAATATCCAGCTTTAAACGAACCGACAACGTGTTCTTTCAACAGGTTCCCTTCGGTTTTTAGATCACGACATCCCATAACCTCTGGGCGGACTTTTATTTGTAACAGCCTTCAAGACATTTATTCGTAGAAAGGACGCCCTCAGTTCAGTACTCAGTTCCCTACTTGGAACGTTCACCAAGAAACGACTACCAAGGCACGCAGTTCTAGTGCCTCAAAGACGCAGTTCTAATGCCTCAAAGTCGAATGTGATATAAGACAAAACATGGTCCTTCATCATTCTACAGACTAAGACTAATCAGTTCCATGTGCGCATCCTGCAAGACTAGAGAGTAAATAAAATGTCAAAATCTGCCATACCTGTTCTCAGTGCATAAAGGCTATAATACCAATACTAATCTTCTAGTCTATTATTCAAGACTCTATTTTACATGCTCTGCCAACACCCACAAGAGGGAGAAGTAAACATATCGATATAATGCACCACCCTTGGCTTAATACCTCATCTGCAGATAAATATCTTTCTATATTTGGTGAAGATTTTATTAGCTTTCATATGCATCTTCCATGTCAACATCTCCTCTAGGTTGACATGACACCGTGAAGTTTAATATGGAAAGATAACAGCAGACAGAGAATGTCGAAAAAGTATTGGTAAATTAAAGAAGCTAATCTGGTAAAGAGTATTAACAAGTTTATCTGCGCCGTATTCACAGTAATTTCAAGGCAGGTACATAAATCTTAAGGTCACCTTGAACGAATGAACATGCGATGCGACTTACTGGACCTGGAAAACTGCTTGTCAATGCATCCAGATTGTTTACAATGTGACATCTTTGTTACTGTTGGACTTGAAAACTAGAGCCAGGTTAAGTAGGTTTAGAGTACGGCCGATTAGGACACTCAGACCCTGCAGACACCGCAACCAGAGTTGATCTGTAGTATCTTCCCCTCCGTAGAGTGGTTTGGCTAAATCTAACCTTTTTACGAGCACGATTATTGGCTTTGGTATTAGCTCACAACTTATTTTGAGTGATAAATGATTCTCCAGTGGTTTGTAACCTTGAGCACTCACATATGATTTGCTTCGAGGTTTCATCTTCCTCTTCGCACAGTCGTCAGAGTTTCCTATTGGATCTGTCTATCTGTTCCCCCACTAAAGTGGCTTCTTGGTAGACCAAATTTATGGAAAGGGACTAGTATATGTATGTACTGTCTGCATCGGTCTTAGCCGCTTTATTCCCGTTCAGTGCTTCGCGTCCAGAAATCCAAAGCAACGTTACTGTATTGTCCCTAGACAACAGCCAGAGCTTCCCGGGGCAGATCTAGACTTATTTTGGCTCAATGTCTGGAAAGGACAGAGCCAGGAGCGCAGCTTTGCTGTCAGAGTAAATGTTACCAAATTAAAACCAAATCGCTATCAACTTTTTGTGATATGGCGTTTCAGTCGATTTCAAGAGAAAATGAGTTTTGATTGCAATGAACTGAAATTTCTCATGATTTTTCAACCGGGAGAAGGGAGACCTCAAAACTCCACAATTAGCATTCTCCATCTTAGATACTGGCCGACCCACCACACAATTGTGCCACCATTTTAATGCCTGACGATCTGCTTCGCACAAAGAATTAGAGACTCTGTAAAAAGCAAACTCAATACCTATGAACGGCTTAGACTGAACAATCAGATCACGATGCAGTCCCCGTTCAATGATTGTAATCAGTAGTAAATCGAGTGCCATTTCTGTCTATCCTCTCGTTCAATACAATAAATTTAAGGGACATCCTTTTAAATCCTTTTAAACACTTTCTCTTTGTATACTGATAGAAAAGCTTCTCCAGACAGTTGAAGAAAAATGCGGTGTGTCCGAGGGTGGTAGTATTGACCACTTTACTCCACTGTGCGTCATTATCAAGAAAAAAATGAAGATCCTCTTTATCAGCAAAAGAAAAAAAACCCTCCAATGCGGCAAGTGAGTCTTATTGTACATGTATTCACCATTCTTCACGTGCCGCAAGGGCCTTCTTAAACGCGATACAAGCCCTAAAGATATCGTCGAGCTTGAGATTGGGTTGAGCCTTTCTGTCTGCGCCCTTAAAAAGGCAGGAATATACTTTAATGGCTAAGGAATTTAAAATTGGTAATTCTCGACAGGTACAGGTTGATAATGTCAGTTCCTCATTTAACTCCAGGCCCATTTCCACCCTACAGCCTGAGAAGCGAGTTTACTGGAGAAGTCTTCAGAATTGTTTCCTTGCTCTAGCCTAACCACTGGATCAATTCATAATACTTGATTCCCAATATCCATGATGTTCTTCATAGCAGTCAACAAATGCCTGCCTTTTGCATTTCCCAACTAGTCTCTTATATATGAGGTTCCTCTGGGTATTGCAGTAGTTTTTCCAGTCCTCCTCTTAGTCTAAGAAGAAAAAATGCGTATATACTTTCTGAAAATCACAAGAATTTATTGAATAAATTTTTAACACATTTTTGTTTTTTTTAAACTAAAACAAAATTACATATTACGGCCAAGAACGTTTAGCTTCATGACCTCGATACTTCGGGCGATACTTTAAACCCGTCACCAGTGTAGAGCTCTTAGGAAAAGCCGACTTTCCGCCAAACAAAGTATCATTTTCCGGATGGAAACGAACATAATCATGCTGGATGTGCAGATTTGCCGGAAGTTCCATGCTTTTCATAGCGTCCAGTGGCAGAGTTGTATCAACAGGTGTTTCATAAAATCTGATTACGTCATCTGGAAAAATAAACAGTTTCTACATTACTATGTATATAAAGAGAGAATCTTGCGCACATATCATCAGTTCACATGCTCCTGTTGATGGGGTACGATAAAGTAATATTTATGCCAATTTTTATAGGTATACCTACCAATTTTCGTTATCTCATAAAGTTGTGAATTTGGTACAGAATGATTGAAGCTTTTGAAGCAAGCCTCAAGCAATTTGAACTTCTCCTGGGCATTACTCAAGGAATATTTGCCAGCAGCGGGTAGATTACAAGATTCACAAATGCTCTGTACTGTATTCAATACATTGTTTGGCGGTGAATAAGGCTTCGTCGGCCGGAGAAATCTATAAATATTCAATTGATTTAAATATGTACATACATACAGCCGCCGAGTTTTTCGTTATCTAAAAATAATTGATTAAACTGTGATGCGCTCAGAGCAGTGTTAGTAGTGAGTTGGGTTGGTTGGAATAGATTAATTAATCCGAGCTCAAAGCTTCCGAGGCAATCGATATACACATACCTACCTATGTATGTTTCTCAAGGCAAGAAAATGTAATAAATTTATAATAAATTGTGAGCGGTATCATTTCATAATCTGGTGTCCGACATTATATGTTTCACAGCCGCGCTACTTTCATTCAGCCAATGTTGTTTAAGGAAAATATTGTAAAACGCAAAAAAATATCAAAATCGATAAAACTGCTTTTACCACACGCCGCTCTTTGTCCAATCGGCGGCGTAGCGATATTGGCATTCGGCGATACCATTACCATGGGCACAGAAATTCTCTGTGCTGCTATATTAGCACCTCTACACTGGTATGGGATAAGAAGTCCAAGTGCGACTATGACTGGTTTTATGCTACCTAGCATAAACAGATATAAAGCAAAGTTTACTTTTTGCCTGTATAGCGAGCGACGGGCGAACGAGCATGGTTAGCAAGTAGATTTATATAGCAAGCTATGTATGTTTACAACAGCCGCTATACTGCTCACGTTCATGTCAAGTCTTGTTTCTGGTATACACCTCAGTAGTAGAGTATAGTAAGAGAGCGCCTATTTCACTTGTTTGGTGTTATATTGTAGGCGCCCTCCTATGCTGTTAATATATATGTTGAGGAACTCAGACTCAGACTCAGACCAGACCCTCACAGCCCCATAGAGAACTATGGAAAAAGACTTCATGCTACATATATGTACGTCGAAATGAACAAATATATATGTATGTATATTATATGAACAAAAAGTAACGGAAAGAGGGCAACTCTCATATTATTTTATTGTTTCTGCGCGCGCACTCCATCGGAATGTGCTAAAAATTTTCTGGATTGTGTCTGTGTGTTTGGTGTTGTGTATTCACTCGCTGGCTAGCTATCCCCAAATTGATCTATACTCTTCATATTAAAATAGTAGTTCCATCTGCATCATCAACATAATAACAACAACAGAGCGGCAGCAGCAATTCAAGAAATACTACCAGAGTTGGTAGTAGATATATAATAGGCCGAAACGATAAGGAAGTCGTACTTAACTCCGCGCACGTCTTTTTTTTTTTTAATTTCTAAAATCGTCCGAATTTACTGGACGAGAGGAGACTAAAGCAAATTTTCCAGTTTGGGCAATGACTAATATGATTAATGCCTTCATGACATGAGAATTTGTCATTGTCACAGACGCGTACCTATATATGTACCTACCTACAAAGAAATTTCTTCTTTAAAGAACTTTTTTGAGAAGCTTTTCAAAGTAGAAAATCGAAACTGAAATGAAATTGAACCACATTTGCACCTACATACATACATATGTGTATAGGTACATTGTGAGCGAATGAACTGAACGGCACCACATACACCAAAAGAAATCATCTCCTGGACATTCATCCGGTTAATGGAAATTTTTTTTTTTTTACCTTCCTAAGACAAGACACACCGTCGTGGAAGAAATTGAACACATGTTGCAATATAGGAATTAAGATGATGATGATGAAGATGATGAGGATGGGGATGGGGATGACGACACAGCGCCTCATTATTATTTGCAAGTATTTATCGCGTAACATTTCTACTTCTAGTTAGTTCTGATATGATGTGAGGAGGATTTAGTTTAGATTATTTGCAATAGAGAAATTAATATGGGAACTGAAACACACCCGAATTTGGAACAAGTAAAAAATTTAGAATTGGTCTAACAATAAGACCAATTCTTATGCATAGATGAATGCTCGGACATAATTGCGTATGGTCACCCCTCCCTCTATGCAAGTTTGGTTGTTAAAATCGTTTTTCGTATATATTTCTAGAACGGTTCGTCGAACAGTAAAAATTACCAAGTAAGTGACTAATTTCATAATAAGATTTTACATTAAAAAGAACCGTTGACATAACTAGCACTTTTGTCTAAAGGGGGGATGCCAGGCCCACAACATTCGTACATAGGTTTTAACAAACATTTTGTTTGCGAAGTGGGTACTCCCAGCTATTGACCGACATTTTTTATCCATTGCTCTGAGCAAGTGCTTACAAGATAGCATAGGTATTATACCAACCTAGAGCCAATGAAATTGCATAGATTGAAAAAATCATAATAAAGTTTTTCAGAGTCTAGGTATAAATTACAGAACCCGCAAAAAACATTATCGAAATAATGATGAATGTCGAAAAAAGGTGGTATGTGCGAAATGTATGGAAGAACATGATACGAGAAATTGTAGTACCTATTATTATAGATAGAGTGAATAAGTGCATCAATTGTGTAAGAGCTAATGAAAAGCTTAAGTTAAGACTAGATGTAAATCACAACAGTTATAACAAAGAATATCCTGTATTGGCAAATAAGTTAAAAATAGAGAAAAAAAAAGAATGGGGAATTAGCCACTAAAGAAGATAAATTGTGCGTATCTTAATATCCAAGGTTTATTAAATAACTTTAGTGAATTAGAATCCAATTTTAAATGTAGTGACCACGAGCTCATAATGTTAACAGAAACGCATACTGTAGAAGATATTACTGATGGGGAATTATACTTAGAAGGTTATAAAAAATTATAAGATGTGACTTAAATTCTAAAAGAACAGGAGGTGTATCACTTTATATTAAAAACGAATGGCAATATGAAGTTCTGGGTAACATTGCAATCGAATTAGACATTTGGTGGTTGGTAATAAAATGCTCTAGAGGCAACGTTAAATTTGTAGTGGTCATCGCGTATAGGTCACCAAGATCGTCAGAGAAGCAATTCTGTAATTTCTTTAGGGAATGTATGGATGTTATAGAAGATATGAATGAAGAAATAATAATAGTTGGTGATTTCAATATAAATTGGTGTAGTGAAAGTATATATAAGAAAGAAATTAATGAAATTATTTGTAATAACTGGTATACACAAAAGGTGTGTCAATTTACAAGGGTAACTGATTTATCAAAAACCTTAATAGATTACGTTATAACAGCAATGAATAATATTGAAGTAACAGTAAATAACAGCCTAAACATAAGTGATCATGAATTAGCATATTAATAAATAATTATTCCGATACTAAACAAGATGACAGTTTTGAGACTTTTAAATATAAAAAAGACGAGTTCACGACTGAGTTGAGAAATATAGAGTTGGAAAGGGTGATGCTTATTGAGAGTTTGCATGACTGTGTTGATAATTTTACCAATAATATCCTGCAGGTTATGAAGAAATTTTTAGTGAAAAGAAATATATATAAAAAAAAAGGCAACAAATTCGTGGTATAGCAAGGAATTAATGGTGTTAAAAGAGAGGAAAATAGTTAACAGCATATCACCCTACAAGATTAACAAATAACGTAAATGATTGGATAAAATATAAAGAAGTGAGAAATATATATATAAGCATAGAGTAAATGCAGCCAAACATGATGAAATAATAAATAAAGTTAATGAAGCTAATAATCAGAAAGAAATGTGGCATATCATAAAAAGCTCTATCTTGAATGTGAAGCGAAATCTGAAATAAAGGAAATTCAATTTGGTGACTATAAATGCCAGGCAACCTGATGAAATGGTAGATAAACTAAATAAATATTTTATTCAAAGCGTTCAGATCATAAAAGAATCCATACCTCATAGAGTATATTCGGATATGATTACAGAAGTAGACTATGACTTTTTTTTTTAAAAAGAATGGAGTATAATGAAGTGAAAGATATCTGTAAAAGTATGAATAAAAAACGGGACTATAATTCAATTAATATAGGCATGATATTAGACAATTGGAATAATTGGGGTGTTACTTTGGTCGACATAATAAATAAATCGTTGATGAGTGGAGAATTTCCTAGTTTGTGGAAAGAATCAATTATTATCCCTGTTCAGAAAGTCAAGAACACAATAAAATCAGAAGAATTCAGACCTATAAATACATTGCTTATATATGAAAAAGTTTTAGAAAAACTTGTTCAAAAACAGTTAGAAACTTACTTGGAAACAAATAATTTGATTATATTGGAGCAATCTGGATTTAAGAGACAACATTCCTGTGAAACGGCGATTAATTGGGTAGTGTGCCAATGGCAGGAAGAAATAGATGCCTCAAATAGTGTTGTGGCTGTATTTTTAGATCTAAGAAAAGCATTTGAAACTGTCGACCGGGGCATATTATTAAAGTAATTAGCAAAATATGGAATTCGTCGAAAGGAATTTCAATGGTTTCATAGCTACTTGTATGGAAGAAATCAAAGTACCAAAATAAATAATACAATTTCCGATAAAATAGAAGTATCGATGGGTGTTCCACAAGGATCAGTACTTGGAACTATTTTGTTTATTATATATGTGAATAACATTAAATCAGTGCTGAAATTCTCGAAGATAGTACTTTTTGCTGACGATGCGTTTGTTGTATATAGCAGGGAAAGACACCGGGGAATTGAAAATAAAAATAGAATGAGATTTAGAATTATTGTGTGACTGGTTACAGATGAATAAATTGAAACTGAATATAGATAAAACAAAAGCAAAAGACGATAAATAATAATACTGATGTGAGTGTTGAAATGAATGGTGAACTAATAGCTTGTGTGAATGAATATAAATACTTAGCAGTGGTTTTTGATAAAAAGTTAAATTTTAGATTACATATAAACTATATTTGTAAAAAAATTGGAAAAAAGATTGGATTTTTGAAGAGACTTAGAAAGAAAGTTACGATGGCTACCGCGATAAATATATACAACAGTATTATAAAACCACAATTTGAATACTACTCTACAATATTGTTTATATGTAATCAAGGTGATTTGAACAGGTTACAAAAATTACAAAACAAGGCAATGCGGGTAATTCTACGTTGTAATCGTTTTACTCCTATTAAGTAGTATGTTAAATTCTTTATTATGGCTTGATATTAAACAAAGAATACTTCTAAATGTATTGCTTTTTATATTCAAAATGAAAAATGGCTTGGTTCCGGAATATCTTTTAAATATGATCACGTGGGTAGCAGAGGCTCAACCATATAATCTAAGAGGAGCATCGGAGAACTTCAGACTACAATTATACTATACATAGATCAAGTACACAGAATTCGCTGGTATATAAGAGTTTCAAGAAATTTAATGAACTTCCAACTGAATTAAAAAGTGAACAAAATTTTAAGTGTTTTAAAAAAGGTTGTGTGCAATATATTAAAAATAGTGCAATATTGTAAATTTTAAAATACACATATTTGTAAAAGATAGGTTGTGGTATTGTATAGCGATATTATTGCTAATAAATTATTATTATTATTATATTTTCGCTAAAGTAATTGTAATTGTAATTCTGCATACAAAAACTTCATTAAATAATTCTCACTTTGCAAGTCGCAGACAACACGTCACTACTTTTTTATAAACTAGAATCTAGCTAGATAATGAAATCATGGGGGATATACCTACTAAGTTTTTCATGCTGTGTGTAACACCTAGAAATAATGATGGTAGAGCAAAATGGATTGGACACCCCCATGCATAACATTAAAAGGTATTTTGATTTGTGCATGTCTGTCTGTTTGTCCGTCCTCACGATAACTCGAGAACGTGAAGTACACACGAAAGCTGAAATTTTGCGCAGGGGCTTTTAAAATAAAGTTCGAAACTGAGACAACAAATGGCGTAATACCCTAGGCACACGACCCGCAGGAATGATCATTGCTCCAATTACGTAATTGATCGAATGATCATTGCTTGGTAAGGCAAGCACATGATATCTTGACGGTAATTCTATTTGACAGATGACAGTTCTCAATTTTGTAAATTAAAAACTGTGAATATTGAAGTAGTTTGTGAAAAATTGATGCGAGCCTTGTATTAAATATACAATGTGAGAAATTTTTGTCAATAATTCGTTTTGGAAAATATTCAAAATTTACCTTGAAAATTGTATCAGCAAATTTCACAAATGACATTTGACACTGATAGCTGGAAAATCAACTGATTTTTCCAATAACTTTCAGTTTCTCACCACTGAAAGCGCACTTATCAACAAAAGGAATGCCAAGTAATGAATAATTTCAAACGAATGAGCTTGTTGAAGCGTAATTGGTGCAATGACGAAACGAATGATCATTGCGCCAGCCAATGATGCAATAACACACGAGCTATGCAATGATCATTGATGTGTTCCGTGTGTCTAGGGTATAACTCCTTCGTACGGTTGCCATACAAAAATTTCATTTTTCACTACATATGTGGACACTGCCTGAGAACGCGTCAGTGTTTTCAAAGTAATAGCAAATAAAATTTCAAAAATTGACTAAATCGGGCAACCTCTTCTTGGTGTTGCCATATAAAAATGTAGGATTTTTACGTATCCTGTGAAAACGATCAGTCCTATACGGTTTTAATGTACTGAAAAAAACTCTTCAGAATATGAAATCCTATAAAATTGGTTATAATAATTTTTTCTGTTCGACGAACCGTTCTATAGTAGTCCAAGAGCTAGCAACATCACAAAAAAAAGGACTTTAGTTCGGTTGATTCGTTGCTATTTTTCCTCTGTCACTATCTCAATAGGCATGCGGTCCATCTGGCTGGTGTGGTGATAGAGGTTACGTTTACCTGTGCGCCTTTTCAGAGGTAAAAAAAGTAGTTTTCGAAATAATTTTAGTCCGATTTTTGGTTTTTTCATCTGTTTTCATAAACATCGAAAAATATAAATTCACTACTCCCAGACAATTACCTCGTTGCTAGCACCGTGCCAGACGTTTTTTTTTCGTTATGAAAAAAGAATGTTTTATTACGGCTGTAATTTTTATACGAGCTAGTTTAATTATCGAATAATTCGGTTGATTATAAATAACCAGAACGATTCGAGTGTAATAGAGAATGTGTCATCTCATACGAGTATTCTTCATGCCAGGCGCGTATACAGGGGGAGGGTCACGGGGGTCATGACCCCTCCCAAATCACTAGCTCACCTTCGCGGTGAATTGAATTGGACGCTGAACTGTAGTGTGTTGTAAAAGTTTAACAGGACGATTTTCGTATGGTATGGACACAATGTGTAGCTGACGCCGGCGATTAATGCTGGTGCTGTAACACACTTTTGCAATCTGCGGCGACAGCTATAGCGCTGTGGGTTGGGCCTTTGTTTGTCTTCTTTTGAGTAGTAATAGTGGGTGGGTAATAAAAAGTCATTCGCTCATAGCTCTTCGTCTTTGAAACGTGTACGATTTTTTTAAATTTTCTTGTGTTTTATATAGTGTCGAAAAGTCATCTACCACACATATCCCAGAATGGTAAATAATTTAGGAATACTAAATATTTTATTTAGTGTTTGATTGTTTAGAGAAAGGCACGCAATGCTTAGCAGCTCGGTTATGAATATGCTTTTATATTTTTGTTGCACCGATTACTCCTATATATATGAATAAGCACACACAATTTCGAGCTGACTTAATGAATCTTGATTTGGGGTTCCTCCAGTAGAACCCTAGTTCCATGAAATCATCAAAGTATAGCCATCTATTGATTTTTCATAGCGACACTGATTGAAGCGTGAGTTGCTCAAAATTTTTACGTTCGTAGGGAAGCATTAAGTTTTTCTTAGAAATTTTTGACATTTTTTCTTTAGATTTTTCATGCATTACCGGTGGTCGACCATGGTTCCAAAGAGTTATATTGATTCAGATGCCTTGGCTGGTCTTGGTAGCTAAAGATATTTATTAGCGTTGGAAATCATATATGTATTTGGTCTTAGAAGTTTACTTGAAAATTTTTCTTTCGAATTTTTGTACATTATTGGTGGCTCAAAACCATCAGTTGCATTATTCGAGTGCCGCCAAAATTGATTCTACAATTTTACGTCAGAATTTTTACGGCAAAACTATAAAAATAAAATTCATTCGCTTTCCTTTATGATAGTTGGCGTTACTTGACTTGTAGTTTCGTATTAATTCAAGTAGTGTTGTTTAATTTAACTTAACGTTTACTTTTTATTTGTAGGAGAGAAGGATAAACTTGCTACACTAGTTAGCGATGGAGGTATAAATAGTAGCGAAAGTGTAAAGCGGAAAACTGATAAGACTATTGACAACTTTTTTCAGAAGAACGTAAGATCAGTTAAGTTTTCATCAGAAGAAATAGTCAGTAAAATATCATGTACTTCTACACTATTCCTTTGGATGTGACTCAAGGTGCAAGCTCACTATCAGTCAATTACTTCACCCGTGACAGAATCGCTTGCGACAGCAACTATTTCTACAATCTCTGCACGAAAAGGCGTATCGGTTATGAGTCCTTAATGTACACCCTGAGATCGACATTAATGTGCATAATATTATCGATAGATTTTCCAAATCAAAAAAATAATTGGATTTTATGATATAACGTAAATATGATTAAAAAAATTTTAGGAGCGACTTCTTCCGACTTTTTCCTCCCCATCGAACATTTTAGTTGTGACCCCCCCTAGACTGCCGGTCTGGATAAGCGCCTGCTTCATGCAATATGCAAGCCGGTTTTCTAGGGAAGAGATAAAAGACGCAAAGAAATATCACTCCAAAATGTATAGAGATATCACTTTACTTCTTTTAGCTCTTCCCGAGCAAACCTGTTTGCAGGGGAGTAAATGTAGCGGCTATTCATAATTATACACTGAAATGTTAAACAGACCGTACGCCGTACGTCCTGTAGTTTTTAAGATACAGGGTGTTTTATGAAAAACTAGCTTTTTTTCTTAATCACCCTGTAACTCCTAAACGGTCGATATGCCCCCCGCCCCCTTTGCCATATAATTTCTGATTCGCCTAGGTGAGTACTATCACCTCCTGCTCTATTGACTTCTTAGTGGAAAACACCCTGTATTGGTAATAAAATAATTCAGTTAAAAAATTTCATCAAAGTCATTAAAGCAACGGAAGAGTCATTATCATGGTGAAGAACATGAAGAAGCAGATTCTAGGATTATCTACCATTTTTGCCAAATTTATATCGACGCTGAAATTGTAATAAGATGCTCAGATTCTGATATTCTCATTATACTCCTTGGTAACATGGACAATTTTAAAGCTTCCTTAAAACTTTGCATCAGCATGGGCGTGAATAATCATGAACGCTATATTAACGTCAATGAATTGTACAAAGCTCTGGGTCCTTATGTCCATATCTAGAGGATTATCAGGCTTCCACGCCTTGACATATTGTTATTACACTCCAGCTTTTTTTTCGCAAAAATAAATTGAGGCCTTTCAAATTACTAGAAGAATCGGAAGATTATCAGCTTGCATTTCAAAATATTTTGCCACCGATGATGAAGAATTACTGAAGAGTGAATTTGTCACCTTGGAAAGATGTGTTTGTCATATATATATGGATTTCGGCAGATTAACAACGTCAACGATGTCAGATTTGATTTATTTTCTAATATTTAGGTATCAGTCAAAAAATTTCCGTGAAAATTTTGGGTAAAAATTCAGAAATTTCGATCCATCAAGCTTACCACCATGCAGAACTGAATTGCTGAAGTATTTATTGAGAATCCAATTTTTGGAGAAATGTTAACTCTAAATCTATACTACATCTACAGAAGTCAATGTATTCAAAATAAAACTTGTCATTTTTTATATTCCAAATAATTGATTCTATTAATTTTGCCATGAATATCTATCCAAGTTCCAATTCAATAGTGTATAGCTGTATAATAGTGGATTTTTTCTTCCAGTATTTTATCAAAAATATCCACAAATCTGAGCCAGATAATTCAATTTTGCCCAGAAGCTTTTCTGTAGCTCCTGAAATTCTCTACAAAACAAGTAAAATAGCTAAAATTGGTCTAAAGCCAATTCTTATGACACCCTAGATGAATGCCCGTATGAAGTCACCCATTTGAACAATTTTGATTTTTGAAGTGGTTTTTCGCATATATTTCTAGAACGATTTGTCGGACAGAAAAAATGATTATAACCAATTTTATAGGATTTCGTATTCTGAAGAAGTTTTTAGCACAATAAACATGTCTTGGACTGATCGTTTTCACAGTAGGTATACGTAAAAAACCTAAATTTGTATATGGCAACATCAAGAAGGGGTTGCCCGATTTAGTCCATTTTTGAAATTTTATTTGCTAGTACAATGAAAACACTATGTGCTAAATTTCAGCTCTTTATGTCAACGCGTTTTCAGGCAGTGTCTAAATATATAGTGGAAAACGAAATTATTGTATGGCAATCCCACGAAAGAGTTGCCCAATTTATCTCATTTTCGAACTTAATTTTACTTTTTTTTTCTAAGTTCGTGTACAAAATTTCAGCTTTCGAGTTATCAAGCGCACAGACGTACGGACGGACATGCAAAAATCAATCCAATGGGTGTCCAATCCAGTTTGCTCTAACATCATTATTTCGAGCTGTTACAAACGGAATGACAAACTTTGTATACCCTATAGATTTCATCTGGGGTATAAAAAGAATAGGACAAAATTGTGCAATCTCCCTGAGTTCATGAAATATTCTCAAAACATCATCGTGAGAAAAAAAACCTACTTTACCATGCAGAAATCGGTCCGGTTTCTAATGAGCAACCGAATTATCGCCTGTCAAATTAATTTCATGTGGTTCGATAATTAAACTTAGCTCGCATAAAAATTACAACCGTAATAAAAAAAAATATTTTTATTTTTTATTTTTTTTTAACGAAAAAAACGTTTGGGATGATGGTAGCAACGAGGAAATTGTCTATGAATAGTGTGAATTTATATTGCCCGATGTTTATGAAAACAGATGAAAAAAATAAATATCGAACTAAAACCATTTTGATTTTATCTGTAGAACGGAATGCGCACAGGTAAACCCAACCTCTCTCACCAGCCAGATGGGCCGCATGACTATTGATATACTGTGTAAGGAAATGCATATCAAAAAACTAAGCCGAACTAAAGTAATTTGTCGAAAACGTTGCTACCTCTTAGACTATAGAGGTATATCATTGCCTTCTTTATGTTCCAGGCCGTGACATCGAATTCTTTGAATGTATTAGAGTGGTACGATTTCGTACTTCTCTTAGCATTTGTTCTTATGGAAAAATGCATTACTTTCAACTTCAACCTTCTGCACAATGTAAATAAGCCTCCGTACTACAAGTTTGATTCAGTAATTGTATTATTTAATTCCTTGTGCATTTACCATCATAAAAATCTAAGTACTTTCTTTAGGAAATTGTTTATATTTTATTACTCAAACATAACACTACACATAAAAATGAGAAAATGCGTTGAATTCTGTTGCCTTCATACCAGCTTTCATTTTTCTGTATGTTTTCTCACAGAGAAATGAAAGCTCAATTCAAAGTGGGAGCAAATAGTTCTTAAATTAGATCTACTTTTGTTTGAAACTGATTTTCTTTTGAAAATGTATAAAAACGTAAAGTATAAATTATACTACCATAAAGGCAACAAATTTCCCTATAAAATAGGCTAATATTTGAATTTCCTTTGAATTATAATTTAAAAGTTATGAAGAGTTAAACACAGAAAACAGTTGCCGTCCGTTCGATTCGCAGCGCAGTGAGCAAGCGCAGCTTGTGAAAATATGAGGCGAATGTGTACCTCTGCCGATTCATTGATTAAAAAAATACTTTGAGTCATGTTTGAAATGAAAAAAACTGAAGTATTTGATATGGAATGGTGGAAATATTTTTAAACTGATATAAGCATTACGGGATAATATAAAAAAATGGTTAACATTGTCTTTTTGTCTTTATTATACTTAAGAAGTTCATGTGTGTTAAACATTGAATGACTTATTTTTTTCATATAACTCAATAGGCAAGCACAAAGCTCTGATTGCTTTCTAGTGTGATTTGTGGTATGAAGGCAAAAAAATTCAACGCATTTTCTCATTTTTATGTGTAGTGTTATGTTTGACTAATAAAATATAAACAATTTCCTAAAGAAAGTACTTAGATTTTTATGATGGTAAATGCACAAGGAATTAACACAATTCCTGAATCAAACTTGTAGTACGGAGGCTTATTTACATTGTGCAGAAGGTTGAAGTTGAAAGTAATGCATTTTTCCATAAGAACAAATGCTAAGAGAAGTACGAAATCGTACCACTCTAATACTTTTGCAAGTAGCAAAATCGTTTTGTGTCACGGCCTGGAACATAAAGACGGCAATGGATATATTCAAAAACCACTTCAAAAATCAAACTTGCTCAAATGGGTGGCCATACGAAATTACAAACGAGCATTCATCTAGAGCAGGGGTGGCCAACACATCGACCGCAAAGGCTTTGAAAGTAGCCCGCGAAGCTAAAGTTGAACAACTTGCTTTCATTTAAATTAATGTTTGAAAATTCTAATTCGATAATTTATTCTTACAATAATAGACTGTCTATGCAACGTACCCATACTGTTTATATTTTAACAATGTACAATGCAAATGAATGTTAAATTTTAAATTAATTTTAGCTGCAACGCATGCGCATATAATGGCAATCGCACATAACAGTGCAAAATCATGTGTCAGACAGTAAAGTGACAGCCCCTGACCAAAGATAACTTAATAAGAAGATATGACACACAGGTGAGATTTCCGATTGTTTTAGATTTAAAATATACACGGCTAGAAAAGCAAAGAAAAAATAACAAAAAAATCAACATGCAACGAAACAGAATGGCAAATGATTCATTTTCGTAAATAATAAACGAGAAGGGGCGGAGTTTTCAGATTTTATTTTCATAAAATGTTCCCGCGCTTTTGTGAAAACACGTTTTTTCTGAAATATTGTGAGACTTCCCCAACCTTTCCAAGTCTTGTTGTTGTAATTCTATGATATTTGAACAACACGTGCTTCTGTTTACATTCTTTTTGCTCGGAAGAGATTAAGTGGGAGAAACTCATGCTGGATTCTATGATATTTCCGGGAAAAATGAGAATTTCATTTGAGAGGAATTTTACATCTCCTTTCAGCAGCTTGGCCAAAGCCACTGACATAATAAGAATGGACTGAGCCATCCTATCTAATTCCTATAGTTAAAAATGGCACAAATTTTTGCTAAAATCTTTTTGTCTCTTTCAAGCTCAAAATGTACACTGAACTGTATCCAATTTTGGAAACAGTACGGCTGTATTAATTGGAATGCATTGGAATTGACATAAAAATTCAGACAATTATATTGTTTTTATACGTCTATCTGTTACAAGCTCAAGGAAACTCAAGGAGCACATTTTTCAGTAATATTACAAATGAGTTTTTGGGTTAATTAAAACAAGTTTAACTTTCTAAATAATTTTAATTTAATGCAATACTATTTGATAACATCTTTAGTGTTTCCAACCGACAAATAATAATAAATTATGAATCGGTGTGCAATTGTGCCTGTTCAATATTTGTGCCATTTTTGAAACAAGAACGCTCAGTTCATTCTTATTGTTGCGGGCGTGGTCTTTGGTTCGTTATTTAAAACACAACATTAAATAATTAATATATAAGTTCTTTATTACACTTAAATCATATAAAGTTCACAAACATTCATTTAATCAACTCAACTCTAATTATCGCTAACGCTGTACTTTCAATTATCGCAATCTAATTACACACTATCGCTTCTTTATTACTTTCGCTTCTTAACACTGCAACGTCTAAAACAAGACTCTTCTTTGGCGATGACAACTGTTATATTTATACCCTAGAAACTCTCCGGATTATTCTGGAGTGTTCTATTCCAAAAGCTTCTTGACTATTCTATTTGTTCTATTCCTGAACTTTCGATTCTCCGAACCTGAAGTTATTTACTCTCCGAACCTGAAGTTGTTTATTGCCAGTAGATGTCACCAGTTGTCTCTTTCTATTGCACGTAACACTGCCCCCTTCTTAAATTTGTTCGTCCCGAACAACAGGTGGTCCGCGGTCTTGATGCTTGTAGTATTGACACAAGCGATCCAGATGGACGATTTTTCGTTTGCCTGCTGTGCCACGTTGAATCCTGTATACTACGTCATTTATTCTAGTTACTACTGAATACGCTCCCTCCCAGTGTTGTTGTGATTTTGGAGAACGTCCTTTACGTCGGTTCGGGTTGTATAGCCAAACAAGATCACCTTCATTGAATCCAGCTGAATATGCACGTAAGTCATAGCGGGTCCTCATCCGATTGGCATTTACTGCTAATTTTGCCCGCATGTCCCCCTGTACATCAGCTCTCCATTTTAATGGGGCTCTGACATTACACTTATACATTTCCTTTCTGCTACGTGGCGGCCCTTTGTAAGAAGCACACACAGTGCATCTGCGACACCACTTCTCTACATCCTCCCGCATATGTAGCCAATAAAACTTTTCTCGTATTTTAGAAATTGTTTTATTCACTCCCAAATGTTCTCCAGATGCTCCACGATGCATTTTACCTAGAACATCGTTGACCTTTGATGCCGGCACGACTATTTGCATTCGGAACGATTTACCGTTAGGTGCTTCCCACTTGCGTTTTAATATGCCGCATTCAACATGAAGAGAATTCCATTGAGCCCAGTAGCTTTTCAGCTTTTCACTCATCCTCGAAATATCCTTCCATTCTGGTTTTTCCATGTCTACTTTCCAAGCAAGAATAGGTGAAATGTCCGGATCTTCTCGTTGTGCTGTTCGCAGGTCCTCGTTGTCCCAACCTGTAGATGGTTCCACGGATACCAACTGTATAGTAGCTGTTTTCTCATTTCCTTTCTCCCAGCCATAATGCTTACATTCAGGTTTCCATTGACGTTGTACCAAGGCTTCTGCATTTCCATAGATACGTCCTTTTCTGTGTTGGCTCTCAAAGTCATAAGGTTGGATTCTAGTCTCCCTAAGAATAGTTTGCTCTCTAGCTCGCCAACTTGTACATTCTTCTGTCCCTTTCTTTTTTGTTGCTTCCTTTCGACGGCGTTTCCTGCAGTCGCTTTGAAGGTGTCCCAATTTATTACAATCCCAACATCGAAGAACACTACGTGAAGGGGTACTCAGTGATAACTGCAATCTATTGCAAGTCTGCTGCTCAGCTCGATATCTTTCCAATTCCACTTTCCTCTCTTCATCTAGAGATTCCACTCGTCGGCGTTTTCTGCAGTCTCTTTGTAGGTGTCCTGGTCTATTACAATTCCAGCATCGAACGATACCACGCAAAGGTGAGCTCTGGGATGACTGCATTCTATTACAAGTACATTTGTCCACCTAAATGTCTCTCATTCGTACTGCACTCTGCGAAGCTTGTCTGGCGGATTCATACACTAATGCATAGGATAGTGCTTCTGCTGTTGATTTCCTTCCTGCTAGCCTTAACGCTTGTTGTAAACTTTGATCTGAAATAGCGTTCACAAATGCCTCCGTCGCCACTTCGTTGAGAAAATCCGCATTCACGCTGGAGTATGAAAGATGCGCTAATCTTTCTACATCTGCCTGCAGTTGCTGTAGTGATTCTCCATGTTTTTGAATCCTGTTGCGCAATTGTAGGCGATATACTTGCTGCATGTGTTCATCTCCGTAACATAATTCTATCGCCTGTACTAATGAAGAGTAATTACGTTGATTTTCAATCGGTACACTTTGTAAGAGTTCTGACGCAGGACCTCGAAGTGCTAACACCAGAGCTATAGCTTTGTCTTCATCATTCCATCCTCTGAAGCTGCCTCGAATTGTCTCTTGAAGATATGCCACGAATTTTGTCCATCAAATATTGGAGCTTTCATTCTACCTGCTCCGGATATTTCAGCTGCTACGTTTAGAGGCTGACGATGCTTTATTCTTTCCAGATCTGCTTTAACGTTTTCAAGTTTCTCGGTGACTTTTTGTTGAACTTCCGAAACCTTTTGTTGAAAATCCTGCTCAATTCCTTCAATTTTCAAATTTTGTTCTTCTAAAGAACTTTTTAGAAAATTTTTCTGATCCTCCAAACGAGTTTCCAGAGAACTCTTTTGTTCGTCCAAGCGCGTTTCCATAGATTTCTTCTGCTCATCTAACCGGGATTCCAGAGAATTCTTTTGTTCGTCCATAGATTTCTTTTGTTCATCTAAACGTGATTCTAGAGAATTCTTTTGTTCCTCGAGAGAATTCTTTTGTTCCTCGAGAGAATTCTTTTGTTCATCAAAACGGGCTTCCATTTTGCTCATTAAAGTACTCAAAAGCTGTTCCATTTTCATCGCAGGCGCTTCTTCAACTTCTATTTCTTCCAAGTTCTCTTCGAAAACAAATGTTTCAGGATTCTTTCCTTCCTCTATCAAAGATTGTCTAAGTCGCTCGACTAGAACTTTCTTTGTGCCTGTCGTTTGTAATGACCGCTTCCTTAACTCCACTTTCAAATCCTGCGTTCGAAGCTCGTCCACTTTGCGCCCCATTATTTTAGTAATTCTCTTACAGATGAATATAAATTATTTTCCAGAACTTTCACAATTTAACACAATTTCTCAAAATTAATCACTTTTTTAATTTTTAGTCAATTGCCACCACTTTATTTCGCGAATTTATCCCACTTCTGACACCAGTTGTTGCGGGCGTGGCCTTTGGTTCGTTATTTAAAACACAATATTAAATAATTAATATATAAGTTCTTTATTACACTTAAATCATATAAAGTTCACAAACATTTATTTAATTAACTCAACTCTAATTATCGCTAACACTGTACTTTCAATTATCGCAATCTAATTACACTCTTTCGCTTCTTTATTACTTTCGCTTCTTAACACTGCAACGTCTAAAACAAGACTCTTCTTTGGCGATGACAACTGTTATATTTATACCCTAGAAACTCTCCGGATTATTCTGGAGTGTTCTATTCCAAAAGCTTCTTGACTATTCTATTTGTTCTATTCCTGAACTTTCGATTCTCCGAACCTGAAGTCATTTACTCTCCGAACCTGAAGTTGTTTATTGCCAGTAGATGTCCCCAGTTGTCTCTTTCTATTGCACGTAACATTATTATATGTCAGTGGCCAAAGCGAAGTTTATCATTTTCGAGGTAGTGTGACCCGATGTATAATATTATCAATAGTTTGAAAAGATTTTAAAGGTATTCAAGAAAATTTTATCAGTCGGGTAATTTTGCGTTCTCCCGATTTTTGTTCCTCCATTCATGCAGAAGACGAAAGTATATGACATTATTTGTTTCTTTCTAAAAAACACGAAAAATTTCCAATTTTTTTCGGCTGTGTATTAACTTGTCATTAAGTTGTTGGTTTTTCAATCCACTTGTTACTCCGTTTTGTGCAGTTGTATATACTTTCAATCTTTGTTTTTTTTTATTTATTCATACAGCGAACAGAAGCAGGTATGTTAGTTGTTAATTATTGTTTTGAATGTTTCTAATATTTAATCCCTATTATTTTAGAATGAGTAAACCAAGTACAGGGCGGAAAAAAATAAAAACTTATCATTATCACAGTGAATGGGAAGAAGATTATTTCTTTACTATGATGAAAGATAAATATGTGTGTTTTATTTGCAATACAACAGTAGCTTTGCCTAAGAAAGCAAACGTTGAAAGACATTTTCTAACAAACATTTTCTAATAAAAACTATGAAGTAGATTATCCACGTGGTACTGCGTTAAGAAAGGCCAAAATGCAGCAACTGAAAGCACAATTAACTGCGCAACAAAATAGTTTTTTTTTCAAATACAACACGAACTCGAAGACTGCTACGATTGCCTCATTCAAAGTTGCTGATACTACTTTAATTAAACATTATAAACCTTTTCAAGATGGGGAAGTATGGAAGGAGGCTTTTATTAAATAAATCGTAAATAATGGCATCCATCAAAAATATGTCGTTATCGCGAAATACAATTATGCGTAGAACAGAAGAAATTAGCCAAAATCTTGAAGATATTTTACATGAAAACATTAATAAATGCATTGTATTATCACTACAGTTTGACGAATCTACTGACTATA
Source organism: Dioctria linearis (assembly GCA_963930735.1). Taxonomy (NCBI): domain Eukaryota; kingdom Metazoa; phylum Arthropoda; class Insecta; order Diptera; family Asilidae; genus Dioctria; species Dioctria linearis. Next base: position 122,275,089 of record OZ005743.1, on the reverse strand, counting down.
TCGGCACTGCACAATTATGTGTTTTTATTCGAATAGTTTTCGATGATATGTCGGTCACGGAAGAATTATTAACTATTATTCCAATGCATGGACACACAAGATGTCAGGATATCTTCGATTTATTTAAAAATTATGTTGCACGTACAAATTTTCCAATTTGCAAGTTGGTATCAAAATAACCACTGATGGGGCTCCGGCAATGATCGGTAATAAAAGTGGCTTCGTTGCTCTGTGTAAAAGTGATGACGACATTCCAAATATTATGGATTATCATTGTATTATACATATTCAAGTGCTATGTTCAAAACTATTGAAATTCGATCATGTTATGGATGTTGCATTTAAAATAGTAAATTCCATAAGATCTAAAAACTTTGCCACGTGTCGTCAGTTTCGCGCTTTGATAAAAGAATGCGACGAGGAACACAGTGAACTCTTACTACATACTGACGTAAGATCATTAAGTCGTGCTGCATTTTTAACGAGATTTAGAGAACTTCTGCCACAAATATGCTCATATTTACAAACTAAAGGTGATTCATATCCACAATTAAATAATCAAGAATGGCTTCTTGATCTTGCTTTTTTCTGCGATGCTACTGAAAAATTACACCAATTAAATATGCAACTACAGGGTAAAGGTAAAACAATAATAGATATGATAAGCATTTGGAAGTCATTTAAAGAGAAACTAAATTAAAACGTCGGATTTAAAGCATTATCAAAATCTGGCAGATGAATCTTACTTACAACAAATATGGCGATATTATTGCACTGCTTTTAAAAGAATTTGAAAGAAGATTTCTGAAAATTAAGTGTCTTGCCCATTTAATGACAACATCAATGTTGAAAGTGTAGCTCAGAAACTAAACAACTTTCTCAGTACTAAAAATTTGGCAGGCTTCGAAGAAGAAATAATAAATATTAAGTGCGACATAAATCTTAAGTCACTGGTTTCAGATTGTAATTTTTGGAAACTGATAAATAAAGATAATTATCCAAATATTTGGACAATTGTTGCACGTTTCAATGCCTTCTTTGGATCAACATATTTATGTGAATCCACATTTTCATTTATGAATGCGATCAAAACAAAACATCGATCGCAATTAACAGATCAACATTTGGAATCATGTTTGAGAATTGCCTAAGTTCATATGAGCCAAATTTTGAAAAGCTTGCTACACTAAACATTTTTATTCATTTGCTCATTTACAGTGTATTTTTATACCCTAGATGAAATCTATAGGGTATACTAAGTTTGCCATTCCGTTTGTAACGCACAGAAATAATAATGGTAGAGCAAAATGGATTGGACACCCCCGCATAATATTAAAGGTTATTTTGATTTTTGGATGTCCGTCTGTCCGTCTATCCGTCCGTCCGTCCGTCCGTGCGCACAATAACTCGAGAATGCGTTCACTTAGAAAGCTGAAATTTTGTACACGGACTTAGAAAAAAAAAGTAAAATTAAGTTCGAAAATGAGACAAATCGGGCAACTCCTTCGTGGGATTGCCATACAAAACTTTCGTTTTCCACTATATATTTGGCCACTGCCTGAGAACGCGTCGACATAGAGAGTTGATATTTGGTATATGGTGTTTTTATAGAAATGACAAATAAAATTTCAAAAATGGACTAAATCGGGCAACCCCTTCTTGGTGTTGCCATATAAAAATTTTGGTTTTTTACATATACTTTGAAAACGATCAGTCCTAGACATTGTTATTGTACCAAAAACTTCTTCAGAATAAGAAATCCTATAAAATTGGTTATAATCATTTTTTCTGTCCGACGAGCCGTTCTAGAAATAAATGCGAGAAACCAATGCAAAAAATCAAAATTGCTCAAATGGGTGACCATACGAAATTTCATACGTGCATTCATCTAGGGTATCATAAGAATTGGTTTTTTTAGACCAGTTCTAGCTTTTTCACTTGTTTTTTTTTTAAGTTAATAAGTATTTCATCTCATAATTATTATTTCTTTCTTTATTTACTAAAATATTTGTGTATTTATTTCTTTACATTGCAATTTTTTTAATTTAATAAATATTATTGTGCTTCATAAAATACCAAAACTATAATTATTTGTTTTCTTTATTTGCTATAATATTTGTTTACTTGAAATTCTTGTTAATTTTTTATTAAAATATCTATGAAAAATTGTAAAAATCCTAAAATTGTTTGCCCATATTCACAGTCGCCCGCAAACTATATTTTACAGAAGAAGTAGCCCCTACGGGAAAAAATTTTGGCCACACCTGATCTAGAGGGTATCATAAGAATTGGTCTTAGACCAATTCTAACTGTTTTACTTGTTAATTATAGTTCTCGTTGAATACCCGGTACATCAGTGGCGGATCCTGGGAATAATGACCCCCCCCCCCACACCCCATAAAAAATTAATTAAATGAGTTATTTGTACAAATACATTTTTTTTTATATTCTTTTTATTTATATAATTCAACGTCAAAAAATTATAGAAAATATTTTTATTTCAAAACTTTAAAAAAATAAAAATTTATTTCATTGAATAATTATTGTATGTATGTGTATATAAGTTCTTCTCAGAATTTGAGTTTGGACCACAACTTTGGGTGATCCAAAATCCTCGAGAAACACTTCCCAAGCAACGAAACAGACTCCCTCACTACCATATCACAGGACTAAATTAGTCTTAACTCCTAACATTCTAAAATATTTGGAGCGTTCTTATGTAAAATCACTGACATGTATAATATGGACTGACTACGTCTATAGAAATGCACTACAAAAACTGAGCTCACTTCTATATTGCTGACTCTTTCGGTCTAAGCACCAAGTACCAACTGAGAGAGAGTTATAAACAACAAATAAGAAAGTGGGTTTGTCGAAATAAATGCTTTTAAATTAATCATTTGGGTTAATTAGTGAGTGATAAAAACTGTTTTACCAAAGATAATATATTCAAAGATACTCAACAGAAATTCGAAACGTTTTATTAAAATCACATTTCAACTTTCCGCCAATGGTTTTTTCAATGTTGGCACCGACGTAAGAGCTATTTTTGACGCAATGAAATAGCATATCGAGCAGTCCATATTATACTATATATGCCAATGTGTAAAACTGAGAAAAGTTTGGTTTGAATGACTCCTGCAGTTTGCACCCTAAACTACTATTCTATTAAAAAATGCCTTTTTGTAAAAAATAAGTAAAATAACCGGCCAAGTGCGAGTCGGACTTGCGCACCAAGGGTTCCATACCATCGTACAAAATTTAACACTATTATTTATTTTTTCAAATAAGAGTAGGCGTCATGTGAAAAAATAATGCTGTCATTTGAAAATCATTTGAAAAAAAAAATGCCTACTTATGATAATAATAATGAATGAGAATAAAACGCCGAAAATATCACGTTTCTTGTATGGGGGCCCCCTTTAATTTTTAATTTATTTTAATTTTTATTACTTGTTGTTATAGCGGCAATAGGAATACAGACTCTGTGAAAATTTTAACTGACTATCTATTACTACGGTTCATGAGATACAGCCCGCTTACAGACAGACGGACAGCGGAGGCTTAGGGGTCCCGTTGGCACCCTTTGGGTACGGAACCCTAAAAAGAAGTTAAACTAAAAAAAAAAAGGTAAGAAAATCCGAAATGTTTAGTTTAGACCCCAATAACTCTTGAGAGGGGTACGGGTCTGGTTGAGGAGTCGTTCGAAAGACCATGAAGTTGTTGCATACAATGAGCCCTTGATGTTTAGATTACACCCTGTGATTTTTTCAGATATAGGGTGTTTAGTGAAAACCTAACATATTTTCTTAATCACCCTATAACTCCGAAACGGTTGATAGTGTCCCCTCACCGCTATACAATGTTTTATTTGTATAGGTAAGTATTATCGCCTTCCGTTCTATCGTAACCCCCGGAATATAATACAAGCCATGAAGTCTCCGAAGGCACCGACACAATAAAAGGCCTTAACGTGCCGGGTACAGCATGCAATAGGAGCTCACTCTCACGGCTTTTTGTATACTCGTCATGGAGGAAAAACTAAAATTTCATCTTCAACCGGTCCTAAAGCCGAAATCTGTCGCTCTCACAGCAAAATGAAGTTAAAACAAATTGCAGCCAAATATGTTTTATTTCTAATAGTCTAAAAAAAAATATAGTATGTAGAACAAATTTACGGAAATTATAGCGTTTGAACAAAATACAAGCCACTTTTATATGAAAAATTCCTTCAGTAAGACAAGGCAAGAAGACTGTGGATGTCGCCTGCTGACCGGCCCGCTGCTCTCTTTTTTCGACTTTGTTCATGGCTTGTATCTTGCGGGGGTTACGGTTCTATGGATCACGATGGAGGAAACACCCAGTAAATACAAGAGAATCTGCAATATGTTAGTGTAGTACAATGTACAAGAAGGCAACTTCGGGCTAGAAAGATTAAATAGGAGTTCAAACCAAAATTCGATAATATATACAAGGGATTGAAACTTTTCAATTTGCCTCCAAATATCTAATTTAAAGAGTGAATCAAATTTAATAAGTTACGAAAAGCTTGTCATTCAATTTGTTTTCTGCTTAGCAGTAAAATACTAAGTAACTATCATCATTATACAGGGATAGATAATTTAACCCGACCTTTTCATCTTTTAAGGCACTTTCACACCAAAAACAAGAACAGAAAAATGTAAACCGAAAAACTCAATTTATTGCACTTTAAAACAAGATTTTTGTTCTAATGATTAATAATATCCAGAGAAATAGGATAAACTAAGAATTTTACTGAGCAAATAGTTATATTTATTTCTGATTTTGAAGAAAAACACAACTTTTATGTTTTATCGGCCGAAAAACTTTTTCGGCGGAAAAATTCGTCCGATAAATCATAAAAGTTGTGTTTTCTTAAAAATTCTAAGATAAATATACTATTTTATTAGTAAAATTATTAGTTTATCCTATTACCCATGATTTTATTAATCATTGGAGCAAAAATCTTGTTTTCAAGTGGAATAAATTGAGTTTTTCGATTTACATTTTTTCGATTCTTGTGTTTGATGTGAAAGTGCCTTTAGGCATTTTTCAAAATTTTTGGGATCCGTTATACAGGGTATCTCGTAAGTCGAATTCAAGCTGGAATCGGGTGATAGACCAAATCATAACAGTTACCAGAAAAACATTTTTCAAATTATAGACATTTCTTTTGTTTTCGAGAAAATCTACACCCTGTGATCGTTTTTTAGCTACAAATCTTTACTTTTTTTCAATTTTATTTTTCTTGTGTAACCCCGAATAGTCCTTATGTAACCTGCTGCTATTAATTCTAAGCTTACTGTTCCAACTTGGAAGAAAATATCACATTTTGCCGAACCAAGAATAGAAAATTAATATTTCACCCAACTTTAACTGACTAATGAAAAAAAATGTACTACGCCAGTTTGGCAAGTAACTTTAAAAGTTGACGCATTTAATGTGGATTCTAAAATGGTATAACACTTGCTACAATATTTCTTAGATTACGGAAAAAAAAATGTTTTCTTCAAGAAACCCAGTTTCAAAAATTTCTTCTCACCTACTAAAAAGGATTCTAGTATACCCAAAGCTTGCCGTAAGACCGTAACTTTCAGATTTTAGTTTGAGTGAGACGAGAAGTTATTACATGAAGTGTGAGTGAGCAAGATAGTGACGCTCGCTCGTCAAATCACTGAGTTTTTACAAATGTGCATCGATCAACTGCTCTCCACAGAGGGCCGACTTCCAAACCAAGTACATGGTGAAGAAATAGTTACTTACCTTACGAGGACGTAGTACTTCAAGCAGTTGAAGAAGACCCAAGTACCTACTTTGGTATGTGCAATCCATGAAAGCACAGTTGAATTTGTCATCAATGGAAGATTTGCCCGTCTGATAACCCGATCCTTTTTAAGAAGATGTCGAACTTGTATTGCAGCTGAAGGAAGGCAGTTTGAACATATTTTGTAAATAATAAATCTTAGCATCCAAATAATTGGTGTTTAATTTTAAACTTAAGGAAAATTTGTCTTCAATTCAACAAAAAGTTAGGATCTCTAACTTGAAAGCGTCACTATCTGTCTCACTCAAACTAGAAGCTTAAAGTTGCGGTCTTACTGCAAGCTTTGGGTACACTAGAATCATTTTTAGTAGGTGAAAGGAAATTTTTCGAAACTGGGTTTCTTGAAGAAAACATTTTTTTTTCCGTAATCTAAGAAATATTGTAGCAAGTGTTATACCATTTTAGAATACTTATTAAATGCGTCAACTTTTAAAGTTACTTGCCAAACTAGCGTAGTACATTTTTTTTTCTCATTACAGTCAGTTAAAGTTGGGTGAAACAATAATTTTCTATTCTTGGTTCAGCAAAATGTGACATTTTCCTCCAAGTTGGAACAGTAGGCTCAGAATTTAAAGCAGCAGGTTACATAAGGACTATTCGGGATTACACAAGAAAAATAAAATTGAAAAAAAAGTAAAGATTTGTAGCAACAGGAGCTAAAAAACCATCACAAGGTGTACATTTTCTCGAAAACAAAAGAAATGTCTATAATTTGAAAAATAAATGACTTAGATTTTTTTTATATTTTTCTGGTAACTGTTATGATTTAGTCTATCAGCCGATTCCGGCTTGACATCGACTTACGGGACACCCTGTATATACTACTAAGCCAAGCTCAGTAGATATCTTATGAATTATGATATAAAGCACAGCATTACAGGAAGGAGATAGGGAAAGGATTAGGGGTTATGAGGCGAGTGGTGGAGGTGACGCCCTTAAACTTCCACATATTGTACGCCGGAAGAAAGATAAAAAAGTTCAGGATAAAAAAGCATCACGGGATTTTACTGTACAGCCAAAAATAATTTGAAGGGTGAAAGAATGTTCGCGGTTTGCAACGCGAGTACTGCGTGCAGGAATTTATCTACAGGGGATCAGACTATATAGTTCATCAGAATATTGACTATGCATGTAGCGATAAACGAGAGAGAGGCATCCGACATTGCAACGGTGTTCGAGCGAGTCGATATGACAAGTTATTGCTAATACGTTCCCTTTTGTTTTTCGTCAAACTTAAATTTTCTAAGTATCCCTGGTAAATATATGTGACCGACACTTCAGCAATCGTGCAGAACTTCCAATTTGCCGTTGCCATTTATATGAAACTGAAGCAGAAACGAAGCTTTATGCGCTTCCGCAGAAGCACCTGGAAAAATCTTTTAAATTGTTTTTTTTTTCGCTGGAATATTCGAACAGCTACCACTGCCAGAAAAACTGCAACACTTGTTTGGGTCCACCATCTAAATCGACATTATACCTAGTCTGATATTTTCATTATTTTCCTCGGATTTAAAATTTTTAGATCTCCGTAGTTCTCGAATTTTCAATTTAAATAAATCTGTTAATCCTTTTAATATTAATCAACTTCAAGAAAACGTGTGTGCCACATAGAGAAAAAAATAGCAGTCGTGTTGGGCGTAATTATCTACATTTGTAATCAGATTAATAATCATGATTAAATCAATCGTGATTACATCAACCATAATTATCCATCAATCCATTAATCATGATTACATGGAGTTATCTTAGAAAAATGTAATCATAATCATGCCACATGATCACATTTTTTTTTTTTTTATTACAAATAGAACTTTTCAAGAGATTTTAAAATTTAGTTCTAAGAAAAGAATTTGTGATCGTAAGGATTTTTATTATAGAAAACTCCATGTCAATGTTGGATTATGTATTAATTGGAGTCAGTGTAAGAGGAGAATGTAGGTGTTTCTATCGATAGATAGTCGCAAATATCTGATCAATGATCAATGTAAAATGATCAATGTAAAAAGATAACGAAAAAAGGATTTCTAGGGCGTATAAGTCGTTGAACACGGAAATGCAATAATGCTTTTTTTAACGCTTTGATTTTGCCACACATTTGTTATATGCTAGCTCCAATGAATTCCAAGAGAGACTGCAACTGTTGCAGAAAAAGATAATGCGAATTATTCTGAAATGCAGCATATATACAACTAGTTGAAGCGCTGCAATAGTAAAATATTATTGACATAACAGGAAGAGTGAGGATCAGATTCACTAACTACCTACTACCTAACAAAACAATACAGTATTGTTTCCAATTGAAATTTTATGTGATAAAGCAGACTCTGACTCTGATAGAAAAACCTTAAACGAAATTTTCCCTTTCTTAATTGCTTACTTTTACCAATCCATAGACACCTAGGCATCAGATATTCAATTACCATCCCAATACATATATGCCTAAAAACAGTAGTTTATGAGTCAACCGATTTCAATAATATATTTCGGAAATAACAATGTTTGTTCTCCTTTAACTACAATTGTAAAACTCTTGCAAATTTGTAATCTAAAAATGTAATCATGATTACGATTACATTTGGTCAATCACTAATCGCCAAAAATAATTACTTTTCTAATTAATACTATCAATCTGTTATCATGATTACAAGATTGTAATCGTAATCATTAATCATCAGATTAAAGTTTGCCCAACACTGAGTTCATGTACCTAGCTAGGTATGTTATATACAAGTTCACCACTACGTCAAAACAAAAAATGATTCTATTTATACTAAAAGTTTTTAAAATCAAACGAAAAATTATTATATTAATATTTTGATATATGTACATAAACCCGTCGCAAATCGCAATCAAATTTATCATCGAAGGGAAAATTATCACAGCTATGGCAGCACTTAGTAATTAACCTCGTATTTTATTGCTGCTTCCATATTTAAGAAAAATTTCCCCATTTCTTCAAAAACACGCAACACACCAACTCACTTTAAATAACCAACACAGCCACAAACCCATTGTTGTTGCCTTTGCCAATGCGTCGTATATACCTGTTAAAATTTCTTATGGGCAACATCAACTGTATTACCAGCTTAAAATAATTTCTACAACTGTACACACCCTTTAGAAGCTAATGAATTCGCTACAGAATCAATTCGTTGTCCTCCTGTTCCAGCAGTTAAGTTTGTCTCAATTCTTCTTTCGCTATTCGGTTTTGCCTGGTATTTCGCGAATAATCTTATCGCTTCATTATTAATCTGAAACTGAAATGGAAAAATTGCTTTAAAGTAGAATTTATAATTATGTTGTAATGAAAAAAAAAGAGAATTTTTCATCTACGCGATTTGCCCACAATAAAAACTCTTCCCATACGCGTGGTAACACTTTTCTGCTCTCGCACATTTTCGTGACAAAAAAAAATCGCGCACTTAAAAATTTCCGGTGTTCTTCCTTTAAACTATTGCAGGCAAATTTTTATAATAATAAAACCTACTTGCTCATAAAACTAATTTCAATTTAATTTACAAAAAATTACGTAGAATACTTACATATTTTCCGAGAAATGTTCGACCCGTTTTTCGTAATGTTACTTGCCCAAGCCCCGCCATGGCGTAAAGAAACGAACTGTTGGTGTTAAATGAAGAAGGATAGACAAAAGCCGATGTTGTGTGTGAAAAAAGAGATGGCTGCTTATAATTATTTGTGGGTGTATGTGGTGTGCGAAACTCTAATTCTGTAATTTCAGCGCGTTTCGGAACTAAATTTTGTTAGTATAGTATAAGATGAATATGAAAACCATCAGATTCGTGTATATGTACTAAAAATGTTTAATAAATCTTTCTCCTCTAACTGAAAAACGCAGGTATATATAAATTTAGTTTTTCGAGTGTCTGGTTTCTATATACATCCTATATATTTTTTATATACTCTCGTTTAGCCATCTCGCTACCTAGCACACACTACTAAAGTCAATATTTTCTCATCCAGAAAAATGAACTGTATTGTGCCGAGTCGTCGGAGTGAAATAAAGTGCCCGAGCTGTTTGTTCTGCATTTGTTAGCGATGCAAGCCAAATTTCACGTTATTTTAAACCGTGATTGCAAAGATATTCAAGTGTAGTTTTCAATTCGAAAAAATAAAAGTGGTACGTTTTAGTGAGAATTAAAATTATAACTCTTACAAAATAATATATAGGTAGTTTTTGACATTGTGAGAAAGAGATAGAGTTTCATAATTTAGGGAAAGAATGAACAAAAATATTAATCAACAAAACTGGTAAAAAAGAGAAAGTTTCTCTCGTGTGTGTAGAGTGAGATATTTTATGAAGCGAAATTACTGTAAAGTATTAAAAATGTGATTTTTTCAGTGGTTAAAGAAAATTTTCTGATAAAAATATATAATAAAAATGACCTCAATCATTGTGGAAATTTTGCAACAAACTCAAAACAATTTTCATCATCATCATTCATCCCTTTCTTGTATTCTGTGCGGAGAAAATTTTAGTGTTAGTTAATGTCTTTTAAATATATAAAATCGTGTATAGATAACTCTATATCTATGCATATATAAACTATCAAAGCATATTTTAGAATGTGTGTACGTGAATAAATTGTATAAATGTATAGGTGGTTTTTTCTACCTAAAAAACTTGTCCTGTCCGCCGCCGCCATTTTCGTTACAGTCGCCAACGTCGTGTCGATGTTGCTGTCGGTTGATAAATTTTCATCAACGTCGTCGCGAAGGTGAAAATTAATTGTAATAAAAGAATTTCGGTATAATATTTGTTTAAAACATTAGAAAAAAATCATCGAATATCATAAATTACACATAATATAATTCATAATATTCATGTACGTATAGGCATCATGATGTGATGATGAAGGATGGCATATATTCCGACGACCCACATATAAAGTTGTCAGAGTAAAGGAAAATTCCTTTTTTTTTTGCTTTAAAAAAATTTGTCGGATTCTCTATATGGCCCTCGGTGTAAGGAAATTTTGTTTTTTTTTTATTATTGTGGAATACTCAGTAAAAGTGCATTAATCTTTTTCACCGTTTTTCCCCCTTTTTAAAATATTTATATTGATAAATAAAAGTAAAAAGAAAAGAAAAAATAGCTAATATACCAAATAATGTTATTGAAATGGAAAAGTGTAAAGTGAATTTTATTTATTATACGGTTACAGTAAAAGAAGAGTTAATATAACACAAAAAGGAAAAAAAATCGGGGAAAATACGAATTTAAACAAATGTGAAATTTTGTGTACTTGTGTTTGATATATATATATATAAAGGGAAATATGTATATATATATATATGTTAAGTATTGAAGGAGAAAATTTTGTGATGAAATATAAATAAATAAAGAAAAAAATTATAATTCAAGCATGCGTGTGCGTTAAATGGTTTTATATATATATTTATTATATATTTATGTTCTGTAAATTGTTTATTATTGTGTATATTTATCATCATCTCTACATTATTATAAATCTTTATAAATCAAAGTAATAAGAAAAAAAAGTTGATTCCCCTTTTGACGCGTAATTATTATAATTCTTTAACTAAATAATACTTGTTAAAATAAATCTAAACAAAAAAAATCATAAGATAGAATTAAATTTATAAAAAAAATATAAAATAATTTATAACGAAAAAATAATGAAAATGTGGTGTCCGGAGTCTAGTATACAGAATCAACTATGACGCACCAGAATCACCAAACTAACGGCGCAAGTTTGGAGGATTGCCATACAAACTTTTTCGCCTTGGTATGTATTACATTTGCTATTTACTATTACAAATTTTTATTTTTTTTTTATATAGCTTCATGAAATTTTTGTTATTAACTTTTCTTTTTAAATAATTATCTATTATTTTTATTTTAGTGAATTCATATTGAATAATTTATTTCAAATGTTTGGATTAAAATTTGTGCTATAATTTTGTTGTAATTAATGAAGAAGAAATATTTGCATTATTAAATCCAAACAAGAAAATACATTTTTTCTATAAAACTGTTAATAGTGACGTATTAAATTTGACAAATCTAAGGGAAATTTTTTTCAAAATATTTCCCCAAGGTTGTGTTAAAGCGAGAAATTTCTTGTAAATATACTGTACTGTACTGAACCATCGCGAAGTTTTGTGTAACGAAAGAGAGCCATATGTCCCCTATCTATATACTTTGTGTAATACTCTGAGAGTGTGTATGAAGAGTATATTTTCACAGTGTATTCTTTTGGTGCAAAAAAAGTGCCACTATTGAATATATTTTTGCATATTAAAAGAAAAATTTCATTTCCCTCCCCCTCCGCCCTTTTGTATATTTTGAACAATAAAATAAATTGCGGTGTAAATTGAAAATTTTTTTAAAGACTTTCTTTGAACATAAACAACAATTTTGAAATTTTGCGTTGCTTTTTTAGATTTAATCATCTTTTATTTTTAATTTATTTTATTTAATCTTAGTTTTAACAATCTTGTAGATAATATTAACTTTTTGACACATGAATTTGAATCATATAAGTATTTACGAAGTGTTTCTTAAACGTTCATAAAAAAAAAACATACATATTGTGTGTGCGAAGAGAAGAAAATTGGATTTGGAACAAGAAAAGTTTTCACTAGATTCACAAACGAGGCTAAAATTATTAAGCAACCAAAGAAGTGAATAAGGCATGCGAATTAATTTTATATACTTATCTCAAAGGCGACACGACAAGTGTCATATGGGGGAATTTTATAAGATCCGCAGCGCATCCGATCTATATATATATATTCTATGCATATGTACGTACAATTGTAAATATAAAATTTCGTCACTTTTCTTAGATCGATGCATACACATACGTAAATGCTATAGGAACGAACAAATTAATGGAACAAATGTTCCTGCAGTGTTGCCATTGGTAAAGACTTCGCCCTGTGTGTTCATTAGGAAATCATTTGTAGGTGTAGGGGCAAAAAATTAATTTGGATATTTTACATTTTTATACCTAGATACTATTAGAAAATAGAAAATTACCTAAATGGGGGGTTAGATATAATTTTTCAATTCGCAGAAAGTGTGAATGAATTTTACAAAAATTTGCTATGTAGGTATTCAAAACTTCAAAGTTCGGAAAAGGCTTTGCTAATAATAAATGAATGATTAATAATTTGGTTATCAACTGCAAAATGTGACGACGTCGTCTGTATTTTAATAAAACAAACAATAAGCATTTAGATGACTAAAACCAAAAGGAAATATACCTATATTATAAAAGTGCTGACACGAAACTTGTTTTCTACCGGCCGGAGCTTTTGTTGAAAGTTGCCTGCGTAGAGAAGATCTACGAGGAGAGCTGGCTGAGCCTTAGAGTGAATATGAAGAAGAAGGGATAAAGTGTATTGAAATTGATAAGATAAGGCATGTTTCGTTCGTCATAATTTATTTTGGACCGTTCTGGTCAAGAGAGAGGAGACTAACTACTCTGTATTTGTTGTGTATTACCAAAAAAACAAGTTTTTTTTTTAAAAAAAAAATCTTTTTCGCTCAGGGTATAAGCTTCTGACATGCGTCACAGAGCTAAAGGTTTTCCTGATTGCTGTCGATGGCGATGAGACTTAAAAAAAAATTGCTATTTGACTGGATGATGGACTTAATTGTTGAATTTTTTGGGATTAGACGGTAATTTTTATCTGAGTGTCGGGTGAAAATGTTGAGTGTCAAAAAATTACAAAATCATAGGTATACTTTGGTTTAAACTGCTGTATATACGTGCCAGCGTCGATAATAAATAAATTTATTTGCTCATATAAAATAAAATAACCTTTGGCCAATAGAACTTCGAATTTAGTTTTTATAAATTCAGTACAATATCTCTTACACGTCCCAAATTTGTCATCATTTCTGCAATACTTTATTAGACTTTTCTTAACCCTTTATAGCAGTAGTGAAATTTTTTAATCAAAATTCATTTATATTCCTCAGATTAAATGGTTATACGTCTCCAACAAATAGTCTGGTACAATGTCTCGCTCGAATATAATCGACGATGCCTCTCGACCTAATGTAGGAAGGCCTCAATTCCTTCGAAATTTACTGGAAATTTGTTCCTAAGAAGTTTTATGCATTGGAGGCTGACAAGAACAAAAGAAATTAATGCTTATTGGCAATTTGAGGCCGACAGTCACAAATGAAAATATTGTATCTAAAAAATAACTGCAATCGGGCAGCAAAGTGAATAAAAATCCTACCGAAACATTTTCTTTAAATTTCTACAAAAAAAAAAAAAAAATCTTGTTGCATCTTATTTACTCATCCGCGAAATTTGTTAAATTAGGCTTTTGGAATTCTAAAGTTTCCGTAATCGAACTTTATCACTTTTCTCTGTTTTTCTTCAACTAGAGCTAACTAACAAAAGAACTTCTTGATTTGCACTAGAGTAGGTACATTTGGATAAAAACTGCCGCTGCCGGTGTGAACACTCTATTTTGCCGTACTGCGCCGCCCCCGCCGGTGTGACCAAGACTTTAATATCCAAAATGGTCGCGTGGCAATTATTTTGCCTCGCCGCTCCCGTTGTGACTTATAGATTTAATTTTACAAGAAGAATCTCGCAGCTGCAATTTGAAAATGCCTCACCGCTCCCGGTGTGACACCTACTTTAAGCATTTCTGTCTTGCTCCGGGAAAAAAATAGAAACATTTCTTAGCTACAATTTTTGTCGTAACAAACTAACTTGGTTACCAGAAATGTTGATAATAAGATTTTCATTTTTCTGATATGCGTTCTTCATCTGCTGTATATTTACTTATTTGGGGTATAAAATTGTACTGTAGTACTAAAAATGTGGTTTAATTATTAGTGAATTCTTTTCTGAACTTGAAATCACACTGTGCTGACATCATTCCTGTTCGGAGCTGTCAAATGTGAAATTGGCAATTCCGGTGTGTGTTCGGTGGTGACGGTGGGGTTATTCAATGGTTAGAAAGAACCAAATAATATTACGACGCGGACGCACTATGAACAACAGTACAGTTACGGAAAATTGGCACTAGTGATAAAAACGTTTTCACATTATCTTCCTCTGAAGTGTCCGTCGAATCTTCATTTAAAATATTTAATGCCAACAATAAGTCTTTTTTATTAGGCATATTGTTTAATAATGTTTTCCCAAACACACAAATTATTAAAAATTCAAAACAAACGTTCTAATGTTTTTTCCACACACAAAAATAATAAAAATCAAAACAAACGCTGTAAGACTGAGTTTTCCAAACACAAATTGTAATAAACTAAAACTAAAACGATGTAATTAAGTTTTCCACAACAAATAACAATGGACTGAGTGAGCGTATTGTCATTTTCCTATAGGAAAGAATGGCACAAGTTTTATAGTTTTATCTTTCGCCTTATGGCAGAGTTGGAGCTACCAACACAAAATATTCCATTCTGGAACGTTTGCTTATGTCATTTGATGTTTTTATGTTGGCTACAGATGCAATCACTTCAGAAGGAATAAGGTAAAGATAGTGTTTACCATGCTCCGTCTCTCTTGCCCATAAGCAGGATTCAGTTAAGAATAACTTTTGAAAATTAAAGTCGGAATGAGTTTAATTCCTTATAAGCGATTAAAATATCACTTGGGCACAAGAAAATATATTTTTTTAATTAAATTCGATTTTCGGGTGTAAAATTTCATCTGATTGGTTGAGTTTTACATGTTTTTTATGTAATCGTTTTTTTTTTGACTATCAGATCCAGCTTAACACAAGCTCGCTGCATGGACACGTTTAATAAATAAACGTCTCAACAATACATGCGTTTCATCACTTAGTCGGTGTTGGTATTAGTATGTTAAACTAAACATAACCCAAACACCGAATGAGATGACATGGAAACAGAAAATTAAGTATTAAATAGACATTTTTTTAAAACATGCTTGGATATGCCAACGTCAAAATGCTCAGCCTTAATATTAACAACAATGCACATGCGATTGATGGGTTCATACATACTAAAGTTGGATCTTGCGGAGTTAACATGCAACAGAGGTAACCTTCTCAGATTGTGCCCACTATCACGGAAAGAGATTTTGCTAAGTAGTAGGGGAGAATCAATATTCGCGTTTAAGAGTTGATGCACAAAAGTTACATCGGCAACCATGCGACGTTTTTCAAGGAAGTGCATATTCAAAAGCTTCAAGCGATACTCATAAGGGGGAAGAATCAATGAATTATTCCAGGGTAGGTGCCTAAGAGCGAAGCGCAGGAAATTCCGCTGAACAGACTCGATGCGGTCGATGTGTGTACCGTAAAATAGAGGCCAGACATGGCTAGCGTATTCAAGGAGAGGTCTCACAAAACAAGTGTACAAACGCAATGTTATGGTGGGATTCGAGAATTCTCGAGACCAACGTTTGATAAAGCCCAGCATAGAGTTACTCTTAGTAACCATGTAGTTAATGTGAGAGATAAAATTCAATCTATGGTCACATTTGACACCCAAGTCACAAACAGCACCCTCGCGACGGCGAATCGTGGAATCCGAGAACACATAATCATAAGTGATCAGTTTCTGATTCCTGTGGAAAGTCATAACCTCACATTTGTCGATATTGAAAGCCAAATTATTGTTTTTGCACCAAACGTAAAACTTGTTCATCCTGTATCAGTTCACAATCGTTAACAGATTTAATCTGAGCGAAAAGTTTAATATCGTCAGCATAAATCAATACTTTGCAGTGCCTTACAACAGAGACAATGTCGTCAATAGATAGAATAAAAAACAACGGGCCCAAGTGACTCCCTTGAGGTACTCCGGACAAAGCTTTCAGGACTCTAGAGATGGAATGGCGAAATAAGATTTGGTATGTTCTGTTATCTAAATAAGACTCTGTCCATTTTATAAATATTGGGTGAAACCCATACTTTTCCATTTTAAAGAGTATCACGGAGTGAGATAACTTGTCGAACGCTTTACTAAAGTCAGTATAAATACAATCTGTCTGATAACCTTTTGCAAACCCGTCAATGGCATCCGAGACAAATTCCAACCGGTTAGTGGTTGTAGACCTGCCCGAAATAAACCCATGCTGGTTTGAAGAAAGAAAATTCTTGCAGGAAATTGATAGCCGAGAGTAAATAATAGATTCGAATAATTTTGGCATTCAGGACAATTTTGCGATGGCTATAGTTAGAAATTTCACTTTTACTACATTTTTTGTGGATAGGTATGATAAAAGAATTTTTCCATAGCTGAGGAAAACAACCACTATTAATTGATTTTTGGAAAATAATTCTGAGCGGAGCTGTAAGGGCATGGCAACATGACTTTTAAAGTGTACTCTAACGGTGATATACAGAAACACAATATTTTTTGTGTCACATAAAATAGCAAATCGCTCAGTCCATTGTTATAAGTCAGTAGGTACAAAATAACACAAAAATCTCGCTCAATCAAAACAATAAAACATAACCTCAAATCCCAGTCAACACCCGACACCGGAAAAAATTTGGGTGTAGAAATTTGCAACCGGGGCAGCGCCAAAAATAGCAGAGGTAGAAAAGATTTTTTGCTACTGGTGTGGTGTGAAGAAAAGAGCACGAAATTGACAGATTCGGTGGTAGTGCTTACACCGAGTAGCAGAAAAAAATTCACTATATAACACTGCACATATTGATCGCTGTTTGGTGTGTTAACCTTTTCCCTATCCTTTTCACGAAACCAATCTTCTTCTAAGTTCATGTACAAAATTTAGCTTTCTAACTGAACGTGTACTCGAGTTATCGTACGCACAGACGGACGGAAGACATACAAAGATCAAAATAACTTCAAATATTATGCGTGGGTTTCCAAACCATTTTGCTTTACCATCATTATTTCGAGGTGTTACAAACGGAATGACAAACTTAGTAAAGGGAACATTTCTTCCTATGATATAGGTACCTACCTAGTTGTTCCTTCCATATATTTATCACCACCATATTAATAGCCGGTTCCCATGTATGATTTTTGCGGGAACTCGATTGGTTCTCAATTTTTTCCAAATAGGCCTGCCTCTAATTCCTGATGAACAATTTTTTTCGCAAAGCAGTAATGCATTGATTGGTTTGAAATCTTCACAGTTTTATGAGAATTTTTTACTTTTATTATTGTCGTCATCAGTGAATCCTTCCAAATTTCAGGGAACTTTCCGATCTTTATGGATTATCATTCCTTTTCTTATTCTGTTTGTTTTTGGTTGCATAAATCTTAGTTTTTTTTTGCTCGTATGTACCTACGATGATGATTGAAATTGTTCTGTACCTACATGTCATTTTGTTTTATGAGGCTACGTGTATTTTTAGAATTTTTGTTTCAGCATGTACAAGTAGGCAGACTGGCTGCTATTTAAAATTCTTGTTGTCTCTACCTTTTTTAAATTATTTCTGTTATCTTAAATTGTTCTTTGCTTGTATAAGATTTTTAGTCGTGTTTTTCGGGGTTTTTTTTCATTTGCTTATTTATATTATGCCTACATTGATCTCTTGCCAATGCCTAGTTTTATGGGCAAGAAACACCTCAAATAAATTTTGATGTGAGAGATCTGAGCAACCATTGGGTCTATGGCTAACACTTTTTCATCACGCCTTACCAGCCTAATTTGCCTTTATGCCACAATATGCTACATGTCTCTTAATGCATATCTGAATCTTTTGACTTGGCACTTCAGAATTTTTCTCTTAACGGTATCAGGTAGGTAGAAGGTTTCTACTACGAATAAATTTTGCCCTCCTTTACTTAATTATTTCCGCCCTATTTGTAGGTATACCTAATCCGTACTGTTAAAGGTCACATCGTATGTCAAGGATTACTTAACAGCAGTAGTCCTTTTAGATTTCAGTGAGGCTTCCTTCAGTCACTGTTACATTGGTTTTCGAACTTGGCACTAAGTATAATGGTTTTTCTGCGTCAGCTGATATCTTGATTATTGATTTCTTTTTAAATAGCGTAGACAAGTGGTAAAAGTACCGGATTCCATCTCACAAAATTTTCTTCGTACTTTCTATGCACTATTGGTTCGAGGCTGCTGGATGTTGTCGTCAAAAGCTAAAAAGCTAATCTCTTTAAAAAAATTCAGTTCACTAAGTTGCTGTGGTTTAACGATTATCAGAAAAAAAAGGTTAGGTTAGGTTCTTTCAAAAGGAAATTAAAAATTTCGGCGAAAAAATCAGAAGAAATTCTATAAAAATGTGTTTACAAACTGTAGTTCTGTTCCTGAAGAATTTTGGAAAGATACTGTGAAAACATTGATAAACTAGTGTCCACAGATCAAAGTTATAAATTGAAAAAAATATATATATATATATTAGTCACAAAATAAATCTAGCGCCACCATGAAAAAAGTTTTTGTAAACAGTTTAAAGCAATAAAAAGCAACAGACATGGAATTTGGATGTTCCATAAGAGAATTCATACACTGATTGTAGAAGTTTGGAATAAAACTATGCCAAAATGGGTCAGAGAATGTGATTAAGTGTGATAATTACCGACGTATTGCACTAGGTACTCAGACAAAGTATAGACTTTTGCCTACCTACCTAATTGCTACCAGATTTTCACCATAATTCTAAAAGAATAAGTGGCGTGTACTAAGTTGATTTTATGCAAATTAAATCTAGGTAGGTAGGTACAAAAGCGAGGATTGAAAATAGCAATGATTGCTTGTTTTGATACAAAGTCAGAGGTTAGAAAGGATGATTCGATTATCTGATCTAGTCCCTTCGACTGGTAACTTCGGATTGGTGAAAATGCTCAAGGAATCTGGAATTCTTTCCAGAGACATGATGATGGAATATAAATGTATAAGTGTTTGCCGCTTACATCAGTTCGGACAATTTTTAAACAGCACAATTATATGTAACCTTAAAATCAATTAAGAAGCAACAAAAGAAATCCGATTTTCATCCAGTCTAACGTCTAGAACAGCATTAGGGATCGTGATCACGCAACTGTTCATTCGTAAAAATCTTTCAGATTTAACATAATATATACACTGGTAGTCAAAATAATAAATACACCCCTGAGTTTACTGTAAAACAGAAAAAAAAAAGAAAATCGCGCCCGGCAACGGAAAACCACTTCTTCATTGGATCGAAAAAATGTGCGCGTCTCTAAAAAGAACCCTTTCGCGGTGGTCATGATTTTCCGGGAAACAAATGCTAGAACAATTCATAGAAGATTTTTGGACGCAGAATTACCATCCCGATCGGCGATTACCAAGAAAAGTGCTCTCACAAGTAAAAAAAAAAAAACAATCGACCATTCAAATTTGGAGTGGAGAAGAAGGCACGAAAAATGGCGAAATATTCTCTGGAGTGACAGTGGAAATTCAACATCTTCAGATCTGACGAATAAGAGAATATGTTAGGCGTCCTTCCAACAAACCATTTGATCCACAATATGTATACCAAAAAGACCGTTAAGCATGGAGTGGAGGAGGTAACATAAATAATGGTGTGGTCAGCATTTTCTTAGTATAGTGTAGGCCCAATTCAGTTAATTGATGGGATTATGGGACATAATCATTAGCAGAGGAAGACATGCCGCTTCGATGGACATTTCAGCACGATAATGATCCGAAGCACTCTGCAAAAATAGTGAAGGATTGGAAATCCTATTAAGAAATTGTGGAAGCAAGTCAAGGAGAACTAAATTCGAATTGTGGACTGCAGTAAAAAGAGAGTGGCACCTGATTTCAAAAGAAAACTGTTAGTGGATTCGATGCTAGCTCGTTGCAAACAAATTCTTACAAATAAGGGATTATATATATATATAAAAAAAAAAATTCAATAAAATTTCTCATACTGAGCGACAACTGTCCAAAAGAGCTCGATTGATTCAGATGCCTGGTCTGGACTGGTAAAAATTTTTACGAGTTTAGATAAGAATTGATTTTTTAGTGCATGTGGAATGCAGCGCCAATAATAGTACAAAAAAATCTAGAAATGTTAGAATCCGGGTCAAATTTGTGTATTCTCAGATAAGGTGAATTATGGGTCTTGGATGCTATTCTTTACTATGAAATCATCTTCTTAGGGTAATTGTTAATGAAGCGCTACAGAGACTCCATTAAAAACAGGAGAGCAAGTTATAATATAATATTATATGGTAGTTGAAAATAAAAGTTATTGGGTACTTGAATGAGTTCTCACTGTTTCCCGACAGATGGCGTTTTGCATGGGGCTACTATACTAGAGCCAAGTTCCAAGCTTTAAATTACTAGAAAACTATTTTCCTGTGTGGATAGTAGTTTAGGCTCTATAGCATATATACGGTTAATGTTTGGCATTTTTCCATAAGTATTAATATAGAACATGTTAGAAAACGGACTCACAACGCATAACATACAGATTTCTGTTTCATGGCTTGGGAAGTATTATCGAGGGTTTTGGTCTTATTCATGGTTCAGTCGTTTGATTTACATGAGCGTGTGTACCGAATGTCGGAACTTGAGTTGAGAAAGCATGAGTGAAATCGGCCAAAACTATTACGTGCAAGCAAAACCTATGACTATGCTATGGAATTGAACTAGACAAAACGTTCCAGGAATATTTGATGTAAATCGAACTACTTTTTTTTTATATAGGTACATTTCTATACAAAATCCTCTAGTTCGGTTCTTACCCGGGGATTACACGAGATAGTACAGCTTACAACTAGATTTTTAACTTGACAGCAGAAGGCAGTTCGGTTGATGTCTAATCATCTTGCAGCAATTTCATTTAAAAAATGGCATCGAGATGTGAAGTCTTGCGTGTATTGGGAAATTATAGCAATAAAAGAAGCAGCAGAATGATAAAGGGCCTATAAAAAATGAAAATGAAAGTGTTGGTATATGAAGTAATGCAAATGATCCCAGAAAATCTCATTTTCCCAGGATAAATTTATCAATTTCTTCTCTCAAACATTTCCTTTCCGCCATCTTAAAAACTGTGTAATGTCAAATTACTATCACCTCAGCTGCAAGTTCGCTGAAAGCTGAGCTGCCAGAATAGCAGGTAGAGGTTACACGTGCAAGAAGTAAGGCAGTGCAGCTTGCACGCAAGCTGTGCTATATCGTCTAACCCCCGGGTTAGGTATAAAAGAGGAACCCAACGGTGGACAAGGAAAGGTTTTTTTTGCATTGTATCATGACTAGCTGAGACAAGTGCTGAACTATACTACAAATTTTCTCTTTAAAATGCTGTTAAAATGGCATCGTCATTCGAACCATTTTTTTTTCTTCTTTAGTTCTCTCGACCTTCTCTATCTATCACCCTTACAAAATGGTGGTGATTAACCTTAGGCATTGTTTGTGCAGTTTTAGGCCGATGCATTTGATGATACAAAAGATTATTATAGTACTAGGGCTAAATGCATCTAATTTAAAACCAGTTTTTTCTTGTCTCTGGTTTCTAGAATTACATATTAGATAATTCGTTATCGTTATTTTACAATTTTTAAAATAGTTTTCTTTTTTATACAAAGTGAAAATTCCATTGTGGCAGTACTTGCCGATTTTGTGACACATCCAATTTCTCTCCGAATGTGCTGGGAATGTTTCCTTCCTCCTTTCAAAAAATAAAAATAAACAAAAAAATCCAATTACATTTTGTTTTAGTTGGGTTTTCTTTTTTCTTTGTAAAAATCATAAATTAGCAAACGTTTTTTTTTTTTTAACTAGTGACATCTAACGAACTAAACTCTTTCGTTTCTTGTCGTAATCAATATTTACATTAGAAGGACTTGGCCTTCGTAAGCACAAGCCAAACCAGTTGTATTTGTCGCGTTGCCGTTTGTCGGTATAATTTTTTTTTTTTTATTAATCACATCACCTACACAGAAAGCTTTGATAATAAATTTTCCGTAGATTTTTGTTTTGCGTAAAATGCATACATACATACATAGGTACATATCTAAAGAAGAAGCAAAGAGTGTCTTTACGTCAGACGGTAATTCTCAATAATAAAATGGTCTCTCTAGACTTTGTTGGTGCGGGCGGCATCGCTAGTTAGTGTAGAGCTATTATATAGTGTATCGACGGGACTTAGAAATTCCCCCTTGCATGAAGTAGAAATGTGATGACGCGTTTTATTTAGCCCTGCACGTGTCCGTCCACAAATCGGAAAAACGTTCAACTTCTTGCCGCTGATCCCTCAGTTCCGTTTGTCATAATAATAAAGTGTGAAGATAGACTAAATATGGGTATAAGACGACACTCCCACACATTTATAGATATTTTCAATAAAAATTTGTGTTAAGCTATGCATACATATAACATATATTTTAGTATAAAAGCGATCATAGCGGCACGAATATCACTTCAACGATTGTATACTTCTGCTATGTTGCTCACTTTTATATATTTAAACTTTTTATACCTATATAGGTAGGTGTACATAGGTATGTCTCTTGTGTTCTTTTATATTCCCTAATCTCCGCTGCTCTACAACCAAAACACATGGGAATATATGTATGTATAACAAAAACAGAGGAACCGCAGTGTTTTTGTTTTTGTTTTCCTTTAATTTTTCATTTACCCGCTCTGTTTGTGTCCTCAAATAGTGTGTTTATGGGTAAAAGAAAATAAAGAAAATCACATCTGTGAAGGTTGCTGCTGTTGCTGAACACTAGCTAAACTGAAAAATATTGTTGATGAGATGATAATCGCTAGAGTGCGCATGAGCCGTTTCCGTTCAATATATATTCCGTGACTGCTAGAAACTAGGTAGGTATGTAGTTTTCTCTTTTCCTCTTATCGTTTCCACAATAGAATTATTTTCTCGATGATTTCGTCTGTTGGTTGATGATAGTCAAGTTGAGTTGGGATTGTTAGGTTTGATCGTTGTTGATGTTATTGCAGATTTAGTAGTCCAAAAAAAAAAAAAATTTTTTTTTTTCTCTTCTCGAATCTAATGGAATTCCTTATTTTTTTTTATATACTTTGAGCTACAGTACATCATTCATATAGGTAAGTAAAAAATACCTTTGCGTATTTTAAATATTTGCAACTTACTCTCTCAACCTTAATACTTCCACTATATACCTACCTATGTAGGTAATATGTAGGCATATCGACTATCTTACCTGTTCCTTATGTGGGGTAATATTATGCATACATAAATAAATATATTTCTAATTTAGATATGTAGGTGAGGTATACGCATGGCGCTGTTCAACTTGCATATATACCTATACATACATGAAAGCACATTGAGAAAACGCGTTTTGTACCAATACATTATTGGTTACAATCAAATCTTGTTTCTTTCAACCGTCGGCCGTCTGTCAGTCAATCAATTACCGTATCAATTCTTCTTACAACAACTTTCTAGAAAAGTGAAAAGCTTAGAAATTGTTCTTAATCAAGAAAGGCCTTGAGAATTGATAATAATTTATTAAAGCTAAGTTTTAAGGTTCCCAAAAGCTTTTACGCAGATTTATAATGGGAAGAAGGAATAAAATTTGTTTTTGTAGAATTAGTTGATGGCAAGTGGGATCATATTATGTAGATTCCTACTTTTATGTTTAGCTACCTACAATGAATAGAAATTTTCTTTAATTTCATCAGATCTCACAAGTGCGCTTATGTTAAATCAGAAAACCCAATATTATATGCCAAAAATTTCAAAACCTAACTAATAGTACAAAATTAAAACCTTCGTAGGAATGATTTCCTTCAATATCATTTTTTAGGCAATTCAATTGCATTTCCAGTTAACAGAAGTTAACGAAAAATTATTTTTGCTTGGTCAAATGCCCATACACGACCGCACATATTTGCACTAAAATCGTTACATCGAAAAAATTAAAGCTCAATTCATGTAAAGCGCTTTCAAACATAACTGAGGAGGCTTATTGCTGAGTAAATGAATGCCAATATTCTCTACTCACATATGCACTGCAGCAAACAGAGAAAAAGCATGTCAGGAAGTGGGGTGGTAATATGAACCCCTTACATTTAAAGCCGAAAGCATAACTGGCACATACTTACCTTGAGAGCGCGCAAAAGCTTAGACTGTCCAGTACTTACCTACATGAGATAGGGAAATATATCAGCATAAAAGAAATGTGGTTTCATCAAGATGAGATGGTTTACTGCATACATAGAACAAACGAAGTTCACACACTATAAGGAAGGCAGATCAAGTTTAAATCAGACTAGGATCCACATGAGCAAACCAAGATTTTTACATGTTTCGTCGTGAGAAAAGATATAGGATACAGAGAGAAATGAATGTTCTCTCTAGACTTTGGAGAATGCTATGGCTTGGATTTTCGATTTTTGAGGTATTGTTTACGAGTCGATTAATTGCTAGATAACGAATTGACGATCACCTAAAGAGTCTCATTGATGGTTGCCTGCCACAATGGCTTGAAGGCTGCGCCCGAGTTAATCTGAATATCCTGAACATAATAAAGCGCACTTTATCAGAACCAGAGCTAGTTTGGTAATCTGCACATAGTCGTAAGATTAAAATTTAAAACATCGGTGGTTGTGTGAGAGGTAATAATGAGTTGGCTTGCAGCAAGAGAGCCTATTGTGTATGTATCTCGACTTCAGTCATGAATGGAGGGTTGTTGCTCTGTCCAAACTGAGTAGGTACGAACTTTGATTATAGACTGTAATAGACGTCTCCAGAATCATTTCTGTGTTGTATGTACTATAAGGGATGTCACTAATTGGAAAAATGTAATAGAAACTTTTTTATTTAATGGGCGGTACCTAAAAACCAAATCAAAATTAATATCCAGTCATTGCAAATTCTATTATTAGTAGTTTTGAAGCTGGGATTAACAAACTGGAGTCATCTTCTATACCACCCAGAAATGATCTCCTCGAAATATCTACTACAGTCTATAATCAGAGGTACTGTATCTTGCTTTCAACCCTATTCATAGCTTTTCAGCTGACAGCACCAAACTCGATGGTTACGGATGTGCCAAAAATAACCATTTGCCATCTATTTGCTCTCCTTCGTACAAATTTGAGATGCTCAAGAAGAATAGGCATATGTGCTACCTTCACTGATTTTTGAACTCCTAATTCCTTATCTTACACAATACACATTCCCCTATCTTGACAAAGCTATGTTTGACATAATTTTTCAATGAAACAAGTTTCTGTGTACTACTTAAGTCATGTCCTGTTATTGCAGTTTTACTAGAAAAATGTGTTCAAGGAACATTTTCAGGTTAAATCTTATAGTTCAACTCTGCAGGCATATATCCATCGGAACGTTTCTGGCGCGTAACTCGCGTACTAGGTGGAAATTATGTATTTACTCCACAAAAAGCAGCACTCCTCTGCGTCCAGTAGCGGACGCAAAATGTGCGCGAATTGTTCGATGGGCATTTAAAGTGTATTTACCGAGCATGTTGTAGTTTTCTTACATGTTGGTTTATACGCGTCAAATAGAAGTGACTGTCAGTATTGACTTCATCTGTCAATTTTACTGACTACAAAAGCATTGTTTTCGATCAACTGATTAGTCAGTTCATTATAAAAATGTTGTCAAACTGTGCAGACATTGCAGACATTCCTCGTCTGTATGCAAAGTCATTTCCTACTCAAAAGAGTAGAGATTAGAAATAGAAACACAAACTTTCACTAATATCTTACCTTTTTTTCTGTTCCCGCCATTTTAATTTTACTTTTGACAGTTTACTGACTATTTAGTAAAAAAGACTAGTCAGTAGGGGGTACACGAGTCGGTGTCAGCTCTACTGGCGCGTATAACCCCCTAGTTATTCATGTAGTCTGAATTAAAACACGAATCTAACAGTGAATTCTTTTCTGCGACTCGGTGCTAACACTGCTACCAAATCTTCCATTCTCGTGCTCTTTCTTGCCCTACTGGTGTGGTGTGAAAAAAAGAGCCGGGGAATGGCGGTTGTTACACCAGATCGAGATCGAGTGTAGCAAACTGTATAAACAAGGAATGAATCAAAATTCCACGAAATCTGACAGCAGAAATCCACAGAAGTATGCAAACGATCAGTAGCCTCAAATAGTTCAATGGCATCGACGTGTAAGGGTGAAGCATGTACTCTGCTCGGACGTAGTATCCGTGGTGTATCCACGAAAATGTTTGCTAGCGGTTTGTGGGTGCATTGCGTACCAATTTTGTTTTGTTTCCTTCTTTCGAAGGGTAGGTACCTTAAGTGACCCATACACAGCGAACATGTTTTCCAACTTTGTGTGTCAAACATAGTGTCCAACACATTAGTACAGGAACACATATCAAAAGCTGCTAGAAATGTTAACTATTATCTTTTCTTCAATGAAGTTCACTCAAGAATGAGGAATGCGCGACAAACATCGTCCTACACGGTCACGCATGTTGGTCAACTCGAGTAGGACAACGAAGTTGTCACGCAGATTTGACCATGTGTGTGCCTGTTTGACGGTATGACACGCAGTGTGTGGACTAAAATTTTAGGGGGTGTAGGGTGATATTTGTCACGCATTCGTCATTCTTGAATCTTGAGTGAAATCTACAGAAGAAAATAGTTAACAGTTCTAGCATCCCCTGATATGTATTTTTGTTCTAATGTTTGACAGTAGGTATGTGGAGAAAAAGCTTTCATGTGTGACACACCAAGTTGGACAACATGTTCGCCGTCTGTGTATGGGCCGCTGCAGGATGCGTAGTTGTTCACAAGCTTCCGAGAAGATCACGGGCTGAGCCATAATGTGTTCATTGTGTGAAGTATTGAGTACTGTGCAGCAAATCACGCATTATATGCCCACCTCAATGGATTTGTGGTTTTAGGCTGTTTGCACTTTACATAGGTTTCGTCATAGAGTCATAGTAAACGGTATGGGGTACGTGCATAACACTCTGTACTATGAAAATGTTTATAACAACGCTGTGGTAGCGCGCGATGTGACGGGAACTCGAGGTATCTCGCTCGAAAATAAAATTTTTAATTTTTTCGTGAGGTGCAGCGCGCTAATATTGATAACTGGCATATTCTTATAGATTTTATAGGTTTCTTCTTTGATATAATGGAAGGGTTCTTTACTCATTCTCATATACCGGAAGAATATATGAGGATCAGTATGTAAATCTTCATTATGTGTATGATGAAATTCCCCAAATTCTAATCGCTTGTTATTTATGTGGGGTTAGAAGCAAAACTGCTGAAAGTACACACTTGTGTGAAAATTTTCATATAGTTGCGCACTACTTCAGAAACACAAAATTTCTTCTTCAGAATCTTATAATGGAATTTATGCTCTCACTTCGCGATTTACCAAGAAACTGAACGCTTTGTTGTGAACACTACACCTCGGTTCAGCTCGCCTCGTTGTGCACGTACCCTTGCTCGACTCTTACCAATGAAACCTGGGTAACCGAAAACATTACTAGGTATAAATCTCAATATGTATTGCAAGTAATACAGCTCATACTAGCGAGATAAATTAGTCAGACATCTGGCAACACTTTCATAAATAGGTATGGTACCTACATATTTCAATTTCTTCTTTATTAGAAATTTTCCTCTTTAACTGCATAACCATTCTCGTTACGTACTACCTAGGTATATGGAATTTTTTTTACTTACATAATTACGTCACAAATAAATTAAGTTTATTATTTTTCTCTAAATGTATGAGCTTTTATCTTCAAACCAAGCGAATTTATCATTCTCTGACTTCTTCGGTAGCCCGGCTGCATAATTAGCCGCCCCATAATCTCGGATGTTTTCACTATCTGGAATCTAGCTACATACATACCTACATACATATAGAGCTATAGTAATATTGTAAACTGCAATCTTCTTCATATATGCGAATTTTATCGTTTTATTGCTTTTGGAATTCCACTTATAATAGCACTGAAACAGTTATTTTTAGATTTTTATTAATGGCGATTTGTGCATTTATTTATGCGCCCATAGATATCTATTGTTTCTTGCAGTAGGTACTACTCCATTTATACGTGTACTTTTTGCCTTTACCAATTCGGTCTTGAATTCATTACAGAAAATCACCTCCATCATGCATGAATGTGTTCTATCCATGCATCTGCATATACTTACTACACTTACAAAAATGCCAAGAATTTTCTATCGGAAAGCTGTTGGGCGCCGCCGTCCCATGGTAAAGGGTTGGATTTTTTTTTTAGGTCTGTGCTGGTGCTGCTGCTGCTGCCTGCAATATTGTTCTACTTCTACTTTTCTCTCGCGGAGGCTCAGCACATGCAGCATATACATCAACAGTAAGTAGAAATGTTTCTTTACTGTGTGTAGTAAACAAAACAAACCGTTATACCCGACTGTATACTGTGTGCTGTGCATGGACATAGCTTGTTATATTATTGCCCATTTCACCTATTCAGTTATTCTATTCGTTGTTTTCTTCTAAGCTATTTTAGGATTGCAGAACTATAATTTTTCCACGTGTAACTATTTGTGGAAGTTTTATTTTGGAATTCATGTAGGTAATTTTTTATTATTATTTTGTAAATAAAAATGCTCGGACATTTTCAAGGTTCTTGTGAACCACTGCTGAGGAGGAAAATTACTTTATTTAGAACGATTACAAGATCCTTTTACGTGCCAGACTTTGTTTTTGGGTCTTATTGGCGAAAAATCAAGTCTGATGCTCGCTACAACATTATCGTTGTTACACTGCGTTCGTCAAATGCCGTTGTCCGAATGACCAAACGACATATGTCGCTATAACATACCACAGCTACTCGTAGTTTAGGTCGCGATGAACGATGACGCGCACTTTTCATTCATGCTATCGTTGTACAGCTTAAATCAAAAAGACGATTTGATTTTTCTCTACTGCGAAAAACGCGGTAGCGTTGCTATTCACACTGCTATTTTTCTATCATCGTTCGTCGTTCAGACATTGCTGGAGTAATACGACGATAGCATACGCATACATAATTAACATACATACAAAAACTGAGCAAGTTGAACAAAAATCTGTAACTCTTAGCTCGGATATAAAATCGACGATGACTCGACTTGCTGACGTGTAGTAACCAAAGGGTAACCCAGAAATGCCTCGCTGTCGCTCCAATATAAAATCAACGATGCCTCGACTTGTTTAGGAGAAGCTTCAATTTTTATACTCTAGGTGTAGATGATAAGTTAAGGAATACTAAGTTTGTCATTTCGTTTGTAACGGATAGAAATAATTGTGGTAGAGCAAAATGGAACACGATAACGCGTTCACTACGGTGCATCCAAACATTGGGAAAAAAAACATTTGACAAACAATAGGTTTGTTCGAGTACTTCTCGTGCAAAAAGTTTCTGGGTAAAAACTTACTCGTGTGGTGGGGGAAGAATGTCAAATGCATGAAAAAGTAAACGAACGCTTTTCATGCAACTTCGTGAAAAACAAGAAGAAGAAGTGTGGAATAACATTTGCGAATTGAGTATTGTTCTATTTTTTTTTTTTTTTTACTTTATGCACTCTTGCAAGGTCCCACGAGAGCATTGAATAGTCAAACTATCTTCATTCGACATTTTGATTGCGCTTTAAAAACTTTTCAGAAAATTAAAAAAATAAATTTTCCTATGACAGCTGTCAATTTTCCATGCAAGAAATGTGCAGTAACTAAAAACTTCGGGTAAATTCATGCGAGAGGGGAAGCTGTGACGTATGCAAAACTCGTGTAATTTTGTGTGCACGAGAAAGTAAACGAACGGAAAATGTGTAAGTTCATGCAAATTCATTGCAATGCATTGTCCCCAAAACTGAGTACGCGAGCAGACCTTTATAGGCAGTTGACAAATGTTTGATAAATGTTTGTCAAAGATTTGTCAAACATCTGAGAGGATATTTGTGTAAAAAGTTTTTTTTCAAATGTTCAGTTTTATTTAATCCTGGATTCTCCGATTGCAGTAAAGTCCATTCTGCATCTTTCGTTGTATACTTGCCTCAACGTGTGAGGAAAATTTTCGAAAAAGGAGATGGTGGAACAGAAACTTTTTAGACAAAAGATTATAATAAATTGACGATTTTTCTGATTTTCGAAATTTCGCCAGAATAGGTCTGTTCACGTACTCGAATTTGTGTGAATGCATTAGCACATTTTCACCCAAAAGCACCCAAACTCTGTTCACGTACTCAGAAAATGGGGGAAAAAATGTAGACGTCACACTTCCTCTTCAATAAAGTTTTAGCCCAAAACCACCCAAGGAAAAACTCTGGGTAACTTTTGTAGCAACTGTCAATTGCAGTCGAGAATTGTCAGTTCGATTTTAATTATTTATTCACAAGTCAAAAATGGAAAGTGCGGCAGAATTTGAAATTGATGCGCACTGTATGCCCAGCTCGTATAAAAATGTACAAAATAGTAAGTAAAGTGAATAGATATGTTATGTTTGGCATTTTATTTTCAATTTAAAGTTGTTAGCTTGACAGTTTGTAGTTGTCATTTTCGCTTTCTGCCCAAGAGCACACAAAAGTTGTTCATGGGCGCGTTCACTGCCACTTTGATAGCGTAGTCGTTGTCGTAGTGTAGTTCTGTCAAAGCGACTACGATCGACTATCCTCCTGAGCGTAGTCGAATGTAGTCAGCTATTTGGTACATTCAAAGTGCGGAGTGAACGATAGTCGTAGTCAAGCGTAGTCGTTTACTATCAAAATTTGGCGGAGTGAACGCTCGGTAGTGACTCGTAGTCGACAAAAGTCACTATTTCGGTGGCAGTGAACGCGCCCCATGTACTTTCCAAATTTGATAGCTTCCCCTCCTGCACATTTTCACACAAAAAAAGCCCAAGCACGAAAACACCCGAGAATTACGTGAACAGACCTAATCTCTTCAAGTGACTTCAAAACTGTAGTTAATAGAATCGGGCCAAAACTAAGGACAAAATACAAATGATGGATGAACGCCTAGCTGGCTATTGCTCTGGGCCAAATATAAGGACGAAATACAAACTGGATGAACGGCTGGCTGGCTATTGCTCTGAGGTATTTTACAACTGGCGATTCTTATCAATTCCTTAATTTACTTGCTTAAAGTCTCAAAACATTTGACAAATGTTTTATAAATGTTTGTCAAACATTTTGGGAATGGAAGTTTGTTATGTGTGGACTCGCCTTTAAGTGGGCCCATACACGGTGAACATGTTGTACAAGTTGGTGTGTCACATATAAAAGTTTTTTTCTACACACACTATCAAACATGCTGTCCAACATTAGGATAGGAACAACACTTATCAGGAGCTGCTAAAACTATTAATTTCAATAGATTTCAATCAAGAATGACGAACATCGCCTACACGGTATAATATGCTGTCAAACACGTAGCGCCGCTCCTAAAAATCAAACTCATTTGATTTTCATCCAACCGCTTGACAATACTGCGTGTCATACCGCAAACTGGCGCGCACACACAGTCAAATCTTCGTGACAACATCATTGTACTACTCGAGTTAGCCAACATGCGTGACCGTTTATGGGCCCCTGTAGAGTGCCGAAATTTTGCAAATGGGCCTTAAAAAAAAGTAAATTTATGTTCGAAAATGCGACTAATTGGGCAACTTGTTCGTAGGGTTGCCATACAAAAATTTCGTTTTTCACTATATATTTGACACGGCTGAGGTCGCGTCGACGTAGAAGAGCTGAAATTTTGTGCATGGTGTTTTCATAGCAATAGTAAATAATATTTGAAAAATTGGGTAACACCATCTTGGTGTTGCCATACAAAACTTTAGATTTTCACTTTATTAGACTTTTGTACTTTCATCTTGAATAGACCAATTATAACTTTTTCTCGTATTTCTTAGAAATTGAATTTTTATGCATTTTTTTGCATCTTTTTTTCAGAAAATGTTTCGGCAGAATCTTTATTCACTTTGGTGGCCTATTACGAGTTATT
Organism: Dioctria linearis; assembly: GCA_963930735.1. Taxonomy (NCBI): domain Eukaryota; kingdom Metazoa; phylum Arthropoda; class Insecta; order Diptera; family Asilidae; genus Dioctria; species Dioctria linearis. The sequence continues at coordinate 122,242,380 of OZ005743.1, read as the reverse complement.
TTCACATACAACACTTATGTGTGCCGTTGTCAGCCTCCAAAAATCAGGTCAGATTCATCGTTGATTTTATATTGGAGCGATGCATTGCTGGCTTACCTTACCTAACCCTTCACCAAGTCGACTAGTGACTTTTTTGAAAGAGGCAATCTTTTATCCAAAACAATCCTTGATATAAATAATATGCTTTTTTACAGACTCAGTTGTAATAAAGTTTTCATTCCCCTAGCTAGCTAGAAAAATGATTGGGTGTTGTTTGAACTTTAAGCTTGGCTTGAGATGTTCTGAATCTATCCACGTTCCGTGCATGAACTGAGCATTTTGAATTCATTTTATATCTAGATGCGATCATTTACCAGGCTAATCTTCCCTCCATCACCTCAGCCTTTCGAATTAAACCTGGCTTTCTTATGGTAGGCGATCAGAGATAACCATTCTGATGAGACCTCTGTGATCATTGTGTTGAAAAGTTCGATATTTCTGCATTCTCAATACATTTTAGAAATCCATTGAAATTATTTTCAATGAATTTCAGTCTGCTGTAGACGAGAAATAATCCATTTATATAAGTTCTTTCGAGAGGTGTGGCTTATAGTACGGAATATTTTCCGCTTATGTATTATGGTCTTCCAAGCATTAAAATTATAACCTCAAGCTTCATGAGAATATATACCTACTGTGTGAATATCCACTCTACGGAAACTGTCTACATATCGAATAATATTCCAACCGAATTATATGTTTCACTTCACCATCTTGAAATTAACCCTGTGTCGCCAGTGAATTAATGCTGGATGCTAAATGCTCACTTGACTACAAGTCTGCTTCCAGCATGTGGCGTATGGCAAATGAGAACCAAACTTAGCAACCGGATCACTCTTTAAGTTCTTTCAGCATTTTTTTACTACCTTCATTTTGAACATTTTGATACTTCAATGACCTTGAATCAAGGTTAACACAAATAGTAAATAGATTAATACTCCCTAAATTACCACTTTTAGTAAAATAAAAAAAAATTCTTACAGCTCAAGAAGAATGAGAGCTCAATAGTGGGTTCGGTGTTGGTTGGTCCATGTGTGAATTAAAATTTTTTTTGGTTGTAAATTGGCAATAATTATTGGTTTGCATCTTTCGTCGTGCAAGTGTAATGTAACCATTTCTGCATGGACATGGCCTTTTTTGAATTTTTATAATTTGACTCCTTCTCTCTTCTGGCTCCCTTTTCATTGTGCTGAAAGCTACGCAAATTTCTGTGCCCTTTAATGGCTTCTAGACGGAACATTTCTACTTGTTCTTACTGCAAGTGCTTCGTGCATGCAGTATGCTCTTCAAAAAATCATCAAATATATTTTTTTAAAGTGACATGTCGCTCACTAATCAGGTATTGGCTTGGTGCAAGCTAAAACTAAAAAAAAAAGTGGTCCGGGTTTATATGAAGATTTTCATATCTAGTTGTAAGTTGTCTCAAGTGCAAGGGAACTTGCTGTACGCATACTGAAAGCATTTTCATTTAAGCATTACATGTACAGCTTTTGCATCAAGCACTTTAGTAACGGCCGATATTTGGATTAGATATTCACAAGACGACGACAGGATAAAAACAATTCACTTAAAATTTAAGCACTTTACTTTCAGATCTAGAAGTTCTTTATAAGTGCAAATCTTATTAGTTTTGGGACTCATAGCCTCTTACATTGAAGCAAGAAGGTAAAATCATAAAAAAAAAATTAGGCTAGCATAAACCATTTGCTAAGTTTAGTCTAATCTAGTCAATGTAGGTTTGATGATATTAAAAAGAAAGCGAAAATTTTCTTTTTGCTTTGCTCTATTAAGTTTCTTTTTGGGCAACACTGTACCTACTACAAACAGGTACCCTACATACCTAATATACAGGTAGTGATGGATGGATAAAGAATATAATTTGGACGTAGCAGCATTCGCACGCAACAAACAAAACATAAATAAAATCATTTTTAAGAAAGAAAGAAAAAAAATACGAAAAACAAACGAAAGCTTGTTGTGAGAGTTCACCTTTCACAAATATAAGAAAAGCAGAAAAATGTAAATAATTGGGTCACCTCCTCACTCACCACAAAGCAGCGCACAGCATAGTCACACACTAGTCAAAGTCACTAGTATTCATCAGAGCATACCTGCAGTTTTTTTTTTTTTCTACATATTTTTTTCATCTCATCGTAAGTTTTTAATTAAAGAAAAAGTTTCATTTCATAAGTACATAGTTAAATGGATATCCCCAGCTAAGCTACATAATAATGTAGTTACGGTATTTTAGAACAATACAAACTACAGTTTTTATTATTTTATTTTAAAAGTTTCGATCGAAGCTTTTAGAATCCAGATCTAGATGTTTTCTTTTTTGATGGCGCTCTTTGCATATTTCCCCCCACATTGCATGTGCATACCTTTTGCTGGCAATAACAAGGTGCGAAATAAAGAAACGTCACTTATGAATAAATCAACAGCTGCTAGCATGTTGCTAAATTGCAATAAGAAAGCAAAACAAATTCGTAACAAAGCAAAAGTAGAAGTTTGTAAGCGAAATGGGAAATCGAATATAATATCTACCTGCGATGCGACCTCTACTACCACTCGGTAGAGAGAAGAGTCGTAGAGCTAATTTTCTTATTTTAAACAAAGCAACAGTAACAACAACAGGTGCAATAAGTGGAAAATGCAATCTAAGGTTCATTTCATGAGATCTACCTTGTGCGGGCTTTATAATTGAGCAACAACTATTTATAGGTATATAAGTGTTGACAGCACAGATTGTTGTGTTCATATAATACATACATATATGTATATGCATATGTGACTGCTATGATTCATTCCGTTCAAATATGGAAAAGAAGAAGAAATATCCAGAATTTCTTAATTTTTTTTTTAAACGATAACGTCTGCGAAAAAAAAATCACATTATAAAAGTTCGGCGCGACGCACGATTTTGAGCAATCCGGTACAGTTTGGTTTTGTGGTATACATACATACATCTATATAATATGTTGGATTATATAGGTGAGTTAAAAGCAGGAGGCGAAGAAATAAAATCACTGATCGGGCGGTTTTTTTTCTTTCTAAATTCTCATAACTATGTGTATACATAGGGGAGTAGAGTATATATGTGTTTATGTGTGCATGCATCTATGCCGTTAAAGGTACGCCACCTCTGAGGATGGGACATATTGCGTCTTCGGAAACAAACAAGCAATAAAAAAAACAAAAAAAGGTGTAACGACCGGACCGGACTGAGGCGCGCGTATACCTTCTGATGTGGTGCTGCTGCTGGCTGGCTAGCTGCAAAGGTATGATGCCCCGACGTCTGCATTTGTGTGGCACAAAAAAAAATGCATTCAGCCTTCAGCCGCATACACCAACATATGATTTCTTTGGCCGGCTCAGTGGGAATATCAAATCAAGCATCGGAAGAAATCAGACCAGTGCTCTTTCAACTGTAGGAACTATACAACACATATACGCGATGTGAAATCAGTGCGCTGTCGCATGCCTACATTAATTTGGCGGTTGGCGCACTATTGCATTTCTTCTCATTCTCGCAATTGGATTGGTGGAAGAAGGACAGAAACTCTTGCTGTTTGATTGAATTCCTGGTGTGTGCTCTACTCTGCTTGTCCGTCTCGCGTGCAGTATGTGCATGTCATCTAGAGAGAAGAAATGGTGCGGTTCGATTCGATTTCATTTCATTCCATTTCAAATTTTCATTTATTTGTATCGTCGAAATTCTTGTGCTGTTGCGCTGCTTCACGGCGGCGGTGACGATGAGTTCTTCTGTGTTGCTTGCTGCTTATACCTACAAACACTACGTAAAAAAACTTTTTTAGCCGTGAAATAGCTAGCAACAATTGCAAGCAATGCTTGAAGTTTTTTTTTATCATTTTATTTTTTGTCGCCGTCGATTTTGTCTGGTTTCCACCAATAATGTACACTGGATTTTGGTTAATTTTTGTTGGTATGATACTTTGTATCGACTCTCAATAACTTGTACTCATTCATACCAACTCACCTAATTGCGCAAGAAGCATGCACAATGCACATGCACCTTTAGAATGGCATAGCAAACAGGAATGGATGAAACGTGTGTACAACAACAATGGTGTAAATTTTCAGGAGCAGAACATTATACCTACATAGGAGTAAGTGAGATGTCGGGGGAGCTCTATATTGTCAAATTTGTTTGTTTTTGAATGGATGTTAGGAATAAAAAAAAAATTTATCTTTGTGTCAACCGTCCATGTAAGCGGGCGTATTTTGTACATCTAAAGAACAAGGAAAATAATATAAAATTGTGATCTACTAAAAGACTTCCAATCAAACATTTTTTGAGAAGATTTCGAAATAAAGATCGGGACTCCGCATATTCATGTTTTTCCTTTGCTGAGAATATAAATTTACTTTATAATTTTATATGTCCAACAAGCCTTGATGGCTTTCACGACGCGTCAGCGGCTCCGTAAGCTAAGATTCGCTGTCGAACTTTGTAGGTTCAACTCGAGTTGTACAATCTGCCGTTGCTCACCGCAGCTTCGACGGGCTACCAATATATAGCCACAGGCTTCCGCAAACGAATCCTGATCAAAAATTCTCCCCAGGTCCTAGTTATTGCCGTTATCAAGACAATGGTGGTATACACGACGCTAAGGCTTGGCAAGTACCACCTACCACAAAAAAAACTCTATTCTTTCTGCACCTCTTCGGATTTATCATTTATGTAAACTTGTACTGATCTCTCAACCACAAAAACATGGACCACCAACACCACAAGGATTTATTTTCCGAAATCTGGCTTATCACCATACCTGTTGTCATCTTAATCCTGTCCTGGTGTCTCGCATGTAGTGTTACACCCGAAGGCTTTGGAAAGGTCATGTTTAAACAAGCAAAAAATTATATGGATGGTGATATGGAAGTCGTAACGATTTTCGAGATAACGGGACTTGAAAGATATTTGGGTATGTTTTTATAGATCACCCTATAACTTTAGAACGTTACACCCTTCGGTGATGACTTGGAATTTGTTAAATTTATAATCGTTGGTCCTTTCCAATGGTATGTAAATTCTTACCCAGTTCCTTTCCGTTTTGAAGTTATGGATCAACAAATTTAAATTTTCGGAATTTTAATTAAAAAAACACGTCATCAATCAACACCAATTTTTCATATTGGATCTATGAAGCGAAAGATCTTTGCTTTAAAAGGAACTATCTCACATTCTACCATAAAATGTAATCCTTTCTGCGTTTTTGGCACTTTCTTGAACATATTTATCGACTGCACACCCCTGCGCCTTTTTTTGTCATCCTCCCTGGATTCGTCAGTATACCAGACATGGGCTCGTTGCCGGAACTTGAGCCTTCTTTCTTTAATGGTTACCTGATAACTTCTTTCAAATGAAAATCTATAAGCCATAATATCCGTAGGAGCCTTTCATGTTTACCTGCTCGAGGATGTTAAGGTGCCCCACACCGGAAATGTGATCATCTCACGTTTTCCTTCGAAGCATTCTTGCCGTTGCTTCCTTCTGAATAGAAGTAATTCTGTAAGCCAGGAATAGCTTCACGTGCTAGATGAAGGCGTGATGTGAAGGCGCCAGTGGTGCAGAGATGCTATATTTTGCACCTTATCATTTTTGCATAGTTTTATTAGGCCACCAGACGTTACATTCGGGCATTCATAAGCCTGAGTTACAATGTGACGCTGTCGCGAGAAGCGGTCGCAAATGATGTTGCTGATACTGACGCGGACGCAGTGCCTGGTGCTTATGCTGTTCCAATGATGACAGTCTAACATGTGTTGAATTTTTGTTCCATTAATACCTAAATAAAATCAGTAAATCGTAAATAAATAAATTAATTAGTTATTAAATACTGTGGCATTACGTAAAACTTACAGTTTTCACTCACAATTCCAATTTTCTGCAAAAATAAATTGCCTTAACTCCAGCTGTGTTGTTGCACGTCTCAAATTGAAATATTTTCGACTTTAAGCAACGCAACCAGCGTCACCGACAAACTAGGTACCTGCGCTTGAGTACTTTCATATATTTTAACTTTTGACAGGTTTAGCGACAGCGTCACATTGTAACTCAGCCTTTAGAGTATCTCGTAAGAATCTTAGGCCACTTCTAGCTTTGTTTTTTACTTATTTTTTCTATGTAGAAAACTTTAAAAGCAGTGAGTAGGTTTCAATAGCAATGTACCTAGCAGGTATTAACAGATTATTATCAAAGCAATAGTTAAATTTATAACTCAAAAATCAAACTCTCAAAATTTTCTATAATTTATCCTTAAAACACGAAAAAAAAACAAAAAAATCGTTAAAATGCCAAACAAATGAATAAAGTCAAAAATTTTAATGTTTCAAGGCGAAAGTTTACGGTACACACAGGTCGATGTCATCACTGAAATGCTTCTCTTTTTCCACTGATAAATTCACCCACGCTCTGTCGAGAGAATTGAACGTAACACCTTCTTGGCCGTCGCCGCATGGCCGCGTCTAGGTATGTTTTTACCTCAATTTTAGAAAAAAAAATATATATATAATACAGATGAGATGAAAAAATGTGTTTCTCTAATCCGGCCGTAAGCTGTGTGTCGGTCGTTTGTTCCGTTTCTTCAGCATGAAATAAGATGAATATTTTCTTTCAATATGAAATTCTACACTACTACATATGTAGCTGCTTAACAACACACACACACCACACAACAGTTAATTTCTTGGGAAATTTTGAAAGGCTACGTTGAAATCGAAATCCTAATAGAAAAAAAGAGGATATTTACCGATGTATGCTGCAACTTTGTTCCATTTCCCCTTCATTCAGTGCGACGAGCATATACAGCTATAACTATACATAATCAGATAACGCATACTTGACTCTTAGATACGTAGGTATATATATACACTATGAGGATGTTCTATTTTTTTTTATGTATAAATGTAGATATATGCGAAAAATCGCCAGCCGCACTATGCAAGCCAATGATGCTTATTGCTTAGCTTAAGAAGGCACAGATAATCTTGTGATTTAAGCTACATGTTGTTTCCTTTTTTATAACCTCTGGTAACACTTTATTTTGCTCTCCGTGAGAATTGAAATGCGTACTATTTTTGACTGGGCTGGGCACGGCAATGCAATAGTGTCACAAAGGTACGGTACGGTACGGTACCATCTCAATGACTTTCCTTTTTTATTTTATTTTATTTTTTTAGCATAAGTTTTATGTTTTGCTACGCAAATAATGTTTCTTCTTCATGTTGAAGACGTCAGTCACAGCGGCAGAGCTTGTTTTGTTTATTTGATTACGCTTGAATCGGTTCACCGACTTTAAATTGAGTTGAAAGAAATATTTAAACAAAAAACCAGCGTGGTGCGGTGCACACTTCTTTTTTTTCGTACCTACCTACATCTACTTTTTGCTATTATAATTTTTTATTTAACAGTTTCTGATTTTTTGTAGTTTGTATTGTTGACATATTTAATTTATCAATAATAACTAGGATAATCCGCAGTAGATGAAAAAGATACTACAAATCATAATTTCGATAAAGATTCCGTTACAGGTACGTTCCAATAATTGTATTATTAAGGATCATGGCCCGTTTTTTTTTTTTTTTGTTATTATAAGAAGATTGTACTATAATGTTCCAAAATTTGTTACTGCTAAAAAAATTTCGAAATCTATCCGTTGAAAACCTGTCCCTCAACTCCTTTTCTGACATTTCCCTCTATTTGCGGATAAAGTAGTTTCCAAAAGTATTTTTTCTACATTTAGCAAAGTTGGTGCATTCACGCAGTACGTATTGAACCTGAACGCTCTCAAACTCTTCCACGTCCAAACAACTTCGGCAGAAGTCATTGTAAATAGCCTGCATGCGTTTCGAATGTTTACCAAGGAAGCAGTGTCCCGGAACGTTACCCACGGCCAGCGCTCATAGACCGCACGATATTTTGTGCTGTGCATTGTCTGCGAATCTATTTTGCTCCTTTGCAGAACTGTGATGAGGAAAGCTTTTGAGGCTCTGAAAAATTGTTTTACATTCCAGGACGCTTTATTTGTAATGTAAATCAGCAACACATAGCATCTGTGCGCCTTCATATCAGGGCCTAGAGTTGACGATCGGCTTTGCGCGTTCATCTATGGCTGTCGACTATAGTTGACGCTCGTACCCAAAGTGATTGAACTAACGATTCAAGTAAATTCGGCAAGAATTTTTAAACTTCGGGATTGGATGGACATGTATAAGTCGCTAACAACAACCTACCCAAATTAAGTTCGAAAATGAGACAAATCGGGCAACTCCTTCGGGGCGTTGTAATACAAAAATTTAGTTTCCACTATATATTTGGCCACTGCCTGAGAACGCATTCACATAGAGAGCTGAAATTTGGTACATTGTGTTTTCATTGTAATAGCTAATGAAATTTAAAAAAATGGACTAAATCGGGCAACCCCTTCTTGATGTTTCCATATAAGAATGTAGGTTTTTTTACATATATTGCGAAAACGATCAGTCCTAGACATTTTTATTGTACTAAAAACTTCTTCAGAATATGAAATCCTATAAAATTGGTTATAATCATTTTTTCTGTCCGACGAACCGTTCTAGAAATATGTGCGAAAAATAACTTTAAACTTGCATAGATCGGTGACCATACGACATTTTATATGGTCATTCATCTAGAAGGTATCATAGAAATTGGTCTTATATACCAATTCTAGCTTTTTTACATGTTTGATTTAAGGATATGGGGGACGGTGAGACCACCTTAGTAGCCGCAAGGCCGCAACTCTTAACAACATCTCATTTAATTAACCCAATCCATACATATCTCTCTCCTCTTAGGCTATAACAAACTGTCTATATATTTCTTACCTCCACTGTTGTTAGCTTAAAAAAAATCGCTCAATACAACGTCGATATAAACTAGCATCGAGTGACAAACTGGAAAGCGAAAATGATAATTTCTATTATAGCTGCCAGCATGTATAAAAAAAAAACCAGCTTAACCAACCGAAAGGAATTTTCCTCTTACAATTTAACACAGCGATAATAACATTAAGGGCGGCTTTTTGCTAACGTCCGGTGGTTTTATGGTTGATTAAACTGCCTGAGTTATCTATCAAGAAAGAAAAAAGTGAGACCGTATCTTTTAAGGAAGAACACAAACCTACTAAATTAGCATAAACATTGCTATCCAAGATTTCTTAATCCGAACTTAACATTGAGGCGATACAATTTTTAATCATTAGCATGTATGTACTGCTATATGTAGGTATGTATGAAATGAGCTTTATACATACATGTGTCGGGTAGGAACGAACATGTAAGTTAAATTGAGAAAATCAATGTTTTTTAATATGTGTGTCTCTCCTTAACCAATTAATTGTTGATTTATGCTGGCCTACCTAAGACGTGCTAAACTTAAAATTTTCCTCGTAGAAAGTGTAGATATTTTCAAAACCAAATGATTAATTTTTTTTAAATTTAAATGTAATGAAGTGTGTAACATCGCTTTTAATGCGACTCCTAATACTTTTCACAGTACAGTCTGGTATTAACTCGACACCTTCATTCTGAAATCATTTATCGCGCTTTGCTTCATTAGTGGTCATTCTAAGTTTTGTCTTTATAATTGCCCAATTAATTACCTTTCAATCGGTCGTAGCTCAAGACCAAATCTGGCCAGGATATTGTTGGATCCTTTTATTGTCGGATAAACGGTACAAGGATTTTCTCCAGACTTATCGCACTGATAATTTGCTTGCCACATCGTGAACTTTTTTGTTTTTTAATATTTAATTTTTTTTTTTTAATATTTTTTAGCATTACCACGTTATGCAAGCTTTTGGATAATAAAGAAAAAAGTTTCCGCCTGCGGCTAATTATCTGTTTTTTTTTAATACAGGGTGTTTCATAATTGGTGCACATAACACAAGTGTGTTTGATAGCTGCGGTGGAGACAGATAAAAATTATGAGGTGAAGACGCGTCGTTTCGGCGGCGGTAGGGGGGTTTAGATATTTAGTAATTCTTTCACTTTACACCCTGTAACTTTCTTGATATACACCCTATCAAGGATTCATCTAACTTGATAACAAACCGCCTCAGCTTTCCAATGAATGACCAATCGGCATTTTTGTCACCTTCAGTAGGAAGTTGTAGGAAGTCTAGAGTAAAAAAAATTCTAATTTAATTTAAAGATTTTCCCGCCAAAATGCATGATAAACTACAGTTTTTTTTTACAAGATTTAGAAACTCCGGAATGTTACCTTAGTTTGACTGTGCGCATGTACCTACCTAAATGCAACCGGTTTTGAGATATTCCTGTTTTTATGATTCATGATTTCATTAATTCATTGACCTGAGACGGGTGTATATCAAGAAAATTACAGGGTGTAAAGTGGAAGAAGTATTAAAAATTTAAAACTCCTCTACTGCCGAAACGACTCGTCTCCCCCCTGCATTCCTTCACCTTATAATTTTTTGCTTACCACCACCTCAGCTATCAAATCCTTGAGCTATGTGCACCAATTATGAAACACCCTGTATTATTAAGCCAAGCTAAGGGATGCTCTATGATGCGAAGCATTGAATGTCAGGAAGAAAATAGGTAAAGGATTAAAGCATATGAGGAGAGTATGTCACTTGTGAACCTTCGCAGATTGTAAACCTGAGAAACGACGGAAAATGGTAGACTGTTCCACATTCGCACAGTTTGGAATAAAAAACAACATTACAGACTTACTGCGCGGCCGAAAGTATTTTGAACTGTGTAAAAATGTGCTTGGCTTGCAGCGCAAGTATTGCAGACTAGATATTTCACCAGAACATTGATCATGTAGCGGTAAAGAGCCAAAGACATCTGACATAGTGGTAGTGCTCAAGCGATCCAATATGACAAATTGTTGGCATATCGTCAATGAGCTTGAATGCTCTCTTTTGGACACAGCATATGATGAGGCTAAGACTGTGCGACCTAGAGCTGAAAATTGGATACGGATTTGCTAATATCCGGATACCCGGATCTGCGAATTATCCGATTCCCAAGATCTGGATACCCGAATCTGGGAATTACATCTGATTTCTGAGATTCGGATCCATATTACCCGGATCCACACTAAACAAAAAAGGTTCAAAATTGCATTGTTAAATTTAGAAAATGTAAATGTCATGAAATTTATATTTTCCCAATGAAACAATGCAATCTGGAGGGAATTTAGAACTTTTTTTTGCCTAGTCTGGACCCGGATAGTTGTGATCCGCATTATCCGAATTTGAGGCATCGTATCCTAATTATCTCGGATAATCCAGATAGTGAATTATCTAGGTACTTTCAAGCTCGATGTGTGACCAGCCCTGGCCGAAATAGAACTGGCAGTTACCTACTTTAGTTTCGACAAGCTGAAATATTTCTTACACCTCTACAGAAAATCTAAGACATTTCGGTGCTTCCTTGGCAACAGAGCAGATGTAATCTGTCCAGCTTAACTTACTGGAAATATTTTAATGCCAAGAATCCTTAGTAATGGTGTATCGGAAATTATTGCTCTTTCAAAAGAAACAGGAGTGGTAAAATGATGATCCTGTTGTGAAGAAACGCATTGTATTCGATTCGCTTTTCCCCAAGCGAAGTTCTCTTTCTCCCTCTGGAGCATGCGAAATCTAAAGTACTGTCCAAGGTATATAGAATACAAGTTATTCGCATTACGAACTATGTTCACCATTAGGTGACGTAATATCGTGATTGTATAGGAAAGTACGATACAGAGAACACAATACTCTCTCTCTCTCCTCTCTTTGTCTTTCCTATAAAAATGTATATACATTAGTCACAGAATTACGTCACAGGCAGCTATCAGCTTCAATGGGAATACCTTGTCTTCTATATACCTTGGTACTGTCATTCTGTCATCAGCAAAAGTATGGATTGGATTGAAACGACGGGAAATGTTATCAATGAAAATTAAGAAGAAAGACGGAGAAATAACAGAGCCCTGTGGCACTCCAGTATATTTTTAGGGAAGGTACTCAAATTACATTTTATTCTTTACACTTAACTTTTGTTGGTATTTAACTTCTTTGTGACAACACGAAATGACATGCATGGATTTTGCTTCAAAGCACGAGAGATTTTCTGTTGTTCTGTTTCACCTGGAAGCTGAAGCTATAAGGACAGGAGGATTTGTGCTTTTACTACTTTTTGCAATTGAAAATGTTGAAACACTTCGATTTTCGCAATATTTGCGCACAATTTCTTTTCTCCACTTGATCATAATTCGAAGACATTCGAATTAAACTATACGCGTCAGCCTATATTCTCTTGTCGGCAATACTGACAAGTAAAACGGAAAACGGTAATAATTACAAGAAAATTTGTGTTTACTCCTCTTAATTATCTATCATATATTAAGCCAATTAACTGTTATTATTATTATATAAGTAAGAAGAGCTGATGTATGGGTACTTCTTTTGTGCTGATGCCTTAGTATCAGTCCGCGTTCGCCCTTTTTAAGAAGGTTATTTGCTCATGGGTCAGTTTTTCGGACACATGAATACGTGCTCTGCAGATTATTCGTTATAGAATTGGCAGTTATTGTCTTTGGTTTTGCTCATTTAAGTGTGGACTAAATTGAACAATCATTATGCCAGTGAAAGCCTGATCAGGTGCTAATCACAGTTGATAACTTTCTTAAAGTCTTTGTATGGATGGGAAGCTAATAATCTTCTTCACGTGTTTTAGTCCAGAAAGGATCTACCATTGTAGCTGGTGTGAGGAGTCTTTTCTGTTTTGAACATATTTCTCCTTCTGCTGGTTGGGCCCGGTAAATGGAGATTTTGTCCCTTTTCTAGACAAGTGACAACGGATTTAAGGATTGCTATGGAAAATAATGAACTGTGCGCAACTATTCACTCGTTTCACTTTCTCAAATTGTTCCATTAGAATATTAAGGAAATTTATTTACGATCAATTCCAGCATGTGAAGTTTAGTAATTAGCTCTTCAACCCCTCACCAGCTACTAGTGGCGTTCCTCAAGGCTCCATACTGGGTCATCTTCTCTTTGTTAAGTTAATAAGGATGCTAATATTCATTTATATGCGAATGATATTCAGCTGTATCTTGTCGTTCGATATCTTACCAAGAGCATTGGATTGAATGTATCAATCTGAACTTTGTCAAAATTTTAGTTGAATTTAATTACTTGCGTTAGATCTTTCTATAGTTTTATCCATCGTATATTAGGCCAATTGATTGTTAACACACTTTTTGTTTCTTTTTCCTACTTCTGATTTTATCTTCAATGGTTTTTATAGAGATTTGATGATTAATTTCGATAATGCTGATTTTTTTTTTACATTTTCAATTCAGTTGCTATTTTGATTTATTTTTTGCATGAGCACCACCTATAATTGCAAAATAACCATGATTGGGTAAATAGCTCAATTGATTTATTTAGGGTTTATAAGACATTATTTTTTTGCATATAATTCAAATGTGCTTTTTATTACACAATTTACATACACTTCTTTTGAACCACACAAAGAGTTTTGGAAATACATGAATTTCGTCTAAAACTCTAAAAGGATGATCAATAGCCAATTTTTGTATTGCGCAGGTGTTTATTATGTTCAATTTGAGCTGCATGTGTTGTGCATGTTGATTTTTATTTGCAAAATAATCACATTTCAGTTCAGTTCAATTCATTTACTATAGGTACAACTAACTATACATAAGATTAGTACCACATATTCTTCAATTCAGTTCATTCATTTATTATTGGCAATCGTACATAAGTAGTAAGATGCTAGCTAGATCTTTAAATTAGTACAAGCTTCTAATTCTAATTTCAAAACATTCAATAATCAAAATTTAAGAAATGAAAAACTAAAAAATCACCAAGGAATTCGAAGTACTTAAATAGAAATAATAATCGGCCAAGTGCGAGTCGGACTTGTGCACGAAGGGTTCCGTACCATCGTACAAAATTTAACATTATTATTTATTTTTTCAAATGAGAGTAGACGTCATGTGGAAAAATGCCTACTTATGATGATAATAATGAACGAGAATAAAACGCAGAAAAAATTACGTTTCTTGTATGGGGGCCCCCTTTAATTTTATTTTTATTATTTGTTGTTATATCGCCAATAGAAATACACATTCTGTGAAAATTTCAACTGTCTACCTATTACGGTTCATGAGATACAACCTGGTGACGGACGGACAGCAAAGTCATAGTAATAGGGTTCCCGTTGTTAAGGCCGAAACACAGTGCTAGCTTTTCCAACCTTGACCTCAGTATAACTTTCAGAACCTCAACCTGATGAGCCTTGCAAACTATTGCAACTCACAATACGAACTTTGACAATGATTTGTATGATAGCATTTAATTGGACTATTAGCTTGAAAATTGAAATTATTTTGTAAAGTAAAGTTGACAAAGTTCCAGCAGAATAGAAAGTAGACCTAATCGAGTTCAAGCTCAACCTGACCGGCCTCACCAACTTTCCCATTGGGAGCTTGATAACCTGATCTCATATATTCTACAGAACTGTCAAAGATGGAGAGGCCGGCCAGGTTGGAAAAGCCAGGACTGTGTTTCACGCATTACCCTTTGGCTACGGAACCCTAATAAAGAAAACTAAAATAAAATTTAAATGAAAACTTATAAGATAAGGAAAGTAAAGGAAACAGAATGAGTAGTTAGTAGAAGTAGTCAAGTAAAAAAATAATAATAAGTATTTTATGCGTTTAAATTAAGGAAAGCGAATGTTTAAAACTGTTGAGTTTCGAGCTTTCAAAGAATTTCTTAGAACAATTTGAAGACTATTCCAAAATTAAATGGACGAAGAATTCGCTCTAGGAAGTTAGTGAAGTGGATCACGATATAATAAGTGCCATTGTTCTATTGGATCTGCAATAATGCAAGCCGTCATGCAAATATGTAGGTACACGGTATTTAATAAGTGTAGCAAAGAATAAAAAAAAAACATTTTTTTAATATAGCACAAAGCTACAACCAAAGGTAGAGGAAACAAACTGTGAGATGTCTGTGGAAGCTGTAAACATATCTTACAACTGAATTGAAAGCAACATTAAGCATATGTAATTACCTGTACGAGCAAGCATTAAGTATGTGGAGGGAGAATGGTACACAAGCTCTAGATGTCCATAGCATAGGAAAATTAATAATATGTATAAACAAAGAATGGACAAGTAGAACAAAAATATGCAACGCATCGACGATGAAGTAACCAAAGCGTAACCCAGCAATGCTTTACTTACTACAATATAAATTCAACGATGCCTTCTCGACCTGGATGTAGGGAAGCCCTCAATTTTTTCGTAGAAATTAACCGAAATTATTTTCTTTAGAATTTATATACATTTTTGGAGGAGGCTAGCACGAATGGTACACATCGTATCTGAAAATAATTCCAGTTGTCCACCAGACTGAAAAAAAAAAATTCTGTCGAAACATTTTCTGTATATTTCTAAGAAGAATTGAATGCTTGTTGTTGTTGCTCATCTATGCGTCTACGCTCACAAAAATTGTTAGTGACCCGTGCACCCGTTGTCGGCCTCCAATCAGACCTGTAAAATTCCAAGTACAAGTACCAGTACCAGTATCTGGACTTGAAATATTTTAAGTACAAGTCCCGGTACTGGTACTTAAAAAAATTTCAAGTACAAGTCCCGGTACTGGTACTTAAAAAAAATTTCAAGTACAAGTCACGGTACTGGTACTTAAAAAAAATTTCAAGTACCAGTCCCGGTACTGGTAACTTAAAATTTTTCAAGTACAAGTCCAGGTACTGGTACTGTTACTAGTACTTAAGTACTTTACAGGTCTGCACCTGTAAAATTCCAAGTACAAGTACCAGTACTTGGTTTCAAGTACAAGTCCCGGTACTGGTACTTTAAAATTTTTCAAATACAAGTCCAGGTACTGGTACTGTTACTAGTACTTAAGTACCAATGTACTTAAGTACTTTACAGGTCTGCCTCCAATAATGCATAAAAATTTCCAGTAAATTTCTAAGAAAAAAAAATTGAAGCGTTCCCTACATTAGTCGATGCATTGTAGATTTTGTATTGGAGGGAGACATTTATTTCTGGTTTACCCATTCTTATATCAGTAAGTCGTCCATTTTATATTCGAACAAAGTGTTGGAAATTTTTGTTCTACTTGAACTTGCCCAGTCTTTGTAGTTATTGGTTTGTCTATGGCAGGAGTGTATTTATCAAGAGTGTATTATGCAACATTGATTTAAAGGCTCTAAATTCAGATTCAGGCAACATATCGTATCCTCAACCAAGCCAGGTCTGAGCCATATTCTTAAACAGGGTTCGAAAATATCCGATATTTATTATAAATATCAAAATATCGGATATTTATGATATATATCCGATATATATCAACAATTTGAAAATAAACTCAAAAAGATAAAATCTAATAAATTCTGATCAATCAGTTGTTTTTCATGAGTATAAATACCTACACTTATTGGTAACAAAACAAGAAACCTGATAACCAATCCAAGTTCCTTTTCTTTCCTGAAGACTTCGTTAAGGCATTTATTAGCCTTGTCAATTCCCAAACGGTTTCCCAGCTTCGACTGCACCAGACCAAAACTTGCAAAAATCTTTTCAAGACCCGCTGTGGATGCAACTGCAGTCAGGAACTGTTCACACACATTCAGGAATCTGTTTTTGTGTTGCTATTACTGTCATTGAACATTTGTGGTGTGGTTGTTTGAAACTGAGACCAAAATAGATATCGCGGAAAAATTGTATGATTGGGTCATTATCAATGTAACCATTGACATAAATTCTATTTCCAATTCAGCAAATACTGTTTTTCGTTCATCAGGGGTCAAGTTTTTGTCTGCCCATCTTTGATCAAGAATATTAGCCAAGTAATGTGGTGCACCTAAAGCCATATCGCGCCTTTTGTTGAAAGCAGATTTCACTTCAGTCATTTGAGTTGATAAATCTTTCTCTAGATTATTCCAAATTTCGACAGCTACTGAAATCGTCGTGTCATCCATCTCGTTGGGAGAGATCTAAAGCTTTTTTGATTGAATCCAGTCTTGCTAGCAAATCCAAAGAATTATTGTCAACTTGAATGTCGTTGCCAATTCGGTAAATGTCACTCTCAATCGCTTCTCGATGATTTTGGCAAATCTGCGCTAGTATTCAGCGATTTTCAAGAATGATCATACAGTATCACGAGTCGAGTTCCAGTGTACGACAATAGGCATGGTAATTTTTTATATTGGTTTCTTTATACCACGCTGCTGGCAAATGTTTATTCCTGAAATATTTAACAACTTTAATGACGTGTTTAGTGACCCCTTTAGCTTCTACATCTTCAGCAAGTAGATTTAACAAAAGTGCACTACATCCATATTGGATAGTATCAATGTCTTCTTGCATTTCCAACTTACGTCGCATCTTAGTGACATTTCCAGTATTATCCGTAACAAAACTGCGTACATTAACTCCGATATCTTCTTCAGTATTTTTGATTTATTGCTTAGCAACAGTTGTCAAATATTCGACAGAATGTGAATTGCCTGACGTATCGACGAGAACGGAATCTCCTTCAGCTGTTGTGATGCTACAACAAACAATCGATTCGTTGTGTATGTTCGACCAGCCATCTGAGGACATTGAAACGGTTTTTCCGCACAGGAGCGCGCATTTCACGATAATTCGTCAACTAATTATTGGAACGTGGTTCGTACTGTGAATACATTCCGTTATTTTCGTAAGCAAACCATTCGTTATACCTATCTATAACGATGAAGTTCAATCATTCATTATTTACCTAACGAATTCGTAAAAACCATTCTTAATTCAATAAAAGATAAGACAGGAACAGCTGAGCATCAGCTGCGCAGAGGTGTATTTGACAGTGATTAATTAACACGACCAAATATATCATTAATAAGCATTAGAAAAATAATTGGCCAAATATGGAGCCTTGTGGTACTCCAGAATTTATTCCTAAAAAAGAAAAAAAGCCTTCCATTGGAAAAGATTGCATGAGATCGACCACTTAGGAAAACAAGTGCAGTAAACTTATCATCATCTAATGCGATTCATTGTCGTTATTTTTAATAATACAACTATAATTGGCTATACGTCATGTAACAATCCATTGGTCACAACGTAACTTGAGATAAAATCGTCTATATAATTTTAAATAAGAAAGAAAGGATAATAAATATAGGACGAAACTTTGACGACGAATTTTTCGGAATATGTAGGTATATTAGGAGGATGCAAAACAGGTGTGTGTGAAGTGGGTAGAAGACGAGAATTTGAAGCGAATCGAGCAGCCAAATATTGGTTTTATCCAGGGAGTCAACAACCACTTCACCATTGTTAAGTAGTGAAGAGATATAGAGGAACTGGTGAAGTTGTTCCGGATGGTTTTGACGAGATCAGTAACCTTTGCGGCTTGTTAAAATTATTTGTCTAATACTCTGCTCAAAAAGAAATTTCTCTCTCTCTGAATAATGGAATTGCATTGCAATTGCAGGTGCTCCAATATGCGCGAAAAGCACTGTCGCTTTTATTGCTTGGTTGCTCTTTTCATTAAACCAAGAGTGATTTTGCTGTTTTTGAGATCTGCTGTTAGAAACTGAATGTATTCAAGCCACTTGAATATTTTCTAAGTTCTAATGTGCATTCATCAACATCCCTCTAAGTAAAAAAGACCGACTAAACAATTTCTCGAAGATACTGATCCAAATCATCATTTTTATAGTGCTATAAAAGCCTACATGTACATATGTGGAGAGGTAGGGCGGCACAGGTTGGTGGTGGTAAATTTAGTCGTAATTAAACAGTGGTCTGCTGAATTACAAAGAAGAAAATCGACTGTGATGGAATATTTGTCGCGGTGAGATGTTAAATTACGAATCTAGTCTGCAACAATTGCTTAAAGTGATATAGAAGAAACCCAAATTTTTTTCCAAATCATGTTTTAGTATCCCAGCGGTAATTGGAAGCATCGCAGGATGCAAGCGGAAGATCTATTCAGAAGGCATAAATGCATGGCCTTTCATTGGACAACTCATTTCTTTTTAAAATTACATGTCATTAGGATGAAGCAATAGAAAAGCTTTTCTATCGCTTCCACCAAGCTTCCACAAAATTTATTAGGAATGTAATCTGACCACACACACACACTTTTTCACAACTTTAGAGAATTCTTCGTCAAATTTTGTGTTAAAAGTTTCAAGCAATCCAAGAGCTATGATGAAAATGAAATCTCTACCTGCTTTCGTTTTTTTTTCTTTTTTCAAGTCATAAAACCATAAAATATCCGGGTCCATTTAGTATTTTGTGTTGGAATTTCCACTTTCACTAGAGATCTCATGTCACCGGACACCGCGAGTGACCTATCTTATCTAGTGGTAGGTATACTCTCTGCACTGTTGATAATTTTCACATAATAATTATTTTTATATTTTAATTATGTTCCTATATACCTACCAACTTATCTACTTAGGTAATTACAACACACTTAAAAATTTCTTCAATACTAATATCCCACTTTTCTGTCCAACACTGTATAGGAAGAGTTGATTTTTGAACAAAACATGTCAAGTCAAGTTACGTGATTAGGTAGGCTACGGCATACTACATAAATGCCCTTATCGAAATATAAAAAACTGCCAATGCCCTCACATAGTTGTACCTATATGAATGTATTTATAGAGATTACAAAACACATGACGAGTGCGTTGTGTTTACATTGATTGCGAAAATTTCCAAAAATTAGCAACTGGACTGGACTTGGTTTGTTCGTCCAACTTGATTTTGTTCATTGTTCTCATTAAAAGCAGCAAGCAAAATGCCAATTGGGATTCAAGGGGAAGACCAGTTTCGTTAATCGAATTTTACAAGGCTTCGCCTATTGATTTTAAGTTGACAACACATTGTGGTGTTGTTGTTACACCATACAACAAAATATATAAAAAATTTTCTTACTTTGAAAATGAAGAACTCTGGGAGAATGTAGGTACATTTTGGTTAAAAACTACAATTTTGTCTTGGCCATATATTCACACTATACACAGAGCCAGATGTTCAATTTGATATAATATATTCCTGAAAAATATCGTTATATACCTACTTAGCTTTTAAGAGTATGCAGATAATATAAAAAGCGAACATTATCGCATGGCATATGATTGTGTGCTGCGTTACTAACACTATTGTAAATTGAAGAACACACACTACTATAATGCTTTCTGTTTCGCGCAGATTCTGTGTCTGTGCCGCCTTCCTCTGCTGCTGCCTGCTGGCTTTCTCATCGTCAAACTCCGTTCAAGAGCCGCTATTTCGCGTGTCGGCTTCGGCTGTTGCTGTCACTGTCACTGTCACTGTTTTCTTTTTTTTTTTTTTTGTTCTCAATTCTTCTGATATTGCTGATGAGCAAAGCACCGAAACAAAAGCATTTACTTTTATGGAATTGGAGACGATTCATAGTCAGCTATAAAAATGCTGTGTGCATTGGACTATTGAGGAGAGTTGCCAGACAAAAATTTATTAATATACTTTACTTCTACAACATAAATACCTACTTTATTTAAAAATTTATAAATTCAATGAATAAAAAGTTCGTTGATTTTTATATTTTATTTATTAATATCGAGTAAAATATTTAAAATACTTCAATATTTTATCGACATTAAAAATACTTCAAAATGAAGTAATTACTTTATAGTACCTACCTATATGGCATCACTACATATTGAGTGAACTGACTGACTGGAGAGTGTTGTTTGCTTGTAACGGCAGGCAAACTTAACACCATCAATGATTGGAACGAAATGAGGAGGCTGGCTTGGCTCCATATGGAGTGGAGTACACTTCTGTTCCTCTTATGGATGGATGCTCTTTCAAATAAAATTGATTTCTCTTTCAGAACATGGATGTTCACTTTTGGATGAGATTCCACGCTTAAGTTGTGTGATAGTGTGTTGTCCCTCTTTAGGCAAATCAGCGAATATCAATCTGAGGTGTAAATAAATTCAAAAATGCGTTGCGTAATATTTGTGAAGATATTTCCACATTAGTCCACACTCGATATTTACATGTTTTCGGTGACTGATTCTGACAATCGCTGAATGCAGGGCGGAACGCTAGCACACCTCGGCTAATAGCGGAGAGTGTGCTGCGGGTTTACCAGAAAATAATCTGCCGCTGTCACCACTGATTTGTATAATATGGCTGACTACGCTCATAGAAATGCACTACAAAAAGTGGGCTCACTTCTACATATATTGCTGACTCTTTCGGTCTAAGGATCAAGTACCAACTGAACTGAAAACAAGAAATAAATAAGTGGGTCCGTCGAAATAAATTATTTAGGGTTATTACCTACTCAAAAAATTGTTTTACCAAAGGCAATTTATTCATTAGATACGCAGCAGAAATTCGAAAGGTTTTATTACAATCGCTTTTCGAGCTGCACGCTAATTTTTTTCAACTTACCGCCAATGATTTTTTTTTTTCAATTGTTGGCACCGGCGTAAGAACTTTTTTTGACATAAGCAATTGAGCCCATATGATATAGAAAGTAAAGCAGTCCATCCATATTATATATATCAGTGGCTGTCACGCACCATTTACAAAAAAAAATCGTGCCTAAACAAAAAACCGCTTACCTGGTGTCGTAGTCCTCGGGTAGGTACCATTCCCCAGCCTTCCAATGATCACAAATCTTTTGCAATACTCCTAATGAATCTGAAAAAGGTCGAAGAGCGGACTTAAACGACCTTCATTTTCGAGAGAGGGCTCCGGGAGGAGTGAAGGAGCACAAAAACCTTATGGCGTCATTTCGTCATAAAGATGTATTTAATGCGTAAAGTACAACAAGAGCTGGATCCAAAGAAAAAGCCGGAAAGAAACGGGATTGGCTCTTCTTTCTCCTCCTAATTCCAATCTCAAAAAGAGAATTCTAAAACTTTAAATATTTCGATCGGTACATCGGCAATATATATCTATATATAGGTATATGACAATCGGAAATCCTGACCTGGTCAAAATACTACAGCTAGTTCTTTCTATGCACAACAAAGACCGCTCAATAATCCTGAACAATGGAATGATTCCTTTTCCTTTGTTTGTGGGCCAGCCCAACGGAAGAACGTGCCGGAGTTTACTTTATACATTACGCCACCATCTGAAAATGTTTGTTTTTCTCTGCTAACGAAAGACTTTTCGGCACGGCGAATTCAGTGGCTGTCATGCCACAATTGGAAATAACGAAATGTCAGATTCTAGCGACGAAGTTGAGCTCACGGCAGTGATTTGGAAGCGGCCATGCTGCCTTTTCGAACCGACAATTTCCTTGTGCCTCCAGGATTCAGTAGAATCTAGTCGGGTAAAAATTTAAATTTTCTTTCCGGCGAATGCCAGGGGGGGCGGGTGAATCCAAAAAAATTAAAATGACAATTATTATTGTAGGCTTGTTGCAGCGGACTTATACCAACTGATGACGACGCCACTCACAAAAATAGAATTTTCAACGTAAACTTCGGATTAACAGATTACTTTCCGATGTCACAACTTTTCTTCTGTGTCTTTTTTTTTTTATTATTATTTCCCACATCAGCTGGTCGCGACATCAGTAATATCTATGCGTGAGGTCTAAATGTTATTCCACCGTACAGAAAATATACAAGGTATTCTCATTACGAACCATGTTCCACCATTAGTGGACAAAATGTCATGTAATGTATGTATTGGAAAGATTGGTACAGAGATTAGAGAGCACAATACTGTCTCTCTCTTCTCTATGTCTTTTCTATATAAATGTAGGTATATTCATACATTAGCGGGCAAAATTACGTCACAGCACATGTGTCAAAATTTAATGAGAATACCTTTTATTCTCTGTACCGTGGTCGGAAAGTGACTAGGGATACACGAATTTATGCAGCTAAGTTCTCATGCGACCATAACAGCTGTTTCCATGGACGGCTTCTGAGTTGAGTTGACAGTTAAAATATATCGAATGAAGTGACCGTTTTTATATTGGATTACACACACACATCAGCATTATTCTAGCTAATACTTACCCAAAACCAAACTCAAACCGACTGGTTTCGTGGAATTAACATGGATTCAACGAAACTTTACTCAACTCAATTCTCGTTTCCATGAACACAAACTCGGATTGCGCTTCGCATGGAAATATAGTAATTATTAGCGCTTAGAAGATATGCGTTCAGTAACATCAAAAGTAGGTTAATCTTTAGAGTTTGAATTGGAAATAACGGGGTCTGTGTTCAGAAAACATCCTGTTATACCTAACTAGTTTTGCTACGCTTAGAGGAACCGGACGAAAACAAATAAAGTTCTTTAAATTTTTGTTAGTATATGGCAGCAAAGTATTTATTGTTTGGTTAGGTAAAAGCAGCTTCCTTTTTCATCCCATCCTAATAGATTACACCGTCATCATGCCACTATACACATAACAAGAAAAACCCTTATCGGATGCAGACATGCAGTATATTTTTCTTGAAATCGATGAAGGAGTCTCTCCGACTCGTCAAAGTTATCTGTAGTTCTTTTACGCTTTAAATTTATATCCTACCTAAATGAATGACCCATTTCTTATCACTCGCCAGTAATTGACCTAAAAAAATTTTACATTTGTGTGACACGACAGCAAATACCCAAAGGAGGACATTCCGTCGTCGGATCGATTGTAAGTGTTATGTGGTAGGTACATACGTGCATTATCCAATTATTGTAATCTTACAATTTCTGTTGTTGATCTGTAAACCTTTTCTGTTAATTATTCAACCTTTAATAAAGGACGCCCAGAGCGCGATTGATATTTACAACTTTGGTTCTTTATAGGATTTCCGCAAACCAAAGACGATATGTGCCTTCGTCTACTCTATAGCATCCTCGCCATAAACATCACAAATTTTGTGCCAGGCTTTCAGGTGTAATGTGATTAATATTGCTTGCGTTTTTAATCCTCGTGTGTGAGTTGTTTAAAAATTAGTGGGGTGCCATTTTATAGTCGAGTACCCTCTGAAGCATTTTTGACATAAATTGCACTATAACCTTTCGCTTTCCTGGTGTAACTTCTTATTTGGCACCACCAATTGTTTCGTAGTATGTTTAGGTGAAAAACTAATGAAACCATGCATCGTAAAAATAGGTTTATCTCGAAAACTATGAAAATTGCAATCTGAAGAAAATTTTTAACTTTCTTTACTTAGTCTGGATTCGAATAGTTCGAATACACAAGGGATGTGGATTGTCCGAATATCCACTTGGGTTTCGAAATCGGATTGGCCGGAAAACCAGATAGAAGCAAATTCGGATCTATAATATTTAGTTACATATATCCTTGTGTATGTATAGAACTATAAGTGATTGCGAAAAGTAATTTAACGTGGCACATTGTTGGGTTGTAGAGCAGCGTAACCAAATAAAACCAGCGATGCCTGCACCGGATGTAGGGAAAGCCACAATTTTTTCTTAGAAATTTACTGGAAATTTTTTCCTTAGAATTGTTTTGAATTATTGGAGGCCTACAACGGTTGCTTGGGCCACTAACAATTTTTATGAGCAAATCATTCATTTCTTCTTAGAAATTCACAGTGTTTCGGGAGAATTTTTATTCAGTCTGGTGGCCGCGACTGGAGTTATTTTCAGATACATACATAATGTGTTTCGTTGTTGGGCCTCCAATGCATAACAATTCTAAAGAATAAATTTCCAGTAAATATCTAAGAAAAAATGGCTGCCTTCCCTACATCAGGTCTAGACAGACATCGCTTGTTTTTATATTGGAACGAGACATTGTTGGCTTACCCTTTGGTTACGTCTGCTCTGCAATAGTAGCGCCTCTACAACACAACAAGATACTATTTATCAAATTGCGTATCGCAATCACTATATACCTAGTTCTATACACAAGAAGTTATATTTACGTGCAGGCATCAAAAAGCTTTCAAAACTTCTCGAATTTTGGTAGAAAATGTTATCTTTGAGTAGTATTTTGGTGGAAGAAATGTAGGTAATTTCTTTCGGAAGCTAAAATTTTGGTAATATCCATAAGTTTTATTAAACTTGGTAGGTACAATACATGAAAATTGTATACGTTACTGCTTGACAAAAATTGACCTACTCCTGTAGGCATAGGAATATGTACAATTTTGCAGATAATGCTTTAAGTACCTATAATAGATAAAGGACAAAAAAAAACTGAATAAATTCAACACCCATAATTTGTAAAAACAATGTAAGAACATGACGAATAGATGGCGCTGTTCATTTTTTTATGTCAGTGTAATTTACTGTTATACGAATTCAAAGAAGAAAGAAAAACTACGATAAAAAAAACAGCGCCATCTATTGGTATACTTCCCCATTTAAGGGGATAGAAGGGGTCCATCTACTTTTGGGTTCAGGAATGCTATTTAAGGTCAAATCAAAATTGCTGCTTTGACTCTAACCTTGCTGTCAAGATAGGAGCAATTTTCTATAGTAATCTCTTATTACATATGATTGCCGTCGAGGCCAACAAAAGTGTGATGCAGTTCGCTTGAGTGCCAATACGGGTCCGTTTGTCTCGTTATAAATTTTCGCTGACTAGAGCTAGTTAGTTGACTTCATGTTCACGTTTCTGATATACAGGGTGTGCCCATAAGTTATGATATAATTTTTTATTGCCGCTCCGCATCGTGGTCGAACCTGATAGGTAAGGTGGGGGGCGGGGGCTTTAAGCTTTATAATTCACCAAATTCAGTCTGCTGATCAAATTTTGCAAAAACCACAAAAAAGGAATTGCTCAAGCAAGCCTACAGGGAGTCCGCGCCATCGTATGTGTAAAGTATCAATGTGGGTGAATAAGTTCAAGGAGGGTCAAGAAAGGGTGGACGATTACCTTCGCCCTAGGCTGCCAACAATAAGCCGAACCGATGAAAATGTGATTCGTGCGTGATATGTTAAATTCTAATCGTCGAATGCTCGGTTATTAGCTGACACTCTGAACATTTCAAATACTGTTGTCGTCGTGCATCGCATCTTTATGGTCGAATTGAACATGCGAAATGTGTGCGTCAAAACTGTTGATGGGACGAGCAAAGGCCAATCGAGTGTTGATCGCGGGTGAACTAAAGGAACATGTAGAAATTAATCCTATTTTTTTGGACAATGTTATTACCGGTGATGAAACTTGGATATTTGAGTACGACACAGAGACGAATCGCCATAGTGCCGAATATCACACCTCGGCATCCCTGAAACCGAAGAAGGCTAGGATGAGCAAATCCAAAGTGAAAAAAATGTTGATTGTCTTTTTCGACACCAAGGGTATGGTCCAGAAAGAGTTTATGGTACCTTAAGGACAGACGGTCAACGCTGCCTAGTACGTGGATGTTCGGGAAAGGTTTAGGAAAAGGGTCATCAGCGTGCGAAAAAACATCGCCACTACCTAGGTGCTGCATCATGACAATGCGCCCATTCACATGTGTCTGTGTCTCTTCACGTCCATGAATTCCTGGCGAAGCACAACGTGGCAACACTACCGCAGCCAGTGCTACAGTCACAGTCTAGCTCCGGCCAACTTTATTTGTTCCCAAGGGTCAAAGCCTCACTCAATGAACGCCGTTTTGGACAGCATTTACCCTATCCAAGCGGCCGGGACGACAGCTCTGATGTAGGTTCCTGTCGAGGTCTTCGAGAGGCTGTACCGGACATGGGAGAGTCTGTGGAGAAATTGTGTAGATGCTCGTGAAGAGTACTTTGAAGAATGCTTTGAAGAATATTAACAATTTGTAACTGTAATTTGAAGGAATATCCACCAAATATATTTATTCCCTACTTACATACTATCGATTTTAAGAATAGCTCATGAAGGAAATCTAACTCCTATAATTTATCTAGCTGTATTCTGGTGAAAACCTAGTTGGTTACAGAAGTCGTACTTCCAATTCTGGATAGACTTTTAGCTTGATCTTGACTTTGAGAAAACTCATTCAGGAGGTAAAATTCTGTTAAACGAGAATTTCTTGTAGGTATACTGCGCTTCAGATACATGTTAGTGACGACCTTGGAAAAAATCATTCGGTAATAATTCGGTAATTTATGAATGGATTTATGTTTGATCTTCTTGACTACGCCGCCGGATATTTATCTGCATAAAGCTCACTTTCTAATTCGTAACAAAACTCTTCTTGTACCTAGACCTACATAGTAAATGGAGTAATAGGTAAATAATTCGATAATTGTTTTTACGATAAGATAATTCCCAATTAAGACTCACTCCCTCTCTGTCTGAGGTATAATGAGAATCTTCAAAGAGTGTGGATTTTATCTAACTAAGGACTGTTTCAAAAAACACTGCATCACTTTTGTGGTGACTGTACACCATGCATTTACTTGTGTTTAACCGTTACTTTTGGGAAATAATTTTTCCCTCTGTCTAGTTTCAATATCTGTGAGCTTTGCTTCCACTTGTGATATTAGTCAGCAAAATAAGTTCAAAACAGTTGTTAGTGCGTCAAGCAATTTTGCAAAAGTTTTTAGAAAAGCTGGATAAATCTCATTCTTTTATAGCAAAAGAACTTAAAGTGTCGCGATGGACTGTGAGTAGTTGTGACAGTTAAAAGATACCTTGAGTGTCAAAGTGTTGAACAGAAATCAGGAAGAGGAAGACCAAAAAGAACAACTGATAAAAATTTAGAAAGAAAAGTACTACAGTGCATAGGCAGAAACAAGTGTATGTTAGTGCGAGATATTGCCAAAAAAGTGAAAACAAGTGCAGCAACTGTGCAAATAATTAAGAACAGAAATAACGTGAAGACATACAAAAAACAAAAATGTGCAAAAAAAACTGTGTCGCAATAAAAAACATCAATTTAAAGAGCAAGAATCTTGTATAAACGTTTGCTAGCCAGTCCAGATGATTTCTTGATTATGGATGATAATCCTACTTTAAATATGATTTTAAAACTTTGCCAGGTCCTCAATTCTATAATGCTATCGACAAGAGGAATGTTCCAGATGACGAAAAAGTCATTCCACATGAAAAATTTGGAAAAAAAGCAATGGTTTGGCAAGCAATATGCCAGTGTGGCCAACGAAGCAGACCCTTTTTTATGAAGGCACCGTAAATTCTGAAATTTATATGAAGGAGTGTTTGCAAAAAAGGCTGCTGCCCTTAATTAAACATCATACTTCATCACCTCTATTCTGGCTAGATTTTGCAACAGCACCTTATGCTTCTGCAACCTTGAAATGGCTTGCAAAAAATGACGTTAACGTTGTCCCGAAAAGTGACAATCCACCCAATTCAGCAGAACTCAGGCCTATAGAAAGATACTGGGCTCTGGTAAAGAATATATTGCGTAAAAAAGGCAAATGTGCAACCTCATTACCACATTTCAAGAATTTATGGATTTCTGCCAGTAGAAAAGTGTTGCAAAAATTAATGAAAGGTGTTAAGAGGAAAGTGAGGTTATATTCCAGAAAACGTATAAATACATAATTTTAATAATTGTTCTATTATTATACCTACTATTCTAATGAATTAAAGAAAATACAACAGATATAAAAATAATTTTAAATGGTCTCCAAACTGGTGTTTTATTGTGGTGCAGTATTTTCTGAAACAGTCCTTAATATCCCGATAATAATTTGGTTTTAAATCATGCAGTCGGGGGGTGGGTAGTAGGTAGGTAGATACTAACTCTTGTCAGCACAAATTTTTTACTAATTAATTCACAAAATACCTACCTAGATTCCTCCACTTAAACATAACAGTAATCCGCCAACCTATGGAAATTAAAACCTTAAATTCTATTTTAACCTCAACTAAAGGGTTTCAATGAAGTCTCTTTTACCTGCCTTTGTTTATTGATACCATTTCTGCCTAGCTTAGAACAATTCTTATTAAAAATTCTTTTTGAAAATTGACTTATATTTGTTTTACTTACTACTGTCTGACACTTTGTTTTTTATATCC
This sequence comes from Dioctria linearis, assembly GCA_963930735.1. Classification (NCBI taxonomy): domain Eukaryota; kingdom Metazoa; phylum Arthropoda; class Insecta; order Diptera; family Asilidae; genus Dioctria; species Dioctria linearis. The sequence goes on along the minus strand of OZ005743.1, from coordinate 122,213,332 downwards.
AGCCATAAGTGTATATATACATGTATGTATGTAGTATGCTGCCGCATCATTGTTATGTGCATGTAGTGGCAAACTAAATTTGTTTTGGAGCGAGGGAGTTGAAATTGCATATATTTTATGATAACGCATGCGCGTTAGATTTCTATTCTATTTCCCCTAAAATATTGGTATTAGAAATGCGAACAGAATGGAACACTCGGAGTCGATACTCGAAAGTTCTTCTTCATTTTGCGACTATGCCAAAGAAGTTAACAGAGATTATGTTGACGTATGTTTGGTGCGCTTAATTTTGACCATTTAAAGAACTGACGGAACATTTGATTAGGGCGTAATTTCCGTAACATTTTACTAAGATCCCTTTTCTCCCTCATGTCGTTTTTAATTAGGAATGTTCAACAGATGAGTTTGGTTTTTCACTTGATAATTTAATGAGTTCATTTCCTTTTTTTTTATCAGTTGGTAAAAGTGTGTAAACTGAATAAAACTTGTTGCATAATAAAGGGATCGTATGATGGTGGTGAATTCTAATTCAGTTGAAAAAAAAGAAAATTTCATCAAATTTCTAGGATTTAATGCGTTACAGATGAGTATTAAAAGTTAATTGTTGGGGCAAAATCTGGCAACTCCTTCGTAATGTTGACACAACAACATATTTTGACACTGTATGAGGAGGTGTTGAGGTTGGTAGAGACATGAAATTTTGTACATGGCGGTGTTCTCGTAACAATAATTGAAGATTTAAGTTCGAAATCGGGCAATTCTTTTGTAGGAGTATATACTTATGTATACATAATTAGACAGTGGTTGAGAAATCATATTAGTCTCGACAGTTACAATATTAAGTACGAAAGTATTGGACTGCACCCTCGTAGGGTTGTTATAAGGAAATATCCAGATACGCAGATTTTTTAAATAGACGAATGTTAATTTAGAAAGTTCTGCGTGTGAGGTATAGATGGCTGTACTAGAGCTAAAGGTTTTAGTTCAATACAATATTTTACAATTGTTATATTTTGAGATCAGTGTAGAAATTTGAAGCGGTTATTAAATATTTTGTACAGAAAAAAAAATTATCGATAACGGAAATCCATAAAGACATGGCGGATACTTCAGCAGAATCGTATCCGTCATTTGCAATAGTTTGTAGGTAGGACCAATGAATATATAAACATGGTCGTAAAAGCTTAGATGACAATCAATCCCCAGCCACAATTGATTACTGAAAACAGTATTAATATTAGAAATCATTGATAAAGTTCACGATATTGTTTTGAAATATAGGCGGCGGCGTACCTATTCGTGCTCAAATTTATCAAAAGTGATTTAAGAAAAATACAAGGGTTTTTGTACGAAACTGGTTTGTTAGTACAGAAGAGACTTGAATCTACGCACTACACTCCAGAAACAAAAGAACAATCAAAACAGTGGGCAGAAGCGGTTTCATCTACAGGAAAGATCATGGGCATCGGGTTTTCTGGGATGCTTAAGACAATTTATTATTATATTTTACCTTTCAAAAGGCAAAACAGTAATCAGAGAATACTGTGCAAGCAAACCTACTGGATAAACTGAAAAAAAAAAATACTCAAAACAAAAGACCAGGATTGGGCAATACACGCACCTGCTACAAAAGTGTTGTTGCAATGACAAATATAAACGAATTGAGCTAGGATTTATGGCCGCCACATATGCACCTTATATTCGCCTGATCTAGCTCCTTCTGACTTCCATTTTTTCCCATAGCTTTGTCGATGATAGTGCCCTTGTTTTTGCTTACTCCTTTGAAACTCGTGCTGACTCCAGAGAAAATGTTGCATGTGTCAAACGAGATGTCATGACTAGATCATTGAATAACGATCTTGATATTATCCTCGTTTGGGGCAAAACGAATCGCATTGCATTTAATTCATCTAAGACCCAAAGCTGTTACATCTCTTTAAAACAAGATCACCATTTTAATCACTCTCATTTCATTTGATGGAGTCTTAATTTCCGATTCACCGTCACTAAGTATTCTTGGCATTAAGATTTCCAGTAAATTAAGCTGGACAGACTACATTTTCTCTGTTGCTAAAGAAGCATTGAAATGTGTTGGATTTCTGAAAATTTGTAAGAAATATTTCAGCTCATCAAATCTAGCGCTCCTCTACAAGTCCTACATCAGACCTAGAATGGAATACAATTCTTACATCTGGGCTTGGGCTGGCCGTAGAGCCTTAGCTGCATTGGATATTGCTTAAGAAAGAGAATTTAAGCTCATTAGCGATTTGACAATTACTTATCATATCGAGTCACCCAAGCACAGCCACAATGTTGGATGTCTTTCGCTCCTTTATCGCTACATGCATGGCCAATGTTCCGATGAAATATCTAGTCTATCCCTTGTAGATTAATTCCTACATGCAATACTCTCATTGCAAGCCGCGCACATCCTCTCACCCTTCAAAATAAAGAAGTAATAAAAGCAGTACAGGAGTATTTTGCAGGGTTTCCGGAATCATACATTGTAGAGATGGCATAATGGTCTTGGAGCATCGTTGTATGAAGTGTGTTGATCTAAGAGGAGATTGGGCCATCTCACACGAGTATTCTTGATGCAGTATGCAAACCAGTTTTTTAGGAAAGAGGTGAAAAGACGCAAAGAAATATCTCTCTGCGTCTTTTCACCTCTTCCCTATAAAACCGGTTTGCATACTGCATCAAGAATACTCGTGTGGGATGGCCTGGGTATAAAAAAGGTGAAAGGCGAAAGATTCAAAAACATATCAAACCGGTTTTCTACTGCATTCGCAAAACTTTTTCAATGGCCCTTGAATAACTGAGAAAACGATCTGTCCCAGACGTTTTTCTTCGCCAAATGAGACCACTTTTCCATCCAATCAATGTGAAATTAATCCAGCAAAAATGCCATAATACCGTTCTGGGATCTCTTAACTCTTCTCGCTTTTCCACACTTTACTGTGTCTATGAAGATTATGCTAAGTGAATGCCAGAATATTGTGGCATGATATTACAGGCTAAAACCTTAATTATTATTAATGTTAATACAATTGAAGCAATATATGACGGGTACTCCTCATACTACACGATAATAGCTGTGTTCTTTTGGTTCTGTGCAGTTTATGAAATCTTCTGTCCAACTAAAAAACCGTATCAGAAGATTCACGTAATGACAAGTTCAAAGCCTAACAGTACTTGCGTGTTATCATCAGACACAATTAACAGCCAATTAACAATGTACTTTTAATATACCGTTACTTCCTTCGATTTCCTGAATTATCTGTAATATTTCCTTTGTCATGCATCCATCCTCCATTAGATGTTGACTTTGCAGAATTTAAGCCCGAGACTGATTTATTGTCTTTAATACATTTTGGTTTTTTAAACACATGGTGAACTAGAATTTCCCACATATTCTCAATGGGATTAAAATCTGAACGATTCGATATTCAATCTAAGACAGTTACCCTGCCAAGATACTATGAGTGTCTCGAGAGATGGGTGTCTTGCCTTACACTGCAAAACTCAGCTTAAACCATAAGACCACCATTACTTTCAAAATTACCTCACATACTGGTTTCCTCCTCAAATTAGGAAAAAACTTACCTAACCAGGTATTGTGAGTTAGTCTACGGCAAGCATCACATCACCTTTCAGAAAGGTTATAGCCTAACCGAAAAAGAGACAACAACAAGGGTTTCCATCATATTTGCGACTGGACAATTGTTAAGCATGTACACAAAAAAAAAACCTGAATTAGTGTATTTCAGGATAGGCCCAGAAGCAGGTTTAAAAAAGTTTGGTTGAAATTTTGATGTTCTTATGTGGCACTAAAATGATTTCTTTTTTAATTAATTTTTAAGACCACATATGTATGTACATAGTTGTAACTGTTCTTGATATCTACAGCAATTGGTAATCTCCTGTGATCTAGATCAGCATAAAAGAACGCAGCAGCTATTGGGTATCATAAACAATAGCTCCTGGCTATTCACACGATTTATGCTTTCTACTACTAGACGGATTAGTATGAGGTGCGATTTGTGGTGCCTCAGTCCTTCCAAGATTATATAAGTCAACTTGTTGCCCTTGTTACCTTACAGTCGCAACCGTGTGACCACTTCAAAGGAGTCTTTAGCGATGTTCAGCCGCAATTCGAACGAGCTTTTGCATCGTTTCGTAGCCTTGGACAAAACATGGATCCGTCAAAACACACCAGCGACCAAAAAAACAATCAAGATAGTGGGTTTCACCCGGTGAACATGCACCAAAGAACAAGAAGGCCAAGGCGGGTCTGTCAACCAACAAGATCAAGGCCACAGTTTTTTTGGGATGCACGCTGTGTCAATCACATCGATTACCTTGAAAAAAGGGTAAAACGATCACCGGAGAATATTATTCAAAGCTTTTGGACAAATTCGATATTGATTTGAAGCAAAAACGACCGCATTTGGTGAAGAAAAATGTGTGTAGGTCACCATAGCAAAAATTCATAAATTGGACTACGAACTGCTACCACATCCAGCATATTCTCCAGATTTAGCCCCCTGCGACTATTTCCTGTTTCCAAACCTGAAGAAATGTCTGGGCGGTAAGAGATTTTGGTCTAACGGAGACGTTATCACTGAAACAAATGTCGATTTTAAGGGCCTTGCGAAAACCTATTATTTGGAAGGAATAAAAAAAATTGGAAAAACGCTGGACTAAAATGTATCGACCTTAAAGGAGACACTATGTTGGGAAATAAAACCTTTTTTTTGCCGACAAAAATATCTTCTATTCAAAAAGTCACTCACTTATCAAACTGCGCTCGTATGCTAGTATTTTTCTTCTATCCAACAAAATCCTACAAAACATACTTCACCTTCATATAGTATAAAATTTTCTCATAATTTTTTCTTTTTTTTTCAGACTGCTTTGCACGGCATAAAATGGCGTAAATTCTTAACTGGTGAACGAGCGAATGCATCTGGTGATCCCCTGGATGACCCGATCCTTCGATCTTACTCACGATGCTTAGAATGTGATATATTATGTGTATGGAGGCGAGTGGCAGCTCCAAAACAGGACCCAGATCCAAATAATACGTTACCAACGTACGATATTGTAACCTCGCAGGTCCATCCACCGCTTTCATTGACAGCTGCAAAAGAATTATGGATATTTTGGTATGGTGAGGAGCCCGAATTGGAAGGACTGGTTGATCATGAATTGCTTAAAACTTCCGGTGAGTACCTAATATACATCCTACATATATTATAAATTTGTTTTTTTTTTCTCTATACATATCATGTTTGTATACGGTTCGAATGACGAAGAAAATAAGATTGTTGAAAGTGGAAATTTCCATAGTACTTACGGGTGATTTCTATTCAAAGCTGCATCTCTCTTTCTCTCTCCGAAGCATCCACAACCTAAGGTCAAAGTTCACATTTACGAGTAACACAAGTTCGATGTGTATGTATATGTATGTGTATGAAATTTGGGGTGACCAAAATTCATAAGATTCAGTTGTGGAGAACATTGTTGCGTTCTTTCCGCTTTATAAACCGAAGATTAACGCCGCCATCCCCGCCGCTGCGCCGCCCGGAACAAATTATCCACAGAATCGGTTGGTATTTTCCTACGAAAATCTGAGAACACACAATGTAGAAACGTTCTATATACTTTTTTTCCCCTATATACATACATACCTACCTATTTCATAGAGGCAATAAGAGTTTGGAAAAATCCCAACTACAAGTGCTAATAACGCAGAAGCAAAGCATGTGCAAAATTTACACGTGCTCCGAAGCTCTGATTGCGGCGATAAGGAAGGAGGAGAGAGACTTCCCCCAACACAAAGGTGTTTGTATTGTAGGCTCTTTTTGGTTCTCGTAAAAAAGGGGTATCATCATGGAAATCACGTGCAAATGTGGTGAAATGAAAAAGAACAAAACGTCAAAAAGGAAGGAGGAAAGAAAAGTTCCCGGTGGGTGGTAAAAATAGGGAAGGTATAGAGGGTGAAAACAAAACCATTTGTACGGATGGATGCCGTCTTCTTCAAATTCATAATCACACACACACATACACATACATACTTGAAAATCCATCCAGAAGCAGCAAAATTCTCGAAATACGCTAGAATCGATTTTTATCCGAAGAACCCGGCAAGTCAACGACAATAATACCAACAAAACCAACAACAACAACAACAACAACTGTAGTCAAAATCAACTGCGACATTCACTAATTATCCTCTGTGTTCGGATGTTTTAATTTACCCTCGAATGCACTCCTTCATTTGTTGGAATTTTTACTCTGGCTTATAAGGACATATTCGCCAAAAACAGTCCAATTTCGTCCCCTCCCCCCACCCTTGCACGCCGATTTTAGGAAGAAAAAAATTGCGGCTTCAGTTGAGCAAATATGGGAAAAAATCAATAGTACCTACACTGGGAATTCATTTGATGGTGGGAGATCCAAGCAAACCAAGCAAGCCAAGAAGTTATTGATCCAAGGGACGAACGAATATCAATTTCCACCCAGAGCCAACCAAGCCAGCAAAGAAGGCAAATCCACCTCCATTTTATGCCGTTATCATCATGCGTTGCGTATAGTATATCCATCCACTTTCGAAATGATTGTGTGTGTTCAACACGCTTTTTCCTTCTTCTTAAATGCAATGATAAAATTTTCGTATACTTCCTGCCTTCGCTAGACGTACAGACAGTAGTTGTTGCTGGTGGTCGCTTCTTTGCTCTACCTTCTTTTGCTATACCAGGTTAAAGTTAAGAATATGAAATGACATTTTGGCTATGTATGTAGTTAGGTAGTAACTATACAGTTTTGGAAAGACACATAAATTATATTTAATATCTTTCTGGAATGTTTATCAGTTTGTGGATATTTATGAAGGAAAAGTCCAGACAATAGCCCGCCTCTAGAAAAATGACGAACATCCTTATTTCGCCTATCGCACGGTTTAAATCGTTTAATTTTTCTACGTTTGTTCTGGTAATCTTAGTATGTTTATGATTTTAGATAGAAGCCCTCCATTGGATGCTGTTTCGTGTCGCAGTTTTTTGTTCCCTTCATGACCTCCATCTGTTGTCGGAATACCTTTTTCCTGTACAACCGGCTTCATGAGAACTCCACTCGAAGTCTCTGTTGTGTCGCCGTCATGGCTTTTTGGCCAGTCGAGAAAGGGTTAGATGCATCTACTGGATATTCTGTTTACTCAACTTTGTTGATGTTGCATGCAACGCATACTGCGGATTGAGATCGAAGAAAGAAATTCTAGGAGTCGAACTTGGCTTTCGCACAATTTCTGGTTTTCATGTATCTATCTATTATAGAAATATTGCACTACTGTGAATATAGATAATATTAAATATCTTCCTGCTGTCCTCCTATAACTTACGAGGTTTTTCTAGGGATACTCGTATCAAAACAAAGTTTTTCAGCCATTGTAATATATCAGTCTGCAAAACAGCTGTGAATTTTCCAAGCAAGTACGACACTTCAGTTACTAGGCTAAAGAAGCGAAAAACTTCAGTTACAGATTTGACCGGAGTCAATTCGCAATTTTATCGACAAGAATGAAGTGAAGGTTATGGATGGAATGGAAACTATTTGGTTTCCTGTAACTATAACGTCCTGGCAGACTTTGGAATGAAAGCAATCTTAGTACACATAATACATATAAATATCGCTCTGGAAATATGAGATGGGGATCATCGCTCAGAGCTTTATAGCCTGCAGCCTATGAAGTAAGAAGACATTTATTCTCTCGACTCCATTGTGGAAATTATCAGGTTTAGTTAGCGCATCCTGCTAACCGACCGCTTAATTTTTAGTACCCTGAGCATAGCGAAATGCAAATAAATCAATAAATGCGTGTCTTTTGATATTCCTGAAAAGTTGTCTATCAATATGGGTTGGTCTTGTATTCTAGTATATTCCAGAAGCGGGTGAATATCGTTAAAACTGCAATTCATTCCACCAAACGATCTACATCGTTCCGACAACTGACATAGGACACATTTTTCTTGCACGAGGGTAGCCCCAGAAGTACCCGACCTGACATATAGATGGCGATTGTTGTTTGAAAATAACGACAATAGTAGAAAGTAGCAACTGAATGGAAAAACTCTTTATACATACGAAAAATCTTTGAAAAAAGAAATTTCATTGCAAAAAGAGGGCGTTTCATATAAACAGGAACCATATAATCATCAGTACGGCTTGGTCCTGCTTGCCGTATACGCCAAAGAAAAGAAGTCAAGTCAAGTCAAGTGGCTTTTGCGCTTTCAAATTTCTTCCTTATCTTCCTTCTTTGGATTTTGTTCGATGATTTTTCACATCCTTCAGATTGTCTTCTTTAGGGCGTTGGGGCTTATCTTTGGCCCTTAGTTCGATTAGATGTTTTGCTTTTTCTTCTTGTTGATCTTTGGTTTGGTTTTTATCACCTCTCGTGTTGTTGTTTGTTCTTTCCCTTACAGCTGCTGCGCCATATCAATGACTTTCTCGCAAAAGTTTGTTGTTAAATTTGGGAGGGACGGGGAGGAAGTGAGGATTGGATATATTTTGGAATCTTTAGGAAGCCAAAGTAAACAGCCAAGCTGACCTCATATATACACTTAAAATAATTTTTAAGTGTGAATTATATGAGGCGAAATACTACGTATTTACTTGAATGCCTAGCAAGATTAGCCCTATGGGGGACTAGCATTTCATAGAGAGTTTTGCTATGAAAGTAGCAACTAGCTTTAGTTTGAAGTTTGTCGACGCTACGTTGCTTATTTGGCAGCCATAAGTAGGTCATTGGTCATGGATATGTTATACAACACTTGCCTCAGTCCAACCGACACATATAAAGGTGGAGCAAGATGCTACTTTGGGGGAGTGTGTTCCTTCATTTATATACAACTATAAAATATTGGGCGACAGAGTTTAAACGAACCCGCACGAGTTGCCAACACGAAAATCGCAGTGGTCAACCAAAAGAAGTGACTATGCCAGAAATGGAGAAAAATAATCCACAAAATGATATAGAATGACCATCGCCTGAAAGTGCGCAAGCTTGCAGACATGGTAAGCATTTCGAAAAATGCTGTACATCGAATATTGACCAAAAATTTGAACATGACAAAACTGTCTGCAAGAAGGGTGCAACGATTGCTCTCAAAAACACCATCGTGAGGATGTTTCAATAGAGTATTTGGCAAAGTTTCACAGGATATAAGCCGGATTTTTGCGTCGATTCAAAACCATGAATGAAACATGGGTCCATCACTTCACACCTGAGGGTAGAATCGGCTCCAAAGACGGCGAAAACAGTTCCATCTGCAGGCAAGGCCATGGCGTCAGTTTTTAATGAAAACAATGCGAACTTATTGCAGCGTTTGAGTGACGAAATCAAGTAGAAACGACCGCATTTGGCGATAAAGAAAGTTTTGTTCCATCAAGACAATGCACCAGTGCACAAGTTTGTAGTTGCCATGGCTAAAATTAATGAGTTAAAGTTCTAATTCCTTCCCACGCATCCTGTTCGCCAGATTTAGTTCCCCTTGGATTATTTTCTGTTTCTGAATTTAAAAAAATGGCTAGGTAGTAAAAAATTTGCCAATAATGAAGAGATGGAATCTGCGGTTGACGTCTATTTTGAAGAGCTCGACAATCCCCACTATATGTAAACAGGGTATCGAAGCTATTGAGCATCGCTGAGAAAAGTTTATCGAGCTAAAAGGAGATTATGTAGATACATAAAAATATTTTTCCCAAAATTTTCTTTGTTTCCTTTCTAAAGTCCGGTACTTCTGGGACCACCCTTGTAAATTTTCAAAGTGCTACATGTACTTTTGTTCGTGCTAATTGCAGACTGAATATGATGATAGTTGGGAATTTTAGAGAAAAAAATTTACTACACATGAACAACGGCTGGGTTACGTCCAAAAAAGTAGCCGATATCAAACAAAATCTAGCAAAATATTGAAAATAGAAGGTCCATACATAGAAGATCAATTCCATTATCGATAGATAGAACTGCTTCAGACTTCGCTTAAATTTCCTGAACGATAAAAGGAGGCAGATCGCTTACCTTGCAGATAAAGCGATGGAGCAATATCAGAATTCTGTACCAAAAACGTGATAACTGTCAGGAAAACATTCTATTAAAAAATACGATATAAAATGCCAGCAGTTAGAAATAGCTCAGTAGATGGAAGGAGTACTACTTCAACGTTCTAAACAGGACCTTCATATATGTATACAACGTCTAACATAGTGCTATTAAGTCGCTGACCAATGGTAGAAAATAAATGCATGTATAAAAACAAGTCCTTTAACTCATCCTTAAAAGAGCATGAAAACTCAGTAAAAATTCCTAAATAGACAGAACAAAAATTGTCACAACTGGAGAAGAATTTCTTTACTAATATCCGTGGGAAAAATCATAACTCATGTGATACCGGAGAGAAACAAAAACAGGAAGCATAGTACCTACTTGCTGATGATCCTAAAGTGAGCTGAAACCTATACGGCTGTCGATGAAGAGCTCCATATGTATAATTGAGTCCTCCCCAAGGGATTGAAGGAGATTGTTGATGTGGTAATCGAAAAAAAAAACAATTTGGTCGATTAAAATTTTTGTACTTGTGTTCTGTTTCCTCCTACCCCTGGAGGTACCATTGTCTTGTCTACTTATGTACTTAAGTTGATTTCTTCATTCGTGGAGAAGCGCTTCTTACTCATCCACCCACCGACATACCAATTCTTTTCATTTTCCAGTTTGGGCTCTACTAAGAACTTGTTTCTTTCTTCTCATAATGAGGATTCATTCACACATATCTATTTGAAAAATAAATTTAAATTCAATTTAAAATGTATTGAGGTCAGGCGTAGTCAGGGTTATATGAAGGTTAAAATGGAAAATACGAGCTATGAAGAGCAGCAGATTATGATAAAAGTAGCTGCATCTATTATTTTCCGCTTTTCACCATGCTGCCGCCGCCGCCGCCGCCAGTCAAGAAACATTCAACCAGGCCAGCCATTTTTAAATATTTTTATTGTAAAGTTTACATACATACCGACATACATACCTAATGATTACCCAGTAGGCCAGTATCTATCTCCGACCGACCTGTTCTAAACTCTCACAAAGGAACGAAAATTATAACGACTTCGGATTACGCATGTATGTAAAGTAGCCGCAAACTAGTGTCATCAACAAGCCATTAAAAAAGAGTTGTTCTTCTTGTTCTTAAGGCGCAAGCGTAGTATAAAAGCGCAAATTAGCTGCCATTGACCTGGTCACTTACTTGACTACTAGGTATAATACCATTGCGGCTCTGCATGCCTGGCCTGGCCTGGTCTGCGCTTGCCTAGTAGAGAGAGAGATTCATTTATTTGCAGATTGCACGCCGTAAGATGTTTCAATTTTTATTCTTCTTCTTATTTATATGAAAAATAAAAGAAGAAGAAGAAGACGAAAAAAAAGTAGAAAATTATCATTTGCCTGCATACATACAGTTGCAATGCAATGCAATATAATATGCATCCATACATATGTATATATTCTCTGCTTTGGAATTAGTATTTTTTTCACGAATTGTTGTTGTTGTTATTGCTGTCTGTCGATGTCGACAACCGTTCACCCTTGTGTGCCTTTGCCATTCCGCGGAAAAGACGAGGAAGAAGCGCTTTCGTTTTACTTACACTCTTCTTCATGCGCCAAAAGACTGACAAATGATCGGCTTGTCTTCACCGTCTTCGTGCACCGTGTGTGTTACTATTGCGGTAAAACGGAACAAAATATATCTCGCCGCGCTTGAAAAAATATTTCTATCAACAAATACAAGCGAACGAAACGCAACGGTTCCACAGGCGGCGGCGGTCAACTACCTTGTTCTCTTGTTACCTTTTCTTTAGAGCGTTTTCACTAAAACAAAATAAAATGCATAAAAAAAGCTTCTGCCCCACAGACCACAGCGACAGCACTACTAGCAGCACAGCAAGTAAGTAGTCAGCGGCCCGCACAACACAACAGACTTTCATTGTTTTAGGCTCTTCTCCGGGATGCGGAGGGCTAGATGGATGTCTGAAGTGAATGAAAAATAATTCTATTGTGGGCTAGGCTATCTATCCTCTTTCATCGTACAGTTACCACTCGAACTAACTAACTGACCAGTTTTTTAGCTAATATAATATTACTACGTTCAAAAAAAAAGGTGTTCTCCTCTATTTCAACTACCCCAGACCAGACCAGACCAGGCCAGATGCCCAATCTCGAAATTGGAGTCAGCAGATTCCGTTTGATGAACTAACTAACTAGACATCGATGTCTATGCCATTTTTCGTGATTTATGCGGTCCATTTCTGCGCTTCCCACCTATGTAGTAGAAGTGGGTTTTTTTTTTTGTAGGTTATAAAGATAGCAGAGGAGCGAGAGTTTGAACTTGAAAAGCTTTCATCAAAAAGCTTGTGGAGAAAATCTGTATATATAATTTCCACAAAATTGGTGGTGTTTAGATAATGTTAAATACATTTACATAGCTGGTCGACTCGGGACGGCGGGTATAGGAGTCTCATTTCTCTACTATACGGATAATGACCGTGTCGTGTGAGAGTTCATTGATTCTTAGAAAAAGCTTCTTAGCTATGCAAACACAGAAAAAAGAGGACGCGAGGATAAATAAGGCAAAATGATTTCTAAATTAACGCTTGCATAATGGTCTTTTTTTTTGTTTTTAATAGAATTTCATCATAATTAAGCTTTGATTATCGTAAACGTATTTTCCAACACTGGCTTTAGGTCATTGTTCTGTTGTGTGATAAATTTTGTAGCTGTAGTAGGAACCTCGTCACAATTGCAGTTTTAATCATGACATTTCTGATTGTCACTGTGTTTGAGGGGGGGAAAAATATTTAATTTTCTAAATTTTCTCAAAAAATCCCATTGCAGTAAATATTTGAAATTCTTAAAAGCTTTAGTCGAGTCTGAGACTTAAGCTCCTATAAATGGCTGAAGGATTATTCAATGATGCTTTATAGAAACCCACACAAACATCATGAGCTTGATAGTCACAGCAATTGTAGTATGTGTTTCACAGTTATGATTCATGTGCGGTCCAATTCCACTTGTTTGTTTGCTTGCTTGCTTGCTTTCATAGATCAGAACTGTCCGCTTGCACGTGTTGAGTTGACAGGGCGATCAACCTTGTAGGTTTCATTGATCATTGTGGTTAGAAATATAGACAATCCACTGATGACTCGGCAATGATTTCTACGTCATTTGGAGGCTTTTTTATAGGATTGATCGTAAGTCCTTATTAGGAGGAGGCGATCGTTTATTTGATTAAAGTGGCAGAACTTGTGTAATGTATTGATCATTTGCCTGTCAAGCCATACTATCCTTCTAGTCGCTGAGGCATTTAATTTTCGTCTTGCAGACCAACCTCTACCAACATCCAATCTGGTGTCATACAACGGCTTATAGTGGGAAAATGGGTCCCGTATAATGTAATGGTACTCGGCGACACCTCATCGTATTAATTTCCTTTCGATCTAGCCTAATTAGCAGTGATATGTAAGTGGTATGTAAGATGTATGTCCTCAACTTGATGTCTCTATAGCTTGGACTATTATGGTTGTCCAAGCTGTCTACACTTTGACAGTACCACCAACCTCTTATGTGTTGTGTAGGCAATCAACTCTACGATGGCCTTGAGGGGGGTTTTTTTTTTCAAGATATGCCATATGCACAACGGATTTGTATGTCAATTGAGAGTTGTTTAGCGCGTCACCGGATTTATTTCATTGGAATTATGTTTACTCCAATGAATATGTAAGATTCTGTGGAGATAAAAGGTTTGTTCGATAAAATATGGCTGCGATTTATCTAGGATTTCGTGCATTTTTATCGATATAGACCAATTTTGCGCTGACTTGGTTTCGAGACATGTCGAGTGTCCTCAACAGAAAAAATGTATCACTTTTATTTGAGATGGACTGGAAGCAAAAATCAATTCTTGATAGATAAGTAGTCAGCGTAGTCGAGAGTCTTCCGCCAAAGGAATAGACGACTCGTGAAGATGAAGCAGAATCTCAGGTGGTGAGTCTTTATCACGGGTTTTAGTAGATCAATATTCGGGTTGAACGGTCGACACCTATCCCAGACTGTCCCTATGATAACCCTGGCTGAGCGTCCCGGTCAAGTTGAATTCTTGTTCTCTTGTAGTAGTCGTGTAGATAAGAGGCTCTTTCGGTAAGCACATTCTAGGTGAGACAAGTGAGATATTCTCAGTTGGCTCACTGAGACTGCACTTTCGGTGAACTGTCTTAGTTCCATATTGAGCTAGAAAATTCGAACGCAACCACTGAGCAACTGAGACAAGTGAAACTGAATATTCTTGTCTCATCAGTTGACTCAGTTTCGTTATTTTGTGATTTTAATTACTAATCAAAGTTTAGTGAGCTATTTGAATAAACTAACAACACTTTCCTCAATTTATTACTATCCAATTCTGTGGTGAAAATTATTTAAAAGTCAAAATTGGCGAATCAGCTGATTGGTTTGAACTGAGACGGTTGCTCAAAGTTTTGTCTCAGTTGTCTCACTGAAACAGTGCTTGCCGAAAGCCCCTAAGGCCTTCAAAACCTATACTGTCCCTATGGTATGGCTGCCTGAAAGAGCGCCAGAAAAAGTCGTAGAGTGTCGTAACGCTGTATGGGTTGCAGATTAATAGATGGGAGAGTTAGATAAGTCTAACCTGTGTCGGTATACCTAAATTCAGAATAAGAGCGGGATACTTGGAAATAAGGTTATATATTTTTGTGGATAAGGCATTCGATTAAAAATGCGGATCATCATCTATGGGTCTTCTTTTTCTTTAATACGTCAAGAAGCCGCCGTCCTTATTAGGATTGAAACTTAACAACGATTCTATTTTTTTTTTAAACAATATTACATTAGGCGCGTTCACTGCCACTTTGGTAGCGTAGTCGTTGGCGTAGTGTAGTTCTGTCAAACCGACTACAATCGACTATCCTCCTGAGCGTAGTCGAATGTAGTCGACTATTTGGTACATTCAAAGTGCGGAGTGAATGATAGTCGTAGTCAAGCGTAGTCGTTTACTGTCAAAATTGGCGCAGTGAACGCTCGGTAGTGACTCGTAGTCGACAAAAAGTCACTATTTCGGTGGCAGTGAACGCGCCCAATGAAAAGGATTCAGACTGGCTGCATCAATGATTGACAGGATAATAATGATGTCTTTCAATTTTTTGTTCTAAACATTAAAAGCAAGACCTTCTTACATAACCTTCTCCAATTCTGAAAAGTGGCTTTCGAATTGGATTTACGAAAACCCTACAAACGTCAAGTCTGCCCAAGGCCGTTTACGACGTGCAGATGGCTTTGTCAAGCCGGCACATATTCGTCGAACAAGTTATTTGAAATGAGACTAATCCTAATGTAAGCTGACATTTCTTCTGATTATAATTAATTGTAAAAAGGGGTGAAGCAAAATTAAACGTGATCTAGCTATTTTCCTATTTCTTTTCTTCTAAATTTTGGTTATTTTTACTTAAGAAATATTTTTATATGCAGCAATCACAAACAAATTTCAAGTGACAAATATCAACTCAAAGAAATTTTTAGTGTAAGTTCGAAGTAACCCCGTGTAGCCTCTAAAAACGAGATAGTGTAGCACTACTAGCGTGCCCTAGGTTCACCCGGTGTTGTCATCGAACAGATCCACCAATAAATAATTGATCAAGACTAGTTAGTAGATGAATAATATTTCTGGTGACCTTCGATGCTTCGCAGTCATAAAACAGCGTCAACTTGCTGTTAATTAATTAATCGCTTGAGTTTTGTTGTTTTCTCAGACTTCTCGCTTCCCTAAATCGATGTTATAATAAAATGAACCACGCTCCCAAGGTAGTCGAACTTATTCACTCTTTCTCTCTCCTTTTCCTGTGTTGACTAGCAAAATCCGCATGCACATCCAATCTAACTCTGTGGGAAAGTAAACAGGTATTGTTCGCATAATCCAAGATTCGAAAGTGCTAGCCCTGCTTTATTTTTCTACTCTACTTTCTCCACGACTAAGCGCTGCAGCGATGATGTCGTTGATTATAATGATGAGCAATATTGCTGAGAGAATGCATTTTTTTTTTAAATTAGACTTGATCCCGAAAGAAAGGACGTCTGTCAGTTGTGATTTTAAAGTTCTTGACACTTTAAGCTCATGAACAAGTCTCCAACAGGATTCCTATGTTTGCTAAGGTTGGCCACATTTGTGTACCATCTACTAAGGTCGAATTCCTTCTAATAATCTAATAAGACGTTGGGCAGGGAAGATTCCAAGTCCTGCCGGTCAAGTATTATAACGATCGATGGCAAGAATGCATATATATACCTTCCCAGTTACATAAAGACGTAGATCACCCATTTTTGGCAGTTACCTTCATTCCTTCCACTCTTCGGGCAAGTATTTCAAGCGTGTTCTTAATAATGAGTGAATTTAGTTTTTCGATGTTTAATTTAAGGTCTACTTTCAATAATTCTACGGGGATGTCTGAAAAACTTGTGACTTGCGAGCAATTGTACTATTTAAATAAGATTTCCATCTTTCGAGGAAGAAAGTAGATATCCTTTAATGTTCTTTATTGGCATATTGTCTGCTAGAGAAACTCTCCCTTCTTCATCGCCCTGCTGTATAAATATTTAGTAAAGCTGAAAAGATACCTGCTGATGTCTGATATCGCAACTTTCGATATAACTTCTATCAACTTTTTGAAGTGAGCCTATTCCGTTTGGAATGCTTCTTAGATAGCAACCTAGAGGTACCTGGTCTGATTTATGCCATCATCGAAATGTCCTCCAGGAGGTTATTCGTTAATTTTCCTTATTAAATTCTATTAGAGCCGTATCTTATTTCATCCGGCTTGGCTTTGCTGATTGCTGAATAGTTTTCTCACCTAATATTCTTTTTCTGTTCCGCCATGGAACTGTCAGAAGCGTGGCTATCTCTTCCAACGAGGTTAAGACAGTCATTTGCACCTGTATAGAGACAGTGCAGCTCTCATCGGCCTCCTATCTGATAACGTTCATAAAAGATTAGGTAATCACATTGGTTTGATGATGAAAAGGATTTTAGTATCCGTGTTCAGGAGTCGCTCCCTCAAATGATAAATTTACCTGATAAATCAATTTTTGTGGCAGTGTGTTATCATAGGCAAATAAAGAAGGAATAAACATCAACGTAGATAAAAAAAATTGGTGCTGTTTATGGAGATTCTTGTCCTTTAATACCTATGCAACAATAAAAAATGTTTTTTTCTGGGGACTAGGTAGGTAGGTACTCTAGAACTGGATTTATGTTGAAGGTGAACCCTATAATAGTGCCAACTTCCGAAAACACTGAAAGTAGAAGAATTCCTAAACCAAGTGTTTTTTTGCACTCTTCATGAACAAAAATGTAATCAAAAATATGAAAAGCCTCTTTAATACCCATTTAAATAAAAACTAAATGCAAGCAAAAAAAAAATATTTGTTTTTTTTTAAATAAACGCTCGACTGGAGTTGATATGAATCAAAATGTTCCTAAATTCAATTATTCCTATGGTCGCAATGTGAGTGTGTAAGTCTGACTCTGATCTGAACTGAATCCGATATTGCATGTGCAAAAAATTGTTTTTAACTTCCAACATTCCATTAAACCTATGCTACGAGTACGAAGTGAATGATTCTGTATTTGCAATGTAATAATGTTTTCTTTTATTCTTTTCGTTTGCCTAATGGATTGATAAGGTAATTGGCGGTCTTAAGATTTTACTATTCTTGAAATCTGTTATTATCAATATGTAAAATACTTACATAAAGCTGCGTAGGTATAATTGAAAATTTCTATTAAATTTTACCTGCCTAAATTGAAAGAACAAGATCGCTGTCGGTTCTATCAATAGTCACGCACGAGCACATCGAATATTTATTCTTATATGCTTATCTAATATATTCTATACCTTGATTACATACCTATATGATAAAACGAAACGACCTTATTTTTACTAACTGACAGTGTTTTTGCATTATTAATAATAACAACCAACAACAATAATGATAATAACCTAAAACCATTTAGATTCAATGTCACAAATTGTTTACAAGTTTCTCTATGTCGCGATGTTACGGTTGAATTTACAGTAATCACAAGGTGATGAAACACACTTGGCGGCGCGCAGTATTCATAAATATAGTATATGTTCCACAGTCCATACATTTGTAGAAATCATAATTAAGTATATGTGAGCTAGCATAAAAAAAGATCAGGTATATATTTATAATTGAACTCGTTGCTATTCTTTCTAACTCACTGTTTCATCGAATATTGTGACTATGTATATAGTTTGTCTCGTCTGACTTTGAGGCACATACATGTAAAGCTATTTGATTTCATGGTATATAGACCATGCATACATATGTAATAGCAACTATAGGGGGAAATTTTCCAAATCGCAATCGTCGCATTCATTTCTGCGCATGCTAATAAAATTTTTCTTGACTTAATTAATGCTTACATTTTTAAGTAGGAAAGATGTGCCATCTGTCTTCAAATAGAACAAAATAAAAAAAAATCATCCTAATCAACAATAATTGACGTAAAGACAAGAAATTTAGTGTGATTGATGGCCATGGTAGCAAGCACGGGTTAAATTTTAACGACTATTTCCTTGATTATTTTTTTTATTTGGCTCGCTACCTACCTACTTGCGATGATATTCGAAGTTTAATTATCAAATTTTTTCTCACATTACAAAATATGGCATTAAAGATAACCAAAAAGAAGAAAAAACGAAAGCTAAGCTTAAACGGTTACTAGTATATTTTTTTAAACCAAAAACAATAAATTCTTTCTGGCAACACCGCGTAATTAGTCCAGACGTCATTACATTATCCCCCATATATTACCTTCTTCATTCACACATTTTGGCTAGCGATAAGAAGCGAATATATAGCTAAGCTATATACATACGATAAATGATAAATGTCGCGTGCGCCATATTTATATATATAGGAATATATAGGAATAATACACTCAAAATAAAAGTAATATGCATATATATATTCTTAACTTTAAAAAGCGGAGAGGAGAAGTATAAATATTTGGCCTTATGTACATTTATTATATAGAATAATGCTTATTTGTATAGCAACATGTGCACGAATACACGTGCTTTAAAATAAAATTATAATATCGGTATCGCGCGTTGTATTTTGTATTGTGGGCCGTGTGTATTTATAACGAAAGGAAATTTTTTGATTTTAGGCGTATTCGTGTGTCGCAATAAGAATTTTATATATTTCTTCTTCTTGGTGGGATGACAACAACGGCGAGGACTGTTCACAAAAGTGTTGTGTGCTTTGTTGATATATTTTTTTTTGTATATTATTTAGGATTTTGGAGGATTAACAGAGAGAGGAAAGCAAGCATAAAAAAGCAATACTCCATCCAAATGTCTATCTTTTCTTTGCTCGCCGCAATTAATTTTGAAACCCGATTATTTGGTAGAGGTGGATATTTTTTTTCTTTTAATGAATAAAATAAAATTACATTTTAACCTGCTTGGTTATTACATGAGTGAGTAGAACTAAACCATGTATGCTTGTACTTGCACAACACGTGTAAATCCAAGATATTTACACTTCTACCGATAAATTGATAGTGTTTGACGTTTCATTTTACTTCTCTGTTTACAAAATGTCGAAAATGGCAAAGCGAACTTTTTGAAGTTAAATTCTAAGATAACGACTAAAAACTAAAATTTCATATAAGAAAGCCAGCAAAAATTGTTTCCTCCGTGTTTCAAGAGAAAATTCTTGATTCGAGCTTTTTTTCAATATCGAAATTTCTCGTTTCTTTGAATTTTCACCTTTTTTTTCTTTTTCTTCTTCCTCCCACATCTTATTTAATTGCAAAAAAATATTCCGACAATTTAACTTGTCGGGTAATAGATTAATAGAAGGATATGGCACCCTCTATTGTCAAAAATTAGATCGCATTTGATAGGGAATGGCTACTTGATAGGTTATACGGTTATACCTTTTTGCTTTACCGGGGACAAAGTACCTACCTAGGTACATACCACGTTACAGAGAATATAAGTATTCTCATTACGAACCATTTTCCACCATTAGGTGACGAAATATCGTGAAATGTATATATAAATGTAGCATCAGCTGCAATTTTAATGAGAATACTTGTATTCTCTGTACTGTAGGTTGGTACCTACCTACAAGAAAGTGTTTGCAACAGTAGTGGATTTTTGTTATTGATTGAAAAATTTGCAGCAATTTTACGGATTTAAAATTGTGAAAAGTCAATAGGAATTCTTTTGGTCACTAATAAATATATAATTGCTACATTCTTTTAATAATTTAAAGAAATAAATTGTCCGGTAACAACATTTCCTTGTTTTTTTTCTTCCTAATATTATGTTGAGGCTGACACTTTCATTCTTGGGGGCTGGAGAACAAAGTCCCTGGGCTGAGCCCGACTGATAAAGTAGATTAACAGCCTGAAAGTATATTCTTTGCAGGTTGGTTGAACCTAGTACGCGCCTAGGAGTATGTGGTTATAAAGTTAGTCCTTGCGGGCATTGATTATTTATATACCTACATATATGGATGTGCCCAGGATTATTGACGGCTTCGAAAGGAGATGTCGCTAGTTGCAACAAACGTGATAAAAACTTTTATTTAATGGTACAAATAAAATTTTTCCAGCATATAAAGTTAAAAACTAAATTCAAAATAATAACCAGTAATTAAAAATTCTTTTATTAAAAGTTTTAAAGCTGGAAATAACAAGCGAAAGACAAGTAGTTCCGCGCAGACTAAAAACGTAGTACAGCGTAGCGTAAATAGGTTTTTTTTTTTCAAATCCATTGTTTCTTTGATATTGCGTAGGTATACTGCACTGCAAACATAGCGTAGCGTAGATGAGAGTAATTTGAACCACACGATTGGATTAAATTTTTACGCTCGTAGAACGCGACAGTCGTGTTTCATTGGTTAAAAAGTGAAAATGGATTGCGAAATCTTAATATATGAAGTGTGTGGTCGGATTGCGTATTATCATTACGCTCCGCTGCGAAACGCTTTCAGTCTGCAAATCTTACCCAGGGATTACACGAGATAGTACGGCTTGCATGCAAGCCTCCCTTCCAAAGCGATTTTTAACTTGACATCAGAAGACAGCTCGGTTGATGTCTTATAAGTTTGCATGCAAGTTCATTTAGAAAATAACATTGAGGCGTAAAGTCTTGCGTGTATTGGAAATTTATAGCAATAAAAGCAGTAGCAGAATGATAAAAACCCAAGAAAAAATGAAGAGGAAGGTGTTGTTGGTAAATGATGTAATGCAAACGATCCCAAAAAATCAAATTTTCCCAGAATAAATTTATCAAATTCTCTCAAGCATTTCTTTTCCGCCATCTTGTAAATTGTATTGCTGCCATGGTTTTTCATCATGCAAGTTCGCTGAAAGCTGAGCTGTCAGTATGGCAGTAGGGGTTACACGTGCAAGCGGTATGGCAGTGCAACTTGCATGCAAGCTGTACTATTACGTGTAACCCCCGAGTTAGGCTCAAGCTTTCATTTGATAATAGGTCTGTTCGCGTACTTCTCGTGCAAAAACTTTTTGAGTAAAAACTTACTCGTGTGGCTTCCCCCACCACATTCATTTTATGTAAAATGAAAAAGTAAGGGAACGCTTTTCATGCAACTTCGTGTAAAACAAGAAGAAGAAGAAGAAGTGTGGAATAACATTTGCGAATGAATATTGTTTTATTTTTTTTAACTTGTTGCAGTCTTGAAAAGTCCTATGAGAGCATTGAATACTTCAACTATCTTCATTCGACATTTTGATTGCGCTTTAAAAACTTTTCAGAAAATTATAAAAATTAACTTTCCTATGACAGCTGTCAATTTTCCTTGCAAGAATTGTGCAGTAACTAAAAACTTCGGGTAAATTCATGCGAGAGGGGAAGCTGTGACGTATACAAAACTCGTGTAATTTTGTGTGCACGAGAAAGTATGGGAACGGAAATTGGGTAAATTCGTGCAAATTCATTGCAATGCATTGTCCCAAAACAGAGTACGCGAACAGACCTAATATATGTTACGCTGTGCTACGCTTTCAGTCTGCGCGAGCCATAAGATGTCAATGATTCTGGACACATCTATATTAAATAATCGATCTTACGGGGTAAGTTGACTGTCGGATGTGAAACTTTTATTTGCTGTGTAGGCATTTGTAGATTAGACTTATTAAACAAAAACAACTTGGTTGAAAAATTGCACCAGTTTTCAAGTTAAGCATTTCTAGTCGACAAAAATACAAGTATGTTTCATGAAAATGTGTGAGGATCGCGATCGGAGCTTTAAACGAAGAGATCAGGGGCGCCTATGAAAAGGCAAGCCTGTCCCAGTATCAACAGAGAAACCTGTCGTATTGCGAGGCAATGGCGGCCTGAAAGTAGATGACAGGAAGAGGGTAACAGAACTCTTTAATGGCAGTAGAACAAATGCCAGGAATCTAGTAGGGATCATTACGGCAAGCAAGATGGATTTAGGGCGATCTTAAATGGACCGAGGAGCTGCAATTCTAATGATCCATTGTAAGTATCACTGGGGAAAAGGAGCCTCAGTGAAATAGAATGCTTTGGTCCAATAGCCGAACCGAACGGTTTAAAAGCAAACGTCCGATCACGATGGATGGCAAAATAGAACCGAACTATTGAACCACATTTCTGATCCGAGAAAAAAAGTTTTCGGACAGTTGAAAGCTAGTTTCCTTCGGATAGTTGCATGTTAGTTTTCGGGAATGGAAGTAATTTTTAAGAATTTTTAATAAGAGCGAGAAAAATATCTTCACCATTAATTTCTTCTAACCTTTCGGAGGACATGTGCGGTTAAAGTAGCTTTCGTTTCTTTAGTCTTTACCACACTAATTTAATTCGGCATTTTCCTTTACCTACTTCTCGATGTAGCTTATGATTTCAAAATTACTTCTAGGATTCCAGCTCGAGAGAAGCTTTGTGGGCTCCAGTTGAGGGCATGTTTTTCAATATTGCTTTTCTCTCGTCGCAGCGTTTGCCAAATTCAATTTTATTTTTCCTGGTCAGCGGTTTGACCTGGTACCACCAGCGAACAGTATATGTAGCAAACACGTCTTTACATAGTTTGCTGTTCACTACCTCTACTCCCTTACTTTTTACATAAGTTTTAGAGATGCATTTGTGTAAATCCGCATTTCTTTCAATAGTGAAGTCTCACTGCTCAGATTACCATTCTGTTGCTAGATTTCGAATCATGGTGTTCAAGTAACCTGTGAATTTTTGCTGAATGAGATTTTGTTCTATCTAACTTAAAAAATCCTATATCAAAGTAACATTAGTTTGCCACGAAACATGCCTTAATAAAGTCAGTAAAGCTGTGCCAAAGGCATATCTCCGTTTAGATTTGTATTCAATCGATGATTTTCTTGTTACTTTCCTCTGTGTAAGACCGTAACTGAAAATATGATGACTGGAATAATATTACAGCTATAATTTTAAATTTTCTTGTACTCTAAATAATAAATCCTTACAGCAAATCTTTTATACCTTACAATAACATTGTTTTTCTGTTTTTTTAGACACTGCAAATAACTCGCATGGATCATGGGAATCTGGAATGTCTTATGAATGTCGTTCTCTGTTATTTAAAGCCTTGCATAATCTGATTGAAAGGTAAGTAATCGATTTCTTGTCATTTCTGTGTGTCTTATTCCTATTGACACTTGTATTAATTTCAATATTTTCATTTTTTACTTTTAGATGTCTTCTATCCAAGGATATTGTTCGACTTGGAAAATGGTTTGTTCAACCATGTACGACAAACGAACGAATTTTTGGCAAAAGGTAAATTCAACTTTAAGCGTGGCATATACGTTTTTGTTTTTGATTATATAATTCACGGAAGACCCGAGGCAAATTGTGAGAAAGTTTTACTTGAATTTGTTCAATTTAGTCTTCCTAGAGTAAGCTTTAATTCAGGATCTCTGTGATTGCACTTTAAAGATTTATAGGCAATCGTCGTTCCCCCTGGAACAAATATTATTACACAAGCCAAGTCTGTAGTTTTAAGAAAACGGCTTTATTTAGATCGATTAGTTTCTATGTTTAACCTACTTAAGTCATTTTGCCAGGGTATTCAGGTAATAGGAATGGATGGGTGAATTGAAGAGAGGCTAGGTGGCTAGGGTCACTGTGTCAAGAGTCTCTTTCTAGAAACTTTGCGTTCAATATTATCTATCAGCTTTATTCTAAATAAATGACCTCCGAGATAGGGAGTCGATATAACAGGTCTAGTGACGTATACTAGAGTTTTTTAAACAAATTTTCACTTAGCGTTGGGCTTTGGTTGGAACGGATTTCGCCAATAGGTTTCGTTGATTTTTCCGACGACCTATCGTTTTACAATGGACTCTGCTGGCAGTCGGCTTCAAACCACAATATCATCAATTAAATGGACAACATCAGCACACCCGACAAATTATTTATGCTTATCTTCTTCAATTCCTCGTTGGGACATAGCACAAGAGTGGAATATCTCCAGCGCACACTTTCTCTTCTGTTGTTGCGACTTCTAATAGAATAATTCTTGTTTAAATGGCTCGAGGTTTTCCTATTCGGCGAATTCCTTGTAGGTTTAAGTGGAGGGCCTGCTTTGCAATATTACTGCCATCGCGCCATACTGTGTGTTCAATCCAATTCCATTTCGTTGTTGATCCTGTTCTGTCGTGAACGTCTTTATATTGGTGAGCAACCTTAGACTTCCATACCAGAAACATCTAAGCAAAGGTATTCCTTGCTTTATTTATGTGGGAACTATCAGCTTATTGTGTACCGCTCGTAACAAAAATTCCTTATGATCTTGTCGTAATTTTAAGTCTGGGTTTAGTTCACATTTCTTTTGTTTTTGCCGGATTAAGTCTCAGTCGAGATAAACTGCTCTTTGTGCCGAATTTTGAAGTAGATATCATTTAGGACTTTTGTAGCTCTCATTTGACATCGATCAGATTGTGCTGCTTATTTTTGTTTATAGATCGCCGTTACCGTTACTGCTTATGCTCATTCCTTTTCAATGTCGATATATATAAGGTGAGTCGCATGGAACTTCAGTAATTTGGCACTACGAGGTCCATTCTTCACGCTAAAGACATTCAAGTGGTTACCATATAAAACTCACCCAGACGGTTTTTCGAAATCAAGAATGGGTTCCCAAGTTTCAAGGGTTTCCAGCTTCATGTAGTTCACTAAAGTCGAAGCCAAGAAAATTTATCTCTTAACAGAGAATGCCAAACAATTATACAGAAAAGTCACTGTGTCACGGTTTCGGTCACAACCCCATTCCCTACATTCAGAGTAATGAATTAGTCTAGTTTCTTGAGATAGGGGCGTCCGGTGACAATGTACACCAGAGTTTTTAAGAATTACTCAGTCAGCATCAAAAGTTTCCTCGTAGAGCGTGGATCAGTTAAATGTTAAGCAGGATTCAAACGTACAGAAGCAATCCTATGTCGAATTCCTTTCAACCAATTCTACACCGATGAAGTGAAGATTTATGTGTTGTTTTTTTTTGTAATGCAACAACAAAAGCCCATAGAGTCATTTATATCAATTTCATTAGCTTTCTCATTGCCAGCAAAGCCTTGATGTCCCGGGATGCAGATCAGGCTAACCGGATTGGATATACTCGGATTTTCAACCTGACTGAGAATATAAAGATGTTTTTATTGCTACATGTTCTCTTTGAATCCTCGTAAGCACAATTCAGTATGGCATAAACCTCGGACTGGAACACTGTAGCGTGGCTCTCCATTTATCTCAAACCTGGGTGCAACGCTCCACACTCTGGCCCCGACACCCACCCATATCAGCTATGGAGCCATCCGTGTACGAGTCCATCGCTGGGAATAGTGGGAGACTCCCAGGCTCTTGGCTTTCACCACTATATGGGGTAATTGAAACGACCGGCTTATATTCTGATGCCATATCCAGTTCAGGAATATCCTCGAAAACCTCTACAATCATAGTTTGTCCTTTGCCAAATCTTTCATCAAGAAGTTCTGCCACATGCATCCTGTACGTAGCACTGGTTGCCGCATCCTCCATTTCCAGGTGCAGAATGTGAGGCTTAGCAGGGTTTCAAGTGCCGAAAGACGGTGCTGTGCACATTACACCCGCAATGCTTAGGCAAGACGTTCTTTGCATATTTTGACCGGAACCACATTGAACTTGCCCCATATACCTCCGTGTCATCACTCAATAAGTTAACATGATCTTAAGACGGCTGTATAAAGTCAGTGTATGGTCCAAAGTTATAGACCCCATATCACACCACACGCTCTGCGATAGGCCCAAAATGATCTTCCGGCCTTAGCGATAGAAGTGTAGATACTAAACAAGATGGGGTTGGCTAAGACTTCATCCTGCCGCTTTTGCCAGGATCCTTACTTAAGAGCACTTAATTTGTTGCTGCGAAGCATTAGCCAGGCGGAGATTACTCCATCTCGAACATGTTTTTCCTCCACCAAACTACGTGTGGAATCTCAATCCGTCTCAACCTAAAAAGGAAATAACTTGAACTGGGACTCAGAATAGATTCTTCAGGTGGCAGTGACTGCAAGGCTAGAAAGAGAGAGGGGCGTGTTCCTCCACGAATCTAATCTAATCTAGGTGTAGCTGCTAATATAACTAAAAATTCAGTATTAATCCCACATAATTTTCATGCGTACTGCACATTAAGGATGTCTTTAAGAGATTATGTTCTACCAACCTATCTAACAGTCGTTTTCTACTAAAAGTTACGAGGAAAATTTTGACTCTGAGGCTGCACCATGTCGTGACTATGTTTCATGGCCTGCTGAAGGTGTCGAGAAGCTTCGCATCTAGAGCTACCCGTGATTACAATCACCACGTTGTCAGCGTAGCCTTGCCAATGATAGACCCTGCCCTGAGAACAGCCTCTTTATGACGGATGAATTTTCTTTTTCTGTGAAAAGTATTGCCAACCTATAAGCACTGTTAAAATGATAAAGGCGGACCTTATTTCTCAAAATGCATGCTCTGGTATATTGCAGATGTACTGTATTGTAACGATAGATCCCTTTTCAGTGCCATCTTTTAGTTCGCAAGCGATTTACTTTAGAGAGAGAATATAAGGGGCTCTTTGATTAATTTACCTTTAGTACTCATAATATTTCTTTTGAGGATAGAATCTGGAAGATGTAGTAAAGGCCTTTCGGTATCTTACTCAGTCGACAAACGAGGTGTCTGATAGAATCTCAAATGAGGAAAATGGTCCTACAGATGTGATATTCACAATGAGGACTCTCATTTATGTTTCTTGACACCTAGCTTGTTTTTTTCTTTATTTTGTATAGTGAGCCCAGTTATGAGCTCAACCACAGCTTAGAGGGAGAAGTAGTGATCAAATAAGTTAAATTCAATATATAGAGTTACTTCAGGTTTTTGAGAGAGTTATTAACTAGAGTCCGATGCCTGGCTTTGGGAGAGTTCTGGGCCTTTACATAGAAAGTAGATGATAGTGTCCCTTTTACTGACTTTCACGCATGTTCGAGGTGTGTGCTAGTCATTACTATATTGAAAAACGTGTTTACCATAGTAGGGACAAACCGTATAACACAGGTTGTGTTAAGATATTCTATCTGTACTTAGAAAGTGCGAGAAGTATTTCTGAACTGGATTCAAAATATCTAAACACCTATTTCGGTAGGGGAGCCCTATTTGGTCAATTCGTCTGCTAATAATTTCTTCTTTGTTTCTATATTCAAGACCTTAGTAAACAGCAATCTGGTCACGATATTGTTTACCAGTTTGGAAAATTGAATATCACATCATTTCGATTGTTTTGATGTCAGTTTAACTGTCTTAAAAAATTGTAACATTCACCCTCAGTCTTAAATTGTGCCTTAAAAATAAACAAACCTGCAAAATTCCTAGCATCCTCCATTCTGTTATTTGCCATTTTTACTTGAACTTTTATTGTTCGTCTTTAAATATTATTAGCTTAACATTTCACTAACATTTTCTCCATAAATATTTTTAGCTCGCAGCACCTATCATTCTCCTTTGCATTTTTTGTGCACGGAGACACTGTATGTGCATCAATAGATCTTCGAGAACATCCTGCTGTTCGACCACTATCTCCAGAGTATCTTGCAGAAGCTGCAACAACTCAAACGAACAGTGATGTACGACCAAAACCGGTTATATTAGCACCATTTGGAATGGCAGCTACACTTACCGGAAATAGTTATAAATCAATTGACCCAGCAACAGAAAAATTGCTTGAAGATTGGTGTTCATTTTATCCTTTGTGCAATAAGGACAATTTAGATCTTCCTCCAATAGTTGAAGTCATATCAGGTAATGTGTGAATTTTTATTTCAAATGTAATTTTCTGTTGTTAATATTTTTATTTGTTTCTTGTTTTTGTTTTTTTTTTTGTAGGTGGTGTTAAAATGCGTTATCCCTCGAAATATGTACTAGTCACGGATTTAGACGATGTGGATAACTCTCCAAAAGACAATTCTTCTCAGCAGCATCTCCTGACAGACACAAACACAAATGCAAACACCAATGCTAATACAAATACAAATAAAACAACAAACTCTCTATCACTCTATGATACTTCCAATAACAATTTTGGCAATACAGCTAATGTCCATATATCGCCTTCCGCTGCAACAACAATTCCCGAACGTGTTTGGCAGGATTGTATAACAAACCCGCTGGCCAGTCTAAACTTAAATTCATCCATAAACAGTAATATCAATCAAAATAGTAACAGCAATAATAACAACACCAACAACAGCAGTAGCAGTAGCAACAGTAGTAGTAATTCTAATAATAATAATGATGGAGAAAGAGAAACTGTAGCGGAAAATAGCAGTACGAATAATAACAATAGCAGCAGCAATAGCAACAGTAACAACAACAACAATAATAATACCAACAACAACAACAACAATAATAATAATAATAATAACAACAGCTCTGATTCCAAAGCACCCTGGGATTTCGTTGATCCCACACAAAAGACAATTTGCACCTGCATCAAGTGAGTATCGAAATTTATTCCATTTTTTATTTAACATGACTTTGTAGCAGATAAGGCATGCGTTTACATTCAATCTTTCCTTGAATGGTAGTTATTTTATTACAATGTTGATGGCGTGCTTGCAAATTTTCAATTTAATGAAAAGTTTATAATTTGCTCGCAATAGTTAAAAATTAATGATGGTGATAAGTTAGAAATTAATTATTCAATTCTGCATGTGTAAACAGCTTAAAACGTTGTGCAAATTATTAGTTATGATGTACCTGGATGTGGTATGTCTGTAGCCTGTACATACTTGGAGATTATTATTATTTTTTTCTCAAATCTTAATTCAATTTTTGAACAATAATCAAACTAAAAATTTAGCTATAAATGTAAAATAAAATTTTGGATGATCCCAAAACTGAGCATGTTTTATCGTAAAGCTACTTAAATGAAGCGAAAGGCTATCTATACAGACGCCTATTAATTAATAACTCGAGTTGGGTTAATGAAGTAGAAGAATTTAGAGTAAAAATAGTTTTGTTTTTTAGAAATTCTATTATCCTATACATACTAGTGGACTCACAGTAGCGGTCCTATCCTGTTGATAGAGCATACTTTGTACTAATGAGATATTGTAATTGATTTGCATGCAGACAAGCAGATCCCAAAATATTATGCATAAAGTATTCTATATTTACAACACTTTTTCGTCTGATTTATGATAATCTGTAACACAATCCCACGTTGATATAGGGATGATTTCCATTTGTTTCCTATTATATGCTAGAAGATAGGATCACTGCAGTTTTATCTGTAGTCGTATTAAATTAAGTGGAGCTTGCTAAATCTGATGGAATCGTCTTCCTAATCACGGCTGCAGGGTTAACTTTAAGACCGTTAACATCTCCACATCACATTTTAATCAATCAATGGCATTTACAGACTGTTGAAGAGATGTCTGCGGGTAAGAATTTAAGTGTATAGCCGTATTAAAAAATGTTTCCTCTGAGAAGTACTAGGAATTCAGCTTCTATAAAGTATCAAAAAGAGGCTATAAAGCATATACGAATTAAAGGAATCATTATGACAATATTTTTGACCGCTCCCTTTCAAGAGATTAATAACATTCAGGAATTCGTTTTTAGCACGTGTATTTACATCAGTGTTTTGACTAACAATAAGACACAGGAGAACAATGCTGCTGTGAACATAATTATTATCACGGAGGTTTCTAGCCACCTCCACTAGATCGCTTCTTCTTCAATATCTGCCTCGAGCACATCCCGCCAGTAAACTACAGCACGCGAAATGTTGGTAGTGCAGAAGATATTCATATCATAATACATATATGTAGTTTACTTATTATTCTTTGCCCTAATCACCAACTCTATCTCAATGCCTATAATCATAGATGGCACAAGAACTAGATGTCGCATGGCATACTAGAGCAGAGTATACAAATTGTGAAATGGGTAGTGCATTCTGGAATGGGCCACAACACGGTTTAGAGTATGCCGAGAGCAAATGTTTGTTTTAACAGCAGTTTTGTATTCGTTTGATCGACCTCCTCAACACTTCAGATACGAAAAAATATGAATCATTCGACGTACACATCAGTTCAAATGTTGTGGTCCATTCCGGAATGTACCACCCAGCCATATAAATTTTGTATACCTTTTTGGTATTGTATGCGACATCTAGTTCTTGTGCCATCTATGCTATAATATAAAGAGTGTACGATTCTACGCTCGAAAATGATTAACATTCCAATGTCATCCTTTCTTTAGTACTTCCATGATTGAGCGTACAGTAAATTTTTTCAGTAATTGATCATCCATTCCTGAGGTTGCTTAGTTGTTTCGTTTCGGGTTATCGAATAGCATAATGTTTGTTGGGTTGGATTTGTTTTACATAACCTATTGTCATTAAATCTCTACTGTAGAGGCCTGGCAGTGACTACTTCGGTCAGGTTGAAGGCTCCTCCAGGGTCCTTTTAGAAGTGTACGGTCTTGATAGTATAATAGAGACGGATTACTAGATTTCTGTAACTTGTATTATTAAGATGCCTACTAGAATGGAATGGAAAAGTAATGAAGTGGTAAGTGCAATGTCTTTCAAGCAAAGATAGTTGCAATTTATCAGGCGACCTTGTCATTGTCTAGTCGACTGGAATCCAATGAGGGCATTCTCATATATACTGATAGTGCATAGTGATAGACGGCTATAAAGGCGTAAGCTATAATGTCAAAATCAAAATTGGTGAAACTGAGTAAAGACAGTCTGGTGGAGATTTATAGATGCCATAGGGTGACGGTATATATTGGGGGGCAAAGGAATATAACTGGGAACGAAAGAGCACATGAACTAGCCACGAAAGGTTCTGTTATGGACAATTCTGTAGCAGTTGACTATGTGAAGATTCCGATAGCAACTTTTAAGGTGAATATCATCAGATAAAAAGGCTGGTCACTACACAAGTGGAAATATAGTGTTAATTGTAGCATAACAAGGCAAATATGGCCTGTTTTGATAATAATAGAACAGACATACTGCTGCTGAGACTTATTATTAACGGGTCATAGGAAACCATGCTACCATACCATACCACAGCTATATGCATTTTGAAGAAATTGAATCAGTTCATTCTTTGCATTTTGAACGCCCTGCTTTGATGACCAAAAGGAGTAGGTTACAAAGATACTACTTTTGGAGAGAATAGAGCTCTGTAGTATACTAAGATTTCCTTAAAAAGCTAGCTGGCTATAAGAAGTAGTAGACAAACAAGTATAGTTCCCGCGAATCTATAGGGCACAATGGACTCACACGGTGATCCAAGTAAGGCTGGTGAGAATAAGTTTTTCAATCTCATTTTTGGCCATGTTAGACTTTGGATTAGAATCCCTGTAGACTGCTAATCACCTATTGAAAGAAATTCTTAGAGCACATGACCACTTTATTTTTTTTTCTTTTCTTATCCTACTTCCGTTCCTGCCAAAGCCGAGCAATGCATCAAAGGATATCATTCTTCGTCTGTACCAAATATTAGGAGTAGCAACTGCTTGGAAATGATTCTTAGGAATAAGTATCATGAAAGAAGCCTTCTAAGTTTTCCAACCAGTTAGTTCGTTCACATAATAAATTGGTTTTTTCCTCAAACAAAAAGCTTACGCGGAGTACCAATAACATGTAATCGTTTGAAGTTAAAACAACTAGAATAGCAATAAATTATCATTTGTTTTCAACTGATAAAACACTATTCCTGTTGAATGTCTTCTATTTCCTTTTTCCTGTTAAAAGGTATCACAACAGTTTTTATTTAGATTGAAATTATATACCAATTCCTATAGCCGCCACCATTTAAAAGTACAATAGAGCTATTGACAATGTAAATGTGATAATGACCGCTATGGATGATAGTAGTAGGTTTGCCGAATCTAAGTTCGCTAATATGATTTTGTATATAAACTCCCTTCTTGGATGGAATCTACCATCTAAAATAAATTCGAAAACCCATCTATGATCGCAACTAATAGTCAGTGAGCAATCCTTTTATTTATCTTCGTTTTTTTTCATCGTTGATAGTGGAGTAAGGTTATCTGGTTGAAATTAACAATGTAGAAGATCAGAGAGCTTAACTAATGATGGTACACGTTTGGATTAAGAGATGTTAGTCTCTTTTTAGAATATATCAATCCATTGTTTTTGAGTATATTACTGATCAAATGTTTCTGCGATACTTTCAGAGCCTGCCTAAAAAATCTAACTCGAGACTTAAGTTGCTAGTTGATTTTATGAAATGAACAATAAAGTAAAATGTCATCAATGTTATCGAGCTTTATCCAATACGCCATTCTTCCTTATAATAACACATGCATCAGTATTGTACGGAATGAAATCTTCTTTAAAATTTTTTCCAGTTTTTCATTCCACTGTCGGCCTAGCTATTTCAAATCATACAAAGATTTCTTCATGATGGGGGTAGTCTAGTCAAGATTTGAAGAAACATTCAGGTTGTACCATATATACATAAAAATCTTCCTTGAGTAGCCCATTTAGATAAACACTTCTGCAATCCATCTGATGTACATATACTTAAATAAAATTCAACGGATATAGACCCAGAATGAGTATGATTTATAGATATCTACAATTAATCGAGTACCGAAGGAGGTACATTAGAGGATTTGCATTGCAGTCGTCGTCGAGTTTTTGAGTTTGACCCTATGCTACAAACCTAGATTTTTTTATGAAAGATATCCTCCGAATATCGGCAGTTATCGTCTATAGTCTTGCCTATTTTCTTAAGCATATATTCAAGTAGGTAATGGCTTGTCATTAGATCAGTGAATAGCCTGTTATTGAAAGTTGGTAATATTCTACACGTGCTTTATTCTTAGAAGTTGCTCCTCAGTGTAGCTAGCCGGTGAGCCTTTTCTATTTTACTCTTAGACCTAATAAGGTCTTTTTTGTAAGCCCTAAGAAGGGTTCCCGTATAGGTCTGGGTTCGGAAAATTAACTATGATTTCAGGGCTTTGTGTAGCTTTTTTTTACACGTTTCCTAGATCCATCTGTTTACTAGACGAGTGATCCGGATTGGTTGGATCTGCGGTCCAGCTTTGGCAATCTACGATGATAACTTCAATGCGCAACTTAAATTTTAAGAGTTTGTGTATTTTCTCTCTGAAAGTTTAGCAGTTTTTGAAGTCGGCTAAGAGCAGCTTCCATTATGATTGTGCTTCTGTATTGAATGATTGTCTCATGCAAGAAAGATATTTTTAAATTAAATTTCTTTCTTCTCAGCTTGTAAAAGTTTTTTTTTTTAGAACTTCAATAGAAACTCTCATTG
Organism: Dioctria linearis; assembly: GCA_963930735.1. NCBI lineage: Eukaryota > Metazoa > Arthropoda > Insecta > Diptera > Asilidae > Dioctria > Dioctria linearis. The sequence goes on along the minus strand of OZ005743.1, from coordinate 122,179,328 downwards.
GCGTTATGGTTGTAGCCGGTTTGTTCCATGATGCAGAAATCGCATAAGTACATGGCGCTTATGTATCCTACTGACGATGGCTCACAATCTTTTATTAACGATACTTTTTCTATTGAGGCACACAGAGCTGATGCTGGAAGTTTTTTTCACAGCGGCTCTATGTTCAATGTCTATACCGGTTTTAAACTAATTTATTCCATGCAAATTTGTGGTTACGCTTCGGAGCTAAAGTGTGGTTGTGTACACATTTCGTCAAAGTGCAATTATTTTATTAAAGTAATTATTTTATTATTAAATATTTTCAGGTAATCTACTTTCTTGCATTCTTTTTAGCTTGTCCCCGTTCGGGACACAGGGTTAAGTTTGGTGTAAATCTGACAACTTCTGGTTCAGTTTAGTTCCTGTTCGGTTTTGTTGAAAAGAATTCACCATTAGTGTTTCAAATGTCTCATCTATGTCTAGGAACGTTCAAAATGAGGTCTCTTATTGCGATAAATGCATTTTAAATTTTGTTGTTCTTGTTGTTAAGATCGACTGCATATCTCCCATTTTGAAGAATATAGATTTAAAAAAGAGCTGTCTTAAACGTTATACGATCAGTTCACGGTGTGCGACTTTGAATAATGTTATTTCATAATGTTCGCCTTAATATGTAATGTCTTTGCGTTTTTATTTATGTACATATTTTGGTTTTATTTCGTATTATACAAGAATAATTAATATTAGACTTGACAATAATTCAGAACTAGCCTCAGGGTTAAAAGCAAAATTATATCAAGCCCACACTTTTGTCTTTGGTATTATTGGGGCTAGTTCCATCTCCATTGTAAAAAAGTACTAAGAATATAAAAGCATTAAACATATTATATTGTACGTAGATTCGTTAACTAGAAGAACGATTTTTCAATAAAATTTTGTTTTTAAATTCTGGAAAATCATTTGTTCTTTAAACTGGGAAATTTGTGAATACGACAGCATGCATGTGGCAGCCACTGTATTCAAAGAAGAAGACATGCAATTTTATTATAAAATGATTCTTCTAGCTAAAATTTCTATGCTTAGTGCTAAAAATTTGTTGTAAATATTTCTTCATAAGGATCAGAGGATATATACTAAAACAATACGGGTGATTTAGCTTTATTATGATTGTCACCACACTTCAAGTGATACGTTCCTAGACAATCGTGTCACTTGAAATAAGTTGACAATCATAATAAGGGTAAATATTTAAGGTAAGCTTAATCGCAAGCCGCCATCTCATAGCTATTCACCTCTAATGCAACTAAATTTGTTTGTAAAAAAAAAAAGTAAGAAAACAATCAGAGATAATATTGGTAATAAGAAGTGTCACATGCATACATACATAATGGCTCGGTTTCAACTCAAACTCAGGAGGTAGAGAAGATAAATTGCCTAAACAATTTAACTGCTTAACAATTTAAATAGTTTTTCTTTTACTTTTAATAAGATTGGTAGTTGGTAAATGTAATAATGGTTGGTTTTTGATTTTGGTTTTTTGTTTTCATATCTATTAAAAAAAAATTTTTTTGATTGATTACAAAATATCCTCCACTGAAGAATGGGCCAAATTATGGCTTTCAGGTGTAGAAAACTGAATGGAGGAAATCGTACAAATTCCAGCAGTGGACATTCATCATCGGCTGGTGGTAATAGTAGTAGCAGCAAACTGTTCGGTAACAGTCGACCAGAAAAATCGTCTTCCCGTTTATATCGTATACCATTTCACAAACGTGAAACTACTACAACTAATACGGCTACTACATCAGCTACTGGCATTTCTGGTCAGACTATTATAATAAGTGCAGCTAACCAACAACTGCATCAGCTACAGTCAATGGCTATTAAGGATGGCTTGGATGCTACTGCAGTAGGACTTCATACTTCTGCTACCGCCGCAAATACTACATCCACAAATATCACCAACACCATCATCAACGTGGTCAATTTGACAGGTTCGATGAATGTAGCGACTGCAGATTTCATTGCTGCATCTCCTGCTATTTCTACCGAACCAGCTGGAGACAATTGCAGTGCTCTTGACACCTTACCAAATCAAAGGTTTGTGTCTATCACTCAAAAAACACTCAACTTACTCCTTGGTTTAAGGCCACTTTAAGACTAAACCATTTTTTTTTGTTATTTATTTATTTATTTTATTTATTTATTTTTTTCCCCCATTTTTTAACCTCTTTTTAACAATGCGGGAGATTGTGTGCAGCCTCATTAATAATTTTTACGAATAGGCGCATATATTTTTTGTTGTTTAAGAGTTACTTTTAAGTTTTTTTTTTCTCATTCTTAAAGTTGATTACCATTTTGTTCATAGAAGGGCAAAGACATTTGAAGTTGATTTTATTGTTGATGTACATACACAAAAGCAATTTGTAATGAATTTCATTGCATACGGTTTGGGTTGGCCAAAGAACTGTTTTTTCTCTGCTTCATTGGAAATTCAATTTTTTTTTCAATAAAATTTTTATTTTATATTATTATTTCAAAGCTTGCATGTCTACTGTTAGAATCATATAATTTTATAATTAGAGCGTAAATTTGCTTTGTTATTTCGGTTTATGCTATACATATTCGCAAAATTATTGCTTACAATCGATCTACAGCTATTGAAATCACCCAATTCCACATGTATACATAAAATATCCAATAACCTATAAGCTCCGCTCCATTAATTCTTTACCGAATAAAACAAACCTACAGAAAATATTGAATATGCGAGGAAAACGAAACGTAAAAACTATCTGGGAAGTGTGTCCAATCGTTTCACACCATTGAAATGTTTTTTCTATCGTAAGGGAAGTGTTTCCTATAAAAAAAATCTCTATAACGGCATAGATGCATGCAATACCAGAGCAAAGTACAGAATAGATCATAATATTTGAAATGATGAATATACAAAACTGCTATTAAAGAAATATTTGCTCCCAGCATGCTCTAAGACATGTTGTGACGTGGTCCATTCCGGAATTCACTAACCATTACACAATCTGTATACTTTGCACGATGATTTGAAGCACTGTTCACCTAGGTAGGCTTCTAATTCCGCTATTAGTACAGTATTGGTTATCACAAAGATAAAACTCTTTTACAAACGAAATATCTTAAAAAAAAAAAAGCAAATATTTCGTATCAGCAAGAACCGTATTTCACCTCGTATATAATTTTAAGTGCATATATGAGGTCTCCTTGGCTGTTCACTTTGGCGTATACGGCAGGCTAGAACCAAGCCGTACTGATGAGTATACGGTTCCTGCTGATAGGAAACGCCTGCTTTTGCATGGAATTTTTTTAAAGATGTTTCGTTTGTAAAAAGTTTTTTCCACTCAATTCTCGAACTGCTGATTTGGCAGCAAACTCGATCAATTTCATATTGACTAAATTCGCTATGAATTTATTTCAAAGCAAAACTCTTTATCACAGTGATGCCTAAGCCTGACTTTTTTGTGCTACTTAGGTTATGACAGGTCTAACTGCACTGTTTTGGGCTTCGTGTTATTATAATTGTTGTTCTTTAAGGTAGGCTTGTAGAGGCAAGATAATTTATTTTCACAGGCTTGCCAGAGTGAAGTAAAAATCTGCTCTTGAGGAGTAGAAAATACGTGAAAGCGTCATTTACGCAGAATTCTGTATTATGTCTGTCCGAATTCATTTTCCTACACTCAGAACTCAGCGGATCATTGTGTTTGTCTCAAAAGGCAAAGATAGGTTTGACAAACATATTTTTAATGCGTGGTAACGAGAGCATTCATTTAAGTAAGAATTATAATACTGTTTCATTTTCTATTCCGTAATTGCAGATAGATGTGTCTTGTCTTCCGTATGTGTTTGGTCAGCCGTATGTGTTTGGTGAGCTGGCAATGAGCTATGATGAGGCTTATTGCTTGCTTGATATTTATTTTTACTTATTGTTTTTCAGTAGCCTGTGTCTACTTTTGGTAGAAACATTTTGTCTTCTTCATTTTCCGTTGTATGCATTTTTGATTAATATTTTTAATGTTTGAATAGTGAAAGAAGGTGAAACTCGAATGTATAGTTCAAACCCTATCATAGGCTTTTAGATTAGCAGTTGTTTTGATTTTTGCTAGTACATATGTCCGCTTCCTAATTTCCTATTTGCGTTCTAACAATTAGCTGAGTGCGATCTTATTTCTACACTCTCCCTAATTTGGATGTAAGCACATCGGAAGAGAGTGACTTTGATGCAGCTTGACTGGCTGTACATACTACATTATGATGGCACATATTATGTATCTCTGATTAAAGTCAGTGGAATGTTCACCTAACGGTTAAATTTGCTGATTTACTCTATTTGACTTGTCGGGTCGGGTCTCTGTAGAGAGCCAACATTTAACCAAATGGAGCTTTAACGTGGGGATTATACAAGGAAGTACAGCTTGGATGCAAGCCTCTCTTCCAATGTGAGTTTAAATTTGACAGCAGAAGGTAGCTCGCTTGATGTCTTTCGCGATGCATAAAAGTTAATTTAAAAAAGTTGATTGAGACGTAAATTCTTGTGTATATTAGCTAATATAGCAATAAAGAAAGTAGCAGAATCTGAAAAAGAGAAGAAAAAAGGAAGAAGAATGTATTGGTAAATGATGTAATATAAACACTTATTTTACCGGTATAAATTTATTAATTTAAAAAGCTTTCGAATAGTTCTTTTCCGCCATTTTGAAAACTGTATAATTTCAAATTACTACGTCAAATTACACGTACAAGAAATATGGTAGTACAGCGAAATAAATTTTTCTTTTTTGGGACGATCTGAGTCATTGATCCGAATTCGTTTCCTTGTTTAAGAAAGGTAGAATATTTTGATAAACCCCATATAAATCTCAAGGGTATTGAATTGAAATCATCCACCGCAGAGTTACTTTGTCCTGTTTAGTACATTCTTGCACCCCATTTAGCAGCTTATAAATCTAAAAAAACTGTTGACAAATCTTACTTCTAAACATTTTTCTATTTACTGTATGTTCATTGCTTATATTCTAAGTTGCTAGACTGCAATCGCAGGAAACATTGAGAAAGCTCTGTGTTACTGAGCTAGAATTTACATATACATTACCTTCGAACTATAGTGACGACTATACATTTGGAAATTTTTGCATTTCCATCCCTAATTAAGATTTATATTTTACAAAATTCAAGCTTTAGGAATTTGGAGGCTTAGAGTGATATAAAGTGATTTCCAGATATGTATTCTAGCATTCTGAATCTTATCAAGCCGAGCAAAGATTTGAAACGAACTATGATGCTATATTTAGCCAGTAACTTGAAAAGTTTTAATTTATTTTGATTTTTAATATTGAGTTAAGGTATTTAAGAAAAATGTAGTTGCTTTCATGTATGTAGTTAGAAATTGTTAAAAAACACGTTTTGCTGGTGCTGCTATGCTGCTAAGTATTCAATCTTACATCTGTGCTAGTATCAAGTGTTGTTAAGTGTGTTGCTTAGAAGTAAACGACTTTATTATATAGGTCATGTGTTAAACTTTGCTTCAGCCAAAGTGTTTGTATGGTTTAACTTGGTATTATAAAAAAAATAAAAAATAAAAATACAAATTCTCTTTTTATTTATTTTATAGAGCAACAAATCCAGGTACACCACATGGTGGAGCATCATCATACTCAAGAAACTCTATAGGTGATTCAATGCCTGTACCGTCTGTAGGCTCACCTGGTAGTGCGGCTCCATCTCCTCATCCAAATTCTACATTATCACAGCCGACATCTGTTCCACCGTCTGACCAGGTATTATTTTTTTTTTCAAATTCTTCCAAAAAGCATCAATCAAATAACTTTTTTCTTTTCTTTTTTTGTTATATAATAAATAGCTCTTATCTGCAATCTCTCCACGTCCACCAACATCAGTTCCAAATCTACAACAACCAACGACACCATTAGAACATTTGGACAAAAATACTCCAGCGCCTACACCAACAGATCAACATGACAACAAAAGCATCACTGCATCGCCATATGTTCAACAACAACCAAGCATAGAGCCTCCCTCATCAGCTGAACCAGCAATAGCTCCAAGCAATTGTGGTAGTGGCAGTGATGGTGATGGTGGTGGTGGTGGTGGTGGTGGTGGCGGAGGAGGTGGTGGTGGTAGTACTGGTGGTGATGTGGGTGAAGTAGTGAAAAAATTCGAAATGGACGCTTCGACTCCTAACGATCAGCGTAGTACAAATAACGTTGGATCAGGAACTTCTGGTAGCAATTCACTAAGTATGAACACGTTTATATCGCTGCTGAAGCGGCCACTATTAAGTACAAAAGACTATGAGAATTCTATGGATGAAGACTTTTTGGTTCCCCAACTATTGTATGATTACTCCTCTTGGGATGCTTGGTAAGTTACTAGCTTATTTTATAGATTATGGGTAGATACTTTTTGTTTTGGTAGAATATTACTTGGGGTACATACATTTTTTATTAATTTAAGTTATGGGGATCGCTAGGTAGGTAGTCTTTACCTGTAATCACTACGGTCAATTAGATCTTTAATAAATCTTTTAGACCTCTTGCCCCATGTCGCAGGGAACAAAATTGGCAGTTTCATTTATCCTTATGCAAAAGCGACTATTTGAATCATACACTTTGCCTATTTTTTTTAGATGTTGTTATCACAAGCGACAGTGCTCAGGGAAGAGATTCGCTATATGCAATTTTTTTGGGTTGTTAAGCAAGAGAAGTATTTTTATCCTCTATTGCAAGTACGTATCCCACCCAGTGGTTTATGTAAGTAATTTCAATTGGCAGGTCAGTACTATTTGTGTTACTTCCCAAAAAAGGTTTTCTTCAATCAAATGTGAGTTCGATATTCGAATTAAAATTAAATGAAACGTAGTTTTGTCAGAAAGTAATCCATTTTGCAATTTCCTTATAGACAACCAGGGGTAAAAGCAGAAAAATTGTATAATTTTTCGAAAGTTTCCGAAATATCAGTTGATTGATGACGAGCATGATATAGGAAAAGGACCAAATCGTGTAGTGAGTTTGATGTCCACTACCTGGAAACTTTTCAAGAGATAAGGATTTACTTTATTTCCTCTACATGAATCTAATTTTTCAAAATGGGTTGTCTTGACATTTTTTTAACTCGTTTTTGTAGTCAGATCACATAAGGCTATTCCTATAAGACTACTACAAGTAAATAGTCTCACTTCGCATTTCTTGCATTCAGATCTGATCCAATTTTTAAATGGCAGATTGTATTTTTGCCCCCTAATGTAGATTTAGTTTTAAGATTTTCCTAGAATTTCGGAGTTTCCTGGTTAGGTGATAACTTTTAAGAATAAATGCATGAAGCTGTTCTGACCTTATAAATTATTTTAAGTTATATTACAAAAGATAGGGTACGTCCCCCAATGTTGAAGAGACGTTAAAGTAGTATTTATACCCAAATCAGGAAAAAGAGCTAATTCTCTACCCAAATCGTTCGACCCATCATTCCATCTCCACATTTCTACTCAATTCCTTGGTAAAAGTCCTAGACCTACACATTCGAAGTGAAATTTTGATTAAATTACCATTTCATTCTAAGTAGTTTGCTTATTAAGCTGGCAATTCTACTCAAACTGCCATTCACGTCATAGTCAAAAACCTCGAAAAAGCTCTCGAAGTTCTTAAAAGAGGTTGTCTTATGTGCATTTGCGGCATAGAAAGATAATACCTGCTTCAATGTAAATAAAATAACTGCTGGGATAAGAGTTTTGAGGCCTCCATGGATAACTGAATAGATTCCATGCTTAGAAGCACAAGGATACACACAACTCTGGGTAACTAACTGTTCAGGCAGAATTACCGCAGCTAATAGCTGTCCACATGGAGTAGTAATTTCTTCACTCTTGTGGTCGATTATAATTGATGATCTCATGATTAAGTCATATCCACCTCACGCAAAAAGTCCTTTACAGAGTTCGTACGTGGTCCTTGAACAAAGGCCTTACTATAAACCCAAAAAAAAAACGAAGCTTTCTCTAACTGCTCCATTTATTGATAATATGGAATTGACACTGATATCACATTTTTGGGGTCACTTTCTATAAGAAACTCCCTGGAATTAGCATCTGTCCAGAGTGACGAAAAGAGTGGTAGAATCTCTCTAGGATCTCTACACGTGTCGTTGCTTTATTGTCAGAGCATGGGGTCTGAAGCCGAGAATGATGTACTGGATGTACATAGCGGTTGCTAGACACATGGTCACCCATGTGATCCTCGCATGGTGACCAAAGACTAATCAAAAGAAAGTCGAGGTTCTGCTCCAAAAACCCAATGGTTTGCCTGTCTAAGAGCAACTGGTGCCCTCTACAGCAGCCATGGAAGCCATATAAAACCATCCACCCCTGCATTTGAAGGTGAAAAAGGAAGCGATCTCCAGTGCTATCAGATTGCAAAAAAGAGAAACAGTTCAAGCCAGGTGATCTGGTTGGTTGTTAAAGTATCTGAAAACAGATATGCTTTGAGGAAATGACGACAATATCTGATATAATAACACCCAAGGTGGGTTTTGTAAGACCATTCGACGTGGTTTTGGGAGACCGTCAACAATGGCGTTCCACCAAACCGTCAAAAACGAACAGTGGTGTCGGACTAGGTATATATGGCCCCAGATGCCTTATATTAAAGGCCCTGGGCTCTACACCTACCGTATTCCAGGCTGAGGTATTAGCCTTATCTTGGTTCTGGACCACCAACACATATTTGATAATTTATGTTAGTTCTACACTAGTAAGGGTTGGATAAGTTAAAAGATGGGATCGATTCATGGGAGAAATGATCCAGTTTTTCCACTTCCATTCACATATTCAATTTGGGTTGGAAAGATAGTAGGACTCTGGTAGCTAATGTATTGAGAATGGAGCTTACATGCTCTCTCCGTCAAATGAAACTAACAAGAACAATTGCCGCAAAAATATTTTTCTTTAAAATATGCACAGATGGGACTTTAACAGCAATTTAGACAGAACACTATTGTGGTGTGGGTCAGTTTCACTGAACTGAAAAGAGACAGAAAAAGCCATTCAGAGCATATACAACTATGAGGCTTTTTCCTCATTCGTTCACTTTTCTGGTAGTGCTATGCAAATCCATTAATAGTTATGCCATGACGAGGTTTGATTTATGTAAAACAAAAACATAATAAAATGGGCAGATGCGGTTGCGGTACTGGGATAGCTTGGTGTGGAAATTTATCCAATCAATGTTTTCACTGTCACTTCGCAGCTTGAGTACTCTAACTGAACTGATATGAGCTTGTTATGAATTACATATGCACATAATTCCATCTTGACATCGGTTTTGATTTTGCATGATAGATATTCAACTTTAGAAGAGTCGTGAGGAACTTTTGCTTCAAGCCATAAGCAAATAGTTATCTTTTGGCTCTAAGAGAAATTAACAAAAAAAAAAAAGATTCTGTCGCATTTTTAGGGAAATGTCGGCGTATTTAATCGTATTTTGCTATACATTTCTAAATATCTTGAATTTCCTTTACAGGATGGATCATCCAGTTAAACGCTTTAAACCTAACGAGGATTCTAAGCCTACCCATCGAAAAATGCGTGGACGTAATTTATACGATGGTCATGCACATTCACAGCCACCATTGCCCTCACCAACGTCTTCAGCATTTGGTTACATGATGGCAAATGACAATCAAATCAAAAGGGAGTTTATTATGGACGGTTTCGATGGTGTCACATCAGAGGATAACAGTATTTTACAGTCTCATGAAATCAAAAAGGAACCAATGGCGGATAGCAAGGATAAAACATTAACGGGCAACCTTTTCACTAATGAAGGTCTTCAAGTATCGTACAAAGATTTAGATCAAATTTTTGACAATTCTGATGACAATTCAACGGATGAAACCGTAAGTAGTTGGCCCTAAACATTTTTTTTAACTATTCTTGATTAGTTTGATTTAAAGATTCAAGTGCATACTCCACCTGATTCGAACAAGTCGAACGGATGCGGGATAGAGGAAATTAAAAGGTCGATCAACTCCAACAATCCCAACAATAGTATACTTCGGCCTGAGGAATTGTCGAAAATGTTCCCAACACCACCGAGTCATGAACAGCATCATCCAAATTCTAGTCCATGTAGTGGTGGAGCGATGGATATTCAACTGACAGACATCAATGAGGGAGTTAAAATTAAACAAGAAATCTATCCGGATCTTGGAAGTCCAGTAGATGAACCAATTGAAGTGAGTATCTATTTTTTGTGTTGTGATTTTGTCAAAATGTTTTTTTTTATGATTCATCATTGATTTGTTTGTTTTGTTGCACAATTATAGGATTGGTCGTATGTCTTCATTCCGCCTACGATTTGTAAATTTGTTGGATCATCAAAATATGCACCGCTTACGAATTTACCAAGTCAATCACTGCCACCAGTAATGCTCCCGCCGAACTGTGTTTATAAGCCATCATGGCAACAGCCTCAACGGCAACAGCAAGACCACCAACAGCAGCAGCAACAGCAACAGCAACAACAGCAGCAGCAACAACAACAACAACAGCAGCAGCAGCAGCAGCAACAGCAACAACAGCAACAGCAGCAGCATCAGCATCAAATTCAACAGCAACAGCAACAATTGCAACAACCAACAACAATCCGTGCTAGTACACCCCATAATACCATAAATAACAGTACAAATCAACGTGCTAGCACACCTAATAACATGGCTCTGACTATGATGGAAAGGGAAAAATTGCAGCAAATACAGCAGCCGATGCTAATGAATCAATTGTCATGCCCGCCTAATACACCCAATATGATGCAGCAAATGGTGATGCGCACAGGAATGTCGCCGATATCTCCAGCTCCTGGATCAACAATGCCAGCATTCCAGACTGGAAGTCCTATGAACCATCATATGAATGCCTGCCGACGAACGCCTATACACCCTCCACCTCCATATGAATTAGCCGTTTCCAGTCCTGCCACTTCCACCACATCATCGTACTTAAATAAGCAATTCAACTCACAGGAGCCGGAAACCCCTTCTTCTGCCACACGAGCGCCAGAAGCGAATTCGCTTCTGGTTAATGTATTGTTATATGACACTGCTCTTAATGTTTTTCGGGACCACAATTTCGATAGTTGTACGCTTTGTGTGTGTAATGCTGATGCCCAAAAGTGTGTGGGTAACATCCGGGGCTCTGATTCGGGAGTTTATGTCGCCCTCCCGGGAACTAGTTTCAACCCAGCGATTAGTAATGGACATTCAAATGGGAGTTCGAGTTCTGTAGTTGGCGGCAGTGGTCTAAGGAGCATAAGTGCCTTTGGAGGTATGGATTCACCATCCTGTAATGGAAGTGGAACAGGTGGGAACCAACATCAAAATGGTTACGTAGACGAAGATCCTATTCGATGCCAATGTGGTTTCAGTGCAGTAGTTAATCGTCGATTAGCGCATAGATCAGGACTTTTCTACGAAGACGAAATGGAAATAACGGGGATGGCTGAGGATCCAGCTCTGTATAAAAAGAAACCCCCACTATCATTTATGCAGATTTCGAATGATGGTTCAGTTGTGGAACGCATTTCTTTAGATGCTCTACTGCCTCAAGCTATAATGGACTTGTTGCGTGATCAGTGCACTATAATACAAACGTCGAGCAGCTCTATTCAGAGGGCCTTGGACCGATGCAAGAGAAGAAAACGTCATTTAGGGCCCAATGTTCTAAATATACTAGAATACACGGATGCTAATGATGTTATCTGCTTGGCCATTGAGCAAGGAAGGATTGCTTATGAGGTGTCGTCATCTATAAATACTCGATTAGAGGTTGAACATTATCGACCGTTAAAATCAAATATCAGTGTGCATCGCTGGCCGTATGTCCTCGCCGGTGGAACTCGAAATAATCAAGACATTGTGCGAATTATGAAGTCCATGCAGCCGCTTCTACAAAACGCATTCCACACAAAGTGTAAACCAAGGATCCGAGAAGCGACTTGTACAGTTAAGGGACCCTTAACTTGGCGAGAGTTTCACAGGTTGGCGGGAAGGAGTACAGGTCAGTGTGAACCGCAACCGATTCCTTCTGTAATTGTTGGGCACGAAAAAGATTGGCTGTCTGTGGCGCCGTATGCGATATATTACTGGGATAAGTTGCTACTGGAACCATATTCTTATGCTAGAGATGTTGTTTACTTGGTGGTAGCGCCTGATAATGAATATGTTGTTAATAGAACGAGGACTTATTTTAAAGAATTGAGTACAACATACGAAATGTGTAAATTGGGTAGGCACACACCAATTAAAGGCTGGGATGGCATTCTACAGGTAGGCTCGAAAATAAGTAAAGGGAACTCCTCGGCAAACGAAAACTCGACCTTGGAAGATTGGTTCCAAATGTTGGGTAACGGCAAACTTGCTGAACAAATTCGTATGTATGCTAATGCATTCCAAACCATGATAGCCCCTTACTTACAGAGAGTGCCAACAGATAAGAGCCTTTTAGATCCTCCAGAAGGAACAAATTCTAATTCTAATTCAAACATGGTTAATAAAGATCGACCGTTACCTAGTCCAATGCCACCACCTTCAACTCCAGATCCATCTCAACCAGGAGATAAAGCGCCCAGTACTCCGAAGCCAGATTCAGATCAAGAGAATCAACGGGAATCTTTGAACACATCAAACTCAACTAGCTCTCACGTGCCTGATCCCTTGAGTACAACAGACGATGACATCAATCCTCCAGTAATTGTTATTTACGTTGTGGAACCTTTCACTTGTGGCTCAGATACACCTGAATTGGAACGTGTCGCATGCTTGTCACTTCTTCGTTGTTATTCAGACCTGCTATCAGCGATCCCCGATTCAGTTAGGAGCAATATCAACTTCCAAATCATATCTCTAGAATCAATTTTAGAACTTGGCAGAAATCGCAGTCGTTTAAGATTCAGTGATGAAATGAGATGTCAAGCCCTTAGTGTCTTTTCACAATGCCGCCGTTATTTATCTCACTCGAGTAATGTAAAGAGTCTGACTGGTTTTGGAACTGCTGCCAATATGGAACTATTCCTAAAAAGTAAAGACGAGAAGAATAGGGCACCTTACAAAATGTACACACCACCCTATATTTTGGCACCATTGCATGAAAAATCTGAAAAGACAGACACTTTCCGACTGAAAACTGTAGAGCAGCAGTATTCAGTAATGTACTGCAATTACTGTGTATCAGAAGATCAAGGATGGCTATTGGCAACTGCCACAGATGATCGAGGGGAGCTCCTTGAGAGCATTACCATAAACATAGACATTCCAAATAGAAGTCGACGGCGGAGAGCTCCAGCTCGTCGCTTAGGACTTCGAAAATTGATGGATTTTATTCTTGGCATAATTTCGCAAACAGTTCAACCTTGGCGATTGGTAGTCGGACGTATCGGTCGAATAGGACACGGAGAGTTAAAGTCATGGAGTTGGTTGCTAAGCAAACAGAATCTTCAAAAAGCCTCAAAGCAATTGAAAGATATTTGCAAGCAATGCTCACTTATGTATCCTCATTCAGTTCCAAGTATATTGAGTGCTTGCCTTGTAACTCTGGAACCCGACTCCAAATTGCGAGTTATGCCTGATCAGTTTACTCCTGATGAACGGTTCAGTCAAATATCTATGCAAAATCCTCTCTCCACTCCGCAGGATGTGACTTGTACCCATATTCTGGTTTTCCCTACGAGTGCTGTGAGTCAGGTAATTTTTTTTTTGATTTCCATTTGAAACTGTAGAAATTAAATTGATCACTTTTATAGTCTTCCCAGAAAGAGTTCAATGAACTGAATGAAAACCAAGCATTCGAGAACGATGACAATTTAATTTTTGACTTCGGAGAAGATCCTGAAGATCCAATTGGAGATGTTAACTCTTTGGGCGAGATTTTTGACTGGGACCGTAAGTTTTCGTTTTTGTGTGTGTGTTTTTTTTGTCATCCGAAATATAAGTTCGCTAAACGTAAATCAAACAAGTAGAGATCAGGATCTTGAGGTTATGTTTGATTTAAGTGTCAAAATTAGATATGGTTTTTAAGGGTGTTTTGGATCTCAAGCAAAAAAACGACAACTTTTAATATATTTTATAATAAGATAGATAGTTTTAAACAGGAATTTTTTTTTCAGAAGTCCCAATGCAACAAAACAGTCCTGAACGCAATTCTAATCATGGAAGCCCTGGCCGCATGGAAGATAATAGAAGTCGTCAAAGTCCGGGGCCAGGTGGAAACAATTTTAACTCTGCAAGAAATATGCATGACGCACAAGACATGGAAGAGGTAAGAAGAATGTTTATTATTTACTTGCTTATGGAATATAACTACATAGTACTTTAGTATTTCAATTCAATTAAATTTGTTGTGTCGAGAACGAACCAAGTCAGTCGGTACTCTTTTGTTTAAATTGGTTTGCGATAGAATCTATCATTTGTTTCGCTTGGCGCACGTGAATATTGTGGTAGATGATTCACTGTATGTAAAATATACCGGTCCCATCGAATCTCTGGCTTTAGTTTTCTCTATTTGCGGTACAGTTGTGTGCATTCACACTTATTCTGGGCGAACAAAAATAACGTCATTTTATAGCATTCTCTGAAGGCCAATCCACTTCAATTTAATATGACGCGTTGTTTTTATTAAAAACAATTGCAGATTTTTCCGTACGCCCATACCACTTTTTGGAGTTTGGTGGCCCAAATTTATTTTTAGTTCCCAAAGCCCTTCCTTATTCCTGCTAGTTTATGCTTTATGCGAACCAATTTGCTGGTCATGGCGACAGTAATAGCGTCCTCATACCTCTAAAGGAGACCTTTCTAATTAACACGAGCCAGGAACTCGTCGGCTAGAAATTACCAGAGAAGCGCCCCCACCATAAAGATTCGCCCTTATTTTATGGATTTTAGTATCGTTCTGATCGCCCTCAGGAGAGTTAGTTCCTTATAAAAAGTACCGAAAATAGTGGTATTAACGGCTCCTTCGATATCTATAATGATGATACTAAGACTACTTTGACAGGTCTCAAATCTCTCGGAATATATCGTAAGACACCGCAGGTACACAAATTTTAACATTCCCAAACTATCAATTGGCATCTACGTCATATAGTGGATATTTCGTTCATTTCAATTTCATTTGTTCTCACTAAAGTGCACTTTTTCTGAAGTGAAAAAAGCGCTAATAGTTTTGGGAAGGCCATACCCTGTTCTGGCAGAGAAAGTACTCGATTTACACCAGCTAATTTGAATCGAATGAAGCAACGTCATCTTAAAGTAGCTCAGTCACCATACATCCTTTCATGATAGAGAGTTTTATAGCGCTTATAGTATTTGCATTCTCTCTCTTTCTGATATCACTTTTTGGGAAGTATACCTGGCTTAAGAGCTTGCAATTCTCTCCCCACAACTGAGGGTATGAGCTATCGGATTCTTTAATAGATCCACGTACATGTATTAAGACCTAAATTCTGTGAGCTTTCTCTATTGAAATGTCATTTCAATGGCTCGGTATTGTCACAGAAGATGGGACCTCCTCTTGGCGCTCATACATTTCCTCAATTATTCTTTATGGTATTGTATTTGAGTTTTACATTTTGTAGTCACGACGGCAGTAAGAGTTTTTGTTGCTGTTTCAACATCCACTGCAGTTTTTGTTCATCAGGCGAGTCGTTAACAACTCCCAGTTTCGCCGGTGGTCAGTGAAGATTGCCAGAGATCTTTCTGATCTGCCCATGTCGAACCGTATTGGTATTCGGGGTACATATTACGAAGTACAATAAGATCTTTTCTTATTTTTATTTTTTGACGAGAGATCCCAATCACGGAGGCCAGAGCGGTCCCTTGTGCTGTCTTGCTAGAAGTCCTATCACCAAAACCTTCCTGTCCTCTTAATGAAGTGCATCAAGTCTTGGTGAGCAAGGTTTTTCCACGAATAGGAGGGCAGAGCCTAGAGTATCCAGTTTGCTCCGAGCGAAGGCCGGACAAATACACAAAAAGTGTTCTGTTGTCTCAGGCTCTTCTTCTAGGCAGGACAGACACTCAGGGCTGTCAACAACTCCACTCCTTGTTAGATGAGCGTGAAGCGAACTGTGGACAGCGATGATGCCAACCACAGTTTTATATTATTTCCTTCCGTCCTACATGAGGGAATCAGAGATATTCCTATTGGGCCCATCAAGAAACAGTTTTGTGCACCTGCAATTACACAGGTTCTCCCATCTCTGCTGATGCTTCCTATGAACATCCGGTTTGATGAGAGACCCGATACTCGAGGTGGCAACGCCTATGGCGGGATCTTGTCCAAGAACGGAGAATCAGAGCCAGCTTTAGCTAAAAGTTCAGCCCTTTCATTCCCCATGATCCCCATGTGACCAGGAACACTACTGAAGGGACACCTTGTTTCGAATATACAACTTATCCACGGACGACCTGCAGTTCCCCACTAACCTAGATGCTATCCGAGGGCCACTCAGAACCATCAAGGCTGCATGATTATCAGAAAGAATAGCAGTGTCCTTTCCCTTGATCTCCATATCAGGGTCTATCGCTGCCATTGCGATGGCGAAGACTTCGGCCTGGAAGACAGTGGTATGTCTCCCAAGTGAGTAGTCCATCCCAATGTCAGGTTCAGGAAAGTAAATACCCGCCCGGCTCCCTCATTCGTGAGAGAGCCGTCAGTGAACATTTTTAGAGCAACTCGGGGAAGGCTCGATAAGGTACTGCCTTTAGTCCACGATTCCCTTACAGGAAAACTCACAGAGAAGCGACGCCCGAACGAAGCTCTGGAACCATCGCATCACATGAAATGCTGATCAGAGGGTTTTCCAGATCCAGCATACACGCTAAAGAGCAATGAGACGTGCTAGACCAGATCCTAGTCGTGTTGTAATATTTTTGGTGTCAGTTCACTGAACCTAATTCTATTCTTACATTTACACTCATATTGATATTTAGCGTTATTAGACTAGGGTATAAGCTTTGAGTTAGCAGTTAGCTCCCATTTGTGTTCTTACTTCTGGAAATATTGTGATTGGTGTTGCATTCAATGATAAATTCATTCCTGCACATTTAGGAAAATTTTACAAGGTCTACAATATCCCTGGTGGTGCTTCTTTTCGAATCATATGTCTGTAATTGGGAAACAATTATTTTTCATATTGTAAATAATACAGATTCGCGTCGCGTCTCCTCGAGGATGCAAAATGGTCTTACTTAGTGGTCTCTAATGATTTGATTGCGGATTGTCATAGTCAAAAGTTTGGCTTAGGCTCTTGTTTGGCCTAGAACCGTTTGAACTAGGCTCTGGCTTGATCCTGGTTGTTTCTAAGCCTGGCTAAGCTAAGCTTGGTCTCAATGGACTGCTTCAGAGTTTATACCATCAATTCTGCATATTAAGAACAGTTTTCGCTTCAATTCGCCCTCGAAGTATACACACGGACACTTATCGGTTTGTTTTTTCTCGAAGTATGAACTGACTCCATACCAAAATATGAATTTGCGGTGTTGATTCTCGAAGGCTAATCTTACAAAAAGTTCAAAAGCTCAATTTGAATACAATCATCGAAATGATATCAGAGCAGTTTCCAATCCAAACAGTGTCAGTCATTATCAAAACCACGATGAAATAAGTAGAAAATATGCCAAGTGAACATTAAAATGCTGACGTTCTAGAAAAGAATACACTAAATTTGAGTAGCTCGATACCCTAAATATCTTTAAAAGGCTATCTTGGTTTTCGTTGTTGTGCAGATGATATTGTTAAATGACATTTTTAATGATAAAAATTATAAAAGCATCAATCAAATTCAATGAAATGAACGAATCATAGAGATGGTGTGATGATGTTCCTTGTGTGGATGGGATATTCTCCTCATATTGGAGGTATGTGGATTTACTTCTCTAATTAGTCTGTTGCACGGATATTATTGTTATATTTATTTCCGCTAATCTATTCGGTACGTCAGATGAAATCTGATCATCCTTCTTCTGCCTGGCTTGCTCAGATAGTCTCTTCAGTAATCCGTATGTTCTCATTGACTTTTTGCGAACTAAGAAAGTAGTCACCAGTTTACTTTAATTTTTTTTATAGACCTTCTAGGTGAATGCACATGCAAGCACAGCCGTCTTGCTAAGCTTTACTTGACTTTGTCCCAATATCTAAGATGGCTGTGTGTTAGGAAAGCCTAATAATTTTTTGTTTGTTTGCATATTACAGTGCTTCCAGAGAGAAATGCAAAGTATGTAATTCTATTCTATGAAGTTTCCTGATTAGGGCTAATGCCTAGGGTGGATAATTTTTTGACAACACACCAGGGGCCGAATTATGTAACACGGAGAGTTTCGGAGCTTGGGACTCCATTCGTAATTCTCTAACATACTAGGGGAGTTAGGGAAAACGTGAGAATATTGAAGGACCGTTAACCCTATGTGGGAGGGTCGCAGAACATTGGGGTTTTTTCTTATGGATTTAGGATCTAGAGTACAAAAATATAGGTGACCAATTTCTGGAGAGGAGGGGGTTTTTGGGGATGGGGGCTCGTACCAACCCTCCGTTGTGAACATTTTTCTCATGAAAAGTGAATTTCCACGACTTACTAAGTTCTTCATAATGATGATTTGAAAATATGTCCTTTTTTGTACCAAAAAACCGCCATTTTTTCATCTTAAGAAGGACTATTCACTTCTTTTGCAGTTATCTCCAAAAAAACCATTTATCGGACTCAAAAACTAATTACATATCTAATTAGGGGACAAAATGTAGATGCGATTTCATCCTACATACAAGCTTTCGTGCATATTTAAAATTTTTATAGCATCTCTTCTGTACTGGAAAACGACCAAATTGATCATTTTCGCGTGATTTAAAATTTTTAGCTGGTACCTTGAGACCAAAATCCATATTTCTCTGTAAGTATTGCAAGGATTTCCAAAATTTGTTTGAGAAATATTCTTCTTACTTCTCCAGAACTAAAACAGCCGAGGGTTTTGTCGAGTGGAATAGAGAGTTTGGTAATTCTCAATACAAATTCCTCTAGTTACAGCATTCCGAGTGTTAGTGAATCCGGCCCCAGTCCAGTGATAGATGTTGTGCTAGACCAATCTTATGAATCTTGTATCTTGTCATAATCTGCTTCCATTAATGTTTGTGCAAGCTGGAAGCCGATTTTATTGGTTGGATCTAAATTATATATGATAAATTTCAGGTCAAAGCCGAAAAAATGTTAGCTCCTAATATCTAATATCTCGACATAATTCTATATGATTCTACTTTGAACGCATGAGTAACGCGGAAAGTACCTGTGACCTTTAGAAGAGTTTTTCATAAAAAACCTTAATTTCCTTCTATAATATAATAATGATCTGCTGCATTTACTACTATTATATATTTAGCAATAATCATAACTTTCAATATTCTTACATAAACTTTCCTTTATAAATAGTCACACTAATAAGATTTCTTTAATTAAATTAACAGGTCGGTACAGTACTACAGCAGCCTTTGGCAGTTGGATATTTCGTTTCAACAGCACCAACAGGACGTATGCCATCATGGTTTTGGGCATCATGTCCTCACCTAGAGGATGTTTGTCCAGTTTTTCTTAAAACTGCTTTACATTTGCATGTTCCTGGTATACAGCAAACAACTGACGATCCTCTGGCACAAAGTCATTCATCGGCCAATGATCATCCACTAGACTCAAATCTTACAGCCGATGTACTCAGGTATGTTCTTGAGGGATACAATGTATTGTCATGGCTGGCAATGGATTCGAACACACACGATCGTCTTTCGTGTTTACCAATTCATGTTCAAGTTCTAATGCAACTATACCATATGACAACAGCGATGGCGTAAGAAGACAGTGTAATGATGTAAATGATGATGATGATGATGATGAAATGAAAATGAAGAAGATGAAGAAAGAGTATGAAGTGGTGGTGAAGAGAACTCGCAGCAAGGTATGATGAATGCAACTTTCGTCACTCTTATAATAGTTTAAGCGAAACTTGCACAAAAGAATCATTTTTTAGATCGGAAATTTATAAAACGAGGGCTTCATAAGACCTCTTCTTTACCATGTCTGTGATACTAGTTTTTTACGTAAGGCAAGAATCATGCTAAGTATTTTATACACATAATATTATTATTAGCGTAAACAAATTTTACTAAAACGCGAGAAAAAGGAAAAAACCTCGTAAAAGGTTTAAAAAAAAAAACAAAAAATATATTTTTAAAGAAAAGAGGGGACAAGTAAAGTAACAAACAAATCAAAGTTAAAACCAACAACACACGTTTACCAGGAAAAGTAATTTATCATTGACCAAATTAAAAAAAAAAAAAAAACAAAAAAAAAACAAAAAAAAATCATCTTAGCCGTAAGTAGAAATCATTGCAGGAAATTAGGGAAAACAATTGTTGTAATTTTTTTAATGAGCGGGAATAATTACAAACGATGCAATTTTACAATATTTTTACTCTCCTTTTTGTAAATATACACAATAGAATAACGCGCGCGCGCAGCAGCAACACTAGTAGAGAAAGGTCAGCCGTTTCTTCTCTCTGTTTTTCTTTGTTTTTGTTTTTTAGAAATAAGAACGAAAAAAAAAAAACAAAAAATGGTTTTGCAATTTTTAATTAACATTCAAAATAGCGGGCGCGGTAATATTTCTTTTATTCTCGGTTCATATGGGGAATATAATCAAGAGCATCGTGATTAACTATAGGTACATTTATTTTTAATTTTGTTTAAACCTTTCTATTATTGTTAGTTAATTCCTGTTGTTGTGGGTGTTCCCTGTGCACCCGCACAATTAAAAATATATTTTTTTTTAATCTACATTGTACATTGTCTTAAGTATTGCAATTATTTTTTTTTTTTTAATATTTATCGTAAGATACACTTGAAATTATTAACTCTATCTATATACATACTTTATATAAAATTTTGTAGTTAATTTTGCTTTTAATAGATTTTTTTCTTAGGATTTGTGCGTGTAAAATTATATATACATACTTCCACAGTGGTGGAATATAATTTCTATTTTCGTACATAGTAAGTCGGCAATGACGGACAGATTAAAGGCCATAGCTGTAGTAAAAAATTTTCAGTTAATTTATTAGTTATCTCAATATCAGTTAACAATATACATATTATTAAAATTTTAAAAACTTAAAACACTTTTTCGATGTTCAACAACATGAAAGTCATTTCTTATTCTGTTTTCCACATTATGGTTATAATGTGGAATATTATTTAACTATTGGACCTAAAAAAAAGCAATCATTGTGTAAAGAATTCAAAGGATGATGCCAGTATGGACTCTGGTACCAGCTCCAACAAATTCCGATAGCGCTTTTCTTGATTCCTTGTCCGATCGGAGTAATAGCACTTTTATGTATATAAATGTAAGTGCCGTCGCATATTACAATATTGTATTAGATGTTTTCATCGTCTCCATATATAGGTTTTGGTATAGTCAAGTTTCTATCTATAATATCATTTCTGTTTACAGTCCTACATGAAGGACAACGTAGTCATTGATTAGGCATTCACGTGCTATAGCAACTGCTCAACTGCTCAAGGTGTTGCCTTGACATATTAAAAAATGTCGCAAGTCTCTCTTTGAAATCATCAATAAAGTGTTCCTCATCGTGTCACTAATATCACTGAGCTGGGTTGCATTGAAGCATAGATGGCACAAGAACTTGATGTCACATGGCATACCAGAGCAGAGTATACAATAAAATGGGTAGTGTATTCTGAAATGGACCATAACATGCTTTAGAGCGTGCCGAAAGCAAATGTTTTATAATAACAGTTTTGTATACATTTGATCGACTTCCTCAACATTTCAGATATGAAAAAATATAAATCACTCGACTTATACATCATTTCAAATGTTGTGGCCCATTTCGGAATGGACCACCCAGTCATATAAATTTTGTATACTTTTTTGGTACTGCATGCGACATCTAGTTCTTTTCTAGAATTTATGTAGTTCGGCACAGTTATTACTCTCTAGGTGTTCTCGACACACTCTAGCACCTTCGAAATGTACAACTTGTATTCAGAAAATGTGTGTATCTTTATAACTTGTGGTATTTTATGACGGGTCTGTTTAGGAGGACAGTTGCTAAAAATACAATGCCTGGGAGTGTTGGGTACTGCCGCTAACCGAGGGAGAAGAGGGACGAAGAAGTGAACTCAAGACCGGTTTCTGAGCATGTGACGCTGACTCATTCCTACTGATGCATAAAATGGAAGTGGATTATGAAATAATAAAAAAATACGTTATTTGGCTATTGCCAAAGTTACAGTGTAACTGTGAACGGACTTGAATTTGGAGCTAGGTGCAATACTAACTTCTGTTCAGCTCAAAAAGAGCTATCCTATTGGAGGGGTACCAATATTTGCATTATCCTTTACAAACAATTTTTTGAATATAAGTTTCTGACTATTCCCGTTGAATTG
The DNA here is from genome assembly GCA_963930735.1 of Dioctria linearis. Lineage (NCBI taxonomy): Eukaryota > Metazoa > Arthropoda > Insecta > Diptera > Asilidae > Dioctria > Dioctria linearis. The sequence goes on along the minus strand of OZ005743.1, from coordinate 122,156,808 downwards.
GTATCACTTTATGCACGTCAACCACCTTTTACGCCCGATAGTAATCTGATCCTTCCTAGTTATTTCTCTGTTATTAAACACTCAACAACACACAGCTAATCACAACAGCCGGCATAAATTCCCTACCAATTCATGCATATACCTCTTGGGAAATGGTTTCTTGTTCTTGAATTGCCACGCATACGAAAAATGAACCTATTTAGAAGGACAAAAAAATAATTTCATCCTAAAAATGGGATTGATTCAAGTCAATAAATTGAAAAATTAATTTAAAACGAAACGCGAACGAACAAAGTGAATTCTTTTAAAGACTAAATAAATGGCTGGAAATAAGGCGAAAAGCCAAATGACTGACAAAGATTTGTGCATTTTTCACAGCAACAATGGATCAAATTCAACAGTGACACCTGCAATAAAAGTCAAAACCGCCGATGTGCTGCGGTAAGTGTTGCAATAATCCTACGGCCCATACTCGCTGAAGTCATTTGGATTCGTCTACATCTTTGTCTGCCCAGGGGTTCATTCTCTTTGTTTTCTTCATAATTCTTCTTAACTTTCGCTAAACTTCCTACACTAACACTTTCCTGTCTTGCTATTTCGCGCATTTTAAGATACTCTGCTCGCAATAAAGCTCTGCAGACGCAACATTTGTGTACGTGTTCATAATTTGATGGCCAGTGTTTGTACATATGTGTTTATTATATAATCAATTCGAATCAATATAGTTATTTAGAACAGCATCTTCTATGTCAATTGCACTGGGTATTTTTAACATTTTGATTACATCATCTGAATATGGCTTGATCTATATCGCATTCAAAATATTTGCGAACCTAATCATTAAATTTGAGACCAGACCAGAGTAATTTCAGCAATTTTGACCGGATTATCAAACACTTTCTGCCTGTGATGCCTGCCGTTGTTACAGAATCATCAGTCGAAGCTGACAGCCCTATTATGTCCTCCCTCCGTGTTTACCCATAACAAGGGGAAGGACGGGCAGGTGGAGAATTGGAAAAATATTGAATTCACAAACTTTATTTATTGGAAATAATTATTCTCTTTATTATTTTTATTTGTTTGACAAACAACATCGGGCTATTACACAATATAATTGCGATGATTACTTGAACTACAAATTTAAACATCAACGAGACTCGGGACGATCGGACGCGCGCAAAACTCAAACTTCTTTTCTATCGTGCCCGTTTAGGTACCAGTGACGCCTTTAGCGCAGCATCAGCACATTATAACGTAGGCCATCGCAAAATTGTATAGCCGAAATTTTATATGCCACTTGTGTGCACTTATCTTTTAGGAAAATGTCTGTTCATGTTGCACTTTCCTTTACTATTACGTTACAAAAATTTGGAATTTGGGATGGCGATAAGTGACAAATTGACATGGGAAATGCGAGTGCTTATATAAGCATAATAATTTATGGGGTACATTATGTGGTGGTTATGTGCCACTATAATAACAGTCCGTGGTAGCTTCCTGACAGGGCGGTACGCTAGCTCGCTTCAGCAGTTGGCGAAGAATATGCGGAGAGTCGAAAGAAGAAAACCTCATCACTACTGCGCGCCATGAATAAAAAAAATTCGTGTCTAAAAAAACCGCCGAACACACATCGGTTCCTGAAGAGACGCCTTACGTCACTTACCTGTTGAGATCTAATGTTAATGATCCTCACTGTGTCGTGCCCTTGGCATCAGTCGACAGTGGATTCTGATGCCCCTTTGTACCTATAAGAGAAAGAAAAAGAAAAGGAAACTCCGGTCGAATGAGAGAGGAGAGAGAAACTTTCTACTTCACAAACCCATGAAACATGTAAGTTTTTCCCCTTTTTTCTTTCTTTTTTTGATTACATCGAAATACAATTAATTTGCCGCTTAAAAGTACCCCCGGAGCACTTATATCTAACTACCGAAATTATTGGAGCCCACCCAATGTTATTTCCTTTTTACGCGCGAAAGTTTGAAAAAAAAACTTATCTACTACCTCGTCCATAGAAGGCCTTGCGAAGCGCTGCAGGCTGTTGAATCGAAACTACTCCCTTTGGGTTAAGCTTTACACTTTATATACATGATTTCGACAATATGTATAAAATAATTTTGAATATTTGGACCAATTCCGTATATCGATGGTTTGCCTATGTCTGACAAATATATATACTAGGTACATTCATAAATTTTAAAATAATAATCAATGTAATATATGTATGTCATCTCTTCCATCGTCCACCACTTACTCCCCTCCTCAGCTTCCAACCTCCATTTCCTGCATCTCTCTAGTCCACTTTGCTACATTCCAATAACGTGAAACCTTTTCTTGATAGCTAACAGTCTAACCGAGTGGTCATTGGAGATCAGTTCGAAGGTTACGATTTATTGGAAGAAAAAAACGACAAAGAAAAACTACAGGCCACTTCCTATTACGTGTGATGCTGATGGGTGCCAGGTCCCTTGAAGAAGTAATTAAATCCATTCTTACAGATGACAACGAACGAGACTGTTCACCACTGTTTCCGCGATCCCTTCTATGCAGATAACTTCTATATAAGCCGGTTACCCTTGTCGGTGGGGTGTAAGTGGAGAAGAGATGTCATTGGGATAATTCGGCAACCAGGTCTACCAGGATGAGAAGTCATCCAGTCATCGCGTACTGAATTGTAGTAAGCCTTTAAAAGTCTAAAAATTGTCCTATCAAGAGGTTAGAGTTTATGAGATGTGTGTGGAGGAATCGTGAGTAAATGAACACCTTTTTCTTGGGCGAAATTCAGTGATTCTATGCTTATGTGACTCTCATGATTGTCAAAGATTATTGGGCATTGGATTGTCCTTGGAACAATGTGAGTACTTTTTGAAAGTATAAGATTAGGGGCAGTCGTCCATCCACTTGATGAACAGCTCCAGTCGTGCCAGGTGGTGCATTATAGATGTTGCCAGTTTTCCTCTGTAAGATCATAACTGGTGGCAGTTGGTTTATAATTGCATTTATAGTGGCGCAGGCAATAACTAATTTACCACGTTCTCTGGCAGCTATTTTTCCGACCTGCTTTTCACCCCGACATTCTACGATTTTTTTTTGGTTTCTGGACGATGTTGTTAATGTTTGTTTCGTCTGTTCCATATTTCACAGAATCTGAAACCTTTCGGGGGAGTCATCGGTCCAATAATGTCGACATGTATGTCTTGAAAGCGGCGTGAAGACGCTGGAAGGTAGCCTGGAGTGGTCTTGACATATCTTGAAACTTGCTCTGTATTAGACACATGTCTATTGAAGCTGATAGCTCGGCCTATACTTGTGCTTCTGGTACGCGTAACGAAGAGGAGGTTTGTCTTCTCATGAAACCATAAAACAAATCATAGCTTGCTTCTTCTTTTATATCCCACTTTGGTGGATATTTTTTTCTGTTTTGTCGAGCAAATTGGTATACTAATTGGCGTACATTATACACAGTCACGCCATGTTCCGACTTGTTAGACTTTTCTATATAAGAACAAGGATTTTTCTCCTCTTTCTCTATGAAAACTTGAGACTGTATAGTTTGGAATGTAGCTTATTATTTTTCTGCCTGCTCGTTCTGCTTTCGAGCGTACTTTTTTAAGATCCATACATACCTTCTAGCTTAATCAGAAGACAGTTGTCAACCAATCAATAAATCAGTTTTCCATCTAAAAATATATCATTTAACCATATATCTGCAGATGAAATCCAAATCCTATAGACTAGCCGCCATTAACAACTTCAGCTGCAAAATTCACCATCGGGAGTAGCGCAGTTGATCGCACAGCACTTTGCTTCTAGCGATCAGTTGGTTGGGGAGGTTCTTGTTATCTGCTTCCTTCAGGTGCTAGTTAGGTGTGCAATAAGAGAAAAAAAAAATTTCCAGAAGCCTAGACCTCTACGAATTCGGACGGACGGACGGACACCACCTTACTTTCACCATTCATAACTAGATAAAGATATTTAAAACTGGCGATATAACACTATTAATACCATCTGATCAATCTGTGCAGAGTGAGAGAAAAGAGAAAGGGACTCTTGCTGTTGTTGGAGCCCCAGCATGCAGCTTAATGACGTCTACGCCCCAAAGCTACTTGTCATCACCCACCACTCCAATTGCATACGATGACCGAAGGCGAACATCGCCATAGCGTCCTGTCACACTATCCCACCTGAAAATGATTTAATGCATTATGTCAAAACTAAAAAAAAAAATGAATGAAAAGATCGATCTGAACCGTGTGAATCAGGAAACTTTATTGTTCGGTATCTTGCAGGTATACAAAAAAAAACTTTCAACTTACAAACCTTTCTGACCGATTGTTATAAAACAAGAGAAATCAAAGCTTTTCTTAAGAAAATTTCAAATACCTCGACTATAAATGCCTTGGTGTTACAAATAGATCACCAAGATGAAACTACCACCCAATACAACTTCCACTTTGACTTGCTGGTATATTACAAAGGTGCGGTTTTCAGACGTTGATCAACGGGAAATTTACAGGTATTGTTATCTAAAAAAAAAAAACTTATTATTTAACACCTTTTATTTTTATAATTATGTCATTTACAAAAAAAAAAAAAAAATTAGATTAGTACCTTCTATTTACAGGCACGTTGCAAAAGGGTATAAACGGTAGTGCCCAAGGTATTTTGTAAGGACAGTCTTATTTTTTTTTTAGGTATTGAGGATTTTAATCACTCTTCTGCAATATTTAATAATCACTGGTATGATGCCAAACAGAAATGTGCTGCGGTAAACTCAAATCACTTTAAGTAACCTTTTTATATACAGGTATTTCGCAGAAAAGTGCTCTTGCGCACACCGAAGAAAATTCAATATTTATAGTAATCACTGTATTGATGCCAAACGGAAACTATTCTGTGGTAAACTAAAAAACTCTATTATCTCGCAATCGATCATCCACTTCCAAAGTCAAACAAAAAGTCCCTCTACACAAAAATTCATACATCCAGTGCTATTTACTTTATCGCCACCTCTCAAGAACTTTTTCCCAACGAAACTCAACTTATCCCCTTATTTGGGCTCCGAAACTGGGTTTTCTGCTTATGTACTGAAGGACGCGCCGAGCAGTCAAACAATTTATCATTATTATGTATTATCGCGCAACTTTTCTACATGAACAATCTACCGACGCGACGACTCAAGGGAACTGACTGTGTCTGTTCATTTAATTTTTAAAATATTGTATACGCCCAGACAAGTGCAATGGAATATCCAAAAACTGCCTCTTCTTAAATCCTTCTTTTGTTTTGTATACTCGCAGTATTGCGGACACTTTTGCCGAGTATTAAAATCTCCCAGTCAGAAAGCCAATAGTCTGTACAATTCTCTGGCGGTGTTTAAGTCAGAGTTGGATGGGATATAGATACTGCATATCAGTAGTATTTTCACTTGCTTCGAGTTGTATTGAAAAAATGTTAGTATGAATCCCTAGTTCCTTAGTTCTAGCTGGGCTGAATGCGGAGACTTTAGCAATTTTAGTGTTAGGTGCGCTTTCTTTTAAAGTAAGGTAAATTTCTTCGATTGGGGTTTGGGGGGGAAAAGAGAAGGCTTCATCCTGAGTTATACGTAGACGTTCCAAGAGCAATTTATGAATACTAATATTATTTACACATACACCTTCGTCCTTCTATAACCCACGTTAGTGAATCTAAACTTCAAGTTCTTTACGTTACAGTCGACCGCTGTTACATTAATACATTCCGTCAATACTTTAATATTTAAACCGAATACAAAAATAGGTGAGCAGAAAGCCGCGATCTTAACTACTGAGGAATGTTTACTTATTGCCTTAGTGACTAAAGAGGGTTGTCTATTTATCTTATATAAAGGGAAACGAGGAAAAACTACAGGAAGTAGAATAGGTAAACACAGATGTTTATTATTTGATTTATTTCTTAAGCTGCTTGCATTCATATTTATTTCTACATTAGATTACAGTAGTGGGTGTGTAGTAGCTTACCTACTAGTTAGCCGCTATGATCCGGGAGCTCTGAAAAAAGGAGAACAACGTTTGAATATAAAACTCAGTGAGATGCAGCAAACATTTATTATATTCACGCACAGAATTACATTCACCCATATCATCGTTACATCCTTCACACACACATTCAACCATATCTTCACTACATTCATATTGTTTGCCGTCAAGTATGTACGGAGCATTCAGTGTTCCGGCAAGTTGAATAGAGCCACTTATGCTGAACCGTTGTTACCTAGGGCTCGTACATTAAAATGTTATTGCGACAAACACATAGTAAATAGAGTGCGACATAAGCAAGAGGAAAACTGGTATTATCCGACTCACGCACTGATGGTGGGGTGCAACGTACGCAGAACAGGTATTCGCAGATGGTGGAGTGCGACGCACGCAGAACTAGCACTCGATACTTTCGTCAAACACACACACAAACTAATTATCCTTGGCTACACAATACGATTTAGAATCGCGGAATTACCTAGCTTAATCCTCAACCTACGGCATAACTAAATTAATTCAAATCTGCTTTTCTTTCACCCAGTTATGCTTCCCTATCAACAATTAACATAATTATTCAATCGCGACTACTCCATTTCGGTCACTGCACTGTACTACACCTGAGAGTATACTCTGCCAAACTTCGCGCAATCTAATTCCTGCGCTTCTCAATATCACATTCGCACCAGTGCCTACCAAACTAAATACATACTTAGTTTACAGACTTACCACCTAGACCTAACACTTATTCGAAACTATCTTAGTTGTGTTAATATTATTTTCGTTAACATGGTTGTCAAGTTGCTCTTCAGTATCAATCTCGTCATCAGATGACAGTGTGTCGAATGTATATATGTATATATCAGCCAGCCGTATCTTTTGGCAAAAGCAAAATCTCTGAACATTAACCAGCCTACAGGCCAGCAAAAAAAAAGAGCATTCAGTCTGCGCTTGAAAAGTAAGAAAACATGCTGAAAACTATAGAAGATTTGTCAAGATATTCAAAAGCTTTAGCAAATACTTTAACCAAAAATAATGTGTTACGTACCCCCACGCGGTACATATACGCTCGCTCAGGAAGACGGGGTGGTTCGCCAGGGAAACGAATTTCTCGTACCTATTCAGGTAGTTGTTGGGCGCCACGTGATTTTTCTTGTTGGCGGATAAATCACGAAACCGGTTTTGCAGGCACGTTCCTGCACTGAAGAAAATTAACAACACAAAACTATATGAGTGCAGATGTTGCCTCATTTAATTGCAATAAAGGTATTTTACAACCCACGGACATTCACTGAATTAAATATCTATAGATATTTTACCTCCTTCGGGCTACAAAAAAAAGTATTAGCGATTCGAGTTCATCATCTACATATATATTTGAATATTACGATTGATATATTACAAAAGAAACTGAGAAAATCGTTTACACCTGCATATCGCCTCCTTCGAGGCACTATGAGAATGCCACTGACTTATAGAATCTAAGAAAATTACGTGCTTGCACGTGAGCACTAATGAAATCTTATCAGAAAATCTCTGATAATAACTTAACTATGTACACTAACTCTAATGCTCAATAAAAGAAATTCAAGAAAATCCTTCGTATGATATAGACACTAACCCTAACGATCTGCGGCGAGAAGAAAATTCAAGGAAGTCTTTTGTACGATATATACACTAACACTAATGATCTCTTATGAGAATCAACTTTGCGAAAATCATCTACGCAAGGAACTCGCCTCGCCAGCCAGCCACCTTCGAGGTTATCTGTATTATGCTGAACCTGTATTTCTACAAAAAAAGGAAGATATACTCATCTTTTTATTTTACCCGCTATTCCGCTGGCAACGTTTGTCACTACAAATTACACGTTCTGCTTGAACTCTAGGGCCCTTTCTTTCGTTTTCCTATCTTAGACCTTTTTGCTGAGTTTTTATTTTCCTTGGGTCTTTTCTAGTTTTTCCACTTTTAGTTTTCAATTTTCTTTCTATTACTTTTAAATCGGTGATCGAGGTACTTTATGTTCGCCCTCGGCCTGCTTCCTTTTTTTGTTAAATTTTTCCCGGTTTTACCTTTTCGCTTCCACACTGCGTGGCTATTTTTTCCAGAAGAAGGAAGTTACACTTGACATTCCTTTTCTTTTTTTTCTCGTCGCTCTTCTTATCTCCACTATTCTGGGGGTGCGCATTTAGCACATCCGTCAGAGCCTATTGCGTTCGTTCGTTAGTACAGTATCGAATTGTTTACATTTCTTTTCTGTTTTAATTTTTCCATATTATTTTAATTTGTTATCTTTGTTTTGTTTAACTTATTTATTCGCCTTACTAGGTTTATTAAATTCGTATGCATGTAGTTCATTTATTTATATATTTTAGATTATTTCTAAATCGTGGTTTAATATTTTTATATCTGCGTAATTTCTCGACACTCATCCTTAATATATGCTTTGCATTTCGTATTTAGGGTTTTGTTAACTTTACTTTGAGCTTTATATTTATGTATTTAAGTTTAATCATATTTGATTGGTCGATTTTATATGTCTTATTTGTGTAATCTAGTGCACTTATAATAGTACGTTTTATATTTATATACATTTAAGTTTAATTATTTATGAGTTCGTAGATTTTATATGTCCCATTAATAATTTATGATTTGTGGGTTTTATATTGATTTCACTTTTTTTTGCACTTCTCTTTCGTACACCTCGAATAAAAGGAGCTCTAGACATTCTCCAGTATTGTTGTTTTCCGATAGATATATGTACTATTTAACAGAATGGAGAGTAGTGATGAGTCACCAAGTAACCAAACCTTAATATACTGAATCTGATATGATTGACTGATTGGTTTCGCAAGAACAAATGGTAGTGTCACCGACTAATGAACTTAACTATTTTTCAAAGCTCTTCTATGAATTTTCTTCTATCCCTACTTGGCGTGGCGCCTTTAGCTAATTTACATTATTTCGTGTAATTAATTCCATAACAAAAGTCTCTAATTTTACAAAATGAAGTTCTACTAAAACTAAAAGTGATTTAAAATTTCAGCGATGTTTCATTAACTGTTGTTCCCTGATGTATGCCAGTTGGTCTTCAGCTGGCGACGAGGGCGAAGTAGGTTACCATCTTATTCGAGCTCTGTTATCCTATCACTTGGAGCGTATGGTACGTGAAATTGAACACTGTGAAGGCAGCTTCGTTTCCGACATCGCTCGGGGAGTTTCTCCAATTACGGTAGTCATAGTTGGTTGTTTTTTCCAAAATCCATTGATGCTTTGATGGTTGGCTGACAATTATGCAGCTCATTCTAAGGAACTAGGCGAATGGAAAGCCGGACAGGTTTGATCACCTTCCAGCCTTACGTGTGGTGGACGATCGACGATCTCGGTTAACTTGCCTAAAAGAAAAGAAACTTACAGTATCGACAGTTTTTATACGGGTGTCAACACTCAACAACAATACAGACGACAATAAATTTCCTTTAGGACCGTAACAAATGTACAAAAAACCTTGAAGAAAGCACTACCTACGCGGCATGAACTGACTATCCTATCTCCTTTAATATCTGGGTATTACTTATCTGTGGTTAAGTTTTAACGTATCTTACCAATTTCGAGTCTTTTCTTGATCTAAAATTCCCTTAAATTGTAACCAATGATTAAATCTGCTTTAAATTTAGACCAAGTATCATCTATTACTTGGCGACTTTGAATATTACATAGAATTGTGCAAAGTCTTTTAGTCGAAGTGTTGTGTACAGAAGGGATGCATGTTGTATCATCCCAACTGTATATTTTTTTTAGTTATTCCAGGTGGTCAATTCATTGAAAAGCGCTAAGGAAATTGGAAGATCCAGGTCCGAATTCTGGAATTAGACCGCAGATTTCGTCCATACCGATACGAAGTGGAACCACTTGAAGATAAACTGGAATCGTAGGTTGAAGCTGGGTGACTATCGCATTTTTAGTTTCCCTAATATTAACCGGAGATGACATAATAGTACTTGATGGTTCTCCCCTTCCCAAAAGTTATCGTCTGGTTGATATTTGAATCTACTACCGATTTTACTCATTATGAATTTTATAAAATATATGGAGATAACTTTGGGGCTTTAAAGATGCAAAAAGGGCACTAATTACCTACCGATTATGACAAGATTACTCTAGTAGAAGAAATGTCGGTCTAACAGTTGACAAAATATCTAAGGGTTATATGTAATGTATCTAAGTTTATTTTACGAAATTTCAGTTATATTTTTATTTTAATATTATTACCAACTACTTGTTGTTTTATGCGGGTCCCGCGTTGCAACCACTCCCATGATATCCAAAGCTTGTAATCGCACTTGAACACAAATTATAGTATATTAAATTATTTTAAAATTGTATCTATCAAAGACTTATTTCTGAAAAATGTAAATTACACTTCCGAATTTACCACTTTTCCTATGCAAAACAAAATTATTACTTGCTACAATGTACATCAGCCGATATTTTCCACAAAGAATGAATCCTTAGCTTAGCAGACCCAAAGTAAAAAACACTTGTCCGTGTATTGGAGAAAGCAGAACTTTTTACTCGTCGATAAAGTAAGGAAGATATATAAACTCGGAAAAAATTCAATCGATTCACTCACATAGCCAAAAAAAAAACAATCCCGACAGCCGATGCTGAACACTTCCTGTAGCTGATCTACAATCTACATATGTATGCATTATTTTCAGGAAACATGCTCGCGACATATAACAATGTAGTTACTGGGACTCGGTCAACTTCAACTGTGTGCATACTATCGCTATACCGTGTGATGTGTGCGTAATCCTTTCTGAAAAGGGAAGTTGAAAGCGGCTGAGAGCCTCTTTCTAAAGATGCATTTCTTTGATGAGTAAGAGAGTACAATGCAGTAAGAAATTATTTTAAGGCTCTTACCTGCACCCGCGCCATTGCACACAGATTCAGTTTGATTAACAAAACTATTCTACAACTACGTGTATATATATGTATATGTCGACGAGACTCCTAGAAAATTCCAGAGTTCATATTGAAAGAAAACATTGCACCAGTGTATGGCAATATTCCAGGTGTCAAGAGGATTCGAAATGGTAGCTAGATTTCATCTTCTAACCACAGTCGAAATCATTCGTTATTTATGGTGAAGGCCTTTACATTGCCGGATCAAACATCAGTGATCCTGGTTCGCTGTTACTGCGTAAATCCGTAAATTATAAACAATAGGTTATGCACGCTGCCGCTCCTGAACTTGATAATACGGGAAACGATTGTGAGGAATTTGGTGCTCACTTATAGCAATAAATTTATAAATTTGCACGTGTGTATGCCTGTGCTGGATGAACTACCTACTCATCGGCAATTTTCTTATTTGTCTTGCACGATTTTTTTTAGCCGGACTAAATAGACATATAATGTAAATGAATGATCTGACCTCTTTTTTCTTCTTTTCTCCTTGTTTTTCTCTGGGAATATCGCTGCCTGTGTTCCGTTTTTGGGGTAGCGCAGAAAACAAATTTTCCAGAAGAATCTTCCCAAAGTCCTTCCTGCTTCGTGTACTTGCTTTCTTTTTGTTGTCTAGATTTTTCTTTTCTTTTTTTTTCTTCAGTTCACAGCCACTGTCGTTTCTCACATGATCTGACGTTAAGAAACGATTGCCTTCTTCTTCTTTTCTAGTTTGGGAATGACGTTGGACGTTGTCCATCCCTGGGGTGCGTTCAATTCTCATTTAACCGCAGTCCGGCGTACATGCTGCAGTATCTCAATGTAGCATATTGCTATATGCAATACGCTACGACCATAACACGTTCATATTGAAGTGAAACAACCCGCGCTTACGGATATTTTACTTAACTGTATTTACAATGGCAGCCAGAGCTCTCCTGAACATTTTTCATACTCTCGTATGTAAGACTACATGAGGAGTAAACATTTAGTTTACTATATCCCCCAATGACACTGTACAAACTCTTCGTTGGTCTAAACTAATAACAGCGGTGCCAGATCAATACAGCTTAATATACTGTACTTGGTGATGAACCTTACTGTAGTTCAGTAATACACAAATATAATAAACCTTACTGCTTCACAGGCCTTTTATAGTAAGCAGGTTGCTGGGAATGCCTGCTCAGATTTGTAGATTTCCAGCAAGTTATTCAGAATGCCTGCTCTGATTTGTTGAAGCAAAGTGATTTAATTCTGTTCAAAGTAATTAATTTTGGTGTGCGTTCGCACAGACACAGTGAAGTTCACTCTGAAGCAAAGTGATTTGGTTTGTGTATTAACTTTATTTAGGATCCTTAGCATTTTTATATTTCCGTTATTATATTAAATTTACCAAAGATAAAGTTCTTAACTTGAAAAAAGGAGCATTTGAAAAACGATGTTAAATAATGATAAAGGCCATTTCTTGGACTACCCGAAATAATTCGTGCAATTTAATAAAATATATAAAATAACTATGAGAGATTCACCCTTATTATCGTTGGTCACTTTAAGTGAGTGAAGGCGTTTCGACGCAAGAGTGGTATTATGATTGTCGTTTAAAGTGAGATTTGGCGAACACATGTTACTTTAACGAATTGTTGTTGTCTTATTAAGTAGAAATATTATTGGTGTAAATAAGTGATAGTTTAGTGAAAATATCACTGAATTGGTTTTTGTAAGTGACAGATGTTAGGTGTGTGTAGAAAGTGGAAAATGCAAGCGGAAAAAGGTAAATTTGGTGGCGGCTATTAAATTAGTTCATTAAAAAATAAAACTCAATAGTTTTATTTATTTATTTTTACTTTTTTACTGTAAAAAAAAAAAAAATCATTACTAACACCTTTTTGATAACCGCAACGAAGCAGCTAATTTGATAATTGGTGGTACTGAAAAACTTCTTTTTAATAAGTAGATAAATGTGGAACAGTCCAAAAAAAATCCCATAAATCTACACAAAAAAAAACTTTTTATACTAGTCAGTAATACATTTACTCTAAACCTACACTGTATCAGGTAAATCTAAAGGATTGGATCTATCTCTTAACTCAAATCTTTGAATCCTCCGATTTTTTTACTGTTCATATTTCAACTTTCATCTTCTGAAACACTACTCATTTTTATTATTTTATTAAAACACTTTCAAAAATACCACGAAATAAGTCAAACATCTTCTTTTTTATTGGATTCAGACTTGATCCTGGGGCCCACTTGTGGGACTGGAGTTTCAAGTCTCTTGGCTTAAAGGCACTTTCACATCAAACACAAGAATCGATTAAATATAAACCGAAAAACTCAATTTATTCCACTTTAAACAAAATTTTTTCTCCAATGATTAATAAAATCATGGGAAATAGGATAAAATAATAATTTTACTAATAAAATAGTATATTTATCTCAGATTTTTAAGAAAAACACAACTTTTATGTTTTATCGACCGAATTCTTCGAATTTAACTATTTTCTCAGTAAAATTCTTAGTTTATCCTATTTCCCTGATGATGACCTGTAGAACGGAGCGGAAGAGTGAACTTTAGTCAACCCTCGTCAGGGGAGGGCTCCAGGAGAGTAAGAGGAAGAAAAGAGAAACTTTACCGCTTCATGACATACATTAAATTACTATATTTGAGGTACGTATATACACTGCCCTCAAGAAAAATCACTAAGAGACTATTACAATGTATATCATTCTTTAGTGAGACATTGTCATCCGACAGTATCTGACATCACAAAAATTTACTCTATTTATCTGGGTTGAGGAATCCCATTTACTTACAAAAAGGAAGCTAATGCTTTCTATACTTAGGACTAAGTTACGTCATACTATTCTAAACACAATCTCTACTCTTGGCACATCTTTTATCATTACCCATTTACATCTAGTTAGATGTGCTCACTTATCATTCCAAAACCCATTTCATGCTTGACTGAGGGCCAAGGAAGTCCAGACTGGCAGCATGAGCTGACAGATCACTCGGTGGACAGCGTTGACTGCAGGGCGGCACGCAAGCTCGCCACGGTTATTGGCGGAGAGTGTGGGGAGGTTCCACGAAAACCTGCCGCTGTGCCACCAGTCATATAAAAAAAAATCGTGCCTGCCAAACCAAAGGCCGTAGCACACATTCAGTCCTGAAGGGACCTATACACTACCTACCACTTACCTAATTGGAAGCGCAGGTGTTCTGCTTCCACCGCTATTGCCCCAACCACCCTGCGATACTGTGGGCGATATGATACAGCATCCCTGTCACTAAAAAAACTCCTTTATGAGCACTCTTGGCGGAATATATATCCCATATGGTTGCTGCTATACAGCCGTTGTCTAACTATAAAAGTTTGCCGACCTGCACCTTTCCAATCTTTGATTACACCAAAAAATGCATTCGTATTTTTTTTTTTATCCAATGCGTCGAATCAAATGATTTTGTAAATATGAAATGCAATTGATTGTTTTACTTTAATGTTCACGACGGAATTTCCCGCTGATTGCCTGGGAATTTAAGTGTTCCCTTAGAGCCTCTAGAGAATGTTTCACTACAAGTCCTGCAATCACCTGATTTGTCTACTCGCTTAATTTCTTGGCCAATACAAATTCTTCCTCGCTACTTTTTGATGGCCGTATCCACAAACGCTGAATATATCCAATTTCGAGCACGATGCCACAAGGAAATTCGCGATTTTATACACTACAATTTTTCTACGTCTTTTCACGGGCGTAACTTTTTATAACAAGCACAAGACAGATTTCTACCCTCTTCTTCTTTTTTTTTATTCGTTGGTCTTCAGCGCGTCTTTCTTCGCCTTTCATGTGGCTATTGGCCGGCCGTATTCGTGCAACTCGTCTCAGTGTAGCATATTGCTACATGCAGTATGCTACGACCATAACAAGCCAGTTACTTACTTTCTAGGTCTAAGCTGATCTCTCAAAAAAGCCACCTGCGTACTGTAGATCCACTCCTTGGACACACTCTTCTTTCTCAAATGTCTGGCGTAGAAATCTCTTAAATTCTTCCAACGTTTCTTTGAGTTCTCCAAAGAAAATAGATATATTCGTACATACATACATATGTATTGTAATTTGTTATATCTATTAAATAAAGATATATTCACATATTTTATTTATAATAATTTACTGTAGTATTATTTAATTTATTCAATTTCCTTACCTGACATTTTATGTGCAGCTGAAATTTCTGCCCAAACTTTCAATTTATCTCGCACATTTTTATATCCAGCATGGCTTAAATCATATATTATGGGGTGACCTCTCATATCCTCAATAAATTTGTCGACATCATGTTTTTCCTATAAATAAATTACAATATTATATTCTTAGTACCGTAAACGGTAAAAACGAATGTTCGTTTTATTATTAGATGAACACAATATTAAACATATAATCATCATGACGTGTATTATTTTTCTTTCCATCATAAAATATGAATAATACTACAATATTTTTTGAAACTTACCATTTTCATTACAAAATTCAAAACTAAAGTATTTATACTACAGCTGTTAAGTGTTGTGCGTCACACTGTACCAGCGTTTGAGCACTTGCATACATTTTAGCTTTTGACAGGTTAAGCGATAGCGACCGCGTCTTGTGACAACGTCACATTGTAATTGAGGCTTTAGAATGTCGCGACTGATTGGAGACAGTAGTAGGTGTCTCCTTTTGATACACGTTATTTGGAAAGGTGTTATCGAAGCAGATGAGTAGTGAGTATGCCTTGAACGTGAAGTCCATTCTTTCAGAATGAGCTGAAAGCTCACTCTGTGAGCAGAGTTGACACAGGGCGGCACGCCAGCACCTCGTCAAAATCTTATAGGACGATTGTGAAATACTCTTAATTTTTTCTCATATGTGAAATAAATGAATGAATATATATATAAATAGTTATGTTTGTTCGATCAAGCGTTAAATATTTCAATAAGATAATTTTATATGCTTATAGGCTATACTATCTTGTAACAGTTTAGCAATCTGTGACGTAAGTCAGGGCCTTTACTTTTATATGGTACCATAGCTTGGAGTGATTGGCTTGGACGTGAAGTCCCAACTGCCAGCATGAGCTGACAGATAACTCGGTGGACAGTGTTGTAATGCAGGTCGGCACGCTAGTTCGCGTCAACTATTTCCGGAGAATGTGGGGGGGGGGGGTCCACGAAAACCTGCCGCTGGCACCTGCCATATACAAAAAAATCGTGCCTGCCAAACCAAAAGCGAATCTTTATCTTGTATGTGTTGTTTTCATTTAGTACATAGCAATTATTATTATTATTAATTCGACTCATTTCGTCACGGAAAATGTCTTTCCAGATTATATACTATACAAAAACCCATTGAGCCGCCTATCTACTATATGAAACTTCTGAATGCATCGAGCAGCGCGATTAATTATACATTGACCTTATTTCGTTTCGAATTTGGCTGTCTCTGGGTTCAAAGGATAATGAATTCTCTTTCGTACATAAAACCATACAAAAACAATTTGTGCTGCAATGCACCACTAAGTTACTAAAATTCCGAAAGTATATTTTAGTGTCATTTCACCCATTACTTTTGATGAGAAGAGAATCCTTACATGAACTTGATGACAACTCAGATTGTGTGATTTTCACTACCTTTGACCTGTCGCTTCTGCTCACTTTGTTTTCCAGCACCAACTCTTCTTTATTTTATTTTTTTATATTACTTCTCTTCCACTAGCCTTAATCTAACTATCTTTTTGGACGACCACCATAATTATGCGGTTTTGTTTATTCTTCTTTTCTTATCCGTGGGCAGCCAATATCAATTTAACTCTTTATTACCAAATTTACTCAATAGGGATGGATAAGCATATCTGATATTGCTGCCCCTTAATTAGTGAAGCCGCGTGTTGACTAACTTAGAATTTGTGCAACTGGAAAGGCGATCATGGTTTCCTTTAAGTGCTCTACCAATTTCACTATATCTCCATCTCGTGACCTATGCGATGTTTTAAGAAAACATGGCTCTACTTTGTCCCAACTATAATACTTTCTACACGCTATAAATAATACTCATTAGCCTGCCGACAGGTCGAGTTGACGTTTTACATTTTCGTGAAAGAAACAACAGACAAGAGTCTGTCTTCATTGGAGCGCATGAGCGCCTTGCTGGTATGTTTAGGAAGGAGAAGATCATAATTTTTTTCTATACCAACTGACCGCTGGCTTTCAGTATACAGGTACACTGAAATTATGCTCACGTTACAATTGCAAAATTGTCTGCCTTTTTTTTTCTTTCACAGGATTCTTCTGTTTTTTCTCTCAACTTTCTAGTAAGTGGGCCGTCGTCAGACGTCAATCGTACAACCGTGAATGATCGCAGAGTGAGCAGAACATGAGCACCGTCACTAGCTGTCAGTGATGCAGGTGCAGTATACTGCTTCATGCAGCACGTTGCAACCATAATAAAGGTTTTCTTTCTTCAAGGGAACTTCTAGATGTATTTGAGCATATCCTTTCGATACACGATATTGGAAAGGTTTTCTTTCTTCAAGTGAACTTCTTGAGGAATTTGAGCGTATCCTTTCAATGCACGTTACTGGGGGTAAAATGTAATTGCGAAAGTAGCTTTGCTGATCTGTACCCCTGTCATTCTTATTAGCAATGTGGTTCCAAGCTAGATATCCTTTACCCCAGTAGTAATTTCAGTGGAGGACTTCGACTCACATATAAAGAAAACGAGATTAATAATACATAAAATATGGCAGACACTAACGTACATAATCAAAAACGTCTCAGATGTGTTAAGATTTTTTTTTATTGCGGTTAGTTTATTTTGGCAAATCATTGTAAACTCCTGGAATCTTGATAATTTTTTTAACGAAGAAATAATATTATTAAGAAGGCTGTAAGTATTAATTTATGAAGGAATAACTTTCAAGTTTATACGAACGAATATTTGATTTTCACTAATATAACTTTAGTTATTGCACCATAGTGTGTTCCTTATCGTATTAGTAAGATTATTTTACAATCAGCTTATTCGTATAATTTAAATTTAATTAAGATTGAAATCGCGGACAAATCAATTTGCATCTTGTCAACTCATTGACACATAAAAAAACAATAATCTATTTAAAAATAGTTTTGTTTTTTTCTATGATTATTTGGCCTACTATTCGTTGCCCTGCAAAAACTTTCGACATATTTTAAAAATCTACAAATGTCAGAGAGACGATTAAGGCTTCAAATCCAATGCCCCAATAATACTGCTGTCACGGTCACCACAGTTTGTTCAACTGCCAGCCGTTCACCAGCAGTTGATGATGTGAGGACATCATACTTACGAGCTGCATATTCATGAATGGGGTAACTAACTGCTGCAATTCCGGTATATGGGTAGTTGTAGGAGGCATCTCTGGCATATAAGGAGGATGGAGGAATTATTTTTATTAGCTCTCATTAATATGTTTTGATCTACAGTTAAATTTTCAGGGTGGTTTGATCGGTAACCTTTCCTATTTTAGCAAAAGAGTCGTGGTTTCATTACCAATGTAGCAGGACTTGAAATTTGTCCATTAAGTTCTTTGAAATCTTCTCCCATGACCCAGCGATAGCACAGGGCGGCACGATAGCACCTCGACTACTGCGGAAGAGCTATAGGGGGGGGGGGGGGGGGGTGTTAACCAATACCTGCCGCTGTCACGACCCATAATCAAAAAAAAAATGACGAGCACCACATCCAGCCCTGAAGGAGCCCTTACACCACTTACCCTTCCTCGCTATGAAGGCGCAGCTGTTCTGTCTTCTTGCTGCTATGCCCCATCCACCCAATGACACTGAGGGCAGACAATTTTTCCAGTGTCCCTAATAAATTCTATAATAGCTTAAACTTTGTCGTAGGCTGACAATACACATATGACGGCAATAATGCGTGTACAATTGTGATTAATGATTTGATGATTCCAAAGACTTGGCAAGTCCTTATTTTTAGCAAAGCCAGAGAAAGAAAGAGCCTGCACCAAACTGTCGACAATTTCTGGAACTACCTCGTTACATTAATACCTTTAAAAAGGTTATATTTTGTTTGGAGCCTGTACATAATATGCAGCAACAGGGTGGTGTTGGTACTACGAAGTGCTATTTTATATGAAACAATACTGACCGTGAACTTTATCTTGTGCCAGCTTAATTCTAGTTAATTTCCTGATGTACCCTTTTTCTGGATTCAAACGACAATAAGTTGCTTGGTTTTGCTCTCAAACCTGAGAAGTTACAACGAAAAAAAAACTCCATCCATCGGAGCATGTGATGGCTCTCCCAGATATTCCGGAATTATATCAGCAATCCTTCTGGTTTTTTTGTTTCCTTATTTTTCACTTGCATGTTCCGTCTTGACTCTTCAAATTTTTGTCGATTTTTTGTTTTCCTTTTTAATATTTTATAATGATACTTTAAATACTTTTCCTTTAGAAAAAAAACCTTCTTGTCATGTCAACATTTTTTTTCAAGCCTTCACCCCGCCCTAAAAAAAAATAAAAAAATCTTGAATGCTATATTAATAAAGGTTAGTCTATTTGGCATACATTCTCATCAAACACATTTTTTAAATTTAACAAAAGGATTAGAATACCATGGCGATCGATTGTCTTGCATTTGCTTAGAATATCTCACGCATTTAATTCTGTATGCTATGTGAATTAAAGTGTCTTTTATGTAAAGTCCTTGGAAAGTCACTCGCACACCCTACCTCATCCTGAAAGGCGTCGCTTGCGCCTCACATCGACTGAATCAATTTAATTATATTCTGTTAATATGAAAAGATATTTATCTTATTCGTTTTGTGACTCCTCCTTCTTCCTTCTCGGTGGTTTTTCTTAAATTTTTTTTCTTTTCACACACTTTTGCTTCGATGCTCGGTATCCTATAAGAACCATTCTTCGTTCTTTTCTATTTTTTCCTTCTTGTCTTCAACTTTCCCTTTTCTTTTTGTTATTTAAAAAGACTTCTTTATCTCTACGTTCACCACTTGTTTTTTCTTTTTAGATCACCTTGTCTCAACACTAAATTAATTTTCTTGTGGCCGGCACCACATTCGCCGTGTGGGAAATCGCCGCTAGGGAACAGTGCCACCCACACAAAGCTGCGTGGGGCCTCGTGTGGGCCTTCGATCATAACACTATAGTTCACTGCACGTACATGTATGTATTTTGTCAACGGGCTATTGTAATGTTCGAGAACTTTTGGTTGACTTTTTCTTAGTCGCTTTTGATCGCGGCAATTCTTACGAGAAAAAGAAAGAAAACAAATTTATATTAATCAAGAGACACAGGTGTTAGAGTTTGTCAAACTACTTCTATATACAGGGTGGGCCAAAAGTCACCATGGGGGCCAAAAGTCACCATGGGGTTTAAAAATTTAATAACTTTTTCGTTTATATTTTTTTTTTATTTTTTATTTTTTAGATTATATAAATAACATCTGGAGAATAAGTAAGAGCTGAAAAGTTCAATGTCTGGCCTTAATATAAATATGTGTAGTACAAGAGCTGTATATGGCTCGATTATACTGCCTTGCTTGCTTAGATCTGATAAGCTCAAATTAACCTAGGCTACCTGATTAGGTCAGAGCTAAGAAGCTCAATGTTTAACCAGGCTGGACGGTTAGATGAGAAGCTGAATTAACATACCTTGATAATTATCCATTGTTAGGAGCTCACTTTTAGAATAACTATTCCGGCTAGAGTTGCTGATAACTCTAAATCTATTGAATACTGAATACGAATTTTTAGCTATTGGTTTCTCTTCATTCCTACTGGGCCTAAGCCGTTTAGCTTCAGTTTAGTTCAGTTTAGCTTTTTAGCTGCCTGTTCAGTGGTCCCTTTTAATAATTAAGTTTTCATTTCACATGTGATTTTTATTATATTGAAGCGGTTTATCTTCATTAGCCCTAGAGGCTAAGCAAAGGTGTTGTTAACGTGGACGTCCTACACATATATACCTATCCTGGCGAGACGGGATATCCGGAAGTCTGGTTTTTTCACTTTTTTTTTCTCTATTGATGCTGAATTTCTTTAAACGCGGCAGGTGAGTCATCCAAGATGGGGCTCTATTCTTCTTGATTTAATTATTGATTGGGTATGATGGTTTCTTTTAACCGACCCGACTCGCATGTACAATGTTTACTAAGGAAAATACCATAAAAATATTGATATTATACAAAAAAAAAATTAGAAATACATTTCTCAGTATTGATTAGACAAGTAAAAAGTAACGTCCACTTTAGCTGCCAGATAGACTGCGAAAAAGACGAAAAGACGGACACTTTCATTTCCTTCCGTCAGTTATCATTTCGGTACTTATTTTCTTCGGCCAAATACTTCATCTTCCACGATGATCGAACATACATTTTTTCCAGGTTTATATGATTTTAGGAATTAACTGTTCACAATCTTTAGAAGGGCAGAAATTTTACTTAGCCTAGCTATCATTCGTTGTTTCGGGCTCATAATTCAAGCAACGCAATATCTATTCAATTATGCGCCATGAGATATGGTAAGTAGTGTTGTTGATTTGAGTGAGAGATGATGGACGTCAACTTCAGTCTGATAGGTCATTCCGTGGTAGCTATGCTGGCAGGCTGGCACGCTAGCACCTCGACTATGCGTATGGAGAGTGTGGGGTAGGTTAACTGAAAAGAACCGGCGCTACCACGTGCTATGTACAAAAAAAAAAACTAGTGTCAAAAGAGTAGAAAGACGAGAAAATATATACAGGGTTGTTATTATATTCTGTCAGTAAATAAAATACGTGTAACTTTTGAAAAAATTAATTAATTTTATTTATTTGTTTGAAAGTAATAAAAAGGCTTATTACAATTTAAAATATAGAACTTATAATTCAATTTGACTACCTTTGGACTTAATAACAGCTCTTAATCTCTTTGGGAACGAAGAGCAAGCGGCACGCACTACCTCTAATGGAATATCGTCCCAAACTTTCAACAAAACTTTCTTAAATTCACTAATATTTCTCACGTCCCAGTTGGTTAGACGTCCAAGCATATAACCCCATATGGAAAAGTCTAGTGGGCTCAGATCGGGGGAGGATGGCGGCCATTCGTCCTTTGGTATAAAATCTGGCAAATTTACTTTGCACCAATCTTGAACCACGTTTGCTGAGTGGGCTGGTGCTCCGTCTTGTTGAAACAAAAAGTAGTCTTCACCGTACAATCTTCTGGCATGAGGCAGCATATGATTTTGCAAAACATCCGTCAAATAATAACTGGAGTTAATTTTAACACCTTTATCGATGAATAGCAATGGCAATTTTCCCTTGCTACAAATAGCTCCCCAAACCATTATGCGAGATGAAGATTGAAATTTTTGAATTGCGCGTTTTTCTCTTGGAATGTCAGTTATATTAACTGCATAACACCTATCGTTTTGCGAATTGAATGTTTCTTCTAAAACAAAAAGCTTTTCATCTGAAAAAATTATTTCGGAATCAGCGTGCCATTCAAGCAAAATCTTGGAACGTTGATGTCGTTTTGCTTCCTGCAATTTCGTTATACCATGAATTTTTCTTTTTTTATATGGTTTCATTTTCAGATCCTTTATTAATATGTTTCTGGCTGTTGATCGACTGATTCCATGTTGTTTAGCGATTTGATTTTGCGAACGATTACAATTTCTTCTAATTTTTTCCCGAACTTGTTTGATAACCGCTGATGTACGAACCGTACGCTTTCTACCTGATCTTCGCCTATCTTTCACTGAACCAGTTTCTCGAAATCGTTTTATTGTACGAAAAACATATCTATCGGCAATTCCCACTTTTCTGCACTCACGACAAATTGCCTTCGATTTCAAATTTCGCGAATATAACGCAACAACTAACGGACGCTTTCCTTCTAGATTCATTTTCTTCTATTACAAACTGCTGCGGAAATCGAACTGTCAAAATATTTCTCCCGCACTCTTGGATGACTTAATAAAATATATTAGTTACCATTGTTTACTTACCGCAAAGGATTAATACGCAGTTCAATTTTACTGACAGAATATAATAACAACCCTGTATATATGTGCGATTTTTGACAAGATAATACTAATTAATTCACTGAAGGTGTTTACAATGATTTAAGATGATTTAATGATATAATAATTTGATAACTGGTGCGATGTGTGCTATGGTCGTGGCAACCTCTATTCCACTCCTGTCCAGACTAACTCCTCATCTAGCTTTTCAGGTCATCAAAGCTGTTTTATTTATAGAGCTTTTTGAATTAGGGTTACCACATTCGGCCGTCCTGGTACGATATCTGCCCTCAGATATCTCGTTTCTTGTTTTGATAGTCTTCTTCGTTGATGACTTCGACATCTTTTCATTCCTTGTTACATGTAGTTGACTTCGTTGATTTCCATAAATGGCTTCGTTGACGACTTCGACGTCTACTTCATTATTGGTACTCGTTGACTTCTTCGTTTTGATAAGTGTGGTAAATGACTTTTGGTTTCGGTAAATGACTTCTTTGGTTTTGGTAAATGACTTCTTTGGTTTTGGTAAATGACTTCGTTTGGTATCGTTTATGACTTCATTGGCTACATCGTTTACTGACTGTGTTGCAAGTATCATGATGACATCAGGATGATAGGGGAGTGTTTGGATCGGGGAATATTATATCGATTGGCGATGAAGTCAGCTAGCATTTCGTTTTCAATTAACTTCCTTAAGTTTTCATCTTCAGGTAGCTTCATTTTGGTCCCTACCAACAATTCAAACGGGGACGTTGCGACACTTCTCCGATAGCTTCGGTTGAGCCACAATTGAACCTTCTTCACGTGTTTGTACCACTCTTCCTCTGAACTCAGACGCAGTTTGGTAAGTATGGATATGACTACCTGGTGTATTCTCTCAACCGGCCCATTTCCTCGGGATATTCCAGTAGTAATTTTAACATGTTCAATGCGTTCCCTTACACAGTATTCGTTTAAGGCTCCCGACGTAAATGCAGGTCCTCGATCCGTTGATTATGCGTCCAGGATTTCCAAAAATAGATTTCTGCACTTCTAACTTCTTTAACGTCTCAGATGTGGTGGTGGTTTTTGTAGGGTATAGCCAAACGAACTTAGAGAATGCGTCTACTACCGTGAGTATGTATCTGTACCCCTTCTTGCTGGTCGTCATTGGGCCTATCAGAAATAAAAATATAACTTAAAATACAGAACAGAATACAAAATAAAAAATAAAGGGAATTCAGTAACCGGGCCTATTATTGACGCGCTAGCCATTTTGTCAACGCCTTTTTCATTTCATCTACAAACTCAATTTTACCAAACTCTTCGGTTTTTAAAATATCTGCGGGAACAAATTAATTATTATTTAATGCTATTAATACCTAACGTCTTACCAAAGATGCAATTATTAAAATTTTTATAAATATTGAATGGTTTTTTTCCCTTTTTTCCTTCAAAATTAAAATCTTTTTCAATTTGTTTGTGGTCAAACAGTTGCATTGCATATGTTCAGAAAAAAATCTGCTTTCTGCTTTTAAGTGTTACTGCCTTAACTTCCTTCTGCCACACTCCTTCATATTCACCCCAATGTCAACTCTCCAATTTAAAAGATAAGAAATTAATTGTGTTTAAAACTGTTTTTATTTCTTGAAATATAGATATGAATAAAAAAAAAAAACGAAATTATTTGTTTAGCAAAGAACTAACTATTTGCTGAAGTGAGGTACTTATCTCCCTCAATATCTGAATTTTTTCATCACTCCGCTTTTGCCTCTGCACTTCTTGCTCATGTCGCTGACGCACCTTTTCTTCGCAGGAATTTTTATATAATTCCAACAATTTTGTTTGAAAAGAATTAGTGGTAGGCTGACGTCTCTGTGCAGGAAGTGGCGATTCCCGGTGTGGCTTCATTTCCATTGCAGAAGAATATGGACTGCTGGATACGGTTTGAACAGAACTTCGGGGTAACAAATTAAATGATGTTGATGGTACATCGGAGGAATTTTCTGAGCTTTCGGTGTGCGTTCTTTTCCTAGACAAGCCATGATTCGTCACAATAACTTCTGGCTCCATCGAATCGTCCAGAGCAGCAATGCTATCCATCTCCTTGTCATAAATGGTATCCATTTTTGAATTCCCCGAAGTCCTGTTATGTTTGATTCTAATTTTAAATCTGTTCTCCACTTGTAAAGGTGTGAACGTCATTCCAAATTTTTGGGACAACTCGAAGCTAATTTTCTCCCAAAGCTGCTTTTTGCTTTTCAGCAGTTTCAGCGGGCGGGCGTACACAGTCCATGTGCTCTTTGTAAATGTTCAGCATATTTTTGGTTTGTTCCTCGGTCCAGCAAATTACTGCCTTTAGCGTTATGCTATCGGAACTGTTCGATGGTTCTGGTCTTACAGAAGTATTTGCCCGAGTTAACTCTGAAACATAAGTTGTGATATCATATTCGGTTCTATTACTGTTGGACATTAAATTTTACCTGGATTAATTGAAACTTTTGCCAAATTGAAATGAGCAGCCGCGACTTCATACTTAGTTTTTTTTATATGTCCATCTACAAGGCACAAAACAATGTTTATATAACTTTACTTACTTTTAATATGTTGCAAAAATACAAAATCTAAATCCTGGACTACTCCCCCATTTTGGTCCTGCAAAATCGTATACTCAACAAAATTATTTGGATCTATTTTGACTATTTAACAAATACTAATTATTTCGTAAATAATTTATGCACTACTTTCCGCACAAAATTTTGACGTTTGTACACACACACAAGCAAAATTTTTTCAGAGGCATTCTGAAACCGTTCGATTGAACGGGGTTGCCTCCAGAGCGTAACTGGATGTTCAAACGAAAACGACATAACCAATCAATGACCGACCGTCATCTTTTCCGGAATTTTCCCCACCCCGAATTTCTTTCATTCCTCATTTCTTTTCACCTGTTTCCACTGACATTTTGTCTTGTAGTCTTTTAAAGACAGCTGTCAGTGTTGCGGCGCGACATTTTATGGTAGTAGGTGACGCGAAAATTGAATGGTAATTATAATAGTGAATTGTTTGACCAGTTTGAATGAATTTTAGGCGTCTTTTTCTGCGACCGCAACAAACAAAGGGAAGGAATGTTCAAATTTCATCAATGTATGTTGGCTTAAAACTTTGTATCCGGGCAATTTAACAGCAATAATTGTTCTCATATTTGTTCAGCTAGATAAGTCGCTATAAAGAATGAGGATCCTTTATTAGAATACAGATGTTCCAGCAATCACGTTAAGTATGGCACTACTATTTTACACAATGTAGCAGTCAACGGAAATTTTTAACCACAAAAAGAAAAAATAAAATGAAAATACCAAAAGAGGTTTACTTAATTAATATTAAAATTGACGCTATATAGAATTGAATGCCGATAAGTGTAGCTTATAGATTTGAATGTTATTGCTTTCATATTATTATATTGCGTTACGATGAAAATATAGCATTCACTCCCATGAACGAAACTTTTAACCATAATAGCATGTACTGTTATGCTCGCCAAATTCCTCAGCGAGCGTAGGCACACCTCTTGTCAGACTTGAATTTTAAATATAATTATAATACGTACTTAGTGCAATAATAATTAACATTCTGTCTGATATACATTATTTATGTGTGTACATATTTAGGTATAAGAGCCGATCTAACAGCATTCTAACGTATTCCACTTGATTCTATATTTGAAATGATGTTCGAGAATAAAAGAAATTTACAAATTTCCGAAAAAAAACCCAAAAAATAGTAATATTTTTTTTTATCAATACATAAAAAAACAACAACAAACGGTTTTTGATTTTAGTATTTGACTAAGATTATTTCGAAATAAAAGTTATCCATAAATAACACAAATTAAATTATTAATAAAAAAAAAATTAATAAAACGAAAAATAATAGCTAAATAATTTACAATTTGTATAACATACAAAAGCAAAACAAGAGAACAAGAAAACGGAAAAGAAAAACTAAACAGGAAATACTTAATTTGGCGAAAAATCCTTGCATAATGTAAACATTAATTAAAAAGAATTAATTTGACAGTAAAGTAAAAAAAAAGGAAATCTAAATTATTATAGATTAACTCCAAAAGTTTTCATATTTATAGAATTTTACTCTGTATATAAAGTAAAACAAAAGGGAAAGAAACAAATAATAATAAAAAAAAAAAAGAATATTGTGTATAAAATAAAAAAATGATAATTTATAAATTTATCAACAGTACAGTAATTAATAATTTATACAAAAATGAAAATATATATATAAATAAAATTTAATATTATTATTATTTAAGATGAGCGGTAAGCGAATTTTAGAATAAAATTATTAGTTAAAATATTTTACATACAATAAAAAGTGTGAAAAATGGAGGAAACAAATAAACACAACAAAATGAATAGTATATTAAGTTATTACATTAAACAAAACAAAACTATGTAAATAAATTTTAATTTAATCATTTATATAATAAACAAAAGCATAAAATAAAAAAAAAACTAGTTCTAAATTTGATACATATAAGCAAAGCATCAGTGTAATGCAAGGTAAACACAAATTATATAGTTCAATTATTATATAAATATAAAAATAAAAATTAAAATAAAAACAAAAAACAAGAAATTATTTTACCATTTCTCTCGTATTTTTATTTTTGTACATTCAAATTTTTAAAATTATTTAACAGATGATTTTAAGTTAAAAAATATATAATAGGTATATATACATACATATATAGTATATATATATAGAAATAATAAAAAAAAGAAAGTAAATAAATTCTAAGTAGTTCAACTAAATAAAGGGAAAGAAAAAAAAATAGTTCAAGTTAATTAAAAAAAAAAAATAAACTAAAATAAAAACAAAATATACAAGAAAATGACGACGAAAACGACGATAATGACATTACTGAAAACAGAAAAGTTATAAGCAAACAGACACGTAAGAATTAACATAATTAAACAAGTTAAAAATGATAACTGTAAATTATACTTTTTTTTTTGTTAGTTTATGTATTATTACAACACAGACTCTAAATTTGTATATAAAAGTATTGATGAAGTTATACATATATAAAACTTACAATTTAAGAATTAACAAATTAAGTAGGAACAAAACAAAAAAAAAAAAACGAAAAAAAAAATATAAAAAAAAAGAATACAACCAACAACGTAACGTGATCAATAATATTCTAATGATTTTTCACAATTTTTGTTTTTATATATGTACATACATACATATGTATAAAAATATATATATATTTTCTTGTGTCTTCTGTATAATATGGTATAACCTTACCAACAACACAGTGATGACGACTATGACAAGACAGTCAGAGTCCACTTCAAAAAAATCTATATACTATAATTTCTTATCAGAAGACACATCAATTTCAATGAAAATATGTAAAATTCTAAAAGAAAAGTGAAAAAGCAAACAAACAAACACCAAACATAAACATATAAGGTTTTCTCTCTTCCTCGTTTTCGATCATTTCTGACCCAAAATAATAATAATAGTAATAATAATTGTAATAAAACATAACTTCAAAACGGACTCAATTTCTTTTAGTAGATAGTTTGCCAAAAGAATAAACAGAAAAGAAAAATTGTGAAAAAACCTCTGCAACTGTATTTTTTGGTTTTCAAAAATTTTAAATTGAAGGTCATTTAGTAAATTTTTGTTTCTTGTTGTGTATATATTTAATTTTTTTTTCAAATGGTTTTCATTGAATGAACTGAATAAAAATTTTCATAATTTTATGTACATTCAGGAACACGCAGTTTATATATATATTTTTTATTTTTTCATTTTATACTTTTCTGTTTTAAGTAATACAATTAAATCTCAAGAGCAAATATTACTTTTAAAAACTAACAATAAATTCTATTGATATTTTTGTTCTAGTAGATTACCGTTGTTTATAAGAGGGGTTCAGTTGTTATTGAATATTTTTTTTTTTAAAGATACAATAAACATGTTTTTTCTTCTATAATTTTTTTTTTAATTTTACTCCAATGCAGTTTTCAATTTTAGACTATTGTTGTAGGTACTAAATAGCCGCCGATTGAATTTCTGATTCTAATCTAACATTTTTTGTTGAAAACGATTTTTTTCATTATTATAATACTTAATTTTAATATTTCAGAAGATGATTTCTGTAAGTTCATCTGAACCAATTAAATCGGAATCCAAAGGGATTATTATTAAAGAACTTATGTATAACCTCCTTTGATTGTAAACACTGATAGATGCATAAAGTCTAATACTAATAATACTGGATGCACATATAAATCAGAGACGCATATATTGTTAATCTGACATTATATTTCTAATTTATCAAACGATGAGGATTACCCAGCATTTACGAACATATACATAATTTGTATGTGTAGGTGAACACGAATTGAATCCTGTAATTACTACAGAGCTGTTTATTCCGAACTTATGTACCTGAGTGACCAGGTAAAATATGCATAGAAGAGAAATAAGCTTTTATTATTTTATTTTCGCGTTGATTTAAATCCATACCTAGACATCAGACACAGCATTGGTTGAAGTCAATTATAATTATTATTGGCTGGGCTAGTAGTCCAGTTAATAGGGATTAAAAAAGGCCTTTGCCACACAAAAGGTTGGGTAGAAACGATTTTTATATATGTTATTTAGTTCCGTGCCCCGATGAAAATTTCAAGCTTTCGACCTTGTGGGCGGTCAGCGTTTTCCGGCATCTTGGATTAAAGGTTCAAAAAATTGGTTTTTTCAAAATAATTCCTCAACGGTTGATCCTACGACTAAAATGTAAAAATATAAATTTGAAGAAGACATTTTTTGTAAAAACACATTTTTTGTAAGATGCGTAGTTGCCTCTGACAATATAACATGAAGCGCTGACACTACTGAAATTGTTTACATTAACATGGAATCACTTTTCTATATATAGCTTTCTCTTTTTAGTTTAACTACTTTATTCCGCTGAACTTCAAATAATCAGTTCTATACGAAATCCACTATAATTCAGTTGATTTTTAAAACGAATATATAGAATAGCAATAGGTGGCAATGCAATATTTGCAGTTTTTCTCTGTCGCCCATACCTACTTTTAGGTATGGCCACACAAAAATTTCTTAATTTTATTTCCTGAAAAATCAGGTTTAAGGAATATTTTATGTTATATGAGATAAGTTTCAAATAAAAGTGAAATAATGAACGTCTGATTTCAATGCTGATAAAAAAAAATTGAACAAGCTGCTTTTACTGTCAAGCAGGCTGAAGAAGATGCTTGAAGACGTTTTGATTATCAATACAGCGATTTCCTTCTGTTCATCATTCGAGGCTGTTTTAATCGTTTGCGAAGACGTAGATATTTTAGTTCTGTTGACAGCATTAGCATCAACCAAGACTATAGACGACCATCTACCTTGGTAAACCCGGGAGAAGCAAAACTGCTGAAAGAGAGTTTATTCCACGAATAGTTTGAAAGTGAAAGAGAAGCAGACAAAAACAGACGCTGGAGCACAATTTCTCCTTGCTTTGTATGAAGCTAGGTTGACGTTGCTTTTTATTGTCGATTTTTGAAAACGTTGGTAGCGGACTTCTTCCAAGGTTTCTTCTTCCATGTTGCGGAAGAAGAAACCTTGGAAGAAGTCCGCTACCAACGTTTTCAAAAATCGACAATAAAAAGCAACGTGAACCTAGCTTCTTTACCACCAACGATGGACGTTGCACGGTATCATGGGTTTAGAGCATACCACTAAGTCTAAAAATGGTGTGGAATCAATGGGCTCACTCCTGTACCAATGTTAGATAAATCTGCCCCAGATACCTTATTAAATGTCATTTCCTGCAATTGCAAAAAGGGATGCGGTGGAGGATATGGTTGCAGGAAAGGTGAATTGAAGTGCTCTGTTGTAGCGGGTTCTGTAATGGTGAATCATGCGAGAATGTACGAGAAGTCATCATCGAGAGCGACAACGAAGTTGAGGCAATGATATGGATGTGGAAGCCAAGATTCTCAGTGCGAAAAATAGGTTAGAGGATAACACTAACGAAGACGATTATGAACAATATCAATATCAACCTAAACGGACAATCAAAAAGAAAGCAATAATAGAAACATACGCGGGGACATAAATTACGGAATACGAGAGGTACGCAATTGCAAAAAAAGAACATCTTTGGATTAGGCCTACTGTTTAGGTTTACGCCGCTGTATCTAGTTACACATGAGCACTACAAAAAAATATGTTTATACAAAAAATGTAGAGAATTTAGTCTTCTTTAAATTTATATTTTTACATTTTTGTCGTAGGATAGGATCAACCGTTAAGGAATTATTTTGAGAAAACTAATTTTTTGTACCTTTAATTCAAGATTGCGGAAAACGTTGACCCTCTCCAACGTCGAAAACTTGGATTTTTATCGGGGCTCGAAACTAAATAACATATATCAAAATCATTTCTACCCCATCTTTTTTTGTAGGGAAAAAACCCCCATTGACTGGACTATAATAAATGAAGCTCGCTTACTTTAATAGAGTACCATACATATTATATATAATGTATGTTCTATGTGTGGTTACCCTCTGAGTATGTAAACAACAACGTTTACTAATTAGAAAAAAATAAAATAAATACCCGCATACAATGATCTGTATCATCTACACTAATGCAGAAGGTTATAAATGATATTGAAAGGACAGGTGTAGAAGGGCGGGCGGTGGAGGGAGAAGGGGTTAACGATTTTTCCTATTGCTTTGAATCATCCCATACATGCTGAATGATACATATTACGATAATACACTGGGCTTGAGAAAACTTCAGACGGTTCAAGTTTGAAGATTTTAAAGTTTTTGGATTGTCAAACAACATGTTATTGTCTTCCTTCCTCTGGTGGTCCAATATTATTAACCGAAAGAATTAAAGGCCTATAGAATGCATTCCGTTAGTATTTTGAAAAAATGTCAAGGATTTTGTATAAAAACGTAGTTTTCTGAAAATTTATCGACTACCTAGCTTTGTTTCGCGATAGGGTGCCAGAATGAAGTTATTGATTGTAATCAGAGATGATCACATAATACATAAGTTATTAGTCCTGACTATGTACATATTATGTACATTATTCGTGTTAATTAGCCATTTCACGTGTCCCATGAATTTATGGATGTCTAATTTAGTATATATATTCGAAATTTAGATGAACATTTACGAAATCCGACCAGTATGCTGAGATTGCTTGTGAGACGAAGTAAGTATAGATCTAAAGTGTTCGGCAGATCTGAAACACGAAAATCCATAGTTGAAGATGTATTTATATATCTACTTTACAATTTTAGATTCTACAACGTAAACGTATTGTAATCACATCTAAATTCTACAGCATTTTTACAGGCTTAAATATGGAGTCAACAAGTTATTGAGAAAACAAAACTAATGCGATGGTGATTTACTGCATTTTTCAATGAAAACTATTAGAGGTGATTTGATGCTTTTATTTAACAAATTATGGCTGTGGTTGTGAATGCTTAATCATTCATGACTAATTTGTAATGAAATAATCATGGCTAAAGAATAAAGACTTATTTGTAATAATTACTAATAACATATGAAAATGATTTATGACTATAATTACATTATTCATGATTATTATAAAGGGTTTCTCAGAATGTTTTTCGTTTCTGAAATTTAATAATAAAACACCAGAATTAGTTCAAATTCGTTTTAATTACTAGAAAATCAAAGAGAAGTTTTTGAATTTTTATTTATGAAAAAGAACTATTTGTAAATGCGTACCATCTGCTTCTTCATACTCATTTAGCCTGATACTGAAATTTTCAATCACTCCCTGGAGTATCACTCTTGGAATAGCGTTGATTTCGTTTCTGATTCTTTGCTTTAAAACATTCAAGCTGAAAATTTCACTTTTTAAGTAACCCCATAGGAAGAAATCAGCAGGTGTCAAATCTGGACTCTTCGGTGGCGAGTTGATGTTTCCTCTCCTCGGCGACTAATTAGTCTTTCAAGGAATAAATTGGGAAGAGCAGCTAACGAGTCATTTGTGAGGTGGGAAGTGGCTCCATCTTGCTGGAAAAATGTGTTGCGGTTGTAGCCAATCTGGTTTTGCATTTCTGGAATAAAAAAAAGTCTGGATCATATTGTATATCGATCGGAATCAATGGTCTGAGCGCGACCACGGTTATCCTCAAAAAAGTATGAGCCTATAATTCCTTGACCTGATATGGCAGTCCAAACGGCAATCTTAGGCGAGTGTAGTAGTTTCTGATGCAGTTCCAGTGGATTATCGGAAGCCCAATATCTACAACTTTGCTTATTCAAGTGGCCATTGATGTGAAAATTAGATTCATCAGAGAACCATATGTTATTGAAACTCTTAAAACGATTTTTCATTGTTCTGCAGAATTCGAGCCGTTTAGCAGGATAATCGGGCTGCATCCCTTGTAGACCAATAATTTTGTAGGGGTGAAAATGTAAATCTTTCGGAATAATGCAATTAACCGTGGATTTGTTTAAATTTAGCGAAGTTGCGTGCAATCGTAATGATTGTCGTGGATAGCTGACTGTTGAACGCGCTCGACTTACATGCTCCTTCTTGATATACTTTTGCGCCCACTTGTTTTATTCGGCATTGTGTTTCCAGTCTCTTTAAACTTGAGCAGTTTGATTAAATTCGCAGTTGGAACATTTCTCATGGTCGTTAAATTAAAATATGTCCGGTAAAGACAAAACCGAAAAACATTCTGAGACACCCTTTTATTATCCATGATTATTATTTTTAGACGTAATCGTAATCAATCGAATAGTGCCCAATAGTGGTCAAAAAGTACCGAATTGGTAACACATTTGTTTTTATTTATTGAATCCATCGGAATAGAACTATCTCTGCGGTCCAGTCAAGTTAAATTGGAAAATTGCTATGTATAGTTTTACATATTGATGCCTGTAATAACAGTTTGTCACTGTGATTTGCTCTTTAAATATGATTCAAACATTTTCTGGATGCATTCCGACGTAAAAATTTGTGACGTGATCTATCTTGTGACCAACTCTCACGCAACTCAATCAACAATTCTAATCGAATCGAATCATAAATTACTCATGCTGTGTTTTTATTTATATTTGAATTTAGTCAAGAGCTCGTAAATAAAGAGATCTCCGACGATAGAAGTTACCATCAACTTGCAAAAGGTTATAACTGCTCTAAGAGGTACCCTAGTAATTCTCGTAAATATATAGGTACGCGCCGCTCTATTTTGAAAATTCTTTAGATTTTCAAAGTTGTTATACGCATTTGTTTTTTTAAAATTTTGAAGAATTCTTCAGAACATTAAACAAGGACCATTTTTCTAGTATACGTGAAAAATCTGGAATTTTCATAATGACACCTTAGGGAAATATACCTAATTTAGTAAACTTTGGGCCTGTAGTGCGAAAGTATAAGTAAATCGTGATTAGTGTATACATAAATTCTGTTGCACATAAGTATAAGTTGGCGAATAAATTTACAATTCCAGAGACAGGGTTTACAAATGGAAAATGTTGAATTCCTTCGTCTCTGCTTAGCAAAAATTCTACAATAAATTGAGATTTTTAAACACCTAAAAATCCGATACCACAACGGTTTGAGTTATGTAAGTCACTTTCAGAGCTGAAGCGTATTAAAAATTGGAGAAGGGTGGGGTAATACCGGATACGTAAAAAAATTAAGTAAATATCCGTAACCCCCGGAATATACAAGCCAGTCATGAAGTAAGTCTGAAAAAGAGCGTAACGGGCCGGTTAGCAGGCGACATCTTCTTGTCTTGTCTTACTGCAGGAGTTTTTCATATAAAAGAAGCTTGTATTTTGTTCAAACGCTATAATTTCCATAAATTTGTTCTACTTGCTATTTTTTTTTACAACCATTAGAAAGATAACATATTTGGCTGCAATTTCTTTTAACTTGATGTTTCTGTGGAAGCGATAATTTTAGACCTTAGGACCTATTTAAGATGAAATCTTAGTTCTTTCTCCATGATGAGTGTACAAAAACAGTGAGAGTGAGCTCTAACTGAATGGCTGTAGCCGGCCCGTTAAGGCCTTTTAATGTGTTGGTGTGTGTCATCGCCAACTTCATGGCTTGTATTATTCTGGGGGTTATGAAATATATCATTAATTTTGTCAATGTTATCATCATACTCGAAATCGTCCATGTCTTCATCACCTCATGTAGTGCAACAACTATCGTGCGCCCATCTTCTACAATTCTTGCATTGAATCCGGTCAGCATTCTCCCTTATTTTGATATTCTGATTTATTTTGTAGTAGTTTCTCCCTTTTTCCCTTATTTCGTTTCAGACCCCAAAAATATACTTGGATCGGTTGGATAAATCCCTATCTTCTGAATCCAGAAATCGCTAATTTCCATGATGCTACTTTAGCATTATGCTAACCCAAAATGAGTTATTGTGAAGAGAACTACAACATAACAATTCCAGCTTCCAATACACATTAAATTCTGATGTGGGTCTTAGCCATATGGATAATAAGCCACTATTTTCCATGTGGATTTATGTCAAAAACTTCTTCATTCATTCGAATCCTGGGTAGAACAATGAGTGAGGTGCAAAAAATTGCCCTCTGAGGATGAATTTTTTGCTAGTCTTTCTTCAAATTTCGATTTGCTTTTTTTTGTTTTAAACGCCTGATAGTTTTTTGGGTCTTTATGCATTTGCATAATTAGGTTGCCATTAGTGTGTAGCTTATTTGGTGCAATTTTGAATTTTAGCATAAAACGTTGAAAACAATTTTTTTTTTAATTTCTTCGCTTTTATTTAATTAAATTCGTAGAAGAAACAATTCCAAATTTTGGTTTTTGAAAGTAAATATTTGCGAGTTCATTCCATTTTTTTTATTTTATAAATATTAAAACACGATAAATTTCAACGATTTCTTTGTAAAATCCAAATTGAAATGTTAGCGCTCGCTGAACCTTTTACAATCGGTGTTGGAACGCTTATCGAATTGACCTACCTAAAAAATATTGCAATCACTGCAATGTATGTTAACATTCAGAAAACTTGATTCTTATTTAACCCAGCCTTTTTAAAATAACTATATTAACGAATGCCTTTTTATAATAAAATAAAAGTTAGCGTCTTACACCCAATATACGTACGTTCGTATATATATATGTATATGTTTGTTAATAAATAAACGAGTAAATATGAGAAAGCAAAATACATTCTTGGATGTATAAACTGACATTGGTGCGGTTTATTATTACTTTTTTTTTTAATTAACAATATTTTCCACAAAATTTTTAAAATTAAAATGTAATTTAAGTGTTAAAAATAACATTTATACATAATTTTTATCAATTGGAGTATATTTTATCCACTGTTTGTGTTTTTTGAATAAAAAAAAAATCGTTGGACAAGAGACGAGGGTCATAATTATTTACATACATATGTGCATATGCAATAGATGTTGTGTGCACTTTGATATTCAATCCAACAATTTAACTCACAATCAACTGTTTATTATTCGTTATATTATAAACAAAAGTCGATAGATTATCTTGTGCATGTATGTATGTTTGTAATATATGTAAATTGCAATTAAATTATTATTAATTCTAAATATTTTTACCCTCTTATTCTTGGATTCAAAAGTATTTACAGACAAATTAAGTTAATTGTAAGTTTTAATGAGAGAAAATTAAAAGAAACAAAAAACCATTAGTAATAGATTGAACTCATCGCGATTAGGTTTTATCTTGTATAGAGCACAAGATAATGTCTAAGAAAGAAAAACAAAAAACAAAACAAAAATTATCATTAATTCGAAACACGACGGATCGTGGATTATCTTAACAACTATATAATGAGAGGAAAATCAATATTAACAATAACAGTTAAATCTCACGATTAGTGTAAAGCATGAACAAATTTATAGTATAAAAAATAATATAAACAATTATGCAATATATAAACTCACATCTGTAAATTTAAGTAAAGTGTTGAGTACTATATACAAAATGGAACAACAAAATGTTTAAACATGATGAATTATTAAAAAATATTTAAATAGGCCAAATTGTAATATAAAATACAAAAATGATGAAAAAAAAAAAAACAAAAAAAGGAATAAAGAGAAAAAAACAGCAACAATTGTATGAATCAATGGATGAAGTTTTTGAAAATAATAAACAGAACAATTTATTATCACATGAATTTTTACTGAGGAGCCTGGTGATAAGATTTTGTTTTTATGCACAGGAGGAGACTACGATGGCACAATAGACTGGCATTTTCAGCAGTTTTCCACAACACCAAAAATAGCAAAAGTAGTAGGAGTAAGGATTTAATTTTCTACTTTGAGTGTTCAATTTGTTGTTGTAATGGAAAGATATAATGTTTTTTTTTACACACTTCTCAATGTTAATGCTCCAATTATTTATGTTTGAAATCATTTTTTTGTAGCCTTTAGCGTTGAATGCTGGGCGGCTCGCTAGTTCTAGTGATGGGAAAAAATAGTCGAGTAACTAAAAACATCGATGTTTTTGTAACCGCTTAGCCGATGTTTTTAGCCTATTATTTCAGTGTAATTTTTTTAGTCATCGATTAATTTATCTTCGATGTTTTTTTATATTTCCCATTTCCCAGTTTCATAATTTCATGACAGCACTTATATTTACTGCAAAAATGACGAATGTAGCTTTAACCGGCCCATATACGGCGAACATGTTGTCCAACTTGGTGTGCCACACATGAAAGCTTTTTCTCCATACACTGTCAAACATGTTGTTCAACATTAGGACAGGAACATATCACGAGCTGCTAGAACCATTAATTGTTATTTTTTCTTCAATAGGGTTCACTCAAGAATGACCAATGCGTGACAAACATCGCCCTACACGGTACAATATATTGTCAAACACATAGCCCCTCCTCCAAAAATCAAACTAATTTAATTTTTGTCCAACCGCTTGACATACTGCGTGTCACACCACAAACAGGCTCACACACAGTCAAATCTGCGTGACAACATCGTTGTCCTATTCGAGTTGGCCAACATGCGTGACCGTGTATATGCCCCTTAGCACTGTATGGGCCGGCGTAGACTTTTGTGCCTAGACTTGTTATCAATAATTTTGCACAACTGTAGTTCCTTATATGACTATCGAGTTTAATTGTGTGCGTATTCAATTAAATTGAATTCTTTGGGTCTATTTGTTGTTCTTGAGTTAATTCTACACATGCGTTTCTACATATATGAATGAACCTGACGCAATATGCAACTATGCGTTGTAGTTTGCTAAAACTTGAGAGTCTCTCCAACAAATCATTGATGTTTGAATGGGTTGTTGTAAGATGACTTGCCCGTTTTTGTTCAGCATCATTCTGGTTAACTAAAAGTAGTTTCGATTTAGGCCATTTTCTTCACTACCTTGCAGCCAATGAGGTCCATGCAATCATAATTGATGATCAATCAATGATGAAGACTTAACTCCTCCCGAATTACAGTCTGCTGGATTGTCAACAGACCTTACATGTTGCCATGCTTTAATGTCGATTAAGCCTTGAATTTCCGAAATTCTATTAGCCACGTATGTTTTATACTTCTTTGGGTGATTACGGATCCAAGCTAATACAATAAAAGAATCAGTCCAAGCAAATGTAGGAACTTGATTGTAGATCTATTTTGACGCGATTTATGAGTCGTACTAGCAATACCGCACCACACAAGCAAGCGAAACGGATTTTGCGGGCACCACCTTTGACCTTGCCATGAGTAAGTTAACTTGAATAATTCCTTCTTCATCAACAACTTTAATATGACAGCAGCAGAATATGCTTGACTGGAAGCATCTGAGAAACATTGTATTTGACAGATGGATAAGTAACTTGTAGTATGTAACTACCGCGGTATCTTGATATTATTAATATGATGTAACTCGGTTTTGAACTCGCGCCACTGCTCATCAATGGGTGCCGGCATTGGTTCATCCCATGAACATCCTGCAAGCGATAAGGCTTGCATCAAGATTTCAGCACTAATTACAATTGGGGATATCCAGCCAAGTGGAACAGAACGCTTTGTAGAGAGGCAATCTACTCTCTTTCTATATTGTAGCGTGAAGTAATCAGATCCTGGATACCAGTGAATGCGTAAAGTTTTTACAGATTCATCGCTTGCTAGTCGCAAAGAAGTTGAACTTCTCTATTTGTTTCGGGGATCCTAGATAATTGCTCTGAAGAATTGCTAACCAATTTTCTCAAATTAAACCCTCCTTAAGATAACAGATTGAGAAATTGGTCTGGTATTTTGAAAGCTTCTTCCATTGTATCTGATCCTGTAAGAAGGTTGTCAACATAGAAGTCTCGCAACACTATCCTTGCAGCTTCAGGAAATTTGTCGGCTCCATCGAAGGATAGCTAATTGAGCATTACGCATTGAGCAGTTACGGTGGTTAATTTGTAATCTTGAATAGGCTCGTTGTGATTATTTAAAATGTTTCTATGTCAGCTGACATAGCGAATTTGTACTTTCGCATTTGAGGATGATGAAGAAAAATTCAGACTGCAATACTGGACCCCTATAGAGCTGTTCATTTAGACTTTTTCCATTAGTCGTCGCGAACCTTTGTAGTTCTACTATTTTGATGACTGCATGATGACGAAGATAGTAACTTTGTTCG
Organism: Dioctria linearis; assembly: GCA_963930735.1. Lineage (NCBI taxonomy): Eukaryota > Metazoa > Arthropoda > Insecta > Diptera > Asilidae > Dioctria > Dioctria linearis. Next base: position 122,117,085 of record OZ005743.1, on the reverse strand, counting down.
TTACTTACAATCTTGTTAGACATTGTCATGTGACCTAATATCTTGTACTTGTTAGTACAAGCTTTGTATTCCTGATACAGTTGAGGATTTCGTTCTAGTTGCCGTTCTAAACTATAGAACCTACGTAAAGCCATACCACGAGGTCACTTAGGCTAGGACTTTATGCGGTGAAGGGTTGACGAACTTCGTAACGGTCATGTGCGTTTTGGTAACACTCTTCACTTTCTTGGTCTGCTTTGGACAACTTATTTCCTGGGTTAACTTCTTCAGTTTCCCAAAACTGACGTAGAAGTTTGTCCAATGAAGTGTCGTTGTCATAATGAACCTTTGCTGTTCACGCAGACGCTGTTAAAAATGTGGAAGTATTTTAGAGTTTTCCGAAAAGTATCCATCCGAGGGTACTGTGTTGGGCAATAGGTGTTCCTGGAGGATCTTTACGTAGACCTTCAAAGACAATTTCGCTGTATACGTCTGCTCCTAAAAGCAGGTCAATTTTTCCTGGTTTAAAGAAAAATCGATCGGTAATGGTAGCTGATGTATGTGACTCCATTCTTTGTTTAGAATGGTTGAAGGCGGTAAAATGTCCGTGAATCTATCCACTATAAGGGTAGTAACCCTGGTTATCTTAGTTGTGGTTCAATAAGGATAAATGTTCAATATATTTAGTTTTTGAACATTTGTAGTTTCCCTTTTTTGAGGGAACGTTTAGCAAATAGCAATGCTGTGGCATTTGGTATGTTGGTATTGGTGATTATCACAGTTGTTAAATCAGAGATTCAAAAGTATTGGAACGCACATTTATTATCAGAAAATTGTAGTGTACAATTTGTCAAGAATGTGATATATTGTATATTGTTGCGAGCGTGGCCTTTGGTTCGTTATTTAAAACACAATATTAAATAATTAATATATAAGTTCTTTATTACACTTAAATCATATAAAGTTCACAAACATTTATTTAATCAACTCAACTCTAATTATCGCTAACACTGTACTTCCAATTATCGCAATCTAATTACACACTATCGCTTCTTTATTGCTTTCGCTTCTTAACACTGCAACGTCTAAGACAAGACTCTTTTCAGGCGATGACAACTGCTATATTTATACCCTAGAAACACTCCAGATTAATCTGGAGTGTTCTATTCCAAAAGCTTCTTGACTATTCTATTTGTTCTATTCCTGAACTTTCATAATCGATTCTCCTAACCTGAAGTCATTTACTCTCCGAACCTGAAGTTGTTTATTGCCAATAGATGTCACCAGTTGTCTCTTTCTATTGCACGTAACACTGCCCCCTTCTTAAACTTGTTCGTCCCGAACAACAGGTGGTCCACGGTCTTGATGCTCGTAGTATTGACACAAGCGGTCCAAATGAACAATTTTGTGCTTGCCTCTTGTGCCACGCTGAATCCTGTATACCACGTCATTAATTCTAGTTACTACTGAATATGGTCCTTCCCAGTGTTGTTGCAATTTTGGAGAACGTCCCTTACGTCGTTTCGGGTTGTACAGCCAAACAAGATCACCTTCGTTAAATCCTGCTGAATTCGCACGTAAGTCATAACGTGTCCTCATCCGATGGGTACTTACTGATAATTTCGCCCCCGTGGCCCTTTGTACATCAGCTCTCAGTTTCAATGGGGCTCTGACATTACACTTGTACATTTCCTTTCTGCTGCTACGTGGCGGCCCTTTGTAAGAAGCACACACAGTACATCTGCGACACCACTTCTCTACATCCTCCCGCATATGTAGCCAATAAAACTTTTCTCGTATAATAGAAATTGTTTTATTCACTCCCAAATGTTCTTCAGATGCTCCACGATGCACTTTACCTAGAACCTCGTTGACCTTTGATGCCGGCACGACTATTTGCATTCGGAACGATTTACCGTTAGGTGCTTCCCACTTGCGTTTTAATATGCCGCATTCAACATGAAGAGAATTCCATTGAGCCCAGTAGCTTTTCAGCTCTTCACTCATCCTCGAAATATCCTTCCATTCTGGTTTTTCTATGTCTACTTTCCAAGCAAGAATAGGTGAAATGTCCGGATCTTCTCGTTGTGCTGTTCGCAGGTCCTCGTTGTCCCAACCTGTAGATGGTTCCACGGATACCAACTGTATAGTAGCTGTTTTCTCATTTCCTTTCTCCCAGCCATAATGCTTACATTCAGGTTTCCATTGACGTTGTACCAAGGCTTCTGTATTTCCATAGATACGTCCTTTTCTGTGTTGGCTCTCAAAGTCATAAGGTTGGATTCTAGTCTCCCTAAGAATAGTTTGCTCTCTAGCTCGCCAACTTGTACGTTCTTCTGTCCCTTTCTTTTCTGTTGGTTCCTTTCGACGGCGTTTCCTGCAGTCGCTTTGAAGGTGTCCCAATTTATTACAATCCCAACATCGAAGAACACTACGTGAAGGGGTACTCAGTGATAACTGCAATCTATTGCAAGTCTGCTGCTCAGCTCGATATCTTTCCAATTCCACTTTCCTCTCTTCATCTAGAGATTCCACTCGTCGGCGTTTTCTGCAGTCTCTTTGTAGGTGTCCTGGTCTATTACAATTCCAGCATCGAACGATACCACGCAAAGGTGAGCTCTGGGATGACTGCATTCTATTACAAGTACATTTGTCCACCGAAATGTCTCTCATTCGTACTGCACTCCGCGAAGCTTGTCTGGCGGATTCATACACTAATGCATAGGCTAGTGCTTCTGCTGTTGATTTCTTTCCTGCTAACCTCAATGATTGTTGTAAATTTTGATCTGTAATAGCGTTCACAAATGCCTCTGTCGCCACTTCATTGAGAAAATCCGCATTCACGCTGGAGTATGACAGATGCGCTAATCTTTCTACATCTGCCTGCAGTTGTTGTAGTGATTCGCCATGTTTTTGAATCCTGTTGCGCAACTGTAGGCGATATACTTGCTGCATGTGCTCATCTCCGTAACGTAATTCTATCGCCTGTACTAATAAAGTGTAATCACGTTGCTTTTCAATCGGTACAGTTTGTAAGAGTTCTGACGCAGGACCTCGAAGTGCTAACACCAGAGCTATAGCTTTGTCTTCATCATTCCATCCATTTACCTCTGAAGCTGCCTCGAATTGTCTCTTGAAGATATGCCACGAATTTTGTCCATCAAATATGGGAGGTTTCATTCTACCTGCACCGGATATTTCAGTTGCTCCGCTTAGAGGCTGACGATGCTTTATTCTTTCCAGATCTGATTTAAAACTGTCAAGCTGCTCGGTGACTTTTTGTTGAGCTTCCGCCACTTCCTGCTCGATTCCATCAATTTTCAAATTTTGTTCGTCTAATGAGTTTTTCAGGAAAGTCTTCTGTTCCTCCAAACGAGTTTCTAGACAATTCTCCAAAGAGATCTTTTGTTCGTCCAAACGGGTTTCCAGAGATTTCTTTTGTTCCTCAAAATCAATCTTTTGTTCATCAAAACGGGCTTCCATAGATTTCTTTTGTTCGTCCATAGATTTCTTTTGTTCGTCCATAGATTTCTTCTGTTCATCTAAACATGATTCCAGAGAATTCTTTTGTTCCTCGAGAGAATTCTTTTGTTCCTCGAGAGAATTCTTTTGTTCATCAAAACGGGCTTCCATTTTGCTCATTAAAGTACTCAAAAGCTGTTCCATTTTCATCGCAGGCGCTTCTTCAACTTCTATTTCTTCCAAGTTCTCTTCGAAAACAAATGTTTCAGGATTCTTTCCTTCCTCTATCAAAGATTGTCTAAGTCGCTCGACTAGAACTTTCTTTATGCCTGTCGTTTGTAATGACCGGTTCCCTAACTCCACTTTCAAATCCTGCGTTCGAAGCTCGTCCACTTTGCGCCCCATTATTTTAGTAATTCTCTTATAGATGAATATAAATTATTTTCCAGAACTTTCACAATTTAACACAATTTCTCAAAATTAATCACTCTTTTAATTTTTTAGTTAATTGCCACCACTTTATTTCTCGAATTTATTTCACTTCTGACACCAGTTGTTGCGAGCGTGGCCTTTGGTTCGTTATTTAAAACACAATATTAAATAATTAATATATAAGTTCTTTATTTCACTCTAATCATATAAAATTCACAAACATTCATTTAATCAACTCAACTCTATTTATCGGTAACACTGTACTTTCAATTATCGCAATCTAATTACACACTATCGCTTCTTTATTACTTTCGCTTGCTAACACTGCAACATCTAAAACAAGACTCTTTTTCTGGCGATGACAACTGTTATATTTATACCCTAGAAACACTCCGGATTATTCTGGAGTGTTCTATTCCAAAAGCTTCTTGACTATTCTATTTGTTCTATTCCTGAACTTTCATAATCGATTCTCCGAACCTGAAGTCATTTACTCTCCGAACCTGAAGTTGTTTATTGCCAGTAGATGTCACCAATTGTCTCTTTCTATTGCACGTAACAATACTTTTTTATTACTGCATGTGAGATCTATGTCTTGTGCCATCTATGATATTGTTACGTGCAATAGAAAGAGACAACTGGTGACATCTACTGGCAATAAACAACTTCAGGTTCGGAGAGTAAATGACTTCAGGTTCGGAGAATCGATTATGAAATCTACAGGAAAGTTCAGGAATAGAACAAATAGAATGGTCAAGAAGCTTTTGGAATAGAACTCTCCAGAATAGTCCGGAGTGTTTCTAGGGTATAAATATAACAGTTGTCATCGCCAGGAAAAGAGTAAGTCAATAACGAAAAGCTCCAGCCTTCAAAGAACGCCAAATATCTTGGTGTCTCTTTCAATAATCTGTTGAAATTCAACAACCACGCCAAGCTAACCATGAGGAAAGCAAACTACGCTTACTCCCTACTCAACCCTATAATCAGAAGGAGAAACGGTCTCCCGAAAGATACAAAGCTTCTTATATATAAACAGCTCATCCGCCCAATCATATGCTATTGCTTCCCCATCTGGCACACCATTTCACCATCCTATATGAAGCAAATTAGCGCCCTCGAAAGAAAGATCCTAAGAGCCAGTACAGGAGTGTATAGAAAACCTGACGGACACTACTTTCCCAACACCTTTTTGTATGACAGTGCAAACATCACTCCAATCGAGGACTACCTCCTTTCTCTCGCGGTCAAACAACTTGAGAAGATCTCTCAACACCCTAACCCCCTCATTAGCCAGCTTTCAACGCAACTTCAAGTTGAAAATCACCACTACTTATCACCTCTTGTAACAGAGAGAAGCTTTCTGACAGCACTACCCATATCAACTTTGAACTGATATAGACAGCAGCTGCAGTTGACAACTCTTGCTGCAAAATCATCCTTAGGACTAGTGAGGACGACGACACAGTATTTCGCCGCTAGCGATCAGCCGGCTTGGGCGGGTTCTTGTCGTCCTCATCCCTTGGATGCTAGTTTACTGTGTCAATAATAAAAAAAATATATATACTCAGACGGACAGACGGACTGGAATAATAGCCAACTACACGGACTGCACTTGGACTTTTATAACGGACGGACGGACGGACAATTTTTTTTACGTACAAAACAACGGAACTTACTTGAAACCATCCTGACCCGATAATCACGCTGACAGCCGTGTTACAAAAAAAAAATCTTTCTCTTCTTTAGAAGGAGACCATCTAGTACGGAAACCACTGAGAGAGAGAGATGGATGGGCTCCCGATATTAGCAGAGTCCCTTGTCATCGCCATTGAGCCCTACGCTCCCATCCTCCCCATGATCAAACCGCAGATGACAAGTTTTTGTTTTATGGTTTGATCCCCTAGTGTGTATGCGCCAGCGGCAACAACAAATCCCACTCCTTACCTCATCATGTCACCTCCCTCCCTCTCTCACTGAAAACCAATTTTCTTACCACATTCTTACACTATAAGAAAAAAACAAAACAAAACAAAACAAACTGCGATCTTCCTTCCAATCTTTGGTGGCCTTGACCAAGAAAACCAATCCTACAAGCCTGCCTTTAGTTACAGGACCAATATGACGATTGGATAAAAAAAAAAAACTCTCACTTGGCAGAACTAAGAACGAACAAACAACCAGAATTGAAAAATAAAATCATCAACAGGATTTTTATTTATACAAAAAAAATCTTTATTTTCCTTTAGGAACGAAAATTCATTAATAATACCTGATAAAAAAAAATTCTCTTTTTTTTTTTTTCTTTTTTTTTTTCTTTTCCTCTTTTTTTAATGATATTACTGTATGGATCACCAATATTCTCAGAACTGAAAATTCACAAATATACCCCTGATTTATTTTACAGGACAAAAATTCACAAATATACGCCTGCTTTATTTTACAGGACAAAAATTCACAAATATACGCCTGCTTTATTTTACAGGACAAAATTCACAAATATACGCCTGCTTTATTTTACAGGACAAAAATTCACAAATATACGCCTGCTTTATTTTACAGGACAAAAATTCACAAATATACGCCTGCTTTATTTTACAGGACAAAAATTAACAAATATACGCCTGCTTTATTTTACAGGACAAAAATAAAATAAAATTTTTATAAATAAAACTGGTTGTTTCCCTTATCTGTTTTATAAACGATAATTCCAAATGAAAAAATACCTGATTAAAATTTTCAGGACTGATTAAAATTTTCAGGATCCAAACTAATATTTTTATAAATAACCTCCTGTTTATTTCACTTGTTTAACAACGATAATTCCAATTGAAAAATACCTGATTAAAATTTTCAGGACTCAAACTAATATTATTTTTAATAAACAAAACTGTTTGTTTCACTGATTAAAATTTTCTGGACTGATTAAAATTTTCAGGATCCAAACTAATATTTTTATAAATAAACTCCGAACTCAAAAATCAAAAAAAAAAAAATTCCTCTATTAATTTTAAAAAAAAATCTTCTTGGCTCACCAAAAGTTGTTTTACTACTCTCCTCTTTTCTTTTCTTCCAACCTCTCGAGTCACTCCAAAATCCATCCTCACATCCCCCCCCTCTCTCCTTCCCTTTCTTTTAGTCACCATCAAAACTTTTCCTCACAGTCTCTTCGGTTAATTCCCGTGCCCGAACCCAACTCCACCAATCGCATGTCAGCGTCCCCCACGTCATGGAAAAATTTTTATACTTTGACTCCAGAATCTAACCTTATAAGGGTATAACACAAAATCGCGTGTACAAATAAAAAAAAAAAAAATCACTCGAGTCGTGTTCCAGAAAGCGTGTTTCAAATTTGTGCTGAAGCAGGAAAGTTAATAAGGGAATTGCATGGAACTTTTTAATGAAGCTAGTGAGGAACATGAACTGCTTAAGGCAATGAAATTGACTTTTAACCAAGTAGCGAAGAGACTAATTCGCTACAGCGTGGGGACGACCCACCGAGATAAGAGTCTCAAAGCCGGGCTCCGCACTGAGAAAACTGATACTAAGAAAACTGAAAACGCCCAACGTGGGGACAACCCACCAAAGAGTCTCAAGCCGGGCTCCACAAATACAACAAAAGGACTCCAGGAAAATCCCTGAATCAAACCAAGAACCCTGAATGACGGCCCAGGTGGTACAAGAAAAGGAAAGAACTGGAGACAGAATAGGTTTTTTTCTTTTTTTTTTCCTCCTTTCCTCTTCCTTTTTTTTTTCTCTTTTTTTTTTTTTTTTTAACAATAACAACGTGATGCTAGTACAAAACTCCACCCTTGGGCATCACCGCAGGCAGGAAAAATTTTATTTTGTTGACGGGGTTGGGTACCTCTACTTTTATTGTAAGGCACCAGTTATAAGCTAGGGCTTGTCATTGGTGATTCCGAACCAATCCTTTACATGTCGGAAACTACCACCGCATAAACTAAATCTCGTCAGAAAAAAGGTAGGAAGGAAAGACAGGATAGCAACATATCTACCTTAAAGATAACCCAAAAGGGGTTAGAGCTGTAGACAAAAAAAAACAATTTTTGAATTTCCTCTACACCCGTAAGTGCAGAGGCGTAACATACAAAAAAAAATTATCCGGTAATTTATGACTTCAAGTCTTGCGCGTGGAACACCCCGAGAGGAACGCCTCTTGGAGTCTCAAGACGATATGACACCTTTCCAACACGTTCAACAACTTTAGCCTCCACAAATTTAGACGCGAACTTTGAAGTAAACCGATTCACTGCATTACTCTGGACATGGTTCCGAACAAATACCGTTTGACCAATGGTGAAGATTCGAGCTTTAGTACGAAGATTATATTTCTCCGAGTATTTCTTATATGCTTTGGAGAGATTGATCTTAACTTCTTCTCGAACCAATTGAAGTTGCTGATTAACAGGAACATGCTCCAAGACACCGTCTGAGATATTTGTGCATTCTCGAATAAATTTATACGAACTGCCATGCACCAACGGATGTCTCCCAAACATTTGAAAATAAGGTGAACACTTGGTTGACTCATGAACGACACTTCGGATGGCATATCCAATTTCAATCAAGTGCTCATCCCACCTTCGATGATCGGTTCCCACATACGCACGGATGGCTGCCAGTATTGACTGATTGACCCTCTCAGAAGCATTTGATTGAGGAGAGTACGATGGAGAAAAGGTATGCGTGACTCCATACTTTTCCAGCATCTGTGAAAACAACTTAGCAGTAAACTGACTTCCATTATCTGAGTGCAAAAACTCGGGAACCCCGAACACATGGAATACTTCTTGTTCCAGAAAACGTATTACTCGAGTAGTGGTTGCCTCCGGAAGAGCTTTGATCAAAACGAATTTTGAAAGGTGATCTACTACCAGAAATATATATTTATTGCCGTTGAGGCTACGTGGATAAGGGCCAAGAAAGTCAATGAAAATTCGCTGCCAGGGTAAGTCAGTTGAACGTTTCTCCCCCAACGGAGGTTTGGAAGAGAAATTGAATGGCTTAATCAATTTACAGGTTTCACAAGCGTTGACGTACTGACGTACATCAGAAGTCATGTTTGGCCAATAATAAAAACGCCTTAATTTTTCTAGCGTTTTACCAAACCCAAAATGAGAAGAAGTGGGAGGCTTGTGTTCTTGCTCTATTAAAATAGCAGACAATTCGTCCGGAACCCATAATTTCCACCTAACGCAATTGGAAGATATGCAAAATTTTGGAGAATTAAAAGAAATATACAAACGACCATCTTTAACTTGGAGATTTGATACGGGATTTACTGCAGAAGTGACCTTTTCCAATCTTTCCACATAAGTTTTACTCAGAAACGCCGGAGATTGCAAATCGATAGATTCAACAACTGGTTCCACTCTAAACTCATTAGTACCTTCATCACTGATTTCATTATCTAACGATTCGTCCATAAAGACTCTGGATAAAGCATCAGCCACCACGTTATCCTTACCCTTCCGATACTCAATATGAAAGTTAAATGATTGAAGCTTGAGGCTCCATCGTGCAAGTCTGCCACACAAATCGCGCTGGTTCATAAGCCATTGAAGACTCGCATGATCAGTGATGATGGTAAATTCCAATCCCTCAACATAGGGTCGAAAACGCTTCACAATCAGGACTGCTGCTAAGCATTCCAATTCGGTAATACTATAATTGCGTTGTGCAGCATTTAACTTCTGAGACATGAACGCAATAGGATGTTCCTCTCCACCATCATCACGCTGGAACAACACGCTACCAATACCTGTGCTACTTGCGTCACACTGAATAAAGAAAGGTCTCGAAAAATCAGGATCAGCAGTAATTAAGCATTCTTTAAGTCTTGTAAAAGCTTCCTCAGCCTTTTCATTCCACACAAATTTAACATTTTTCTTCAGAAGATTTGTAATAGGGCTAGCAATAGTAGCGAACTGTGGTATAAACCGCCTATACCAACCGCAAACTCCCAAGAAACTGCGAACCTTTTTGACAGTAGAAGGTCTTGGGAAGTTTGAAATAGCAATGACTTTCTCAGGATCAGCCTTTAAGCATCCATCACCAACTACAATTGTTACTATCAGTGAACTCAACATTAGTAGACAAGTCATCATTAACTTGAACATCTAAATTTTTATAAAGCCCTTGCATTGTTGATACATTAGAAGAAGTTGTCACATTTGAATTTGTCATCTTAAAACTGGATATATTTGAAGTCTGAACACGCGTAGAATGTGAGGTCTTATTATCACAAGGCGTAACGTCGTTAGTACAATTGATATAGCATGGATTGTTATTATGAAAACCTAGCGATTCTGCATCGGCTCGGTATTTGAAGCTGCTTCCTCGGTATTTCGCCTGGAGACCTGAGTAGGAGTTAAAATTCGGGATGTCTCCATAGGATTCCGACTCCACCTCTGGTTTCCCGACAAGCAAGCAGGACAACGTGGCTTAATTACACCAACAGCACCACAGCCATAACAAAAAATACGTTGTGGACTCAAAGAACAATCATGATAAGAATGTCCTTCTCTTTCACAATTCCAACATTTTAAACGACGAGGAGTTTGCGGTCCCGAATACGATTTGAATGGAACTGGAGGACCTGCTGTAGCTCTCAAATCAGGCTGAAACGCCTCCACATCATTAACGGAGTAAACAATTCGACTGTTTTTTATTAACGTACCATCGGAATAAAGTTCATGGACAGATTTGCGTATGATTGGCTCTCTAGGAGCACCAATTTCAGACCAAAGCTTTTCGTACTGATTACATAAATCGCGTAAGTCAAGAATGTTGTCAATCGGACGAAGCAACAGAACCTCTTGTAATGAGGCCTTCATGTTTCGACGAAGAATTTCAATTAATTCCCTTTCAGGAATAAGATGAACCATTTTGGTTACCATAGCATGAACTGCAAGACGGAAATCACTAAAGGACTCTCGATGTCCCTGTTTACGACTCTCAATCAATTTTCGAATTTCATAATCAGTATCTTGACTTCGAAATTCTCGGAGTAATGCAGATTGCAAATTTTCCCAAGTGTGATTTGGGTTGAGACGCAAGAAAAGCCAATACCAATTGGCTGCTTTACCGAAAACTAGAGCATGGAATCCCGCACATAAACCATCTCCTGATACTCTTTCCAAGTGCGCCAAGGATTCCAGCCGAAAAATAAATTCCGAAACATCCAAACCGGAAGCTGCTCCATCGAACACCAACTTCCACCTAAAAATGGGACTCCGTGTAGGACTACCCCTTCGAATAGTAAAAGAAAATGAAGGGGCGTTTGAAGGCTCAGGAACTTGCTGGACCTGGACCAAAGGCGGTACTGGCACTTCATGTGAACGAGCAGATGAATTTCCCACAAAAGAACGTTCGTTACCTTGATGAGTAATGAGAGCATCTACCGCCGTATGGGCGGGAGCAATTCTTGTGAAGCGAGTGACTGGCTTCAACGGTGGACCATTCGAAATCCGTTTAGGATTTGCTACAAATAGAGAAGTATGAACTGTATCCTTAACTTGATCAGCAGATACCGTTGGTGAATCCCATGGATTCTCAAAGCCCATGAAATCTTCACCGTTCAATGAACTTTGTGGACTAGTAAACTGTACGTTAGAACTTGACTTTCCAGTCACGACAACAGATTTAATTTTTGGAATAGCTCCAGAGCAACTAGGTGCCTTTCCCCCACAAGCTCCCTGAGGCATCCGATCAATATTAAGAAGATCTTTAAAGGAATTAAGAAAGTTTAAACGGTCTCTTAGAGTAACCATAAGCTTCTCAGCGTTTCCACTAACTAGCGGAGAAGAATTATATATGCGCTGGGATCGACCCAATAAGTGCAAAATCAGAGTATGAAATTGCTCTTGCTCCACCACTGTAGTAGGTGGATGCTCGAGTAAATCTTTTTGCAATCTTTCAACACGATTTGTCAGAATCTGACATTCTGATTTGGGATTGTTATAATTATGTGACATAGTAGGTACCAAAGAATTGTCAGAATTCTCTGCTCTGTACCTTTGCGACAGTATGTTAAGAGCGTCCGGCTCTAAGCCCGAGATGTCCCGAATTTGGAATTCTATCTCCAAATCGTCTATAGATAGTAGTGAGAAATTCATTTCTAAACGAATAAAAATTTTACGAGAAAGAACTATACGATGATGAAATAACTAACAAAAAAAACTTCAATGAATGTCTGGACACTGTCCAGCAAAATACAACAGTTTATGGTGGTATATATATATAAGGATAATTAACGGGGGGGGGGGGGGGTTGGCACAAGGAGGCGATTCAAGCAACCACCCGTCCGCGCGTACACACACAAACAAACTAAACGACCATCTGTCGTAACTAATATATCTCTCTCTATCTCAAAAAAAAAAAAAAAAAAACCCCTGAACAAAGTTTTCTGGTCCAGCCTCCTCGACAAAGAAATAATTCAACCGGTGAACTTCCGTCATCAATTCGTCGAAGAGCCCGAAGCATAATAACTTGAAGAAAAAAAAATGGTCATACTCTCGGTGACTACCAGTACTCAGACCAGGAGCAGTAGCGAGAATGTGCTAATACGATACGAAATGGCAATTATACTACAATGCCCTATAAAGAAACAAGAAGAATACTACAACAAATACTGTCTCCTGTCTGGAACCCGCAGCAGTGTATGGAACAAAAGCTCAAAACTAGTATGCTTCGCATACAACATACACTTCACCGAAAACGGAGCATTTATCACATGAAAACTAGATGAGTTACAACATCGGAAGAAAAGAAGAGAAGAGGAAAAAAAATGTAGTGGCAACTTAATCAACCCAACCACAATCCCCTCAACAAGGACATTAGATCAAACAGATGAACACCGTTCATCAACTTGCTAAAAAGACTCTGGTCTCATTGACAAAATAAAAAAAAACTAACTGAAGTCAAGTGGTTGTCTGTCCGGTTTTCAAGAACCGAAGCGTTAGCTTCTGACGGTGCGACTCACGCACAAAGTTCTCTTTCCACCAAACAGTAAAGCACTTTAACAATAGCACAACGACTAAATTATACTGAAGGTATATTAGTCAATAACCAAAAGCCGAAGCAGTCAGCAAGACCATCGAGCAGGAAATGTATACGAAAACAAACTTTAAAGCTAAACACCAAAACCCCGTGTTAATGCAGAACTACCGCTCTGACGAAAGTGAAAAGGGTAACCTCACGAGAGTTCAAGACTCTACGGAGACCAAAAAGGATCACTCTACACAGGTGGGCCACACTCACGGCGAGTTAACGTCCGCGGAAAGCACATATATTTAACAAAACTGAATTTATTACGATGGTTGAAATATGAAAGAAAACCATCAGAACCGATAATTTTAAAAGAACAAGAGGAAGAAGAATATTTGGGCGCCATTTGTAACAGAGAGAAGCTTTCTGACAGCACTACCCATATCAACTTTGAACTGATATAGACAGCAGCTGCAGTTGACAACTCTTGCTGCAAAATCATCCTTAGGACTAGTGAGGACGACGACACAGTATTTCGCCGCTAGCGATCAGCCGGCTTGGGCGGGTTCTTGTCGTCCTCATCCCTTGGATGCTAGTTTACTGTGTCAATAATAAAAAAAAAATATATACTCAGACGGACAGACGGACTGGAATAATAGCCAACTACACGGACTGCACTTGGACTTTTATAACGGACGGACGGACGGACAATTTTTTTTACGTACAAAACAACGGAACTTACTTGAAACCATCCTGACCCGATAATCACGCTGACAGCCGTGTTACAAAAAAAAATCTTTCTCTTCTTTAGAAGGAGACCATCTAGTACGGAAACCACTGAGAGAGAGAGATGGATGGGCTCCCGATATTAGCAGAGTCCCTTGTCATCGCCATTGAGCCCTACGCTCCCATCCTCCCCATGATCAAACCGCAGATGACAAGTTTTTGTTTTATGGTTTGATCCCCTAGTGTGTATGCGCCAGCGACAACAACAAATCCCACTCCTTACCTCATCATGTCACCTCCCCCCCCCTCTCTCACTGAAAACCAATTTTCTTACCACATTCTTACACTATAAGAAAAAAACAAAACAAAACAAAACAAACTGCGATCTTCCTTCCAACCTTTGGTGGCCTTGACCAAGAAAACCAATCCTACAAGCCTGCCTTTAGTTACAGGACCAATATGACGATTGGATAAAAAAAAAAAAACTCTCACTTGGCAGAACTAAGAACGAACAAACAACCAGAATTGAAAAATAAAATCATCAATAGGATTTTTATTTATACAAAAAAAAATCTTTTTTTTCCTTTAGGAACGAAAATTCATTAATAATACCTGATAAAAAAAATTTCTCTTTTTTTTTTTTTTTCTTTTCTTTTTTTTTTTTCCTCTTTTTTTAATGATATTACTGTATGGATCACCAATATTCTCAGAACTGAAAATTCACAAATATACCCCTGATTTATTTTACAGGACAAAAATTCGCAAATATACGCCTGCTTTATTTTACAGGACAAAAATTCACAAATATACGTCTGCTTTATTTTACAGGACAAAAATTCACAAATATACGCCTGCTTTATTTTACAGGACAAAAATTCACAAATATACGCCTGCTTTATTTTACAGGACAAAAATTCACAAATATACGCCTGCTTTATTTTACAGGACAAAAATTCAGAAATATACGCCTGCTTTATTTTACAGGACAAAAATTCAGAAATATACGCCTGCTTTATTTTACAGGACAAAATTCACAAATATACGCCTGCTTTATTTTACAGGACAAAAATTCACAAATATACGCCTGCTTTATTTTACAGGACAAAAATTCACAAATATACGCCTGCTTTATTTTACAGGACAAAAATTCACAAATATACGCCTGCTTTATTTTACAGGACAAAAATAAAATAAAATTTTTATAAATAAAACTGGTTGTTTCCCTTATCTGTTTTATAAACGATAATTCCAAATGAAAAAATACCTGATTAAAATTTTCAGGACTGATTAAAATTTTCAGGATCCAAACTAATATTTTTATAAATAACCTCCTGTTTATTTCACTTGTTTAACAACGATAATTCCAATTGAAAAATACCTGATTAAAATTTTCAGGACTCAAACTAATATTATTTTTAATAAACAAAACTGTTTGTTTCACTATTGTTTGTTTTAGAAACGATAATTCCAAATGAAAAAATACCTGATTAAAATTTTCAGGACTGATTAAAATTTTCAGGATCCAAACTAATATTTTTATAAATAACCTCCTGTTTATTTCACTTGTTTAACAACGATAATTCCAATTGAAAAATACCTGATTAAAATTTTCAGGACTCAAACTAATATTATTTTTAATAAACAAAACTGTTTGTTTCACTGATTAAAATTTTCTGGACTGATTAAAATTTTCAGGATCCAAACTAATATTTTTATAAATAAACTCCGAACTCAAAAATCAAAAAAAAAAAAATCCTCTATTAATTTAAAAAAAAAATCTTCTTGGCTCACCAAAAGTTGTTTTACTACTCTCCTCTTTTCTTTTCTTCCAACCTCTCGAACCACTCCAAAATCCATCCTCACATCCCCCCCCCCCTCTCTCCTTCCCTTTCTTTTAGTCACCATCAAAACTTTTCCTCACAGTCTCTTCGGTTAATTCCCGTGCCCGAACCCAACTCCACCAATCGCATGTCAGCGTCCCCCACGTCATGGAAAAATTTTTAGACTTTGACTCCAGAATCTAACCTTATAAGGGTATAACACAAAATCGCGTGTACAAATAAAAAAAAAAAATCACTCGAGTCGTGTTCCAGAAAGCGTGTTTCAAATTTGTGCTGAAGCAGGAAAGTTAATAAGGGAATTGCATGGAACTTTTTAATGAAGCTAGTGAGGAACATGAACTGCTTAAGGCAATGAAATTGACTTTTAACCAAGTAGCGAAGAGACTAATTCGCTACACTCTCCACCTAATCAACTCGGAAACGAGAAACATTTATTACCTGGGCGAAAGATTTACTTTCTTCACTAGTGCAGGAAGCCACCATCGTGGATAGGACAACATCCAGGCATCTCGATCATCGTGGGATTTATCAACGCTGGACCATTCTGGACTTTCGGGATATTTCTCACCATGCTGGAAGAAACGCCGGTCTCCAACTTACAACAAGTTAGAGAAATCTCTAACATTCCACAACTTCCCACTACCATCCAACTTCCCTATTCCTCTAAATTCCAAAATTATCAAATAACAGACAAGAACACAGCTTGCCGTCGCGCAACAGGCTGTAATAATTTCGACATCGTGTAACCTTAAGTTAATATAAATTCGAACAATTAAAGTGCAAAGTGAATCAAAGACAAAAGTGAATTCTAGGCCAAAATTAAAGCCTGTACGTAAACATTTTCAAATATCCCGGGATATCGGTTCGGTAATAAATTCGCCATAATTCGTTTTATTTCGTTAATCGCGTGTGAAGAACACTTGACTTGACTTGACTTGAGGAAAAGAGTCTTGTCTTAGACGTTGCAGTATTAGCGATAATTAGAGTTGAGTTGATTAGATGAATGTTTGTGAACTTTTATATGATTAGAGTCAAATAAAGAACTTATATATTAATTATTTAATATTGTGTTTTAAATAACGATCCAAAGGCCACTTTCGCAACAATATTATGCATCTTTAACCACTCCACTCCCATCCCACCTATCTAGGCATCTAATTATCGCCTGGTACTAGTTAAATAGAAAAAAACATAATTTTAGTTTGTTGAGAGCGAACCTGCTGCAGCAGGGGCAGTATCCAATAATACACCCAGCAAATAGTTTCGGCAATTTTGAAATTTTGAAATATCTGATCGGACAGCTGTGCAATTCTGTGTACCTGCAATTTATATGATAATATAATAATTCAATACTAATTACGTGCTGTAAATTTGTGGTACAATTATCATTAATATTAATAACTGTAACTTGATTTAGCATTCAATTGGAAGTTTGTTGCCCGCTGTCTAGAGAAAATTATTAAATTCACTGAGCTTTTGAACCTTTGTGATATTACAGTTCATTTATTTCACCTCTGTTTTACAATTTTCCCCACGAACTGCAATATCCTCTTGGTTCTGAACCAGAAATGATTTGAGGATTTGATAAATCTCTTGACAGCTTCAGTTGACAGTTCTACACGTGCTGAAATTGCTTTGTTTACATTTGTTCTTAGGCTATAGAAATTTATTATTCTTTAAAGAAAATGAAAGAAAATAGTAATATTGAAGCAGAGACGATTTCCGATTTGCCATTAAAACGCAAAACTCGAGTTAGCCCCTGGAAAAATAAGTAATTTTTGAAATACTCTTTTATTTAAGAATTAAAATGAATTGGCTTTCAGAGAAGAATTTGAAATGGTTTACAACTGGTTATATGGAGATGAAGTAAATAATGAAACAAAAGAGAAAGCCTACAAAAGAATGTTGGTTTGGAAACTGAGGAGAGTGGACCTAACACCAGCATCAGTTTTAGGTACCCTTATTATAGTCGAGGTGCAGCTAAAGGACGACTTTTCTCAAACTGAAAGCAACGGAAATAATGATTTGCGTATCATATATTCTAGTGCACTTACAAGATTTTTGAACTATATGTCTTCTATAATGCAAACGAAAAACATGAGCACCATGTATGTAACGGCGAAAAAACTGGGATTAGAATCTTTCATGGTTGATTTGCGGCATTTATGTGCTCACGGACAGTCTATGCCTTCTCTGGAAATATTCCGTAGAACCGCTGACTACTGCATTAAGTGGATTAAGGAATTTTACTGGGATCATGAAAAGAAATATATGCAAAATGTTGATGCTAAGCACATAAGACAGGAGGATAGAACTGTTTTTGATGACAACGTTAGTGAACTTTTCCTTACGTATGATGCGGCAAGTGAAGCAATATTCAAAGGCTGTACAATAGTTACACAAGCAAAGAAGATTCTTGTCCAAGAAACGTATGGTATTTTGAAAAAATATTCAAATTTGCGAGAGGAAAAAGGCTTGAATGAAATCTTGTCGCTCATTATCAAAGACTTATCAGCACTTGTGAAGCGAGAAGTTGGACTAAAGGATGTTCAACAAATCTACGTTTCAGCACTTTTGAAGATGACATTCTTCTTCCAAGTCGCTGGTAAATACATATTTCTAAAAACTCATTGATTTGTATTTTAAGCATTATTAATGTTCTTTTTACGTTACAGCACAAAATACAGATACTTATGAAGAAAGAGGAGCTATTATTAAACTACATCAACAATTGTTTCGGGTTGTAGCATTTTTTGGATTTATAGAAGGACTATTTCGTGATTTAATGTCGGTTTGTGAAAACACTTATGAAATTTTCTACCGAAGAAAGGGGGCTTCATTCTGGGCGAATCAAATTGTTGTTGGCTCTGTGGTTTTCAGAGATTTTAAACTGAAATACAAGGAAGAGAAGGAAAAGGTAAGATAATTCTTATGAGCCAATATCAGCTTACTGCACAAAAACAAGATACATAACTCCATTTCCTGTATTATTGAGTTTTCTGCGCCTCTGTGCTTAAAATATATTCTATTATATACTGGACACACGAGACAAGTGTTCTACGCATATAATGGATAGATTCGCATGTGTAAAAAATAAGGGATATATTTCTAAAAACTTCTTTCTGACCTTAGTACTCCCTTGAGATATAGAGAATTAGTGCTGGAGCTTCGCTATCTAAAAAGTTGGCGGTTTTTAAAGACTTTATTACACAATCTTTTCTAATGAGTAACTTTGAATGAGAATTTATTTATGATTAGATAGATTTCAATAAAGACATGCTGCTATACATCATTGAAAAAAACTGATCTTTAAAATCAATTTTCTATTAAAACCGGATTAACATATGCTTGTCAGGTTTAAAAAATAAATAAATGGTTAGTAATATTAGATTTGTATGTTAAATCAAAGCATAAAGTGGATGGAAAAACAAACATCATAAATCAAAAAAATACATTAACAAACACCAACGAAGTAAAAATCGTTGTTCCTCTGCATTATTTTCAAAGTAAATTAATTTATCGTTAATTAATTTTTGCTTCTTCCTGGCATATAATTCCTTGTTTTGTTAGGTCACATATTTTATCAATTTTAACTTACATCTACGTATATATGTCAAGCGTTTAATTCACTAGTGAAGAATTAAAGCTTAAAGGAAGTAAGAGTGAAACTAAAAACAAAAAAAAATGTTTAAAGTCAGAAGTTGACATTTGTCTTTCTTGTGAAATCTCAGCGGTGAAGGGTATCGACTACAGTTGCACTTAGAATCAAATCCAAAATGTACGCAGTACATTACAGATCTATAGTTCCATGGTTCATAAGTCAAAGTCCGATTCGCAATAATTGGTTGTGCTCAATCTGCTCAATGAGCAAAACAGAAACAGAATATCATAAAACGTGCTCATTCACAACTTTATACTCGTCCAGTTGCAGGCGGATAGCAAGTCATTAACTTTGTCAAAATCAACATTTTTAAAGTTAAAACAATAGTTACTAGTAGAATTACGTAACGAATTTAGAGGATAAAAAAAAACCATATGGATTGCCAAATGATTATTATATGTTCCAGGAACCAGAAGATCCATGCAACGGTTTACAAGAACTCTCCTGGAGATATGAGGAAAATACGAGATCAAGAGATTTTCTTGAATTATTAGTTATGCTGCTGGCATGCATTAGGCTGAAAGAAATATTTTTGTCAGTAAAATATATCACATGTTGAAAGGCAGCAGAGAAAGAGGGCTGCAATGCGTCATCGTTAGTAAACAGTAGACAAGTATCCTAAAAGCAGTAATTTCTCTGCTTTCAGTAAGCCTATGGATAAGAGAGACCAGCAACTAAATGTTTCAGGGGATTAATATGGAGAGATGTAAACTTCTGGGAATTCAATATACACATTTTGTAAAATACCTTTAAGCGCACATAAACTCAAGATCATAAAATCATGCAATAATCCCTATAAACCTCTGCATCCCTAAATATGTTTACACTGCCAAGTGGTTAGGCAAATCACGTGGAAGCAAATATTTGTTAACTGGTGAAGTGAGCAAAGACTAGTGACATTCTCGTAGAAAGAGATCGCGCTAAAAATAAATATTTGCCACAAAAGATGCTCTTGAACGGTCTTCTGAATAAACTTACGCGCAATACAAATGCTCAAATAGATCCTCCGAAACAATAATACTGAAAAGTGCAATAAGGGAAGATTAACTGCTTGTAACATAACAACATCGATAATTGTAATAACGGCTGAAGCCGTATCTGGAGCGCGGTAATTGTAGATTATGTGCTGTGTATGGATTTTCAATATGCATCCGGATAGGTACAATAATACCTGCATCTGTTCAATTAGTACCACTAATTGACACCCTATCAGTATACGCAGGTACCACGTATCGGCAAACAAAAAATTGAAGGCGTAGGTAAAAATTATTTGGATGGTTACGATGACTTCTTTCTCTCCGAAGCCGCAACTTCCCTGAGGATGCCTTGTCAGAGAAACATGCCTTCGAACCTTGTTGAATGAGGGAAGTTTTGGGTCTTAGAATTGCTAGGCCGTTCAGAACCAAAGTTCCCGAAACATGAGCGATAGAATCCAAAAGTACAAGATTGGAAGCGGGACTTCAGGGTCGTCAGGTAATATGTTTGGTTTATACACTTTAGGGAACTTGGATAGGATAATTCTATTTTCGTAGTGTTAGTTTTAGTGAGCGATTTAATAGCGTTTATTTTTTCAGTTCTAGAAGATTTATCTTGGGGATAGGAACGACGGTTTATTTAGTCAGTAATGATGAAGATGATGTCCAATTTGAAAAGCTATCATAAAATATGTCTTCCAGGGACTTGCTTTTGTTTATGATTTTCCTTTCCTTTTCCGTTTGTATTTACGCGTTTGCAAGAATAACATAAGAGAAATACTTAAATAAATTTAAACATTTTGCATTCTTTCTAAACCTGTTAATAAATATTGTTTTTTTTTACTTCTAGAATCTAGACATAAACCTTGATTTGAGTACACTTAATAGCGCTGCCATGTCAAAAGATGTCCTTAGATTTTATCATAATATGAACATTGATATTAATTCAACCTTAATTTTTGGTGATACTTTTCGTCGACCTTGGTCACTGTCATTCACTCGAAGTTTTATTGAAGAAAGAATTGAAAATATCAATGAATTTACGATGCACATAATTAAAAAGTATATTGAACCTGTGTTCTTTCATAAAATTTACTCTTAAGTGCTCTTTTTTTTTTAATTCCAGTTGTTTATCCCTAATTGTACCACCCTTGAAGGAAACTGATCTTAATATTCTGAATAAACTTATTGATGTGTATTTTAATCGTTTGCCGGATAGCGCTCAAAATGATAATGATGTTGAGGCTAGGGATGCACAATCGGACGTATCTAAAATCTATTCACTCCAGAAAGATATTTTCGAATGTGTTGAAGACATTGATATGATGGATGTCGACAGTCATCCAGAAGAGCAGACATTCGGCATTTGGTCAACTTTACCAGGTAACTTGGAAATAGAAAATATGTACAAGTTTTCTGCTTATGAAATATTTTTTAGGTGGCCAGGATTGGAATACTTGTCCATTAGGCCGACTGCCGTGGGATTAACTGTTTAACAAGTATTAATATTCAGAACTCTATAAAGTGATATAATTTGGAAAAATATACCTATTTCAATAATTATGGTACTTGGTATTTTGTAATTGTAACTGAACAGTTTTTTTGCTTCAAGCATTAATTCTTTTCACGATCTTTTTATAAAGATTGTGTGCAAATTTACGCCGGTATCTTTTAATGAACGATACAGTGGCAGTAGCGAAAAGGCAATACACATGAATCAGTCAGTTGCAAGTTTTATATTATGTGAGGACCATTCGAAGGGTCTTATCTATTACTAGTCAACATCGCAGTTCAGTAATAATTCTTTCATAAAGTGGGACATTATAGGGTTTCTGGTGGTAAAATGAATGAAAACAAGAATGTAAAGCTGAGGCCAATACGAGTACAACTATATTTGCACAGAATACGACTGTAAGAGAGAAGTTTTTATAAAATGTAAAAGAGACTGGAATAATAATATTGCCGTTAATATTACTTGCTCTGTTTCAATTAGCTCTGTCCAAGTATATAGTGATAAACCAAAGTTTTGTATGGCAGCACCAAAAAGGGTTGCCCGATTTTTGAACTTAAATTTGCAATTCTTATGAAAACATCCTGTATGACGTCGACGCGTTCTCTCAAGCAGTTTCGAAATAAATAATGAAAAACCTTTTGTATGGCAACATCATACAAAAATATCGTTTTCACTATATATTTGGGCACTGCGATGCGAGAACGCATCGACGTAAAGAGCTGAAAATCAGTACACAGCGTTTTCATAAAAATTGTAAATAGGAGTAACATTTAAAAACGCAACGCAACGCCTTTTTGGTGTTTGAATACAAAACTTTTAGTTTTCACTTTACTTAACTTTTATTTTCATTTGGGGTATGATATTATTGTTCTTAGACCAATTATACCTTATACCTTGTTTCATTCAAACTTTGATATTTTTAATTTCCGACACTCAGTATAAATTTCCGGAAAACTGAAATCTCGCCGATTTGTTTGTGCATTGCAAAAATTCGTATATATATTGCTTTTGGCTTTTTACTTGTCGGCATTTGTGACATTCGGAATATTTCACTGTATTTTATTTGTCGATATTTTGAAGTTGGAATTTTTGATGAAGGAATATTTTTTTTTTTTGGGATTTCATCATATTTGCGTCATTCACAATTAATTTAAAAAATCAAGTGTTTCACAGTTATTTGCACTGAATATTTCAGAATTTTAAAGATATAAACAAAATAATGAATCAAAAGACAAGAAAAATTGTGTGTAGCTAATTATACCTACTATTAAAAGAGGTAGACATGTTATATACTAAACTGAAGGTTAGGAATCAGCTTTCTCATATATCAGAAAAAATGTATACCTTAATAACGGGGCTTTCAAAAGCAATGACCGTTTTCAAAAAAAAAAAAAAAACCCCCGTTATATCTCAAAAAGTACCATGCAGTATTATAGCTCCTTTAAAAGGTAGTAACAGTACCTTTACCATTTTGTTTTGATATGTCCTGTAATTCTTGTGATATTGCAAAAGGGATTTTTCAAATTTTGGAGGTCCTTGTCGTTCTTAAATAGCATTTCCGCATATGTTCTGGAATTACTTAGGGTATCATACTATAATAGTGGTTATTTAATTGAGATCCCGTTTCGGAAGTTTAGCGAATTAAATATAGAATGCGTAAATTTATATAGAATTACCCATAAGGAAAAGAAAAAGACGATGTCTCCCGGTAGCTCCAGTTAGTAGCTCATTTGGTATGACAGCGGAGCATTGAATAAACAACTAATAAGGAAGCGGGGTATTGTGCGAATACAGTGTACGTGTTTAAGCAATTCAATGACAGTCATACCCTATGATCGGGGGGTGGAAATGACAAGAGGGCTGTGCATTATTTGATAATTCTGCTTGATTTCTGACATTTGTCCCCCTTCAAAATGTCACGAACTCATTACTGCCATGACGAAACGAATACAAACATTGCACACTAAACCATTTCGACGAGTGGCTTAGGTTTTCTTCCGATATGCCGTAATTCCTTATTGGTTATTTATTCAATGCAGCGGAGGTTATGTTTGGTTTTGATTAGTCTTTGGACGAGGTGGTGAATTGGCATGAATAAACGGTTTGCCCACGAAGAGTTTCAGAACTTTTTTAGTTAAAAAAAAAATAACTAATTAACAAAAAAAAAGTGAAAAAGTTTCAAAAACTTATCCCCACTAAAACGAAAAAGGGGGAAAATGATCACACAATAGTGCGTGGTCCAAATTGAAGAGCACCTGGAAAACAGAAAAAAGATTAGTAATGGTAAAATTATAGTAAATTACGGCAGCCAGTGAATTGACGAATAGACTATCTACGAATATGCGCAAACTAACATTGCGTAATCCGACACGGGAGCGCCTGAAAAATAATAGATAGCATAAATGTTTTTTATATATTATTTTGGCAGTGAGAAAATTAATAGTTTATGGCTTTATCGCCATAATCCGTTCAACGGAGCCCTACAGCATCCATCCGCATGGTACAGTCTGAAAATAACCTCAAAGGAAGCCACATGACCCCATATATGTACGTATTTCCAAAACTTACACTGCGTAATCTGATCACAGGAGCGCCTGAAACATAATACATAGCATATAGCAATAGTTTAAAGACTTCTCCTTTCGCAGGAGTACCTGAAGTGAGAGAAAGTATTAAGATTGTCGCATTGCTTTCAATGAAGTAGATCATATATTTAATGAACTTACCGAGTGCCATTCGATCGCAGGAGCACCTGAAATAAAAAAAAAATAGTATTAACGCTTTTGCAATTTATATATTTGTTTAATGGACTTACTGAGTGCACTCCAAGCAGAGGAGATCATTTGACAAGATACCCATTATCCATAGTACTAGAAGAACTTTTGAGTCTTTAGCATTAGCTGGTTAAGCATGGAACCAAAACGCCTGTGTGAAGTTTAGCCGAACGGTGCAATTAAGCTTCCTCGAGCTCGTTTCTATAGAGTTTGTAATCGCTAGTTCTCCAGAAGGCCTTTTTGAGAATCTCATCGGTAACGAAGCGGAAGATTTTAATCAAATACGTAGTAATTATTATTTCAAGCAGGCATTTTTTTGGATTCTCCGGTATATAGCTAAAGCTTAAAAAAATTTTAATTATTATTTCATCACACAACCCATTTTATTTTGGGTGACAAGTTTCAAGGCTTGGTTCTGACTCATCAACAGGTCCCAAATAGCGAATTTGAGTGACTTGCAAAACAAATGAAAAAATAGAAAAAAAAGTAATGAAAAAAACACCAAAACAGTAATCTCTATTTTTGTTTCTTCCTCCTTGGTGGAATATAGGAGTTTTTGCCTCATATAACTCACATCCAGAATTTATTCTGAGTTTATATGAGATGAGATCAATTAGATTTTGTGAAAAAGAAGAAAGAAATAAGGAAATAAAGGCTTAAGTAAAATGTACTAAAACAAAAGGATTTTCTCTTATCCCCTTCGTCCAGAGGTTTCTCTACTCCCTACAGGTAACACTAAGAGGGGCATCATCAAGAATTTGTTCCAGCGATGCCATTGGGAGGATGGGGTCCAACACACGAGGATTACCACAATCGAATTCTCTTCAGTATCGTCACAGGTAAGGTAAGGTCCCTTCACGACCTGATGTGTTAGTTTTCATTCTCGCCTGTACTCTCCCTAGGCACGACTGCTTTTTGATTATGGCGCGTAGTTGTTCTACCGACTCCCCACTCTACGGCAATATCCGAGGTGCTAGCGTGCCGACCTGCATGAACCAGCTACCACGGAGTGAGCTGTCAGTTCATGCTGGCAGATAGGACTCAACGTCCTCCATCCCTCACTCGAAATATGTATGTTTTCATAACACCAGCAATTATTGCTAACAGCCAAATTCATACTACGGTGCTAATTTCATAGTAGGGTATACCTTATCTTAGGCAAATTACACTGATATTTTTGTTACTGCGCGTACATCTTTTCTTCGGCCTTTTTCATCCTTAGAATACTAGTTGATTCACTCTTTGAATGGTTTAACCCATTCCATAAATAAGGAATGGTTTGCGTTCGTATGCAACGCATTCGAGATTCAAGAATAATACAACA
This sequence comes from Dioctria linearis, assembly GCA_963930735.1. Lineage (NCBI taxonomy): Eukaryota > Metazoa > Arthropoda > Insecta > Diptera > Asilidae > Dioctria > Dioctria linearis. Next base: position 122,091,393 of record OZ005743.1, on the reverse strand, counting down.
TATGTGTCGATTCCGAATTGTTTTGACAACATAACGAATACGGAATCTGCCTTCGTTATTCAAGAATAGTGCTCTAGGACGCTGTACGCACCTTAGACCAATACTGAAATCTAAGCAGAGCTCTGTGCTACTTTATGGCTTCTATAAGGATACTCCCAATTTTTCCTGGGACGCATGTCATTAAAAAAAATAATTTTTAATAATGTTTAGTATGTTGGCAGTATTATTATAAAAGATGTTGCATTTTAGGGTGACCGAAATAAGTAGTCTATTGTACCATAATATATTAATTACTTTATTAAGATATAAACTCGCAAGACAAAATATAAATGTACGAAACTATAAACTAATTTTGTAGGGGCGTGCATTGTCCATCTGATGACATATGTATAAAGTGTCCGAATGACGTCTGATACTTGCAGCTTTGCTAACAAAAGACAGCATTTTTATTTAGTAAAATACTGTATGAAAACTTCTAATCTTTCCTAGATATTACCTAGATGACCTTAGTCTACAATGATAAAAAGCCGGCTATAAGGCAAGGTTGTATTGCTTTCAGTGGAACATAGTTGGTATGTTTTTTTCATCCACATTACTTCAATAAGTGGATATTAATTAATAGTTCATAACTCTTCTATTCTTTTGGCGAATGATGTCGGAAGCATATGCATGCGAGCAATTCAGGTAGTAAAGAGTTTCTGTGGCATGTACATAATTATGTGGTTTGATGCCTCGCTATAGAGAATCTAAGTCCTTTCGTTCTTTATAACTTACGAAGTGTATTTTAGTGAATAAGGTTTATTGCATATTGTGGATTAAAAAATAAACGTGGTGTTAATGAACTAAAAAAACTGTTTAGAGTCTAAAAGCTTACGAACATAACAAATGGAAAAACGTATAATGCTCTTCAGGATCTCACTTTCGCCTTGTTTTTCTTTTTCCAGGTGGTGGAATGCTAAAATCATATTTTTGGCTTTTCTGACTACTTTAGCTCCCGACATAAAGGAAAACAGTCAAACCACCATACTACGAGAAGCTTGCATCAAAGCAAATTCAAGTGGTTGGGAAATACCGTGCAAAATTCAGTCAAACAAAAATCTACACAGTACTGACGACAAAATACCAAGTGGAAGAATAGCGAGTCCTCTTGCCAGATTTTTTTTTCAATACTCACAGTGAAAACACATTGGGGCATACCTATGTATGTTCATAGAACCCTATTTCGAGAGGCTGCAGGCTAAACCAGTATTAAAGTGCTCTCGACTTTGCATTTCCACTTGGATGCATGCATCGGAGTGCAGAGAATGTGTGCCGGCATCGAAATGATATACATCTATTATACGACTCTAAGAAATGAGAATGACTTCAGTTCATTAATGTTAGTTTTAAGACAATAGCAGGGAAAATACTTAAAATTGAAGCAACGGTTTTAGATAATTACTTACATTCATACGTGAAATGCTTATTCACATCTTTGCTGTAGGTACTGAAATTGTAAAATTACTCTTTGTAGACTTTTAGATGAATTTGTTAATTTAGAACTTGCTATATGTTTTAAACCTTACAGTAAAATTGCTGCAGCCGAAGTTTTAAATGGCACAATTTTTTAACAGGCTATGAAAATCCTTTATTTCGTACAATTGTACACCGATTCATAATTTATTATTATGTGTCGATCAGAAACACTAAAGATTTTATGCATTAAACAAAAATTGTTTAACACAAAAATTAATTTTTAATATTACTGAAAACAAAATTGAGCTTGAAATAATTTGTAACAAAACGTTATTTCAATATAATAAACTAGGTATTAGATCAAAAGTTCAAGCTCCCAAGTACCTATGTACTCATATTTGGAAACTCTCTGAGAAACGGGTCGACGTGGAGAGCTGAAATTTTGTACACGGCGTTAAAAAAAAATTAATTTATGTTCAAAAATGGGACCGATCGGGCAATTCCTTTGTACGGTTGTCATACAAAAATTTCGTTTTTAACCATTGTATACTTGGGCACTGCCTGAGATCGCGTCGACGTAGAGAGCTAAAATTTGGTGCATGATGTTATAGCGATAGTAAATATGAGTTTAAAAATGAACAAAATCTGGCAACCCGTTCTTGGTATTTAGTTTTCACTATGTATTTGGACACTGCCTAAGAATGCGTCGACGTGGAGACGCCAAATTTTGTACACTGCATTTTCATATAAATTGCCAATACAAGTTCAAAAATGGACCAAATCGGGTGATCCCTCCTTGGTGTTGCCATACAAAACTTTGGTTTTTCAATATATATTTGTACACTTTGTACACTCCTCGACGTAGAGAGTTGAAATTTTCTACACGGGCTTTTTTAAAAAAAGGGAAATTTAAGGTTGAAAATGGGACCAGTCGATCAACTCCTTCGTAGGGCTGCCATAAAAAAAATCGTTAACTATATATTTGGGCACTGCCTGAGAACGTGTCGAGGTAGAAGGCTAAAATTTGTACATGGTGTTTTCATAGCAATGGTGTTGCCATGCAAGACTTTGGTTTTTCACTATATACTTGGGAGCTGCTTGAAAAGGCGTCGAGGTGTAGAGTTCATATTTTGTACACAGCGTTTTCATAAAAAGTGCAAATACATCAACATCAACATTGATAAAATCCATGAGCCTATCGCCTCTAGAGCTACTGGATTTACAATTCAATTTAATGGTATTTGTTAAGCACGAGCTACAGAAATATAAGAAATGAAGTGTTTGAAATATATAATATATTTTGATATTAATAAAAACAACTGAATTATTATAAAATACCATTTATTTACTTTAAGAATACCTATTTCAAACTAAACAAAAATGTTGCCAAGAATTTCCTCAAACGAAATGCCTCCTTCGATTCTTTGTGTTGCGTTGCTAACGTAAATTTCTTAAATTTTCTATTTCGTTCCGCCATGTTCCAGGGATAATCTCGCCATTTATAATATTGTCCGTATAATTTGGAGGGCAATATATTTCACTGTTCAGTTTAAGATAATTGTGAAGAACACATATTGCCTTAATAATATTATCGACGTTTTCAGGGCAGAAATGGATATCGTTTCTTATCACTCTCCATCTAGCAGCCATTATTCCAAACGTATTTTCGATTGTCAGTCTTGCCCTTGATATACGTTTGTTGAAATATTTCTTTTGTTCGTCCAAGTTTTTTCCTGTATTGATTCATTTCCTATAAAGCACATAAATATTTTTTAAACATGGCAGTTTACCTGAAAAAGGGCGCATCAGATTGCTCCTAAGAGGAAATGCAGCATCACCTATGAAATAAAGCGGAATATTCAGTGCTGAATTTTGCAACTTGCAATATTCTGGAGTAGGAATTTGCCCCCCGAGTATTTTCTTCCCCCAAAAGCTTTCCTGCAGAGTTCTTCCATCGCTCTGACTCCCATAAGCTCCAATATCAACCATTGTCAAGCAATGATTAGCATCACATGCAGCTAATAAAACTATGCTATGACGCCCTTTATAATTACAGTATGAGGAATCTTCCGGTGGACAAACAATATTGATGTGTTTGGCATCAATAGCTCCAACGCAATTAGGAATTCCCCAACGAATTAAATAATTTTCAGAAATGTTTAACCAATCGCTTTCATTAGGAGGCAGTAAGTAAACACGTGAGAGCTTATTCCATATTGCCTCGCATGTTTCCGAGATTATTTTGCCAACTGTAGACACACCGATTTTAAATTTCCTGGCATAAATATTTCTTGGACCTCCATGCGCTAGGTACCTAAAAAGATAAAGTAATTTTAGTGAATTCATAATGCTAATGTACTCCTTCTTACATTAACGTTAAGGCCAAGCGACATTCCTGAGAAATTGGTTTTCGGATTGTATGCCCTTCCAAATGATTGTTTAGCAAATTTAAAAGAACATCAAATTGAGAAGCAGTCATTCTCGTAGCTTTAAAAAACATCTCCGGATCGCGTTCTTTCATTACTTTAAAAGAGGTCTTATAAAAACCCAACTTTGGCCGAGTTTTATATAACTCCCGCCGGACCCACCATCTTCTTCTATGTTGACTACGTTTCTTATATTCTTTGTATGCCAAAAACGCCGCACAAGTAACTTTAACTATCTTTTTTAGTTTATTTGTTGAAACTTTTCCCATGTTTATTTGACACATATAACAGGGGAAAATAGAAATAATACTGGAGAGTAGAATGACTACAAATGTTTTTTTTTTCTTAAGCTACTTGTATATATATATTTATCTTTATGTATTACACTTATGCAATTGCAGAAGTAGGTATGTGGTAGCTTACCTACTAACTAGATGATTTTATCTGGGAGCTGTGAAAAAAGGAAACCACGTTTGAGTAAATGATATGCAGCAAACATTTATATTATATTCACGAACACATCTACATTCAATCATATCTTCGACATCCTTCACACACACACATATTATTTTCCGTGGACACAGACGTAACCCCCGGAATGTAATACAAGCCATGAAGTCGCCGAAGGCACCGACACATTAAAAGGCCTTAAAGTTACAGCATGCAGTAAGAGCTCACTCCCACTGCTTTTTGTATACTCGTGATGGCGAAAAAAATAAAATTTCATTTTAAACAGGTCCTAAAGCCCAAAATTGTCGCTCCCACAGCAAAATGAAGTCAAAGAAAATTGCACACAAATATGTTTTCTTTCTAATAGTTAAAAAAAATAATAGCATGTCGAACAAATTTATGAAAATTATAGCGTTTGATCAAAAAATACAAGCAAATTTATATTAAAAACTCCTGCAGTAAGACAAGGCAAGAATTCTGTGAATGTCGCCTGCTGACCGGTGCGCTGCTCTCTTTTTACGACTTTGTTCATGGCTTGTATATTCCGGGGGCTACGACACAGAGCATTCATGAGTACCGAAAAGAAGAGAGCCAAGTTATATAGAATACAAGGTATTCCCAGTACAATCCACGTTCCGCCATTAGTGACAAAATATCGTGAAAATGTATAGGAAAGCACGATACAGAGAATACAATACTCTCTCTCCTCTCTCTATCTTTCCTATAAAAATGTATATACATTAGTCACAGAATTACGTCACAGGCTATCAGCTGCAATGTGTCAAAATTTTAATGGGAATACTTGTCTTCTATATACCTTGGAAGAGAGCGACTTACGCTGAACCGTTGTTATCCATTAAATAATAATAATTAATCGTACGAATGCCGTGTACGTGCTTAAGCAATTCAATGACAGTCGGATCCCTCAATGAGCCAGTGAAATTTTGACGTTTCCGATGGTAATTATTTCAGAGTTCTGGGAGTTCAATAAAACTTAGTGAAATTTAATGATTTTAATATGTAGATATTATATAATTGAAACTATGTTGTGTCGGAAGCTTGAAGTGTTAAGTATTATTGAGCTCAGCGTTTTGGGAAAATAAAGCTATTAAGCTATTTATTTAACGTTATGAATTGTGCGGTGCAATGTTGCACAAACAATAGCCGAAATTCCGGTGGAAAATCGTTTTTTAGGCAAGTAAATATATTTTTAAAAAAATACCTTTCTTTTCTATAATTATTTGTGCAACAAAATTTTAAATACATATACACAACAGAAACAGAAAAATATACGAAAGTTGAAATCATGTATAATTTGTTAATTTGCAAAATATCAGAAGGTTTCTTCTTTTCAATGGCAGGCCTATATTCCTTTTACATAAAGAAAGTAAGCACTAACCATTTTTTTAACAATAACAATAATCATTTATTTACGTACAAAGATTACAAAATCTTATTGTACAAAGTGAATTGGGAAAAAAAATATTATAAAAAGAAAAAGTATAAAATGAAAAATAAAACATTTTACATAGCGATTTGGATTATAAAAAATGTCCCCCTTCAAAATGTCACGATTTCATTACTGCCATGACGAAACGAATTCAAACAGAGCAGACTAATGCATGTCGCCGAGTGTCTTCGGTTTTGACCTTAGATCATATAACAAAAAAAATAGGCTATGAGGAAGAAAAACTTAAGCATTTTTCTGCATGTAGTAGAACCGCATCGATGTATTCGTTTTAGTCATGGAGATGGAAGTAGTAAACTACGATATTTTCACACCGGGCGAATAATTTAGTGGTTCAAACTTTTTATTAAGTATTGAAGAAATTCAATAGAAGAGATCCCATTATATCACAACATTTTTAAATAAATTTTTAAGTCTATAATTTTATAATATTTTTATAACTTTTTACATTTGTACGAATTTTCCTAGTGCCCCGTTTATTTTCTGATAATATTTTTTGGCGTGGCCTTTGTATGGCTACGGTAACTTAAGGCGCCAATGACAATTCGATTATAAACAAACAAACCGGGATTGGAAAATGTTAAATTTTTTTGCAACGGCTGTTTATTTTTATAAATATTGCACTCTTATTTTATTTAAAACAATCTAATTTATGGTTAAAAGAATTACGCTTGCCTTCAAAATGATTTCCTAAGAGAATATCACGGGTTGTTTCTTCAGAATAGCACAGCGCACTTCTACGCGATAATTCAAGACTCCGGAGTCTCGATTATAGAAAATCCCGCTAAATCGCTAAATCAAACCCGAACTTCTTGCCATAAAATCTGAAATGTCAGAAATAAATTGGAATTGTTGAACTAACGAATAACAAGGCGATACCCGTCTTTTCATTCCCTTCCTTGTTGCAAGAAAAAATGCTTATCACACGTACACGAATTTTACACAGCATAGCCTATCCTTTTCGTTATATGATCTAAGGTTTTCACCCGATATGCCGTTTCCTTATTATTTATTCAATGTTATTACCTGGGGACTCATACATTAAAATGTATATGCGACGCACGTATAATATAGTGGGACATACGCAAGAGCAAGGCAGATATTATCTGACTCACGCACTGATGATGGGATGCGACGTAAGTACACAGAACAGTTTTCCGATTGTTTTAAAATGCACACGGCAAGAAAAGGAAGAAAGAAAGATAAAAAAAAATTAAAAAAAATCAAACTCTCTTTAAAACTTTTACAAATAAAGATAAAAAATGTGAAAGCCCAAAGGGGCGGAGTTTTCACGTTTTACTCCCATAAAATGTTTCCGAGCTTTTGTGAAAATCGATTTTTCAGAAAAATTGAGAGAATTGGCCAATGTTTTTTATAGCAGTGCCAATGTTTGTTAGTGTAAATTCCTATGATATTTTCACAGCACGTGCTTCTGTTTACATTCGTTTTTCTGTGAAGAGATTAAGGGGAAGAAACTCATGCTGGATTCTCTGATATTATCGGCAAAAATGAGATTATTATTTGTCAGCAATTTTACATCTCCTTTCAACATCTTGGCCAGAGCGAAGTTTATCTTTTTCTTAAAAGATTGCGCTAGTGTGGCCCAAAGTAGATTGTTATGAATAGTTTGAAGGTATTTTGAGGGATTCAATAAGATTTTGTCGTTCAGGTAATCCTACGTTCTCTCGATTTTTGTTTTTAACTCGTCGTTGCCTCAGTTGCGCTACAATAATACATAGTCAAGTTCTTTTCCCGCATTCATGCAAAAGACGAAAGTATATGAGATTACCTGTTTCGGTCTAAAGAACACGAAAAATTTCCAATTTTGTTCAGTTGTGTCCTATTTTCTTTATATTAGGTTATCTTTGCCTAACGCTTGCTTGGTATTTGCCTTAAGAAAGAAGTTTTTTGTCTCCTCTCAAATTTGTTTTATTCGGCACCTTGCTTTCAAAGGGGGTGCCATGCGCTCTGCTGATTTTATCGAGTTGGTTGAAGATTTAAGGACTGCTTTGGGATAAAAAAGTATTTGTTAAGCTTCCTAAGTGGAGCAAGGCAGACCTACATTTTACTCCTCGGTTTGAAGTTCCACTCAACATGCAAGTTTGAGTGTATTAGCCTGGAACTGTACCCAATTAGACTTCATTTTCATTATGATTCCGAAAACTTCTTCATTTTTATTGCACAGTGCACAACTGGTAGGTTCATCTTCATAGTAGAGGACTAAAGAGCTAGGCTTATCGACCAACATGAAAGAATGATTTTACTACGAATACTGGTACAATAAGAAGCCGAATTGTCTGCGAACTGTATTTTAACCATTCTGAAAGGCCTACGTCGAAATTATACTACATACACAGTAAAAAAATTGACCTTAGAGTCAGTGGTAATAATTTGTACCATCGGTTATAGGTATATTTCCATAAAATAAAGGGATTGCTCCACTTCAGAAATAGGGATAGGTCTTATACCAAAAATGGAGGTAAATGTGTGAATTATATTAACGAAAATATACATATTTGTAAGTGTACCATAAAAAATGTAGAATAATAGGTACCTCATTTATTGAATGTTCACTTCTTTATATCAGAGAAAACTTAACATTTCGGAAATTTGATGTACCATATAGGTTTTTTGATGCCAAATACCTAAATTCAATGAATGTTCCATTGTTTTGGAGCAATTTAACTGATTTTCTCTTTCTATCAGAGATAAAGACATTTATTTTTAGAGAAAAATGTGTCTTCAATTTAGGGAATTGTCTTACTTTTTTTATAGTGTAGAAGAGATAGTAATAAATTGCCTAAAATACTCTTATCAAAAATGCAGGAAATTTAGCTCGCTCCAATCAATAGGTGAAAGTGTGGCAAAATTCAAGGGAAAGCCAGCACTTTCTCTTAAGCCCTGAAAATGAGGAATTAAAATGGAAACGGTGTGATCCTTCTACAGGTAATTGTTATGTATAACTCCCGTTTATGCAGGAAAAGAAGTAAATCCTTCTGAAGGCATTTTGGGTTTCATCCGGCAGGTTTTTTTACCACAATCAGTGTACCATTTGAATTGTGTAAAAAATTTACACTCTTTCCTACATGCGGCGCGGCGGGCAATTGCAACCTGTGTGTTCAACAGATAGAATTTGGCAATAACGGACGAAATATTACCAAGAGATGAAAGTCGGTTTTCTTAAAATCGAAATTCGAAACTAAACCATCCTTCTGTCAAGATACTAAGCTTGTAACACGTTTGAGCAAACCTCATAACTTCAAGAATACAACGGTACAACGTAAACTAAAGAGTGGAGAAGGGTAAATTTTCAGTGAGCTTCTTCCATAGCATTTTACAATAAGTATATGGGAGGAGTTGACCTCTCCGCTCAAAAGATTAGGTACTGTTTGCAATTTCAATTTCAATTTATTCAAAAATACTTTGGTATAGTACACAAGACATATAGTCTTTTGAAGTACATACAATCTAAGATACAGAATATTGTCAGAATAGATAAACTATTAGAAAATTAAAGTTAAGACTAGTGTGCAAGGTACCTAACTATATATAAATCCTTTAAGTAGTACATATATCGTATAATTAAGGGTAACAATTAAGTTGGATTGTACAATTTAACTAACATAGCGATATAATAAATAATATTGAAATTAGATGGATTATAGAGCTAAAGAGGATTATAGATATACAAGAGATAAACGATCTAATAAATAATACTAAACAAATAGATCTAATTATATAAAATAAAGTTACTGATGTTACAAATATTAATTGTTTACAGACATTTAGCATTAAAAAAAACCTAAAAGACATAGCCGAAAAAATAGCAGTCCCATTCATAGCAACACATTATATTGTTAATAATTTTTTCTTGAATGCACCCACATCTCTCACACTCTGGATAGATTACGGTACAGAATTCCAGGTTCTTGTCGCTTGAACAAAGGTTTTCCCCTATTAATGAGCTTATGGAGGAAGCGAAGTGTCCTGCGCTTTAAGTATATATATATAGTACATCCGACTAACCTAGTCTGAAAGCCAGAAACGTGGTAAAATCTACGAAGACCGAAGGCGAACCTCGCACAATAATTGAAAGCAACGTTGATTCTGCGCAGGCAGGTAGAGTCTAATTTTTGGGAAGATCAGTCTCCTAAAGGTAAAATATGGCAAAATCAGAGCTTTGATGAGCTTCAGTTTGGTGTTCGAACTTAGAATTTGTGCGGACAACCAGAGCCTGCGTAGCCTACAATAAACCTTTCCCAGAACTGATCTGAGATAACTACAACATTTTATATCTGCATTGAGCCTTATTTCAAGATTTGTGACTTCATCAACATATGTTAAAGCTTGTTGGCCGAGAAATATGGAGGAGATAGATCTGGTCAAGGTACCACCCACCACCCAAAATGAGACATTGAAACTTGTCGGGATTAAGGATTAGGTCATTCGCTAGAGATCAAGCATAGATTCTGACTCGTTCCAAGCAATCCTCGAAAGCAATGCCGACAGAAGGTCAATAAAATGATGGAAAGGTTTTTTATAAACTCTTAATAACAGCCTGCGTGAACTCATCTATCATTTATAAGGCGGCCACTTTAAAAACGTTTGGTATCTAGATTATTTGACCGACGACGTTGCCCAAAATCTTATTCTTGGTGGAGGGGCGAATGCTGCAGTTGATTGCAGCAAAATACAGGGCGAACCTTCAGGAAGAATATGAGGTTTATCAACGCCGGGGATCATATGCCTATTGAAGGAACTGCAAGAAGGCGTTGTGTATTATGCGCAGAGAACAAAGCTGGAGAACATGAGAAAACTGACAATGTTGCAAAGTCTCTTTTAGTTTTTCCTACCTTACGACACATTATAGAGATTAATTCATTGTTTTTTATGTCTATCTTTGAAACATCGACCAAAATGAAAATAAAATGATGAAAATGGCTTAAGAAGCTCATTCCCAAAAGATAATTGACTACTTTCTTGAATTTAATTAACTTTTACACTGGATATGTTCAAGAAAAGTGCAAAAAAAACGCGGAAAGGGTGACATTTTGGCTAGAAAGTGATGGCGTTATTTTAAAGCAAGGCTTTTAGACTTTTTAAATCCACTATGAAAAATTAGTGTTGATGACGGGATTTTTGATAAAAATAAGTAGTGGTTAAAAAAAGAAAATCGAGTTAGAATTCCAAAATTTAAATTTTATTTAGCCATAACTTCAAAGCGGAAAAGAGTAGAGAATTTTATAGACCATTGGAAAGGGCAATGATTATATATCTAAAAAATTTTATCTCCTCATCATAGGGTGTAAAACTCAGAAATTACAGGGTGATCTATAAAGATATACCCAAATATCTGTATCGTTATTATTATTATCTTTTGGTGCCGTTATCTTGGATACCGTTCGGATTCCCCTCCTCCATCCATACAGTTTATCGCTTGTCTAAGCATGACCTACCCTGTATATTGTTGTAGCTGTGATTTTTTTCTTTTATTTTTTATTAAATATTTTTTCAAAAACTATATAAAACAGAAGGTGAGTCGTCAGATGCGGAATTGACTTTTGTTGCCACTTTAGTGGTGCGTTGATCTTGGTGATAAATTAAACATGGCGGTAAAATGGGGAGAAACGCGATTTTTACATACGGGAATTTTATGAAGAAAATGATGGGTACAGTGTGTGTAAGAGGTGTAGTGGAAAGTACAAAGGTGAATTTGTGTCAACTCTAAGAAGTCTCGTGTTGAAAACGCACTATGAATTATACCAAGAACATGAAAAAGAAATGAGAGGAAGATGTTAATGTGACTCTGGCATATAAAAAAGTTAAGTTTTGTGTTGAAATGTCCGTAAGTCATATACTAAAATGCTTGTATTGATTTGGTAACTAAAGAACAGTTATTCAAAGGTTTGAATTTGCCTGCAGTAAGTTCTAAAAGATGCTGCTACTAGAGCTGAAAATTGGATCCGGATTTGCTAATATCCAGATATTCGCATACATGGATCTGCGAACTATTCGATTCCTGAGATTCGGATCCGAACTATCCGGATCCAGACCCGAATAATCTGGATCCAGATCATTGAGATTCATTGAGAAAATGCAAATATCATGAAATTTATATTTTCCCAATGCAACAATAATTTGGAGGAAATGTTGACCTTTTTTTGCTTAGTCTGGATCCGGATAGTTCGGATTCGAATCCGGATAGTTTGGATCTGGATCCAGATAGTTGGGATCCGGACACTAGGATTCAGATTATCCGGATACCCGGATTTGAGGAATCGGATCCTAATTACCTCGGATAATCTGGATACTCTCAGCTCTAGTTGCTACTCGTCACAAATGAGCCGTTTTGGGGGTCACAAATGACACTACGAGCGAGGTGAGAGCGCTGACAGATATTTCGTTTGATAATGTAAGATCAGTAAGATGTGCCGTCCACACGTTACAACTTGCCATCAATGATTTTCTCTCGCGCAATATCAGGAAACAACCATAAGTCGCGCTCGTGCAGTTGTAAAAATTTTAAGGACTCCGGCTTTTTGGTAAGTTAAAGTCGGAAGCTGAGCCGATGGTAAACTCATACTTTCGCTAGCTATTATTATTGATAATATTTAAATACACATTTATTAGCGGTATACTTTTGATCATAGTTATAGTCTGGCGGTTTTGCAGCACAAGAAACCGAAAATTGACGTTGTCACCGGCTGGAATTCATCTTTTAAAATGATGGAACGGCTCTTTGAATTGAAACAGTTTTGTGACGAAAGTATTTCCGTTCATGAAAACTTGGAGCAAGAATCTGAATCTGTTAGATATCTATAGTTTTAATGCTGACTCCTTTAAATGCGGCCACCTTGAAGCTACAAGGTAGTCAACTACTAATGTGTGATTTTTACAAGCTGTGGCTGGAGGAGTTGAAACTCGAGTTAGAGCAACGAAATTCAAAACTCAGTAAATTGATGTTAGCATGAATTAAGGAAAGTGAAACGGCCTTACATGAAACAGATAACATGCATGCAGCCTTATTTTTGGATATCCGACACTAAGGGCCGTATTCACCAAGCAAAATTAAAAAAAATTTCAATTAAAGCTATTCACCAACCACACTTACCGAGTCGATTTAATGAAAATTTAATTTTAATTTAATTTTAAGTGAGGCCTTACCCTCTCTTAAATAAATTTAATTTCGATATCAGCTGATTGAATTGTCATGCAGTCAAATGTCATATTTTTAATAGCGCAGTTAAAAGTTTGAAGAAGCAATTGCTTAATATGGGCTATTTTTAATTAAAACGAATTGTACATATATTATAAAATATTTTTAATAATACATAAAAACTTCTCTATTTATATAATACATAAAAACTTCTTTTAATTTTTTAAATAATATTTAAATTACGTGAATTCTCACGAGAACTGTCACTTGCCAAATTCGGAAATCTTGCAGCTGATAGTCCGAAATGTCCGAAATTATTTATTTTATTAAGGTTGGTGAATAGCTACAAAAATTTAATTGCGGTCCCTCAAAATTAAATTAAAATTAAATTTGTATTAAATAGCTTGGTGAATACGGCCCTTAGACGCTTGCTTACAGCGGAACAAAAAGGATCGGGGAAAGTCAACTGAAGCGAGTCGTAGGCCAAGTTTATTCACGCCAAGACGTTGGTTTTCAAAATATCACTGTTAATACATTATTTTCTTAATATTAATTACAGAAAAATATGCAGTAACTATCTACATCTTCATCTGCTTCTAATGAATCTCTTTCATTCGATGACTCCTCGATCCCGAACAATAGTTCATTGGTTAGTATTCATTTGCTGATCTACGAAATTAAGCCCATATTATCCACGCCGTCCCCCCCACACAAGTCAGCTTTTTCAGCTCTAAAAATCATTTTGAATGATCTCCGTTGCAATTTGACGGAAGAAAATTTTGCGAAATATATTATTTGTTCGGATAAATTCACAAAAGTAAAACTATAATTGCCATTGTCTTCACTGTACTATGTTTAATTAAATTCTGTTTTTATTGAAATATATATTTTTTAAAAAGTTATGGAGTTTTGGCATCCAATGGAATTCAAAAGGTAGGTACTTTATAAAAAAAATAAATAAATACAAAATTTAAAAATTGTTTGGGCCACATATACATGTTGATGATCCCTCGATGTAAATCCCATCCACATTCCTAATTCTTCCCACGATGAAATATTTTTTCCTAAAAGAGAAAGGAAAAGAAAACACAAAGAAGGCAAGACTAATATAAATTAAAAGAAAACCACTTATCTGATTTATGAAAACTTTCGTCCTTTGGTCCAGCGACGTCCAAACATTCCAAAGAACAGATTTTAGATCTAAAATATATAAAATTATTACTATTTTCAACAAAATTGTACAAAAATATCACAAACTTACCTAAATTATACATCCCTTCTGTATATTTACATTTTGTAATGTCACATTGTGACATTACGTCAAATCATTTGATTTCGCCTCAGTCATCAAATCCAATAAACGTCGCTAGGGCAACACCGAGAGGCGAAAGCTCATAACTGGATGAGGCGGCTATAAAAGCCGACGAGCCGCAGCAGAAAATCATTCTTGGTCCAGAGCTCATCTGGTTTAGATACTAATCTAAGCACAAGAATATATTCCCAACCTCATTATAGAAGATTAATTCTATATTTCAGAGATTAATCTGAAAATCCTATTAATTCCAAATTTCCTACCTACACCTAAGCAGAAGATTAATTCTGCGCAGAGATTAATCTGCAATATTCCTATTCACATCCAAGCAGAAGAATAATTCTGCGCAGAGATTAATCTGCAATATTCCTACTCACGCATAAGCAGAAGAATAATTCTGCGCAGAGATTAATCTGCAATTTTTAAGGTAGCATATTGCTACACGTCTGCGCACGCGCAAACTATAGTCAGAGACTAATCTGACTCGCCTTTCTAGCACTTTGCTACCCTGGTGCCCTCACGTACAAGCAGAGGATTTAGCTGCCTTTGTGCCCTCACGCACCAACAGCATCAACTTATTCTGTTTCTTTCATTCTGATGAAAAATTATTAATTCCGATTTCTTCTCTCTTTATTTCAGAAGGAATAAAATCCAGGATTGACACGAATTTAATTTGAATTTCTTTATTTTTATTTGAATTTTTCTTTTGAATTATATATTAGTTTGTAGGTTAGTTTTTAATTTTGAATTGTGAATTTTTATTGAAGTTGTTCTTGTAATATTAGTTAAGAAAGAGAAGTATTAATAAATTTTATATTTGAATTGTTAAATCGACTGAGTTGTCATTTATAAACCGGCATTTTCCTCCCAGGTCCGAGACTAGCTCTCACAAAAATCGTTTCAATCAGTTATTGACCACTTCATAAAAAAAAATCAAATTGACATCTTATATTTGCTCGAAAAAAATAGCCAGTTTTGAGCGAGCCCGGCTTTTTATTTTTTCTACCGAAAAAAAGTATCAAGCCGTTGCGCTTACTTTTCCAGCTTCAAAACTATTACCGGCCAGGAATAACAAGTAAATTAAGCTTTTTTCGTAAAAATTCATAACTGGTTCGGCCCCTGAAAATAAGATGCCAACTTGGCTTTTTATACATCCGGCCTCAAAACTTGTTACTTCCAGCTCGAAAGACTAAAAAGTCAAGTTGGCTTATTATTTTTGCCAGAAAAAAAATAATCCTTTCCAGCTAGATTTTTTGTTTTTTTTTTTAAAAAAAAAAGTTTTCAAAAGCTTTACAGGAATCGAAACGGGTCTCTTGTTAATGCTAAGACCCAGTTTAGACAGGTCAGTATGCTGACTCTGTCAGCCGCACGAAATCTGTAGATATGGTGATGCTTTATTCCTGCTCCCAACCATCTTCGTTCTTACCAACAAGCTTTCGTGAGGCAGAGGCAGCATACTAACCCGTCTATGACTGCAGGTAAGTAAGCCAATGTACAATACATACGGCCACCTGCTCCATGCAGCAATTGACACCTCTACCGGTAATGTGATCATGTAGCCACACGACTTGTTCTTTACCTAAAGGGAAATTGATCTTATAATGTAGAGTGATTATAATTTACACTTCAACACAAGTCCTGTTCCAGTGTTTGGAATCCAATTATCACGATAACTATAAAGCTTCAATTTAATCGTTTAAACTAATCAAAAACTACCAGAAATCCTATTACATAATTAATTTAAATTTTCCACCGGCTAATTTTAGCAGTAATTTAGAATGTATAACAATGTGGCACATATAAAGCCAACGTGAAAATTTACACAGAATTTGCGGAAAAATGTTATGTAAATGAACTGCTATCAGTATATCCTGGCTTTATACAGGTAACATCCTTTCATATATGATAGTCACGGGCTTATACGATTTGGAAATCTGTGCGGCTCTTGCCCTTGCTCTTGTCACTGCTATAAAACCGACCCGTTTATTCTCCTTTTTCCCATGTTCCGTTGGCAATTTGGAACGTGACAGATGACAAATAATTCGTTTAATCTTGGAAACTTAATCGTGCGACACAAATAGCCTTGACAGGTCTTCAACGAAACAGGACATGTAATCCCCGGTGAAATTAATTTGCCATAGGGTAGTATATAGGAGTAGAGTGAGTGATAAGTAAATAGTATTGCTAAAAAAAAAAACTGTATTTGCACTCTGCTACTATTCAGTTATCTCTCAACAGCAAAAATTGTTTTTTTTTGTTTTTATCTAAAACATGAGTCGACACGAAGCCACTTATAAGAATTATACCTATATCAACATCTTTCTTGTTCTATTGAAGATTCTAATTTATTCGGCTTTATTTGCTTTGCCATTCCCATCAAAGATTTCCAGGAATAAAGATTATTAACCACATACATCTATAATGTACATAGGTAGGTACATACGAGTATTTGAATATATATCGAGAGGAGAGTAAATCTACTTGGTGCCTTGAAAAATGGAAAAGTGATGATGTCGACGACTTCGGTTTTGAATTGGACCCTCTTTCTATAGGCTATTCTCTATTTACGTATACATATGTACTTGATACAACTTGTTGTTTCATCAAATTCAGCATTGCTCCTGCCAGATAAGCATTTTAAGGACTAAGTAAAAGGGTATCCTGAGTTCCTTGAATTATTTATTAGGGGAATCCCAAATTACTTTACACAAATGGATTTCTTCAAATCGATTCTTTAATGTTGGCTCTGTTTCTTCCTAAATTTCGATTCCGTTGAAAATGAGTTTGCACTTATGTAAATATCAATTTTTAGTTTAAAAATTAATATTTACTTGTTTATAAAGATTTGAAATTTGAATTCAAAATATGCACCATACATAAACTTAACATAGTTTCCATATTATCTACCGAACGTAATTGTACTTACTGTTACTTCCTTGACAATTGAGAAGTTCTTATGCCTTACATGTAACTAAACTGGAACCCCCTCCCGCCCCTTGAAATGAATACTGGTGAAGGCCACATCGACATGTGCGATCTTGGTAGAACTTGGGGTTTTAAACCAAAAATTAACTTATTGTTATATACAGTTATACCCATGGTCTCATACGCTTCACTCGTTTGATGTCAAAAACCAAACAAAAGGCAGCTCAATCTATTTTACAAAAACTACAACGTACCTGCCCTCTGCAGCCTAAGAGGCTACTCTCAGACGTAATGCTGAGATGCCATACTTTGAAACACCATTCAAGGATATCTTACGGGACCAACAACAGTGGCATTTTGGGGATTTACCTTTTGAAAAAGGATCGTCTGTGTACCATGGACGGATCCAAAATGGAAGGCAGGGCAGGCGTGGGTATTATACATATGGGCAGTTGTATTATATTGTATGGACAGTACTTCGGCTCGCAAACGCACTCGCGAAATCATTCATAAGGATATGCGTGGAGTAAAAATATGTATAATATCAGACAGCTAAGTAGCACTCAAAGCGTTCAATTTGTTTGCCTTGAATCTAAGATGATCCGGGACTACCGGAATAACTGGTCGAAATAAATGAATTTAGGATGATTTGGTTGCTAGGACATGAAGGCATTAGGGCCAAGGAAAGAACCAGATCTCTGTTTATTGGTCCTGAGTCGGGTTGTTGACACCCATACACAAGTCGAAACAGGCGTAGAAGTTTATTAGGTATTCGCAGCAGAGGACAAAACTGTTCCTCATGCTCAGCAGGAAATAATTAAGACTCCTAACGGGCCTATTTACTGGGTATTGCTCAATTAGATATCACATCAAAAAGATGGGAAAGGTCGATAATGAGACCTGTTGGGGTAATATCACAAAGGATTTTAAAGGTCGCAGTATCTCTGTCTGCATCCCCCATTTAATAATGATAATAATTATATTCCTTATATATGTGTCGCTTTTCACCTGCCTGAAACCAAAGAATAGATATAAATAAAAATAAGTTCAATAAACGTAAATTGCAACTTGAAATTCTCCTCTTTGATCATCGCTAGTTTCATGTACAACGCAAGGTTGACAACTTTAATTCAACGTTAAAAGATTTAAAATATGCCAGATCTGTTATTTATTGGTTTTATAAGGCTCATTACGACTCCTCCGTATTAGTGACTATTTAAAAAGTAGGTATTACACACATTAATTAGTATATGTGTATAAATGTAGTTTATTAATCGATATTCCATTGTTGTAAAAATAATAGTTCGACATATTTGTTATAATAGTTCTAAAGTAAGCACAATCTTCGAACTATTTATAACAGTTGTCATCGTGGTCAAAAACTGTTAGGATATAACAATTGTAGGACTAATTGTATAAGCTCGTATGTACCTATGTACATATCCTTATAGATCCTTTTATATGCGTTAATAAAACATAGTATGCCAGTATTAAGTCCCAATTTAGGGCTTAATCATAAAAAATGGGAGGTGCCGGTTGAAAAATGACAAGACAGGATAGTTTTATTTTAAATAATTAAATGTATTTTTCTATTTATTATAGAATAATTGTCTTATTAGGTTTGTTCGATGAAAAGACCGTGTAAAACACCGTGAAAGTTTTCTCCTACAATTTTCTCCAAATTTACCCGGGGTTTTGTGCACTCATCGAATAAGTTTTTAAAACACCGGGTAAATCTAGTGTAATGACATTTCTCTGACAGTTCTCCCAAGTATAATTAATTGTAAAAACGTATTTATAAAATGAGTGAAAACAAATAAAATGTGCTCTATTCATTTCTTTTCTTCTAATTTTTACTTATTTTTGCTCAAGAAGTAATTTATATGTCACAATCAGCAACAAATTGCAACTGACAGTTCTCAAGTGACAAATGTCAAATCATTACCCCAAGAAAATTTTAGTGTAAGCTCGGGGTAGCCCAGGTTTTTCAAAAAACAAGATAGTCTAGTCTGGTGTAGCCCGTAGTAATTATAATCAAAATTGCGGGCCTCCACTGGCGTTTGGTCTACTCAACCCACTGACATATATGTAAATTGACTGCATGATCTCCTGTTTCATGTGGCACCAATTTTGATTCCAGAAAGTTTGTTCTCCCTGTCAATGCTACCAACTGTCGTTATATTTAAATTATTTGGGAGTTTATGTATATGCATGTCATTGGGATTTACCGAATTTACCACAAAAGTATTTGGGAGTATTTGTATTGTTAAATTTTAATAATGAGTCGAAGGAAGTGTTTTTTACAAGGCTGTTTTGGTTGCAAATACTGTTCAACCTCAACAAATTTCGCGTTCCGAATCTTTACAGTTCAGTGGGAAAGTATGCTCTCACGGAAAGATACAGCAATATGAAAGTGGTGCCATTTTCTTTCATGCAATTTCGGTTCAATGAGCAGCCCATTTAGTGAGTCAACCTGTAAATTAAAGCAGGATAGAAAGATTAGTGAGAAAGAAAGTAATAAGTGTAATGACAGAATGTGCATCAATGGTCTATCATATGGGAAACGACTAGGATCAATACACTCAGTATAAGAAGATGAAAAATAATAATCTCAGTATAAGAAGATGAAAAATAATAATAAATTATAATAAAATGATTTAAAAAAAAAAGTTAATAAAAAACGGGTCCAATACAAAAACCTGTAATTTGATCTAGATATAATGAGTTCTAACAATAAAAGATTGTGCTGAGCAATTTTCGAAGAAATACAGATTGTTGTGAAAAAATTTTAACGAAGTGCGCACACATTAAATATTGTAGGAAATATAATAGATATACCTATAGGTTGACCCATTGTATTAACCTGCTATACCGCACCATCTTGTCCTGTTAATGCAGGGCGGAGAGCAAAGATTTTCAGCTTATCCACAAACAGGGGACAGTCTCTATAGTATCCAGGCTGTAACGGGCAACCCAAAGACCTATCATGCGTAAAGAATGTGTTCACTTGTCCAAAGCTCTCTTTCCAAGGAGGAGAGATATTCAGATCTGTCAACAACTCCCATCTTTGTTGGATGAGCGTGAAGCGGACAGTCATGAGTGATGATATCGAGCACATATCTGTATTGCTTTCTTTCGAGCACCGATTTTCGTCCACCAAGAAACTTTTTCTTCACCTGTAAGTGCTTAAGTTTGCCCATCGTTGCTCCGCTTTGATGGGAAGTTCGATCTTTGAAGTAGCATCGCCAACATCAGGTTGTGGTTCAACAAAGGGGGAGCTAGAGCTATAGAGCTATTGAGTCTGTCTTTTCATTCCTCATGATTCCTTTGTGCCCAGGTATCCATTGTAGAGATACCATATTAAAAATACACAGATTATCCAAAGACATCCCCTACAGTCCTTCAGCAACTTAGATGTAATCCGAGGGCCATTTAGAGCCATCGACGCTGCCTGACAACCTGAAGGAATAGCAATGTGCTTTCCGTTGGTATTCATATCAAGGGCTATCTTCACTGCCATTCAAATGGCTAGGAGCTCAGACTCGAAGACAGTAGTCGACTTTCCATGTGAGTACTTTAACCCAATGTCAAGCTCGAGAAAGTAAACGCCGCCACCGGCCCCCTCATTTGTGAGGGGATTTAATGGATTACAGGCCCCATGCCAATGAGAAAGGGCTAGAACAATTTGAACTATCTTTCTAAAATTGCTATAAACGCAATTTGGACACAATCTTCTGATATCTGCCTAAATAACAAGTCCCAGGAGTTGCAGATTCATTAAGACCTAAAGCGCGGCTGTAGCCGTGGACCACATGGAGTCTAGAATGACTACTAGCCTTTGCAGGCCCGTCAGCTTCTGGTTCGCAGTCTTGACTTGCGTCCTCGACCACCACATGTAAGAGGCATACGTGAGCATACGTCGTACTATCGATGTGTACATCCAGTGTACCCACTGACTTGTGACAATGCACTGACCGATTTGCTATTTCCTGATGTGGCACACATCTTGAATTTCTAAGTATCAGGGTTTGAGCACCGTTTAAAACGTTTAGTACATAAAAAAACATGTAAAACTCAACCAATCAGATGAAATTTTGCACCCGAAAATCGAATTAAATTAAAAAAATATATTTCTTGTGTCCAAGTGATATTTTAATCGCTTATTAAACTCAAACCGACTTAATTTTCAAAAGGTTGTTTCTGAATCCTGCGTATGGGCAAGAGAGACGTAGCATGGTAAACACTATCTTTACATTA
Organism: Dioctria linearis; assembly: GCA_963930735.1. Taxonomy (NCBI): domain Eukaryota; kingdom Metazoa; phylum Arthropoda; class Insecta; order Diptera; family Asilidae; genus Dioctria; species Dioctria linearis. The sequence continues at coordinate 122,069,944 of OZ005743.1, read as the reverse complement.
TTCTTCGTACGGTGATTGCATCTGCAGTCAATATAAGAACATTAAATGGCATAAAAGAACGTTCAGTAAGCGATATTTTGTCTTGGTAGCGCCAAGTCTGCCATAGCGCGAAAGAGAAAACTATAAAACTTGTGCCCTTCGTTCCTGTAGGAAAATGGCAACACGCTCAGTCCATTTTTATAAGTCAGTGAGTGTACAACATTGATGTTCCATGTGCAGCCAAAGGTTCTCCAGTACAAAGCTCATCATAGCAGCGCTTACTTTCTATATCCATCCCCAATTCGAGTTAGGCTGTTTGCAAACTCGACGGCGATGTAGTAATATACCCGGGTAGCCAGTTATGAAACTGTGGTCAGGGTTGACGCCAATTGCTACATAATATCATAGATGGCAAAAGAACTAGATGTCGCATGGCATACTAGAGCAGTATATATAGATTGTGGAATGGGTAGTGCATTCCGGAGGACCATTGCATGTTTTAGAGCGTACCGAAAGCAATTGTTTTTATAATAGCAGTTTTGTATACTTTTGATCGACTTCCTCAATATTACAGATCGAAAAAATATGAATCACTCGACGTATACATCATTTCAAATATTGAGGTCCATGGACATCCCAGCCAAAGTTCTTGTTCCATCTATGATAATATGCCACATAAACCATATATAAGATTGTCACAGCAATGTTAATAAATTCTGTGACATTTGATTATATTTGTGACATTTAAATGTCGGAATTTTGTCAAACTGTAATAATATTTTAAACTGAAGTTGTAAAAAAAAAATACACGAATTTTTGAATTTTTTTATTTATTTATGAACATTAAAATAAATTCTAGTGCAGCAATCTTTATTGCGGATAATTTTATGATAGCTGAAAACAAGGAAAAATAAAAACAATTGAAATTGTAATTATGAGAAGAATTAATAATATCAATTTTCCTATATTTTTGCCAGAGAAATGTATTTTCTTGTGAAAGCTGATGTCAAACAGTCGATTAATAACACGACGCACAGCGTTTTCAATACTTTTTTCTTTGATAATTTTAACACACAATCAATCGCACGTTATTCTAGCAAAATTAGTGTATGATAACTAATGGAATTTTGTCACACTTTGTTCACAGTTTCTTGTGAAATTTTTGTCAATAAAATTTAGTGTGAAATCACAATATAAAATGTCAAACTATTGTGTGACATTACAATTTTTTTGTGACAAATTCTCGACATTATCTTGCGATGAGAAAACCCGGGTAGTAATTGTAGCGGGGGGCAGCGGTTCTGCCATCGTATGTGTAAACAGCCTTATGGTAGTCACCGAGGTGTTTAACGTAGGAAGACAATTTCTGACAGTGTCCTAGAGTGTCCAGAAAGCTTTGAAAGAATGAAATGACTATGCTTAGGTTTGGTGGTGATAAGCACTAAGGTGCGGTTCGCCGTCATATCAGGATGGGTGCACCAGTCCTTAACAGTAATTGATACTGATTTCTGAGGGCTATTTGAGGTTTGTTAAAAATTGCGGCACAATGAAATATCTTCTTGTGGAAGGAAATGTATCTGTAATTTTCTCTAGTCTCGCCTCCAAATATTTCAAGTTCGTTTTACAAAAATTTTGAATTTATAAAAATTATAAAAACCTGAACAAATGTTTAAGAACTTTAAAAAAATTGCGGTTCCAAAAAATTTTGATTTGCTATTTAATATTATTTATGTAGGTAACTTTCGTTTAGTAAAATAATGAAGCAGACCAAATGTCTACCAGAAAAAAATAAAAATAACAAGTAAAAAAGCTAGAATTGGTCTAACAAGGATAGGGTCCCTGCTCGTTATCACCGAATTCGTCTAAATTCACAGTATATGTTGGGATTGACTAGAAATGAAAGTGACGCAAATGGGAGCTCCAGATGGTCAAGCGAAATCGAAATAATGCATAATGTATGTGAATCCGGGGTTAAAATTAACAAATTTCGTAAAACTTTGATAATTACCATTTTACGGGAATTTTCTCAAGATTTAAGCCACTTTCTTTTCGTTACAAATATCTATAATCTGTTATCTTTCATATAGAAAAAACCACAAGTCATTATCCTAATTAGTTTAGGAGAATTTTTTCCAAAATAAAAATGCGAGGTTTGCTAAATTACTTTCAACTTACACTAATAAGCAGCATATACTGTAGAGCTACCAACTTTATCTCTCGGCCTTTTTGCTAAATTTATTGTGAGGTTTTTATGATTTTTTGAAAAAAAATTACGGGATTCGTACGGCAGCGGTTGCATAGTATAGTAACCCACATCCATATATTATTATAAAAAAAACAAAAAATAAAGAAATAAAAATTATTTTTACTCCATTATTTTATATTCTACCACATGTGGAGAATATTCGTACAAATCTCATCAAAATCGGTTGATAAATTCAATGTCATATATACCATATATACCAATGGGATAAGTTTCCCATTTTCTCATTCGGGTGTTCTGTGGGAGGTGGAGTAAATGTTATTCGATTTGCAAAATTCCTTTTGCTAGTTTTTTGTGACTTTTTTCTGATTTTTTGAGCAAATTTTCCCTGTCTTTCTGATTAAGTTGCGAAATTTAATTTTCGACGGCCAAAATTCTGTCTGAAAATTCATTTCGAAATATTTTCTACAACTTATTGATTAATCAAAATTTTTGTGTTATTATGGATGCGCTTTTATTAAGAGACTATCTGTAGAGCATTTCAGGAAGATCGGATGTCATTTACTTTTTAAAAAAAATTGAATCTATAAACATTTTACATACCCACTTTTCGCCATCTACCGTCGATCTTTGAAAATGCATTGGAAGACCACCTACAGAATCGGTAATCTACATCCCTCCTCTGTGGTTGGTGGTGCTTCCTTCAAATTCTGTTGCAATTTAACCGCGACAACTCCGGCGAAAATTTGCAAATTTGAACGTTTTCCAAGGGTATGCCTACAAAATGCCGGGTCCCCTACATTATGCATTATTTCGGTTTCGCTTGGTCATATGGAGTTCCTACTTGCGTCACTTTCATTTCTAATCAAGCCCTATTTATAATGTGAATTTGGACGAAATCGGTGATTAGGAGTAGTCACCCTCTCCTGTAAGACCAATTTTTATGATACCCAAGATAAATGCCTGTATGAAATTTCGTATGGTCACTCATCTGTGCAAGTTTGATTTTTGAAGTGGTTTTTCGCATATATTTCTAGAACGGTTCGTCGGACAGTAAAAATTATTATAACTAATTTTATAGGATTTCGTATTCGGAAGAAGTTTTTAGTAGGTACAGTAAAAATGCCTAGGACTGATCGTTTTCACAGTATACGAAAAAACCTAAATTTTTATATGGCAACATCTAGAAGGGGTTGCCCGATTTAGTCCATTTTTCAAATTTTATTTGCTATTACTATGAAAACGCCATGTGCTAAATTTCAGCTCTTTATGTCAACGCGTTCTCAGGCAGTGTGTAAATATATAGTGGAAAACGAGATTATTGTATGGCAATCCCACGAAAGAGTTGCCCAATTTGTCTTATCTTCGAACTTAATTTTACTTTTTTTTAAAGGTCGTGTACAAGATTTCAGCCCTCTAAGTATACGCGTTCTCTCGGTATAGTGCGCACAGAGAGATAGACAGATAGACAGACGGAGGAGACGGACGGACGGACACACGGACATGAAAAAAATTAAATAACTTTTAGTATCATGCGTGGGTGTCCAATTCATTTTGCTCTACTATCATTATTTCTGTGCGTTACAAACGGAATGAATGACAAACTTAGTATACCCTATAGATTTATGTAAAGTATAATAATTGAAGAATTGCATCGATTTAAATTACTCCATGTGACGGCACCAAAATAAAAAGCCCATCGCTTAGCACCTTTCACAAATAAAATTAAATTTGCCGAGTGCTGTATTGACTGCAAGGTGCATATCACTCAATCGATTGTTAATTTGAAATTGATTGACATTTGACTCGTTAGCGTGGTGTAAAGTGGCGAACAAAAGTAAACCACAGCTAGTTACTGTCAATTGAAAACTGAAAATTGTCCACCATCCTTACTTACCTACTACTGTTGCATTTTCATCGAATTCCATCTAAGGCAATCGATGTCAGCTAGAGTTTGAATTAGATGTTTGCCAGACCGAATGGCGTGATATTAGGTAGAGAGATGTCTGTGAGATGAGAACGTACATGTCCACACACAATATAATGTAAAGACAAGCTATTTGAATTTTATATATATTATAGTATAATAGTTCCCTTTGAAGGTGGATTACATATGTGTACATGATGAAGAAAAGTTGAGAGTGATTCCATCAAAAATGATTTTATTTGAATTACCATTAAAATGTATTTGACATTATCTGAGATTAAAATAACCAAAAAGGAAATGTGTCACGTTCAAGCAAACCTATGTGTGCACATCTACCTAGGCAGGTAATTCTACAAGTGCTTTCCATTATGCCGACCAACCTAGCTATTGAGACATTAAAATTCATTTGTTGTTCGAAATTTGAATCAAATTAGGTAAAGGACGTCCAAGACAATGCTGCCGGCTAAGTTTGGACGTAAATGTCAACCGGCTGAGATAAACTGCTTTCTGCGCAGATAAATGACATAAAATGTGGCTCATCATGGCCCATGCCCATACCAATGCCCATTCCTATGCCATGTAACGTACTGTAATCGGTGATGGTGGTGCGGTGGACCAAAATATCCAGTCGGACGAATGGTATTACCTGTGAACTCTGATCAAAAGCTTCGATAGGTGAAGAGTTTGCAGGAGCGATATTCACGTATGCGACGTACATATATGTATGAATCCACATGCCCTAATATATGTACGTGAATCGGTTGAATTGTTTGCGAGCTGCACAACCATAATAATTATACCAGCAGCGACCACTTATTGGGGTACAGTTTGCCATTTTGGGAATGAAATATATGACAGTAGAAAACTTTCATGGTTACCGCCTTGTCGGATCTCTGAGTTCAAGTACTTTTGTCGTAAGGTTTAAATGTTGAACGTCGTCTACTGATTATTTCTGAGTTGAAATAATTTATTGAACAAGTTTCTCTATTGTTAGTTATTTCAATTATAATTAATTATTCTGTTATAGGTAGGACATAATATTCTATGAGCAGAAATTTCTGTAATTCTACTCATAAAAGAATCGTGAAATCTTTATTCTTGTATAGTAGATTGTTTATTGTTATTGATTTAAATGGGGGTCTTTAAGGAGTCGGTGGTGTAATGGATAACATATGGGCTTAAGATTGTATATGTCTAGGTTCAAGCTATTTACGCCTATCCATCATCGAGTCATTTGTGCTAACAAGATGATTTTCATCTAAAAGCTATCTGGATGATGTAATTTATGAGTGATATTTCGCACGGATGGGTCAAACTACATACATATAAAATTGTACGTCCAATTCCATTTACAATTTGTCAAAAACAGATGTAATTCTGCATCTGCTTTTGTCCATGGTGAAATTTTTTATGGACTCAAGAATAATACAGCAAGTTAGTATTCATGTTTTTTTTTTAAAGAATTCACCTGGCTCGATAAGCATTTGACCAAAAATCGTGAAATGTTGGAAAAAGTCCCAAAGTTTGATCCTGCGATATCTTTGGAAGGGCTTACGTATGACTATTTACGATTTGTTTGAAAAACGAAAAATGTTCAAACTCAAATCTAAGGTAAGTGCCACACTAGTATACTGATGTGCTGATTATCAGCAGCACTAATAATATCTTAATGAGGCATGCTCTTAGAACATATAACTAAAGGAAGCGAAATATCGTGTGAAAGCCGTATCGGTGTGAGGGAATCTCGGTTCTATGGCGGTGCGGTGGAAAGGCAAGCCCCACTTCAAAAAGATTTCAGATGTACTGCTTCTATGAGCATAAAAAATACATAAATAGAATTCCCCACCATATAGTGGGAAATGCTGCAGTATTTCGGCCTTATTGCGCTTCCTTTAGTTGTACGTTCTAAAGGCATGCTATATGCTATGCATTGCAACAGGTAATGATGTACTGATGTAATACTGATCTGCTGATAATCAGCAAGTGATTTGCATATTAGGCAAGTGCGACACCAGACCACTGATATGCTGATGTACTGATGTGCTGATGTACAGATTATCAGCAACACTAATATCTAAATGAGGCATGCTACATTGTAAGAGGTAGTGATGTACTGATGTGATACTGATCTGCTGATAATCAGTAAGTGATTTGTATATTACTGATTTTTACTCACTTCAGTGATATTTTATTTGCAAACTAATTTAGTCGGGTTAGTTTAAAATATTAAAAACCGGTCAAGTGTGAGTCGGATGCACGAAGGGTTCCGTATCATCGTACAAAATTTAACACCATGTATTTTTTAATAATAATAATGAATGAGATTAGAGCGAGGCAAACAAACGCCGAAAAAAATTGTATGGGGGCCACCTTTAATTTTTAATTGTATTTTATTTTTATTATTTGTTGTTATATCGCCAATAGAAATACACAGTTTGTGAAAATTTCAACCTGGTAACGGACGGACGGACAGCAAAGTTTTAGTAATAAGGTTCCCGTTGTTACATTTTGGGTACGGAACCCTAAAAATGAGTGAACGACATTTTATTTTAAAATGTGTGCAAAGTGTTGAAAAACGAAGGTGGCTGTGGAAATAAATGTGTGACTACTGCAAACCAAATAAATTGGAAAAAGCTTGGAGAGAAATTTCAACGTAAATTGGAAAAGCTGGTATGTTTACTTGCGTAATTTCTTATTAAATTATACTCCATACTGAAGAGTATTAGGGTTCCTGCAAATACGTAACGCTTCTTCTAATCACCTCTTGAAGCTCAAATTTGTAGTTTACATTCGTTATTAGCATGGCTTCTTTCCTCCTTACACGGAATATAAGAACTCACTATCCAGGAGGCGTTGGGCCTCCTGGATTTTATCACTTAGGTATCATGAGAATGGCAGTTGGACTTAATCGTTTACCATGAATGATGGCTAAATTTTATGATTGATCATGATTGATAGTAAGATATTGTCCTTTATTGTTTATCATGAATGATAGTTAGTTTTCCGTCAGATGTATAGGAAGGTGGCTTATAATGACATACCATTAACATTTTACCTTGTGGATCTTAACCATAAGAACACTTTAAGTACACATGTAGGAGCTTAAAAGTGTTTGCTTTCATGTTTTGAAGAATGTTCGACATTAAAACAAAGACGAGATTATTGTTTTTGTTTTCATAAAAAAAAAAAACACCTAATGTGTTATTTTGGCGGCGTGTGTATAAAACGTGGTTCAAAAGATATTTTGTTTATTTGTTAAAATAAACGAAAATATTGTATTTTTTTTAAACTGGTATGCTTATATTATATTTCTTTTGTATTGCCCAACTTCTGAAAATGACATAATTTTTAGAATCCATGAGTAAAATAACACAGGTACGTCATTTTGCCCTTGACCAAAGTATGTCAATTTGCCCTTGGCTAAGGTCTGTCATTTTATCCAAATGGACAAAAGTAAAATAAAATAATTATAATAACATCATTATTCATCACATATCTACTACGAATGTCATATCAATTGCTTTTTTAGAATAGGAGCAATCTGGCAAAAATAGCATATTAAATAAAATCACTATTTAATACCGAAAAAACGCAATACTAATCCTTGTAAAAAATACTTCAGCATTCACTTGTTTTTGTTTTCACCACTAATTCGGTCCCAAATAGTTTTGGACACTGCTATTCTTGTTATCGGCTGCAAAACAACTGAAGAACATGACAAATACTTTTAGGAATGCGTCGGACCCTTTCGTGGAAAGGGCAATGTGTCGTTTTACCCGACTATGTCATTATAGGCTACCTTGACCTTCTCCTAAATGCTTTTTGATGGCTCGACTATATTAATAAGTATATATTAAAATATAACCCACCACACACCCAATATTTGCGTTTATTTATTTTTATTTTTTAGTTTCATTCTTTAATAGTAAAAGCAGCAACAGCTCTTCCTAAGTGCTTACGATTTTGACATAAAAATCAGATCATTTTAAGTTGATGTAGCATTACCTACTGATGTGATGTCCTCGCAATATATCAGTTGCTGATTATTTGAAAAACTTCACCTTCACCACATCAGTAGGTACATCAATAGTCTGGTGTAGCACTTGCCTAAAAGGGATGGATTGATTTTAGAGGGTCTATGGTAAAGGTATGATTAGGACAATCGAAGGCATACTCCATCCTACTTATTTACGAACACTTTGTATATTACGATAAGATTAATAATCACGAAAAACTATCCTTTGTTTTTTTGTTTTACTATGTTGGAAAGGTATAACGCTTTCTTTGAAAAACGAAAACTTTTAAATGTATTTTAATGAAATCCTGAGAAAAATTATAATAGCAACACTTTCTTTTAATCTGTAAATAATAAAATATAATATATATCTCGAAACGATAAAGAATATAGTTTCTCAAAATTTTTGAACAGAGGCAGACGCTTGACATTTGGCTTTTGATGTTAATGTAACTTACGGGTATTGGCGCCATCTATAGCTGAATACTTATATTTGAGGGAACTTTCACCTTTTTGATTTAATTATGTATCTAGTTTTTTCATATCGTCTCTTTAAATATATTTGCATCTATTTTCAACAAATCAGAAAATTTGTGTACTAGAAAGCAATACTTGTATAATTCATTGTACAATTGTACAACTATAATTCTACAAGAGGAAAATTTTGACTTGTACAACTTACTGTACCAGAAATCTAAAATTCGACTTGAAAATCCATCATGGTTTGTAGAAACTCAGTGAATTTTCTACCTATGTTTTCAGATTAGTAGATTTTCGTGAAAGTCAGAAAAATAATAATAATTAACTTTCCGCAGTAAATAACATTTGACAACTCAAAAATCCAGGAAGTTTCCGTATTGCTTTCAATATTATATGTACTATCATAAAGTAATAAAGGCCTTTATTACTTTATCGTACTATGCAGTGTTGGGCATTAATCGATTAAATTTTTTAATTAAATTAACGATTGAAAAATTAATCTAAAGAAAATATACGTAATTAATTTAATCGATTGATCAATTTAATCGTCAGTCGATAATAATAATGAAGTTCAATCGACAGCTATTAATCGTTATTTATTCCTTAGTTTTTAATCGTTAATCGTATTTTTCGATTGATTTGTTAATTTGAAAAAGTGAACGAGGTATTGGTAACTCAAGATAAGTTTATTAGTTATTAGTAAAAAATGTAATGATATGAAATAAAACAATTAAATATCCATGAAAACAGTGTTAAAAACTAAAACCAAAATTATGAAATTAAACATTTTAGATTTCGAACTACCAAATGCAGAATAGAGGCTTATAGAAGATACTTAGAAAACAACTTCTTTATTTTATACGAGCTTAGATTAACATAGTAGGAAAAAATTGTCACTATCTTTAGTGTACCACCTTAAATATAAATATACGGGGAGCAGGAGAATGTAACTGGCGCAAATTTTCCCATGATACGTTAAGGCACGTTCGTTTCTTTGATTAGTGCCTAACAAGGTTACTCAGTAATATTAACAATGCTTGGAAGTTAATCAAAATAATTAGTGGAAATTAAAAAAAAATTAATCACTTTTGAAGAGGGTTTTGCGATTTACGATTGATCAATCGCTAATGGTATTATGCGATTACTTTTTATGATTAATTAATCATAAATCGTTTAAAGAAATCAAAACGGTTAAATATTTAAATAATTGTTCCTGATTGATGATTGGTACTTTTAATCGTAAGCATTAATCGTTACTATAATTAAATTTTGCCCGACACTATAGTATAGATCATAAGAAGCAATAACGATATCCAATGGAAGTGAAACACAATACATCAAAAGTTTCTCGTTAGCGGAGCTGGTAATAACAGTGTTTTGGGAAGATAATTATTTATAATAGAATGATACATATATTCCTGTAGTAGTTCAAGTTCAGACGAAAATGATGATTTTGTATTATGTGAAATAAGAAAAGTATATATAGAGAGAGTAATTTGTTTCGATGACAATAAAACATTTATTGAAAAATTTCGTTTCCCTAAAACATTACATTTAAAGAAAATTTACTCTGAAATGCATAAAATTCTCGGTTTTCTGTTAATTTCAACCTATATATAGTTCTATTCTTCTTTTTCTTGGATTGCTAAGATTTTACATGTTCGAGTCATACAAAGTCTACACTACTTCCAAAATTATGTAGATCTATTGAATTAAAATCCGTTTTTTTCGGGTCTAATAAACTATATTTTCAGTATACGTTATACCTCGGTTTTCGTTGTTAAATGGTTCCAGAAAAATGCGATGTTAACCGAAACAACGTTATACGGGACAATTAAATATCCTGATAGAAAAATACTGCTAATATACCAATTTACATAATTAAGAAATATTAGGGCATTTATTAGGGATTTAAAAAATAAAGATTATGAAAATTAGATTTTAATTCTTTATTGGAATAAAATGATCTTATAATAAAATCAATTTTTTTGTTTAATTAAATAAGAAACACTTGATTACTATTATTATAGGGAAAATATGTAAGAATATAAAATTCAAAAACCAACATTTTTTATTAAATTAATTAAAAGACGATTCGGATGACTAACTAAAAACAGTTATTGCGGATGACCCACGGCTAGTGATGCAATGTAACCTGTACTGCAGGCTTCTTTTTGTTATCGTACAACTCTCTATAAGATCTTACCTTTCTCTGTTTACTTTGGAGCATCGTTCTAATATTGGATCACACCTTTCAAATATATCTTTAGCTTTCTCAAGATATGTTAATGCATCCTTAAGCTCCTCCATTTTAAAAATTTTAGCCTCAGCTCCATCCGTATCATCTTCTTTATCCTCCAAATTGTTTTTGTCCAATTCAATTAGTTCTTAATTTGTTAATTCAGTATTATGAGATTTAATTAGCTCCACATTATCATTTTGATCCAAATCGGTAAAACCCAGACGTCTTCCCAGTGACACAATTTCCTCCTGAATATCAGCAGGAGTTTCTACAATGCTTCTGAAATCATCAGCGCATTCTGGCCATAGATTTTTCCAAGAACAGTGCATGGAATTTAAGGAAACTGCATTCCATGCTTGTTCAATTAAATTGATTGCTTTTAATATATTAAACTCTTTCCAAAACTGTTTGAGATTCATGCCAGTGTCACCGTCAGTGGCATTTAGAGCTTGGGAAAATGAAAACTTATGATAATAATGCTTAAAATTAGCAATTGCACATTGATCCATAGGCTGTAATATTGATGTTGTATTTGAAGGCAAAAATACAACTTTAACCATACCTTCAGACAGTTCATCTAAGTCTTTTGGAAGGCCAGGAGCATTATCTAGTATCAGTAATATTTTATTTGCCAGATTGTTATTGGTACAAAACGTTTTGACTGTAGGACAAAAATATTCAACAAACCATTCCTGGAAAATTGATTTAGTAACCCAAGCCATCTTATTTGCCTTCCAAAATACTGGCAATCTGTTCTTAATACATAGGCCTAGGATTTAGGGAGTGATAAACCAGCATTGGTTTAAGCTTAAAATCACCTGTGACATTACCTTCAAGCAGTAAAGTAAGTCAATCTTTTGCAGGCTTATGTCCAGAAATTACCTTTTCATCTTGCGCAATAAAGGACCTGGTTGGCATTTTTTTCCAGAATAGTCCAATTTCATCAACATTAAATACTTGTTGGGGACTGTAACCACCTGTTTCGACTATCTCTTTATATCTGTTCGGATACTCGAATGCAGCTCTTTGTCAGCACTAGCTGCTTCTCCTAACAATTTAACATTGTGAAAACCAGATCTTATTTTGAATCTACCAAACCAACCACGGCCTGCACTGAACGTTTGTCCTTCGTAAGTGTCCCCCATTATTTTTTTTAAATCATCGTAAATATGAAAAGCCTTTTCTTGAATTTACATTTGACTTAAAGGTATGTTACGTTGAGTCTGATCTTCAATCCATATCAACAAAAGTTTTTCCATTTTTACCATGATAGTGCTTCTAGATTTTATCTTGCTTGTGGCCTGCATATGATAGGAAGAGGATACGAGAACTGCTTAATGGCAGCAGAACATATACCAGAAATCTAGTAGGGGTCATTACGGGTCGTTGAGCCATAGGAAACAATCCTAGAAGACTGGAAATAGAACGATTTTTGTAGAAGTTGTAAGCATTCGGAGGAAATCGAGTCCGTCCAACACGTACTTTGCGAGTGCCCCGTTCTGATGAATAAAGGTAGGTTATTAGGTAGCTACGCCTTTTCAAGTCTTGAGGAGCTGCAACACAAAGAGTTCAGATATATCCTGAGTTTCTTAAGGGAAGCAGGATGGATCTAGAGCGATTTCAAAGGTTACTAAATGAGGGCACGGGACACATAAGACCCATCAGTGGTCTAAGTGAAGCAGGCTAGGAGGCACTTCTAGCGGCACCCCTTGTACCTAACTTAAGCTATTAAAATTATGAAATTGCAGTTTTTTCTTCATATTACTGCCGAATCTTTTTCTATCTTTTCCGAATAAGGATGGGCACACACCAATTGAGCAAAACTCCTTCAAACGGAAATATTTGCGTCTAAACGTGTGCTTCCATCGCAAATCAAGCAACCTTTATATGGTGGTGAAATATTCCTCTGCTTAGTGCACGTGCAAATTGTAGCTCACGAAGTGGTGAGTATTTTGCGAGTGAGTGCCTCCCCTGTATAATTGCACTTTTGTAGAAAAGTTGTGGAACGAAGTAGCGCATGAGATAAACGCTACTTATAAGTAACATTTGCTAATATCATTAACTTTACGATGCGCTTGCGATTCTATCTATGAAGTCAAAGACTCTTGTTTTTATTTCGACTAAAGTTTTAACCACAAATACAGTCAATTAATTAATCAATAAAAATTGCAGAAAATATGAAAAAAAAACTTAAAGACCTTCCATTAAACTGTTCATTCTGTTTACTGTAAGTCTACTTGAAACATAAATTAATTCTCGTCAACAGCCTTGTAAAATATTGCCTGACATTCGTAAATTAACCAAGAAATCGCACCGTTATAGTTGATTTCAAAGAAAACACCCTTCGTGATCTTATAATGTGCCATCAAACCGTTAGATTATCTTCGGGCAAGTTAAAAATAGATCCAAAATTGTGGTGATTACCTTCAATAAAAGACGTATATCGCCTCTAGTCGAATAGGTAGACCTTTTTGATTTGCATTGTGCCCACCCTCGCTGGCTTGGCGTTAGTATCTCGTGCAGATAATTTTTCATCAATTTAGAAAATTCGTTGATTAAATGAGATCAAGACAACATTAAAGAATTCTTTAACTACTCTTAGCTATTTTATGATTATTCGAAAGAAACCTGCATGAATACGACCGATATGTCTGAGGGAGTTGGCAATTGGCTAATAACAGCAATTTAATGCTGCGCTGTCGCGGCCGACAGCCACCAAGAAATTCTTATTGGAATGCATACACTGACAAATCTGTTCGTTCTTTATTCAAATTACAAGAAAATGTTCTAGGAAAGATTTGTATCTTGTGTCATAACTCCGTAGGTGTTTTCAATAAATATTTCAACTTTAGAGCTGAATTCTTGTAGTGGCACCTATGGGAGGTACTCCCTTCTACCGCTACGATGCCACACACGTAAATTTTAATTAGCACTACGATGTTGGATTTGCCATCAATAAATGTACTTTACTGACATGCGGTCTCTTTTGCATTATACTACGGCTGGGGCGCTGTGTATTAACGAGTCCAGTCGTTTTAAGACCCTCACTGCGATACTCAGAGCAACAGAAAATTGTAATGAACGAGACCCTTTACGTACATAAATTCTTGCATTAGCATCGCTTTGAGAACATAAATAATAGGTGCGTTCCATTACGATGAATTATGACCAGCTGATTGGCAAGAAGGTAAACTGCGCCGACTGACTGCGCACTCTTGGTAATTGGCTGTTCCAGATCAGAAGTGCATCAGGTCACCACAGGGTCTAAACGGTCACAAGACGAGCCTCCATATTTGAAAGCCAGAACTGGTTGTTTTGTTAGCATGCTAAAATTTGCCTGCTGTTACTGCAATGTCCAATTTGACATCACTGCGTGCATGCCACGGTTTCAGCTCGCATATGCGCATGTTCAAAGTGGTTTATTTTGTTGGTTGATATATTTCTGGCTTATACTTATTTGTGAATCACCGGTTGATGATGAAATTTCATGTGAGATCTGTATTTCGGTAATGATCCAACTGACGAGCCACTGAAACACCCAACCACTTTTACGTTTTTATTTTATTTACTCGTATTTCTTCCGCGGTAATCACCTGTTGGATTTTTACATTTTTTGATTCAATCTTAAAGCAATCAACAAGTTTGTTGTTACCAATTACGCTTTATTACTTTCGGTTTTAAGATTGGAAATGAAACATTTCCAATATGCAGGTGGGCAATTTCAATGATCACTGCCGAGTAGATATGGATTTATCAAAATTTATGCAATTCAGAAAGCAAATAATTTTCTACTTTTCCCGACCGTCTGGTGGCCCCTTATTAATGGTTGAAAATTGGTAAAATTCATAATTTGAAGATCGATTGACGTCAAAGAAGCTGAAATTCAGGGAGCGAAGTGGTTCCTGTTACCATGGGTGATGCGACTTTGTGAGCTCGGTTCGGACCTGATAGTATACACATTAACAATAACTAATTGAACCATTTTCCACCATATTGCAGATGTTATTGTTGTTATTTTAACGAGTTACTGTTGATTACCGTACGGTACAGAGAATACAAGTATTCCTACATTTGTTATGGTAGAATGAAGAGTGATTGACTTGTGCGTGATCTCTAGACTGTCAGCATTAGCTGACAACAGATCACTCAGTGGCCAGCGTTCACTGCAGGGCGGCACGCTAGCTCGCCTCGTCTATTGGCGGAGAGTGTAGGGCGGTTCCACGGAAACCTGCCGCTGTGCCACCAGCCATATACAAAAAAAAATCGTGCCTGACAAGACAAAGGCCGTCACACATTACATACAAAACTAAAGTAAAAGTGTTGCTCTAAGCCTACATTTATGCTATCACTCTCGCCCTAACTTGAATGAACGATCTCGAAGTAAATCCGAAGGAATAACCAAATGCTTACGAAACTTTTATGTGGGTACTTACATGTCATCTGATGAAGTTTTCTTCTCTAGAAGGCCTTCTGGAGTCTCGTCCTTAAGGTACTGCTGAAACGACAAGAATAGCAAGGAAAGCAAAAGTTGTACTGTGATTCACTGGGGTTAAGCTTTGAGAACAATTCTTATGAAATATGAATAATAGTTTAGACTATAATATACAAATAAAGATTTAAAATTGATCTGAATAACGTAAATTTCACATTTAATAATTCAATTTTGACTTAAATTTTCAGCGAATAATCCTGATCTTTCATTTAACGCGAGAAATAGGTCATTGAATAGCCGTGATCTCAGGTGTAAGAATAATGTCATCTACATATCTCAATTAGAATCTAGGAAAAAGCTATGTACTTATCTTATTTGAGATGTAATAAAAAGGTTATCTAACAATCTCATTCAAAATATAGGTAAATATTATCTGATTATTTAATTTAAAATAATAAAAAAATTTGTCATGTAATTATTTTGACTTTGTCTCATATCCTTGCATGGAGGTAATGTATTGGAGTCAATTTCAACAGTTGGGATATATTCAAGAATTTACTCTATTGCCATAGATAATCATAATGATCTGTTCATTTTAGCACGTTATGCCTGACCACTAACCTCTAAGTTTTTGATAATTTTTAAGGCTTACTTAATAAATTTCTCCATCAAAATCACGTCCGCATATGGGTATGTAGGTTAATATCCGTAATTAATTTACTCTTTTACGTTGATCCATTGCGCGATGCCCCTCCTTGATTTCAGCTACAAGGTTCTGCCACAGGAATTTAAACCGATTGACGGACTGCTTCTTGAAGTTATCTAATTCCGTTTATCTAATCAATTTCCAAATTCGTCGGCTGCTTATTTTTGATAATCTGCCGAGCAGCTGCCAAGTTTCTGCAGTTCCAGATAATGCTGATTTTTATTCCCCTATTATCTAACTAATTCTCAGCGATAAGCCTTTCACGGGTTGGATATCTTCGTCCAGACCTTCTATTTTGCACACTCCTTTTTGTCTTTTTTTTAACTAAAACTTTTTCGCCTGTAATTACAACCAAAACTTTTTCCACACCTTTCTCGAAAAATCACCTTTCTTCTCCTCTACCTCTCGGATTCTCCTTCTTTTTTTCTTTTTTCTCGGGCACTTATCTCAGTCAGATTTCAATCGTCTCGTCGAGTCTCGTCAGCAGCACATTCGCAGTGTGGCCCACGCTGCGTGCTGCTGATAGGCGTCGGGTAGCATACTGCTGCCTGCAGTACGCTACGACCATAACACATTTTTGGACGAAATGTCGTGTAATATATAGAAAAGCACGGTACAGAGAATACAATACTTACTCTCCTCTCTCTGTCTTTTCTATAGAAATGTATATATGTACATTAATGGTCGAAAGTAGGTCACAGTAAATGTGCACACATTTAATGAGATTACCATGTATTCTCTGTACTGTAGATTACCGTATTTTGTTATTTGTTGCTATTAATATCAAGTCACAGCCTCTGTGGCATGTGCATAACATAACATAAAAATTCTGCGTGATATCATGTCTTTTTACGGTCATTACAGATTGTGCGTAGGCATTTTAGATTGGGATAGGATGCCCATTGCCCAGATATAGTCCTTTGGCCTTACTGATTGAGGATTATGATAGATTTAGTCTCAGAGATACGATCTTAAACAGTAACGCACCCAGGATTTGGCTTTGGGGGGACCATAGGTGTCCCAAGTCCTAACGAGTTGGAAAAATAGGGCTCTAAAGTCGCGTCCTGCACCCATCTGAGCACTTAAGGACTGCTATTGTAGATTAAAAGGTTTTATTTTATTTTATCGGACTTTGTAGTAATATACAGATTACGTTTTATACATAATTTGCAAATCATTTTCAGAAAACTGACATTCTGGAGGGGGACCGGTCCCGTTCGTCCCCCTCTCGGTGTGCTCCTGATCTTAAATGATGACTATTGCTGTGGAGTTTAAGTCATGAGTCAGCGAAAACATGGTAAAGTTTGTTGTTGACGATAAAAGGCCGACCTAGTTTGTATTTCTCCGGTTGAAACTGGCCTATAAAAAAAGTTCAAGCACAGAATGTTGTACATATTGCTTCGATGCGTCTATATTTTCAAAACTACAAAAGTTACAAGAAGTTATATGAATTCGACAGGAAAATGAATGAAAAGCTATCGGCCATAAATACAGTTGATTATGATATGTCATTCAAAAGTAACAAAAATACGAGGTTCGTTGCAGTTCAATTGAAATAGTCAACGAAGCAGCTTAAGATAATGATTTGACACAATAAGTCATCTGACACACGATGATACACACTCGAGACTAGACACGACGTAAAAACCAGTTTTTGTATCGAGTGTGTATCAGCCCATGGTACACGTAGTTTATACATTGTTCATACACGTTCTTGGAGCAGCAAAGGCAATTCATCATTTCCATATGATTTATACGCACACAAACTGAGTACATACATAAATATGTATCGTGTATCATCCGAGTCTAACCCTCTGCTATAAATAGTGCTATATATGAAAATGTTCTAAAATAGTGCGAAGAAAACCAGTTTTTAGTACGGTGTATCGAGTGAGTATCATCGTAAGTCACCGGACATATGTATATAGATCATATGGAAATGATGAATTTTCCTTGTTAGTCCCCTGACGCA
Source organism: Dioctria linearis (assembly GCA_963930735.1). NCBI lineage: Eukaryota > Metazoa > Arthropoda > Insecta > Diptera > Asilidae > Dioctria > Dioctria linearis. Next base: position 122,051,988 of record OZ005743.1, on the reverse strand, counting down.
CGATGATACACACTCGAGACTACACACCACGTGAAAACCAGTTTTTGTATCGGGTCTGTATAATCGTGTGTTACCGGACAAACCGGTTTTACGTCGTATCTAGTCTCGAGTGTGTATCATCGTGTGTCAGCACTCAATTGTCTCTATATTTCTTTTTTTTTTTTATTTATTTCGTTTAATTTTAATGGGTTTTTTTATGTAGTTTTTAAGTCATCCTATAATATATCCCATTTATTATAAGGGTTTTAATAAGAGAAGGTCAGCCAACCTGCAGTTAGCATTTACCTGTATTGAAGATTTGGTTGAGAAGCTCATCGTATTTATATGTAAAGCTTTCCACATGCTTCCTCCCCGTTTTTGTTAATCAAATTACGATCTTTAGATTTCCGAAGTTGGTTGTTGAATTGGTTATCAAGCTATCTTATGAATCGCAAACTAAGAGTAGGTACAGTTCTGCTCCACTCTATCTACAGAAATAATGGCTTACTCCGGTATTCCGTAAGTCCTTTTCTCAGGAGTTAGGCCACACTACAGGCAAAAAAGGGCATATTTCGTTTTTTTTTTCAGCGAAACCATAAAATAAATCAGATTTATAATTAGCAATACAAAATTATTTTTTCACGGTATTATACGTCAAAATGGCGACTGTGCAGAATTTTTCCGATGACGTCTTTATTTCTTGAAGGTCAACGACCGAACCAAATGTTCCTATAATTTTTGAGTTATGATAAAACACCAAAGTTTTTTCGAGTATATACAGGGTGTCCCGTAAGTCGACGTCAAACCGGAATCGGGTGATAGACCAAATCATAACAGTTACCAGAAAAATATAAAAAAATGTAAGTCATGTATTTTTCAAATTATAGACATTTCTTTGTTTTCGGGAAAATGTACACCCTGTGATGGTTTTTTAGCTCCTGTTGCTACAAATCTTTACTTTTTTAAATTTTTTTTTTATTTTATGTAACTAATCCCGAATAGTGCTTATGTAACCTATTGCTTTAAATTCTAAGCCAACTGCTCCAGCTTGGAAGCGAATGTCGCATTTTGCCGAACCAAGAATAGAAAACTTTAACTGACTGTAATGAAAAAAAAAAATGTACTACGCCAGTTTGGCATGTAACTTTAAAAGTTGACGCATGTAATAAGGATTCTAAAATGGTATAACACTTGCTACATTATTTTTTAGATTACGGAAAAAAAAATTTCGAAAAATTTCTTTTTACCTACTAAAAATGATTCTAGTATACCCAAAGCTTGCCGTAAGACCGTAACTTTAAGATTATAGGTTGAGTAAGACGGAGAGTCATTACACGAAGTGTGAGTGAGACAGATAGTGACGCTAGCGAGTAAAATCATCGAGTTTTTATAAATGTGCACCATCCACTCTCCACAGAGGGCCGACATCCAAACCAAGTACATGGTGAAGGAAGAAGTTCCTTACCTTACTTTGGTACGTGCAATCCAGGAAAGCACAGGAGTAGCTGAAAGTATAGCTCACCGAATTTGACAAAAACATGAGCTCCAGATTGCAGAATTACGAAAGCAGTTGAATTTGTCAACAACGGAAGATTGGGCGTTTGCTAACCCGATCCTTTTTAAGAAGATGTCGAACTTATATTGCAGCTGAAGGAAGGCAGTTTGAACATCTTTTGTAAATAATAAATCCAAGCATCCAAATACTTGGTGTTTAATTTTAAACTTAAGGAAAATTTGTCCTCCTAAATTGAACAAAAAGTTAGGATCTCTAACTTGAAAGCGTCACTATCTGTCACACTCACACTTCAGGTAATGACTCTCCGTCTCACTCAAACTAAAATCTTAAAGTTACGGTCTTAGGGCAAGCTTAGGGTTTCTTGAAGAAAAATATTTTTTTTTCCGTAATTTAAGAAATAATGTGACAAGTGTTATACCATTTTAGAATACTTATTAAATGCGTCAACTCTTAAGTTACTTGCCAAATTGGCGTAGTACACTTTTTTTTCATTACACTCAGTTAAAGTTGAGTGAAGTACTAATTTTCTAATCTTGGTGCGGCAAAATGTGACATTTTCTTCCAAGCTGGAGCATTTGTCATTTAAAGCAGGTTACATAAGCACTATTCAAGATTACATAAGAAAAATAAAATTGTAAAAAAGTAATGATTTGTAGCAAGAGGAGCTAAAAAACCATCACAGGGTGTACATTTTCTCGAAAACAAAAGAAATGTATATAATTTGAAAAATACATAACTTAGATTTTTTTATATTTTTCTGGTAGCTATTATGACTTGACGTCGACTTATGGGACACCCTGTATATGATAACAGATATAGAAGATCGTAGGATTTTTTAATATGTTGTTTTTGAGCGCATTTCTAAATCAAAGAGTAGAAAATTCAATGAGCAAATCGTCAGGAAATTGTTTATAAAACGCGTTTATAAGAGGGGAATATAATTCTAAAGATACTAAGGTACCTTTTTAACAAAAAAAAAAAAACGTGGCCTAACCCCTTAATATTATTCATACATATCTGATGTTTCCTATGTAGTTATCAACTCTGATTTGTTAACTTATACGGAAAACTTTATTAAATCAATTAATTCGATTGTGCAGGACGACCTGGACAAATTTTGTGAATGGTGTACAAAGAGTTCTCTATTTTTATTAGTTGATAAGTGTAAGGTAGCTTTTTTCTCTCGTAGGCGTTCCTTTTGAAAGTTGACTAGATATATTATGAATGGGTTTCTACTTTTCAAAGATGATAAAATCGTGACTTGAATGTTTTGTTTAATTTCAAACTTACTTTTAACGTCCACATATATGTATAGCATATAAATAATAAAACGAGCTCATTGCTGCATTTTGTAAAGCGCTTGATAAAAGACTAGATGACATCTAAATCACTAAGGTTTTATATACCACCACTCTATTGCTTTTCTAAGTTTTCGATCAGATCAGAAAAAATTACAAATATTTTTCTTGTACTGAAAATTCCAATGATATAATTTTAAATCTTTTGAGAATAATTTAAGACTACAAGAGGAAAACTAATAAATATAGAAAATTGCATTTAAAAAAAACTTTGCTTCAAAATCCGCACTAAAAAATAGTAAATAATTTCTCCCTTCACTTAATACTCGTAAGTACATATATATATCAAAAAAGTTAAATTTTCAAATTATTTTATATTTATGTATAATATTTAAAATTTTAAGTAGGTACTTAATTTAATTAAGTATTTTGATAAACATTAGGAGGTCAAGTCTCAATTTTGGAAATTGTTATTAATTATAGTATTAAAATTTCAACTGTCAAGACTTTGCTCTCTTGTTTACATATCTTGAAGATTTTAAAATTTATACACAAATATAATATAATTCAAAAATTTAATTAAATGTAAAATGAACTTTTGTCATGTATTCATTAAGTGAAGGGAGAAATTATTTTCTATTTTTTAATGCGGATTTAGAAGCAGTCTATTTTTAAAAATTATTTTTTCTATTTTCTATTTTATTTATGATTAGAGTATAAATTTTAGTTCATTAGAGCTCTAGGGGGGCGATTGCAGTCCGTTGTATCCGCCTTTGGTTTTGGTATGAACATGCCTTAATTATCATGCAGAACGACTTAATTAATGCATAGAAATGCACCAAAGTGTTGTGTACACTATCTAAGCACTCTTTTATACTCTTATTAACATTATTAAAATTATTTCATTGATTTTGTCTGCGATAATGAACACTCGTTATTTTTATTATGAATTTGCTACATATAGTCTTCATGAGGTAAATATTACCTTAGAAATAAGGTCACAGCGCTTGCGTTATGGCTTCGCAAATACCACCATCCTGCAGGAGAATGTTTATATTTACATCAGTGATTGTAATAAATGACCCATGTAATTGCACGATACGTTGGCTAGATAATTCTAACAAACTAGCTACTATAAATCCAAATATTTTCCGAGACTTCTATATGCGTAAATAATGCGAGAAATGAATAAATTTGTATCTATCAAAGTACACTTCTCTCATAATGGAATGTCGCTGGGATTGCGTCTATTTCACTTTTATGTACACTTATATGAGTATGATGAGTGTGCTATTTATGTTGTCCTAGCATGAAATATCTGATCTAAACTGAGATAGTTCTCCAGACGGATGCAAACAATAAAATGTTTCTGTGTCCAATACTATCTACATTTAGAGCAATAGTGAGCGACAGGAACAATAACAACAACTCGTAACGGAAAGAGGTTCTTAACCCCGCAACCATTGTCTTCAAACGAATACTTTGGGACTAATAAAGAGCTATTATCCGGACGTATTATGTATTATACACTTGTTGATCGTGAACTGAAGTTAGATTCTTATCACAAGTGATTAGTTTGCATTTACTTGTTATATCCACTACACAGTCTCGGCCATTTAAGTTATGCTGATACCCTTGAATTTCTAAAAGAAACACCTGAAGAATATTATGTTCATTAACAACTGCTCTACAAAAACATCATCATTTGTATTTAATTTTTTATATCAAAGATTTTATCTACTCAAAAATTACAGTCCCTCAGCAAAAAAAGTATCATGTCGAGTAAAAGTTTCCCGGCCAGTCCTAATTACAATCTTCACTACTATATTGATGTGTGGCACTGACCGCTCTGATTTCATCTTTAAGGTAATCAATCACAGCCGCTGGGCATGTAGTAGTCACTGTATTTTTTGCCTTTTAGCCCAACTGTTGATTTTTATAAGAACTTGCATATTACTTATGTACAGTGTTTTAAAGATCAAAATCATTAATAAAAAGTTTACGTGTCGTAAAGATCGAAGTCCAGTCGGTTTCGGATACCCCTTTAGCACCAGCATTGATGTCGGTATAAAAGTTGGACAGAGGGAATTAGTAAAGACTTTTCCGAATTTTTGGTACGGTAAAAAACGATGAAATTAACTTTTAATCTGCCTTCTGTTAAATTTCGATAAAAAACAGAAATGTAACGAATTAAAATTATTTAAGTCGAAGTTTACTGTTTATTTTTTTCAAGTTTTTTTTTGTCATTTCCATGGATATTTCTTTACTAATTACCTAAATATTTGCAATCCTGAAGCGATTGTTAGTCCGGTGACATGCGATGATACACACTCGCTTGCTGTCTAGGATTACTCCTAGATATTTTGCTTCTTTGGAATATTCTGTTACAATTCCATTTAAATTAGAAGATGGGATCTGCAGACTAATTTTCCTAGTAAAAGGAACAAGCACTGTTTTACCCGGATTTATTGATAGTCCCATTTTCTGGTACCATCTGGTAACGATGTTAAAGGCAGTTTGCATAAGCTCGGGTAAAACTGATTCAAACTTTCCTTTAACACAGACGAAAATGTCATCAGCGTATCATTGGGTCTTAAAGCCAGATTCTTATATAGATTCATCTATTATTACTTCCTTATTACTTATTACTATTTCTATTGCTTGCAATTTTCTGCTTTTTCAAATAATTTGGTCTTTTACCAATTTGGTTGGAATTGATTTAGCAGCAGATGATGACCTCTGGTTTTCTATTACAAATTGCGCAGTTGACAAATCCTGTTTTGGTTCTTCCATATACGAATGAGTAGCATGGTGCAAAGATTACCAATTTACGAACTCCCGAACTGTCAATTGTATTTTGGGATGTTTTGAAGGATAGGAATGCTTGCCAATGAATAAATTTACGGTGCAAAATTGAATACAAATTTCTGGCGAATTGTCGAAAAATTTATTCGGGCAGTTGATGAGAAACACATTCGTGTACAGAAATTCCAGTTTTCATTTTATACATATGTATTGGTGCGTACGGTAAGGATTGCAACTCATCTGATTTACAGAAAACTTCTTTGGAGTTTATAGTAAAAAAAAAAACATATATAAAATATTCTTCATCTTGCAGAAATTTTAGATGATGTGAAATTATCTTATGTTTTTGTCGGTAACGAGGTCTTTGCCTTGGATCACCATTTACTTCGTCTTGGAAGACATAGTTTGGAGATCTCATGCTTGACGTCAAGTTGAATGCCGATTTGGAATTTTGTCAAGTAGATGAAGAATATTATCACTTTTTGTTGCTTTAAAATAGAAAACAACTAAAATTCCAAGTAAGCAAAGAGCAAACAGTAGAAGACAGTAGCAGCTTTGAGACCAAAGAGTGATCATATTGTCTAGATGAGGATAGATGTAAAAGCCTGTCTTTTTTGTGGAACAGACGAAAAAATTGCTATAATTAGGAGCACAATTATAGGTGAGCTCCGGACTAGAAAACCTTCTAGAGTATTCTTGCGGTAGAATTTAATGCCGTTTGATTCTTGGGCAAGCTTGTTGTTTTTTATTTCAATAATGATTCTGCTGCTTACTAATGTCTTCGAACACCATGCTAGCTTGCATATTCCAAGTTAAATTGTGCGAGAGGTGAAGTCTCTCTCTCTCTGTGAGGGAGAAGAAGAAATTTTTCTACGCAAAGCTATTTTCTACAGATGTAAAGTGTTTCCAGTTTGGTTATGGATACCTCGGCTCTGTTTGTGTTATCTCAGATAGTAGACAGATATGGTTCTTTGTAGTGAAATCTCACTGGGTGAATAGCAAGTTATGTTATCTGTGAAAAGGTAGAAGAAGAGCACTGAAATGCCGTTTAGTATCTCCGAGAGGGATAGATGTGTTTGTAGAAAATATCCCAGCGGGAAATATGTCAAGCGCTTGTAAAGGAAAGGGCTTACATACAATAGCCAGAAGATATCTTTTCCGAAATGCTCTCTTACCATAGCCGAAGGGGTCATTGCGGAAGCAGATCTCCTCTCTGAGTTTAAGCTCTTTCGTTTTTTGTTGTAAAAAGATGACTCATATGCATCTGAAAGAGTAGCAGAATTTTCATTCTTTAGTAGCCAGTTGAAGTGTGAGGTTAATTGAAATTTAATTTAATTTAAAATTAAACGGAGGCAATTCAGAAAAAAATTGAAATTTTTAATAAAGCCCTTATCTTGATTCGCTCTGTATTCCAACAAGCGCCCAAAGACTGCTACCCTACAAGCGATCCAAGAATGCCACCCTATTAGCACTCCAAGAACGCTTCCCAAGAATCTGCAACTGAGCGCTTTCCTCTGCGGACATGCTCACGTTAAAGTGATATGAACAAGGATGCGGTGGGGAAGCGCTGCAAGCTACCAAAGGAGCGCTCCTGCATTCGTCTTTGAGAGCTTCAATTACCCGCTGGGATGTGAATCTCTGCGATAGGTTGAACTTTCTACACTGCTTTATATTCTCACTGTTTGGAAATTTTAAGAAGGGATTTGTTCCAGGCTAGGGTGTTTCAGGTATTGAGTATGGTAGAAGATCTATCAATAGAATAGGTGATGAGCGTTGAAAAAAGTTGGACGAGAAATCCGATCCATTTGGGAGTAAATGATTGTCCCGGTGATGCTATTCTCAGATCTCACATAGCTCTCACGTAGATGGTTGCTATGCTATGTGGCTCTGCTTCGTTTCTGTCTAGTGTATATGGTCAACCTATAAATGTTGTCATTGTTGGATTATCATCAAGTAGATAGGTGTGCTAATGTAAATGTCAAGGGACTAAAAATTGCAGGAAATGTATGTATGCAACTGCATGTTACGTGCGGCCAATGTGTGATCTATTAATTGCCTCAGAAAAAAATCCATCCAAGTTACGCAAGAAAATAACTGTGAATTTATTTTTAATGTTCTGATGGGCAAAATCCATTAAAAATGGTAAACTAGAAATACTAAATAATATTTTGTTGTACTTTTTGCTACTTCTTTATCCTTGATTAATTTATGACAGTACCTATTATTTATAAATTAAATTAGTGTTCTTGTCTGTGTTATTATAAATTTAATTAGAATTAAATTTAACTTGCGATAGTCTAAACCTAGTCTCAATTTAACAATTCTTTTATAATTTCTAGTTTCAAAAAATAATTCACAACATCCTGGCAGACTCGGGCTCTTAGTAAAAGTACCAATTCTACATAATCTTAGTCATCGATGGAATTGGTCCAGTGCTCAACATGCTCAACCAGCAGCTCTACGCTAATATATAATTTAAAAGAAAAAATACCGAGCATTCAATTTCCTTACACAGGCATTCATGCATGCAAAGATTACTCCAATATTTACATTAGCCCTGGAGCAGATACCATCGGAAATGAAAAACGCTCGACTAGGAATGACTTTTCACTGCCAAGCCTAGCCTTGTGCCACAAACAAGCCCAACAGGAGAGAAATGCATTCGTTCTGAATGTTATTATACGATTTCTAGTTGTAATCGCTGCTATCGCATGGAATTAATCTGGTTTTTGTGCGGGTCCAGAGTCCAGGTGCTTGTTTCTGTGCACCCATAACATGTGCCGTATTCGTTAGCTATATACATAGCGTGTACCACTTACTTGCACGGCAAATTGAACGGGCGTGGTATTTACGGAAGTTGATTTATTGAAAGGCACACAACAAATGGAAGGCCACGATTGCTACGTTGATAAATTAACTAGCAGGCGCTCAAAAGCTTTAATAGATCAATTTGAAAGTCAAACGTTGGCGGGCAGAATTCTAGCTTCTATACCGTCCGAGTGCTCGGTCAAGTTTCCTCCATAGTGTAAAAGCAAAAAAAAAAAAAAAAAGCGCAAAGGAAAGAAAATGTAGCCCCGATCGAGTCTATATTTAATTGAAATTACTCGATCGTGCATGTTTGGGTTTCAAACCTGCTGGGCGACATGTCTTTTCCGCGCAAAAGCAATCACATCGGGCACTAGTAATTCTGTTGACAAATGAAGTGCCTCTAGAGTTGGAGTATTAGCAGAGTCGTCTATACGTTCAACGGGCAAGCGCACTGGACTTATACTCCCGGAAAAATTACACTGCAGCTGGTAGTTTATCTTTAAACGAGACTGTTACTTTCACGGAATGGTATATTTTTGTAAGTTAGTGTACAAGATCTATGCAATAATCGACTTATTGCCCTACGTAATTCATGATTTTCATTTACTATAAATTGTGGAAAGCTGTTACCTAGCGATTGGTATTGACAAAAAAGGAGCAGTTAATTATTGGCGATGACGGTTTAATTTATAATTTGCATAATCGAATTAAACGTATTCCATCAGATGTAAACTATTTTGCGGAGAACTTGAATTTTCGCACTCTTCAGAATATTATATATATATACATGCATCTAGAGCTAGAATGGCGTGGGAAAGCTTGTTTAAGTCGAAACAGTGAAGCTGACTACGTCATGCTCAAAACTAATACAATTTGTTCAAAGAAGTATTTTTACCAACTGCGGAAATGAATCTATATTTCATTGCAGTTCAACAAAACATTAGGTTAAATAATGAGCTGCGTTATTAGCCCAAAAGCTATGGTTCCTATCATAGATGTCACAAGAACTAGATGTCGCATGCAATACCAGAGCAGAGTATACAAATTTTATATGGACCCCAATATTTGAAATGATGGTTACGTCGTCATGTTTTATATTTTCTCGCATCTGCCGTGTTGAGGAGGTCGACCAATTGTATACAAAACTACTGTTAAAGCAACATTTGCTCTCGGTATGCTCTAAAACATGTTCTGATCCATTCCGGAATGCACCACACATTTCACGATCTGTGTACTTTGCTCTGGTATATCATGCGACATTTAGTTCTTGTATCATTTATGTTCCCAAGGTAGAAGACAATGTATTCCCACTAAAATTTCGACACATTGCAGCTGATAGCATGTGACGTAATTTTGTGACTAGTGTATATACAATTTTATGGGAAAGACAGAGGGAGAGGAGAGAGAGTATTGTGTTTTCACCGTGATTAACTATACATTTCCACGATATTTCGTCACTAATGGCGGAACGTGGTTCGTAATGGGAATAGCTTGTATTCTATATACCTTGCAATGTTCCTATATTGTTATATCAATATGACGTAATGGCAGCACATTGCAGAAGAAAAGTTTGACAATGGATGAATGGAAATTTGTGGGAGAGGTAGTAGGGTGATACGGTCCTTATCCTTGGCTTGCTGGGTTTCCAATAAATTTTCCTTTGTGTTACACGTTAGTTAAATATGCTTCTAGAGGAGCATATATGAACTGTACATTTGCTCACATAACTGGAAAAAACGACTAAAGATTTTTTGTGTGTAACTATAAATGTATAGACGATAAATAAAGCCTATAGAAAAAAAAAACATTACCTATTAGTATTAAATGAGATATTAATGAAGTTGATTGATAAAACTAAATATAAGAAAGGGAAAACAAGCGCTACTTTATAGACGTATACGATAATGTTTTTCTTATTTTATTTAATATCAAAATTAAGGCAATCAATCAATAAATGCATGGCCTGTTCTCCCCGGCGACAGTCATCCGTCGGGCTCATTTGAAACGAAGATTTGAGAATGGAATATGAATATTTAATATACCCAGTGAGTTTATAACTATGGCTATGATCGTTAACACAAATACACACACTTTGAGGAATCTACATCCCTGGTAGACATATCATGATGAGTTCATCAATGACGTACTAGTGAAATTTATTCGTGTTTGAATCAAAATCAGGAAAAAAATCATGTATTTACTTATTCACAAATAGTGTGCATGAGAATAATTGCATCTCTTTCACTTATTTAGAAATGTATGCTGTGCTCTCTTTGGTGCATTTTACAATATTAGATGAGCACTTCGATGAGTACATAATGAGTGTCACGATGAGCTTAATAATGAGCATGTCAATGAGGGTCTCGATGAGCTTATTAATCAGCATATCAATGAGTGTCGCGATGAGTTTATTAATGAGCCTTGCAATGACTGTCACGATGAGCTTATTAATGAGCATGTCAATGAGTGTCAAGATGAGTTCATAAATGAGAATCTGATTTTACGATTGATTTCATATATTTTTCCGAATTCAAACTCCGGTTATAAATCAAACTCTGAGACACTGAACCATAAGGATTTTGGCATAATGCCTTATTCAGAACATGGGCGACAGAATTTTCGGGGAAAACAAATCAAAAAATTAATTTAAAATAAATAATTTAATAACTTAAATAAAGAAATCACACAAATCAAATCAAATTTTCCTAGAAATATCATCTGACACGGTGATGACAAGAATTAATATTTATTTATTGCTGGCTTCGTATATAGGGAGCAGTTTCATGATATCCAATGAGCCCTTCGATGAGATTTAATGAGTGCTCATTAGACGGCTCATCGGGACTTAATTTTCTATATGTTTCTTCATGAATTGCAAATACCTTGATGATTTTCAGTCACATTAGTATTGGTTTAAATAATGTATGCCCCTTGCGGGGCAGGAGAAAAGATAAAACTGTGAGCAATTTCTACTAGGGATGTTAACGTGACACACACTTTTAATTATTTCCATGCAACCGTGACACACCCCAACAGTAGTCGAAGTCATTACTGACCTAGTTCTAGAAGTACTTACCAGAAGTCGCAGCTAGTTTCAAGTACGACTCCACTCCATGTAAAAAATTCATTACTTTTACATGGTGTTGTCATAGGGCGGAACCAGTTCCTATACCTGGTTGTATTACCAGTATATATCCTAGAAGTAATTAACGGAACCGGACAATTTCCTTTTTGCTTTTTCAGATTAATTCTAGAAGATATTACTGGATTGCTTTTGTCACGAAATTTTTTTAGAATCTTAAATCTGGTATTTAATGATCCATTTTTACTTGAAGGTATTGAGAAATAGAAAAAAAACTAAAAATACTGAAAGAGATAAAATAATTTTGAAGTAATTATGTTAAAAAGGGGAAGAAGTAAAAAGTTTATAAAAACGAAAACATGCCAAAGTATTCATCGTTTACAATTTAAGGAAAATTTTCCTGATGATAAAAATCTTTTTTCTAATTGACACTGTAACCCAAACGTATTTGCACACAAAATTTTAGGAACGTGTTTAACTTTTCAACCACAGGTTCTTATATTGCAATGGAAATATGAAATATAATGGTTACTAACCTATCAGCAAACATCATTAATATATGATAATCGATTACTGAAATCATTCTATAATCACTTTCCCTTGTAGGAACGTGAAAGCAAGTTCAAAGTAGTTCTAGAACTATTTCTGCAAGAAAGTGGTTCATATCCGCTACTGGGACATTCGACAGACGCGTGATGGCATACATCTTCGGACACCTACATTTTGAAAAGGAGGATTCATGCATTACCTAGAATAACAAATATAGGTACTAACAGTCTTTATTCAGTACTGCCAATTGTCAGTACTATTTTCCCAATTATCTATTGAACGTGAACACTCACAATTAATAATATTTTCTAAGATTCTATGATACGTCCACAATCAACAATATTTCCTAAAATCACTCACAATTAATAATATTATTCTCGAACTGCGTGCGCTACTTGCCCAAAATAGAATGAAGATATCATTCGGACTCAGGCAGCAATTCTCGTTCACATCTTTCAAGAAGGATTACATATACTTAAGGGACAACTTGTATGAGAGGTCACCTTTCTTAAGTGCCGTTCTATTTTAGTATGGAGTAAATTTATGAAAGAATTTGCCAAAAGATTGAATTTTGTCACCTTATCTCTGAGAATCGCTGAACATGATATTAAGTAAATTTTAAATATAATATTTATCCAAGAAAACTTTTGGCAAAAGATCGGCAATACATCCTCGCATCGTGCACTGGATGTACACCGCTATCGTAAGACCTATCCTCACATATGGAATCTTGTTGTGGAATACTCTTAAGAAAGCAACGCACCTGAAAGGTCTTACTAAAATACTGAGCTGCCTGTTTAGGCATTATAGGAGCTCTTCGAACAACACCAACGGTAACATTGGAGATTATGCTCCGGCTCTTGCCCTTCGACGACATCCATGGGAAATGTATAGCTGCAAAGAGTGCACTAAGTCTTACAGAGTCGGGTTCCTGAATAACAGCAGACTTTGGTTACAGCAAATTTCTGAAGATCTGTCCTGGAGACTGTATACGAGGAGCTATGGATTACATTGTTACGAGACTAGACTTTGAGAAAGCGTTCTCAGCTAGCATTCAGGGCTGCCACTCAAAATATACAAAGGGGACCATTTCGGGATCAAAAAGTTTAAGTATAGCTAGTTGATTTTAATTCTTTATTCTTAAGTTGTATGTAAGTAAGCATTTGTCAACGTTCATAAAATAAACAACTCAAAAAAAACAAACAACAAAAAAAAAAAATTAAAACAGCTTCAAGTTTTGCGTTTGTTTTTAAATCCATGATTCCAATTGACTTATAATAATACATTTATATTTTTTGGATCAAATTTGGTCCGATTGGACCAAAGTGGAACCTTGCTAGCATTCCCAGCAGAGAGGAGTGGGATCGTAATCGCGTGGTATTTACTCAGCATCACCTCAAATACAGGAATCATACCGCGTAGCGGACTACTGCAGTGTGTTCCAGGTGGAGGTTCTGGGCATTTGCAAAGCAGAAAGGCTGCTGCTTACAACTTATGAAGTGCCCAGCGATCTAGTCATCAACGATTTGTATTGACAGTCAAGCTTCAATAAAAACTCTGGACTGGAGCACCATTAGATCGCGACTAGTTCAACGGTGTCGCTTTGAGCTCAAGAAACTGGGTGCTAATCAGAACAAAGCTATTCTCTACTGGGTGCTTGGTCACAGTAACACGCCTGAAAATGAGGCAGCTGATGCTCTGGCCAGAAAGGATTACGCTATGAATATATGTCTAGCAGCAAAACCCATAGCATTAGTAAAGAGCATTCTAGATGTACAAGCCTGTAAGCTTGCAAACAGCAAATGGGAAGAATTGACCTCATGCGCGATTTCAAGACAGTTGTTGCCCGAGATTTGTGCTGTAAAGACTGAATCTCTGGTGAGGAGGAACCGGAATGATGTGCGTAATCTTAATGCAGTTATCATAGGACACTGCTCTTTGACAAACATGCAGAGGGCATGCAAGTTCCATATAATGACTTCTGAGAGCCTTCAGCACTTGCTTTGCAAATGCCCTAACCTTGCTAAGCGTAGGAGGAATACGCTTGGTAGCTATTTTTTCTGTGAACTGCGGGAATTAGCAGACACAGATTTAGAGGACCTGGTAAGGTTCATTAACTCTAACTAGATGATTTGAGATATTTTTTCAGGCAGGCTCCCAATAAAGTGGCATCCCAATGGACCATAGATGGGCTAAGTGTGGCTGGTCATACATGCTTTTACATGGTCGCTATTCTAACCTAACCTAGCCTAACCTATCCAGATGTAAAACTAGTTATTTTACACCGTGCATTAAAAACTTTCAGCTTTTATATGGGTGAGATAACTTCCACTCTCCAATATAATTTCGGTTTTCCTAGAAATCTATCATTCTGCTCAATTTTGTTTGTGTAACTATTTATTCAATGGTGACCTCTAAAACAGCCTACTTTTTTTTCTTTAGATTTGTCCTTATATATATGTTCATTTTGACATCTTGTAAACACGTGTATTCCAGATAGATGTGCCACTAATAATCTGGTATAGTATGAATTTGTTTATATTTCCTTTTGTATTATTATCTCCATGTGAAATTTCAAGTTGAATGACACTAGCACTAATTACAAGGAAGATCATCGGATGACTAGCTATCTTAATTACTTAATAATTTTAATAACAGTTATCGGAAGTGAACAAATAAATGATTCTTGAAGAATTTCATGTAATTAGTTAACGAGATACATACATTAGACCTGTATTCTACCACATTTGGTTGGCTACGCTAGGAATAAAATCCTGAGACGTGTACCGGCAAAAGTCAGTAATTATTAAGAATTCATTTGTACTTTTTTGTGTTGGTGCGTGAAAAATGTCGAGTAATGCTTCGTAATGAGATCTTTTCTAACTCCAAGAAGAAAATTTATGCGGAGAAGAATCATTTTATGAAGAGAAAATATTTTTTTTCAAGCTATGCTCTGTGCGTCTTATCTAAATACATAATCAAATTGATTAAACTGAGATCTTTTTGGAATATACAAATTTAGATACTTATCTAACATTTCTGTTTTACTTATAATATGAAAAAATATGTCCGTGGTCAAAAATTTGGTTAGTACATACATAAACATTCCATCCACAATATGCAGTGTAATTGTGGAAGTCTCAAAGGATTATTGGGGCTTATTCTGTTTTTTTTTTCGGCATAGCAATGACAAAATTCTATACCAAGAAAAGTTTAAAGCATCTATTCTGCTAGACCTCTTGCTACCTAGCTCGTGCTATCGTCTATGAGATTCTCGCTAAAAGTGGCATACGAGTCTGTAAAATTTGTATCTTCTCTTGTTGTTTTTCATTACGCTCGATTGAATGTGATTTTCTATCGTGATCGGTGTATTCCATTTTTTAATTAATAAAAAATGGTCTACCGAAGAAGTAATTTCTTTTATGAGGATTTTTTGTTATTGGAGTCTGCAGAAATCTGCACTTTGTTGTGAGATTCTGAAGAAGAAAGTTTTTCTGAATGGATAAATTATGGTAAGTGGAATTGGATTTTTCACACTATCAGTCAAACCTCTCATAGAAAACCCTTCCCTTAACTCGAAATTCCTTATCTCGAAAACTTCCCTAAGTCGTACTAATTTTCAGAGATTTTTGGACTTTTTTCTTACTATTCGCCCTCCTCTAACTCGAATAAATGCAGATAAACCTCTGCTACGAGTCTGAACCGTTTGCTATGTCTAGATTCTTTTGACTTTGTATTCTATTGGCATTTATTTACGCATTTTCAATTTTACATAGCAATAGGTATTTTTTTATTGCGATTTTATATTTCTGGATCTGCATTTTGCGGTCTACAATCAAAACAATAACAGAGGTTCCAGATGAGGTTTATATATCCTTGAATAACATTGAATGTTTTTTCAATAATAAAATAAAAATGATATACTAAGAAAATGAATATCAAAAATTACAGGTTTTTCAGTTCATAATATGTAAAAGAAAAATGCATACAAACAAAATACAAAGAATTAACAAAATCAGAGAATTTTTCATGAAAACTTTTTAACTCAAAGTTCCCCCACCTTCCCTAATGCAAGTTGATTTCACTGGGAAGTGCGATTTCAACTAAAAGAGATTTGACGTAACAATTCTAGAAGTAAATTTAAAAATAAGCCTACAATTTTCCCAATTTTGTTACGTCTTTTCACTAAAGTTGTTTTTTCTTTGTATTCACTTAGGAAACAGAAATGATCGGCTGAAGAGTAGGTACAGAGCTTTTGGCAGAGTTGGGGCAAATTCAGTCCTTTTAAAGGGCAAATGTATTGCCAAGGAGGCTTCCAAAATTGAAGAAATCGTGGGGCAACTTGACAGTATCGGGAAGTATCCAGCGAGGACACAAAAGCTGTGGAAAAAGGTAAAGTATATCATACTTTTTGCGAAAGTGTTTAAATTTGATCCATGTGTGCAGACTCTGACAGACTGTAAAGGAAAAATCCGCCGCAAGGCCAGGAAAAAGGAGCAGGCGGGCAAGGAAAGACCACCAAATATTCAACACATCATAGAAATTGTTAAGTCTGTCATTAAAACTGATGGCTAATATGGAGTCCCCCACCAAATGATAAGCTGATTAAAATCGTTTTCAATACTTTTCCTGGTTGAAATAGCGATTAAAAATAACACATAACAAATTTCTATTTACTTTAAGGACTTTATTGCTAATTACGTATCGCCTAATTGTCCAGGGCTCAATTAGGCGACAATTAGATAATTAGACAATAGAACCTAGCACAGTAATATTGAAATTGAAGATATGTTCAGTACTGGTAACAAGAGGGCTATTGATACATTGGATGCTGGATATCGCTTTTATATTAGATTTGGAGATGTATTTGTTAGAAACTTTTCTGTTTAAGATGTTCGCTGATATAAGATATTAGAAAATTGTATATAAAACAGTTAAGTGTCAGTTAAGTACCTGATTACCCTAAGAAGGGAGACATTGCAAATCATCATCTGCCTCCTCTATTTCGTTAGGTACGTATATTCCATTAGTTGTGGAGTACGATGTAGAAGTGAATTACAAAAGTTGCCCGCTGTGGTAGATAGTGCAACACTCTATCCTTTAAAAGGCATTGGAAAGAACCCACAGACTTTGCATCAGATGGGACGTTGGACGGCATTTCTTGTCTTTATATGATAAGCATTGTAGCGACTTTCCGGATAGCCCTAACTAGCATTAAGAATGGGTGTTAAAGACCACGACTGTAACTGATATCTTGAATCGCCTGGAATTGCCCTTATTGTCATTTCATTTTCAAGTAAAAGAAGATTCAATTACTTATCTAGAATTCATTCATTTCTTCCTTGTGAATAACCATTTGTCAGATTTTTTCTTAAATCACTAATTTGAAAGATAGCTGAATCGTGGGAGGATTCAGGATATCTGGTGTGGCCATTGGTGATTATTAATTCATCATTGCAAGTCTATGAGAAAAACGTAAAAACAATTGTATTTCTATTGAGTGATAATTTATTAAATATGGTACAATTGGTAAGTAAATAATTTGACAACCATACAAGACGAGATCGTCATCTTGGGGCTTTACAATGGAGATGTGGGTACCATCTATTGCACCTAGAACTCCCAGGAATCCGAATTTCATGTAGAATCAATCAATCATTTTTGTATCTTTCTTTCCTCCAGCGGAACAAGGAGCTAAAATCCTTGTTATCACCTCTGGTATGGTACTTCCTCAATAGTTTTACTAAATGAAGGTTGCCTTATGCTGACGTTCTAGTTCTCACCTACCGGTTTTGGTAGGAACCATTGTCCGCAAAATCCAGCGCTGCAAAAAACTTTAAGAACATTTTTTAGTTAGGTATAGGTATCATAAAAGGAAAATTATAAAAACAAAATAGTTAGGCACTTTGATAACACGAAGGATTGCCTCAGATTTTTTCGGTTGGATCAGATGTGGTTGAATCTTATTAAATTTGTCTTTGATAAGATCCTCTGGGAGCTGAAATATTTTTTTGAAATGATATTCGGACAATTCAAAAGGATTGCTTGAATCTCTAATTCTCTTCTATCTCTTCTGAAATTTCTTCTATTAAGTTTTAAACGAGATAAAAATGCTATAAGTGTGTGTTAAAAATAAAAAACTTACAAATTTTCCAAACTTTGAAGAAGTTTTGGCATTTACTAAATAAAAATTTAAACTAGCTGTTCGGAATCTCCCAAATTAACTACTTTTAAACGATACTATGCACGCAGAGGTCCTTAATTGAATGAATAGAAATCAAAAAATGCATGAATTGGTCTCAACTTTACTCCTGGAGTATTCGACATGCTGTTGTCTTAGCCGAATTGAATGAGAACTGACAATTGGCAGTTTGGATAAGCCTAAAATTAATTTGAATTTAATATTTTGAAAAAAAAAAATGTAAATTAACCATAAAACAAAAAATCATCCTACATCATAGGGGGTAGGTACCTTAATGTATGTTTGTACTAACGTTTTTAACATTGAAATAATGAAGGTGTGAAAATTCGATTGATGTATAAAATCAATCAAAAAATATTTAGATATTTGCGTGTATGTTTGTTTTTGTCCGTTTATCTGTTCGTTAGTATTTCTGTATTTCTGTCCGTTTATTCGTCTAACTTAGTGCGTGCACAGTAAATTTAGAATAAGTTGACCTAGCGAGCTGGAATTTTGGTTTTAGCCATTGAATGCAACTGTCGAACTGACTTCGAAAATGGGGAAATAAAGCAATCCTTTCACAGAGTCACCATATAAATTTTTCATGTTGAGAGTTTAGCGCAAGGCGGCCCCTTCGCTTCTGTGCTTGGATTTTACGTCCCCCTGCCTTGGAAAAAAAAACGTTGAGAGCGCGTTAAGTTACGGACTGAAATTTTTCTTGGCATATTTTTATAACCCAGATGAAATCTATGGGGTATATTATAAGTTTGTCATTCCGTTTGTAACGCACAGAAATAATGCTGGTAGAGCAAAATGGGTTGGACACCCACGCATAATAGTAAAAGTTATTTAGATCTCTGCATGTCCGTTCGTCTATCCTCACGAAAATTTGAGAATGCGTTCACTTAGAGTACTGAAATTTTACTCCTGGGATTTAAAAAACAAAATTATATTACGTTCGAAAATGGGACCGATCGGGCAATTCCTGCGTAGGGTTGCCATACAAAAATTTCGTTTTTACTATATATTTGGGCACTGCCTGAGAAGCGTTGATGTAGAGAGCTGAAATTTAGTAGATGGCGTTTTCATGGAAATAGTAAATAAAATTTCAAAAATGGACTAAATCGGGTTACCGCTTCTTGGTGTTTCCATACCCCTGACGGGGCGTCGAGGTGGAGAGCTCA
Organism: Dioctria linearis; assembly: GCA_963930735.1. Classification (NCBI taxonomy): domain Eukaryota; kingdom Metazoa; phylum Arthropoda; class Insecta; order Diptera; family Asilidae; genus Dioctria; species Dioctria linearis. The sequence continues at coordinate 122,032,586 of OZ005743.1, read as the reverse complement.
TTTTTGATACACGGCGTTTTTATAAAAATTGCAAATACAGTTCGAAAATGGGACCAATCGGCAACTCCTTCATAGGGTAGCCATACAAAAATATCGTGTTTTACTGCATATTTGGGCGCTGCCCGAGAACGCGACGACGTAGAGAGCAATACTCACCGCTCGTATGAACACACACACACACACACACACACACACACACACACACACACTCACACAAACACACGCACGCACACACACGCACACACGCACACACACACACACACACACACACACACACACACACGCACATACACACACACACACACACACACGCACACACTCAGGCACACACACACACACACACACACACACACACACACACACACACACACACACACACACACACACACACATATATATATATATATATATATATATATATATATATATATATATATATATATATATATGCACACACACACATGCACACACACACACAAAGAGCAGCGTGAAACCCTAGAGTATTGAATCGCGGCGTGAACGAGTCAGATAATGTCTTAGATATTATGCATCTCTAACCACCCCACTCTCACCTTCCGGACAAATCTTTAGGATTATTAAAAAAAAAAAATTGAAAAATTTAGAACAATGGAATAAATGAATGTAGTTTTAATTGTATATTTATAGAATGAAATTGTTTCCTATTAATGTAATGTGCAAGTTCTGTTCGTATTTTTATACCCTAGATGAAATCTATAGGGTATACTAAGTTTGTCATTCCGGTTGTAACACCTCGAAATAATGATGGTAGAGGAAACTGGATTGGACACCCACGCATAATATTAAAAGTTATTTTGATTTTTGCATGTCCGTCCGTCCGCCTGTGCGCTTGATAACTCGAGAGCGCGTATACTTAGAAAGCTGAAATTTTGTACACGAACTTAAAAAAAAGAAGTAAAATTAAGTTCGAAAATGAGATAAATTGGGCAACTCTTTCGTGGGATTGCCATACAATAATTTCGTTTTCCACTATATATTTAGACACTGCCTGAAAACGCGTTGACATAAAGAGCTGAAATTTAGCACATGGTGTTTTCATTGCACTAGCAAATAAAATTTCAAAAATGGACTAAATCGGGCAACTCCTTCTTGATGTTGCCATATAAAAATTTAGGTTTTATACGCATACTGTGAGAACGATCAGTCCAAGGCATTTTTATTGTACTAAAAACTTCTTCAGAATACACAATCCTATAAAATTTGTTATAATCATTTTTTCTGTCCGACAAACCATTCTAGAAATATATGCGAAAAACTACTTCAAAAATCAAAACTTGCACAAAAGGGTGACAATACGAAATTTCATACGGGCATTCGTTTAGGGTATCATAAGAATTGGTCTTAGACCAATTCTAGCTTTTTTACTTGTAAAGGACATTTTATCCAGGCATGTGTCCAATCGATTACACCAATATGATTTGGGAAGGAAGCCACGGAATAAAAATTATTTTTGACTTCTGCTATTGCCTGAACGCATTCATAAAATTTTATGAATTGTGGTAAAAGTAGTGCCACTTCTCGACTTACACATTAATTATAGCATGAGATATTTCATGAAGAGATGCTATTATTAGATTATAGAAATACGTATTGTTATAATTTTACCAAATTTACACAATATTCTGAAACTAAAGTACACTTAAACTCGGTTAAAGTGTGTTTTAACGTTAAAGTCAACCTTAACGTCTAGAGTCAACTGTAAGTCCTTTATGAATGAATAACATAGAATCAACTTTAAGATAAAGTCGGTTTAAAGTTGATTTTAAATTGTCTATGAGTAGCGCCCATTGTGGATAACATTACGATATATTCTATGTATTGTATTGAACCAAATAGTTATTACTATCCAATCTTAAACAAAATTCAAAAGTTGGTATAAAATGCATACATACAGAAAATTGCTGACATAAGAAACACATGTTAACGGATTAATCCATATCGATTCAAAGCAAAATATTCCAGACAAAGACGTCCGTGTATACCCAAATTACGTTTGGACTTTTGTCAAAGGGTTCCTAAAACCGTCAATTGCATATGGTGCTACTACCAATTTGGCTTTTGTGTGACAAAGGTCGACGTTCAGCAATCTAATGTCACAATCCAATTTCTATGCCAACTGTAAAGGTTGAAAGCTGTGCATAATAGCATCAGACTCGCCAACGTGTTACTTAACAAGCAAATGAGGAAGTAATGGACCTGTCCTAACACATCATCGTACAGTTGGCTTTGAAATAAAATTCCTTTGTAGTTTTCATTTCTGCAGAATCATTTTCAGATTGCTTTCAGTTAGGTGGTCTCAGGTGTTGATTGCACTTTCAAAACTTTGATGACAGCAATCAATTTCAGATGTGCTTGGAATCTAATCTGATCTGATCTACTTTAATTGCATTGTGAACAGGAAAGATGGAATGGAGGTGGTATTTATGAATTCGGATTAACTGCGTGAATCACGATAAGGCGCATGTTTCGTTGGAGCCTTAGAAATGAACGAAATTAGTAGCTCAGAGAATTACATTTCAAATTTTTAACCTTGGGTTATGTTTTCTTGAAAGTGCAACGTAATCGCGTGATATTTTTAGATATTCAGTTTATAAAGCAATTAAGAGTACAAGAATGGCCTTAATATTGGTAGGTATAATTATGGATTTATGAAAAAAAATTGTTAGATTAACGACAATTTGTCTATATGTATATGTATGTAGTCATATATAAACATTGCCATTACATAAAAAATTTTACTAGAAAATTTTTTCTCTTGAGATTCTGTAGAATATGAGAAAAAAATGTTTTTAAAAATGTTGAGGGGTAGTAGGTAGAATCATATTCAAACTCGTGAAAAACTGCGTTTGGAGGAGGAGATAGCTCTCATGCAATATAAAAATTCAGTAACTTTCGCGAAGTCCATAATTCAATTAATTCATATTCGTTTTTATTGAGAATTTGTGGAGACGTTTATTGTACATTTCCTTTAGTTATTTATTAAAGCAAGTTTCAAACAGAGCTGTATAATTTATCATCCATTCCCCATTCCCATTCTATGTAATTAACATTTCGTCGCTTGAATATTGGTTTGCCCCATCCGCCAAATTCGATATTTTGAGTTAAGGGGAGGTTACCGTTCATGACGATGAAAAATTAATTTTTTTATATTATTATTATCCTCAAAGTATTTATAACACGTGGGTAAAAGGATATTTTCATATCTAGGTTATTTTAGAATTCACAGCCTGTTGAGGGCGGAACCGTCCACCGGCTGAAAAACATGTAGCTGAGGCGCTCGGAGCGCGCTTGCTTGGGAGACCTTTTCTCACTACCTGAGGTACCCTCATAAATTTTGGGATACCTTTAACCTTCAGATTCAGCACAATCAGTTCTTGGAGGAAAAAGAAGGGCCTCCATATGGTGCTGGAATAGCTGAAGTAAGCTGTCAAAGATTTTTTATAACTATAAACTTTATATAAGTTTTTCTGTGAACAGCATTTTTCAGCTTCAATGGATGAACCGATTCACATGAGTCTCTAAGCAATTGAAAGCAAATTCAATTTGCGGGGCCATTAGGAAGTAATTTTTGTCAAAAATTGATTTTGAAATAGCTTTTTGGTCCGTTGAAGCAAAACAAAAAAATACAGGGCAAAAAAATGAGTTTTTTTCAAACGGCTGGTATTTTGTTATTCAGAGGTTTTTTTGAAAACTAAAACCGGTATAGCCCCCCAAATGTTATCTAGTTTAATCATTTTCAACTCTTTTGTTTTGGATGAACTGGAAGAGCTGTGGAGCGCCCCGCGCAGACCAAAACATACCGTGAACGGTTTTGTTTGATGTGAGCTGGAGCCGCCATTTTCGATTTTGTTTTTATAAATAAAATTTGAGTTTACTCTCCATTAATAGAAGAATAAAATACGTTAAAACCCGTTTCCAAAAGTATTTATTTTATGTAAAAAAAATCTCCAAAATTCATGCATTTTTCATCCATCTCGACGGTAACCTCCCCTTAAGTAGGGTTTTTTTTTAGAATATTATTGAAGTGTAATTAAATGCTTTAATCAGCTTTTTTCTAAGTTATATATGTCACGAGATAAATCATATCAGGTTTGCTTCATATCATATTTTTACCACAAAAGTTAGTATTGGTTTACTCCAAATAAAATTTGTTTCTACCTACATGGGGCATGAATTGCATTAAATATTTTAAAATATTTTTTCAAATATTTTTGTGATACATGTGCAGAAATATAGAACAGTTTTTAAGATTGGATCGTTCCATGGGGGAATGTTCTTACACGTAGAGTAAATCACAATCAATTTTACCAAAATCTTGGTTGGCTCCATATAGTTGCGGCAAAATTGCCTTATATATAAGTAAATAGAATTCCGAAATTTAGTTCATGTGAAGAAATCATAGAGTGCACCAAATTTATCTACAACCATGCTTGGGGTAAGTTACCGCCACCCGTTATTAGTATAATGATTTCGTATCACATTGATGTAGTAAAAATTATATTAACGAATTTAAAACTACTTTTAATATATTGAAGAATATTGGACGAACTACTATCTGACATAGAGTTAAAGCCTGGTCCATCTAAAATAGGATTGAGATGAGCCTTTTAACGAACATTCCCTGTATACCTACTTTTTATATTCTAGATGAAATCATCATTTGTAACGGATAGCAATAATACTGCAAAATGGGCTGTACACAAGCGCAAAATATTAAAAGCTATTCTGAGTTTTGCATGTCCGTCTGTCCTTCCACACGATAACTCAAGAACGCGAATACTGAGAGACTGAAATTTTGCAAATGAATTTTTTAAAAAGGGTTGCCATAAAAAATGTTGTTTTTAACTATATATTTGGGCTTTGCCTGAGAACGCCTCGACGTAGATAGCTGAAATTTGGTACATGGTGTTTTCATAGCAATAGTAAATAAAATTTCAATAATGGACTAAATAGAGCAACTCTTTTTTGGAGTTGCCTTACAAAACTTTGGTTTTTCACTATATATTATCTTTACTTTAATTTAGTTAAAAGTGTTTTCATAGAAATTTCAAATAAAATTTCGATGACGAACGCCGAAGTGGGAGATCAGGCAATGATTTGGCAAGCACAGTTATGGTAATACTAAAAATATTAGTACATGATTATCCTGCAACAAGAAGAATAATCCTTTAGAGCGACTCGTGTGTTCCTCAAAATAAGAACAGAATTGTAATAACAGCATTGAAATATTTTATGTTTAGATATCAGGAAGTGTAAAAATTATTCAAAATTTTGTGAGCCTGGTCACTCTCAAATACTACAAGATATTAATAGCCTTCATAGCTGCATCGACCGATTTACAAAGAATATTGGAATTCCAAGTATTTTGTCATTAATAAAACTTAAAAAATAAAAGTAAAATACAGTGGTGCAGATACTGCTAATAGTTCAAATTCAAAATGAGGATTTCTTGGCATATTCACAATAAATCAGATTTATAAAATTACCAAAAGGTACCGTTTTAAAAGTAAAAATATTGTATTTAAGATATAAGCAGTTTCAAGGTTCATTGCTGTTCTGATGAGATCGCCCTGTTACTGCTGATCGAAAAACTTTACACACAGTACCTATACTCCCAAAAATTTCTTTATGGAATTTTTGGTCCTCGGCTTTAGGCCAGAAACTGACAGTACCTCGGTACTTGTTTTTTAATAATATATTTGTTTTAACTTTATTAGTAAATTACTTTGTCCCATATAATAAATTCAATGTAATATATGGAAATCTAGTTTTGCTCCATTAACAACAAAAGCCTAATAGGTACTAAGGTCTGCGCTAAACTAAATTTTAGCGAGTTTCCAATATCGGGCCGTTTTTAAGCAACTAAAATTTGACACCGGAGACTCAGAGAAAAGATATAGTAAAAATTAAAGAAGAAGCAAATGGGAGTATTTTTGACTTACAAAAGAGCAGCTTCAGCATACGAACTCCTCAAATTATGGAGCAAAATAAATAATAATATCCAAACATTCCGAAAAATGTGTACGTGTCCTTTTTGCAGACAAAAAAAACCTTTGAGAAACTGACATTTTTATCATTTTCCAATATCGTTCTTGAAATGCAAAACGCATTGTCGATGTTATTTTTTATGAATTTTAAAATACTCAATAAGAAAATATAATAATACTTCAAACTGATAATAATTCTATACGTGTCTGGCTTCTAGTTTCACAGCCAACCATCCATGGTATTTTGCTTCGATGAAAATCTAAAAGAATTGTGGAGATTATCATTTTTAAAGCTATGCTATTATATGTAAATTACGATGATGGTTGTAAGCCAGTTAGACAGAAAACTGATATAACATCAGGTTACGATTTCTAGAAGCATATTCAGTTCATCTGCTTTATTTTACTTTAAATCCTGAACCAACTACAGATTAAGTCAAACAACGAGAAGTGTGCAAATAAATTCTCCTCGCATTTCAGCTTGTATTTCCAAGTGTTCTCATATTATTGTTTTATTTCCAGAAAGTTCCACTCAATGTTCTCCGGAAATTTACATTGCACGAAGCTTTCATATCTTTCAATCAGCGCTACTCTAATTTGAAACTTGAAGTTCATGCAGAACTCCTTTGTACGAAATTCTTCTCAAAATCCTAGACACAAGTATCACTCCCTTATTGACGTGAAATGGCACATCACACTTTTCTCCGTGCTCTTGTTAACAAGAATATTTGTGACGAGAACATATTTGAATTTGCTCGTACTTGTCGCAAAGTTCACTTACTACATACGACAAATGAGAACAAACAAAATGGAATTGATTGTTCCAAATAAGCGCGCGCTTTAAACATCTTCCTGGAATATCATAGAGAAGCAAGGCAGAGGATTTTGGAGCGGCTTTACACCAGATCTCTAGAATCTCTAAAATGCCGGCTAAAAAAAAAACGATTTTTTTCCTCCCCAGCTCGCTTCAGAGGTTCCAAAATGAAAATTTATTTTCTTTGTGCTGCGATAGGACTGTATGCCGGGCTGGCGGAGCATCAAAATTGTAATTCGGATTTAATTTTATGATAAAATGTCGTCGCATTCAAAAATTGGATTTTGCCATTCTGCCTATTCCGTTGGCTGCTCTATTTTCGTGATGATTATTAATTTAACTGGTGAGATTGCGATAAAATGTTTTCCATTGAAAATGCCTGCAGCTTTTCCTGTCACGGTGGCTTTATATACATATGTAGATACAGATGAGTATGTCAATTAAGATTTAGCCGAAAGCCTAAGAATTTTGTAAATTGACTTCATTTTCTCGGTTTTGTTCTAGTAAAATTATCTTTTCTAGTCGTTCTCTCAGACAACTTTTTGTCAACTCTCCTTAATATAATCTGGCGGAATGGCTCAATATTTTTTATTGGTTCTGTCTTTTTTTTTACGTCATGTCTATCACATAGGACGTTTATAGACAGAAAATCTATATGCACCCAAGAAGACAATTCACAAGAAAAAACCACAATGTCGTATATAGTATTTCGAAATCATGTAAGGGAGTGTCGTCAGGGTTGGACACCCTTTTGACTTTTGCCCATAACTTACGTTTAAGGAAGAATTTGGTCAATCAAAGCACATCTTTGGATATGTCTGAGAAAAAGGAACACTTTTGATGAAACATTGCAGATTGATTGGGGAAAAGTGAAAAAAAATATAGGCATTTAAAAAAAAACAGTGAAATGCTGTCAAGATTGGCCAGTCGACGAAAAATGTGCTGAAATCATTGAAAATGACCTGGAAAAATTAATTGAATTAAATAAAAAGTAGAATTTGTTGCATTTTTCTGTTTTTTTTTAGCAAAATTTCAAAGGCACATTATTTGAAATAGTTTTTTCTGGCAAATGTCGTTAAATTGACGCACTTCAAATGCACTTCTCGCTCACATTGTCCTAAGAGGGCTTTTCTGCGATTTTTTGGCGGGCATCTTCCTTTAGCTGGTGTTTTATTGGCGGACTTCGTTGGGACAGGTGCTGGACGTTTTTAGTACGTCTTCCACGCACACAATCATAGTAGGGCAGCCCTGACTACACGAATCTTGACGACAAGCGCCTTGGCCGCATCACGTGACACCACATCAAACATGTTACTGGATTTTCCTGTTGTTTTATTTTCAAGCACGAGTCATACAATACATTCACAAAGCTTATTTTCATGATTGCATATTTTCTCCTCACTTTCTGGCCATATTCATTGCTGCTAAATTTCAAACCACTAAGTGCGTTCGCGCTCCAAATCTGCAATGTCACGAAAAGTTCACTGTTACAGAGAGAAGTTTTTCCGCGCTCGAACATTGGTGGCGTTAGTGGTCAAAATTGAAAAAGTCATAGATGGCCGATCTAGATGACAGGCCAACCCTGACAATATTCCCCTACATACATATATACATAAACAATTTGATAAGTACCTATTGAAAGTGTTACGACTTGTGCCGGTGTAACAATTTCGTAACAATATGAACAATTTATGGCAGGTGGTTAATATAATGAAATATTCTTACGATATTTGTGATCATTAATTACAGGTGCATTATCCAATAAAGGTAGGTACATGATGATTTGTAGAAAGGTGCCACGAACCCCCAAAAGTTTGCATAGTGCTTGGAGAAGTAAACGATATTCTATCCTTAGTCCTTACCTAACCTATCCGATGTAGGAAAAATTATGTCGAAACTGCGACATGTTTGAAGATAAAATGTTACGAAAACTGGAACTCTAATTTCACAATCAAAAGAGATTTACATTTATTTGACAGATTTTTCTATGATCCACCTAAGCAAATATTACGATTCTACGTTATGTTCTCGACTCGAACTCGAGCCAAAACTGAAGGAAAAGGAACGCTAATTCGAATCGAAATGGCGACTCGATATCGATTCGTCTTATCGGTCCTTTTTTGAAGATTTTTCGCGAATTGGCGTTATATAGATAAGGGTCATGAATTCAAGAATTCTTCATAAAAAATACTCGATTTCGAAAAATGAATTACTAAAAAATTGTAGTTCAAATCAGCAGTGAATCAAGACAAGAAGAGCGTTTTGTCCTGTTATTTTTCTTCAAAATTGATGTAAGTCTGTCATACCTGCTAGCGCTACACTTTTTGACATCATTAGAAACAAAAAATACTGACCTTCAATTTATAGTATATATCAGAGGTGGCCAAAGCGTCGCCCGCGTAGCTATTCCTATTAGCCCGTCTATGCGCTATCTTCGAGAGGTCAATATATACATACATATATAATTCGTTTAATTCTTTTATTACTAAAACTGAATTTCCAATACATAAACTAGTATTGATTACTATAGTAATACTATAGTATACTGATAGAGCTCTTTCCTTAACATAATGGATTTATAACTATTTGTAAAATTGATGATGACTATTATTATTATTTATGGAGGATGCAGACAGGACCCCCGCCTCTCATCTAGTCACCGCAACCTATACGATCTTTGTGACATTACCCCTAAACGCCTTGGGACGCCCATTCGAGGTTAAGATCTTTTACAAAGCCCCTGACGTTCTTGGGGGATATTTCTTCAACATTTTCTGGCAGTGGGAATGCCTTTCCTAGATGTATTCACAGTCACACAGGACATATTCAGCGGTTTCATCGTCATTTCATACAGAAACGACAGGTCTCACCATCGACCTTACTCATCTTTTTAAGATGGTATCTAAGTGGGAAATGCCCAGTAAATAGACCTGTTATGAGCCTTAGTTCCTTTCTGCTGAGTGTCAGGTATACTTTTGTCCTCTGTTGCGAATACTTTATAAACTTCTTCGCTTGTCTTAGCCTCGGGGTATTTTCCCATTGTACCTTTATATTTTTGTCCTCCTAAAGCCTGATCTGAGCTGAAAGGCGCCTTTTTGGGTATCCAAAGACAGGCTCAGGGCCAATAAACAAAATTGCGGTCCGCAATCTCGTTGCCCTTAATGCCTACATGTCCTAGTACCCAAATAAGCATCACCCTGTTTGAAAAATGGTTGGTGAGGCCTTTGAGAGATGGCATCCTGGCCCATATATGCCCACCATTTTGGACCCATCCGTATACCATTTAAGAGATCCTTTTTCAAAGGGTATGTGCCACTGTTCACGGTTCACTAAGATCACCTTAAATGATGTTTCAAAGTTATGGCGTTTGGGCATAACGTCTGAAATTGGGTTGACCATCGGGTCCTCTATAAAACTTTTGTGATCAAAAATATTAAATAATTAAAATTAAATTAAAATTATTAAATATTAAAGATGATGTGATGAATTTCGCATTCAAAATAGTCAATTCTATTTGTAGAAGCAGTTTGCACAGTCACAGATTCAGACCCTTGCTAGAGGAATGTGAATATTATCTCGGGGAACTACTACATTTTACACGCTGACGTAAGGTGGCTATGTCGTGATAAGTTTTTAAAAAAGATTCTTGGATCTGTTGCCTGAAATAAAAGGATTTAGGGCAACTGTTAATAAATCATATCATCAATTGGAAGATGATAAGTGGTGCATGATCTTGCTTTTCTCTCTGACATTACAGGAAAGCTAAATGAATTAAATTTGCAACTTCAAGGAGAGAACAAAGTTTTGACTGAAATGGTTAATGATGTGAATGCATTCAAGGGGAAACTTACATTCCTGATATTTTGAAAATAGAGGATATAATATTATTCATGTCAATGACGAAATAATCATAGAAGAAATATCAATAAAATTAAAAGAATTTTTGGATATGGATCAAATAATACTAGTTGAGAATGAAATTTTTAACTAAAAATGCGATATATTTTTGGAATCAAGAGCTTCGTCTCAAAATAGTTATTGTATTTTACTTTGCGAAGAAAAGCATATTTAACAACCTTTTTCGGTTCACTTACCTCTGCGAAATTAGATTTTCTACCATGAATGCAATTAAAACAAAACATCGCTCCCGTTTGATAGATGACCATTTGGAAGCATGTAGGTACATATGAACTACAATATGAAGAGTTTGCCGAAAATTCTAATGTAATATTTCCAGTACATTCTCTGATACGACCACCGACTTATAACAATGAACTGATCATATTGATATTTTCCTATACGAAAGAATGGCACAACTTTTATCCCCCTATGGCAGAGTTGGAGCTACCAACACAAAATATTGCTTACAGAACGTTTTCTTATAACATTTGATATTTTTATGTTGGCTACAGATGCAACCACCGCAGCAAGAATAAGGTAAAGATAGTGTTTTCCATGCTCCGCCTCTTTTGCTCATACGCAGTATTCAGGTAAGAATATCTTTTGAAAATGAAAGTTGAAATGAGTTTGATTCCTTATAAGCAATTAAAATATTACTTGAACATAAGAAAAGATATTTTTTAAATTTAATTCGATTTTCGGGTGAAATTTCATCTGATTGGTTTAGTTGTACATGTTTTTTTATGTAGTAAACGTTTTAAAGGGTGCTCTAACAGTGATATACAGAAACACAATATTAATGCCACATGAAATAGCAAACCACTCAGTCCATTGTTAGAAGTCAGTGGATGCGACATAAAAAAATAGGTACCTAATATGTATTTTTACAAATTAAATAACTGGACACTTGTTATCGTACACAACTTATTTCGAATTTGACATTTCAATCAGCTGGTTTGTCAGAGGTGACACTGAATCATATTAAATTCCAAATTAACAATTACGAGTCCGCGCGACACCTAGTTCATCTCAAATAAATCACGCGAATAAAGGGCAAACCACACGTAGCAGCACGAAGCTCGAGCATTTTATTGAACTCGTGCCTAGACAGGGAAACACAATAATCTCACAAATGAACTATATTGACATATCCCAAATGGATATAATGCATATTTCTAACCCGGAAGTCTATTGCTGACATAGTTTTGACAAATATTTAAATGAAACAAAACGTTTGACAGATGGAGAAAATTAACATTAAATGAAATCTTTGAGAAATATTAAAATTAAATGCAAAATTAGACAGCTATGGCAAATTAGAAATAAAGGAAAGTTTTATCAGGTATGAAGAAGAACTGCATTGGAAATAAAAATAATTGAAATTAATGTTGACAAATGGTAAAAACTAAAAGAAAATAAAAACTGCATTAGAAATAAGAAATAATTGGAATTAATTTTGGCGAAGATTAACTAAATTATAGTTGTGAAAATAGATGTCGCTAAGTAGGGTTAGAAAAAAGAGGAAGACGGAGGATAAGTTTGTTAGGCGGTCAGAAGTTCGCGCTCAGCCTAGTAGGATTAAAAAGTAAAATAAAAATCCATGAAAATAAATAATAAAAAACAGACAAAAATAAAAATAAAAATTGCGAAATTGTCCGGCAAACGTGTTGTTTTATGGCGAGCGGATAATTCTAGTAGAGCTTCTAAGGAGTCCCCTAAATAGCAGAGGCCTATATCTAGGAACCTACTGGCGTTATCCTGGAAGATCCTGTCTTCCCCGACTGGGATTGTCGGCAGAGGAATTCAAATTGGCCTGGATGGCTCACAAATGATTAAGGTTCATTTGGAATCACACAAAACGTAACCTCATCACATTGGAGACCGCTCGGCCAGGTGGTCAGGTAACCTTATTTGAATCGCAACAAATTGAATATTCTGTAAAAGAACATATTGTTTTAATTATAAACAAGAAGAAGAAGAAGAAGAAGAATTGTTAAGAACTTTTATTTTTAACAATTCTAAATCAAATCTTAAATACCAGAGGAAAGAAGTCCCGGTTTCAAACCCCGGATGAGGTGGTTGTTTTTTCCTCTTGTATTTATGATTTGATTTAGAATCGTTAAAAATCAAAGTTCTTAAAAATTCTTCTGTTCTCCATTTATAAACAAATTAGTTTGTGAGAAGAAATCATTATTTTCCGTTAATAAAATAACCTGGTATTGAATATATATTAGTATAATCTCTGGTTGTTTTAAATTAAACTTGCTTTTGACTTTAAATTGCTATTTTATTACGATCACTTAACACATACGATGTTGGTAGACCGCCGCCATTTAAAAAAATAAGGCGCCCGTCGTAATGAAAAGTTTGGCCACCCCTGCATATATGTATTATTAAACTATTTAAAATAAAATATTATTTCCTTTCACTGACCACCAGTGAGATATTGGCCGGCTAAATTATCAACTATAATATGTACATATGATTCATATGCATGCTTGCATAGTATAACCACAGTATATCCAGTATAACCATAGACAGCATACAATATACATGTCTGTGGTATGTATAACATTCCGGGGGTTACAAAGTAATATGTGTAATTGTTGTTTTCTTTATACGCTCGATGTAATTACCGTCTCAAGATAGGTTGATTGGATTGTTGGAAGAATGTATTTTCCTACGCAGCACTCATCAATTAATTTTAAAACCAGGCCGTAATAATTAATTTACTGCCCATTTACATAAGTACTTCGCCCCTGGGAGTCGAATTCGGTTTTTTTTTTTTAATTTTTTGATACAAACAGTTACTAAGAAATTCTCGTAAGTATCTTTATAAGAATCAAATAAATTCGCATCACAATTCTACAAGTGTTTTGTCAAAGTCATCGTCGATATAATGAAATTGCCTTCCATCAAAAAGACAACTTAATTACGAGTACGATACTCCAGTCAGATTACCACCTACATTTACATCGGAAATTCCTTAATGTGCCATAAAGAGCAAACCAAAACAACCTGAAGCGTTCCTAATTATCATTTTCATGGTCCATTGCGCTAATTACTAGGGTTGTCGCCGTCTGTTATTCAATACGGGCGGCGGGTCGGTCAACTTTGTTTAGTTTAATCCTTATGTCACCTGGAAGGTTAGTGGAGATGAACACTAAACCGCAGTCAAGTTCAGTTCACGCTTTTTAACGTCATTTCGGACCATGATTTCGGATTTACCTGAAACACACCTTGAAATATAATATTTTAGTCGTTCGTTCCGGTGAGCGATTTTTCATGTTTTTCACCGAAAACGTTCGACTTGATTTTTGTTCGAATATTTTTCTACTTGAATAAATAAAGTGAGACCGTAGAAGGCTCAATCAATCGAGTGGAAATTACTTAATTGACTTTTCCATTCATGTTTTTCGTATGAAAATAATCGGAAAACATATTTTTTTTAAGTGCTTGCTAGTATATGGAGTATAGTATAGTAAATTTAATTAGTTTGAAAACTTTTATAAATAAAGAAAAAATCGAAAGCATATTAAAAATTAAACGTTATAGAATATTTTTCTTTATAAACAAGATAATTTATATTTCAATAGATTTAGGTTTTGTGAATTTTTAAGCTAACTAGAAAAAAGTCTGAAGTGCCTTAGAAAGTACTTACATTCTTCTGCGTTTTAGCTTTACTATAAAGAGGAAACCTAAAATAACCAACGTTCCTCAATCCGTAACTTTGATTGCAGGTATGGAAAATACAAATTTTGCTTTATTTTAAATATCATTGCCAGAGCATTAAATTTTATGCGTTGCACTACATTTAACCACATTAATGTTTGTAACATTTCTAGTCCTAATATCACAGTTGAGTATAACCCTCATTGCTTTGTTTTGTACAATTTGAATTGCATTTTGGTTTTCTATATTTTACAGAGTGTGCCAGAAAAAGTATGCAATTAGTATGCAAGTATTATTTCACAAATTACAGGGGATTTTAATTTTTTTCGAAAATGTGGTCCTTACAACGCTTTTTTGGCTGTAGCTCAGCTCGTTTTGTTCGTATTACTAATGGCTTTCATTTATAAGAAATAGTTTTCAAAAAAGTTTATAGATAAGTAAAAATTACCGCTCCTCAATCTTTTATATGTATGTACAGGATGTTCCGGGAAAAGTATGCAATACTGAAACCACTAAAAGATGAGCTGATTTGCAATCGAAAATGTCATATTAATTTTTTTCGAATTCGTATTATTTTCGAAATTACAGGGGATTTAAGATTTTTTTCGAAAATGAAGGTCTTGCAACGCTTTTTTGGCTGTAACTCAGCTCATTTCGCTTACTGAACCGCCATTTTAGTCTTGTTTTATTCGTATTACTACTAGATAAGTACAAAAAAACCGATATAACTTCAAAAATGTTTTCTCTTCGAAAAATTATATTCTTTGAGGGTCAAAAAACTATTAATGTAGCCATATTAGCAAACTGTTCCGCATCCATAGAAAATATCCCTAATCTGTTACCTTTCGGATAAATCCAACATTTTTAGACTAGCTTAAGTACTCCCCGAGATACAAGATAAGATGTATTACGATAATCAAATGTTTTTTATAATGGTGCGAAAACTAAATACTGAAGCAAGAAGATAGAATGAAACCTACTTCAAAATTTTAAGATTTATATTTAGGACTATTAACAATGCATTTTGCAATTATATATGTATTTTCATTATCTTCTGCACATATGTGGATGTAAGTTTGACAAGAAACTTAATAGTGTAGATGTCATTTAATAAACTAATCAAAATTGAAATTTTAATCACTAGAAAATTACCTCAATTGATGTCTTCTTGATGTCAAGTCATGAAATTTCTAATATCAAAGTTTGTGTAAGTATGCACTTTTTCTAGCAGTGTACGTAAATAGAACGATTTCAGTATGCCAACGAAACACATCTACTAGAAAACGCGATCAATGGAAATTAGTATATACTGCATTTGAATATGTACATACATATGTATCTAAAACGTCTCCATACCATAGAGCGGGTATAATCCAAATATCAAGATCTGAAATTTTTTTTCCATAAATATAAAAACTTTTTCCTTTTTAATTGAAGTGACATAATTTAAAATTATTGGAATGCAGATTTTATTTTCTTTCCGGTGTGTTTAGTGGGCGTAGACTAATGAGGAGCCGCGGAGAATATCAAAGCCATTAATTCTCCTCTTAATGTCTGGAAGACCTTATCTCTTGAGATTGTTACATTACAACTACTACAGGGAAAACACGCTTGAACCCACCTGAAGAGGCAGTATGGAAGGAATAAATCTTCGGACTAGCTTTAGCAGGATGACATAAAAAAAAAAAACAACAATCTTTCCACGTAAAGTCTCTTTCTATTTCTTCTTAGCGCGAAACACATGTTTACCTGGATTATAAAGGAGATAAGAGGTAATAATGCATGCCAACCAGGCCGGTCTTTTAGCTAGGCAGTGGATGACCGGAATGAATTCGATATTTTACATAATTAAATATTCATGAATTTTTAATTAATACATATAATTATATCTTTAGTTTTTACAAAAATCTTGGGTTGACTGCAGACACTCAAATTATTTATTTAACCAGAAAATGATAACAAAAAGTTGAGTTTGAATGAAATTAATTAATTACGTAGGCGAGAGCCCACATTAGTTGAAATTTCATTTTTGCCTTTACAGGCTAGATCTCACTATTTATATGAAAAGGTATGATTGATATGAGTTAAAATTTTTATAATTGCAGATAGGTTTGCATATTTATTATCGATATGTTCGCAGAGCTTTGATTTGATAGTAACTAAGATGGGGTCAAAATGGCTAAGGGAATAGGAAAAAGTTTTTTAAGTAAGATATTGTTATGGTTGCTGATTTTAGACTGAGGAATATGGTGGACATGAAGTCCCATTTGTTAGCCGAATCTAACAGCTTTCGACCAGGGTGGCATCCTAGCTAGGGAGGATGCTCTAATAGTTCAAAACGAAGTTTTTAGAGAGTAAAGGAAATACGAGCAAATTATTATTAATTAAAGAAGAAATTAATTTTAATGGAAACTATTGTACATACTACGAGTCTATTAGCGAATAAAAAAAGAGTAATGTTACGTTATTTATGTACCCATGCACCTCTTAACGCTCCGATAGTGCCTACACTCGGAATATTTAATGGAAGGTTATTCCATAAACGTGTGCTATTTGAACTAAATAAGAACCTTCCTTACAGGACTTATGAAATCGTGGAATCATAAAGTTCCTTTAACGTTTTGACGTTGTAAATTCGAATATTTCTCATAAGTACCCGGGGCCGGATTGTGGAGTTGTGAACATGAGAGTTCTTTTGACACTTAACTCTCCACTTGGAGTTCTGTAACTCGGGGAATTTGTATTGAGAATTACAAAACTCTCTATTGCACTAGACAAAACTCTCGGCTTTGTTAGTAGTGGAGAAGTAAGAAGAATATTTCTCAGCTGACAGTATTGTCTGTTTTTGTTGTTCTTTGTGATGGTACCTAGGTACTTAGGAATTTTTGAATTGAATTATGGATTCACCGCATATCCTGGCTAAATTATGGAAATCCTTGCAATATTTACAGAGAAATATGGATTTTGATGTCTCAAGGTATCCGGTAAAAATTTTAAATCACTCGAAAATGGTCAATTTGGTCGTCTTTCAGGACAGAAGAGATGCTATAGAAATTTTAAATGCATCTATATTTTATCCCCTAATTAGATATGTAATTATTTTTTGAGTCCAGTGAATGATTTGGGAGATAAATGCAAAAGAAGTGAATCAGTCCTTCTTAAGATGAAAAAATGGTCGTTTTTTGATACAAAAATGAAAAACTGGTAAGTCGTGGAAATTCACTTGCTATGAGAAAAATGTTCACAACAGAGTACTAATAGATGTGAAAGAAAGAACGGAAGAAATATACCCAAAATTTAGGAACGGGGGTGTATATGACACAAGTACAAAAAATCCGTATTTCGGCGATAAATTCAGTTATGAAGTTAAAATGATCAAAAAGAAAGCTACAACTCTCGATTAGCAGCTTCTCCCTCTTTAATTTGATACCAAACATGAAGTATTTTGGACAACCACCAATGTGGGGTGGTACGACCCCCAATCCCCAAAGGTCCACCCCCAAAAATTGTTCATCTATATTTTTGTACTCTAGACACTAAATCCGAAAAAAAAGCAGCAATGCTCTATAACCCTCTTATGCAGAGTTAGCCGTCCTTCGCAAAACTTCTCACGTTTTCTCTAACTCCCCACTCCAAGTATGTCAGAGAATCGCGAATGGATAGTTAAGGAGTTTTAATCGGGGAAAACGAAAATTCTCATCTCCAAACTCTCCGAGTTACAGAATCCAGCCCCTGGTATATTCGATACAAGCAGAGAATATAAGAAAACCAAAGCTCGCCGTTCAAAATATATACATCATCGGCATATAAGTGGATCCGTACATTTTGAACTACATCTGGCAGATCATTGATAAATCAGCTGAATAGCAAAGATCACAATATTGAACCTTGAGGCACCCAACGATTAAAGGGCAGTACAGCGGATAAATTACTATTATTGATATACTCGTTGGTTGCGATTGAACAGCAAATCCCTTATCAGAGCAGTGGCTGAGCTACCGAAATTTATAAGAGGTAATGTCGAAGGGTTTCGACAAGTCCAGAACTACTAAAATGCTGACTTTGTCCTGATCAAATGTCTTTCTTAAATCAGAGGTTTGTTCAAGACTGCAGTCTCACAGATGTGGAAGCGCCGAAAACCCCATTGGTATCCTACAAGAAATTTATTGGCCTCGATGAACTCGATTATCCACTTATATAATAGCTTTTCTAAGGCTTTGGATATGAAACATAAAAACTTAAAAATAAAGGAAAACAAAAGCATAATGAACCTTGATGGAAGATTATCAGGCGCAATTGACTCAGACTTAATAATATTTACAGTATCGACAAGCTGCCTGTAGTCGATTGCACGAAAGTAAGTGCAGTTGGTATTGATATTAGATGAAATATCTCTAATCGGATTACCAGTAGATAATGAGAAGCTGTCAACTGATTGCCATTGCTACTGGTGGTCTAGGTATTCACATTCTTCAAATAAAGAACTTTCACCATCGGTTATAATCATAGTATGAGTACATGAAAGAAGTTGATTATGCGATAGTACCTTATCTCTATCAGTAACCAGAAGAGGATTTAGTAACGAGGAAGTGGCTGCATAAAAATAAGTGGAAAAATTGACATTTAGGCTTAGAGTCTGTAAATATTGAGAGAAATACAAGAACCGATTTGCAGAATAAGAAAAGGTGAAAGGAAATTTTCATTAATACAAATTATTGCCTTTCAAATGACATGAATTTAATTGATGATCGCCACTAAATAAAAAACGAAAATTCTTTTTTCTTTTAATTTCTGCACTTTTTTCTAACGTCATTAGAACGGAAACATATAGGCTTGCAATTTGTTAAGAGCTTAAGTTTTCCATGGAGGACAGTTTAAATTCCATGATATATTTAAAAGAAAATTTTACTTCCTCTACATAAGCGCCTAATGTTATTTCACTCAGGTAGTTGATGTTTCATAGGCAAGTTGTTTGGTATTCAGTAGGCTGCGCGGCACCCCATCGACAAAACAGCTTCGACCGACACCTGCACATAGGATCCATTAATTTGAGTATTAATTAGATTTTATAGATTTTTTACCCTGATTTTAAGCGTTAAATTTAACGCAAATAAAAAATAATGATTTTTGCATAATTATCAGCTACAAATAAATCTAATAAATTGATTAATGTTTATTTCAAAATTTTATGCGATTCAATGCCTCGAGGAAAACAGATTTCGTTTGCAAGCCCATTTCTCATTAATAATAATTTTCCTGGTAACGATTAATCACTCCGAAATGGTGATAAACTATTACGAATTCAGCATAAATCATGGGACTGTACGTTCTAATTAAATATGAATTACATAAAACGGATTATTGTCATCTCTGTAATTGCCACAAATTGATTTTGATGGCATTGCTGCGTAAGGAAGTGTCGTGATGAGCTACCGTAAACTCATTCATATCCCCAAATAGCCCATAGTCGTTTGCAATGCTAATGTCATACCTGAGAATTTGCGCGACTCCACCTTCGCTCAATTAATTTCGTGTGACATAAACATAAATTGCCTGTGTGCAGAAAATTAATTTGTAAGCCTTCCATGCCATATCCCTGGAGGTTGTATATTGGTGATGCTTGTTTCAAAGAGGACACAGAGAAACATATTGTCCTGTCGTAATAACAAATATAAGGACAATGAAATCATGGAGAAAGAAAGCTTTTTTTCTTTCTACTAAATGAAGACATATAGGGCTTGGTTTGTAGTACATCATTTCCATTTCGTCCCTTATGGCAACGGGAGATAAATGACGACATAGAGAGATCATGCGGAGACAATTAAAAAATATAAGGAATGAAAGGCGGGGCTTTAAAAATTGGGCTGTAAACATAATTCTAGCCTAGGGTTTTTTTTTTTTTAATTTGACTACAATAGTTTCGTTATTTAAAACAGATAATTTCAGATATAATTCACAAGTTCTGTTATTTGATTATTCTGTGTATACTTTTATAAAATTTACAAACTATTATCAATCAACTCTGCTTCAATTATCGCTAGTACTGTGCTTCAAATTATCGCAATCCAATTAGAACAGTTTCATCCATTTAGTTATTCCACCAACTATAAAAGTGCAAGGGCAGCAAGTTGAAGGGCGTTTTGGCGTACCTCAAGGCGCACCTCATATTGACCCCATCTAAACAGGGTCATAGAGAAGAGTTTTTTTCAAATCATTTTCATAGAATGTGATTAAGAAAATGTACGTAACATGTAGAAATGTTGCATTTTGGGAAGAGAGGGTGATTGGTCATTTTGTCAATTTCAAAATGGCTGAAACTATTTGCTTGCAGTAGTATAGATATGCTGTTTGTGCAGCTTAGGAAATTGCAGTATGGTATTTTTCGTCCCGCCAAATGCCTCTCACCGATGAAAATTGAAGCATGCTGTAGCCCTAGCAATAAAGTCAACGATAATTTATGACTCAACAGACCGCTCTACAGCCATACATATTGTATAACTATAGTCATTCATATGATTTCTCCCCATAGAATAAATTATCCAAGCGATTCGTGATCATTGACATTGGAACGACAAAATAACAAATGGAGGGGCAGACTAGTCGACAGTGATTACAGTATCCGGGATCATATAAATAAGAGGTCATCAGAACAGGGAAGTCAGGCGATGAGCCAATACCAGAAATCGAACAAGCAGTTAAACAGTCAACTCAGCTGCCATCTCCAGTACCACCGTTGAGTCAGTTTTACGCCGCTGGCCTATAAATAAGCCGTCGCCAGTTCAGAATTTGTCATGATAGTAAAGGGGGTAATCCCAATTGAACCACTCAAGAACCCGGGAATGTCTGATAAAACCTGCCAGTATAGAAATTTTCTAGTCCTTAACTTCCTAAAGATCCCACAACATATCCAATCGTTACTCCCTCCCATCCCCTCCCAAATTGAATAATAAACTCTTGCAAGAAATTCATTTACTACAGCTGATGTGGAGCAGCAGCTGTAGGAAAAAGATGAAACAACAACACGTGAAGTGAACAAAACCAAACCATGGACCAAAAGGAAGAAAAGAGAAGACATCGAAGCGAACTGAGGGCCAAAGATAAGCACCAACGCCCTAAACAAGACAATCCGAAGGATGTGAAAAATCATCAAATAAAATCCAAAGAAGGAAGACACTTGATTTGACTTTACTTGAGAATTTGTCAGTTGCGTCCCACCAGCTCGACAAGACACATCATCCGTGGGCTAGCGCAAAGACGTATTCTCGCTTCATGCGAGGTCTGACGCTGTACATTTCTCCCTGTCCTTACCCTCGTGTTAACGCTACGACGTATTTTCGCTTCTTTCGTGGTCCGACGTTACACAAATTTCTCTAGTGTTACGCTACGACGTATTCTCGCTTCGTGCGTGGTCCGACCAACACCTCCCCGTCCCCTCCGCATAAAAGTATGCAAGCACACTGCGGCAGACACACAATCAGTGTGAACTAATTAAGCCGAATATAGCTATGTAATGAATAAGTTATTGAATTAGAGTAGGGCAATATTAATTAGCCTAGGAGGAAGAAAGTAAAACATTGGATTCAAGTAAAAACATACGCAGTATTCTCATTTTATTCTACCAACTTCGTGGGATTTTGGTTTTAACCTGGGCATTCTCCTGACTACTCGCAGCAATACGCGACCCGACATTACATGTTCTATGGAAATTGCAGTTCTTAAAGCTTAATGTGGGTGTTACACCGGGAGCGGCGAAGTATATTTCTTTTGCCTCTGCGTGATTGCTCTTGCAAAATGAAATCTATAGGTCACACCGGGAGCAGCACGGCGCGATGCGGAAAAATAGTTGCCGCGCAGCGATTTTGGAGATTACGCAAAAACACAATTTTGCCGCTGGTGGCAAAATTTCTTATACATTTGCAATAAGTCCGCGCAATTCGTTAAATGTGACTTTTGGCATTCTAAAGTATTCGGAACAGAATTTCTTTATCGGCACTAGAATGCATTTGGATAAAATTCGCAGCTCCCGTTGTGAACACTCTATTTTGCCGCATCACACCGCACAGTGCCGCACCGAATAGCGTCGCTCCTGGTGTTAGGGCTTAGGTTACACTTAGGTGACACAAATTCGTCAAATCGCGATACATCTGCTCATACATTTGCTCATATATTTTGTTCAGCCTCACACAAATACTCATTCATTTTGTATATTGATTTGGCTCTTGATTTGACTTCTCGCGATACTTTTGCATTTCATTCATAAGTGCGGTTTATTGTGAGTTTAGTTTTGATTGCTTAACTTAAAAATCATATCATCATCGGTCAAAAGAAAAGACCTTACTTCTCATAAAAAAAAGAAAATAAGAAAATGTGATATGCAGGTCAAAAGAATATAAAGATTTTAATTAAAAAAATTATAATTTAGAAGAAATCGCTCAGGAGTTAAAATATCCTCGGATGTATTTCTCACTATATGTCACCTATTGCACTTTTAGAAATTTGATGCATATAAATCAAAGATGCTACCACCTTCCAAAATTAACGCATTTATAAGCATATTATATGTCTGCCCTATGTGTTTCACGGTTTTTAAAAATTCACATTGCCTACCACTGTATTTTATCATTTTCAAATTTACTTAAAAAAAGGAAATCTTCCGCATCGGATAACACTTTATTACTGTCCGGAACGAACGGGTCCATTGTGAACGGGTCCACACAAGGAATGAACCGAACGGGTCTGTTCTGAGTACATTACACTTCCTCTTTTCTGATTGCATATTTTAATATTTTGTAGGAACTTGTTTAATTTTACCCCTTAGAACATATAAGCAGCATAGAAATGCGGGTATCATATAAAATTTGTGTAGGTATATGAGTGAAGCAAAGATTACCACTCTTGGCTTAAAAGGTAGTAACGTAAGATGCAAAATGCAGAGAAAAGTTAGATGAAAGCGCAAAAAAAAAAACAAAAAACAAAAACAGTAACAAGTGGAATCTTAACTGTTGAATGAATGGCAACGTGTAGAAATGTCGATAGATTTGTACTCCTAGAATAAATCGTAAATTCATGAACTCTGCTAGCTATTCATATCTGCAAGCTGAAATGTACTTTTAAACTAGCAAATTTATGCTCATATTAATTCGCATTTACGGTGGTGTAATTTTTTTTCGCTCCAATAAGTAGTTTAGAAGATTAACGCACTTTACTACTTCCATGTCAAAAAAACTGGAAAAATTTATTCCACATCAAACGGTTAAGCATAGAAAATTGAATTGTTCGCATGAAATATGTAAAATACTAAGAAAAATCAGCTCCGCCGTCCCAACCTACACCCTCTTTATACACAACTTCGAAAATCAAGCATTTTAAAGATCTTCGGATGAAAAAGTCGGTTATAAGTCGGTTTCTTACAGAAGAAAACAAATCTACGATTTAATAGCACTCAACAAGAGCTTTAATTCGATATCACCCGCGGCCCAAATTGGATAAGTTCAAGGCGGGTAGTTACCAACCCGCACCCAAAAACCCCGAAAAAGGTAAATTTTTTTACCCCGTTCGAAAGCTCCATGTAAATCCATCCACGTTAACTACCCTGTGAAACTCTTTCTAAAGTTTCACACTTTCGTCATGAGGGTCGCAGTTACGCACAAAGTTATATAAAGTTATTTAGTCAAGGGTTAGTGAGCAAATAAAAATGAATTGAAAATATAAAAAAAAGCTTTTTGAAATAGACTTTGCTACAAAATGCGCACTAAAAAATAGAAATTAACTCCTCCCTTCACTTAATGAGTACATCAAAAATGTTATAGAGTTTCCTTTCCTTTTGTATCTTTGTACATAAATTATAAAATTTTCAAAGTACAAAAAAAGGCAAAGTTATGCAGTAAACGTTTATTTAATTTAGTATTTTCATAAACATTAGGCGTTAAAATTTGAATTTCGATAATTTATTTTTCACTGTAATGTTAAAATTTCCACTGGCCGGACTTAGAGATTTGTGAAGTCGTGTGCCTCGCATTCACTGCGACCTGAAAGATCTATTATGAGTCCCCGTTCAATTTACTCCCTTTCTAGGTTTAGACTATTAATAAAGTCTAAAACCAGATCGTCGGCCGAGTATTGGTTTGTCGTATACACAAAATTGGAAGTTTTTGACCTAAAAGGTGATTTATAGATTTTTGAGTGCGTTCTTTCTGCATCTGTGATCGGTTTTTTTCTTAACTCTGAAAGTTACTGAGATAATAAGCAGCACTTTTGTTGCATATCCCTAAAAATCAACACTTGTACACTCGGTATGTAGTAAACGCCAATTTTTAGAACGGACGACAATATTTTCTTGCAAATTGCAATTATTTTTGGCTGAATATTGATTTGTCGTACTGGTCCAGGCAGTAGGGGTTTTTGCCCTACAAAAGGCGGGGTAGTTGTGATTTTTATATATGTTATTCAGTTCCCGATGAAAAATCCAAGTTTAGACCCTTGGGGGATTCCGCGTGGTCCGCCATCTTGGATTAAAGGTACCAAAAATTGTTTTTTCAAAATAATTCCTCAACGGTTGATCCTACGACAAAAATGTGAAAACATAAATTTGAAGAAGACTAAATTCCCTATATTTTTTGTAAAAACACTTTTTTTGTAAGTCTGATGTGTAACGAGTTACAGCGGCGGAAACGTGAACATTCTTGCAAGAAAAATGTATACATATAGTCGCATTTATACAGGGTGTTTCATCCATGGTGGTCCATACGACAGGCGGTGATAGTAGTCACCTAGTCAAACAAAAAATTGTATGGAAAAGGGGAGCGGCATCTAAACCACTTCTGAGTTACAGGGTGATTAAAGGATTCGGTAGTCTTTCACAAAATACCCTGTATTTTAAAAAGTACAGATTGTACGTACGGCCACTTACTGAGCTCATCGTATGCAGAACTTCACGGCTGCTACAAAACAACACAGGGTAGGAATTTAGTGATATCCCTTTATCACAAACATTTTGAGTATATCTAGGTTGCATTTATGCACTTATTGCAATTTTTAACAAAATGTTACTTGTACCCCTCTGCTTCTGAGCCCCTAAAATAAGATAAACTACATAGAAAATATTTTTATAAACTTGAAAAATTTGGAAAATTTTACAAAATCTTTGTAAACTTTGTTATTATAACAACAATAACAACTTTCTGTTGACGCTATACTGGTAATTTTTTTCAGCTGAACACACATCTTTTTTATAGTATATACTATAACATTTATTTCAGTGAATAAATATACATATATGAATGTGAGTTACTTCAGTAGAAACACCTAATTTGTATTTTTACAGATTAGCTACTAATTTATATGGAGCTATTTCTTAACATTTAATAAAAACAAGTAGACAAACTAGCAAGGTTTTTCCTCACAATTAAATGAAAACAAGAAACCGCCAGCTTCTGCCATACGTACACGAACTGAGAGCAAGACATTCTTTTATGAAAACTGACAGCGTACAGGAGAAATACTTTAGCAGCATCTATCAGAATCCCCTGTGTATGTTCTGGAATTTTGATTAAGGCGAAATCGAAAGACAGAAAAATTCCAGACTTGCAACTATGAACCCTTTTGTGTTTAGTTCGGCTTGTTAAAAGCGCAGCTGATATGTAGTACATATATATGGCCCTCGAATTAAAAGTAGCCGATGCCCGAGCCCAATTAAGAACTTTGTTAACAGAACACGCGGGAAACGCATCCTATGGCAAAGTTTTTAATCGACAAAATTAAAATTTGCAGTACGGGTCGGGAGTAGATTCTATACTCGTACAAACATAAATATATTTCGAGTGGTAGCATAACAACCTCAGGTCGTCCTTTGATTAATTTTTCCCATTACAGATATTGCCAAAGGCGGTATTCGTTGCGTACGTTAATTTATGCATTGAGGCTATCTGCTCAAGTTGGATTTCTTATCTAATGGATTTCTTAGAATATGTGCCTCAATTAATATCCAGTTTGTAGATTCTGCAACTGAATACGTAAAAAACGATCTGTAAGAATTGAATTAGAATTCGAGATTTAGTGGTAGAACTAATTACTTTTATGTTTTGTACATTTTTTTTGTACGATGTTGGCAACAGGGACTAAAGATCGCTATGATTTTTTTGCGTAAAACTGGAAACTTCCTGGACAAGATATCAATATTACATAAAACCAATAAATCTAATCCAAATTTGTCTATGACAACTGAATAATATTCAAACGGACGGACGCAAGAGTAATTTTATAAGAGTTGTCTTAAAAGTTACAACAAAACAATTTTTTTTCAGTAACTATGAGACTAACGAGAAAAGCGGCAATTTTCCTATCATACATGATTCAATGCCTACTAACTCTGATAATATCAAAATTTTAGCACTAGAAACCTAGAATACAATACAATAAAAACATATTTTTTTAATGGGTCTAATCAACTCCCATTAAAAATTAGAAGAAAAAAAATTTCATAATCTTTGACTGTCGGTCGAATATGTGCATGTTACAAAGCCCTAACCTTCTGCCAAATTTCACGTCGTCTTCAAGAAAAATGACAGACGGACGCACCAGCGATCATAAAGGTTTCCGTTTTTTTCTTTTCTTCGTTAAATAACGAATGGTCTCCGTTTGGTTTATAACGTATTCGGATTTCAAGAATACCACATGTGTTGATTTCGACTGGTTTTGACTGCATAAAGCGGTCTATACACGGCGAACATGGTGCCCAACTTGGTGTGCCACACATGAAAGCTTTCTCTCCACACACTGTCAAACATGTTGTCCAAAATTAGGACAGGAACACATATCAGGAGCTGCTAGAACTATAATTGTTATCATTTCTTCAATATAGTTCACTCAAAATTGACGAATACGTGACAAACATCGCCTTAAGGAGCCCATACACGGTCCCGCATGTTGGTCAACTCGAATAGGACAACGAAGTTGTCATGCAGATTTGGCGCCGCCCGTTTGTATGCCTGTGTGACGGTGTTACATGCAGTGCATAAAGCGGTAGGACAAAAATCAAAATAGTTTGATTTTTAGGGCAAACCACGTGTTTGAAATCATATTGTACTGTGTAGGGTGATATTTGTCACGCATTCGTCATTCTTGTATTTTGAGTGAGCTCTATTGAAGAAAGGATGACAGTTAGCAGTTCCAGCAGCTCCTGATGTTGGACAGTGTGTGGAGAAAAAGCTTTTATGAGTGACACATCGAGTTGGACAACATGTTCACCGTGTATGGGCCGCTTTACACTGTTCAATATGTTGTCAAACACCTCGCCCCGCCACTAAAAATCAAACAGGCCCACACACCGTAAATCTGTGCGACAACATCGTTGTCCTACTCGATTTGGTCAACGTGCGTGACCGTATATGGGTTATTCAAGAACAGGGCCCCAAGTTGAATGGAGAATTCGGGAATTCTCTACTTATGTAACTCTCAAATTCTTCGGTGTTTTGCAAGTGGAAAAGTAAGTGGAAAAATTGTATTGTCTACTTTTGTTGCGTTTTGTGAAGGTCTAATTACCTAGGAATTTAAAATTGAGTTATGTATTTACTGCATATCCTGGCTATATTTAAAAAACAAATTATGTAAATCCATGCAATACTTACAGAGGAACATGGATTTTGTGTCTCAAGGTACCCGCTAAAAATTATAAATCTTGCGAAAATGATCAATTTGGTCGTCTTCCACCAGTACAGATTAGATGCTGTAAAATTTTTAAATATACACGATAAAGCTTGAATGTAGGATGAAATAGCATCTACATTTTGTCCCCTAATTAAATATATAAATATGGAGATAACTGTAAAAGAAGTGTAGTGGTGGTGTAGTGGTTTTAAGATGAAAAAATTGCCGTTTTTGGTACAAAAATGAACATATTTTCATCTCATCATTGCGAAGAACTGGTAAGTCCTGGAAATTCACTTCTCATGACGAAAATGCTCACAACGGAGTACTAATGGATGTGAAATAAAGAAGGGAAGAAATATATGCACAATATGGGAACTAGGGTATATATGACCCTAGTGCAAAAAAAAAACTTTTTCGGCTGTCAAAAGTCAGCTATCACGTTAAAACGATCAAAGACAAACTACACTACTCGATTACCCTCTTCTCTCTCTATAATTTGGTATCAAACATGACGTAGTTTGGATAACCCCCTATGAAGGGGTGGTACGACCTCTAACCCCCAAAACACCCTCCCCGAAATTTTGTCACCTATATATTTTTACTCTAAACCTTTCATCCATCAGGAAAAACCCCAATACTCTACAGCCCTCCCACACAGAGTTAGGCGCCCGTGAATATTCCGACAACAAAATTTACCGCTGAGGCTGCTCAAATCTGCAAATTACCGTCAATCGAAATAAAATATAGCCTATAATACCCATGCATACCTAATTACCAAAGTGAATTCTTATTTTTTTTTTATTGGGCTTACCCCTGCGAATTATTGCAGCTCCTGTATTGCCTTTATTTTTTTTTAATTTCCGTTAATCAGCTGCCATTCTTACCCCGCACTCGGTCCGCCACATTTCCTCCACCTATCTTGTTCGCACTGATCTACAATTTTTTTTTGATACCACATACATTCTCCTTCTCGTTATCCCGGAAAAACTCGAGAAAACCTACCCTCCTACATCCCTCAAAAGCTACCCCTAGAAAAAAGAAATTTTAATTTATTTCGACAGTGGAAGGTAATAGACAGATGTACCTCAAATATGAAGAAAAGTCCAACCCTCTACAACAAAAAATGATACCCTTAATCGTCCCAGGCGATTCGCACTTTTTCACATTTCTTACGTTTTCCCTAATTCTTCAACCATGTTAGTGAATTGGGTATGGAGAATTAGGGAATTAGGAATTCTAAGAAAACGAAATTCTCATCTCCCGGCCCCAGATCGTTTTCATGTATTTATGTACACTAATTTTTATATTTTTTTAAAATATAAACTCCTCAGTTACATAAATGACTTCCGAAAGAATTTTTCAAATTTGTAAATATTTTTAAAGTTTTGATCACTTTTGTAACATTAAAATTCAGACCCTTAAAACTTTAAGAAAATTTATTCCTGCAAATTTATTTCTACATATGAAAATATTGCCTGAAGACATTTTATCCAAAGATACTATGTATAGCTACATGGAATCGATAGGTTGTACAAAATTTTACTTCGACTCAGATGACTTCAAATCGAAAGTTACAAATCAAGTTATTTACATGCGGGAAATGCCATTACAGCTGCCCGAAATGCATAAATTACTCGTTTGAGAGAAGAGTGTCTTTTTTCTTAGGAACTTAGCAAGATATACAGAAAACATTCTGTATATCTTGGGAACATATGCCCTAGACACACAGCACTCTTAATGAAGAAATAACTAACGACTCATTAGTCTATAATGATTCATTATAAACTGCGGACACACAGCCATTTCTTTAATTAAGTTGAGCTGTCCAACTGGCTTTGATGAACTTATCACATTAAAGAAGCAATATGAATCGAATTAACGCGATAAACTTTGTTTTCATTTGTTTATTTTTCGAATTTAACAATTAACAAATGAGAAAAACATTATATTTAAAAAAATATTAATAATATAATTTGTGATTTGCATTTCTTTGCATTTCTTCTTCTTATTTTTCAAATCGGCAGATGCACAGCGGAGCTCCAGATTTACATTATATGCCAAATCTAGCACATTTTTCCTCATTATAGCTATAATGAAGGAGGAAAACACTTCATTAGTGTACTTCATTATCATCTGATTTTCGAGCTATAATGACATATACTATTTGACACACAGCATTTTAATGAATAGTTAGTGCAAATGATTCATTAGTTCGTGCTGTGTGTCTAGGGTATAAGAATCCTATCAAATGATTGTACAGCTTTCGCTTGAAGCAATAAAGAATTCACAGAGGCTAGGCCTGTTTTCATTGGTATTGCAAATACTCTTCGAATTGCAGTAAAAGGCTTTCTTTCTTCTCTTTTCGTTTCTAAACAAATTTTCAAAATTAAAGAATGACAAAAAACGTAAAATTGATGTTTTCTTGAATAATAATCATTGAATTATTATATTACATTCATAAGTTTAAATATTATATATTAGAATTTGTTGTTTATTGGAAAACCATATTCATGATCTGCAGCGAACAGAGCTTCTGACTTAAAAATCTTACAATTAAAAAAAGATCTATTTGCTTTGAGCGAAAGAATTACTCTCACTTTTCAGTGAATTTAGTAGAGTTGGGGAAAATGCGGAAACAATTCATAATTGTATTGAAATATTCAAATTAATTTCCCTAGAGCTCTAATAAATCAAGATTTGTAACGTAATAAAATGAAATAGAAAATAGAACATTTTTTTTAGAAAATACTGTTTATAAATTAGCACTAAAAAATAGAAAATAATTTCTCCCTTAACTTAATGAGTATCTAGATCACAAATATCTACTCATTAAGTGGCGCCGAAAAATTATTTTCTATTTTATAGTACGGATTTTGAAATAAACTGTTTTTAATAAGTCATTTTTAGGGTTCCGTACCCAAAGGGTTAAAGCGGGAACCCTATTACTCAGCCTCCGATGTCCATCTGTCTGTCTGGCACCGGTCTGTATCTCATAAACTGTAATAGGTAGACCCGTTGAAATTTTCACAGAGTATTTGTTTCTATTGCTGCTATAACAACAAATTTAAATTAAAAATTAAATTAAATTAAAAATTAAAGGGAGTCCCCATATAAAAAACGTGATTTTTTCGGCGTGTTTTTCTTCGCTTTATTCTCATTCATTATTATTATCATAAGCTTCAACATTATTTGTTTAAATGACGATTACTCTCATTTGAAAAAATAAATAAAAAGTAAATTTTGTACGATAGTATGGAACCCTTCGTGTGCGAGTCCGACTTGAACTTGGCCGCATTTTTTATATTTTTCTTAGTCTTAATTCTTTTCAAAAAATTTCAAATTATATCATTATGGAATTTTCAGTACAATAATAATTTTTGCAATTTTTTGTGATTAAAAGCTTACAAAAGTCGGGTATACATATTGATGAAAAGTAGTACGTTCTGAAAATCATCATAGCCGGGGTAATTAATATCAAATTTCGTTTCTTGCAAATATTTAATTTAAAGCA
This sequence comes from Dioctria linearis, assembly GCA_963930735.1. Lineage (NCBI taxonomy): Eukaryota > Metazoa > Arthropoda > Insecta > Diptera > Asilidae > Dioctria > Dioctria linearis. The sequence goes on along the minus strand of OZ005743.1, from coordinate 122,001,016 downwards.
AATAAAGTCCAGGAAATTATGGTGTTTGAACGAAATGCAAGCTACCCTGCTTAAACGAAGAAGTATATAATGTCTATTTTATGTGGTATAAAATTTTAGTCCAGATCTGTAATGATAATTCCCACAAGTTCAGCCAATAAAGAGAAAATGAGCTCTCGCACCTTGTTATAGTTTTGTAGACGCGCATGATACGGCGTCAACGGATATAACACGTCACTTACGGGATCATCAAAAATTTATATGATATTAATAAAAGAACTCCGGCGATATCTGGATGCTAATTAAATTGTGATGCTGAAACGGAAATAGAAAGCTATACAGGGCGTTCTACAACTAAAGACCAAAATGCAATCGGCTCAGCAAGCATCAAGTGTTATGCTCGGTTTTATATAATGGCGAGCAGATGGTACAAGGATTTTTCGAAGCATTATTATGCTGGCTGTGAAATTTCAAATTTTGGTGCTTTTTGCGATAATTCTACCAACATACTGACTTAAAAAATAAATACATGCACAACATGACATATTAAATAAAATAGCTCCCATATGTCCTCCGGATGCATTTTTTTTTAAAAGAAAATCGAATAAATTAACATCATAGAAAAACAAAATTCTGTATTAAGGTGTTATGTTTACGTAAACAAATTTCAAATATGTAAAAGAGGTTAGCATTGAAAAGTTTTCTATACTGCATTTGATACTTCATTTCGCCGATTTCGAGTCGGCTTTAATGGTTCAAACTTCAGGAGTTGATAGAGGATGTTGATCTATGAAAGAGCAAAATGGGTGTTTACGATTTTTGGTATATTATCCCTTAACATACTGTAGCACTCTTACTGTACACCCATAAAGGAATGAGTGAAATGATGACTAATTGTCCAAGTTTTTCCAGAAATACTTCACTCCTATTTTTCTCAAACTTAACCCCGTTTTCTACCAAACCATTTTGATATTTAGCAGCGCTGATGACCGTCGCATGTGCCAAGTGGCGATGCAGCACCACAGAATGGTGAAAAGTATTTTATCGCTCATTATTGATAGTAACAATATTCATACATATGTGTATTTTTTATTACTATACCTGCTATAAAGAGCCCTTCATTTGTAAGGAATAAAGATAGCTTGCGTCAGAAATGTGTCGGAACAAGTATGCAGTTTTATAATATTTCGTCCTTTTCATCAACCGAAAACTGAGCATTTGCCAGTGTTATAAACGAAACACTGATTTTTTATCCCACTGAAAAAGACATTAAAACTTTCCCCGGAACCAATTGTATATTTCTAAACTTTCTTCGAAAATCATTTTTGATACTTATATCATTATTTTTCTGTGTATTCCATAGTTTCCTAACTATCCCATAATTAACAAAAAATTAGCTTGATAAAATTTATTGTTTCCCACATTGGAGATTTTTTAAAAATAAAGGAGTGCCTATTTAGTGGGGGAACAATACAATTAAAATTTGCATAAATAGCGAAAATTTAGATTCCATGGCCGAATTTATGTTCTCCAGTTTAAGCTATTTGTGCAGGCTGGAGTTTATTTGTTTGCAGGCTAAATAAGCTAATATCTGCACGAAATAATCTGGAACGACCAAATTAGCTTCAACAATACATAAACAATAAATTTAAGTGTGAAGAAAAGGTAGAGCAATAACTTTTTTAAAAGTAATTCCAATGCAAAGCAACATATGAATTCCAATTTTCCATCTTCTGCACAAATTTGCCTATAGCTATTTTTTAGCTCCAGTGCTCGACCATAGCTTAAATTAGCTAAATTATGCTCAGGAAGAGTGTCAAACAATAGCTGACTTTGCAGAAAATAGCTTATTTGAGAAATTTTGAACGACAGAGAGCTTAATGGCTGATTTACATTACTCGAACATTGCTAGAAAACAGAGTAAGTAGTTTCCCCCTTATCTGAAAATACTTTAGAACGATAAGGACAAAACATAATCCAGCAAAATTTTACTGAGTTATATGTCAAATTCCCCTACTGCCATAATTAGCCATAAAAAGTTCTAGCCAGAAGTATATTTTATGGCAGTAAATTTTGCTATTATGGCAATAAACTCATACATATAACTACAAGCGTGTACGAATATAATTGTTTACACGCACACAAAATAAAAATATTTGAGGAAAGTCACAGCACATCAACTGGAATGTGTCAAAGTTTATTAAAAATGTTTAAACATTTTTTAAAAAATGATTACAAATTTTTTTTATAAATTTTTTAAAAAATTGTTAAAAAATTTTAATTTTTTTTATAAAATTATTATAAATTTTTTTAAAAAATTAATTACCATTAATTTTTTAACTTATATTTTAGTAAGCATATCTTAAGAATCACGAAATACTGAAATTTTAGGTTTTTTTTTATTTTAACTGTTTTAACTGGGCTATTCTCTGTACCAAAGTTCTATCAGTACAGAGCGATGTATCTGAGGAATATTGTGAAATCTAATCAAATTACTTCGTTTGTAGTTAATCCGCGATTCTTGATATTCTCCTTCTCCCACCATAGGATACATCTCAACTCAATAGTAATCCTGTCCAAAATTACGGTGGACTTTCCTTAAAATAGCAATTATGAAAATAACACACACGATATTCTGAAAACAAATAATAAAAAAACTCACTTTGGTTCTTTTAAGATATTGTTCGGACATAAAAATCAATTCAATTCATTTTTCCTGTTAAGGTAAGGTCAAATGTAGCTAATGTCAAATTCGATTAAAATTCAAACGAGATCAAATATATTTGCTTGGGTTTGTACAAAAGTTTCCTTGTTTAATGACAACTTTCTTCTATCTGCATCCAAATACAACCTGTAAAGTCAGACAGCACAGGTTGAATCTAACCTGTTCGGCTGTGCTCCAGCTACAGGCACATGATTTCCACTAATGTTAGCCACAAGTCGATTATATTGCACTTTAACCCATTCTATGCCTAAAATGAGTCACGTATCAGACCCGAAATGTCGTGGTCTGGCCAAAAGTAAGATTTTCGTATCAGACACGTGATTCTATTTATATTAAATGAAATAATAAAAATACAATTATCAAATTCTGTGGCTTTATTAAATATTAAATGCAGTACTAATATTATACACCGATTGCGCAAAATTTTCCTTTGATGAAACTGCTTGTGGTCACGATGCATGAGAAAGGCTATCATAGAAAGTGACACATATAATCATCAATCAATTCATAAGACATTTACTGAAATACTCCTTTTCCTTAAGATCTCGCATATAAAAGTGTGGTAAAAGATACTTATTCTTCGAAAAAAAAACTTCGGAGTCTCCCCATATAATATCGTCTGCATGTTATTTATATTTCAGGTTATACCCAGATATTTAAGATCTACTTTCTAATCACACAGAAATATTATCATCCCAATTAAGCTTGATATGTATATTTAGATTTAGAGGTGTACTATAAATAAACGCAATTTTTTCCTCTTAATTATAATTTAAAAAACGGTGAATTATTACATTACACCTAGTGAAAAAAGCAATGATTTCTAATTATTTGCGTTTATTCAATAAAGTACCTAAATTAAAAAAAAAAAATCTTGACAACAGTATCAGTTCACAGATATAAATTGAAGCTAACATAAATATTAACTGTCCTCGTCAGGTATTTCCGAATCCTCAACAGTTTTTGTAGAAGGAACATTAACTTTGAACGAGAATTTCGTTTTAATGAAGGATCCCTGAAATTGTAATTGAAATATTTATATATTAAAAAATCAAATTTTATACTTACTGTATTTATAATGGTGCAACCATGTTGTGTTGTGTTAAACGGATGATTAGGATCTCCAACAACTACTAGGTCTGGAAGAGGGTAAAGAGAAAGGGCGGCATCATAGTCCCAATATATAGGAAGCGCGATTGGATGCACAGGAGAGAGCGTTCCCTGACAAATTAAGGTTCGCGCGAACTACAATGGAAAAGAATAAGTTTGCTTCTTTAATTTTCAAGAAAATAATTACGTGATTATCCAATTGGTCTATATCGGGAAAATGAATAGTATTACGACAAAACTTTGTGATAAGATCAGCTCGGCAAACTACTATTTGCTGTGTGCAATACTGTAATCGACATGGATTCGTAGCTGATTTTATCCTTGGCCATTTTTGTAATAAACCTGCTGTAACGAATTTCGGAAGTGGTCCTCTTGGCAGAATATTTGGAGCAACCAATAGCCAAATCAGCCAATGCTAAAAAAAGCTGTTTCCTACAAAAGCCAATATTTCATAACAAAATCCCAGTGAATATTGACTCCTAAATACTTACATTTATAGCATTTTCGATATGTTTTTTTTCTATTTGAGCAGTCTCTGATTTTGAACGCCTGAACAGAACTATTTTTGACGTCTGATTATTTTTTGCAATTGACAATTTGATGAAATGTCACAAGCGACACTTCGCTATAAAAGAGTGGGTAACATTATGACAGTCGATCACCTTTTCCTTTTTTTCTAATAGTGCAAAGTAATAAGACCCTCTCACTCACTTTGTCAGTAAAATCGCATGTTCGAGTAATGTAAATCAGCCATTAAGGGATCATCCAAAAAATTGTCAATTTTCGCGAAATTTTTCTCGGATAGACAGGAGAGGGGATCGGGATGATATTTTTTACGAATAAGACCACTCTTTAACAATACAAAAATATTTTTTTTATTAGTTTTTATTTATTTTTACTTGTTGTTAATAATTATTTTAGAAAGTGAGTTAAAAAAATGGCTGCAATCGGTGTCCACGGTTGTGGCTGCAGTTTGCATCCGAAAGAAAAAAAATCTAATTGATTATTAATCTGTAGGGAAGCCGCTCTGTCCCTACGGAGTTCAAATTTGACAAAATGGCGACGGGTTGAGGAAAAAGTACGAAATTTAGCCCTGTTTTCCAACAGTTTTTCGTGTGAAAAATAGGAAGATTTAAAAAAAAAACTTCCATAGGAACATAAAGAATAAAGTAAAGAAAATTCCGTAAAAATTTCAAGTCGATAGCTTGACAACTCTCCCTCTGAGAGTTGACACCGTTTGTAAAAAGGGCATTTCGAGAATAACGCGTTTAAAGAATGCGTACTTCTCGTGCCGTTTCGGTCTTGCCACTCAGATTCTTTAGACGTACGGCTAACCATTCTGAATAACAACACGAAACTGACGAATTTAACCACTCTATTTCGGTTATAGAAGAGCAGGTAAGAACCTTAGGTACGGATGTGCAGTTCGGGACGGAACAAAATAAATGACGGTTGAACGGTAGGCCGGCCCATCCGCGCGTTTCCTTACGCTCCAATCTCTTTTTCTAAGAAAGGTTGTAACGACCGTAATAATGCGAATTTTAATTTGAAAATTTGACAGAGCACGCACAACTATATGTACTTCAAGACGAGACAAAAAACAATGTAAATAAATCAATTTTTCAAAAATTTTACACTGAGATGGTCCCAAATAAGCTTATTGACTTCACTTATAATAGCTGTGTTCTTTTGTGCAACTTGTTCTAGAACTCCCATATAAGTATTGGAGAGAACAAATTGTTCTGTCGATTGAAGGTAACTATTTGTACTGTTCGCTTCATTTATAAATCTTCTATAAAAATGTATGAGGTGTTCTTTTGTGTATCTTTTGTTCTGTCCTGTTCTGCGGACACAAAAGAACACATCTAATATAAGCAATTGTTTTTTTCTTATTTTCAATTCTAATTTTAAAGTTTTTTTTAAATTATCGCTTCCGCCCTAGAGCAAATGTCTGGATCTGCCCTTGCGTCACCAAAAGCATAGTTTATTCAGTATAAAGTTTAAAACATGAAATGTGATTGATTCACCATAAGTCGGAATCTTGAAAATGACACGCTTATCAAACATATGAAAGAAAAGAAACGTTTTAATGCCGTAGCCTGTAATACAGAAGGCAGTGAAGGCATGTTTTTCTCTTCACTATATAAAACGTTTTAAGTTGCGCCCGGGTAGACTCATATTTTAGTTACCAGCTAAAGGTCTACTTTTCTAGCAAGGTAGTATTTTTCTCTAATCCGAGAACGTAGGATTATATACAGCTATCTGTGCCTCAGATTATCATTTGCAGAAGAAGATAAAATTCCAAAACTTTGACTTTGTTGAACTATTACTTCGAACCGATGGAGTAGGGCAAGGGGTGAGGAAGGAAAAGAAGTTGATACACTATCGAGAAGCTCCGAGGATTATACACATACAAAATGTTAAATGATGACACATTTAATACCGCCCCCCCCCCTCCCTACTCACTTATGTGCCATCCATGATACTTCGACCAACTTCCTAAGCGATGTCACCTATTTGTCTGAAATTTTATCAGCTTATTTCCTCATATAAAGAATTAATTAAAAATCTTAGCTTATTGCAGAAGTTACAGCTCTTTGAAAATACCAGAAGTGACCAATTTCTGCCATTTCGACCTAATATCAAAATTTCGTATCTCCGGTTATATTTAACCCATTTTAATGCTCTAAAGCATTTTAGAAAGGATTTATTTTAGGCTTTGTAAGAAAAATGCTCTTGGTGCAATTTTTGTAAAATAGGATCTTCGAACATAAGCATTTTTTTTCGTGAAAAATGATTGGACGTGTGGTGATTTTAATTTTTGTTTTCAAAGGCCTAAATCTGACCAACAATGTGTAAAGATTTCAACTACGAACCTCCGTCGGTTCACCAGCCATAATTATTTTAGTTTATTTTTTATTTTAGTGAAGAGGGTCCGAGAGAAATCACTTGTTTGGGGACTGGGTTTTAAGTATAAATCCCTTGATCTCATACATATATGAATAGCGTCGTAAGAATAGCGAAGGATGGAAGGGGGGGGGGGGGAAGATTTAAAAATATAGAAGATTTACAGTTTAAAGTGTATTTGCTTATGGTATAATTCATAATTACTAATGGTCAACAATTTGAGGTTGGAAAATCGTTCTTGAAGAGCAAGCTCTTCTGCGTTGTATTCTTCGGAGGATACGTATGCAAAATTTATATGGCGGGCCCATGCGTACAGTTCCAATGGTGTTGTAATGAAGTTCTTCTATACTCTCTGAAGACTAGCCGTATGCTAGGCGTTTGAATGTACCTCATAAACCATTGGATAATACTTTTTATGAGAAGTCGGAAAAAGGCTCTACTCTGCATCAACGACACTGAAGTCATATTTGTGCATGAATTCATTGTAGACATTGTATTGGGCTGCCGATCCATCGCAGAAGTAAGGGATTCTCCGCATTTCTACACACGTTATGTCTTACAGATTGTATTGTTTCAGGCAGTCACTAATGTATACATTATTAAATTTGTACTTTGCACTTCTCTATTTTGGTTGCGCTAATATATGCCCTATATATGAATCGTAGCCTGGTCATTAATCCAGTGAGAGCCTTTGATAAAGTCTTGTACAATAAATGAATAGTCGAGCAATACCAGATCTTGGGTCTCCTGAAATGTATTTTTGATGCCCTTGAGAGTCAGTACCTGTTATTTTGGGAAGAAATTATGGTGTAATAAACCTGATTCACGTTTCCAAAGGCTGGTGATGAAATCATCGACAAGCTGAATTATCATCTTAAATTTGGAACGACTGGTGATACGTAATATTCTCGATAATTGGTCTCGGAAAAAAATCTGCCTCAGCTTCTAATATTTGGGAAATGTCTCTCATTGAACCAAATAACATTAAATGCTAGGGGGATTGTACATCACCAGAACAATGCATGTTGATTATTGAAAATAGAAGATTCTTGTTAAGACATTAAATACTTAATACCGCAATCTACCAATTTCAAATTGTTAAATACATGAAAGTTAGCTGAAGGATTACAATTCATTCATCGTACACAATATTCAATATTACATAAATAAACCTTCACTAACACAAGGTCTCTCTCTCCGGTTATTAGATTAGATTAGATTTGTGAAGGGGTGTGCAGGTGTTAGCCTCGCAATCACTGCGACCGGAAAGATCTATTGTGAATCCCCGTTGAATTTACTCCCTTTCTAGGTTCAGACTGTTAATAAATTCTAAAACCATTCTGGGATTGAAGTTCCACACGTAGTTTGGTGGAGGAAAGCATGTTCGAGGTGGAGTAGTCCCAGCCAGGCCAATGCTTCGCAGTTGCAAAGCAAGTGCTCCGAGGTCTCGTGAGCATCCTGATAGAAGCGGCAGGATGAAGTCTCAGCCAAGTGCAGGGCCAATGGACTGAGAAGAGCTCAGTAATTATTTGATATCTGTTCTTCTAATGAGAAGGATTTCTTTTTGTTTTTCCACCAGAGGTGTCGCTAAGCTTGTTTGCCTGATGAAGTCCTTGTAGCCTTTCCCAATATAGGGATTTTTGTTTATTCTCCCAGTTATTTGGGGCAGCTCTGAGGTAACACCTTGAAGTGCCACAAAATGGCTCTGGTCCGACAAACTAAATTTCCGCTCCTCCCTAGGCCATCAGAAATTTCATTGCCTTTGTGGCCATCATGTCCAGGTGCCTACATATAGGTATAACTTTGTTTCTCCTTGATGAGTTTTTAAGCCATTCTAGACATTCCCAGACTATCCCTGACTTAACAGTGTAGGACTTTAAGGCCTTGAGGGCAGCTTTGCTGTCCGAGAGGATATTAATGGTTGAGCCATTTATGGCTCTTTTGATGTAGGTATTAGCGCATTCTTCTATGGCCAATACCTCGGCTTAGAACACGGGAAGGTTTGAGCCCAGAGCCTTTGATAAATGGCAATCCGGACCGTATGCGCCCAGTCCGACTCCACTGTTCTGTTCGTTTTTGAACCATCTGGTATACCACAACATCGATCCTTGTTGAAAGGTAGTGGAGCGCCATTGTTGTCGGTCTCCCAGATTATGCAGATATTATCGCCATTTGGCCAAAGCATATCTGTTTTAAGATACTTAAATGACGAACCAAATCCCCTGGCTTTAACTGTTTTCCTTTTGCACTCTGATAGCACTGAAGATCCTCTTTCAGCTGAAAATGTAGAGGTGGAAGGTTTAATAAGGCTTCCATGGCTGCCGTAGGAGAGGTTCTCATAGCACCAGTTATTCCTAGACAGGCAAGCCATTTGGTTTTTTGAATTAGAGTCTCAGCCGTCATTTGATTAGCTTTTGCCGACCATGCGAGAGCCGCATAGGTGACCATGGGTCTACCAACCGTGATGTATATCCAGTAGATCATTTTGGGCTTCAGACCCCATGTTTTGCCAGTGAAGCGGAGACACGTGTAGAGAAATCGCATCGATCTATCCGTCACTCTGGACAGATGCGAATTCAAGGTAAGTTTCTTATCTAGAGTTACCCCCTAGACATTTAACTTCGTCTGAGAATATCTCAATTCCGTGTTATCAAGAAGAAGAGCCATTAGTGAAAGCTTCTATCTTCTCCTGAACGGAACGATAATCGTTTTGTTTGGGTTTATGCCAAGACCTTTGTTTAAACACCCCGGGCGGATTTTGGAGAGATCGTTTTGCATCAGGTTGGATATGACTTGAACCTGCTCGTCTGGTATTGTGACTACTAGGTCATCTGCGTGACCTTGTACATTGAAACTCGAATTGGTCAACTTCTCTAGTAGATCATCAATCAAGATCGACCATAAGAGTGGAGAGAGAACTCCTCCTTGTGGGCGATCATGGCTACACAGTTCCCTAGAGCTGTGTTTATCCTCCTCCCTTTAAGCATGGAGTCTATCCATATCGTAGAGGGCTCAAATTCTTTATCCTCGGCAGCTGATTTAATTACATCGAAGTAGGTATTATAGAAGGCTCCTGCTATGTCCGCAAGTGCACATAATGCCACCTTTTTTGCTTCGAGGTCTTTGACTAATGTGTGAACAGCAGTCTCGGTAGACTTGCCAGCTTGATAGGCGAACTGCTTAGAATGAGGTGGTGATTTAATCAGAATTTCACTTCAAATGTGTAAGTCTAGGATTTTTTCCATGGACGTAAGGAAGAATGAGGAGAGGCTATTATGTATTTTATATTTCTATATTCATTATATTCCTTGTCTAAATGAATTCTTATGAAAATCATCTTCGAAACCGAAACTTCAGGAGACGGAGGAAACGGAGGAATGGATGATGTATCTGGTTATAAGGAGGGAGATACTGACGTAATAAGAAGGAATGACATCAAATGGGTTCAGATACCATCATCACCAGTATCTAGATCCCCAGATTTTTTAAGACGCATCTACTGCATCGTTTTTTCTCGATACCTGTCTAGAGGAATTTTCCCTTCTAAACTATCCAATGACTTGCTGGGGTTTCGGGTTTTGGGTTCAGGATATGTGGAAAGTGTATTATGAGGACTAGTGATTTATGTGGATCTATTTTACAATTTGTGAAACAAAAGCTTATTGTTCTGTTCTTAAATTCGGAGCTGCCCAAAATAAATATGTCAAAATGGATGTATAAGAGAAAAGATTCAATAATCTCCACCTAATATTTCACTATTATTTTGCGATATTTTCAGATTATATAAGATTTATATTATCATCTCTACTTACATAAGTCATTTAACGAGATGCAAATTTAATTCAAATACAAATTATTATTTATTATTTCGCCTAGAAAATCTAAAACATCTTAAGAGCAGTCCCCAAAAACAATTGGTAAGATTTGCATATGAATGAAGGACGTGGCTAAAAAAAAAAAAAAGAAAAATCTCGGGAGCCGATCGTTACATTAATTAACGTGTCAAGACTTTTTAATTAGCTATAATTAAGTTGTTATATTGTTGGCATATGGAAATATCATCAAATATTCATGATAATTAGCAACTTGATTTTAATTTCGTTGTTCCGATGACAGCAATTTTAATCTTTCTGCGAATATGAACTTTTTTGACCTTCAGCTGTTGTAAGCTCTTTGCTGGAGCATAACCTTCTTTCGGTACTTGAAGGTTATTTAATGTTACGATAAAAATTTTACGTTATTTATTCTGTAGCTTTACACACTAAACACAAATTCCTTGATATCAATGTTAACTGTCGCTTAGGAAATCTCTCTTGTCCCAGCGAAAGGCATGAGTATCATTTAAAGTATAAATGTCTTCATCATCATTTTCGTTCTGTTTCTATTTCTGTTTTTTTATATTTAATTAATTTTTAAATAACCTGAAAGCAAATGTTTTATCGTCTTTAAGCCTTATATGACAATATGTTTGGATTTTATATGGCAACATTTTAATTTGTCAAAATTTTAGGCATTTTCATAAAAAATTTTTATGGCGCAAGCGATTAATTCCTGTTTTCTGTTAAGTTTTTTATTAAGAATCCCAGATTTTTACGATTGTGGTTAAAAATCATTGGAAGCTGTAAATCGCGATAGATAATCAATCTTTGATGTTGTGCTCTTAACGAATTATGCATTTATTGCCTATAAATCGTTGACAATAAAGAAACTCATAAAACCGAGCTCAGAGAAAATAAAATTAAAAGAAAAACAGCGTTTTGATGACATCGACGAGTGCGGTTTACAACAGCAGATCTGACACGGTTATTAGGAAATTATTGCGTTGTTAACTTATAAGTGGGCATAGATATCTTCACTTGTATCTATGAGATTCTTTATGAGAAAATATTACTGATTTAGTTCACATGAGTTTTAATTACATTTCCTTTGTAAGATATCATAACTTAACAGACTTTTGCAGAGCATTTATTTTTGTATGATTAATTCATTCGCAACTTACCGATCCACGATGCGTAGCATAGGTCGGCCAGAAATCTATAATTCCCCAAAGAAATCTTTTTAGAATTCATTAGATTTGTTCTACATATATTTTCAAAAAGTAATGCCAAAATATATGTACATGTACATGTGTTATTTGTTTGGGGAACCCTTACTATTGCATAAATAATCCAAATGTTCTGTGAAACTAATGAAACCCTTACTGTTGATGAAAAATACATCTCAATATTCCAGGCAGAAGATTTCAAAAACATTAATGTGAACATGTTGTTTGTTGAGGCGATGCATATTGATTGGAGTGGCCTTTACAATACGGCTGATGTTGAACTACAAATTTCATTGGTTAATGTCAATCTAGCTTTTTTTTTTTAGTAGATATGTTCCACTTAAAAAAGTGTTCTAAACGAAAATTGTTCATGGATCACTTCTCAGATAATTACATTGATGAACAAACCTGATATGGCATATAAAAGATGGAAGCGTTTTCGCATTGAACCACTTAGAGAAGAATATCGCCGGTTGCGAAATTTCGTTACATCTGCCATTTTAAAATCAAAAACAAGCTATCATAGAAAAAAGTTTGATGTCAAGCAATCAACTAAAAAGCGTTGGAATAATCTGAGGATTGCTGGAATTGCGGCATCGAGGAATAATAATATTGTGAACTCAGATCCTAATGTATTAAATGCCTCCTATTAATTCATCTTCTGCTTGAGGTATAGACAGCTTTTTTACCGATGTCACCTTTTCTGATGGTTTCTCATTAATTAGACCTGAAATGGATGATATTATTGAAGCTATTTTCTCTATTAAATCAACTGCAACCAACTGCATTGGGTTTTGATGGCATTCATCCGAAATTTATTAAGCTTCTTCTCCCTTGTATTATTCATCCTCTGACTTACGTCATCAATACTATCTTATTAACGTCGTTATACGCCCGCATCTGGAGGAGAGCTAAAGTAATTCCTGTAAGAAAACGAACGAAGACGGGTATTCTAGAATATATATATATCTATTTTATCTTTCCTGTCCAAATTTCTACAAGCAGATTTGTACTGGAAAGCAATAATTTCTTGAATCCTTATAAATCTGGCTTTAGATCTCGATCTAGTTGAACGGAAGTTACCGAAGACATACGTCTGGCAATTGATGAAGAAAAGGTTACAGCACTTGTGCTGCTGGATTTTTGTAAGGCTTTTGATAAGGTCAATCACAGGCATTTAATCAATAAGTTAGGCAACAACTACAATTTTTCACTCGCTGCGTGCAAACTTGTCGCATCTTATCTCTGTAATAGAATTCGATGGGTTGAATGCAATAATTTATCCTCTGAGCTCTTGTTAACGAATTGTGGTGTACCTCAAGGTTCTATCCTGGGACCGCTGTTTTTTTCCGTTTTCATAAATTACCCGTCGAATATGATAAGATATTCTAAATTTTACCTCTATGCTGACGATTTGTAACTTTATAACTCCATGCCTTTGGAGTTGATTGATGATGACGTGGATAAACTAAATGAGGACCACTTGGTAGTCTTGAATTGGTCCAATTCAATTCAAATTTTTTTTGTGACATTGTCTTTTCGTTACATGCAATATTTTGTGACGAACTAATCTGAAGGTTTAATCAGACAAATAATGTTCAATATCGTTCGTATTTTAAAAAAATTTGTTGATCCACTAAAATATTAGTGAATTGTATTTGCCTTATTTCGCGAGTACAGTTAAATTATGGTGAGTGATCGGAATTTTGAATAGATAATTATTGTTTTTATTTTTTGTAAATCGTAACTTTTTTTACTAATGTGGATTGTGGACATGCATTTCAAACAATATCTTTTTCGTAATATATATGTTAGAATTATATATACATTAAAAAAGATATTATCATCTTATTATTATAAATAAATAATTAACTAATACTAATAAAATTTGAATTACTTAAATACAGGAATTATATACTATAACTTTTTTTTTGTTCTTCATTTTACTCGTTCCTAAAAATACAAACCCAAGCTTGAGACCATTATCCATACTTGATTATCTAGCGCTGTAATTATTACCTATTCCGAATTTCTGATTTATGATCACCACCATTTATAGCGGCACATATAATATTTAATTTTTTTTTAAATAATAGGCAAAACAAAAATGTCTTCTCAAAGATTTACGAGCGGCGTGGCGATGGCGCTATTTTTCATTATTAAACGAAGTATGTTCAAAGTGTAAGCTGTGCGAAAAAATCTTTTCGAGGAGAGGATGTGGTACAACGTCCGTAAAAATCATTTGATGTCGCAGCATAAATTAGAGTACAACTCATTGATGGAGGAATCCAAGGCGAATAATGAAGAAGTTGTTAAAACTAAAACTCTTCCGACTAGATTCCAAGATTCCAAGAGAGAAATGAAGCAAGTGACATTAATTGATTGTCTAGATAGAATTAAGCTGCGTGAATCCTAAATCCAAAAACATTGACATTTTACTCGGAGAAATGATTGCCATCCAAAACTTACCCTTTAATTTCGTTGAGAGTATTGGATTTGAAGGACTCATACACCATCTTGGTCCTCAATATGATCGATCTCAAAGGTCGAACTTATCTCACATCATTAGTATGCGATGAGTTGTATAACAAGGTCGCAGCAAAAGTAAAAGTCATTATTCAAAAATTAGATAAAATTTCTTTTACTTCTTACTTGAACCGATGGTACTTCTTGAACTTCATTACTCAGTTTGACTTGTCATGGTATTGCTTCAAATTTAAAAAAAACGAATGTAGTCTTAAAAAGCAGATGTTTTGGAAGAGCGTCACACGGGTGCATATATTTCCAGCAAATTCGACGAAATGTAGCAAAAGTGTAACATAGAACCAGATAAGGCTTATTAGATTGTTCGAGATGCTGGATCTAATATGAAAAGGGCGATGTTTTTATCAGGTGCAAAAAGGGCTGCCATCTGTAAAATCATTAAACTAGAACAACAAGTTCGAAGGCCCCGGACCTTTTAGCTTGAAACCCCGACATTGTTGCTAAATAATAATCTGTTTTATTTAGTAATGAAATAGGTTGAAATTCTTATGCATAGTGTCTTTTTTTATTTATTTATTATAAAATTAGTCAGTTTGCAAAAAAACAGTAAAATAAAACGATGTGAATGAAGTAAATTAAATCTCTCTTACATTTAGGAACATAAATAAATCTTCTAAGAATTAGAAATACAATTTTACATTTACATTTATTGTGCCATATAGCTTTCAAAATAGCTTCACTTCTCGGGAAAGGTGAAGCTACATGGCGAGAGACTTTAACTTCAAGAGACCACTTTCTCGATCTCTGGACACCCAGAGACCAAAAAAATCTCTAAATATACCAAATTACTAGAAATTTGTTTGTTCTCCAGCTCCGGTCTCCCATCGTGTATTTCAAATCAATCGGGTTTCCATGCTCGGTCTCTAGTTTTCGAAGTTTGCTCATTTTCGTCTCTAGATTTCCGGAGACTATTGTGTGTTCTGCTGTTAAGTTAACTGTGGAGTGAGTTTGGTAAGGTTTTTTGTTAATTTTTATTTAATTTATCATAGGGTAATTGCATCGAAAATCGAACAAAGTTTACACTTTCCCAACGTTCTTCTTTTGCTGAATGTTAAGTTTTTTTCGTCGTGCGATGAATACTGCCTTTTAAACCCCTAAAATTTTCCAATTTTTGGTACGTGTAGTTACTACACATACCTGAAAGTTATATTAAAGAAATGACAACTTTGAATCCAAATACCTATCTCAGAGGCACGGTCTTTAAATTATTTCAGAGAAAGTTATATAAAGAATGCCTTTTATAAGAAAAACAAGTAAAACAGCTAGAATTGGTATAAGACCCAAGAATCCGTTGGCCAATTTAGTCCATTTTTGAAATTACATTTACTATTTTCATGAAAACACTGTGTACAAAATTTCAGTTCTCTACGTTGACGCGCTCTCAGGCAGTGTGCGAATATACAGTAAAAAACGAAATTTTTGTATGGCAACCATAGGAAAGTGTTACCCGATTTGTCCCATTATCGAACTTAAATTTACTTTTTTTTAAAGCTCGTGTGCAAATTTTCAGCTCTTTAAATATACGAGTTCCTAAGCTATCTTGCGGACGGACTCGTGGACGGCCGGACAGACGAACAGACGGAAGTCTCAAGTTGGGATAGTAATGGCTTTAAAGAAGAGAATTTTTTTCGTTGTGTTGTCCTTTATCCCGTAAAATTTTTGCATAAATTTTTTTAAAGCTTTTTCACTTTCTTTCTAACAATGTACACAAAACAAACACAGGTACACAAGGCAAGTTACACAAGCAATTGTCGTACTGCTAGCTTCGTTACTGAGCTAAGACTGGCTGGGACCAGAAGAGAGAAGGAGTGAGAGTCGAGTCGGTCTGACTGTCGGCATTATCAACTACACCGTACATACACAAAAAATTAAATTTTTATTTAATTGGTTTCCAATATCTTAAAAGCCGGACTGTATAATAAACCCCGCCCGGACTATCCCCGGACGCTCTCCAAACTACGACCAATCCAGGGAAACCCGGATGGATGGCAGCCCTAGGTGCAAATAATATTTATTGCATTGCGCATCAATTATATCTTGTTGTTAAATAAGCTTTTAACTTTAATGATACAGTAATCAGTTTCTTAAACAAATCAAAGAAAATAGCGACGCACTTTAACCATTCTACTGCAGCACAAGATGAACTTAAGAAAATACAGTTACGCCTTGACCAACCTCTATTAAAATTGATGCAGGACTGTTCGACCAGGTAGAATAGCACCTATTATATGCTCGAACGAATGCTAAAAATCAAAGTCATTTTGTCCCTAAATACGTCATAAATGCACATAAAATTAATCAATTAAATTTCGATGAATGAACGCTGCTGGAAAAATTTATTATTTTGCTTAAGCCCTTCGAAGAGGTTACAAGGGAACTCAGCATCTCTTTCTCTATTTCTTCTTTATTAAATCTCTATCTAACCTCATCGACAGGTATGAATCTACTTTGAAAAAAAGTATCAAGATTGGATCCTATACCATCTAGAAGTAAAGCAATATCTGATATAAGAGAATTTATGGCCTCTATTTTGCAAAGCAGCTCCAGCGATGAAGAGTCAGATTATTGTTCTATTGCACAGAAAAACCGGAGCCATCGAGATAAACAACTGTGGCGACTTGACGACGTCAGGCGCGGCGTTTCCGACCTGGGGCAGCCAAATTTAATCTGTCTGCTTTTCGTGAAATTCAACGAAGGCCACTTTGATAACTAGAAAACGGTATGTGTAAGTAGGCTGTGAGATAGAATTAAGAAAACAAAAATACTAAAGAATTATTGTTCCGTCAGGAGTTAGTCTGAAAACATCAAAAATATTGTCTAGACTTTGAGTTTTAATAAAATAAAAGAAAACTAAAAGATAAAGATCGGAGGAATTTCCCCCACAACAGACCACATCATAAAGCAATAAAGAAGTTTCAACTGGATGTCCCGACTTTAATTGAGGCCCTCCTTTTCGTATCAGCAAAATTACATTTCTTCCAGCGTTCTGCTTTTTCAGGTTCAAACCAAGGAACCCCCTGAGACCACACAGGCCTTCAGGAGAAAAGGAATCAAATCCTGAAATGCTAGTGCTGGACGTGATACAGTTCCGTCAACGACTCGGCCTATCGATATAACACCAAATATATCGAGCTGCTTATTGTGTACGTGCCACGTCATAACAAACTGCACTGGTCTACTATCCATAGAGAACCGCTCTGATCCAGCACAAGGATACCACTCAGGATGTCATAGGGACAACCTGTAGTCTTTATTACCCCAACAATACTGATCGAAAGGAATTCATATTCTTCTACGGAAGTGCTCTACGGGCTGTCATTGGGACAGTCCATATTGCCTTCACATCACTTCTATTTCTCCAGTCGTTCTCATCTTACTTTCAGATTCAGAGGAGTTTAGATCTCCACGCACAAGCGTGGTCGTTGGTATACAAATTACCAAAATCTCTTAATCATTGATGGAATCTTCTACAGTCAAGCTTAGGATTCAATCCTAAGATTCAGTTAATAATAATAATAATAATAAATTTATTAACGGCCAATGTACAAAGATTACAATATCTTATATACGTACTTCTAATTTGGTGCGGTTCCTGGTTCAAAATAAAAACTAACTAAAACATATTAACGTAACAAAATAAGTATTAATAAAAGTAAGAATAAGTAATAAACAAATAAATAAAATAATAAATAAATAAAACAAGTTGTATAAAAAAAAATATACGAATATATATAAAAACAAACCGAAACATACCACCATAAAATAAAAACATAAAAAAAAAAATAAAAAAATAAAAATAAAAGCGAAACAAAAAAATTTAAATTAAAGTTAGTGGAAATAAAAAAAAAGAATAAAAAAACTAATCCTAACCTTATAAGAAATAAATAATAAAATAAATAAAACAAGAAAATTAACTAACTATAAAAAGTAAAAAGTAAAAAGTAAGTGCCATTTACGCTCCTAAAAACCTAAATCTTTTAACAAAGAAGAAAAATGCTTGATAGAGCCCGTTCGCTGCATATTGGCAGGAAGAATGTTCCACTTTCGTATTGCCTGAACAAAGTAAGAGCGCTCACCGTATTGAGAGGAAAACCGAGGGGCTAGAAGCTGACAACCCCTTTCCGAATGCAAGAAGTGCAATCTCTAATATAAATACTCCGGAAGCTTGCTATATATCAGTTTGTGCAGAAGAATGAGTTCACGGCGGCCTAAATACGTTTTTAGAGGAGTGCCCAGCAGTGACAATACAAACTGAGACACATGAGAGCATTCCGAGGAAGTCTATAAATATAGCGTATTGCATCATTGAAAGCAACATCTAACTTTCTCTGGCACCGAGCATCAGGTTTGCTAAAGATGGTACTGCAATAAGCAAAGATTGGAATAAGTATCGTTTTAGCCAATTTTAAGCGCATGCCCACAGAAAGCCAAGCAGACGTTATCCAAAGTTGCCGTAAAGTGCCATAGATTTTGCCTATTAAATTTGAAATGTGACTGCAGAATTTGAAATCAGCACTGAAATAAACTCCAAGATTCCTGACGCTGTCAACGTACTCAAGAACGGAATTATTTAATAAAATAGGAGAGAGTTCCGATTTATCAATCCGGCTCCTATATATAGCTAGGCAGTGCGACTTAGTTGGATTTAACGAAAGTTGATTCAGCAGTGACCAGTCATATATGCTACGAAGAACTTCATTAATGCGACAAATACAATCCTCCATCAAACCAATTGGTCTACTCAAATAAATCTGGACGTCATCCGCGTAAAGGTGAATAGAGGAATTAGTAACAACATTCGGTAAATCATTTAAATATAAGGTGAAAAGTAGAGGGCCAATAATGGAACCTTGTGGCACACCAGAGCGAAGACATATAAGATCAGAACAAAGATGTTTTACTTTTACCATTTGTGATCGATTGCGTAAATAATCAGCAACAAGCTGAATGGCGGAGGATGAAAAGCCCAATTGATTTTTCAACTTTGAAAGCAGTCTTTGGTGGTTTACGGAATCAAATGCTTTGGTAAAATCCAGAAGAACAAGTACTGTCATCTGGTCCTTATCGAGAGCTTCACAAATATCTGCAGATATCCTCAGAAGTGCAGTCTCGCAACTATGCCCATGGCGATAACCAGACAGCCACATTGTCCAAGTCCTCTGCTCGTTAATTAATTTGATTATTTGTTGGGACATAATTTTTTCTAAAACTTTAGCAAGGAAACTAAGCATACTAATTGGTCTAAAGTCGCTGGGATTGGATGCAGAGGGCATTTTAGGAATAGGTGTTACATGTGCTTTCTTCCACTGAGTTGGAAATTGGGACGTGGTTAAGCAAAAATTTCACTTTCATAAAATCAGGTGGAAGTGAGTCTGGACCAGGACCTGTGGATTTAATAGAGAATATCACCGAAAGAACCTCAGAGCCATCCACACATGCAAAGACAAAATCTTCCACAGCATCGCCAATGCTACCAGTTGTTGCAGAGCTCAACGAACCTGATGCATTACCTGCAATACAAGCAAAATAATGGTTTAGAGTGTTTAGGTCTGTATTTATATTGACGGGTTCATGACCATGTTCGCCTAGACTCCGGATGTTTTTCCACAACTTTTTAGCCGGTAGACACGTATCAAGCTTTGAACTAAAAAAAGAGCGCTTAGATACTCGAATCATGGATGTAACTCTGTTACGCACCCTTTTATATTCCGTAAGGACCGCAGAATCTCTAGTTCGTTTGTATCTTTTTAATAACAAATCGCGTTCAGCCATGGCAGCATGAACCTCCCTAGTTATCCAAGGGCATTGACCAGAACGAATATTACAAGTCTTCAAGGGAACGTACTTATCGTATAGATTAGAAAGTGTGCAGACAAGAGTCTCAACTTTATTGTCCAAGGTATTATTAATAAAAAACTCATCCCATGACATTTCATTGCATTCTGTTATCATCTCGATCAAGTTAATGTTTTTAAAATCACGGTAGGAAAAATGCATAGCATTGGGGACTGCAGTGAGATTCATTCTATAAGTTGTGAAGAGAAAATCATGATCAAAGTTTGTGCGAGGAGAAATTTGATTATGGAAAAGGATATTATTTAAGTTGGTTGTAAGTACATAATCAATCATGGTTGGAATAGAACTATTAAAATAAGTAGGTATCCGATTCACTGATTTCAGATCCAACGTTTGCAAAATATAAAACAGATTCTCTCTAGACGAACTAGCATTAAGAGCGTTAACATTTAGGCCGCTACAAACCACAATATCATGATATCGTACACTAGCAGAACTTAATGCTGTAGTAAGTTCCGAAACATTCTCCAGATTAAAACTGTTCGGTGGACAGTAGGTGCTAAACACAACGCACCTGTGGAAATCCGAATATAATTCAACGCCAAGAAATTCTAGACTTTGTCCAGGAGAAGAGGCCCACACAACCGAAGCACTCAACGAATTATGCACATAGATGGCAACACAACCACCCGTCCGATTCGCGCGGTCATTTCTGAGAATGTAATAGTTTGGGATTGAAACCAATCCAGAGTTAATAGTCTCATTAAGCCAGGTCTCGCATACCATCAATACATGAACCCTGGTACCAGCAAACATTACCTGCAATTGATCCGATTTATTTCTTCGACTTCTAGCATTCAAACTGACAATATTCAACCCGGAAGATCGTGAGAAAAATACGTTACACATTGCTCTCACCTTGTCCAGGGGTGAATTGTTATCTGGCATCTACAATTAGTAGTACAAAGAACAGGCTCCAGCATGCGAAGGCAATCACATATATAATACATATTAAATATAAAAAGAGCATAATGGCACACAACTTACTACAAAGGAATACTAACATATTATAAACAAATTTTGAATAGAAACGAACCATTAAAAACTAAGTACACTTTAAAACATAAAGCTATGACAAATTGGCCGCTACATTATTTTGAGCATCTACAATATTTGCTACAGCAATAATATCGATAAGAGCATCCAAACTAGTAACCTCGATTGCAGAGTCAGACTGCTTAACACGAATGTGAACGCGACCATCACGGGTAAATGCAGAATGTATCAATTTATTCCTCTTATGCGCAGAAGCCTTTGTTAGAATTTGTTGGTTCAGATGCGTGCGACTCTCATAAGCACTAACTCTGCTGTTAGATATAAAAACTTGGGAGACTTGATTAAGTTGTATTGATCCAAACCGCTTGAAATTGTGCAGAAACATTTTCTGCTCGCTAGCAGAGGAGAACTTCGCTATTAGCGGCAAATTTGGTTTTTTATTTTGACCTCCCCGAGTTCTAGGTTTGGGACGAAAAGCAAATGCGTACGGCGACAGAGGATGATTTATCACAGAAGAAATTTTTTCAAGCAATTCGTTGCAGCTTTCACTCTCTGTGCACGGTATACCACTGATAATAATGTCCGTGAGCCTATTCACCCTGCGCAAATCTTCTAATTCATGTCTAGCATCCATCAATTCCACTTTCGCAGCACTTAATTCCTCACTCAATTTCATAATTTCCGAATTTAGTTTGGCAAAAATATTATCTAATCTGTCAGTAATTTGCTCCTCGAATTCATTCCATTTTTCAGTGATTAAATGCGAAAGACTTTTCAATAATTTCTTTTCCAGAAGTTCATAGGAGTCCGTTGAAATGACAGAATTGGATCTGCCAGCTAATGGAGAAGAGTGTGTAACGTTCTTATTACCTTGGTGTTGGTTTCTCAGGTTTCCCCTGGTGTGCCGGGTAGACTGTGTTGGTGTGATCACATTTGTAGTTTTGTTGGAATTTTTACCGCTCATTATGAATCAAAAATTCTTATTAGAAAAACTTTCAATAATGCAGGATGATTAACACACCGCGAGTAATGCAAAAACAGACCAATGAATTTGATCGAGAAAACTAGTGAAAACCTTCTCTTAAACACGATTAAATTCGTGGGATAATAGCAAAAAACTTGAGAGCTCAGATGAACACGACTACTCAACGTCAGCAACCATCACTGTCAGTTGTCAAGAATATTTCAAGAGGCTATCGACGCACGTCGTCGGTCTCCACTGGAGACACTATCTACTGCGGTTAAGGGTACACCCTTGACGCACTTGGCTGACCTGCTACACAGGTCGTATAAAAACAGCGTGGTCCTCCATACCACTAAAGAACTAATAGATTATTATAATGCTGAGATAATACTATCCTCTGGACAGTGAGCCTTTGTTCTGGTGGAAAATGCACACGATTTATGAATGTATTTATCAACCCCAGCGACCAGCGTTCCAAGCGAACAGTATTTTAGTGGAGCGGGACTTATTTAGGAGCCCCAGAGGAGCAGGCCACAAGGAGAAAAACTGAACTTCTTTTTATTAAATATAATTTGCCATTGATAAAATTTGAAATTAACTAAATTAATAATTACTGGCCATTACTGAAGCTTGATTTCTTTTTAATATTATTTTCCTTTCAGAATAACTTCAGACTTGTATACGCCATTACACGTTTTAAATAAAATGATAATTTACTGGTTTTCCAAATTATAAACTCATGTATAAGATTAGATCACTCTTTAAATTGAAAGATATCCATAAATTGGTAATATTACATTAATATAATTGAAGCCATTGTAAGCACAGTACATTAGTACAGTACAGCGCGGTTTTTGAAACAAAAATATCCGCCTAAAAATCTGCACGAATAGAGGCGGATGCGGACACGGATGCGAATTTTTTCAATATGCGGATTGTCTGCGGATACGATTATCCGCGGCATCCCTAATACAAACATGCCGTAGACACTTCTTGTTTTGTAATGCGATAATGTTAGATATCTCGGTATTACATTTAACAAAACTTCGACTTGGAATAATCACGTTAACAGCATCACTGCTAAGATTTATGGAACTTTTCGTATGCTTTCTCTATCGTCGGCCTATACTCCTCTATACACTAGACGTATGCTTGTTCGTTCGCTCATTATTCCTATTATTATGTATGGTTGCGAAACGTTTTTGCGGGTAAAATGGACTCCTCACCAATGTGCAAGCTCAATACTGTCTTCAACTCAGCTGTTCGTTACATTTACGGACTTCGAAGATTTGACCATATTAGTGTACATGTTATTTCAGTTATTGGATGTCTTTTCTATGTGTCCTATCTTCATCAAAGAATATTAATCTTTTTATAGAATACCCTTAAATATAGAAAAACGGACTATCTGCAAAATATATTTAGAGTTTTTCTCGTTCTAACTGAATTTCTACGTTAATTAGTCCATGTTATACTTGTGTGATATCAGAGCGTCAGTTCCTTGTCCAGGCTACCAGGCTGTGGAATCATCTTCCACCTGCGCTCACGTGAGCACCCAGCACAGATAAATTTAGTATGGAATTAACTAGATATATGACTACAGGACCTAAGTTGAGTTTTATTTTATTTCCTAGCATTAACATTTTGTATATAACTAACTGGTTGTATATTGCTTGTAGATTTATTGATTTGCTTTTTATAGGTATAACAAGCTTGTGTGAAATATTTGCATTTTTTTTGTACATACGATAATATGTTATTAGTTGTTCTTTTTCTTCTTTTTGTTGTTGTTGTCTCAATTATACTTTATAGCGTTATATTTAATCTTACTTTAAGTAAATATAGTATTTAGTCTTTTTTCTCATCTTTTGCATGCTTATAAGACTATCTTTTCATGTCTTAATTGTATAGAGTTAATTATAAATAAATTTGAATTTGAATTCGAAGTATGTACATACCATCACTAGATGTGCGTACGAACACCGCAGCATATCCTATATTAACACAAATATATATATCTATACCGATAGCCAAGCGGCATTGAAAGCCATCTCATCAACCGGGGTTAATGTGGGAATGCTTTTTAGCATTAACAAACCTTGGCATAAAGAACATCATAACACTTCAATGGGTGCCAGGACACTCGGAAATGATAAGCCAGACTAATTGGATAAAAAAGTAGCATCCATGCCCCTAATATGACCGGAATCACTTTACGGTATTTCTTACAATACAGTAAAGCTTACCTTCCAAAACTGAATCCGAAATCAAGGACTTCAATGATAGGCTCCAGGATCTTTGAAGGCTGTTCTAGGAATCTAAGCAAAGACATGCTTCGGATATCACCCATTGATGTATGTAGGTTGTGTCTCGAAAAGGATGGAGCACGTCTTATGCGAATGAGAGGACATTGCTTTTGGCTCATATTTCTTAAAGCCTACCGACTTTGAGGAAACTTCTTTAAAAAAATACTGCTTTACCTAGGATTGTTGGATGAACTGTGACGAAAGTGGTGCACAATAAGCCAATGATGCCTGCAGTGCAAAGGGCACTCGCTACGCTTAGTTCTAAATCTAAAATCTAGTTCGCGGTTGATTAGTGACCTCTTTATTGCTTAATGTTTTGTTTTTATACAAAATTTACCTTGATGCTAATTAATGGGAACCAATGTGATCAGGTGAAATTTAAAGCTACTGACGGATGGTAAGAAAATTTTTAAAGTAAAATGTAAGCTTTCATTTTATAATGTGGGATAATGGATACCCGGGAACATGATGGGAAACTTAAAATTAATTAGATCAACTGGATATTGTGCATGTTCATCTGATCTGTATCTATGTGTCTGCAATATATAATATTTTAACTAATTTAACTGAAGAGATGCAATATAGTTTTCTTCGGCTGCTGTAGTTCTCTCCTTCACAGTATACTCTCGGTTACAAATATCGTGACCGGAAATTCTTTGAACACACTTTGCACTGACAGGTCATTGACTTATTGGGATAGATGTTATGTAGCCAAAAATTTAAAAATTTTTTTTAGCACTTCAAAACCATTATAGTAAGTTATGAAATAGACAAATTGTAATAAAATCATCTTGGCTAACATCACTGTACCCCAGACAGATGGTCAAGATTAAAGATCATTTGTCCGTCCATCCTATTAATTTTTAGCATTGGTTTCTAAAAATTTCCGATCTACATTTAGCGAAATCTATTAAATTTTGTAGTTTTAGCTTTAGTTTATACGTTTTGCAGAAAATCCTTAAAGGCTTTTTTTTATAGTTGGCAGCAATGTCATGGCTGTACCTAAAATGGCCGTAATATAGGGTAAATGGCAAGAGGCTTCGAATTTCTAAATAATCTAATAAAAATATATGGCAGCCTGTAGTATCATAGACTTCTAAAAATTGCCCTCAATATGTGAGAACTGATCAGGAGGCATAAGACTGTAATGTAACAATTTGAATGCCACATCAACATTTTTGTAACTAGATGGATGCAAGCTATCCCTCCCATCACGCCCAGATTCACCTCGAGGTTTGTTTTGCCATCTGTTATATCCTGTAAACTCCGGAGGTCTTATGGACATAAGTGTAGCGGGATCTACAAATTTTTTAATTGTGTTGCAATTCCCTTATAAAAAAATAATTTGATATCTAATTATTTAGTCAGTTTAATATTTGTGCTGACTGTACAAGAATCAATTTGAATTTCACGTTAAAAAAAAACACTGTGAAAAACTTTCAAGAAGCTTTAATCGCAGAAACACGCCAGTGTAAACTTTTAATGAAATTACAAAGGAAGTCTTGTTTGCATTGTAAAAATTAAAATATTGTTTTGACTGTGTCAGAAAATTAGTTAGTTCAATTGATGATTATACTTCAGATAATAAAGCAGCTTTTAAAAAAAAGTTTAAGATTTTAATGTTAAAAGTTTTCTTTAAAAAAATATAATAAATAACTCAAGAGAAAAAACAAGAAAATACATATTTAAAATAAAAATAATATAAGTAAATAAATAAAATATGAAAATAAAAAAATGAATTAGATTTTAAATTTATATTTTAAATCAGATTGCATTTTAAAAGAGATGTTCTTCCGACAAAAGGAAGAAATTTAAAGAACTTCACCCAGTTCAATAAGCACGTCACGAAACAAATGTGTTGTTAGTGTTCAGTGTAACTTGTAAGGTCTGTGAGGCGAATGCATTTTTCCACCAGAGTCTGCCAGGGTCTGTGGTCCCAAGTTACTGAAATCTCTCCCGCTCAGAAGCAGCCATATCGAGTAGTTGTGGAGTGTTAGTTTGTATTCGACAGTTTTCGGAGATATCAATAATATCTCCGAGAACCATCAGTGGATGTGCTTCAGCAGGATTGAATCTGATTGGATAACGTGATCGGACAAGAGAAGGTAGTAATGCTCTCCTATGCTGATCCTTCCCAGTAATCTTTGGAATGTATGCACTTGGAGGTATCTTGATTTAACAACCAAGTTAGTAAGACCTAATCCACCTATATTGACTATCAGACGAATGAGGAGGTCATCAAATAATTTATCACGACTGATCTTCCCTTTAAGCATATTTGAAATAGTCAATTAGGCCAAGAACATGACAAAATCCGCAAAAAATACAAAAATGCGGAAATCAGAAAATTTAGAAGTGACAAAATCCAGAAGTGACAAAATTCAGAAAAGACTAAATATATAAATGTCAAAATCCCGAAATTGTAAAAATTGTTATAATTAAATTTTTTTTAAAATTTTTTAAAATGGCATGAACTTGGCTTCGAAATTCTCATATTTGGGTGGTTCCATTATCGCGGGTGCAACATTTAGACGCATCTAAAGTTTCTTAGTATAAAATAAAAAACATTTTTAATGAATTTATTCTTAGAAGGGCTATTGAAATATTTAAATAGACAGGAGGGAGGTTCAAAAGAGCTATTGCGGGTGCAACGAAGTTGTCCCGACCTTTCTAGATCATAAGACAAAAACACAAAAGTCTGCTATTTGGGAAATATTTATTATGTTATGCATACAAAAGAAAAATAAACAATGAATTTTTCACTTTTGAAGCAATCGCGGGTGCAACACAAAATTATCGCGGGTGCAACCCGTCTAATTTAAGTGAATATAAGTATAAATAAAAACTTATAGAGGAACGAAATAAGAGTTCAAATAATCTTTATTACTAATCAGTACACTTCTATGTCACTTATGGTACTTATTTCTGTTCAAATACGTCAATATTCGCCGAAAATTCTATTAACATATTATTTCCATCAATTGTTTTTTCTGGCGATTCCAACTTCGCGACAATGTCTTCCAATTGCACGTCTGCTATGTCATTCACGATTTCAGTGAAACGTTTGCCATCAATCGTCGTCAGAAATTGTACTCTAATTTCTCCATCTTCATCCATATTACTCTGCGATATTGAGTAATTTTTTCGCCGGACTTGCAGAGCAGTTGTACGAGCATACAAACCAGCGCAAATATCTTTTGGTAAGGCAGCGGGACAGACAGCTTCTGCTGGTAATTTTAAGGATTGAAGAGACGTTGTTGGAGATTCGTCAATTAAAGTTTCGTCGTCTGAATCACTGTAAATATCAGAAACGCATAATTTAATTTTAGGTAACATGAAGGATTTACTCTGATCCGATACTGAAGGCGCAGATATATCAGGACACAGAGTTCTCTTCTGCACTTGCATTATGTAAGGGGTTCCAAATCGTTATCGTCCCAATCAATTTCCTTTTGAGTGGTGGTTTTCGGAGATTTCAAAACTAATGTGGATTTGAGATGAGACATAGAGGTTCGCCCCACGCAAATGCTATCGCCGTCCTTAGATTGGAAGAAATGTTTTGATTGAATGCCTGGTATATTTTTTAGCCCTTCCCAGTTATCACCCAACATGACCATCTTTTCTTTAACTT
Organism: Dioctria linearis; assembly: GCA_963930735.1. NCBI lineage: Eukaryota > Metazoa > Arthropoda > Insecta > Diptera > Asilidae > Dioctria > Dioctria linearis. Next base: position 121,972,954 of record OZ005743.1, on the reverse strand, counting down.
CTTTAGCTACGAATATAAATAAGATGTTTTTTGAGAGATTGCGTGCCAAATCATAGAATTCATGGGCACTGTTGACGATGGCTCTCCGGGACTTTACAGCAGTCCACACTGATCTTTTAACACTTCCACCGATTCCATCGACGGCACCTTTTCCATGTGAAGCGAAAAAGTTCCATTCGAGATGAGTGAATCCATATTCTGCTTTGAGGGCATTCATGCTTGCCATTATATACCGATTCTTGAATTGAGCGGCGCAATTATCGCTGAAGATATACAAAAATGTAATGTTATCAGTGATCGACTTGATGTACTCGAATATTATCTGCAGAAAGCAATGTACAGTATATTTACTGTGGCTTAATTCATCACTTATTATGACCACTGAATGGATTTTGTCGCTAGTGTCCAAATACAGCACGTGAAAAGCGTGACTTGGCCATGAGACCAATGTGCTGAATGTATTTCGTCTTGACTAATCAACGCATAATTCTAGGCAAAGTCTATTTGTACAATAGCTTTCTCACTGGTCAGGTCTTATTTTGCATTTTGAAAGTAATTGGACTGAACATTTTTAACAAAAGAATGTAGCTTTAATTTAGCAGTGCTGTCATGTAGTTCATCCAGGCTTTCATTGAAAGATTTGCTAATTACGATCTGTTTTGGTCTCTGATTCTGAAAGATCCAGGCCTTCCAATTAACACTGGGATTAGAATCTAGGGTGATATCCCCAATTTTGGATTCCTTGCATACATCGCAACTGTTGGACATACAATCTTCATTATCCACACTACATGATATCTGCTTCAGAAGCTTTTGGTGTGTTTTCGGAAAATTTGTCGCATGTTTCGAAATAGTGAGAAGAAGATTAATGTAGTTTGAGTGAGTTACACACACGCAAACATTGTTCTCTTCTGGATTCGTAACTTCGTTCCCGTATTGGACTTGATTGATTTCACATCTTTTATCCCAGGCATTTGTCTGCTAATATCATCCCTATTATAGAAATCACAAATATGTTTTTTTACTTCATGCATCAGTTTACGAGGAACTGCTTTAGGGGAGTCATTTTTGTCAGATGCAGCAACTTGGAATTCAGCAGCTATTTTTTTTAAAACTTCAGCTGCTCTGGTGCGACTAGCTGGTAGATTACGTTTCACTTTTGCCACAGCATTTCCCAATGTGCAAGGACTGATGTATCTAGTACCTGTTTGTTTAATATGTTCTACATTACGACGCTTTCTAGTTGCCTGCATTCTTTCTTTTGATCTGATTCTAGCCAATATTTTCAAATCTTCATCTGCATCTATTTTCCTTTTCATTAATTCTCTCCGTATTGAATCACGAGCTCTTTCTCGCCGGAGATGGTCTGCATGGAGTTCAGAATTTTTTTTTTAAATTTCTCCTATATTTCTGCGAAGCAGTTTCTTTTCGTTGCTCTTCTGTCATTTTTGCCGATTTTTCTATGAAAAAGGCGGAATATAATATAAACACACTTATTAAATACAAATCACCATCGTACACAGCGTATATTATTATTCAAGGCATAAAAGAACAATAAAATACCTATATGATAAATAACACAATAACGGTAGTTGTCAAAGAGTTGCACCCGCGATTATAACCTCACGATCGCGGGTGCAACCAATTTGATTCAACGATTATTTCAATTCAACTAACATAATACTTTTAAAAATAATTGCTTTAAATTTGTCTTTGATTTCTACAAAGACATGTTTGTTTTTAATAGTTAACGTATTTGCAAAGTGAACCTAATGACAAGTTAAGAAGCTGTAGAGCAAAACTGGAAAATGGCTGGTGTTTTTTAGAATGAAACAAGTAATTTCATATCCTTTCGCCTTTTGCATTAATGGGGGAAAGGAACTTGTCTATTCACTATTGTAGTGCAACTAAGACAACGAGTTAAAAACAAAAATCGAGAGAACGTAGGATTACCCGAACGGCAAAATCTTATTAAATCCCTCAAAATCCTTTCAACCTATTCATAATAATGTACATCAGGTCACACTACCTCCCATTTTTAAGAAAAAGATAAATTCGCTTTGAGCCAAATGCTGAAAGGAGATGTAAAATTCCTCGAATAAAATTATCATTTTTCCCGAAAATATCAGAGAATTCAGCAAGAATTTCTCCCACTTAATATCTTCACAGCAAAACGAATGTAAACAGAAGCAGGTGCTTCTCAATTAGCATAGAAATTACACTAACAAACATTGGCCATGCTATCAAAAACATTGGCCGATTCTCTCAATTTTTCAGCCAAAACTGGTTTTCACAAAAGCGCGGGAACATTTTATGAGAGTAAAACGTGAAAACTCCGCCCCTTCTCATTTATTACCAAAATGAAACATTTGACTTTCTGTTTCGTTGCATGCAATTTGCGCTTTCACATTTTTTATCTTTATTCATAAAAGTTTTAAAGAGAGTTTGACTTTTTTTCGATTTTTTTTTCTTTTTCTTCCATTTCTTGCCGTGTGCATTTTAAATGTAAAACACTCGGAAATCTCTTGTTGTTGTTAAGCTAACTTTGTCATGAGTTTACAGCTCTAGACAATTGCTTCAGAGCAATTCGACTATGATTTGAATAACTCTCGCGTCCAATATACACATTTAAATACTTTACGCAAAGATTAGTCCATTGGATGTCTAGTGGAGTATCTATACGATCTCTTCACTCATCACAAGTGTTGACTCTAACTAAGGATAATTCACACGCCTACTATACGTTCGTACAATTCGAAAAAAGTACAAGCGACCGGAAATCTTCATCCAACGAAAGATCATAAAGCATACCTGACAATGGACAACCCTGTCTAATACATAGATGAAACGGCATAGGTACCAGAACTTGTCATTGATGCTTAATCAAAATCCCCGAAACTCTATATAGTTTTCCGAGGATATCGATCCACCTGGGCGATACCATACAAGGAGTTTCGGTACGTCTCGTCGTACATCCAACGGTGGCTGCAGGGATAAACTACCTTCCCCACCAAACCTGACAACTTTCAAGACATTTGCGGAGCGTTTTATTGGTCCGAGATTTTACACCCGAATCGACTACGCAATATATCCTACCAAGGGATTATTCGAACTACTTCTATACGCAATGTGAAACCAGCCTAACTGGAATATGCCCTGACTAAGAAGAATTCAAAAAATCGAAATCGAAATGCGGAAGCTTAAAAGCAGGTTCCTTCAAAGTTTGAATTTCGAGTCTGATATGTTAAGGAAAAACAAATATCTGCCGCAGTTTTCGTCAAGTTCTAAAGAAAGTGAATGCTAAAAAAATCTCAATCAATCGAAGGTAAGTCGGTAAGTCTTTTAACAAATTAAAAATTATTTACTCTTGACTTGCGGGACAGATCAAGAAGGTGTATGAATTATTGAAATGTATGAAATGTTTTTATTATTTATTACTATTTTTTGCAATAATTTTATTTAGGTACTTTTAATGAACTTTGCACAAGCCACTAACTTTAGATAAGGAGGAATAGGTGATACATAATATGATGCCTGATACATAGTATACACGTGACTCTAAACTTTCTAGACGCTCTTTTGAGGTCACCTGAAATGAAACAACAGCCAGACCAATATGAAATGCTATGGCCACTGTTTCGGATGCTTATAACAAACGTCAGAATTATGTATCAGTCATGATACAAAGATTAACAAGGTATCGCTGACTTCGCAGCCACTCCTTTCACCATCGCTACCTGTTACTTGGACTTGTGTTTGCTTTGGTATTTGGTATACACGTAAATATCAAATGATGTGATCTTGACAGTCCTTTTATAGGAATAAAAAACGTATTAATGCTCTCTGTGCTATTGATGTAGTCTTATTTCGTCGATTTCCATTACCTTTATGAGAAACGACTCAACTGGCTCTTGCCTTAGTTTTATAATTTGAATTGGTACAAGAAGATTTAGCATTTGCTCCTTTGAATTGTCTAATTAAGGATGCTGAATCTTCTATTATGGTGGCTAAGGTAATTAGGCTAGCTTTTATGCGTCTATTAGCACAACTTTTACAGGGGTAAGAATAGAAATGAAGAATTTGTTTATATCGAAATGATAAAATTATTAAAATATTCCAACTATAAATTATTCTCTTTCAGCTATCGTCCTTGTCTCACATTAATGCGAATACATCCAAAAACTGCGATAACATTCCATAAAGCTGGGTTTTTGGGTGCCACAGATTTAATTGAATGCGATTTTTTATATCGAGCTCTTGATAGTATGTTTTTTACTTTATTTATTACTCCACCCTGGAGACTGTACGATGCTTGGGATGAACTCTATAATTCTATTAATGATCTAATTAAATCAGAGAATATGAACTATAGTAATTTACATTGTGTTGTGCCTCATTTTAAGATATTTTGTTTTTCATTTTTATATCATTAGTGTATGTTTACAAATAAATAAAAAGTAGAATTCAAGCAAGCCAAATTTGAACTTCAACCACGGGCGAATTTCCCTGTAGGCCCAAGCCTAGGGGGGTAAATTTAAGGGCGGTGATATTTTTGCTTTATTAGTAGTCGTGCTCTCTGTGAATCCACACTTCAACGTTTAAAAACTCAAAAATGCATCCATTACATCCCGACTGAATATTAGGAATACCGCTGATGAGCTCCGTGGTGGGAGCGAAAACGTTTCGGAATATCCAAATAGATGCCTTGACGGCCTCCATTTTTACTTGAAAGTTAAATCTGATTGGTTTTTCGCGAAAAATTTACACGTATGAAAATTACGATTATTAAAAGTTTGGATCATCGAACTGGTTACTTGCTTACTCCACGCTCAAGGGTATCATTTTCATTTTGCTCCACTACAGACTACATATATTAGTACTGGGTTATTTTGTACATTCGCTGCCACTAGCATTAGTGTTCGTACACGGTGAAGAAGAAGAATAATCGTTCCCGGGATCCGTCACATTACTACCGCCTCCGGTAATGTTTTACAAGGATGACTATTAGTTGTTGACTTTTAATGACTGCTCTTCTTTATAGAGATATGAGTTTAAAGTGGCTCAATTCAAAACGTCTAATTCCCCTAACTTCAAGAATTCTGTATCCGATTTATAGTAGTATCACAGGTCGTACACGAATTTGATTCGCACATAAAAATTTTTTTTGTAAATTCTAAAAAACACGTTTGTAGCTGTCAAATGACATTAATCTTCTCATGACGTAGCAACACAAAAAGTTCCTGTCGAATCGGCCATACCTTGTTATCTTTGTATCATGGTATCGCTATTATGGATCTGAAAAATTACATTTGATGAAAAATAGCTCTTTTCATTGGGGCCAGTGAGTGAATCAGCTCACAACTCTATAATTCTGACGGAAAGCTTGTGCGAATTACGCAATGAAATTGCTTACCATAGCCGCATTTGAAACTGGTTTGATTATCGATTAAGCGTATTAACTTGAAGGAAGGTGACTTCGATAAAAATAAAATTTTTCATATTTTTGCATGAACCTCACGTTTTATATCCGTCAGTATATAATGTTACAAAATAATCTTAAAAATACATATTTTTATACCCATATCGAGGGTAATGTACGACATAATAATCCTAAAAATGGTCAGCACTTTTAAAAAGTTTCAAGCAAATTTGAAAGCCCTTTAAATTTTTCTTTAAATCATTAAAGTACAGAATAAGGCCTTTAGCTCCTTTTCAATTCCACCTCTGTCTATTAAATGCTTTAATTTTCAACGCCACTTGAGCATTTTAAGAGTGCTTAACTACACTTACAAGTTAGAGTCGAAAATTCCATTTAATAAGCTTTCTCTGGGAAAGCCGGGCACTGAAGGAAGTTTTGATTGAAGTAAGTAACTGAGAGTCTCTTTGCATTCGTATTGCATAATTACCATTTGGGTAACAATGCTGCCGCAATAGAAAACTTTTCATTTTGCCTGCCTGCTGGTTTCAGCAGCATTTCACGGTCTCATTTGAATACATGTCGGTCGTGAACTTGTCCAAATACCTCACATCCGTGGTGATCCGATGAAGCGACAAATCGAATAAGATAGCTTCACTTGTTCCAGCATTAAAGTGTAGGCTACAATTAGCTCCATGAACTGTGAAACTTATTCCCGAAGTTCCAGCACGGGAAGTGTTTGTGGAATTTATTAGATGAGCCCAGTGAATTGGAAGAATTTCTAGCGACAGGAGTTTATTGAGCGTGGGAGACACTGCAGACTACATAGGAGGGCAAATAACTAAGCATCTATAGTCGGCGGACTTGATGGCAAACAAATTTGTTTACGAGAAGCTCTGTTTGTGCTGTCGATTAAAGTTATTTACTGGTTTTGAGCTAGGTAGAAATGGTGGGAGCATATCTGTAGGAAAGCAATAAATGTAAATTGCTCATGTTATCGGTTGGCGTCTTGCAAACTTGATAGTGCTGACTTCATAGCGTTTTCATAGAAGTTTCATAGTGCTTTTTTCGGAGAAAATTAATAATTTTATATTTACGTACACGTGTGATCAAACATGGACTGAATGTTGGAAAAACAATTTTATTGACACAAAAATATAAATATAAAGTAGTTCTCTCCCTGTCATGTTGTTCATATTTTTTTATGTAATTAATTTTGCTTTTACGTACAAGCTTATTGACCAGAAGTCGGAAAAAGAAGTCTTCTTGCAGTCGTAAGGACAAATCCAATCGAAGTTGAAAAGAAAACTCCCACACCGAATTAGCAGGGATAACTCGAACCGACAACAATAAAAAAGTATATTACCGAAGTCGCAAGGATAAATCCACTCGATATCACGAAGAAGAATCTATGCGTATTCTCACAGATTTTCCAGTCCTACCCATTTGAAGTACTTACTACGGTTGTATTATTATTCTTATCTTTCACTCCTTATCAAACCTTGCGCTTATATATATTTTTTTATTATGATGCACGAGGACAGGAGATCTCATTTCGAGCACGGAGGCCATGGCGGACCATTGGGCTGTCCTGCTAGCAGCCCATTCACAAAAAATTTCCTATCTTCTTAATAAAGCGCATCAGGTTTTGGTGAGGAGGGTTTTCCAGCTCATCTACAGATAGAAGGGCAGACCCTAGAGTATCCAGTCTGCCCCGGGTGGAGGACAGACAAGCACACAAAAAGTGTTTGGTTGTCTCAGTTTTTCTTTCCTGGCGGGACAGACACTCAGGGTCGTCAACAACTCCCATCCTTGTTAGATGAGCGTGACGCGAGCTATGGCCGGTGATGAAACCAACCACAGTTCTACATTTATTTCTTCCGAGCCTCATGAGAAAATCAGAGATATTCGTATTGGGCCCATCAAGAAACAGTTTGATGCACCTGGAATTATGCAAGTTCGTCCATCTCTGCTGATGCTTCCTATTAACATCCGAGTTGATGAGAGACCCGATACTCGAGGTGGCAACGCCTATGGCGGTTTCCGGTTCGAGGAACGGAGAATCAGAGCCAGCCCAAGATAAAAGGTGACCAGGAACGTACAGAAGGAACACCTTGTTATGGCACAACTTATCTACAGACAACCTGCAATCCTTAAGTACCTTAGATGTTATCTGAGGGCCAATCAGAGCCATCAACTGACTAACCGAAAGGATAGCAATATCCTTCCCCTTGATTTGCATATCAAGGGCTATCTTCGCTGCCATTGCGATGGTGAAGACTTCAGTCTGGAAGACAGTGGTATATCTTCCAAGTGAGTACCCTATCCCACTTACAGGTTCAGGAGTGTAGCACCCACCCCAGCTCCCTCATTAGTAAGAGAGTCGTCGGTGAAAATTCCCTCAGTCCACGATTCCCTTACAGGAAAGCTCACAGAGAAGCGACGGCCAAAACGAAGGTCAGGTACCATCGCATCACGTGGCATACTGCCCAGAGGGCTAAGTTTAGCCTGTACACCTTAGAGCAATGAGAAGAGCATCTTGGTAGCTGCCTGAATTACAAGATCCAGCGGTGGCAGATTATGTAGGACCTCAAGAGCAGCAGTAACTGTAGATCGCATTTAGCCCGTAACTCCCAAGCAGTGCAAGCCTTTGCCTGCCAGCCTACGGATTGCAGTCCCCACAACCTTCCTCGCCAACCATACACAGGAAGCACATGTGGACTTGGGTCTACCAATCGAGGTGTACATCCAGTACACAACCCTCGGTCTTATGCCCCATGTGCAGCCAAAGGTTCTCCTGTATTGAGCGAAAAGACCTTATAGCCGCATTAACTTTTTACTCTACGTGCAATCACCACGTCAGCTTCGAGTCAAAGTAGACTCCAAGGTACATGACATGAGGAGAGAGTTTTAGAGTGTGTCCAAAGAGCTTTGGAAGAACAAACTACTGAAGCTTACGTCTTCTGGAGGAGAGCATCAAGCTGGTCTTTGTTGGGTTCACTGACATATCATGACGGTTGTACCAGTCCCCAACAATATTGAGGCCGCGTTGCATGAAAGCACATGCAGCAGCCTTGCTGTGCCTGGAATGAGCAGAGGGATGTCATATCCGCATATGTTTCACATGAGAAACCCACCTTCCAAAGAACTAATAAGGAAGGCCTCCTTTCAACTTACAGGTCATGCAGAGGCAAGGTGTGCAAGCCACCTTATATACCATCCCGTCGTAGGACATAAATGCATTAAAAAAATGAACAAGCAAAGACTGCGGAGCAAAATAATTGTGATGACACGTCTGGGTCCAAGTGTAGCAAAATGCTCGTACTTCATGCTAACTACGTGTGGGTTAGCCCAATGGCGTAGCTAGAGCTTTTGCCTTCTAGGGCGGTCCCGAATTAGCCGCCCTTTCTAACTTAATCAAAATCAAGGTTGGTTATTAACAATTTTTGAACATAAATGAGTAAATCTTGTTTTTTTATTTCAAAAGTCTTGAATGACATTATCAAAATTTATATTATCTGTTGGTTCTGTTTCTATTGACAGTATCGCTGGATTTCGTAATCTTAAATTACTCATTGTGGAACGAAGATAATTTTTAATTAATTTTAATTCGGAAAAGCTCCGTTTACAACTAGCGACACTGATGGCTATTGTTAAAAAAATTCTTAATAATATTAGGAACAGAGTTTTTCAACCTATATTTTTGGATAAGGATTAAAACTTCAAGAGGCTCTTCCCCGTTTTTCCAACCTTTGGCTTGGTCTTTTACATCAGGTAGAGACATAAAATTCTGGATCCTTTTCCTTTCAATATGAAACTGTTCCTCGTCAATGTGAACAAAGTTATTTACTTGACATTCAAAATTTTCATTTAAAAGATTAGACGATATTAGACACGAATACTTCGCTGCAAGGATATGTAGTTCCTCAAACCGTACTTTTATTTTCGGGATAACTCTATCCAATGACAAAAACAATTTTTGTATTTCTTCTTCGCGAATTTTCACCACTCATAATTTTTTCCATCTAACTCGACTCTCAGTGGATATCTCCAACTCTTCACATATTTTCTTGGCTGTTGCAACTGCTTTTTGCACTAGGGTGTCCCTTTGTCTAATGAAATACATTTGTACAGAATTCAGTTTTAATTACATGAATATATACTTAATCCTTTTGCTTGCAGGTATTGTTGCGCGTCATTAATTTCTAATAGGACGGATTCCCATAAATGGAGGTAGCACAGAAGAGAAAAAGTTTGCATTGAGATTAGTAATATTCATTCCAGCGTCTGATCTCATTGTAATATTTTCTTCCTCAGATGTCAATTTTCCAAAGCACTTAATAAATGATTTTTTACAACACTCACCGCATATCCTCTTGTATTCGAACGAGTTCCTACACTGCGCTTAATACCTTGACCAGTGACAGAAACTATAAAATTTTGAAAAAAAAACAAATTTTGCAAAAAAAACCCGAATTTTGACAAATTTAATGATTTTTTTTTTTTTTTGCAAAATTTGACTGAAAATATCTCCAGTCACCAAAGTAAATGAAAAATCTGCCGAAATATTTTCTGTAAATTCCTAAGAAGAATTGAGTGTTTGTTGCTCGTCGCATTACTCATGAAATTGCAAATGGAGGTAGACTAGTTGATATTTCTTTGATGAGTCATCTGTGTAAACGTCGATGCAGGTCAAAATCTCAGCTGTTTAGTTCAAGTTGGCTTGAGTAGGAGTGAAAATTAATAAGTGTGTGTCATAAAAAAGTAATTTTATTTAGTAATTGGAATATTTGGTTACTGGTTTGTGTGCAGTGCTCTAACGCTATATATATACGGGTGATTCAGATCAAGATACCTTCCGGAATACCACGCGATTTCTTGAGGTAAGCTGATCAAAAAATCGTTCCACATACCCCCTATAAAAAAGTTATGCTAACGACCTTTTTGCAAAAATAATAGAGGTTAAATTAAAAAAAAAGGTAAGAAAATCCGAAATTTTTAGTTTAGACAACCATAATTCATGATTGAAGAGGAGGGTGGAGGTGGTTGAGCAGTCGTTGGAAAAGGCCATGAAGTTCTGCATACAATGAGCTTTTAAAAGTGACCGTACACCCTGTAGTTTATAAGATACAGGATGTTTTGTGAAAAACTGGCTTTTTTTCTTAATCACCCTGTAAGTCCTAAACGGTTGATATGCCCCCCCCCCCCCCCAGCGATACAATTTTTGGTTCATATAAGTGAGTACTATCACCTCCCGCTCTACTGACCTCCTAGTGGGAAACACCCTGTATTTGCAATAAGTTCTACATTAAATATCCTATTAGAAAATAAATTTGTTGTATTATCTCGTTAATTTTTTTTTGTAAATTCCGATCATGTGGTGGTAAACCTGTATAATTGTTTGAAAGATATTTTTTTTCATTTTCCAAATTTCCAAATATGTTCCTGGAATAGCAATAACCGATTAAAAATCCTTTTCTATCCAAAATTCATTCCTTGCTGGTGTGACGCTACTATGTACCTTGAATCGCATAAAGTCGAAACGATTTCTAATAGGTGGATTACATACAAAAAAAACTTATTAGATATATTTTAACATGAAATTGACCTATTTTACTCGATTAAAGTTACAAGTACCACCCCTAGATCTGCAAAAATTAATTTAATAATTAATATTCATTGAGGTTTTCTTCGATGATTATTCGCTGACGTTTTCAAACAATGATTATTCTTTCAAGTATTCATCGATGATATTTCATTGAGGTTTTCATCGTTGGTTATCCATTCAAGTTTTCAGGGAAGATTACTCATCGATGCTTTCATAGACATTTACTCTTGCACAAAGTCATCACACCCTCCCTAGGACATCGTGTGTAAAATTCATCGAAGCTTCGGTGAAGAAATGGGTCGATGATGCATGCCAAAGGTGCAATACGGCCTCGATGCGATTTTGCTTCCAATTTCTGCTGGGATAGGTATAACACATACATATATCAGAAACAAAGAGTGGGGGGTGGGAGGGTAAATAGAACTATAAATAAAAGAATTTATATCAGGTAAACAAAGCCTCCAAATTCTAAGAGATTGCTCGTTACAGACATCATTTGTTTTAAAAGCAATCTAGTGTTAAGGAAATCTTTCCTTACTTGCTAACTTGTTCTTAAGTTAACCTTGTTTTAGCCACCATGAGATAACAAATGCGTTCCTCTTTTGTATTGGCGCTGTCCATGACCAATGGGGGGTGTGTTTACAGTAAAAATAATGGCGCTAAATAAAGTATTAACAGCTGATGTTTAAAAAATCTCAACGTTGATAAGGATTGCCGGGGTCAGAACGCATTTTTGTTAAATTAAATACTTAAAATAATATTTGATTCTGTGGATTACAATAAATATATAAAATATAAAAAATGCGGCCCAAAACGCCCCCACCGTCCCACCCTAGATACGCTACTCGGGTAGCCTTTACTTCATCTCAATAGTAACTAAATCGAACTATTATTGAATTTCGTTCCAAATATAATTTTGGGCTTTCGAATAAATATGTTTGTGAATATTCAGATATTAACGGATATTTTTTAATTGATTTTATTAATTCTTAATAAAAAATTACAGACTTATGTACAATATAAGCATAATTTTTTTATACATATGTAGATACATGTAGAAAACAAATTTTCGAAGATAAAATCCATGATAACTTATTCTCAATACCATTTTTGTTTTTGTTCTTTTCGATCTAACCACTTAATCTGGGAATTAACACATTAACCGATAAGCTGTGATTGAAATAAAAGAAAAGAAATTCTTTCCACAGCCGCTTTATCAAAGTTGGTATTCTTTTTGTTATTATCTCGAACTTCAGAAGGCGATGTAATAATTTATGCAAATTTGGTTTTGTTGGACCCTGTTAAAAATATGCGCGGGTATCTTATGAGCTGGTAATGTGATTCGTTTACGTTTTTGAGATGAGCAGTGGCTGAAAAGAAGTCCAAATGAAACTAATTTACATTTGAAAATGATTTTTAACTTTCCAGATTATTATGAATATGATTTTATAAATTTATGGGAATATCTTTGATATGATAAAATGCTCGGTCGTTGTGGCTATTTGTGTTTTTTTCAATGGTTATATTTTATTTGCAACGATATCGGATAATTTGTGGGAAAATAGAGTGAAAATCGTTTAGATAACATTCCATTGTCAAGGTGATTGTTATTTGGAATAATGAAGTTGAGAAATATTTCCGATTAAAATTTCGATGATTCGATGATGAGAACTACATTATTATAATTTTTGGTTAGGAAGAGAATTTAGCATTCCTTTAATTAAAGTAACACATAGTTGCGGATACAATTCGGTAATTACACTAAAGTTGTATATACATAATTGGTAAAAAGGTATATAGAACTTTAAGTTCCTATACAAAAGGAAACATGCGATATTATTGAATTTACAAAATACCAGTTACGAGTAAGAGAAAATTTATTAAAGCATACTTGAGTTGAAAATTATTTTCGTAGTATTTCACCGAGGAAAATATACCACAAATTAAAGCTCGGAGCTCTATGTAAGTCGCGCAAAGACAATTTATTGTCTCCAAATTTGTATTTTAAGAAATCAGTGTACCATAATATCAGTGCAAATAATGCAGAGATTTTTTTTATTTTTATTGTGGAAATCTACATCAACGGCTCCGCGCAATGATTGGTATTTGGAAAATATTTTTTTTGTTCTGTATTTTTCGACTCCTTACTGTCTGAAAATTAATGTAATCAGAGCGGAAAGAGAAAAGCTTTATGTTTAAAGAAGGATCAAACTTGCCTGATTTCGTCGCTTCAAGAACATTGTTTTTTAAAATTCTTGATTTTCCTTTTAAAAGAATATTCAAATGTCTGGTTTAGAAATAATCAGCTCCAGTCAATGTTTGTGTACTTAAGGGCATTAAATGAAATGAACGATTACGTTTAGCATGTCGTGCTGTTGGCAAAAGAATATAATAAAAAAACAACAGAAGCATTTCAAAAATAATATCTACATTTTTTCTTTGCTGGATATAGGAAAAGATCCTTATTTAGATAAACGTAAACGAAATTGTTTTTTTTTTATAAACAAGTCGATAATAATAATTTATTAATTTTAAGACTTATGACTACAACTATGGAGCGATCTTATCTAAGATTTCGAGAACTAAGATATTTGAATTAATGAAAAACGTTCACAAAAAGCACATTTTGTAAATTGTTTCATCACAAAAATGTAATTTGGCGCTATTTACGTTTGAAGTTTTGAAAATTCAGAAAAATCAGTTTTTTAAGATTTTTTCATAATAATGTGCAAGGATAATTTGGATTATGTTTATGTATGCATGTATAACTGTTTTGGATAAATTTCGGGAACTTTGTGGAAGCTATGTAGTTTCTATCAAACTTATTTCACAACATATAATCATTGGCGTAACTAGGTAAGGGCCATGGTGGGCCTGGCCCACCCCAGAATGCGGACTGCCCCCCAGGAAATTTTAAAAATTCCTAAAAACATTCGACAATTTGTACAATCTTGCGTCTAATTAAATTTAAGCCTTTCGGATCGGAATTGAAGAGCTTTTGTGAAGTTCTTTTTAAGAAAATCTATTGAGATTTTTTGTAAATTTTTAAAAACTTTTCCAAGACTGCTCTGATTCTACTGAATTTTACAAAAGGCGTGTACAGATCTATTTCGTAAGAGTAATCAAGCGGAACTATTTTGATAATTTGTGCGGAAATTTTAATTGATATCATTTGATATCAATGAAATTTTGAAATTTGTATAGAACTTCAGAGTTCTGAATGTGAGAGTAGGAAAGGATGGGAAGTGGAAAACAAAGAGCTCTGTTAATTAAATTATCGTGCAAATTTTATTTAATTTTTCAAATAAACACTACTTCCCATAATTTAAAAAAATTTAAAACACTTGGGATATTTGTAGTAGACTGTACGGATATATAAGTGCCGCTCGGGTTCATTGGGATTATGGAAAAGAATGCACTTTTGATATTGACATAAAAATTCAGACAAATATAACTTTTATTTTTAACGATTCTAAATTAAATCATAAATACAAATGGAAAAAATAGCCGCCTCGTCTGGGGTTTGAAACTGGGACCTTCTTAAAATTCTTCTATTCTCTATCTGTGACCGATTCTAACAAGTGTGGGTTCGGTTCCCGTTAGGGAAAAATAAAATAAAATTGAATTTACAAAATTTATTTATGCGCTTTCATCGTTACTGTTTAATGCCACCTGAAAGCAAAAACGAGAAATGCAAGAGGGAAAATCATCTGTCTCGTTAGCTCAGTGGTAAGAGCAGCCGCCCGGCAAGCGGAAGGTCTCGGTTTCAAACCCCGGATGAGGTGGTTCTTTTTTCCTCATGTATTTATGGTTTAATTTAGAATCGTTAAAAATAAAAGTTGTTCAAAATTCTTCTATTCTCTACCTCTGTTTAATTTAAAGCACGCGTTCGTCTTACTTAAGCAAGTTCACTCACTTATACGTTTATTTTGGGCCAGCCTAAGGTCGTTGTTTACGGACGTACCCTTCTATTTATGTTCATTTTGGGCAAGCACTTACATAGTAGAATCAATTAAATAAATTTGCAATTGTTAAATGTTTTTGCTTTTTTTTCACCTTTTAAAACAGAAAATGAAATATATGACGTTTATTTAGGGCACAAACCTCAATTTCGTACAGTTCGTAAAGCTGTTTTCATCCGTTTTGGGAAATATTCTACACTGCGGATAGAGTAACTAAAGCATGATCCAATTTACTCAAAACTAAGATTCGTCTAATACAGTAGGTCTTGGGTAAGTGATTTTGAGATTGAATCATCGAATTCGTATTAAGAAATAAAAACTCAATCAGTTCATATTGTATACTAAGCTTATTGGAGTAGCCTCTCAGTTTGTAAGCGCGCTGACTGTTCAAGGGGACCAGGTTCTTTATTTCTTCTATTTACCTACTTTCATAGCTTCTCTTAGTTAATACATCAACACAATGTGGCATCTTGGCCTCCTATCTGCCAGAACAAAACAGTCAAGCCATCCAGAAGATTTATTTACTAATAGAAGAACTTTGACTAAAAACTTTTGACTACGAGTATAAAATGATTATGAAACCATGCCTTAAATATGGTTCATCACATCCAAATCTTTTTTTATTAGCCTGCTAATGAATTTCGTTTATTATAACATTCGGGAGTGGGACTTAAGCTCTGACAATATTTGACAGCTTAAGCATACCATCACCAGATACATGACTAAAAAAGAGTAAATCTACTCGATTCTTGACTGCTTTTCATTTTCTTTAGTTAAAAATTCGGAGAGCTTTTTTCTTCATTTTCTTTTTTTTACAATTTTCCTCACTCCAAATTATCAGAGCATTTTCCTGTGCTTTTTTTTTGGCTCTTTACTATTTTCAACTTTAAAAGAAACTGTTGTAACATTTTCCTTGATACAATTTTCATTTAGTAATATTTTTCATTATTATCATGAAAAATTTTATAATTAATTTTAGTTAGTTTTCTCTTTGATTTTGATTATCCGCATCATGTGGACGTATTGCCGTATGCAAAATTTTAAGTTGCTTTAAGTCAAAGCGCATAATATTAAAAGTTATTTTGATTTTTGCATGCCCGTCTGTCCGTCCGTCCGTCCGTCCAACCGTGCCCACGATATCTCAAGAGCACGTGTACTTAGAGAGGTGGAATTTTGTATTCAGACCTTAAAAAAAATAGTAAAATTTTGTTCAAAAATGAGACAAATCGGGCAACTCCTTCGTAGGGTTGCCATAAAAAAAATTTGTTTTCCACTATTGTAAGAGAGTTCTGTGCTGCGGTACAACGCTCATCCTAAGCACTACTACTACTAGGAGTATCATAGTCAAAGTAAAGCTTTTACAAACAAGCAGTAGTATCAACTATACCTCTACTCTCTGGTTATTACCAACCCATTGATGTAGTTAGTAGGCTAGACAACATTGGTATTGCATAGAACTATCCAAGCTAGTATTACTCCGGTGTTTGTCATCTATTAGTTCGAAACTAACACTTTCAATTTCAAGATACTTTGAAACTAGTCTCACACTAACGCCAAGGATAGTATCCAGCTAAAGATGAATACTTTAACGCCTTCAACTCCTAGATACTAGTCAAGCTAGTAGTAAGCTACATTACCATAAGCAATAAATTTACATTACGATTAACATCTAAAGACAATTCTCCCCACCTCCGATTTCCCAGCTTTCAGGCCTGTACGTCCTATGGTTTCCTCCGTGAGTCAATTAATCATAGCGAAGCCTTTTCTGGTCAGAGCATCAGCAGCTTCATTTTCGGGTATGTCACTCTGACCAGGCACCCAGCAAAGAATAACCCTGTGGTTAGCACCCAGTTTCCGCCGGAGCTCACAGCGACATTATTGCACAAGGCGCAATCTAATGGTGTTCGAGTTCAGGGCCTTGACTACACTTTGACTTTCAATACAAATCCTGATAACTCGATCACTGGGTACAACATGAGTTGAGTTAATTAGAACCTCTACCTGGAACACACTACAGTAGTCCGGTAGGCGGTACGATTCTTGTATTAGAGGGAAGGCTGAGTATACCCCGGCTCCACCCCCACATCCATTTTCGAACCGTTCGTGAAGACACATATACAGGGTGTCCCGTAAGTCGACGTCAAGCTGGAACCAGGTGATAGACCAAATCATAACAGTTACGAGAAAAATATTAAAAAAAATCTAAGTCATGCATTTTTTAAATTATAGACATTTCTTTTGTTTTCGAGAAAATGTACATCCTGTGATGGTTTTTTTGGCTCATGTTGCTACAAATCTTTACTTTTTTTCAATTTTATTTTTCTTATGCAATCCCGAATAGTTGCTTTAAATTCTAAGCCAACTGCTCCAGCTTGGAACAAAATGTCACATTTTGCCGAACCAAGAATAGAAAATTAATATTTCACCCAAATTTAAATGACTGTAATGAAAAAAAAATGTACTACGCCAGTTTGGCAAGTAACTTTAAAAGTTGACGCATTTAATAAGGATTCCAAAATGCTACATTATTTCTTAGATTACGGACATTGACTGAGAATGCGTTGGCAAAGAGAGCTGAAATTTGGTACATGCTATTTTCATAGTAAATAAAATTTCAAAAACGGAATAAATCGGGCAACCCCTTTTTTGTGTTGCCATATAAAAATTTACGTTTTTTATGGATACTGTGAAAACGATCAGTCCTAGACATTTTTATTGTACTAAACACTTCTTCAGAATATCAAATCCTATAAAATTGGTTTTAATCAGTTTTTCTGTCCGAATAACCGTTCTAGAAATATAAGCGAAAAACCACTGCAAAAATCAAAATTGCTCAAATTGGTGACCATACGAAATTTCATACGGGCATTCATCTCTAAGGGATGAATTAGAATTCCTTCTATACTAATGCACTAATAAAAGTCAGGAATAAGATAAAATATCTCACACTACTGAAGAAGTTCTATTCAAAAGTGTAAGGCGAATAGCTCCGCAAACTATTAAGCAATAAAAAGTAGAAAAGTTCACGAAATTCTGAACTGAGAAACAGCAAATAAATTTACACCCGCAAAGTAATTAAAATGTCTGTTTTCATGAGAAGCGTATCTAATACTCCACACGAAATAGATTCTTTTTGGCACTTCTAGAGTCTGCGTGTTTATTGAGTGCCGAATCAAACCCAACCAACAGGAACGAATCAATTACAGTGTGGAATGTAATGCACGAGCTGAATGAGGTAGGGAAGTGAGGAAGAAGTGAGAGATTTATCATTCCTGTGAATTTCCACTTTTTACTTAGAAGAAGTTATTCCTAAGATGCACCATAAATTCCCTCCTTCCGTTTTTAGTCTTCAAATTTCATCTATTCCAACGCTATAACAGCAACGCTTTTACTCTACTTTAAGGCGCGGAATGTGAACAGAGTCAGTGTAGAGAATATTCTCGACGATATTATTTATGTTGATTTAAGGAGCGCGCGTACAAAAAAGACCAATTTGCATACCAATATGGAAAAACATTTTTGATTATAAAAGGAGATGAAAAACATTGAACGCAGTTTCCCAGCTAAATTCAATATTCGCCCGTGTACTCAACTCACTCACTCATTTCTTCCCACAGCGACACCACGACACAACACCAAGCCGGAATTTGTCTTTCGAATGTTTTGCAGACATGATGACGTCTAGACAGAAATGAAGAATGAAAACCTTGAGAAATGGTTGCTGCTGCTGCTCCTTGCTGACTTGTCATTGAAAAGTTGCTGATGACTTTACGCGCAGCTGGGGAGCATCTTGGTGTCATGTAAAGTAGTTGAAACAACCGTCAAGTCAACGTCGACATTGTGAATGTTTCGGGTCCAGGGTCACACGCTACTAAGCTTAAAATCCTCTACGGTTTCGACATGAGCAATAAGCCGCACCCAAATGAAAGAACTGCAACAAATGGTCCATTCGAAAATTTATCAATCTTAAGGCAGGAATTAACACATCATTTCAAGTCGTCTCGGGAAGATTGTGCAAATGAAGAGTGACTAGCGTTAAGTATCTGAACCGAATCCGCCAGACATATGTATATATTGGCCTTCCGCCTTGGCGAGGAAGGTGAGACGTCACATGCGGTCCTAATAAGAACATGACACCTCCGAGAGGTGCTTTTTCGTGAGATTACTGGTTCAATTTAAGCGTAGTGTGACGGTGTGGTTAACAAAATTGTCGATTGTAGTACCTTCAACAACGAGACGCAATAGAAACAGAGCGCGTATTGAGAGCTTAGACACTTGTTGCACTGTCGGTATGGTAAATATATGAAGATGAGGGTCTGATCCATCAGTTTTGAGTCTATTTAAAAGACAAGTCCCGGCATGGATTTACTTTTTTTCTGCTCTCTCTCAATATAATTCTTGGCTTCAGATCAATCTGATTGCCGCGTTAGGTATTAACGAGGTGAAGGAACGAAAAAAGAAATCTCGCTTTTACCATTATGGCAGGTGAGTGAGATGAAATGACTTTAGGGGCTTTACTTACATAAATCCATCCATTGGAAATTGTTGGTAATGTGAACATGACCAGATTAAGGTTCACTTGATGTTTTTTTTTCCTTTTTAAAACCTAAGGCAGTGGCTGACTCTGGTAAGCGGAATTCCATGAAGTTAGTCGAGTAAGAGGATTGAATGAAAAAGTTGCTGCCTCATTTTTGACATGGGCACTAGTTGCATAACTTTCAATTAAAATTCTTCTCGAGGGGAAAAAATGCCAATTAGGGAATTTTAGATTTTAATGGCAGTATGTACACAAGATTCAGCCCTGGAGTCTCTGTGACTGTGACTTCCTCAACTGACAATAATGTGGACCAGTTGAAATGTCCGGAATTCATTCCACATTTTCAACTATAATAAAATTTGTGTGTTTGGAATTTTACGGAAATGCGGAAGCTAAAAGTCCTTGGATCTTTGGAAACAGAATTAGATATTGTAAAAAGTTGTCCGGTGACTGGTAATTGGTCGACCAGGGACCGGATTCTGTAACACGGAGAATTATGGAATTTTAGAGATGAGAATTTTCGTTTTCTCCGATTTAAGCTCAATAATTCTCCATTCGCAATTCACTCACCTATTTGGAGAATTAGGGAAAACTTTAGAAATGTGAAAAAGTACGAATTTTCAGTGCCGATATCAGGTATCAGGTTTTGGTGTAGATAGAGGGCTGGTTTTTTTTTCAATATTCAAGGTAGGGTAATAATAATAATAAATAATAATAATTTATTCGAGGATTTGTACAATGAAAATGGGGAATTCAAAATATAATATAATGCAAGAAAAAAAAACATCAAAATTAAATTTAAGAACAAATAAAACCATAATAATAATATAATAATTGCAACTAACTGAGAGATCAAAATAGATTGAGAAAAAATAAAATCTACAAAATAATAAAATAAAAATAAAAAAAATTGAAAAGACTCGAATTAAATCTTATTCTAAGCTACATAAAAAAATTGTGTCTTCGGCACATTTTAGTTTAGGAAGAATCCAGGTAACGCTTCAGCTCATTCTTAAAATCAGATGTCCGAGTTTGCACTCTAACAGTAACCGGAAAGGAATTCCATACACGAGAAATGACGGAAAATAAGAACATTGCCCAACAACATAATGTGCACGAGGTATCCGAAGACTTACATGACGGGACGAATGCAAGAATTGCAAGTGACTAAATAAATACGAAGGGAACTTAGAGATTATCAAATTTCGTAGGAAAATTAATGATCTAATTTCAAAGTATGTATCCAAAGATCATCCTAGTACAGAATTTCTATAAGCAGAAACGTGATCGTGACGTCTTAAACCATAAACAAAACGTACGCAATCATTAAAACCTACATTTAACTTATGACTGCACACAGAGTCAAGCCGCGAATAAATTGTATACTACAGAAAGTGAAATGTGAAATTAGCAGTGCCTTAACTAGCTTTAGCTTTAACTCACCCTGGAGCAGACTACTCGACAGACGAAGCAATCGAAGACCGCCATAAATTAACATGGTCACAACACTCCAATTTACTATTGAAAAAAATACCAAGGTTCTTAACCTTCCTGGCATAAGGCTAAAGTACTCCATTAAGATATATAGAGGAAAGATCTGAAAACACAAGACCTCTCCTATAGAAGACCATACAAGAAGACTTCAGGGGATTCAACAAGAGTCGGTTGCTAGTGGCCGAATCATATATATTTATTAAATCACGGTTAACTTGATGTATGCAGTCCTCCATTAATCCACAATTGGACGAGATAGATACATATATCTGAACATCGTCAGCAGACATGTGGATGTTCACGTCTTCAATAATATCAGGAAGATCACGAATGAATAAGCTAAAGAGAAGCGGCCCAAGAATTGAGCCTTGCGGAACACCACATTTGACGCTAATCCACTTCGATTTACCATCCGCAATTTTAACGTGCTGAGGGCGGTTGAAAAGGAAATCTGAAATCATTCTAGAAGAGGAATGAGAAAAATTATACATTTTTTGCAGTTTCGATAAAAGTGAACTGTGATCGACGGAATTAAATGCTTTAGTGAAGTCGAGGAGTACTAACGCTGTTAACAAATCACTGTCCAGTGAATTGCGTATATCAGTAGAAACTTTCAAAAAGGCAGTTTCACTGCTATGGTTAGAACGAAAACCGGACTGTCATTTCGAAATGAGCTTATTATCCGACAAATACTGAAGAATCTGCGAGCTCATTAATTTGTTGAGAATTTTTGTAAGATAACAAAGTAAGCTTATTGGCCGATAATCAGAGACTGACTTTGGTGCAGAACATTGAGCCAAAAGTATAACAACAGAATTTTTCCATATTTGGGGAAACTCAGAGAAAGTGAGGCAAGAGTTAAAAATATAAACTAAACTGTCAAGAATTACCGGCAATAACAATTTGAAAAATGATGGTGCAATATCGTCTGGGCTGTGGACCTAACGGACATGCATGCGTTGAAAACCTCTTCATGTGATACACATCGGAAACTGAAACTACTGTGACCTTCCCCGTTCAAACTGATATGTATCAGGAACGGGTTGTGTTGAGGAAATATTACAGGGTGTAGTAAAATAAATATTTAGATCATCAGTATTCAAGTCACAAGGTGGCAAACCCTTTTTACATACGCCAAACCGCTTCACAGTTTCCTAGAAGGTAGTGATGAATTTAATATGTTATTGAAATAGCTCTTCTTTGTCCTTTTAATTACAGCGATCGTCTTATTTCTCATTGCTTTGTACCTGGAGAAACACTCCTCCGACTTACATCTCTTGTACCTGCGAAAAAGTTGTTCCTTTCAGCAATTAGACACTCGATTTCACGAGAGTATCATGGAATACGATTTGGAGCAATCCGTTTTATATGTAAAGGTGCATATTGGTCGTGAAGATATGATATGAAACCGTAAAAAATATTCAATTGCTCCTCGACTGAAGAAGACTCCTGAATACAAACCCAAGGAAGGGTGAAATATTCCTCAAGCAAATTTTGTACATCAACTTTATCGTAAGAACGGAATTTAATTATATTAGGCAAAGGTGAGAAGCAAATGTTATAAGACAAATAAATAAAATCATGATCATATATACTAGGCGATATTATCTGATTATGAAAAAGGACATTATTGGTATCACATACAAAGAAATAATCTAAAAGCGAGAGATTATTACAATTGTAGTAAGTAGGTAAGCCGTTATTGATATTTTGTAAAAAGGACGATTGAAAGAAGTGTAAAAAGCAGTCCGCAGTACTATTGTTGCGTAAGAGATTTATATTAAAATCTCCGCCAAATACTGTATTGGTATATTTCTGAGAGAAATGGGACAGTGAATTACCTAGTTCCACAGAATTGTCAAGATTAAATGTACCTGGCGGACAATAAACACTAATAAGAAGCAATTTCTTTGTAGCACAACTTACCTCAACAGTCAGAAACTCAATGCCACCCTCAATGGATCTTTTAATAATTTTGGATTTAAAACAGTCCTTTACAAAAATAGCAACTCCTCCTCCGATCTGACATTCACGATCACGCCTAAACAACTTATATCCAGGAATTGCAATCGTGTTAGATAAAATATTCTTATTAAGCCAAGTTTCGGAGATGAATATCGAATGCACATTACTGCTATAACATATTCCTTGCACTTCAGTAATCTTTGGTCTAAGGCATCTTGCATTAAAATGGCAGATGTTAAAGCCATTTGTTTTTTGGAAAAATATGTTGTGCAACGTTCTCGTACTATTTAATCCGGAAATATGAGTAGATTTTTACATTAGAAGGCAACCTGGGACACCGAGCAATAACTCCAATCAACATGACGAAAACACAATTTAACCAAAAGAAATGGAGAATTATTTATAAAATTAACCAAAGAAAAAAAATTTTAAATACGGAAAAAAAAAGATAATTAGTTGACACAGGTTAATCACTTTTGAACGGCCTTTGTGAATCATTTTTGCGGGCATACACAATACCATTTTTAGTGTAAACAGATAAATACTAGTACCCGGATGGACACTTAACATTTCATTTTACATGTTTGCTGAATCATTTTATTGCAATTAACACACATTCGTCCGCCAATTAACCAAATGCCGGCATTTTTTGACACTATTTGCAGACGCCATATATTCTATAACAAAACAACGTTACTTTTAAAAAATCTTATATTTTTTAGTGAAATTTTGGGAAATGAAATAAAATGAATTTGTTTTTATACACACACCTTTATTTCTATTTTTTTTCTTCCTGAAATTAAATAAAAATTAAATCCACAAAAAAGTTTAAATGAATTTGAAAACATAAAGTTTTTATTTTAAGTAAATTATTTTCAAAAGCTAAATTTTATCAATAATTAATAGCTCTTCAACCAAAATGGTACTGTTCGAAACATGTTCCAGTATGAAAGGGAATGTTGCAAAAGTTAAATACGTGGTAGTTCTGCTTTTTCTGTTGTGAACTTTACAAACTTTGCAATATTTTAAAGGATGTTTTGTGTCTTTCCTGCAATCACTATTTTAACGCATTTATGTTTACGCAAATCACAATTAAGTATGCCAAGTGGATCGAGTTTTGATGTATGCTTTGTTGGTTTTACTGAAATCGACGATTTTGGATAGTGATATTTTAGAAATGTTGAATTGCAGTGAATGTGCTGGGAATTGCAGTAGAAGTGATTTGTTGATCTTCCAGATAGGTGTCTTCGTGGTCGGTTAGCCAGGCAATAGCAACTTCAATTTCAATTTATTTTCAATTTCAATTTATTTAATTAATTCAGGTGTACACAAGAGTATTTTTACTTCTTATTCCTAGTACACAAAAATAGTGGTAGTCAACATATAAAATAAGACAAATTAATTAATAACTGAAAGTAAACCTATAAAACAAAGAAAAAAATAAAGAATGAAAAGAAAATTATGAAAGAATATAAAAATAAGATAATATAAAAATAAAAGTAAAAAATTTAAAGAATTTAAAGAAACGAAACAACGATAAAAAAAGACTAATGAAATTAATTGTGAATTTTGAACCAAAATTGTAAAAAAGTTAACTTGATTTACTGATTTACCCATGAAGACCCGCCCCGCCAAATAACGAACCAACCCCGGACATACTTGCAGTTTACATATTCCAATTTTTAATATGCTCCTTGAATTTAACAATCAAGCTAGTACGCTTAACATTTGTCGGCAGACGATTCCACAAACGCGAAGCTTGAGCGAAGTTAGAGTCACTTTGAACAGAATAATGGAAGACAGGAATAAGTAGGTTAAAATGCCGTTCAGAATTCAAGAATCGTAGTTGATTGCTAAGGTACTCTGGCTTGCCGGTATAGATGATTTTATGGAGAGAGAATAATAGCCTTCTCTGACGGTGCTCATTGAGAGAACAACCCAGCATTCAGCAAGTTGTTACTAAGAGACGAGATGTGATCGAACCGTCTAAGTCCGTACACAAATCTTACATAGCCATTAAAAGCTATATTCAACCTTCTAAAGCAAATGGAATCCAACTGTGGAAAAACTAAGCTACCATTCGTAAAATAAGGTAGAAGAAGTGATCTGACCAGCAATAATCTGGTGCTAATTGGCAGAATACTGGACGATAACCACAGCCGCCGAAGGCCACCATAGATTTTACCTATCATATTGCCGATATGGTCACAGCATTTCATATTCGTACCAATTAATATACCAAGATTTTTGACACGTCTAGAAAAAGGCAGAGTAAAATCATTTAAAGTGACAGGTGGGAGATCAGAGAGCATAATATCATTCCAATAAAAGGCAATACACTGTGACTTGAGTGGATTCAGTTTAAATTATTATTAGTAGCCCAACGAGAAACCTTTTCCAGGTCGGAATTCATGCGATCTAAGCAATCTTCTAAGAGGCCGATAGGTCTGCTAATTTGAAGCTGCACATCATCAGCATATAAATGAATATTACAATTGTCAATAGAATTCGGCAAATCATTTATAAACATACTGAACAATAACAGACCCAGTATGGACCCTTGTGGTACACCGCAACTTAGAGGACAAGCACTTGATACAAGATCATCGACTTTCACACGTTGAGATCTTCCTGATAGAAAACTACCGATGAGGGCGACAGACGGATTTGAGAAATTAAAGTTAAGCATTAGTTTAGACAGTAATTTTGGATGATTAACTGAGACAAAAGCTTTAGAGAAGTCGAGTAAAGTTAAGACATATAGATGATTCATGTCAAGTGATTTTCTTATGTTAGACGTGACTTCAATTAGTGCCGTTTCGCAACTATGCAAACGACGAAAACCATATTGGTAAGGACTGAGGAGGTTACGACAATCCAAATATTCAATTATTTGAAGATACAATAGCTTCTCAAGTACTTTGGCTAAGAAACAAAGAATACTTATTGGCCGGTAATCAGCTGGTTTTTTGCTTTTTTAATCTTAGGAACCGGTAAAACTATTGCAATTTTCCATATAGAGGGGAACTGACAGGTGGTTAGACATGTCTTAAAAATCCGTAGCAATGGCTCGATAATCCATGGGAGATGAATTTTCACAAATCTGGGGGAGATTCCGTCAGGTGCTGTGGCATTGGATCTAATAGCCAAAATAGCATTTATAACTTCAGATTCATCCACACATCTAAAACTGAAATCATCGTCATTATCATTAACCGAATCCAAAGTACGTCGATGGCTTGAAGATGCGTTTTGTGTGGAAGAAGTTTGCAAAGATGAGAAATGATGGTTGAATAATTCAGGATCAATATCACTGACGGAAATATCTCTGCCGTGTACACCTGCCTTATGTAGGTTAGTCCATAGAATTCTGGTACACAGATTTGGTGAAAATTTTGCTCCGTGGTACTGCTTCCTGGCTGCACAAATTTTAGTATTGACCTTATTTCGTATAACCTTATAGTATAATCGACTTACAATAGTTCTTAATCGCCGAAATCTGCGAAACAAAAAATCTCGTTCTGCAATAAGGGATCTAATTTCAGCTGTGAACAATGGGCAACCAGCATCCATCCTGATACTTCGTACATGAACAGGAACAAAGCGATCATGGAGATAATTTAATACTTCATAAATTTTTTTAGTCTGATCGTTGACAGAGACGAGAGCATTAATACGAGCCCAGGGCAATGATTGGCATTCTTCATCAAGTGCAGTCATATTTATATTCTTATAATTACGAAAGCTAACCATTTTGTAAAGAGGACAATTTCTTATATTAAAGTTGTAAGTAAGGAATAGAAAGTCGGGATCAAATATGGAAGGAGAAGTAATTTGGTTATGGTACAAGACTGCACTCGTATCTGTAGTTAAAAAAACATCCAGAAGCGAAGGGTTACTTGAGTTGAAATATGTTGGTAGATGATTAATAACATTCAGGTGCAGAGATTGTAATAAAAATAGAAAAGATTGAGCCAAACTGTTTGAAAGTAAAATATTTACATTAAAATCTCCTCCAATAACAATGTTAGAGTACCTGTGGGCTAAATCACTCAAGGTTTCTTCAAACTCAGGTATATTAGCGGGTGTAAAGCAATTTGGCGGGCAGTAGACTGAAGCCAATAAACATTTTTGTAAGCCATATTCAATCTCAACACATAGGAATTCAACTTGGTGCAAAAATATTTTGTATTTAATTTTAATCGAATTTAAACTTGTGTACGTCCTGTAAGCATTAAATAAGTCACAATTTAAAAAGAACAATACTGCTCTTTTAGTTCACTTCTTTGTACCACGTGCTAGTCTAAAATACGATATATGTATATTGATCGGCTTGATCAACCCCTTTCATGAATTTATTATATTCTAAAACACAAGATGGTTTCTTGATGACTTGTGGAGATTTTTTTCTTTTTGCCGTACTATCCAAAAATTTTGGCACTATGAATGTCTGATATCATATTAACATTCCGCTTGCCATTATTGCGTACTTGTAGTAGAATGTTATTTTTACGTTTGAAAATGGTTTCGTATATTTCTAGTTTAGGATTCTTTAAGTTCTTAGGCCGGTCTCTATTTTGTCTGATGGTGACGCATATCCTAAATTTGTTTTTAAAAAATAATTTAGTTATCTTTACATTATTATAAACATTTTCCTGATAAATTTTTAAATGGTTGCAGCACGGATAGAATTGTCCCTTGCAGTTTTTTTCCTTTGGCCAATGCATATTTCAAAGTTGCAGATATATCTTCCTGTTTTACCTTCGCAAATTATCCGTGTGAGGATCCCATATTTTATCAGTTTATTGGGATTATACGTTCTAAATACGAGTCTTTTCCTCCAAGGAATGATGCTCTCATCCTAAGATAACTCCTGCTCGGGCATATACATAGTATTAAATTTTAAAATGAAAAAAAAATCAACAATCGGTTTAATTTTTACAATCCTGCTAGATTATGCTGTAGTTTCCTCATTATTAGAGAAATGCCAAGCTTGTCAGATTTGTATGAATCTTTGATGTTAGTGTGCTGCTGTTACAGCTACTAGCACTTAATTTCTGACTGCAACTGTAGTTATTTCAGAAAAAGATTTCACTTAGTTTCACTTTGTTCTGGTGAAAATCTTAAATTCATAAAATGGGATTCAGGAAAGACCTGCGCATTTTACGTTATGATTTGAGAACGGTCAAATATTTTTGTGTGCTGTGAGGACTGACTTATAGAGCACCAATTGGGCTTACTTCCAAGCTGAAAAAAATACAAAAATAATTGGGTAAAATGTTGAGATAATTTCATTTGAATCCGAAAAAATGAATTTTTTTACTCAAAATTTTGACTTTGAAGTGCTATAACTTCGAAGACATTAACAACAGGAAAAAGAATTTCCTTAATGGGCAATTGATTAGCCATCTATTAGAAAAAGACGCATTCCGATATTTAAAAAAACCTAGGAGATATTGGGAAACATGTTGACGCACTACTCAACATTGGGAAAACACTTCAAACCCCCGTAGTTCCCAGGGGGGTGAAGTTAGATCCACCTCCCATACATATTTTTTTCGTTTCTTACCGAGATCTATCACCTCCTTTCATATGGCCATCCCAATTCAGGACACCCTGTATACATCAATGATGTATCCTTGCTTTTACCTAATTTTATTTTTATATTTTGTTATGCGGACGATGCCAAAATATTTCGTGTTGTTAGTTCTAATGATGACTGTGCTCTTTTAAACGTTGATTTAGCTACTTTTTATAAGTGTTATTCCAATAACTGTCTTCCTCTAAACGCTAATAAATGCACAACTATGACCTTCGCTAGCAATAGGTCCCCTATTTACTTCAATTATGTTCTAGAAGCGGGCTCATTATCTAGGCTTGACAAAATCAAAGATCTAGGTGTGATTCTGAATTCTCGCCTTTATTTTGAGGATCACATCGATTACATAATCAGTAGGGACAATTCGATTCTGGAATTTGTTAAGAGATGGTCTAAGGAATTTGACGACCCTTACATTACCACTGCATCTTTGTCAGGTCGATAATAGAATATGCCAGCCCTGTCTGGTCCCCTTACTACCAAGTGCAGATTATTCGCACTGAAGCTGTTCAACGCAGATTCCTCCGATTAGCAATCCGTGGCCTTTCTTGGAGTAACCCTGTAATTTTACCTGTCTATATTGAGCGCTCAAACTTGTTATCCTTGCAGACGCTGGAAACTAGACGTAATATCTCTAGAATTGTCTTTATTTTTGATATTTTGAAGGGGTCTTCTGTTAAGCTCAATTGGTATATCAACTCCGACCCGGTCGGCAAGTTATTTAGTATGTGTGTCGACCAAAAATAATTAATTATTTTACTTATTTTATTTATTATTTTACAAAACAAAAAGCGCAAGTGTGGTGTTCACGATGTCGCGCAGTAAAAAGTAACTTTATTATTATTTTATAAATAGTAAGACCATGTAAAACAGTTTTTTGTATTGATTGATCTATGTTCTACGAGTTTTGTGCCATAAATCGATTGCTTCTATTGAGATATAGATTTTTAGAGGTATTATTTATACCGCCCCATTATTGGGGCACTGAGAGCGAACTCGCATGTTGATTTCATACTTCATATCATAGATGTTATATTTATTTACATTGATTATTGTATCTATCAGTTACCTTTGTGCATTATATGTTATACTTATATATTTATTATGTTGTTTTAGATTATATTTGGCTGAAGTTGTAGACATATTAGAGACAGAAGATGACATTATTGAGGGTACTATCTATTCATGCCCTCCCAGCAACCATATGTTAAGTGATGGTGATAGTGACGAGGAAGATGCGCTTGTAGGAGATTTGAATCATTTGACAGGAAATCAACTACAGGCTGAGGCGCACCTTGAATGCGTTCGAAAATCAGGACCAGCATTACAATCAGAAATAATAGGGCAAGGAGATTCAAGTAAAGATGATAGCGTGCCTCTGTCGGAGATTGCATCCAGTTCTACGACTAAAAGCAAATAAGAAAAAATAAAGTCGTAGAAAAAAGGAAGTGGAAAGAATTGATTTACCGGAACATCAAAGACGGGAATGGAGTCGTCCTGAGTTTTTGAATACTAACAAGTCGCCTGTTGAATGGTTTGAATTATTTTACGATGAAGTCATCATGGATTTTTTTGTAGAAAAATCAAAAAGGTATGCAGTTTTTGAAGGAAAGCAATTTGATGTAACAAAAGAAGAAATTCGCCTTGTGTCTGCAATATTTTTTCTAAGTGGATATAACGTTCAAGCTAGGAATCGCATGTATTGGTATACTGGAACCGATACCTATCACCCTGGCGTAGTTAACGCAATATCTCGATCACGATTTGAACAAATACTTCGGTTTATGCATGTTTCTGATAACGCGGCTTTAGACGTCCAGGATAAGTTCACAAAAGTGCGACCTTTATGGGAGAAACTAAATGTAAAATGGATGCAGTATTGGCCTCAGTACAACGAAGTTAGCATCGATGAATCAATGATTCCGTATTATGGACATCACAGTACAAAACAGCACATTCATGGCAAACCAATACGTTTTGGCTTCAAAGGTTGGTGTATGGCTACACGCCGCCGGGGATATCTTATACAAGCCATACATTATCAAGGGGCTAGCACAGCTATCATCAAATAACTGATGAAACATCAGGCGTGACTCTGGTTCGGTACAATGACAACAACGTTGTTACCGTAGCATCAACCTGCGAAGGTGTCACACCAATTGGATCCGCACAGCGTCGGTCAAGCAGCAAGAAGAAGAAGAAAATCTCGATTCAACAGCCTTTCTGTGTACAAATGTATAACAAATATATGGGCGGAGTTGATCGCCTCGATCAAAATATAGGCTGCTACCGCATTAGCATAAATAAAAAAAAAATGGTATTGGCAACTTTTGACTTGGCCCTTGAACGCTTCTATGAATAACGCTTTCCAGTTGTATAGGCTGTCACCAGCTGGCCAAGAGAAGGGGCATCACGATTACCTAGCTTTTATCTGGGAAGGTATGCGTCGGCTCGCTCTATAGGCCGTCCACTGAAGCCAATCTCAAGGAAAAGGCGGGTACCAGATGATGTTCGTCTAGATGGGGCTGGTCATATATTTATTTCCAGGGCAACTCAGATACGTTGTGGCCAATGCCAAAAAAATACTACGAAGAAATGCCGAAAATGTGATGTCGGCTGCCACAGAAATTGTTTTGAAACTTTCCACTCGTAAATCCTAAAGAAGATGTTCAGCGTAAGTTTATACTTATAGATAGATATTGAATAAATAAATGTACTTTTGAATACATACTCCACATTAGTCATTTTATTGAAATAACCCTCTAATACAGTCGAAATTGAACAATTTTCGAAGATATTCTGCGCGGTGCTCAGGGCCCTAAAATCGGGGCGGTAGAAATTTCCAAAATGGCGTTATTTTTATTATTAATATTCAGAAAATCTAATTTTTTATGTCACTTAGACTTAAAATAAAACAAAAACAGTATGGGATTTGACGAGAAAAAAACTTGAGCACATATGGGTTAAATTATATTTTTATTCACCGTACATTGCACCCATTCCAAAGAAAACTATAAGGCATTTACGTTATCAATATTCATCGTGTACAAGAAAAGTTTAAACTTGCAATTAAAACAACAAAAATATAAAATATTTAAAAATTTTATTTAATGAAACAATTAATATTTTTTATACAAATAACACATTTCTTGAAAATCACTTTGCCTTCACTAGCACAAAAGGACTATGAAATCCGATTTGCGATAAAAACCTTAAATATTGCTATGCTGCCATATTTACAGGACGAGACCGTTAACTCCTAAATTTACATTACTCTCTTTAAGAGACTAGAATAGTTAAAACAAATATATATATATATACTTAATTTTAACTTTACATTGGTTATTTACACTTAAGCCTATACAAGGGGACAGACAGTACATAAGGAAGGCAAGATGTGAGTAACATTTTATATATAAAATTAAATAAATAGAAAATTTCTCTTTTTGGAAGCATACACATATTACACATATTATTTACATTCTACACGTCTCTCACGGCTTGTGTCAAATTATACAACAGTTTTTTTTTTTTTTAGTTTTGAAAACTTACAACAAATTTTTATAATAATTATTAAACATCACAGTTCTGCGTAGTTGAATCAACTACTCTTAGTAAGTCTTTAACAACAATTACACTATAAAATTGAA
This sequence comes from Dioctria linearis, assembly GCA_963930735.1. Taxonomy (NCBI): domain Eukaryota; kingdom Metazoa; phylum Arthropoda; class Insecta; order Diptera; family Asilidae; genus Dioctria; species Dioctria linearis. Next base: position 121,940,723 of record OZ005743.1, on the reverse strand, counting down.
GAAATGCGACACAATTTGTCTGGTCTTACCAGCATCCAGTTTAAAGTTGAAATTTTAAGGAATTTTCACAATATATATTTACATTTATGAATGTGTCGCTGTATGTATGTATGTAATGTACCTACATAACTCGACTCTACTAAATAGGTATTCACAGCAATTTGTCCATTTGGCGCACTCCTTAGAAGAATTTGTATTTGCTGTTTTCTATGCTTTTGTCGTGTGGCGGTCATTAATCAGAAGTAGTGGTCTGGCGTTAATGCTGTATACATATTGCCCAATAAATTTTGATTTTTTTTTTCCTTTTCCATTGTGAATGTGGGGGTCTGTGTCCAGAGGGATCGATAAACAGGAGATGCGGAGACAAGTGTTTATATTAATTTAGCCCAAAGGACAGTTTATCACCTTGGACAGAAGCTGAAGTATGGGAAGAGATGACAGTGCAATGAATAGAAACGTTTTGGGTCGGTTTTCAGGTCGAAGCCATCGATCTTTACCACGTTCCATTCATTTTTCATTCGAGCATAACTAAATGAAACTTGATCATGAAACGTCTCTGGCCGGATGAATTCCATTGGCTCCAAATGGGAATGAAAGTTATCAACGACTGTTAGCCGCACCTTGAGGAGATGTTCTGAAATTATTAAAGAAAATTTGTATTTTTTTATAAAATTTATATTTATTGTACTCTTAAAATTTAATGTTAGCAATATTTATATCTACTACACTCAGAAACTTGAACTTTTTACAGCTTGGTTAATTCTGATATTGTACGGCAATAGATGAAGATATTTTTTTGAATTTGAATTAGAAATAGTTTAAACGAAACACGCAAGTCGAGCCTGCTCGGTAGACAACTTCTGAAGTAGTACTTATTTGTTATTTTTTGAAACCACATTAAAGATATTATCACTGAGCTTACAAGAGTATTTGCACTTAATAATTACAACAAAGAAAGCTTATGCCTTATCCAAGCTGATTTTTTGAAAGATAAGAGTCACATGGCCGTCTTTAGGTAAGTGGAAACCCTGGGCACTTCAAATTATGGGGGCCCCTAACAAAAATTATTTTCTAAAATACTTTGGGTTATCAAGAGGGATCATAATAATGTAAAATAAGTTAAGGGGTATTGCGCACTAGTTAGAGACTTTTTGTCAGATAAAAGTGAGGCTACACGGCGAGAGACTTTGGCTTCCAGAAAGATTTTTTTTGTTCGCTGGAGACCCAGTAACCCGTGTATAAACTTCGGAGACGCAAAATATTTCAAAAGAAACAAAATCTCTAGAGAATTTTTTAGTCTACGGTTTCCCGTGTCGTCGTGTATTTTAAAACAAACAGGTCTCTACGGTTCGGTTTTCGGTCTCCGAAGTTTGCTCATCTTTATGGTCTCGAAAGTCTGTTTGTGTGTTCTGGCCAGTTAAAGGAAAGGAGAAGGAATAAAGTGGAGTGAGTTTCACTTGTTATAAAAAAAAATGAGTGAAAAAATTAATAATTAATACAATAGATTTAGGACAGAACATTTATTTCGTCAATAGAGATCTGGTTATTTTTGAAAAAAAAAACAAAAGAAAAAAGAATCACACAAATTTCTTGTGTTATCCTTTATCCTGTAAAATTTGGACATCAAGGATGTATTTTTTTTTAGCTTTTTCACTTTTCGTATAACATAAAAATATTAATAACTTTTGAGATAATTCTCTCTAACAATCTCTTACTTGACAATTACTCTCTAGAAACCAAACTTCAAATTTCGTGTATACGTCGAAGAGTCTCTAGAGACTTTTTCTTATTATGGTCTCTAGATAAGTCTCTTGTCGCGTAAACATTTCGAAGATTTTATTGTCTGTAAGCTGGAGACTGGAGACCAAAGGTCTCTTTACCTTAACTGTTTTGCCACCACCGTCAATTCCAAAGGCTCTAGTGTAAATGCACACATGAAGTAACGTGACAGCAAGGTGACTTGTTGGTTCCTCTGGCTAGCAACTTTTGGGTGACGAAACTAACACCGTGCCTTCACGTTTATATGGCACGCATTGGTAACATTTATGTCGTCGCTTGACTACCATTATTTTGGCAGACGTTGTAGAGCTTGGAAGTAACTTAACTTATTTACTGGCTTCTACAACAATACTGTGAGAGGAAGATATAAATAATGAAGCACTAATACAAGAATTAGGTACAAATGAAACCAGCCCTATACAAAACAAATTTGAAGGAATATTCTGATAGCAATTTGAATATAAAAATATGTGGAGAAATATCCATGAAAGTGTTTATAGGCCTTAGAGTTACAACAAGTCTCTCTTTGGGTTCAATTGATGATCGCATATTGGTAGATAAGTTATAGCAGGTTTCAAAGCATGTAGTAGTAAAATTAAATCTTTCAACACTCATACGGAAATATCAAAGGAATTTTTTCAGGATAGCATCGTAGCTCATCAAACATTAAGCGAAATTTTCCTTTAAGCAACCTTTCGCTCTAATTTGGAAGAATCTATAACGTTTCTTTCGTTGATAGTTTCTATGTCATTATAACAAATACACATATCACAGCTGCCTCCTCGAAATTTATATTGAGGAATGGTGATATAAAACATGAATTTTTGGGGTGGTGATTCGATGTGTGGTTATTAAACTAGCCTACGGGGGCAGTGACCAAAATGTTGCCTTACTAAAAGTCTAAAGTGCGCGTTAGAGCCTAAAGCCGGCTTCAGAGGCGATGTGTTCACATGCCACATATTTGACAAATACAAATGCGGCCCCATATGTGTCTACATTTTTCGTTTTCGTTTCGCATTAGCCAACTAGATGATTCTATAATGTGATAATGCGTGCACTTGGACAAAGTTTGTACAAATAGAGATGATGCGTTTATATATGAAATGTGTCATGAGAGAACATTTGTTTCAGTTTGCTGCTCGTTTTTTACTGTTTTGAATTTGATATTCAGTGTGCTATGTGAAAATGGTAGAGGCCGAACTAGTTATGGCTTTTTACGAAAAAAGTTTTCTTTCCATATTATTCCTGACTGATAATAGTTTTGAAGCTAGAAAAGCAAACGCGAGAGATTGATGCTCTTTTTGATGGACAAATCGCAGTGTTTTATCAACGTAACAGGGATATCATCTGGACCACTCGAGAAGCTATCAAGAATTCCAGAAATATACTTAGAGTCATCAAATAACAAAAGCGCTCGATCCAAGATCTTAGATGGTGGCGGGCCTGAAGACATGGTGAAGAGTTACATCCTTTTGTGAAACTGTAGTTGTCGATGTTCAACACTATCAGATTAAATACTGGCTGAATGGACTGGAAAGAGGTTGAGAAACCTAACTACAAAGTCCATTACTCACCTTCCAAATTTATAAGCTACTGCTCTGTATTAATTCTAGCCGGACGCTCTGACAAAGCTAGAATTGGCCCCCAAACCTCCCTTTTACAATTCATGCACTTTATTTAGGAGGTGTGAGCCAAGGAATCTGTATAATCGACTGGAGAAAGCCGGACAGCGACAGAGAAAGTGAGTAATCGTCTCGGTCTCCTTCTCGCATGGGGATGTGGAGGGTCAACAAGTCCCTTCCTGTCTAGGTGACTTATGAGAAATTAGTATCCAGTAAGTACTGAGTCGAGGGTTGGCTTGGTAAGTTCCAATAGGATTTTCGTTGAGTTTGAGTTAGATTTCTTCACAGCTATTTTTTTGTAGTTCTACCTCACTTAACCAAAGGCGACTGTGTCGGTCAAGCCAAATATTAGAGGTATTTTGGTGAAATCCCGATTGGGGAGAGTGAAGCCTCCGAGACGACGAGCTTGTCCTCCTTTTCGTTTCCGCTTATATTGCTGTGACCCACAGCTCGAGAATCTCATTACATCGCAAAGGAGAAATCAGGATGGTTTCTTTCACTATCCAGTATCAGTTTGAAGGTTTCATAGGGCTTTGACAAGGCTTTGATAGCTGCTTAGCTATCCGAGTAAATAGCAAACTGGTTTAGAATTTGTCCTATAGTTATGCATGGCTCTACTGTATGTGACAGTCCTTTCCATATCTACTCGTAGCATCCATATAAGAATTCTATATGACTCCATAAAAATTTTGACGTAAATTGGCCTCTGTCCTTAGATCAGGATTCTCTAAAGAGTCTAGAATCGAAGATGAGACCTCTGTCCAAAACGACGCAACATAAAAGTTTTCGAAAAGGTGTTGCAAGAGAATTCTGCTAATATTTTTTTTTACAATTTAGAAGGATACAATCTGGTACGACATCTGTAGATATTCAAACAAATCTTGCCCCAAGTAGTTTATGCAAGTATTTGAGTAAATTATTATCTTCATTAAAGATCCGTCGTTTCACGATCAGACATTCGCAGAAGATCAGTTGGCTCCAAGGGAAAGTACTCTGTATATTGTGGGTTATAGGTAAAATTGTTTGAAAAATTCAATAAATAAATTTGCGATAATGAATGGGGTCCAGATCGATTAAGACATTCCAAAATCTATTATTCTCAACAGAAAACAAAAACTTTCTAGGTATACAATTGTATTTCGCGTTGCATATATTGCGCGTTTATTCTCCTTACTCATTTTGTCAAACTACCAGTAATATTTTGACATTTCATAAAATGTGAGGTTAGATTTTGGTGTTAACTTGGTAAGGCACACCAAAAGGGAGTACATTTATAACAGTTTTTGCCATGTTTTTAGACAGTCTAAACTTTGAGTGGAAAAAACTCTTTTACAATCGAAAAATCTTGGAAAAAAGAATTTACGTACTGATGAGTAATACGGTTCCTGCTATTACGAAACGCCTGCTTATTCAAAAATTTTATTTTTAAAGTATTTTTATTGTAAAAAAGTTTTTTTCATTCAATTCTCGAGCTGCGGATTTGGCAGGAAACTCGGTCAATTTCATATTGTCTAAATTCTCTATGAATTTATTTCATAGAAAAACTCTCCAGTCTAAAATGTATCAAATTGAAAGTGTCTTAAGGTAAAGATACACGGTGAGAGACTTTTGGTTTCTGGTCTCCAGTTTACTTACAGAGAGTAACAGTTTCAAAATGTTTACACGACAAGAGACTTTTGTCTCTGGAGATCAACAATTTAGGTCTCTGGGCATTATAAGAAAAGAGTTTGATTGATTTTTCTATTTTCTAGAACTCTATTGACGAAACAAACTTTCTGTCCTAAATCAATTATATTAATAATTAATTTTGTTATTAATTTCTTTGTAACAATTTGTCAAACTCACTCCACTTTATTCCTTTTCCTTTCCAAGTAGACCTATACTTAACTGATCAGAAGAAACAAATAGTCTCCGGAGATCTGGAGATAAAAACTGACCAAACTTCGGAGACTGAAGACCCGTTTGTTTTAAAATACATGATGGACGAGAGACCGGAGACCAAAAAAGTCTCTAGAGATTTGGTCTCTTTAGAGATTTTTTGCGTCTCCAAAGTGTATACATGGGGTTCAGGGTCTCTCGTCGTGTACGTTCACCTTTATAGACTTCAGCAAACTTATTATAGTTCTCAGTGGACTTTGTTCAATTATAATAAGTTTTCTTTATATCTCATGTTTTCTGGGTACCGCATACTATGTATGTTGAAGAAACGAATGTTAATCGGTATTGTTAGTAATGAAAACTTAACCTTAAACCTTAACATCTTCCAAAATAAGTCTCAAATTTATTGGAAGGTTTAAGGAAATTGTTGGATCATAAAACCAAAAATCTGGAAACATTTCAGCATTTTTATATTCAATTAGAAGCGTCTCTGCGTTTGTACTGAGCAGTAGTAATGAGTGATTGAGAATTCGAATTTATAAGGTGATATTCAAATTTTATGCTGGATAAGGTGACTCTCCTCCCCGTATTAAGTTCCTTACTTCTTCAATGACTTAAAATAATGTCGGTCTTACGTAAACGGTATCTACAGACAAGTTACATTTCATAATTGTTTAATGTTCTCAAAATAGGGTAGAGAAAAGGTAATTTCCCAAATGTACAATAATTTTAATAAGGCATTTGATTTAATCATTCGAGCGTATCTTCTGTTATTAATCACCCTCAATTGAGATGCTTATTGCGAAACACAACAGCTAATTAAATGAGTTCCCCCAACTAATTATGCAAATGGCGTAATTATAGGACAATTAAAACAAACAATTCAATGACAAGCACTGTTACTTACCTATAATAAAGCCCATTGTAACATCATCGGGAAATCGAATTTTGTCTCCGATATTAATAAATTTCCCGCCTCCAGCGATTGGCAGCATCTTAAGTGTCAGCGCTCTGCTAAGACAGAATCCAGCACCACCAGTTGCGAACCAAAACGTAATTTTTTTGTTTGTGGGAATCGTCGAGTTCTTCTGCAAAATAATAAAAACGAAATCGAATTGATAAAGAAATTAATTAAAAAATATTTTTGCTGAATAAATTGCAGAAAAATGTAGAAGGAAGGTGTTCGGGGGTGCTCTCAGTGTGTTCTGTGATCGAATTTAATGCTCCATTTGAGGTTCGATTACCTCATTCGCAACGTAGTGGTCGCAGGGCAAATGGACCATGAAGTAGGCAATCAATATATGAATGGATTCGCAAAGAGTTGAAGTATTCGCTCGAGGGCTCTTAATTAAACGATATTTTTTCGTACAGAAGCTTTTGGAATGTTGCATATGAAAATCGCGTTCTTTGTAGTTATTCAATTTTGCTTAACACTGTTTTAATTCTGTTTTTTTTTCATTTTTTTTTGGTGAATATTGAATCAGAGTTTTTTCGAGTAGGTAGGTGCGGAGAAATTTGCCCAACGATGATACCTACAGTCTGTTTTCAGTTGCACGGATGAGACAAGGCTCGATATCGCGCCTGCAAAACCATCACATCTCAAAACCATAATTTTGAATTTTTTATTGCATTTTACTTTATAACTAAAGTATTCCTTAATGAGAAGTTATAGGTAGGTACTATATATTTACAGTCTACTAACTAAAGAAAGAACTTCATACGAGTACTAAAAAGTTTGAATTTATAGAGTGATTTGTGTGTTTGTTTAAACATCAATTACAATTTTTGAGTTGTGGTGGCTTGCATTGAGGCCAGAGGCGGATCCAGAATTCTTGTGAGGAAGGGGCGTAACTCTGGTTTAAAGACTTCATTAATTTGGAGTAAATTATATATTCAAAAACCTTTGAAAGAATCGAAGTGATTGCAATTGATCGTTAATTTGAGGGATCAATCGCTACCCTCTCCTTTCTTGGATATAGGCTAAATGTCAGCTAATTCCAAAACAATTGGAAATTTTCCTGTCGAATAAGACAAGAAGAACAAATTGCACAGGGACTTAGCATAGGATGGGGTACAGCTTTTAATTAACTGGAAGCTAGAGACCATTAGAACCTGCTGCTTTAGAGACGTGATATCGCACGAATATGTATTGGCATTTATACGCATCCGCAGGGAGATTCAAAATAGGTGTCTGTGAAGTGGGTGGAAGACGAGAATTTCAAGTGAATCTAGCAGCTAAAATATTAGCTTTATTCAAGGAGTCAACAGCAATGTCACCATTGTTAATTAGCGAAGATATAGAGAAACTTTTGGATATGGATGCAATTAATAGGCACGAAAAGCAGACACTGTCGCTTTTACAGCTGATTGAGGGTGCGATGCGTACATAATAAGAAGGAAAAAAGATATAAGTGATCTAAGACCAATTACTACGATAACTCAGATGAATGCATGCAATGACAGTAAAAATTATCGTACCCAAATTTCATAGGATTCTGTTTGTTGAAGCACTTTTCACTACAAGAAAAATGTCTAGGAATGATCGATTTCACAGTATACGTAAAAACGTCAATCTTTGTATGGCAACACCAAGAAGGGATTGCCCGATTTAGTACATTTTTGAGAATTTACGTATTACATCAAATTTCAATCCTCTATGACAATGCGTTCTGTAGTTTATCATATCTTTATAATCTCTTAAACTTATCGAAATACGGTATGATATGGAGCTGGAGAATAAAATTGTGTAGCTGGGAAGAGTTTCTTATATTCTTCTTATACTTAACTGAACAACAAAGGTATGGTATTGATATAATCCTTATAAAAGAAACTAAGTGTAGTTTCAGTTTAAATGGTCACCAGTTTCGTAAAATTATATACCTGCAAGAAATGGGGTATCCATCCTGACGTACACCGCTATTCTAAGAATCTTTGTGTGGTGGAGTACTCTAGAGAAATTGACTCACCCAAAAAGTCTTACCAAACTACAGAGAGCTGCCTGTTTAGGAATTACAGATGCTTTTCGAACGACACCAATGGCAACAATGGAGATTATGCGCCAGATCGTGTCCAGTGATATCCAGGAAAAATGAATGGCTGATTACACGGATTACACTATCCTACAGCTTAACTTTGATACTAGCATCCCTTGTCGAAAGGATTGGGAAGATAATTGCAAATAATTCTGATATATGTGTCTTAACAGACTCGGGTTATACTCAAATACGAGCATCATACCCGCTACCAGACTACTGTAGTGCCTTCCAAGCGGAGATTCTTTAATAAGACTGCTAGAAGCAACTAACAACTTTCCAAGTAATCGAGATATTAGGAGTTGCATCGACAGTCAAGCTGCAATCAAAGTTCACGATTCGAACACCATCAGATTGCGCCTAATCCAGCGTTGTTGCAGTGAGCTCAGGAGACTTGGTATGTACCAAACACAGATCTATTATCTATTGAGTGCTGAGTCACCAGCGATGAACCACAGAATGAAGTAGCTGAAGCTCTGGTTAGGAAGGGTTCGGCTATGAATACATATATGCTTAGCAGAATATTCCATACGAAGGCCCCCTAGAATTAGGGAAGAGTATTCAAGATCTACAGGTGTGTAGGTTGACTAATTGCAGATGGGGAGAATGACCTATATATGCGATTTCAAATAAGCTATGGCTCAAGATATGTCCTAAAAAGACAAAAGGTCTGCTAAGGCAGAATTTTAAGGATATGGCGAATCTTACTGCAGTTACTACGGGGTATTTTTTCTTTGGAAAACATGCAAAACGCAGTAGCTACTTTTACCGCGAATTGGAGAGAAATTACAGACAAAGAGTTAGGGGTGCCAGTAAGGTTCTTTAATTGTTGTGGCTGCTTTTAGTGCCGCCCCTCCCTAAATTAGGCAATCATCTCCAGTTAGGGTCCCGAATGAAGTGGTATCACAATGATGCTATGCTAAAAATGACGTACTTATCTATATTTTTGACCATTTTTCAGTTAAAGAAATTTTTAACATCTTTGGGATATTGATTACCGTATTTTTCCTTTTTAATTGGAAATTTTGCTTAAAAACTAAATTCAATAAAAAACCAAAAAGTTACAAGTAAAACGCCTTTTTTAAAAACGATTTAGCATGTATATACGTCACTTTGAATTAACACGGCAGAATCTACCAGTGATAGTCTAAGTGAAGATGCATATTTAGCCTCCACTCTAATGGTTGGAGTTGAGGAGGTCAGGTAAGGTTAGAGTCTAACCTTACCTGACCTACTTAATACACAAAAACTTAAGCTGGAAACTATCGATTCCGAAGAAAGCTGACCTCCGCACTTACATACTTATTATAAAATTAATCTTTGCTTCCTGCGTGTTTTTCATCCGTAAAGAACGCAGTTCATCAGTAAGCTATTCAAGACACTGTGATACAGTGCTCTGATCTTCCGCTATTAGTACAACGAAATCATTACTTGATATTATTCAGTAAGATCCGCTAGCTTGAATTTGAAGTCTAAAGCCTAGTACTAAGGTCCGCGCTAAGCTAAATTTCATATGAACATTTAGCGCGCTAAGAGCTATTGACGAAAATTTATACTGAATTTGAGCGAGAGCAGTACTATGGTCAATGCGTTAAATTTAGCCCTTGGCTTTTCATCACAGATGGCACCACCAGTTACTCTCCAAAAACTTTAGCTTGAATTTATCCGGCCGGGCCGTTCTTTAGCGGCGCTAAAAATATTTATTGCCAGAGTTTGCTGACATTTGATAAATTTATTGACTGGATTTTTCTAGTTAACGTAGTTTTTTACGTCTTTGCTGAAAGTACGGATGAATTGGATTTTTTCTCGTGGCCGTATTTTCAATATCATTGTTAGTTTTTTTTTTGTATACATTATACATATTATTTTATTATTTTTAATATTTCCAAATAATTTTTACTACTTGTTTTTAGAAATATTATGACCGCGTGTTGTATTTCTGAAAAAAAAGTGCAAAATTTCTTCCTCTTCTTCTTTTTACTATATCTTTTCTCTGAGTCTCCGCTGTCATATTTTAGCTGTTAAAGAACGGCCCGATATTAGAAACTCACTAAAGAGCTAAATAATTATTTTTAAATAATATTTATCTTTCAATTGCGACACTTTATACGAGTTGTTTCACTGAACTTAAATATATTTAATCGACTGTCGACGCGTCAAAATAAGCGATCAAAAATTTCAATACATCGATTAAAGGTGCCGACAGAGAAAACGCTGGATTTTGTGATTGGTACTTAGATTTCAAGATTTCTAAAGTGATTAGACTAATTTTTAAATTTCTGTGATAATGTGGACTCTTCCATGATTGCGTTGCGGAGATATTTGTTACTTCTACGTTTTCTTCATTCTGACATGGTTGTTTCTAATTTCTTATTTTCTCTTAACGTCTGAATTTATATTTTCTTGTTTTGATCTATGGATGGATTGAAAAGAGGTTGAGTCCTCCGGGGGAAGACTTTGAAACTTAGGCCACAGCAAGACCCATTGTTCACCCTCAAGAACTGTGAGCGATAGCTCATAGGTCCCAGCCGGACGCCCTAACAACTTTCAGAATTGGCCACCAACCCTCCCCGCCTGCCTCATGTAGTTCCACCAGGAGGTGTGAGCCAAGGAATCTGTAGTGCTTACCGGAGAGTGCTGGACAGTGACATAAGAAGTGAGTGACCATTTCGGGCTCTTCTCCGCATCCTCTACATATAGGATCATCAACAAGTCTCATCTTGTGCAGGTGACCCCTGAGAAAAGAGTGCCCAGTGAGAATTGACACCAGTGTTCTCAGAGTTGGCTTGCTCAGTCTCAAAATATTTTTCGTCAGATTTGGGTTAGGTTTACCCCACAGTTCCTTAGTAGTTCTGCCCGTGGGACCATCCAGCCAGAGGCGACTGTGGTGGCAGTCAGCCCAGGCCGAAATTTTAGATACACAAGAATGTTTGGTGCAATCCTGATTGTAGAGGAAGATTCCTCGGAGGTTGCACCAATACGAGCGAGCTCATCCGCTCTTTCGTTCCCGCTGATATCGCTGTAACCTGGCACCCACACAACTATTACCCTGTTATACAGCTAGAGGGAATTTAGGGTGGTCTTGCACTCCAGTACTAACTTGGAGGTTACAAAAGGTTGACTGCCTCAGCAAATGGAAATCTCCTTGTTCGCCTTATCCGCGTTGAGGAGGTACCTTCCCGCTTCAAGAATGGCCTTGCCTTCAGCCTGGAAACCCTGACATGGTTTTCATGGTCGATTTCCATACGGGGCTCCTCATAGAAAATACCTGCTCCGGTATTTTCTTCAGTTTTGGAGCCGTCTGTGTATACAATAGGGTTTGTTAATGCTTGAAGCACGGAGTGCTACGCCCAATCTCGCCTAGATGAAATTATTGATTTAAATTCAGTTTTCAGTATATTCTCTAGAAAGAGGTCGCTGTCCCTGCTAATGTCAGGAGCGATGCATTGCAAGATTTGAAAGATGGACTCGTGCGGAGCTCTTGCTCCAGCATGAATCCAGTTCTGATTGAGATGCAACCACGGGGTGTATATTGAGGATAACCGCGAGAGCTCGAGTACTCGTTGATTTGAGCGCGCCGCTTGCGCTAAAAAGGCACAATCTCTGAATCTTTTCTAATATCTTACGATGATTTTCGAAATTCATTGCTTTCCAGCACACCATATAACCGTAGGTTATCATGGGTGGGATGACGCTAGTGTAGATCAATAGGATCATCCGTGGTTAAGTCCACACTTTATTCCCAAAATACTCGTATGTGTTTTTACTTTTTTTTTAACTTCTGGTGTCTTTTAGTTTTAATTATTATGTATTTTCTTGACCGTATATCATCGGAGATACGATAAAATATTGTAATCTTACTCTTTATTAATAAGTGCAAAATATATTCACTTTCCGTATCTTTATGTTTATTATTATTATTAAAATTTTGTTACTCAACACCAAATAAATACAATCGAAATCGTATAAATCAAAACATTCATTCTGCGAGTTTAAAGTGGTCTTAACAATAATCAAAACAAAATGCCAAATATTCTTCTTTAGTATCTCGTGATTGATACCATGTTTCTAAACAGTAATCAAGAAGAAAACTGAAAAGCGATAAATAATAACAAGACTGACTGGGGCGCGATAGATAAATCGATAAAGATCAATTGAGCCATTAATAACTGATTATGATCCTCATAAGCGATGAATTGCGATGATACCAGAAACGAATTCCAGTAGTGAAAGAAGCAAGAAGGCACAGCAATCACCATTTCGAGAGCGCGTCGCATCGTTCAAGCCAAATTGAATTAAGTGTGGGTCCAATTCAGACTTCCTGTGGTTACCATGGTTCGAAAGTAGACACCCCAATCAATGGATCTCTAGCCAGGTATACCCATGTTCTTCAATATGAAAAAAGAAAAATTGACAAATGGACGCCTATTGATCATTGGACAGGTTTTATGAAAATTGATATGCTGCTGCGTTATGGTACCTATCTATAAAAGCATTTTCGAATATTTTGATATCTTGTTGTTATTACAGGAATGATAACAATGAGACAAAGATTAATGTCACTTCTGCATCGATGCCATCGTATACCTATAAGTTTGCAGTTTTCAGAAAGAGAAGCACAGATTTGAGATCTATAATTGAATGAATTTGACGTATCTAGAGATTGGGTATTGTTCTTAGCTCAGCTACATCGTCTATTATGTGGGCATAAAGGAATTCAATTTATTTTTGTTGTATTTGTTAAAGAAAAAAAAGGTATGGATAAAGGCAGTTAACCGGATATTAAAACAACAACTCAGTAAACTTTGAGGCCCGTTAAGGTAAAAAATAAATGGCTTAAGCCAATATGTTGGAGTTATATATACCGTACTATATTGGAGATACCATATATTTTATACCGGTAAATGAAAGATCCTAAATTGAGTTGGCTTAGGTACTAACTACAGTACAGCTTGTACATGCTGATTAAAAAGAAATATTTAGTATTAGTATGAGACTCAACCCTAGTAGAAATTGCTCACAGTTTTACCTTGTATCCTGTTCAGCAAGGGGAAGTTATTATGTAAACCAATACTAATTTGACTGAAAAGCATCAAGGTGTTTGCAATTCATGAAGAAACATATAGAAAATTACGTCCCGATGAGCCTGCTGATGAGAATTCATTAAATTTCATAGAAGGGCTCATTGGATATCATAAAACTGCTCCCTATATACTAAACCAGAAATGAACAAATATTTATTCTTATCGTCACCGTGTCAGATGACATTTCTACTAGGAAATCACTCATTGATATACTCATTAATAAGTTCATCGTGACACTCATTGACATGCTCATTAATAAGTTCATCGTGACACTCATTGATAGGCTCATTATTAAGCTTATCGTGGCACTCATTATGTACTCATTGAAGTGCTCATCTAATGTTGTAAAATGCACAAAAGAGAAGCAAAATATACATTTCTAAATAAGTGAAACAGATGCAATTCTCATGCATACTATCTGTGAATAAGTAAATAAATTATTTTTGCCCAGTTTTAATTCAAATGCGAATAAATTTCATCAGTACGTTCATCTGATTGCTCATGAGGAGCTAATTGATGAGCTTATCATGATATGTCTACTAGGGCAGTTTAATTAAGAACTAAACAGTCTCGATCATATAGAGCGTGCACATATTTATTGGAAAGATCAACTCAACTCTTTTTAGCAGAAAGATTAGCTCTTGCTCAGGGGATGTGGTTGTGGAAAGAGCAGTCTTTAGAAGAATACCACGGGGGTGGGGGAGGGGGGCGTGCTATCACCACTCTTGTGGCTACTATTAATGAATGAAATCTTCATTAAACTATTGAGAGAGCGCTTTAAAGCTGTTGCCTAAGCGAATGAGATATGCATCCTGACAACGGGCAAATTTATCTCTATGTACTAAGTCTTAGTGAAATGTACGAGTATACGCTGGTTAAGCTGGATAACTGGGTTAATAATAGTGGATTGAATGTAAACCTCTCGAAGACACAGCTAGTGTTTTTAAGAAGAAAAAGACAGGAGCAATGCTGGGTGGAGAGTATCTTACTCTCTCCTTGCAAAAGCGGAGTGATGCGTAGGCAGATCAGATCTAAATAATACAATCTCTATCTTGTTGAATACACAAATTATTTTGGAGTCATACTCAATTCCAAGCTGAGCTGGAAGGCTAATTGATAAGATCGTGTTAACAAGGTCAGTATGACCTTCCACACGTGTAGTAAAAATAATACCAAGCATCTAGTGGGAGTCATTACGGGTCAATGGAGACCATGCTAGAAGACTAGGAATAGCGGCGAACAATTTCTTCAGGAGCTGTAAGGAGTCGGAGGAAATTGAATACGTCCAACGCGTACTTTGCTAGTTCGCCCTGCTCTGATGAATAAAAGAGGGAGGCTTTTGGGTAGCTACTTCTTTTCAAGTCTGGAGGAGCTGCAAAGCAAAGAGTTCAGATGCATTCTGTGATTCGTAAGGAAAGCAGGATTGATCTAGGACAGCTTTAAAGGTTATCTCATGAGGTCAAGAGGCAGAATGGACGCACTCGAGGTCTAAGAGAAGCAAGCTAGGGACTTCTACCGGCACCCCTCTTACCTAACCCTTACTTAACCTATTTATTGCAAACCAAAAGAGAGTTTCAGACAAATTTCCTACTCAGCGTAGGCGCAGGCGTTACAATCATTCGAAGGTAGCATTTTTTTTATGGGATTATACATTATCTTGGATTAATGACTTAATTAATAATGTAACCAACGTGAAGAAGCATTTTTTTTCGAAATTCAAAATGCAAGCAATTTAAATTCAACGTCCGTATAATCGAAATTAAATAATTCTTAAAAAATGAACTTTCATTAACTTCCTTCACTTTGCGATATGCTCTCTTTTAACTGTTCTAAAACACGTAAGACTAGAGATATGAATTTTTGAAGCTCGCTTAATCTCTCTTTGTTCGTTCAGCCTCCAACACCAAATATCATCAGAATATAAAAGGGCATATTTTCCAAACCTATTTCGTGGAATGACTTAAGTGGAATAATACTAGACTGTGAACTGTATACAGCGAGCCACGCATTACACTGTCCTACGGCTAGACTTTGAGAAAGGTTTCCAAATAGCATTCTTAGAAAGAATAATGCAAGAATAATCGTGTGGCAAATATATCACAGTTATTTGCCTTTAGGTACAAATGGTTCGAGAATGAACGTCGAGTGGGACTTGGGCTATGCGCAGAAGCGGAATGTTACTGCACTTATCATAGGACATTACCTTTTTGGCAAATATAGAGAATGTATAACCTCCATAAAATGATTTATGCAAATGCTGTGTTGACAAGAAAGCGACTGACAGAGTTCAACAGCAGCTGTATGAATGCCCCAATCTTGTCAAACGTAGTAGAAATACGCTTGTTATAGTTAATTTTTTCACGAATTGGGGTAAGTAGCTGACAAGGAGTTGGGTGACCTTTCGGCTAGTTTCAATGCACCCCTGTAACGAAGCCCATTTCAGCCTACATTGCAAGTTGCCCTCAATACAAGACTCTCCATCCATACACCATATGTCTGAACGATACCTTCACCTGCCGTCGGACAGCAGTGCTATAAAAAGCGAGCCGCCAGACAATAGTTGACAGTTAATCTTTACCAGTCAACCCGAGAATATCTCGCAGTGGGATTGGTAAGTCAGATCAAAGCCAATCTAGTTAGGTGATATCATCTATATAACACGACTGAAAGACGAGAATATTTGTGTCAGTGAATACGAGGCCATCTTGTGTTTATACAGATCTATACCAGGGAAAACGAGACTGCGTATTCTATTTACCGAGATGTGTGTATATCCTCGTCTATCACTGCGAATACGAGACCATCCGTATTCTAGTTACCGAGAAGTGTGTTCCAGTGAATACGAGACCATCTGAATTCTAGTTACCGAGGTGTGTTTTCCAGTGGATACGAGACCATCCGTATTCTGGTTACCGAGGTGTGTTTTCCAGTGGATACGAGACCACCCGTGTGTCTAGACCGGTGAACAGAGATGTATAATTCCGCCCGAGATAGTAAAAACGAGAATATTCGCAGTATAATATTCCCAGCATTGAACTCGACAATCAATCAGCCATAGGTATAAGTAAATCAGTGATCTATTTGAAGTGAACAATTAACTATAAGTATAGAAGTGAATCAGTGATTTGTTTGATTTTGACAATTAGCCGTAGATACATAAGTAATGAACTGAATAACTACCCTGGTAGACATGTCATGATGAGCTCATCAATGAGCTCCTCATGAGCAATCAGATGAACGTACTGATGAAATTTATTCGCGTTTGAATTAAAGCTGGAAAAAAATCATTTATTTACTTATTCACAGATAGTTTGCATGAGATATTGCATCTCTTTCAGTTATATAGAAATGTATACTTTGCTTCTCTTTTGTGCATTTTAGATTATTAGCTGAGCACTTCGATGAGTACATAATGAGCATCACGATGAGCTTATTAATGAGTGTGTCAATGAGTGTCACGATGAGCTTATTAATAAGCATAGCAATGAGTGTCACGATGAGTTTATTAATGAGCATGTCAATGAGTGTCATGATGAATTCATAAATGATAATCTGCATTTACGATTGGTTTCATATATTTTTCCGAATTCAAACTCCGGTTGCAAATCAAACTCTAAGACAGACGCTAAGGCGTAAGGATTTGGGCATAACGTCTTGTTCAGCATATGGGCGACAGTCTTTCCCCGGAAAACAAATCAAAAAATTAATTTAAAAACTCAAATAAATAAATCGCAAAAATCAATTCAAATTTTCCTAGTAGAATTGTCATCTGACAAGGTGATGACAATAATAAATATTTATTTTTCCTGGTTTAGTATAAAAGGAGCGGTTTCATAGTATCCAATGAACCCTTCGATGAGATTTAATGAATGCTCATCAGGAAGCTCATCGGGACTTAATTTTCTATATGTTTCTTTATGAATTGCAAACACCTTGCAGTCAAATTAGTATTGGTTTACATAATAACTGCCCCTTGCGGGGCAGGAGACAAGGTAAAACTGTGAGCAGTTTCTACTAGGGTAGCACATGGATTAGAAATACAGTTAATTCTTTTTAGTTAAGTATTAGTTAAACAGTCAAGCCTAGTTCAACTGTATTAGGGCTTTACTGACACTATTAAACAACCATTCGAATTAATATAAAAATACACCTTATAATTTATATTGGACAATCCATTCACCCTGACAGTACATTTTTGTGCCCGAGTAGGGGCTGATTCGTCTTCTCATCATTGGACTACCCATTTTCCTTGGCGTGCTCTAGAGCTGACCCGCAACCCAATCCAACCACGTTACACCCCATAAATTAAACAATCACATGGTCCGTATGAAGTGGCATTACAATGGGTTATCGGTGGACTGATCCCAGCTAATTCGATAGCCACCATTTTAAGCTAACCTAACCTATAATATTAAAACTAGATTAAACGACGACAGTAAGCTTAAGCGAACTATCCAGCAACCAATTCCATTGTACTTCCTATTCAGTTTTAATGATTTGAAAGTCAAAATTGGAATCGACAACGTAATTGTTCAGGCTTAAATGATTTAAGCTAATACCAACTCAGATTGGAATTGCAAACACTGAGCGATATTATCTGAACCTGTGTGATCAGGCAAAAAATGTTCAAAATAGTCTATATGCTGTCCTATAAAGTATTGGTAAAACTTGGAGAAATATATAGTAAATAAATACTTACGTTATCCAAGTGTATTTCTAACGGTGACGATATACTTGGTTTTCCAAGGTACCAATCAATTGTTGGACTATAGTCGTCCAGCAGCCGCACTAATCGTGGAACATTGACGTAGTTGTCATCATCGAAATGACAGAACCATCTGAAAAAAAGGGAAAAGGAAGATGTTAATTTTTGTATGGATTTGAACACTTTTTATTTTAAAAATATTTTATTAGAATTACACAGTTTTTTAAGTGAATGCAAGTAGTGTGTCAATACAAACTGCTTGATTGCATGTAAGAAAGCCGATATCTAAAAGAGATGCCTTCTTGCCAATAGATGATTTAATGTAATTTTGTTGTAGGTTGTAGGTCTATCCAAGAGGATGCAACTGCAATGCTAACTTTGTTTTTCAGTTTTATTGACAAATTTTTTACTAATCGAATTTCTTTCAAAATTGTTTGACAGTTAAAAACTCTATTTTTTCTACATTTTTGGGTTCTGTTATTCTAAGGAAGATACAAGAAAAATGTCTCCAATCATCCTAACTGTTGAAGAGCTAGTCAATTTAGCAGTGTGTCCGGCAGACGCAGAAAGGCCCAATGTTTTTGTAATAAAAAGCCTTTTGCATATTCTAATTGAAAAATTGAATCTTTCAAAAGAAAAGGTTGAATTAGAAGGTCCTGGGACAGAAGTTTTAGAGGCGCTGGCAAGAGAACAAAAGCCAACAGTCGAGGTAAAAGCATTCAGTGTTGATCCGAATAATATGAAAAATAGGCAGCCAATTAAAGGTAAAGGAAATGTAGAAAATGAACTTTTCACAGTAAAGGCAATAGAATCGAAGGAAAACGGTTCGGAACAAGATAGCAGTTGCTGCGAACCTGATTTACATGAACGAATTCATCAATTGGAAAATTTGCTGCGGACTAGTAATGATCGTGTAGCTGCTATGCACTGTGAAATATATGAGTTACGACGAATGCAAGATGAAACACATAGAGTAAGAAATCATAAATTTCTAAAGCAAATTATGGATGAATGCCAGAAATGTAAATGTGATGATGTTGATAGCCCAAATATTCCATTCTGTGTCGACTATTCTGATCCTTTCAATGAGCTCGTTTTGGGTCTTTTATCTAATAAAGACTTCTTAATCGAGTTGATGAAGAGGATTTCGTGTCCAATACTCGATAAGGTTAGCAACTGGGAAAATCAACTGCAGTTGGTCGGTGACTTGTTTCAGAAATTTATTGATAAAGCCGACGAAGAATTCAGACGTCTTCCAACACCAGAAATGAATGCAGCTGCAATTGCAAAGCTACGAGAGGATTTTGAAAATTTTCTTAAAGAATTTATTTTAGTGGTTGAAGAAATACAAGATATGCTCGATGCAAAACTGGATAAAGTCGATATTGTTGCATTTAAAAAATACGTTAAGAACGAGTTTGTTGCTATCAAAGAAGAATTAGAACATATGAAGAAATATGATGAATGTCCAGATGCATTGGGTACAACGAAAGCTGTATTCGAGGATGTGACTTGCTTTTCATGTGCTGGAACAGTTTGTCAAAGGTCAAAGACACGAAAGAGTTCCGTATTTGGTAAAGCTAAAGAAGGTAATGTTTTACGCAAACATCCCATTATAACAGAAGACCTGCCTGTATCGAAACGGGCATGTGGCGGAGCTTTTACTGTAACTGATCCAGCAGAAAAAGTTTTCAGAGGAAGCAATCTTGCAGATGAGTTTGGTGTTAAGATCATGGAAACCAAAGTTGCATATCTTCAAGGAACTGACGGCAATATGTATCGAGCTGAACCAGAAGTTCCGATATGTGTCTGTCATAAAAAGAAAGAACCGAAAGATATTTGTCCCTGTCCTGATCATACTGAAGAAGATGAAGAATATAAAGTTGAAGATGAAACAGTTGAGGAGGAGCACACTAAAGAAAGTTCAGAGGATGAAAAGAAGAAAAAATGTCCACCCAGAAAAACTAGGAAGGCGATGTGAAAGTATTTTATTTATTTCAGAATGTAATTTGTATTATTTTAAATTATATTCTGTTTTAGAAATTCAAGTAACGAGTAATCCAGATCAAACAGACGCACAAAATATATTTTTGTAAAATGTTTGGGATTCTAGATGTCATTGTTAATAAATTATTTGTATCTAAAATGACTTCGACAATTCCCGAAAAAAAAATAAAAGCAGCCAAAAGTGTGCTCTCTAGTGAAGCTATTGCAGTCCAATGGTAATTCGAAAATTCCAAAATTGAGCTGGATTCTGGAATGGCGGTCATACGTTCCACAGAAAGCGTTCTCTTGATAATCACCACATGATTTTTTTTTAATTAATTAAAAAACGATATAGTGGGCCTCAAAAAGGAATGTCTGATCTCCGACGTAAGGAGTAAAATAAGTAAAAACGAGTTTTCAAACAAAACTGAGGCCAAGCCACATGAAAAAGTAGAAAATAAACTTTTCTTCACACACAGAGGTGGACTCAGATTTTTTGATTGGGACATTTCTCTTGAATATTCTTTATCTTCATGAATCAAATCACTTATTACCTCTGATTGATCATACTGAAATATATCGGTGATTGTCAGCGAATAAAATCTGAGTCCATCTCTGTGTGTGAAGAAAAGTTTATTTTCTACTTTTTCATGCGGCTTGGCCTCAGTTTTGTTTGAAAACTCGTTTTTTACTTATTTTATTTTCTGCCTTTTTCACGTTAACTAAATTGTTATTACATGCTGCATGGAGACATTTTAAAACAATTTTTAAGTCATGTTTGGTGCCGATCCGAAAACAAAAATTTTTCGAGTATCAAATTGATAAAGTACTACAAAGGTTTTCTGAAATTCAAATTATGTTTTAAACGGCGCTTTTTAGCTGTATTCCAACTTGTCCCATATAACATGAATTTTCCCGATTTTCCATGTTTTACACAGACTTTTCCTATTACTATGATTTTTTTTTAAAAATTTACATGAATTTTCCTCGATTTTTCATGCAAGTTTTCATGATTGTTGAAGAGAGAGTATTGATGCCAGTAAGACGGAAAACAAATGATTCCGCATAGCTTATAAAACTTTTTTGTCGGAAAATTTTTCGGAAAAGTCGGAAAATTCCGGAAATTTTCGGAAAATTTTCCAGAAAAATCTGAAAATTCTGCATTTTTCCTGAAACAGATTTATCACTAATTAAATGATGAAAATTTGTCCGATGATTTTCCCGCTTTTCCGGGCTTTCCACGGAGTTTTCCACAAAAGCAACTTTATGCACCTCATTTCGCTCTACAACTTTGTCTTAGGTTGCAGCGTTTTGAGGCTGAAAAACTCCAGAAAAGCGTTTTACATGAATTTTTCTCGATTTTTTCTGCAAGCTTTCACTATTGTCGGAGAGAAAGTAATGATGCCAGTTGATAGGGAACTTGATCCTGCATAATTTAGAAAACTTTTTTACCGGAAAATTTTCCGAAAAAGTCGGAAAATTCCGGAAAATTTTTCGGCAAAATCGGAAAACTGCATTTTTCCTGAACGGATTTATCACTAATCAAATTTGTACCAAATTTTCAAATGATTTTTCCCGATTTTCCGGGTTTACCATGGATATTTCCGGTTCCAATTTTGATGGATTCAATTGTCACGCGACATGAACCTGTGTGCCGAATTTCAGCTCGCTGTGATGACGAAAAGTGGGTCTACGAGAGTGTCGAAAATAGTAAAAAAGAAATATATAGACAGACAAATTCGAGTACGAGTTAAAGGGAATGGCCTCAATAAAATATGATGCCGGCTAAAATCAACGACGCCTATTTGCTGTAGTCTCCTCAATTAGTTACATTATTTCCCATTAGAACAGTTCGTGGAATGTTTTTTACAATTCACCAAAACTTTTGACAGCATAGATCACTTTATACTCCTTACTAAATTTAATGAGCTATTTGGATTTAGGTCCCATGCTAGAAAAGTTTATAAGTAGATTTTTAGCGAGTTTAAGTCGTTAACCTCAGGTCTCCTAGATTGCGACGATAACCATGCCAAAGAATCTGCGAGGTATGTCCAGAAAGTAAGAGTTTTTCTATTTTATAAAAAAAAAAAAAAAAATTACAAGATATTGGAGGTATATATGTGTTTTTCCGTCTTCCTGTCCTATGCAGGTTTTAAGCCGTGGTAAAAGTTTTTTGATGTGTTCCTTATAGAACTCTCCCGCCATCTCTTTCGTCCACTTCAAGACTTTTAGTTTCACCTCCCCATTGATTGAAAAATTTCTTCCACCAATGTGAGTCTGGTGAAGAGATGAAATTCTGAAGGCGCCAAGTCACGGAAGTATCCAGGGTGGTTCAAAATGTCCCAAATGGTAAAGCATTCCATAAACGAATGGTATAAACCAAGTAAGAGCGTTCCATAATTCATTTCCGAAAATGAGGTATAAGTTCTGATTTCTCTGAGATATTGTAAATTCGAAAAATTCTCTCAATCGGGGGTTTGCTAGATCCTTAGTAGATTATATAAAAATATTAACGCACTTTGGTTTATCTAATCGCTCAACGAGCAATCCAGTACCCGAGGTCGTCGATGTGACACATGGTCGAATCTGTGAAACCCGAAAACGCAACGAATACAATAATTGAATGCCAAATCTATCTTGCGCGAACAGACTTTGGCCTCTTAATCCGATGGATTAATGATTCCCGTCGCAAGTAAGATCACTTCCCCTTCATGATGCGATTATTCAATCCGCCGCGCCGGTGGAACTGCCACATTCAGTATTAGGATTCGATTCACATGTTTTTCAAGAATCAAGGGAAACTTGATTTTTTCGCTTAGGGCGTTTTGGTTAATCACAAATTGGCAAATTCTCAAACGTAGTTCTCCCGACGGGTTCAGCAATAGCGGCCACATCTAGTTTGAGGAAAGTGATTCTACCATAAGCAAAATAAGTGAAAATCAGTATCTTGACAAGTTTTATCTTGGGATCAGTTGACAGAATATTAGCTGAATGCTATAGCCTTCGCAAGCCACTAAAGACTTTTCCCAGCATAGAACTGATATAGTCACAGCAATTCATCTACCCATTCAGCACAATTTCCAGATTAATTACTTTCCTAGCAACAGGTATAGTAGATTCATTTAATACTACCGCAAGAAAATCAATGAAATCTCGGTTGTTACAATTCGAATAAAAAAATATTCATTGTGACTTAACTGGATTTAAGACTAATTTATTATGTTGGGCCCAAGCATTTATTCGAACAGGGTCGTCGTTGTTTAGTCGGTCCACGCAATCCTCAAGACGACCGATTAGCCTACTAATATACATCTGTACGTCGTCCAGGTAAATATGGATCCTGTACGTCGTCCACGTAAATATGGATCCTGACATCTTGTAGTACATTAGCTAGATAATTTATATAGGCATACTGAAGAGCAGTGGGCCGAGGATTGTTCCTTAGGGTACTCCACTTGTTGATGGTAGAGAGGATGAAATAGAATTATTTATTTTTACGCGGTGAGTGCGCCACATCAAAAAATTGGGCATCATAGAAATAGCTGACTTACTGAAACAAGAACTGTTCGAGAGCTTCTAAAGCAGACTAATATGGTCGACATTATCAAATGCCTTAGAGAAATCAAGAAGAACGAGGGCAGTTTAGTCTTCCAATTTCATAGCACGTCTAATATCGGTAGTAACTTTTAAGACTTCGGTCTCACAACTGTGTGAAGAGCGAAAGCCAACATGATAAGAGATTATTATTCTTGATGTAACTATTCAAGCATATGACCATTTTTGATAAAAAGCACAACAGACTATAATTGGACGAAAATCCGACGGTTGTGTTGGAGAATGCTTTTTTGGAATGGCAAGTACCGTGGCAATTTTCCAGCTGTTGGGGTAACACAAGGATGTTATGGACAAATTAATGACATGTAGGATGTATTTGCTGTTTATTGGTAATAATAGCTTAATGAAACGGGGTGATTAATTGTCCAGTCCTGTGGCACCGGATTTTATGGCATATATATGGATTAAATAGGCTCATCGAAGCAAACCCCGCCGGAAGAAAAGGGATCAGATATATTTGGACATAAAGCACTGTATCTTCGTCTTAATGATATTGATTCTTCGTTATGAGTATAAGATGTGTTACAGCTTATGGAAATAAAGTATGCATTTTATGCATACTGATTAAAGCTGCAGCTGATTTGGTCTTTGCCACATACTCCGGCCTTTTTAAGATTTATATATTGATTGCCTGAATTTCAATACAATCCACTTGTAGTAATCAATTTATGTTCCGAATTTTAACTTAACTTCAATATAATCATAAAAATATTCAAATATAATGTGATTCTTATATTCCAGGTATATGCCATTCCATATATACAGTGAAACATGCAAAAATCCCTAATTGAATCCGGTGTACACTTTCCAAAACGGTATCTTAATTACATCCTTATTTTCATAAAAAGATACGAAAATTGATTTTATCTCCTTGTTCGTAGAGTCATCGTATCGTAAAATATCTAAAAACTCACTTCGGTAAGATGTTGCTTGTCCACTCATTAAGAACAACCGAGAGACAACAACAAGATAAGAAGATTCGATGCCTAAAGATGTTCTACCCAAGTCCGAGTGCATTAAGTGACTTAAATCAGAATGACAAAAGCCACCATCCGAAGACATTAAGATGCAAATCGATTTAGTCTTTTCGCTTAAATAATAAGATTACAAAGTTTAAGCGTGGTACCGTTCCGTAAGAAAGTTTGCTTTTTGGTTAATTTTCTTTTAGCCCAAGAAAATTTGCCAAAAAAATAATGTTTTTCTCCTTGGCTAGCTATGGCATACCACAACGTGGGCGAGTCCTTTTGAAAACGCGCTGAATGGTAACCGAACGTGAATAATTCAAAACAACAAAAACATCTTAAAGTAAGCCACAAAATGAGAAAAAATGAAGAAGAAAAAGGCCGGTAAAATTATGTAAATCTCCTTTAATATTCGTCCAATAAACATTTCGAAGTGGTAATTAAAAATTCGTGAACCGCTAACGATTCACGGTTGATTTTTAATTCGACGACAACGGACCTCTTCGAGACGTTTTCATTATGGTGGGCATTAATTTTGGGGAGTACTGTTATTTATTGGTTAATAATTAACAAAACGACGTAAAAACTTGTCAATTTATTTTTCAGATATTTCGTGCTAATGGAAGTTGTTAAATTTTTTTTTTTATGTTATAGGGGATATGAACTCACGTCATGCGGTTGCAATGTCTTGCTCGAGGGAGAAGTTTTCGGGTAAATGAAGTAGCCTCGTTTTTAGTTGCCTGTTAATTTTACGTTAATTTACGCGAAAATTGAGAAATTTTGAACGATAAGGCTTCATTTATTAATAATTTGGTATGATGGAGACCATGAATACTACTGAACTCATTTATATCTAATCAGTAATTGATTCTTGATTCAACCTAATGTGTTTCTGCTTCTGTAAGTTTTAAGCTGGAGTTATTATTTTTGATAGGGGCTTGCTTTCATGGGCTTAATTCTATCAGTATCCGAACAGAATGGATCTTTTAGTAAGAGTAAAAGGGAATTATGTATGCATGTATATCTTCACAGTCAGTCATCATAGCAATTTTAATAAAAAGATGAGCGTCCTTGTAGGTATGGTGACTAAGGCCACTAAACAAGGTGTTATAGAGCATAGAGAAGTTCACCTTGAAAAATCTGTCTTCCTGTGCTTAAATACTGTAATTTCCAAAACGAATTTTTACCAGGTTTACTTTCAAGATTTAAACTTAAGCTTATTTTTTGCAACTTGAGCTTAGTTGTTTGGAATTGAGAAATTAAAAACAAAAAACACTAGTATCTACATGAAATCTTGAACGAAGAAATTAGCACACTTTGACAATATGTGTAAGGGTATTGTGGAAAAAACGTAAAGTAGGAACCTATATTTAAAGTAATAAATTCAAAAACAAAGCAAAGGTTACTAATTTTCTATATTTTTAAATATTTATTCACTTAGTCAACTTCAGAAATAAAAGCCCGAGTAAAAATTTAACAATTTGTCTGATAATCCACATATGCACACATTTTTCCAGGACAATTTATTAGTTCCAGTACCCGACCATAGTTCATAATAGCTTAAATTATGAACTGCCAACAGAAAGTCTATTATTTGAGGAATCTTGAACATAAAGAGTGCTGGGTCATTCCATAGAAAATCGACCAAAAATCACAAAAAATGTGACATGACCATCTCAAATTTTGTTGAAATTTTACATACTTGTAGGAGGGTTTATGAAAACAAAAATCCAAAGTAAAAATTTTCTCTATACAAAGCGTATTTCGCAAGTTATGGCATTTTTATAATTTCGCAAAAATTCTGTCCCGATCTTCTTTAAAAATTCATAAGTATATATTTTTCTATAAATGCTAGGACAATGAAATATGGCTCATTTGTTAGATAGGACTTCAAGTTATCTAAGAAAATTAGCAACTTCAAAATATATTTGGCAAAAGACATCAAGAATAAGGCTTATATCCTTTATCCTTGAAACACCACCAAAACAGATTAAAATTTTAACTTGGGATCTCAACGGGATCAAAAATCAAGAAAGCTTCACCAAAATACATCTAAACTACTTACAAAAAAAAAATGCTTTTACAGGGTGTAGCGTATGTGGTCTTGCATCTGAACGCTATGTATAGGTCATGCTCAGCCAAGCAAAAAATTGTATGAGTGGTGGGGGAATCCTAACGGGGCTTTAAAATATTTGGGAATATTTTTATAGATCACCTCTGTAACTTCTGAACGTCGTCACATCCTATGATGATGATTTAAAATTTGTTGGATTGATCATAGTTGGACCTTTCCAATGTTACTAAATTTTTTCAATCCCCCTCCCCGTTTTGAAGTTATGGGTCAACACTCAACAGAGTCAAAATTTTGGAATTTTAGCTCGTGGTTTTTAACTACTATTTTTATCAAAAGCACGTCATCAACACCAAGTTTTCACATTGGATTTAAAAAACCCAAAAGCTTCCCTTTAAAATGACCTAGGACACCCAAAATGTAGCTCTTTTTGCGTTTTTTGCACTTTTTCTTATGCATATACAGCGAAAAAGTTTGATGCCAAAAAGTAGGCAAGTCATTTTTGCTGGATATGTAATTAAAGTCATTAGAAGCCGTGGGCTATATTTTGATAGAGTAAGCATTTAAAACAAGGGATGCGATAAAAGGATATTTTCAATAATATCCTTCTCTTCCATACTGAGGATACCTTTTGGCCACAATGAATTCTACAAACAAAATTAAGAAAATAAAAAAAGAAAGTGGTATACTGAAAATACTTACCCATAATTAAAAGTCATACACAATTACAGGTAAATGATCATTTGTCTTCATGGGACTTATGACAAAAATTCCATTGATACAGGTAGAAAATTCATGGGAAAGGAAGGAAAACGTGCAAATGTAACTGAAACAATAGCTATGTATGTAAATAATGGTACTTATGTAAATACCCAAGTAACCAGAACTCATACACTTGAAAGCCTATACATTGGTGATACGTAGTATGCATTCGCCATTGTAAATTTGATCTTAAGGTTTTATGCCGTTTTTAATAATATTCTAAAACGCTTACAAGCAGTGAACTTTGTAGAACTTTTGATTACATATAGTGAACGTAGCCATAATATTCCAGATTCTGTACTTAGATATACTGAATGCTTTGAAAACGGTGGCCTATAAGAGAATACCAACAACGATTAATGGACAGGTGCACACGTGAAAAGCGAGAGTAAGAAATCCTCACGTGGATAATCGAAAATTAAAATATAAAGAACGCTGAGGGGATTGAGACGTTATCCCTACATCACACTCATTTTTCTTATGAATTAGAAGGGAAGGATTTCAGTCAAAGAACATAGCTTTTCAACCAAGCAGGCTCACTAGAAACTATCGTAGGATAATAATTTCAAGAGCTCAATGAGCCCAAATCGAGATATAACGTTAATTACTGCATTCAAGGTGGAAACGGTACAAAACACATCAGAACATTTGATTGCTGAATGATATTAAATACCATATTTTCAGAAAAATGTATAGGGTACGAGGAAGGAGTAGACCAGCCATCCTACTACCTAACTTATCCAGACATCGTTTTGTTTTCATGTATTTATTTCACAACAAAATATTTACATATAAGTTTACAACAAAAGAGGACGAGTTTATTCACAAATTAATTAGCTTAAGAATTAGTTGTTAATTTACGATTTAATAAATTATTTGTTAAACTAAAAAGATTTGGAAAAAAGTAAGTTACTGACAAGCATTAAGGTCAATGCACACTTACCGGCACACTACGAACTGGGACAGATAGGCATCGACCGGCACCGGTATTATCGTGCATATATCACGATATAAAACAGAAAGGAAACTTTGTCTTAAGTCAGATATCGAGAGAAAGGTATAGAAAAGCGATCCCATGTTAACTTCGCAACTAGCGCCAGCAACCGACAAATGCCGGTTGGTTTTCTGGCCACCGATAGCAACCGGAAATGAAGTTTTCGTTACGTGCCGGTATCTACCGGTGCCGGTAGATGTGAATTAGCTAATTTCGTTTCTTATAAAAATATTTTGCCTGTCTGTGCCGGTAAGTCTGCATCGACCTTAATAAGTTCTGGTGGAATACAGATTACCAACCCACACCCTCCGGATTTCTGGTTTTCGAGGACGACATTGGGCCATCCCACACGAGTATTCTTGATACAGTATGCAAACCGGTTTTTTTAGGGAAGAGGTGAAACGACGCAAAAAGATATCTCTTTGCATCTTTTCATCTCTTTCAAAAAAAAATGCATACTGCATCAAAATCCCCTGTGTGGAATGTCCCATTATGAATCAGCGTTCAGCACTATTTCAGCGTAGTTTCTTTACAGCCTTTGATATATTCACAAAGTCTTTGGGTTTATTTTTTCTTTATATATAAATAAAAAACTAAGGTACTGGAAATCATCATATTATTCGAAGTATCTCTTAGCTGCCTAAGTGAGATTGTCAACGAACTCAATCTAACCAAAATTCAATGATTGATGACAATATCAAAATTATACTTCTTCGTTTTAATATTTGACAGATCTACTGAATATGGCTGACATACATTTTATATATTTTTTAATTTGCTATAAACTTTTGCAAGCCCTTGATGCAATCCTGACATCATTAGACCATCATTTCACAGTCACATCAGAAACTGGCTTCTTAAGCTATACCATCACTTCAGAGCTGTTTTAAATCTTAATCCGCGCACTTTATTCTTTATAAAAGGACATAAAAAGAAGTTAAAATAGGTTCCAAGTCTAAATCATAGGGCGGATGAGTCATCCATCAAGTCCACACTTTATACGGTCTGTATAGGTCGAGATCCTAACCGTGTCATGGTGCATTATTGTGAATGAAAAGAATTCGCCCTGGAAAATAAATGGTATTGTACCATTCAGCATTAATCAAATGACGAAGTTTCATTGAGATTGTGGCAATATGACACGTTCGTCCGAAGAATCAGGTAATCCTTTTCCTTGCCAATGACCCGTGCACGCTTCACTTGGGTTAGCTTATCATGGTCTGTTGTGAGTGTTTTTTGCCTTTCTACTCATAGAAGGTTGAGCTCCTTAAGCATTTTCTGGTCCAATCGACGTTTGCCTTCTTTTGGGTCGCAGTAAAGTTGTGCGGTATCCATAAGTACACATTTTACTACTAAATGTAGGATGATCCTGAAGAATTGCATTATTTGGGTCATGGCTATGTTCCGTACAGCTTCGATATTTCTAGCCAGTGGCGTTACTACAGGTGTATGCCCCCGCCCCCCTTGCAAATCAACATACTTGCGCAGGAAACTTTAATGTTTTGTGTCAATTGTTAGGAAATATTTTTTGTATGATGTTTTCCATAATTTTGTACGGGGAGACGAAATTATTCCCTTCTCTCTTTTTAATTTTTTTCAGGCCAGAAATTCCCACAATATAGGAGAATTCTCAAGATCTCCCAACAATGCCTTCAATTCACTCACTCCAAGCCAGACTTGAGCAAAAAAACAAAAACGTTCGTGGGTCTACGAGTAGTGTTGCCAAGATCTGGATTGTCAAACTTATTTGTTTACTAATTTACTTCGTGCTCTAGATTCATTATTAAACCTATTAAAATACCACTGGCAGCCCCAGCATATACTCACGAAAGCACATTAAAGGAAAAACCGATGAGTATCTGAGAGAAACGCTTAAGCAAGCGAAAGCGTAAGGGGAAAAGGCTTTCCACAAAAGTAGCCGAAAATATCCGATTACCTAAAGTAAGAGCTCGAGTCGACTGATGACCGCACCCGTACAACAGTATTGGGAGCATGAGGCAACTTCAAAACTTTTCAACGTGAATAATTTGTCCTATACAAATTTTTGTGCATTGCTTACTTATCTAATATTCTAAAGTTAAAGTATTACTCTTCTGTCATCTACGAACTCTGATGCATGCTAGCAGCGTGTACGCCCTTAGCCTAAGGAAGTCAGCCAAATATATTCCAGAAAATAGTTTACAGTGTTTCAGTTTCAGGCGTACCTTTTATCTCCGTTTAAATACAGAGAATAAATAGAAGAATTCTCGACTTTTTCTATTGTTGTATCATCACTACTATCTAGCCTAGCCAGCATATTTGCAGCTTATTAAAGCCTATGATGATATGAACATTTTTAGATGGAATTGACGTAATGAAATCATTACAGAGTTAATATAATTTTTATTCAGAAACCGAATATTAATTGAGTGAATCTTACTGCTTATAAATTCAGCGTTGTTATTTTATGTGGTTTCAAGTTTTATCATTTTATATGAAAATATTAATTTTGTAGGTTTTCGTGCGCCCCTAGAACTGTGCGCCTTCGAGTGGCGGCGCCTACGGGGGCGTTAGTTACGTCAATGTTTCTAGCTTTAGAACAGTGACAGAACGTAAAAGTTTCAAGGCTCATTGCTTTCAAATAGCCTAATCGCAAGCTTAAGCAGCAACCTTCGTATTTGAGTAAACTATGGCTGAAATAACACTTACAACATAAAGGATTTTTGCGGTGATATACTTAATATGATGAAAAAGTTAACGAATGATACTAGTTTAGGATAATCTTCAAATGATCCACTCTACCAACCTTACTTTAGGGATAATCTTAAATTTTCAAAGTCTTCATTAAACAATAGAACCACTTCTTCAATAATGAATGACAGAAGTATGGAATACCTAAAATTCTATGCAGTATCATGGTGATTCAATAGCGTTATAGTGTCCTTTTTCCACTCATTCAAGAACGTATGACTTTAACAAATTTAGGTCAGTAATGATCATCATATACAGCGTAGAATTGAATCCAACTTTAACTTCGCCGTGCAGTCCAAGTCTACCCCAGCTATCGTATTTTCGATTTATTCAGAATTAGGGAATTGGCACAATGAGCCACATATGGCTTGAATAGTTCCAATTGAAAAAAAAAACAACAAAGATTCACACATTTTACCCAAAACATAATTAGTTTTGTTTTTGAAAACGATTCACCTTCACCTATATCAGTTTAATTAAAAATTCTTTTCTAACAGTGGGTTTGACTTGTTGTCTATATGGCTTTAATGCTGATAAATGACTTTCAGATCGTAATCTAATGATGCTTGTTTGAAAAGTTTGAAACTGATAATTTGAAAGTCTTAAAGATGAAAAATTAAGCAAAAAACTATTTTACTAACTAGCCGTGAGGTTGTATAATTAGAAAGTCCGTCACGACACAGCATCCGCTCCGCAAAAAACAATTAGGTGGAAGTGAGCGATGGCGACTGTATGTGTACATGAACACAACACTTTTGAGACCCAATTGGAGACTTGATGTCTTGAATTCCACAAGACATGGATGATCACAAGCAGCAACTTATGTTTCGGCTAGCTGCTGCTATTTATTAAAATAAATTAAGCCAAGTATCATAAAGAGATGTAGATTTGCCAGCCGGCTGTCATTCAAGCGTGGCTATCTAAACAATTGATTTTTATTAAACATTCTGATTGTTCCCGAGAATTGTTCGTTGGTGGCCTCCATGTATATAGGCATCATGCTATCAGGGAACATTGATTGGTTGGCCGTTGGCAATTTTATTAGACCAATATTGCTGTCGGTTAGTTAAGGCCTGCCTGAAACACATTTGCAGATGTAGACATTTTCATGAAGAGTAGAGTTCATTTATATAAAATTCAAGGCAAATAAAGTCCAATTAAGGAAAACGACCGACAGAACCCCCAGTGTATCGCAGCACGTGTTAAGCGTTCGGCTTCATTTTTATTGGGACACTGAAATGACGACTTGTTTTTTTGAGATTAATTAAAAAAAAAAAAAATTTATTGCTCTCACTACAAATTTATGAAATGACTCAAAAACACATTAATACCCCACAGAGCTTTCGACTCAAATTAAAGGAAATATTTATGTAAATTTTGTTTTCGGATCAATTAAGATAGTTAGTTGCCTCAAGCCATTTAGGGTCTTTAAACTGTTCTTTTGCAAAAACTTTGCAAATTGCGATGAGTATTTGTTCAATGAATGTGGTTTGATGGTGGATGATTTTAAGTTTAATTATATTGGTGGTGTTTCGAGTTACCACAAACTTCTTTCTGGATATGTTGACGTAAATCTGTTCAAAGACATAAGCGCCTTGAATTTTGACAAATCCGCAGAACCTAGAGTCATTTAGTCTTTATAGTAGGTACATCCAGGTTAATAGCTTCATCCACAAAAGGCAAGGAGTAATTTCTACATAATCAGAATGAATAAGTCAATATTATATACTATAAGCTGGATGATCATTTGTTAGAACATTGGGGAAAAAGCACCAATACCTTCCAAGTGAAGAAGGTTACCGCTATTGAAAGGTTTGGAGAAGTAAAGTAGGACTGATACTGTAAATTAAATACTGTCTATAACTTTCGAATATCTGTTGTTAATCTCAGTAATTTTTAAGAGATTTTTGTGATATACAACTATTTTGCAAGAAAGCATAATAGTTGTTCTGATGAACTTTGATAAACCATAAATGGACATACTGATATGTAGTCACTCTGGTGGACAGATGCGTATCACAAATTCAAAATGCACTCGCAAGTCTAAAATATATTTTCCTATTTTTTATGTATTTTTTATGATTTGCCGCAATGTTCTTTTACTGCCTATGTTATACTAAAAATAAAACATAATTTCTATTAACATCAACCTCTATAGTGGATAGATTATTCTCCATTTCCAATCGTTTAGAGTGAAGTCAAAGAGTTTATAATTCTCTAGGTGGAGTTACAGATGCCATGCATGACAATTGGTTGTAAAGCAGTTCCAAATCTTCAATTCATCCCAAGGCCCAGAAGAATTAGATAAATATATGGGTAATGAGTTCCAAATATGATTGGAATGTATGAAGAACTGGCTACTGCTGTGTTGGGTGGATTATTAAATCTTGCAAGAATAAATGTAAGAGACCGGGGCGAACTAGCAATGCGAATCGTATCAAATACATAAATAGCAAAGAGACCTACACTTCAAACATTTAGCTAGAAGAGATTTGTCATAATGCTTTACATGAGCAAGAGTGCTGTTAGTCTCAGTCGAGTAACCACAGATGTGAAGTGATTAGAGATCCAAAGGCAATGAAGCCTATCATTAATATATAGGCAGCCCAACTTAATTTATTATTAAATATATTACCTAGATAGTAGGCGGTTGCTGTACACCATTAATTAACCAGTTTGGAATTTCATTGGCTCTTAATGGAAAATTTATATAATGTAGGACTCGTATTAAGTCAGTAACTTGTCATCCAGCTTTAGATGAATCCAAGATGTTCAACGATGCAGGTAATTTCGATTGAAATCAGTCTTTTGGGCATTGATAGAAGAAACTACGCATTATTGGCATACAGATGGATCTTATGAATTATTAGATTTTTAGTAAAAACCTCGAATAAGAGGAGACCGAGAATTGAACCTTGCGGGACACCGCTAGTAACCCACGGAAAGCTAAACCTTATAGTTTGTACATATGCACTTTTATGGGAAATGTGGTTCGCAGCTTGTATAGAAAATCGATCCTATCAAAAGTTTGACGAAAATTTTTGAAAATTTCGAGAAACGCACTAACGAGGCTGTAATTATTCAACATGTGTCATTTGATTAGTCCTAATTGTTATGGATCTAAATTATAACCTGAGATACTCTTGGGAATAGAAAAAAATACCTTTGAGTATTTCCAGACATAACGGAAAACGGGGTATTTAAAATATGACATAGAAGGAAAATCAAGTATGGAAATGTTATTCTAACTAATATAGGGCAATTTCTATCATAGTCTGCACCATTTGAATTTGAACCGAGTAAGTTAACCGGATGTTGGTTATTACAAACTCATAAAGAGTTGAATGAAAGAAAAAATCCTTTGTTCAAGCTAGTTTTGGTGAGATATACTAGGTCGTTAGATCGTGCTCTGAATCTAAAGAGTGTCAGAGAAAACAACTGTTGAGCTCATCAGCACCATCTGCAATAATATGTAGCTTACTTAGTCAAACTCTCTAGTCCTTACAAAAAAAGTTAACTTGTTTAGCCATACAAATTGCCAACCGGTGTAAATACTTTATTACTTCTTTAATTTGTATGTTCTCATACGAGAACATATAAGATCGTAAAAGAAAGTCAAGGACAGTTATGAGTTATGGTTTTAGTGATAATCGGAACATATTTTCCATTGAATATTAGCTTTTATAATTGATAAACGAGTCTGTGCTCCCATAGTGTTTTTCATACTGATTAGGAGTTCATATGTAGCCGAACTTATGTATATGGACTTAATCTGAACAAATAGCTATGCAAAGGCTCATTTGATTCCCCAAGAATTTTTTTTTTATATTACGTTTTACCTGAACTAGCTGGTGCAGTTTGGGTGTCCCGAAAAAAGAAAAAAAATATCCCGGAGTATAAAATCTAGAATTATACTGTAGCGCCGACAGATACGTTGAGCTTTTTTTCAATATGTGTCTGGATAAAGAATTAAATTATTTTTGATATTTCTGCATTTTTATACACTAAGAAACCTATACCTAGAAAATAATTATCGTAAAGCAAAATGGATTGGACACCCACCATAATATTAAAAGTTATTTTGATTTTTGCATGTCCGTCAATCCGACTGTCCATCCGTCCTCACGATAAATCAAGAACTGTGTACTTAGAGAGCTGAAGTTATGCAAATTTTGTTTTTTTTTAATCAGTTAGACTGGAGATCCCATCCCAAGCACAGAGGCCAGAGTGGCCCATTGTGTCATCCTGCTAGAATCCCTTTCACCAACACCTTCTTGTCGTCTTAATGAAGCGTATCAGGTGAGGAAGGTTTTTCAGCTCATCTATAGATCGAAGGGCAGACCTAGAGTATCCAGCCTGCTCCGGGCGAAGGCCGTACACACACACACACAAAGTATTCGGTTGTCTCAGGCTCTCCTTCTAGACAGAACAGACAAACAGGGCTATCAACAACTCCCATCCTTGTTAGATGATCGTGAAGTGAGCTGTAGTCGGTGATGATGCCAACCACAGTTCTAAATGGTTTTTCTTCCGAGACCCATAAGATAATTGGAGATATTCATATTGGGCCAATCAAGAAACAATTTTGTGCACCGACAAGTACTCAGGTTCTCCCATCTCTGCTGACGCTTCCTATGAATATCCGCTTTGATGAGAGATTCGATATTCTATTTGGCAACGCCTACGGCGGGTTCCGGTGAAAGAAACGGAGAATCAGAGCCAGCCCTAGCTAAAAGGTCAATACTTTCGTTCCCCATGATCACCATGTGACTAGGGACCTACTGAAGGGACACCTTGTTGTGGATACATAACTTCAAAGACGACCTGCAATCCCCCAGTAATTTAGATGTTGTTCAAGGGACAGTAAGAGCCATCAAGGCTGCCTATCCGAAAGGATAGCAATGTACTTCCCCTTGATTTGTATTTGTATTTGCTACCATTGCCATGGCGAAGACTTCAGCCTTGAAGACAGTGGTGTGTCTTCCAAGTGAGTACTCCATTCCAATGCCCGGCTCTATCGTCAGTGAGAGAGCTGTCGGTAAAATTTTTTAGAGCGGACCGGGGAAGACCCGATTAAGCACTTCCCTCAGTCCACGATTCTCTTAAAGGAAAGCTCACAGAGAAGCGACGCCCCAAGGGATTTAAAAGAAACTAAGTTCGAAAATAGGATAAATCAGGTAACTCCTTCATAGAGTTCATTACATATTTCGGCACTATTTGAGAACGCCTCAACGTAGAGAGCTGAAATTTTGTAGATAGTGGTTTCATAAAAATAGTAAATATAATTTAAAAAATGTACTAAATCGGAGAACACTTTCTTGGTGTTCCCATATACAAATTTAGGATTTTGCCGTATATTGTTAAAATGATCAATCCTAAACATTTTTATGGTACCGAAAAGTTCTTCTGAATATGAAATCCTATAAAATTGGTCAGAATCAATTTTACTGTCCAACGAAGCGGTCTGGAAATGTATGCAAAAAACCATTTCAACAATCAAACTTGCACTGATGGGTGACCATACCATATTGCATACGGGTATTTATATAGGGTACATAAGAATTGGTCTTAGACCAATTCTAGCTTCTTTTACCACGGTTTTTGAATCTTAGGTTTTTTTATTCGGGATTGTACATTTGGTCTATTGAAAAGTTTCTTTGATGTTTGTGAGTTTTGTGACTTATCATACTACTCAAACCACCTATGTCAACTTAACTCTGACTTATATTTCCCACAAATTCTATTTCTCGGATTCGTACGAATTGCTACAAATTTATGAGTGTGTCTGATTTTCTGACATATTTCAGTATCCGTCATGTATGAAACAAAAATCGCCTAAAGGGGTTGCCTTTTGCTTTCTTTTGTAAAATTCTACCTCCATGTTATAATATAGTTAATGTAGGTAGGTAGGTATGTACTTACTAAAATCTGAACGTAATTAAATCTTCATGTCCATTGGTTTGAACAATTGAAATAAAACCCAAACGTCAAGTTGTAATCTGTTTGAAGAAGGAATTAGTGCCGGCACTGAAAATTCGCTACAATTCAAAGGAGGAATAAATTTCGTTCCCTGGCAATGTTTTTGGGTTGCCCATGGTCAAAACTTGCTCTGTTTCCATCGCCGTAATTCTTGTTTCACCACAATTCGTGCCTCGCATTTTAATCCCCTAAAAATTTGATCCGGTTGCAACTCGGAGCTTATTTGACATCTGCTCATCAGAGTCATCTTACAACGTATGCCTCATTTGATAACAAATCCGATTAAGGTTTCAGGTGATTCAGGTGAAACGGAATCGGGACTTGAGTAGAGAAAAATGCAAAATAAAAAGTTAAAACGATGAAGTTTGACGATGTCTGTCGTTTGGGTTTTACAAAATTTTAGTCCTCTTTCGACGTTTTATTACTGGGACTTTGTTTTCTTTTTTAGATGATGGCATTTATAAGATTTGACATTTTGTACCTTTTTTTATATAAACATATGTCAGAGATCTGCAGGAGAATGTGATTGGAAAGAATTACGCAAAAGTATCGAATCGAAATTGTCGGAGACTAACCGTGTAGCAAGTAAGTACCACCCAGAACTGCTAAAAGTGGCAGCTACTACAGGAATGACAGATCCAAAAAAAGAAGATGTAAAATGAAATAAAAGGAATGCCTCAGAGGTGCCAGAGCGATCAGGATTTATGTAGAGGAATCGGTAAATGACCAACAGTCTTAATCAGGTGAGTGGTCAGACGATCAGACAGGCGAACTAGGGTGTTATAAACTTGACGTTCTTCGCGATGTAAGAGAAAATAGAGCTCAGTCATGTAGGTATTAAGTATGTTTTTTGACTCTTTTGTTAGTTAAAGATATGCATAAGCATTACAATGGAATATGTTTTAACGGAAATATTAGTTCGTTGATTTGATTACAAATGCAGAGAGGTATTGTTTAGGCAAGGTGACTTGACCACTATTCGAAATAATATTCTTACGATTATGAGCTCTTAGCAGTTTTCCGGGAGATAAATGCTAATAATGAATCTAGTATGAAAAAAAGTCTGAGTTCTTCACGAGTAAAGTTAAGAATCTCGGTGGAGCACGACGGGCTTAAAATTTGTTTCTACTGAATTCCTTTAAAATATTTCAAATTCTATAAGATTAGTAGGGTGTGGAAAATGGTTTAAAAAAATAACCAATTTGGGGGAGTTTCATATTATATTTTCGAGTTACTCCGAGTTGTAGTGAAGACATCTTGTTAAGGTCCCTAGAACTCGGGTTTAATCGGGCTCAATAAAAAGTAAATTTCTATTAACTTGGATTTAATTGGTATTAATATGTACATATAAAATATTTGTACCATACAAAGTAATTTTTCAGTCATGTTGCATCTGTATATGTAGATGCCTTAGATGACTAAAGGATCGCTCTACATCACAATTCCCGGTCGGGCGTTTCTTCAGACTTTCATAATATTCAGATCTAAATTAGATGATTATGGTTCTAGAAAATAAGACTATAACTTGTCCTTGATGCTGTATGTTTTATTAGTGTTTCATATCAGTCGGAATTTAAGACACAACTGGATTTTTAATAGGATCGAGCTAAATCTGTAAATTTTATTTTTTTTTTAAGCTCCCAGAATGTAATTTTCTTAACACTATGATGATTTTATGGCTAAAGCGTGCTTTCATTTTGTTTGCACTTAGATACTTTTTGGTTGCTTATAGCATTAAGTTTAGCCTAGATAACCCAGCAGGAAACTAAACTGTAGCTATATGGATTGGTTCTATTATCTTTTTCTGTATTGCTTAACAAGTAAAAAAGCTAGATGAATGCCCATCTGAAATTTCGTATGGTCACCGATCTATGCAAGTTTGATTTTTGAAGTGGATTTTCGAATATATTTCTAGAACGGTTCGACAGACAGAAAAAATGATTATAATTAGTTTTATAGGATTTCGTATTCTGAAGAAGTTTTTAGTACAATAAAAATGTTTGGGACTGATCGTTTTCACAGTAGGTACCTATATGAAAAAAAAAAAAAAATTGTTATATGGCAACACCAAGAATGGGTTGCCCGATTTAGTTCACTTTGAATTTTGTTTTGCTATTACTATAAAAACACCATGTACCAAAATTCAGCTCTTTATGTCGACGCGTTCTCAAGCAGTGTCCAAATAT
The DNA here is from genome assembly GCA_963930735.1 of Dioctria linearis. Classification (NCBI taxonomy): domain Eukaryota; kingdom Metazoa; phylum Arthropoda; class Insecta; order Diptera; family Asilidae; genus Dioctria; species Dioctria linearis. The sequence continues at coordinate 121,901,338 of OZ005743.1, read as the reverse complement.
ATAGTGGAAAACGAAATTTTTGTATGGTAACCCCACGATGGAGTTGCCCGATCTGTCTCATTTTCGAACTTAATTTTACTTTTTTTTTTAATCCGTGTACAGAATTTTAGCTCACTAAGTATACGCATTCTCGAGTTATCGTGCACGCAGACAGAGGGACGAACAGACGAACGGACAGACGGACATGCAAGAATCAAAATAACTTTTAATATTATGCAAGGGTGCCCAATCCATTTTGATCTACCATCATTATTTAGAAGAGCTAACACTTCTATGATTATTGAAAACACAAGTATTAAAATTATCTCTTAGCATAGTAATATCAACAATTGATTAAAATTTATTAAAAATTGAGGAACAATTGGAAATAGGCTCGTAATTACCATAGTTTTTTCTGTAATGAGGAGTAATTGGCCTTTTTGGAGCATACTAATTAATGATAATAACTCTGGTGAGTTAATGATGCAATCCAAAATGCTTTAAGAATGTCTTACCTCCCGTCGCAATTCTAATTGAGATAAGCCCAATCAGTAAACATCTTACAGAATATGAAGATAAATTATCATATCGGTAGTTGCATTTGTAAACCGCAAATCTAGTAAAGCTTTTCTGTATTTATTCAAGACGATCCATATGAAGCTTGTAGTAACCAAATGAAACATACAAGATCTAAAATATACCTAACGAAAGCGAAGAAGAGAGCTTTAAGAGTGAAAACATCTCTGCAGTCTTTAGAATTTTATACATTTAAGGAATCCTAGATAGACATCTATGAGCCTTACAAACTATAAACTTAACGTGCGGAATGTAAGTCAATTTAGTATCATGTATAACCCCCAATTATTAATTAAAAAAATCCCAGGAAGAGTACCTACTGCTATTTATAAGATAATCACAAAAACTATTGGATAAAATGTTCTAGTTTTACATTTTCCAATGTTTAAGTGAAAATTGTTCACGGAACACCAATCAGAGAGACTATTAGGATTACGTTGTAGGAGTGCGCAATCATCCACAGAATTGACTTTTAAAGTCATCAGCAAACATCAAACATTTAGATTAAATTTGAAACTTATATATATATATCATTAAGAAAAAGCAAGAAGAGCAAAGGACCTAAGTGGATACCCTGTGGGACACCGGAACTAGCGCTAATCTCTCTGCAGATGATTCCACCAATTTTGAATTGTCTTCATAACAGAGACACCTCTATAAATTTTTGTCATGATTTTTCCCAGATTTAAATATCGGTGTAATGAAGGAGACTTTCCACGTGTCTAAAAAATTCCATGTTTGAGATAAATTGAAGTTACAGAATGTTCCGTGGTGTCAGCGCAAGTTCTCACTAGAGAAGTGCATAAAATGTCAGTGTCAGACTTGATATTAGAATTTAATTTTCTTAAGCACTGGAGTACTTCGTTGGTAGACAAAGAGACTACACCAATGTCAAGAGAAGACGGAAGAGTTTCCATTGTCAGATACTCGCTTCAATGTTTTTTTTTCTGGTCACTTTGACTGAAAACTGATTCAATACGTTTCTTAGGTCGGTAAAACTACGCTGTTCTTCAGAGACTAGTTTGCCAATTAAAATGAGCGTAGACTTATACAATATTGATGCAACATCTGCTTTAGATGTCAAAAGAGCCTTTGACAATACGTGGTTTGTCGAAATTTCTTTAACGGGGAAAATATGAACTGAATAAACTGTAGATGGTAGTTCGTAGATATAACTGATGAAATTAGAAAGATCTGTATGGTAGGTCTCTTCAGGTCTTGTCACTGGGTAAAAAGGAGTATACCAAATCTATGTTAGTGGACTGATGCCGCTAGTTTGAAACTCCAATTGAAACTTCCATCCTCATCAAGAATCTTTGTGAATTGAAATGACAGATCTAGTTATTCGTATTGTAGAGCTAGTATCCTTTATAAGCCTGGAACTGGTTGTCGGAAGGATTTTCATTTTGATAAGGAGAGAGTTGCATGGCTTGTGCTTTTTAGGAAGAAGCTTAGGAGGAAAATTTTACGCAAACGTTTTTATTAAGGAAAAGATGAAATAGTTGAAGCAAAACCAGACATTTGAAAGGTATTCTTAATTATCTAGAAAAATTATGTTAAAAATCTTGAAGAATATTATTTGTAGGATTGGATGATCTGTGGAAGTATTCACTACGAATATTGGTGAATCACAAAGGGGAATGCCCATTTTTCATACAACCTTAGGACCGACTCCTCCAGACATGAGAGATGTCTTAAACAATGCAATATGATATTCTGAACATATTTTTTAACAAATTTTATTTCAAATAAGCGGAGGAAAGCTTTGGCGATTGGATGTAGCGTAAGCGACTTTTTTGGGTACAAAAATGGACTTTTCTGCTTCTCATAATTGCTTGGAATTGATGCATCATGGAAAATGACTTCCTATGAGAAAATTTTTACAACAGAGCACTAATGGGCATGGAATAAAGAACTGCAAAAATATATGCGAAATGTAATAGCTGGGGTGCGGAAAAAAATTCTCGAGAAAGTTTTCTGAATCGGGAATAAGGTACCTCGTCCGATAGTACTCGGTGAAACCTTTAATGTGATATGTAACAAGCGGTATTGAAACAACGCCTCCCCGCCGGGGGTTCTTATCCACACTCTAAAATTATGCAGAGAAAATTTTTCTTTAAAGGATTGTAGCTGGTAATGAACTGAGGCGCATAGTGAAACCCGTTTTCCAATCAGACATAACCCTAACGAGTTATAGTCGATCTAAGGCGCGAAAAATTTAGTACCTCAGTTCGAATAAAAAAAAGGGAAATTCTAAAAAGGTGAGTATTGGAATGGCTATAAATAGTTATTTGAGGCTCCGAGTGTAGGAGTGTGGGTATTCAAACTACTTCTCAGAACTTAAGGAACTCGATTCTGCATTAGATTTTCTAAAATGTACTAAATCAAACTTTGACACCCTAAGCTTAATTGAAATAAACATTGTTAATAAAATATGTTCAGAGTATCATAATCCATCGTTAAAGACATCTTTCATATCTGGAAGTGTCGGGCTTAATAGGGGCATTCCCCTTTAATAATTTATACCAGTTACCCTACATTGCTGGTCTAATCGGGTGCATGCATTACTCACCAGATTAATCCGTTATACTCTCACATTTTTAAACATCAATTTCATTTTTCAGGGACCTTTTCGTATACCTCGAAAAGGTTTGATGACTTTTTAATTTCGGAAATTTGTACCGAAATAGTTAAATATTGATAGCCACCCTAGTTTTCTACGTTTCTTATCAGCAAAAATTGTAATATATTTATAATAAATTCATTTTTGCAAAGCATGGATCCTAGCAGCAAATGAAATGTTATTCTCCAAACGAATTACCTTCAATTAATCAACTATAGACGGAAATGGTGCACACGTGCTAAACAGATCCATCATCTAAATGCAGCATCAAATCTGATTTAGATCTGAGTTAGCTTCTGACATCACTCTTGGCAATTTAGGAAGCTGCTCACACCCAGAAACTTAAATTAACGCCATTTTGACGTCAATCGCTGCAGAAACGAATAATTGTAACAACGGCCGGCATCAGCTTCAGTTTATTCAACCGGAACGCGATTCATGTCCATTTAGTTGCGGTAACTTGAAACTACAGCTAATCCAGTAGAACTAGCTGGCCGCATAATCAAAGCCAACAAACTTAATTATTGTGGGTGTGGGCTAGATAGTTACCTCCGGTACCAGGAGACTATTTTCCGCGTAATTTCTTGTTGCACATTCGAATCGAAGTAGTAGGTACATTGCATGACTCGTGGATGTTTAAAACGCGAAAAGTGAACGGCAATGACAAATGCTACAATATTAATCTTTTTCTGGATCTGGAGGTCTGGAGGTTGGAGCCAGCCATAGAGGACGGAGCGAGCAGTTTATATCTGTGACAAATTACGTGCTCGGAGAAAATGTTCATATTGAATACCATACGTCTTGGCTGGAGCACTTTAAATCCGCATCAGTCAAGCTTAATTTTGCCCAGACTGCCGCAGTAATATCTGAAGCCGGCAATTGTTTCTCCGTCTATATGTGTTTACTTACAGTCCATACCCTGGCTTTGCTTAGGAATGCAATTGCACATATACGACCGCCCGAAATACCGTACTTTATACGTTCGAGTTCGTTGTCAGTTTTTATTATGATTAATGTTTTCCTAATACACCTCTGCTGCTTTCCCTAAGATCCAGTTCTCTATGTAGCCGGCAGCTTGGCCTCCGACCTCTTGTTCTTGAATTGTATTATGCTGAGACGTGCACTAATAGCAATAAATGGCTGACTGGCAGGCAAAGTGGTTTCATGTTATTTCGGACATTTGAAAACCCTTCAAGCCCCTTCAATATCGTCCAAGTTTGCCCATAATTTATTTATGAGCCATCATAATTCATAAAGATGCTCCCAAGAGAGTATCGCTGTAGAAAAGGGGCGCTTTTCGCCAAATGATGCAGCTAGTTCGCATATACATTACGGAACCGCTCATCGTGAACGTCCAATAATAAACATAAAAAACAAACTTTTAATGAGATCTCGTGAAGGAGCGTCTTCAATCGATGCTGTGTGCTTTTATGTTGGCAGCTCAATAAAATTTCGATTAGCGTGGTGAAATATTCAATCGTTTCCATTATTTTCGTCAATTATTTTGCTCCTGCTATTAGGATAGTATGGACTCTAGTGGGAATGGTAAACTGGAATCATCAGTGCTAATGAAGCGATGCTTTGTGTGGAATATCTCCGCCAGGCACATAATTAATGCCTTCTGACATGAGCTTCTCATAATTCTGATATTACACAAACTTCCGTAGGATTAATTTACACCATAAACGTCGCTCTTAATGACTGATATAAAACTCCTGTATAGCATAAGCAAAGTCTTCTTTGATTGCTAAGGTATATAACAATGTTTTCATCTTGTATAAGGCCTACACATGTTAGGTGAGATTCCATTGAAATTTATTACCCCTTAATCGGGTAGAGGAATGACGATAATTGAAGAAAATGATTTTAGCAGATCTTTCGGCTGCTGTTGAATTTTGAATTTTATTCTTGTATTTCGTCAAATTTAAGTGATACTGCTATTGGGAAGCCTTGATTTTATTGTGTGGTTTTAAAAAGGAGTATTTTTGTAATTCCCTAAATCTGCTGCGTTCCCTTTAGCTTTGTTAAGTTTGCTCACAGAATAAAATTAGGAACCTGTTTGATTACAGAATCCGGGTTGCTGGTTTTATTTCAATTTTCCAAGAACATTTAATCAATTTGAAATAAAATTAAAGAACTAAATCTAAAAGACCTAATACTGCTGTTGTAATTCGGTTTTATTATGATTGAAATATGCAGAAACTACTAGGGAACTATTGTCTCAGTATATGTACTATGCGAATCAACATAATTATATTTAGTTCTTGGGTGCTAATCATGGCCGTCTCTAACTACGTGGGGGCCCGGGACACTTTAGGATATGGGGGTCTCCTAACAGCAATTCTTCTCTAAACTACTTTAGACAGTGGCGGTTCGTGGGATTCAGAAGAAGGGAAGTAATACATTTTATGTAAATTATAGCTCCGCTTTTCAGACTATTTCATTGCTACTATAAGTAATTATACATGTATCAAAGTCAATGATGTCAATAATACACAATATGAATATTCATATTTATTCTTGCTCTTGAAAGTGAAGGAAGCCATTATCATCGTTAAATAAATCAGTGATGCAATCATATCTTTCATTTAATCCATTCACAGCAAATACTGCCTGCCCCATAATTAAGCAAATACAAAAATTTCACTCAATATCCCCTTTCACAACGTACGCAAAAAATCTAATCCACTAATTCATTCTTTTCAATTCAATTACCATTATTATTATACTTAGGTATACTCGTTCGACGGAATACTCAAAAAAATCAAGAATTCTACATTCTCTCGCAATTAAACAGAAACGTACGTAATATTATAGATAGTCAATATCTTCTTTTTGCACAATATGAATAAAATATGTTTAAAAAATTTTATAATAAAAAACATTCAAACATGTAAAGTCAAACGAGATAATATAATTTTAAAATATTCTTATTGGGTAGATTCAGTTTTTAATGAAACTTTTCTTGGGTGAAAGAAAAAAATATTTTTTACTTAGCCTATAATTTATTTATGAAAGTTATTTATTTAAAAAGTTTTTCTAATATATTTTATTTTCTAATCATTACATTTTTGCTAAAAACTCATAAAACAGGACATACAGTACGTTTACATAAATACTTGGCTTGAAATCCACTTGAAGCTCAGGTAGGGCGGTTGATTGAATTAACTCCAATTAAATGAGTTGCATTTTTCTTGAATTTAATTTTCCAATTACTTAAGTTGAAATTTACGGATTGAATGAGCGTTTTCATGATATTTTGATTACTTCAAGCATACTTCAAGTATGCTTCAAGTATTCATGTAAACGTACTGATAATCTATCTAATATATGCATATTAACTCGCATCTACGTTCTTTTGCGTAAGTTGTGATGTAATTTTTTACCTCTGCGGTAAGTATAATTTAGAAGATTATCGCACTTTAATGTAAGTACTTCCATGTAAAAACGTTTTACACGAAAAAACTGGAAAATTTATTTCACATCAAAACCCATCGGTTAAACATATAAAATTTAAATTTCACATGAGATATGTAAAACATTATGCGGAAGCGTTAAAAAGAAAAATCAGCCCCCGCAAGAACGTAAACCCTCCTTTGTACACAAATTCGAAAATTACGCATTTTCAAGATATTTGGGTGAAAAAAGTCGGTTATAAAGTTTCTTACAGAGCAAAAGAAAATATGCCATTTAATAAACCTCATCAAAAGCTTCAATTTGGTATTACACACGGCCAAAATTGGACAACGCCATGAGTGTAGCTACCATCCTCCCCCAAAACCCCCAAAAACGTAAACAATTAAGCCCACTGACTAATTCTGAAACAAAAAATCCAATGTAAATCCATCCAAGTTTACTATTCTAAAACTATTCCTAAAATTTCACAATATTCGTCACGAAGGTCGGATAAAAGTTATTTAAAAAAAGCTACGAATTTGTTAACATCTGGCAGCATTTAAATAAATCGTGAGCAAAACCGACACCCACCCGCACCGGCATATACTTCTGAATTTATCAATGAAAGTTACTATCACGGGCAGCGGCCAGCGTACCATAGCAATGTACGCATGCAAACTCTTGAGTGAATATGAGTCTAAAAAGTTAAATGTATTTACCTTTTTACATTGGCTTTGTTGTTGTAAATACGCTGTAGGGATTTCAGCGTCACTGCGATGCCAGTGGGAACGGTGTTTGATTCTAATGCCGTTCCATCCATACGACGAGAATATTATGTAGCTTGCTTGACAAGACAAATCGGGGTGGATCTGGTGCTGGGTGGAATGACGGTGGGTGGGTCATACGCTACATTTTGGACAGCGTACCATACAGTATGTTAGTAGCGATATAATCACATTGGGCTGGGTGGTATGTTCTTAGTTTGTAGGAGAAAACTGGGCGTTACTTATAAAATATTTCAGGTTGTATCTAGTGATGCCAGAGGAGTAAACTTCTTTGAATTTTATACATTTTTTTAAATATTCTAAGAATATTTTAAAGCAAAATGTTATGTTTGGATTTTTTTATTTTGTTAAGGGAAGCAGTGCTTCCTTTGCTTCCAATGAGGAGCCGCCCCTGACTTTAGATTATCAACAGGAATAATAACGTAAAATACCATCGCAGCTACAACACCGATTGCAAGTTCAAAGGCGTGTAAACTGATTTTACAGTCCAGAGAAGAAATCTAACGTAAAGCGGCGCTAGCCGGTCCCACACAATGCGTGCATTTGTCAAATATTTGAAATGCGTCTGATTCAAGGAGGTGTGTGTGAGCCTCAAGGAGGAACGTACGCTTTAAGGGCGCATTACAAACTTTTGCTAAAGCGTACGAATGAAAAATATTCATCTTTGTAGCTCTCACACACACACACCTCCTCACATCAGAGACATGCCAAATATTTGACAAATGCACGCATTGTGTGGGATCGGCTTAAGGAAAATTCCCGTTGGAATGTCGTATTTGGAGTAAAGGGAAAGTCCCGGCCGTGCGAATCGGTTTAGTTGTTTTACAATCAAATGATTTTGGGGAAATACCCTTAAACGAAAAGAGTTGTCAGTATTATGTTAAAATGGACCAACAGTATAAAAAATTTCCCTGCTTACCAAATAGAATTTCGCTGCTGAATGTACATCATGAAAAAATTCGGGAAATTTAAAAATTACTGGGGCTGCAAATTCTGTCACTATACAATGACATTTTTTTTATGTGTTGTTTTATATGAAAATTTGTTGCCATGTATAGAATTTCGAATAATTACCATGGTCTACTTTCAGTAGCTAACAGCTACACTAGCTTGTAATAGATTGAAAAATTGGTTATCAGTTGGTCTACTATCGCGGAGGCCCCGTAAGTCGTGGGGCCTTGGGCGAGCCAATGCATAAAGATGGCACTAGTTCTAATACACACACGACATTTTTTGTCGGTTTCCCCAATAACCAATGCATCAGTCATCAAAACTTTTGAATCACGCCTTCCCAAGCGAAGGTATGTGGATTTGAGATATCCATAATCTGAAACTAATCTAATATCGAGGAACGCGAAAGTTGGGACTATAAGTAGTTTGTACTCCATAGATCTTCTTTTGATTTGCATCAGATAATATCGTTATTAAAGTCAATTTAATATTGAAACTTTCATTAAGGAGGATTTTTGTAGAAACAAACAAAACAGTTTAATAGATCTAAAAGATTTTAGTTACCGCAAATTCTACCTTGACGAACCTAAAAGAACGTGGATAGATTTTTCTTAAAGCTCGGACTGTGGTTAATGTACTTAATAGATGTTGGTCATATGAAACTCAATGCCAACGGCGAACTTTCTACCTAGGTAACTTGGCAGTTGCCTAGTGGTTCAACTTTGTAAGGGTGCCCCGCCAAATGAATACATGGAAGACTGTACGGTGTCGTACTTTACTGTTCTTGGATACAGGGACGGATTTACCAATAGGCAGAGCAAAGGCAAATGCTGAACTAATGAAGTAAAAGGAAACATCGAAGTCGCAATATCCAGCAGTTTCCGTTTTCAACGTTCAAGGTTGGTTCCAGAACTACATAACTACAAAGACATGATTCTGCTTACGAGAACTTGAGTAAAGAGTTTAACTTTCTCATGAAGCTACATAGCTTCGAAACTTGAAAGCCTTCTATCATAGATGGCACAAGAACTAGATGTCGCATGGTATACTAGAGCAGAGTATACAGTACAGATTGTGAAATGTGTAGTGCGGGCCGAAGGCAAATGCTATAAGAATAGCAGTTTTGTATACATTTGATCGACTTCCTCAATACTCCTCACATCATTTCAAATGTTGTGGTCCATTCCGGAATGGTCCATCCACCCATAAAAATTTTGTATACTTTTTTGGTACTGCATGTGACATTTGCATAGTTCTTGTGCCATCTATGCTTCTATCTAGTAGAGCTCATTTGTCGTCCGCTGAGGATATACGGGAAAAACAATTATCGGCCCTGGAGTTCTACAAGTATATCTTGGAAAAAGTCTTTTTGGACATTTATCCAAATGTGGAAATATCGCTCCGGATGTTGTTGTATAGGTACACCCGGACGGTCGTTTTCAGCGCTAAAATGAGTGACGAAATTTTTAAGATCCACCGTAGAAGAGATCAGGCTCATAGTTAGGTAATTAATTCCTTTGCAGAAAAGATAGCTAGTCGCATGGCAATCTAAGCATATAATTTCATACTTTTATTTGTGATATTTTTAAGTCTGCTTGTTTATTTTCTAAGGTCGATGTACGTTAAATAAATGAAAAATAAAGGTAACATGTTTTGTTTTATTCAACTATTTAAAGTAAAATGGCCCTGACCCTGGGTCTTTATATCCAGGTTGACTGAATATCCTTGATCTTTTTGCATCCACTTGATATTTATCCATTTATCCTAAAACTATTTCAAATATTCTTTATAAATATATCTATAGTTCTATGGGCAGTTTAGCAGGGACTGGATTAACGATTTCTTCATAGGATAGGTTAAAGGGGCCGCCATCGGTCTAATAACAGGTAAATTTTACATAGACATTGCTATGGTCTCATCAGAGGGATATTTTAATTCAAGTTATTGATAACTGAAGCTTAAAGCTAAAGTTTCACCCGTGATTTTGTTTTTTTTTTGTATCCCTCATTTTGTTAGCAACTCGATTGCGTGGATTACTAGTCTCCAAGTAAAATCTCTATACAAGTTAAGGCTGTTCCAAAATTTATTGAAAATGAGCCTTAAAGGCCTATTCCAATTACGAAGACATTTGATATTTATGAAAAACTCGCGCTATTTTCGAATTCATGACATGTAGACAAATTTAATGAAACTTGTACCATTCAAGATAAACCAAGAGATTCCACGGAAGGCGTTAAAAGAATTTCATACAAAAACCTGCATTTCTTATCCCATTGAAAGAAAGAGAACATTTGTAACTCCAAATTTTTCTGATTGGATGGTAGAGGTAGAGGTTCAGTTTTCATTAGATGTAAATGTGAATAGACGAAATTACCAAGTTTGGAGTAATGAAAATTCAAGAAATACATGAAAAATAACTTTATCCATAAAACGTACTGTTTGGTGTATAAAATATGGTAAAATTGAAAAAAATTATACAAAAATGATAACTTTTCTTTGGTCCAAAACTTAAAGAATTGATACTGCCAATGTTTGTTTTCAACAAAATGATTCAAAACGCCCAATTGACCTTCATGGTCGTTTGATTTTTATACCATTAGACTTTTCCCTTGGAGTTTTCTTAAAAGGAAAATTTATGCCAATATGCAAGCAGCTAGTTGACAATTTCAAAGAAAACAAAGTGAAATTGAACCAGGTACATACTATATGTGTCAAAATGCCATCCAATTACGAACTTCGAATTGATGTTTGGAAACATAAGTCGTGTTGGACATTTAAGACCGATTCACACCGCTGCGATAGCTGCGATAACGATAGTGATAATCATAGCGACTAGCGACACAATTTCTTTCACACTAACGCAATAGATTACAGCAAGAGTTACATGCATATGCCTGAACCAAATAAAGACAATTTGGAAAAATTTGAATACTGGACAAATTAGAGTTTCCTAAGTATTGATTAGCTCGACTTATACTGGCTCGACTTATTTTTTCAATTTGAAAAAGTTTTTCTTACTGACCATTGACGTTGATATCGAATATAAATTTTTATAAATCGACGTTGAAAAATATGGAAAAAGTTGTGAGCCAGGTGTTTGAACTGTTTCCCAGCAAGGTATGCCCGTCAAGAATCTCAGAAAGATCAGTACAATACTTAAATTTACACAGCCTTATACTTAAGTGGATAATTGAAAACGAGTTTGGAATTTCGGCGCAAGATGAAGAATTTTTGTCAATCCTATTGCAACACAGCCTGAAACAACAATTAACAAAGCCCCATACGCTCTTCATTTTTTTTTTTTTATAAACAGCAAATGAGAACGATAACTATTACACTCCACATTTAGGGCACTCTTAATCAAAAATGGTGTGTTTGATAAATATTTGAAGTTAATGGAAGAAGACCAATGGAAGAAATTTTTAAAATTCAACAACGTTTTTATACTTGCACTATAACCCACGTGCGTAAAGTTAGAATCGGAACTTCGCCTGATTTAATCGGAACTACCTAATATTTTGTCGTTCATTTGTCGTTAATTTGTCGTGTGCTTTTATCTAAAGGAAACTGGATGCGGTGCTAATTTGACGTCAACTTAGCACCACATCTAATTTCCTTAAGAAAAAAGGACACGACAAACTTATGGTTTTCACGATAAATTAACGATAAATTAACGACTAATTCTAAGATAGTTCCGAGTTAAATCGAGCGAAGTTGCGGTGCTAACTTTACGTACGTCTATAGCCTCACTTCGTTTAACACTTTCCACTTGTATTCTAGACTAGATTTAGCCACTAAGGAAGGACATAATGAATCAATTCTGGTCGCGGTGTCCGCAGGGTCGCAGTTATCAAGTCACCAATACTGTTAAGCTAACCCAACCTGTATTCAACTCCTTGGAAATATCAACCCTCACGCTGCCCTGTTTTCTACTATTTTTTATAATAGAGAATAGAAGAATTTTAAGAACTTTTATTTTTTAACGATTCTAAATTAAATCATAAATACAAGAAGAAAAAACAACCGCCTCTTCCGGAGTTTTAAACCGGGACCTTAACCGCCTCTTCCGGGGTTTTAAGCCGGGACCTTCCGCTTGCTGGCGGTTGACGAGGCGGTTGTTTTTTCTTTTTGTATTTATGATTTAATTTAGAATCGTAAAAAAATAAAAGTTCTTTAAATTCTTCTATTCTCTATCTTGACCGATTCTAACAAGTGTGGGTACGATTCCCGTCAGGAAAAAATTTAAGATTGTTTATAATGTTTTAAATGCAGATCATATAAAATTGGGTATTCCTTTATATGATTTTAATTCATTTTTCAACACCCACTTGAGTTTGCACTATCCACTTTGATTGCAAAGCTCGCCGATAGATGACTAAAAATGTGCAGACATATAAATCCCTGGTCAAACACTGCAGAAGTTCTTTATATCGCTGTGATCTATCGCGTTGGTGTGAGCGTTTAGATTGAAAACAATGTGTACTGATCTATCGCTGTCGCTTCATTATCGCTATCGCTAGATTATCGCAATCGCTATCGCGGCGGTGTAAATCGGCCTTAAACGATATTATCTTTCACCTATTATAATTGTAGTCGATCAAAATCAGTTTATATGATGACAAGAGATATGAAAAGAGGGCCAAGCTTACATTTGTCTCTTTTCCTCTGAATGCCTTTCGCAGATAATAAATGTAGAAATCGTATCTAGTTCGACTTCAATTAAAATTTTGGAACATACATAGATTCAAAAATCTTAACTTCACTTTTCATACGAATTTCGAAATTACGACCTCCGGGATTATATAAAGATTTTTTTTTTATTATGAACAGATCAGCTTCTTTAATTTCGGGCTAATTCATTTCCACACAAGTTTTAAATTCCGATATAACTGGAAATAATTCCTAAAAAAGAAACTGAAACCGAATCTAAAATTGCGATTTACCATAAATTCACCACTGGAATAGAAAAAAAGAAGAAAAGAAACGGTATTCCGGTATTCGAAACCATAAAGCACAAGTAAGAACGCGTTAATATCATTTGCAGCTCAGATAATTGAAATATTCACGTTGCCGCTGCTACGTGATGAAATTATCGGAATTCTTATCCAAACCAGATCTTACACCAAATTACCTTTTATGTCCACTAGCTTTCATGAACCGAACCTCAAGGAATTCCTCTATCAAACTGAAATCGCTACAGAAGAGCGAACGAACGTCGTCTTATATTACCACAGCAAATATACATACCTAGCTACATAGTACACGGCAGATGTCAGCCTTGGTTTACAGCAAAATTCTCTAAAAGAACATGAAGCCGTGAAGGATATAGGCATGTAGCAAGCAACCAGAAACTACAATCTGTCTTCCTTGTATACAGAGATAAGTAAAATCTACCGTGCCGTATCAAAGATGATAAAGATAATTTTACGCACAATTATTAAATTTTTAAAAGCAAATCGAGCTAAGCTCAGGATGACGATGCTTAATGATGGCCTCCAGCTTCTACGGAATCCTATACTCTTCCCTTGCTGCAGTAATTTCAGCAATTTGGGAATTAGCGCCACATTTTCTGTGCGAAATTAATTTTCTCCTTGAGTAGTTCATCTCACATACACTCGTAGATCGCTCGTTTTCATGGCAGAATCTTTCCTCTGGAGACTTTCTATAAAGGGAGTCAAGTGGCATCTTTGTTTTAATTCATTTCAATTTGTTTGCCCCATAATCAACAACACACAAACCCCCGCGAATACCCAAGAACGACACTTTATCCGATTAGGTCTCGATTATTTTCACTTTTATTGCTCTCCACAGCCACCGGAGCATATTAATCGCTTCGCTTCAGTGTAATTAAATACCTTTTGCTCTGCCCACACAGATTTCTCCGTATCTGGAATATTGGATTTCCATTCCGAAAAGCAGTAAATAAAAATAGCATCACCTGAGGAGTGGACCAGCAGCAACATCTCCATCAGAGGAAGAGACATTTATTATCTAAAGTGTTATTAGGGCGAGAAGTAACTGCGGGGGTAAGTAGGCAGCAGCAATAATAAAAAAAAAGACAGAAGAAAATCTCAGCTCTTAAAGTTTTATTATGTAATGCGGTTATTTTCGCCAAAAAGAAAAACCTTATGTCCTTCGAGCAGAAGTCGAGGGCATAGTGTGACAGTTTTCAATGCGTCTTCTCTCTCCCTTCTCCAAACTGTTTGTCCAACCAACAGTGTCAACAGAAGGCGGATTTCCTCTTCAAGGTTTTTGTTTTTTTTTCCATCAAGATGAGACATCTGGGGATGAAAAAGTAATTTGAATGGAAAATGCGCGGGATAGAGATAAACCGGGAGAGAAATATTTCATTCCAGAAGACTGAAGTTTCCCGATAAAGCCCATATAGCTAGCTATATAGCTATAAGCTTAACTACTTATGACCCTAATATATACATATAGCAACAAACATAGCTCGTTGCTCGGTCTATAACTGGGTCTTTTACTAAGAGTATGACTGTTTCGGAGGGGATTGAGCATCCACTTGGCTACGTGTTACGCTTCAATTATATTCAAAGTAACATTTCGTGAAATTACTCACTGGGTGTTGGGGTATAAGTCAATTCGCGACCCTATCTACAGCTCTCTAAGTCCGGGAGCAAGCAAGTAAATTAGTGAACTCATAGCCGGACGTTTCAATTAACTAACTTTATGGATGTCGTATCGTGCGGTCATTGTTGCCATCCCCCCTGCACACTACCAGTTTTTGTCCCATCCTCTTACCACCGCGAAGAGCAATTTTTTTCTTTTCTCTGCTGAAGTTTTTTAAATAGGAAATAAATTGCTGCTAATTTGGATTTCAGTTGGTGTTCAGCCAGATAAAAATAACTGGGGATTCAGAGTAAAATTAAAAAATAAAAGAAAAGAAAAAGGCAAAAAATAAGGGAGAAGATATACCTTTTTTTGGAAACATTTGTGCTTCTCAGCACGCATACTTTTCCGTCCAAGTTTTGGTAACTTTATGCTGACTTTAATTTCATCATGAAATTGTTTGAAATCAAAATTTTTTTTTAAGAATATCATTAAGCAAAATTAATAGCCGCACTCTGTCCTTCTTTCCCCCTTTTTATATATGTAACTCATTGATTTGATGGGAGTAAAGTAAATGTTTTTTTTAAGCAGAGTCCAATAAAGCAATCTTAAATAAAACGGGTAAGTACGCCTCATCGATCACTTAGTATAAATATTTCATAGTCTTGTTGCGCGGATATTAATACAAGCAAACAATTGTTCATTCCCCTATAGCATACGGAGATGTAATAGGTTTTACCATAATTTCCAAAAAAGGAAGGCATTTAACTTTCACAGATTGTATGTCGGAGGAAAGACAGAAGCTGGTAGACTATTCCATAACAGCACAGTTCGGGATGAAAAATCAATAAGGAATTTTACAGTATGGCCTACAATCATTTTAAGGGTATAAGGATGTGCGCGGTTTGTAGCGCGAGTGTTGATTGCATGCAGAAATCATTCTACAAGGGATCAGACTAAATATTTCATCGGAACATTGACCACGCATGTAGCGATAAAGGAGCGAAAGGCATCCAATATTGCGGCGGTGCTCGAACGAGTCGATATGACATGCTATTGCCACATCGCCAATAAACTTGAAGGCTCTCTTCTGGACAATATCTAATGTACGACCAGCTCCGGCCCATTTTAGGTCTGATGTATGATTTCTGGAGGAGCACTATCATTTCGATGCTTCTTTAGCGACAGAGAAGATATGATCTGTCCAGCGTAACTTACTGGCAATATTAATGCCACGAATGCATAAAGGCGGTGTATCGTAAATCAGTGCTCTATCAAATGAAACAGGAGTGGAGAAATTATGATCTTGTTTTAAAGAGATGAGTCAGCTTTGGGGTTTAGATGTATTGAATTCGACGTGATTCGCTTTGCCGCAAGTGAAGATATAGGCAAGATCGTTATTCAATGATCTAATTATGCAATCTCGTTTGACACATATGGAGTTCCCGCTGGAGTCCGCAAGAGTATGAAAGCAGTAAGCAAAATCACGGGTACTGTCGGCAGCGAAGCTATGGATGGGATTGAAAGCAAGAGAAAGCAGATCATTAATGAAAATTAAGAAGAGAGTTGGAGATATAACTGAGCCCTGGAGCACACCGGCATTTATATGATGTGGTTCAGATGTAACGCAATCTAATATGACCCGTTTCAGGCGACTGGATAAGAAACTTTCAATCCATAATAGGAAAGGAGTAGAGAGACCAAGTGATTTAAGTTTCGCTAAAATGGCGTGATCCCCGACTCTGTCAAAGGCCTTTGAAATATCCAGAGCAAACATTTTAGACTCATCAAAATTGTGAAGACTAGGTACAGTTCCAACGTTCCGTAAAAAAAGTCAGAAAGTCTCCAGATGAGTGGCCAGTCCGGAAATCGTATTTGCGATCGTTGAAAACCTTTGAAAGAATCGAAGTGATTGCAATTGGTCGATAATCGCTACCCTCTCCTTTCTTGAGAATAGGCTGAACGTGGGCTATTTTCCAAGCAGTTGGAAATCTTCCTGTCGATTAAGACAAGTAGAATAGTTTGTGCAGAGGTTTAGCCGAAGATGTGGCATAGCTTTTAATTAATAGGGGTGAGAAACCATTAGGACCTGCGGCTTTAGAGACGTTAAACTTCTTAACTACCTTGAATACATCTCTCACACCGGAAATGCGAAACAGGTATCTGTGATGAGGGTGGAGGATGAGACTTTGAAGTGAATCTAGCAGCCAAAATATTTACTTTGCCAGGGAGTCAACATCCACTTCACCATTGTTAAGCAGTGAGGGTATTGAGGAACTGCTGAAGTTGTTCCTGATGGTTTTGACCAGGGGCCAGAAACGTTTGATTTAATTAACGATTCCGGTATCGGTATTCGGTAGTTCCTAGATATTTTAACAGATTCAAATAGCTTTGATCTAGAGCTACATATCAATATAGATAACTGGAACAGATAAAAGGAATTAGAGATCTTGCTGGAGAGCCCTGGAATTAATCCTTTTCTTATGAAACAACATGTTACTTAAAAATTTTGATCATATATTTACAAATTATAAGGATTTTCTATTTCTCCAAAACAAAAGGGAATTCAACAAATTAAGTTTTGCAATAGAGATCAAATTTATTACAAGAAGAAAATTAACCGCGGGCACATTTTTCTATATGTTATCATCGTCATCTCTGACTATAACCACCACTCAATTTGTGATAGTGTGATATGTATTTGGAGCACATTCCCGCCAATTGAAAAACTACAGCAATTTACAAATCTAATTCCATATTACTAAGCCACGTGACTTCACTCTGGGAAATCTCCAGTTGTTCATTTTTTCAGGTCATATTAGCCTCTCTGATATTTTGGAGTTTATAATGATAAATCCGAAAAATATCTCATATCGGTCTATTGTTTATCCTTTGCTGATTTGATATCAACATTTCGCTCTCCACCACAGAAATAAAGGATCGTCAAGCTTAAAATTCTTACCTTCGCCACTAGATTTTGCCTGGGTCTGGTACTTAGATTTTTCTTATTTTAATTTAATTGGGCTTGCAGAATTGTTCAGTAATTGAATTAAATATCGTGAGGATATGGTCCTCCTACAAGAGGTTGGGGTGCAGATTAGCGACTGCTTAAAAACAAAGGGTGCTACAACCAGAGAACGATGTCTCAAACCATTTGAACAAAAGTCTAAATGCGTTTTTCCAGGATGTACTTGTACAAGGTGGGGCAAAAGTAATGTCATAATGTGAATTGGTTGCCACTTTGCTAGAAATGAAAAAAATTTGGCTCTGTTTTCACAGAAAGGTGTAAAATTTATAATATTAAGTTAAAAAAATGATATCGGTGAAATGTCCACCTCCTGAATTAATGCATATTTGTGCTCGATTTACGGCATTTTGAATTATTGCTTGCAAATCATCTGGCTCCAAATTGATGACTTCTACTTCAATGTTCAAGATTTGTGGTTTATTGTAGTATAAACGTAAGATTTCAGAAAGCTCCAAAGGAAGAAATCTAGCGCCGTCAGATCTGGCCGGGCAGTTCAAATCACCAAAACGGGAGATCACACGGCCCGGAATTTGGAATTTAAAAATCCCTATCGTTGCCTAAGCTATGTGAACGGTTGCTCCATTTTGCTGGAACCAACAATACTCGAGACTCAATTCAACAACTTGCGGCAAAAAAACAAAACTCTTGTAAGCCAAGATCTTAATTTTTCGCGCACAATGACGAGGAGATTGATCAAATAAGCAGTAATAATAATTCCGCGCTCTTCAAGTGTGTATCACTACATTTCTTATTGTCAACTAATTCTCTATATGTCTACAGCATAAATGTCAAAGCACAATGACATTTGACGCCATTTGCAAAAATTATAGCACATTCACATTATGACATTACTTTTGCCCCACTTTATATAACTCAACGGACGACAAATGAGCTCCAGGTGCGAACACTCGTTATCCAAAGTCCCATCTACATTTCCTAGATAGAGGCTTTCAAGTTCCATGCGCCCTCCCGGATATAATGAGATTCCATGCTATGTATGTAACTTCACAAGAAAGCAGAACCACATCTTTGTTGTTCTGCAATCAACCTGTCGATAACGACGTTGAAAACAGTAACTATGAATCCATCCCTGCCGGATAATGCGACTTTGATCTCATTTTGTAGGTAATAGGTAGGACGCTACTCTGCCTATTGGTAAATCCGCTCTTGTATGCACGAACAATAAAGTGAATTAATTTTTGTTAATGTCTGGTGTCATATCTCTTCCATGTGTACGATTTCGACACCTGGCCCTTTAAAAGGTTGGGCTCCGAGGCAATTGCCTAGTTCGTAAGTATTAGCGGATCGAATAACTTGAACATATATAGAAATTCTCCACATATCTGTCAGTCGTATGAAGAGAACTATTTTAACAGACGGCCGAAATTCGAGAAATCGCTCTAGTTGTGATTAGCTTATGGCTTAAGATTTACAGAGATTGGAATCTGCAGTGGAATATTTCTAAGCGAAAAAAGTTTAATCTGCATGATGACATGTTCAACGGATTGGTATTTCTAGAGAAGAGTTCACGAAAATTCCGACTATGCACACGCATCACATG
The DNA here is from genome assembly GCA_963930735.1 of Dioctria linearis. Lineage (NCBI taxonomy): Eukaryota > Metazoa > Arthropoda > Insecta > Diptera > Asilidae > Dioctria > Dioctria linearis. Next base: position 121,881,869 of record OZ005743.1, on the reverse strand, counting down.
AGACAAACAAATTTATTAGGCAAAAATATACAGCAGAAGAGTTCCTAACACCAGAAATAAGTAAACCACGACCAACAATGAATACTGTCTACAATATAAAAAAATGGTGTAATATTACACAATATTTTTTTAAATTAATTCAGATTTAATTACGATTTGTGAGTGAAAATACAAATTATGTAGTAAAGAAATAGCAATGTTACAAAAAATTGTAAATTTACAATTTCCAAATTGATTATTCTTGCAATATTACACACTTTTTATACAAAACACGTAAAAATACAACAGCGAAGGGAAGATGATTTGATTCGTAGTAAATATTATTTGTAATTATTTTCGAACAGGCGAATGTGTCAGTAAAAAAAAAAGCAATCTGTGAGAGTATAAAAAACAAATTTGAAATAATTTAAGATGTTAAATATCTTCACGTGACCATAACTATTATAGCACTAACTCTCACCATGAAAAATGTTATTCTTAAGTAAGTTGTATTCTTGTGTATAGAATGTAAATTTTTGCTCCGTTTAACAAACGACAAGAAATCATAATTTGTACGGCTGTAATCTAACAATGCCACAATGAATTATGTCATTATACTAATGTGCGTTGGGAACATAAATTAAAACAAAGTGTGATTATTCGAAGCTAAAATTAAAGGAAGCTATAGCTAAGCTGATTTCATTAAAATTTATAATTAGACTTTATAACTTAAGTTCATTTAGGACGAGGTCCCGTAGAAATGACTTACATGCTTTCTCTGCCATGTGAAAGAATTTTTTCCGCCAGTAAAGGTGCATTTTGCCTCCAATTACGAAGGATTATTTTTATACCCAAAAGTGTTAAATTTTACTATGAAGGTTTGTTTTAATGTTTATATATACATATGAATTGTGTAATTTTACACGCTGCCGGTTTACAATACACAGTCTTACGGTATTCTTACAAACTCTATTTGCATGCTTATGTCGCCATCTTACACCCAAATATATCGATAACTTGCTGGCAAATATGGTGCTAACGTTCATCGGTGTAAAATTACATACCTACTGTGTTTTTTTTAAGAGTCTACTTCATAGTGAAATTAGGTGTTGCGTTTCTTGAGAAAATTGACTAATTAGCAATGTTGAATAAAAAACAGTAGAATGGGTTTTATTTGTCGTAGGCTCAAAACTTAGGAACCTAAGCTATTATCTGTTGTCCATTAAATCATCTTTGAACTTCTTGGAACATAAACCCTAGTTGAGTGTCATTGGACAAATAAAGTAATTTTATAGATAATCAATGGAGCCCATTCGTAGATATGCTGCAATATGTAAATATCAATGTTGTTAAAACATGATTTCGCTGCACATCTAAACAATATTCAAAAGGTTAAGAAAAATGTCTAACATATACACATATGGTAATCTTAAGACCTCGAACCCAAAGAGGTTCATAATTTTTTTTGAAAATGTCTGCATTTTAATGGCGCCTTCAAAGTAAACCTAAACAATTTCCGTTTTCCATTCATCTCTAGTCAAGAAAGAGTTTTAAGTACGACGGTGATAAAATATTAATTTATATTATAATTTACAATAACCAATTAAAATTTGCCTGACTATGAATTTTTGCATAAATTTTCTCAATGCCTAAACAGGAGCTAGCTAGCAAAGTTTCCTGTACGATGGGACCTGCGCTGGCTTGTTGCCTTTGGCCGTAATAAAATTAAAACATGCAAACAAGGCCAGAGAGCGCGAGTAATTTGAACTCCGGGGCGGAATGTTTCCAAAGGATAAAGAAGGAAGGCTCGATTAAAGTCACTTTAAGGGCTCAGAAGACGAACAGGACTCGTAATTTATTCATAGTAATTATGGCTTGCCATTATATTTTGCCATTTCTGCGCTACACGTATGTAGCTAGGTGCATACGTACATACATATATAGGTATAACATACCTATGCAGATTAGCTTGAGAGCGATTTCGTTACTTTTATACAACTAGCAATAATGAGTTTTGTTTTTTTTATATATCAACCCAAGACAATTGTTATTTATGATCTCAAATCAACTGGCAAGTCATAAAATCCCTCAAACCAGTTGAGCGAGTTTTCACATGACTCTTGTGCTGTCATCATTTCCAATTGAAATTAGTTGCAGAGACTTTTTGCGATTTGTCTTCTCTAGAGAGTACCTGAAGTAGGTAGTAGAGATAATTTGCACTTTTTTTGTTTTTGTTTTTACGTTTTATTTTTAGTTGTTTACATGCATATTTTCTGTAAGCTTTGCTTTTATTAACAATAATAAATTAGCTTTTACTTTTGTTTTCTTTTTAACTTTCATGTAATTTATTATGGGCCCAGTTCATTGAAATTTGAAACGTTTTACATATTTTAAAGTCTAAGGCTTTCTGCTCATTGAACGCAGCTCAGTACAGCAGGCATTTGCACAGCGAAAAGTAAAACGTAAATTTATTCATCTTCAATGTGTTGAGCATGAATCATTTCTTTATTGGATCAATTTTTTTAAGCTAAGGATATCGTTAAAATTATATATGTAGAGGAGATTGAATTTTAATATTAATTTGTTATGATAATAAAACAATGATGGCATCTTTATAAAAAAAAAAAAAAACAAAAAAATTGTATAGGTATTCGTGGCGAATTTAATTTTACAACACCATGACGACTAGTGATTTTACACTGAGCTATAGGGTTCACAGAGGAATAGAAATCTGTGTACATAATTACAGAACACACAGACGAAACACAAGCCTCTCTCTTTGTTGCGTCTATACTGGGATATACTAGAGTGGAGTAAATTTGATTACTTACTAGGTAACGATGGAAAACAATTTAGCTTTTATGAGTAATCTCTAATTCGCTCTATTGTTGAGCCTTCTGCGCACTTGAATTTTCGTCATTTTGTGCAATTACCCCTAAATGCCCTAGGGCACCCATTCGAACTAAAGGTCTTTTATAAAGCATATAATGTTCTTGGCGGCCATTTTTTGACATTCTCTAGCAGTGGGAATGCCTTTCCTAGATGTCGTAGCCTTATTCGGCACAGAGCTTCACAGTCTCACAGGATATGCTCAGCGGTTTCATCTTCTTCCATACAGAAGCGACAGGTCCCCTCATCGACCTTACCCATGTTTTTAAGATTATATCTCAGTGGACAATAGGCCCGTTATAAGTCATAGTTCCTTTCAGCTGAGTGTGAGGAATGCTTTTGTCCTCGGTTGCGAATACTTTATAAACTTCTCCGCTTGTCTAGGCCCGAAGTATTTTCCCAGTATGCCTTTTTAATTCTGTCCACCTAGCCTGATCTGAACTAGAAGGTGATTTTTGGATGTTCAAAGACAAGCTCAGGGGCAATAAACAGAGATTTGGCTCCTTCCTTTGCAAGGTGGTCTGCAATCTCGTTGCTCTTAATGCCTTCATGTCTTGGTACACAAATCAGCGTCACCCCGTTTGTTTCGGCCAGTTGCTTGAAGACAGTAAGACAGTCCCAAAACAATTTAGACTCAAAGGAAAACAAGTTTAACGTTTTGTAAGTGCTGCTTGGCTGTCTGATACAATGTATATTTGGGCTCCGCGCTTATGGTGTGTATTTCTACCTAACATATGGTTGGTGAGGTGTCCAGTGTCTTTGCGAGATGGCACCTTGGCCCATATATGCCTACGCCTGCTTTACCTTCCATTTTGGACCCATCCGTGTACAATTTAAGAGATCATTTTTCAATGGGTAGGTCCAATGTGTGCCACTGTTGACGGTCCTACAAGATCACCTTAAATGATCTTTCAAAGCTATAGCGTTTCGGCATAACATCTGAAATTGTGCTGTCCATTGGGTCCTTTATGAGATCTTTGAGGACTTTCAGGCGGCCAACCAAATTGTTTGTGCTCTGGAGGCTTGACCTTTGCAGCCCAATTGCACTGAGCATGGCCTCCTTCCTAAAATGCAAGTGTAAAGGTAGTAGGTCCAACATAGCATCTAAAGCAGCGGTTGGGTAGGAACGCATGGCACCAGTTACTTCTAGACATGCAAGGCATTCTGCATTATATCAGAGATTATCCGATCATGTTTGCCCTTATTTGTAATGAGCAGGTCATCTACATAGCCCTGATTATCATAACGAGTTGCTCACCTGTTGTAGGAGATCATCGATAACTAGCGACCATAGTAGAGGGACATCCCTTCGCAGCCACTACTGCAATAGTGTCCTCCCCAAGATAAGCTGCAATTCTCCGGCTTTCAAGCATAGCTGCAATCCATTTTATCAAGGAAGGTTCGATTCCTTTTTTGGCTTCACAGGAGGTATTGTAAACCGCTCCTTCTATGTCTATGCGCATAGGGCTGTCACTTTATCCTCTACCGCTTTTTCTAGTCCTAGGACAAGACTATGTAGGGCAGTTGTGGTAGACTTCCCTGCTTGGTAAGCATGTTGGTTTGGGTCCAGCGGTGACAGCCTGAGTGGACCACTTCATATGTGGTTGTCTAACACTTTCTCCATTATTTTGTAGAGAAATAAATTTATAGTTACAGTTACTGGATTTGGGTAGTGCAGGAGACCGCCCTCCCCCCTTAGGAATAAATGCTACCTAATTTCCCTCCACGTCCTTGGTATATACCCTAGAGTATAGCTTGCTGTAAAGGTCTTGGCAGCCATTCTTCTAGCTCTTGTTGAAGTAGTAGTAGTAGTGAAGTAGTATTTGAATGGCTCGAAGGAGTTGAAGGCCCGTTTAACTTTCTTTGGGTTAAAGATTCTGCCAGAGAAGCTTTTAATCCTATTGGAGTGACTGCATTCAGGTGTTAGCTCTTCAGGGATTTCATCGTCATCTTGTATTATAAAGATATAAAAGATTTGAAGATTTGATATTTAAAGAGGCACGTTTTAAGCTCCTCCCAAAGAAAACCTGATTTATGCGAACAATTATTAAAAAAATAGATTGGCATAAAAAAACAAAAGTTTTCAAATTCCACAGTAGGTCTTCGTAATTTTTAAAGATTGTTACAATTTCCCAACAAAGGAGAAAAGCATTTATATCTATATGGAATTTTCCGAGAAATGTATTTATAGTGGAGCGACCGATAAACTATTGCATAGCTTGGACAAAACAACAGGTGCCAAATGGTTTGACATCGTCAAAAATGTGAACTTCATGCTTTGCGATATACCTACATACGCTACTGATAAAAAAAACTGAGCACCCGCAATTTTCTTGAAATTTGAATTTTACAGTCATTCCCTCTCCTTTTCTTCTACTGTGGAAGTTTGGTGTTAGTCAGGGGTATAAATATATCTATGCAGAATACTTTTACCACATTCGTCCAAAGGTCCGAATTATCTGTATTCGGAAACCTAGCACCGGGCGAAACCGCAAGGCGCTAAATCCAAACGACCCACGGCCGTCTACAATGGCGGAATAATAAGGTCCACACAAAAGCGAAATATCTAGGCATAATTTTCCATGAACTCCTACGATTCAATAACCAGCTAACTAACCAGCTAAAACAACCATTAGCAAAGCGAGTTTCGCGTATAGCCTTATAGGCCCTATAATCAATGTCAGGGACGGACTCACAACCCACACAAAACTACTAATGTACAAGCAACTAATAAGGCCTGTCATAACTTATTGCTTTTCCCACTTATATGGAACGCCTTAGCAAATTCGAAAGAAAGATTCTTAGAGCTTGCACAGGAGTCCATAGAAGAGCCAACTAAAAATACTATCGCAACGAAGTATTGTACGAGGCAGCCAATTTAACTCCTATCAAGGAGCATCTGTTTGGTCATACCGACAAACAAGTCGAAAATACTTATCCATTCAAATCCACTTATAAACAACTTACCGGATCTTCTAATACCAGCAAATTTCAAATACCTGCCACCGTTGCTCTTGGCTCAGCCGGATGATAGAAACATATACCACCACGAAGGTAGAATAAGTTTCTATGATACTAAAGGGGATTACTACAGGGGGTAATCCCAAATAAATCCCTCAAGAACCCGGAAATGTCTCTGATGAAACCTGCCAGTATAGGAACTTTCCAGTCCTTAACTTCGTAAAGATCCCAAAACATATCCAATCCTTACTTCCTTCCAGTACCCCCCAAATTTAATAAGAAACTCTTGCGAGGAGTTCATTTACTACAGATGATGTGGCGCAGCATACAGCTGTATGAAAAAGAACCAACAACAACACGAGAGGTGGTCAAAAACCAAACCAGAGATCAAAAAGTTAAAGCTTTGTTTTTAATCAACAATATTAATATATTTTTGCCTTTTTAAGCTTTTGCGACCCTTAAATTACAACTGATCTGTAAGATATATTACGCCCGATCTTGTTACCAAACTGGGTGTGCTCGTCAATGGAGGGGTAAATAAACTGTTCCTTCTTTCTACAGAGAAGGAGTCTGTTTTTAGAGTCAATCAAACGTAATTGGCTATTTGAAGAAACAAGGAGATATTAGTAGCCACCTAAATATTATTGGAGTAATTCATAACAACTTAGCTCTCACTTATTGTTGGGTACCCGAAATACCGTGTAGCAAGAAGTCGTATTAATTAGGAGATTCTGGAGATAATTTAAACATGTCACCGAGTTCCGCAGAGATCTACTGTATTCCCCCTATGTAACACGAGAGATTAAAGGCATCCGATATGTAACTAAATTTTTTACATACAGCAACGTAAAACTGTTAACAAATTTTTTAAATTTTAAAAATCCATTTAAACACACACCAAAATTTGTTATGACCTGATCTCGACAAATTTAAAAATGGTAAACTAACCTGAAGAAGACTTTTAATTAACTTGAATCATTAAGAAATCTAAAATAAATTTTAAAGGTATCTAACTGGTTTCGCCTACTCAAAAGTTCGCCAGGAAAGCATAAATCTCCACGAAAAAATTTTGCCGTTGGGAGACATGAAAAGGTAGCCAGCAAAGGTAGTCACAAAAACTTTAAATCGGCCCGTAACTCTTAGCGTTGTCGGCACATCTATATGTATAATTCTTATTAAATGTCAAACCCGAAATACTAACAACATAAAATAATTCATTTAATTTCGCGTAAAAGAGACGCTTGATGACTTCTTTTCTCAATTTACTCGTAATTGGCCAATTTAGATCTTTTCATTAAGCCGCTTCTAACACAAGCTATTCAAAAGCGCTAATAGACAACTTCAGGTTTTCTTAAGGTGGGCCGGACCCCACAGCGAGAACTAGACAGAAGCGTGTATTGACCGAGCAGAGAGAACGAACTTGACTCAGTGACATGCTCATGAAGATGTTACAACATGGGCACTTGCCGCACAGGTCTCCCCAATGATTTCCCCATCATAAAGTACATGGGTCATAATGACCATAAAACGTTTAATAGTGCAATTACCGCCAGCACTTCTTTGCTCGTTATGGGATATGCTTTCTACTTCATCAGCTCAGTCGGTCGGCTCAGAGGTCATTAAAAAATATATTTCCTAGGACGAGAGCACGTCGGTCGTCTTCTAGAGTATTCTCGTTATATACCTACAACTACCGACAGTATATGACTAGTGATAGTCCGCGGCTATAACTGGTTGAATGGGTCAAGAGGTGGTAACTTTTTATTATCGTCATCGGAACTCACTTGTTTCACCCGAAAACGAGTGTGAGTAATAAACCGGAGTGCAATTTAGTTAAATTGCTGTGAGTTTAGCACGACTTTATTTAGCTTTATCCTACTGCTCGTAATATGGACAGAGGAGAGCTCCTCACATAGAATACGTGAGAAGCAATAAGTTTTTCCGCTCAGTGTTATCTGCAACGTAGACTCATTTATCAAACAAGAATCCGACTCAGATAGATGCCTCTAAAGATGATAGATGATAGCACCTAGACCGAGTAGAAACACTACCGTTGAATTCAAGGCAATTATTGATCATTAATTTTGCTTCCTGTCAGTACGGTGACTTAAAACTGTCAGATTTGGATTGTTATTCTATTCTGGGACTTTATGTGGTGTAACAGGTACAGGTATCTATCGAGTTAATGAGGAATGCATGCACGTAAGCTCCATCAGTCATTCATTAATTCCCTTAATTGGACATTAGAGGTCTTTTCAAATCCAATTTATTTTAAATTTTAATATGGAAGGGTAAAAAAAAAAAGAGATTAATATTTAACCAGTGTTTAACTAGCAAGATATAACTTGCCCAAAATAACGAAAGAATGGCTTCCAACAGATGCTGCAGTCTGATTTTTTTCTTAATTCTTTTGTTTTACATTAGAATCTATAGGAAATTTTCATTACACTTATGGATGAGATAAAGATTTTCTATGATAATTTTCGTAAAATGGTAGGGCATTTTACCAGAATATTCTTTCTTCGTTTAGGACAACCTATAGTTACGATTTGTTTTTGTAATGGGGGCAAAAATGTCTAATCCTTTATTAATTTTAGAATTTTAGCTGCTCAGCTTGGTTTTGTGTTGCATTATTTTAAGACTAGTGCTGGAAATTTTCGCAACGCCTTGAAGAGCCTCGAGACCTGGATGTGTTTCTGGCATAAGGTATGGTCTAGGTTTCCGAGTCGAACAGACCAGTCATAAATCATGCAATTGTATTTCGGAAAAATACAAATTGTCCAGATCATCAACTTTCTCAACGCTTCACCGAAAGCGCTAGAATAGAATAAAGAAAATACTATAGAAAACCATACTTCTGCGTCTTCTTTTTGATAAAGCTACATGACCTTTTGATTCATCCTTTTAATTTAGAAACTGCCCAAAGGCCAAAGCCAGTCATCAAAGACTGTAGCTTTCCACGCAATCTCTAGGTTCCTGAGAACTGTTTGTCCAGACGCCAGTTAATAAGGACTGATCTTTCCAACACGAAATATTTTGGCATCGTCCGCATAACAAAGTATTCTGCAATTGAGTAAAAGTAAGGATACATAATTGAGATATACAAAATAAAAAGTAGTGGGCCAAGGATACTATTTTGAGGTACACCAGAGGTATTAGCTATCTTAGCAGAAAGTGCCCCGCTAAACATAATTCGCTCCGTACGGTTAGATAGATAAGAAGACAACCAATGAACGAAAAAGGGGGGGGGGGGGGAAACCAAGAATGGAGAGCTTGACTAATTCTGTCGAAGGCCTTGCTAAAATCAGTGCACACGCAATCAACCTGCTTACCGGACTCAATGGCTGGTATACAACACTGAAGAAACTCTAATAGATTAGTCGTGGTTGATTTTCCCTTCAAGAAACTCTGCTGGAAAGAACCCAAGATTGGTTTGCAGTGAAAGTGAAAAACATTACTGACCAAAAATCTTCGCAACATATGGTACAAGTTAGCAATAGGTCTATAGTTTTAAATGTCCGATTTGTTTCCTTTCTTATGTAGAGAAATAATCAGAGAATACTTCCATAACTTTGGAAAGGATCCACAAGATAAGGACAGATTAAACAAATAATTAAGGGCATGGGACAGAAATGGGTCGCATTTCTTCAGAAAGAAAGCGGAGATACAATCAGGACTAATTGTAAAACTATCGGGTAAGTTAAAAATATGTTCAGTAACAGATACGTTGGCAAACATAAGATCTTTGGCTCCAAGGGAGGTTGGCGGGAGCATAGTCAAATGAGAAAAGTCAATATTACTAATATCACAGTTTGAATCGCAGAAGGCGGTACTAAAGAATTAAAAAAAAAGCCACTACTTTCGGTGTCCAGCTAGAGGGCGCGGGGGCGCGCGCCTCATCCTGAAGACCACAAAAAAACCGCAGTAGATCTTCTGAATTCTTCTACTGCACTTTTTGCAAAAGACATAAAAATTTCTGGAAACGTTCAATTTGAAGCAGAACTGATTCGGATAAAAGCGATGGGAGATTTGTTTTAATTGAAAACACAAGGGCAAACAAATCATTGTATATTGATGTAGTGAGTTATTACATTTAAAGCAAGACATTTATTTTGGAAAAACAGTTTTATTATTTCGTAAAATGCAATAGTAGAATATTTGGCTAAAACGTTAAACAAAAGAAAATTAAATGCTGATTGGGAAATTCTAAATCAGAACCTTAGAGAAGTCTTGGCATTCGTGAATACATTCCGTATTCTTACAGCAGATCTCAACAACCGTAAAATCGCTCTTGTTTTAACGATAAGTTCAACCAAGTAATGTAAGAAAAGCGAAAGAGTCATATCTACAATTGAAATAAGTCGACACGACTGCACAGAACACCTAGAAGTCCATTATCCGGAGAGATAAATTTCCTTTTGATCAGAATGTTGGCAAGCAGCAAAGATAGCAAAGGCTTCTGGTCCCCGGTCAAGACAGACCATCAAGAACAACTTCAGCAATTCCTCTATGCCATCACTACATAATATCGGTGAACTGGTTTTTGACTCCCTTGATCAAGCTAGTATCTTCACTGGTAGATTCGCTTCAAATTCTCTATTAAACAGCCAATACACATCCGTAAGAGGGATGTGTTCAAGGTCCTTAGGGAATCAACGTTTCCAAAGCCGTAGGTCCTGATGGTTTCTCACCCTTGTTAATTAAAAGCTGTGCCTTAATTTTGGCTAAACCTTTGCGCAAACTATTCTACTTGTCTTATTCGGCAGGAAAATTTCAAAATGGTTGGAAATAGCTTATGTTCAGGCTATTCCCAAGAAAGGTGAGGGTAGCGACGCCTCAAATTATCGACCAATTGCAATCAATTGGATTCTTTCAAAGCTTTTTGAACCTATCATTAACTCCAAATTAATGAAGTATCTAGAAACCAAACAACTGATCGACATTATGGCTTCCGAACTGGACCTCATCTGGAGACTTCCTGACTTTTGTTACAGAACATTCGAGCCGCATACAATTTTGGTGTTTTGTAGTCAAAAAATCGTTGCTCTTTAATGATCCTTGATAGATTCTGGCATCCAGCCATTTTAGTTAAACTTAAAGCACTTGGTCTCTCCCCTCATCTTCTATTATAGATCTAAAGTGTTTTACCTGATCGCATAATACCGGTTGTACTAGATGGGTTTTCACCAGAACCTCACCCTATAAATGCCGAGATATCCCAGGGCTCTGTTATCCCTCTTCTTAATTTTCATTAATGATCTACTTTCCCGTACTTTTAATCCAATCCATAGTTTTGCCTATGACAGTAGCGTTGATTTCGCTTACTCTTTTGACATTCTTGGGGACTCCAGAGAGAATGCCATATCTGTCAAACGAGATGGGTTGATTAGATCATTCAATAACGACCTATTGCCGTTGACAGTATCCTTGATACTCTTATGGACTCCAGAAGGAGTGTCACATCTGTCAAACGAGATTGCGTGATTAAATCAATGAATAACGACCTTGATCATGTTTTTGCTTGGAGTAAAGCGATTCGCGTCGAATTCAAGGCAAAGCTGTCTCATCTCTTTGAAGCAAACTCATAGCTTTTCACTTCCATTTCTTTTGATGGAGCACTGATTTGCGATACACCGTCTTTTTACATTCTTGGCTTTAATATTTCCTGTAAGCTAAGCTGGACAGATCACATCTTTTGTTTTGTCAAAGCAGCAGCGAAATGTCTAGGATTTCTGAAAAGGTGTAGAAATGCTTCAGCCCATCGAATCTAGCGCTCCTCTGCAAGCCCTCCACCAGACCTATAATATAACACAATTTCCATATCTGGGCCCGAGTCTAGTCGCACAGTCTTAACTTCATTGGATATTGTCCAAAAGAGAGCCTTCAAGTGATGTGGCAATAACTTGTAATATCGACTCACTCGAACAACGCTACAATGATCGATGCCCTTCAATCCCTTATCGCTATATGCGTGGTCAATGTTCTAATGATAATATCTCGTCTGATCCCTTGCAGAATAATTCTTGCACGCAAAACTCGCGCAGCAAACCGCCCATCAAATTACTTTCGGCCATGCAGTAAAATTTCGTGATAGTTTTTATCCCGAACTGTGTGAATGTGGAACAGTCTACCATTTTCCATACAATCTGCGAAAGTTTAAGGGTGACATTCAGCACCTCTGGCGCCCTCTGATTCGTTTCCATATCACCTTCCTGCCATGCTGTGCTTTGCATCCTAAGGTATCCCCTTAACTTGCCTTAATAATATATAAATAAAAATCAAACTTTCTTGACTTTAGTATAGGTAAAGTTTGTATCCCTTTGATTCCTATATTTTGCAAAGTTGCAATTTAGAATTAATTCCTCAATTTGAACGAAATGTGTGTTACAATGGGTGATTTGAAAGTTTTACACTTCCATTATTTATAAACCAAAACAAAATAAATAATTTAAGGCCTCGTTTGACTTTCGCGAGTGGCAAAAGTTGAACGTTGAGCAACTTTCTTCATTCCGAGTGGTAGCCACTCACTTATCTGATCGCCACGTATCTTAATGATAAATTTTATGTATTTGACATTTGCGAGTGGTGGCGAGTGTCTTCGAGCTTTTGATCTATTTCCAGCTTATACCGTTTTTAAACCAAAGTTGCGCCCCTTCCTCACAAGAATCCTGGATCCGCCCCTGCGGTGTCGCCAAAGTTCAAAGATGATGGGTACGCATCACAACTATGTTTAGAATTTATAAATTTCCAGAACTTTATAGGATAATTATGGAGCGTTATATGAAATATGAAGCAGCGAAATGAACTGATTCCAGACACTGCAGTAAGCCGAGTCATCTGCAACACTTCTTGAAGCGAAAACCTCCTCCACGCTTTATTTTTCAGATTTTTTAAGTGTCGTAAAGCTGTAATGTATTTATGGTATTTTAAGGCCAATACGAATTAAACAAAAATGTTTCTACAGAGGACATTATAGTTTTAATAACATTTGCTAAGGAAAAGTTTTCAAATTATGAGAAATGCCCAAAATTTTGATGGCAGGAAATTTTGGGCAATTAGGCCTTTAAATGCTGTATGAAATGAACTTCAAATTATTGTCATATTCTTGTTACACTGTCATTTTCTTAAATACATACATATATCTATTCCGAAGAAACCCAAAAACAAGTCTTGGGCTCCGAGTTTTACGAACAAGCTCGTTAACTTTTAAATTGCTTCACATGAAAATTTACTGCCGAGATGTCTTGTTCTTACAACATTAATGGCCTGGTTGGTTCCATACCCAAGAGACAATAATTCTGTGGTCAGTAAATAGGCAGATTTAGGTACATAAACTTTACATTTCAATTGAAGTAGTTCTACGCTTTGTGTATACATCTACGGAGCAAGTAATTGTCAGACACCGCATCTCTAAGTACTTGGAACAGAGCTCGAACATAATCGAAGTGTAATTAATTGCTCATTGGGCGCCAACCCAATAATAATGGAAACTGGCTGCATTGAGTAAGTTGGACTAGTATGGTCATGGAGTATCAGAGAGTAGCCAGCAGCAATGACCTGAACGAAATGCGGTTGACATAGACCATTGAGAGGAAACATTCGTGCCTCGTCAAATTGTCATTCATCATTTCCAGCTGTCAAATGCTTAATAACATCCCGCTTAGCAGATGTCGGCGACGGGGACTATAATTTCATCCATTTAATCTCTTGACGGGCTGCTTGAAACGGTGTGAATGCGAACAAATATGAAACGTCTGCATCGATGCTGTTGATGATGATGATGATGATGATGATATCTTTGGGGGCGTATCATTTTGGTAGCAAAAGCGATGAACAGGGAGAGTGCTAATTGCAATCAGACGTCGGGTAACCATTGTTATTATTACAAATCCTCGATTATCCAAGTGTGGTAAAGAGTGTTCTTCTTTTTTCACGATTTATGTTTTAAGACACCCGACGAGATACTGAACTGAAGTTCATGGAGCGCCATTAGGTCTAATTACCTGATTATCCTATAGAATGATACACTAACTTGTGGTTTGGTAATTTACTTTGAACTGGTTGATATGATTCGATAAATAGCAGGTTGTAATGGTTGGTATTCCAAAAAATGAGTAATTAATTTCTTCTAACAGAAAAGAAGCACTTAATTGTTGTGTAAACGTAAAAACGAATGGATTACCAATGGTGTACTACGTTTAAATTCCCATTAAACCTATGTTTGCTTGAAGTGTTAGCTAATCACTCTAAGCTAGTTGAAACGTTCGTAATCTATAGATTTCCTTCGCAGTAACCAATTTTGTAAGTATAGGGTGACAACGAAATTGTGGATTTGCGAACATATTATTTGAACTTTGATATTGATTTTGTCATGTTTGTAGTTAACTTAATGTTTGATGGTGGAGCATTCTTTTTTAGAGAATCCACAAGACTTAAAGTGTGCTAATTTAACGAACCTTCTAGACCTAATTACATAATATACTATGCAGACGAGACTGTAACTTCAAACATCACTAGTATGCAGAAATAGTAGGCCTTAAAAGACTTCATACTTGGTTTGGTTAGTTCAAGAATCCTGTTATTCAATACTGGAATGACGTGAAATGCTGTGTCACATCTTCAATGGTTGGTGTTATCACGAAGGGTGTCTATCTTGAATGACTATTACATATAGTTCTGTATGTGAATTCATTTATATGAATTATGGATCAATGAGGGATGTACAAAAAGTATAATATGCTCTACTTTCCAGGCATAGAATACTGCCATATTGGAGCTCCTTTTGTACAAATTTGTACAAAATGGATTTGTTTATAACAAAATTTTTAACTGTTGCGATACAAGAGTCCTACATGAATCTATCTTTGAACTAGTGCAGTCTATCGTACCTGAACTGACACTTTGTCGAGACTATGCTGAAAAAATCTTAAAACAAAAATTCCAGATAGGGCAGAATGGGAATCACATTCCGTGCTTCAGCCATTACAAAACGCCATCATATATATAGCCGACGCCAAATCGGAAGAAAACACTGGAGCAAGCATTTGCTGCAAGGAACCTCATTTGGAAATCGCCATACACCTTGATAGTTATGTCACGGTTTTCCAGGCGGAAGTCAAAGCTATCCATGAAGCTGGATGTCATCACCGTAACTTAGACACTGAAGACTGCCCAGACAGCCAGGCAGCTGTCAAGGCCTTGTCAAAACCTCTTACAAACTCCAAACTGGTATTGAAATGTAAATCCACCCTGAACTGCTTTTCTCGGAACAACAGGGTACTGATAATTTGGGTCCCAGGTCATAGCGACATTAGCGAAAATGAAAAGGTGGACGAACTTGCTAGTTTTGGTGCAACTTCGGCGGCATCCTCCTCCACAATTGGGATCGCACCAAATCACCTTATTTCTAATATGTCGGCCTAGGCTGACCGCCAACACAGTCGCTTTTGGTTCGATAATCCTTCAGATAGAAATACAAAGGAGGTGTGGGGTAGACCGAACCCAAAAGAAACAACAAAAACTACCGGGGTTAAAGAAGCAAATCCCGAGAACCTTGATGTCAATTCTCACTGGGCACTCTCGTCACAGAGGTCACCTACACAGGATAGGGCTTGCTGCTGACCCTGTATGTAGGGAATGCGGAGAGGAACCCGCGACAGTGACTCATTTATTTGTCACTGTCCAGCTTTCTCGCGAAAGCGTTACAGATTCCCTGGCTCACTACTCCTAGACGAGCTGCACGAATTCGGCAAGGAGGGCTGGGAGCCAATACTTAAATTCGTAAGAGAATCCGGTTGGAACCTATAAGCAATTGCTCATAAGCCTGGAGGGGGAGCAATGGGCCTTTTAAGGCCTACGTTCTGGAGCTCCTGCAAGGGGTATCAACCTCAACTTTCAAACAATCAATCAATCAACTGTTCTGCTATGGATATAAATTGAAATATTTTTAATTCTAAACCGTTTTTGCGCCATCTTGTTTTTTTTTCTAATAATGTCAAATTTTGCTTAAGGTTCGGTTCTATTTCTTTTCGCTTTTGGGAACTTTGGTATATTTTCATTTTTTGCTCAAATCGAATAACTGAAATCATCTACCATTCAAACCCTCAAACAACCAGCGGTAAATTGACAGACAATTGTCGATCGCGTGTGCGGCGCCTAGTTATTGGTCTAATTGTAATTATAGGCCAGA
This sequence comes from Dioctria linearis, assembly GCA_963930735.1. NCBI lineage: Eukaryota > Metazoa > Arthropoda > Insecta > Diptera > Asilidae > Dioctria > Dioctria linearis. Next base: position 121,865,851 of record OZ005743.1, on the reverse strand, counting down.
GGCGGTGTGCTTTAGTTCTTATACAGGAATACCAGGCGAATGGGCTGATTTGTGCACCAAATGTAACGAAGTTCTTAATTGACGCCTGCAACTGTACATTGTAGATATTAAGAAAATCGAAATGTAATGGAAATTAGTGCGCACTACGGAAACGCAAACTCATGTGCGTACACGAAAATAATGTAGCTTTCCCTACATCAGGTTAGAGCTGAGAGTATCCGGATAATTTACTATCCGGATTATCCGAGATAATTAGGATCCGATTCCTCAAATCCGGGTATCCGGATAATTCGGATCATAGTATTCGGATCCCAACTATCCGGATCTGGATACAAGCTATCCGGATTCGGATCCGAATTATTATTAAACAAAAAAAGATCAAAATTTCCTTCAGATTGCATTGTTTCATTGGGAAAATATAAATTTCATGATATTCTCATTTTCGCAATGAAACAACACAATTTTGAAACTTTTTTGCTAAGTTATTGCCAAGACTATTATTGACAATTCATGATTATGTAGTAAGAGGAACTCTACTGACTCATTTATTTTATTTTCAGCATTTTTAAACAAAGAAAAGGCAATAAGTAACCGCATATATCACTTAATCATACTGAAGAAATGGAAAATTGAAAATCCCATAAAGCCTAATTAAGCTTTTGTATATATATATTTTTTTGCCTCAATACTCGCGGTTTTTATTCAATTTGTATCAAAAATATTAAATCACCCAAGTCCAAGTGGTAGTAACCTTTCTGAAAAGGTTCAATTCTGAATTGAGTGCAATCCCAACCACCATCGCACTTATTTTACAGAAAAATAACCTTCATCGAGACATCTTTCAGGCACTGTAATCTGATGCTAGAATGAAATCAGCGTAATGAAATGATTGCAATACTACAGAAAGACGCTATATGTAGATATATCTATGTATGAACATATGCAGCCATCATCTGAAACCCTTTATAGTTTCACTTCTCGATTATGAATATGTATGAATACAGGGAACAACCGTCAATCATTATATGCCTACTAGCGCTTCAAAGCCAGGCTATTTGAGACGAACGAAGCGTATAAATAAGTCCACAGACCGCAGCTACTAGCCGTATCTAATGCCAGATAATTGCGGCATCACATCGCAGCGTCTTCTCGCAATAAAATTATTGAGTCTTGTGCGCGCAACAACATATCATCGTCATCGCAAATATTCCTTCCAATCATCCACTTTATGGCATGGACAAGGTGCACTATTCAGTTCAAAGACTTACTTATGTGGTCGCTGTGGTCGGATGTCCATATCGCATGACTCCAGAATAGGGAGGGCATCTACGCGACTTTTCTCCAACCGGATCCCCCCTGTAGGCCTATACTAACTAACCGACTCCATCGGTTCATGGCGCGGATAACAAATGGAGCACTCTCCAAGATAAAATGGCAAATTACGAGGTTGATCACATTTTGCGGTCGGCAATGAGTTCTTCTTACGCGCAGCGAAGTTTTATAGCTTCAATAGATTTCCACTAAGAATTTCACTTGGGTATGCAAGTTTTGTAGTACATTATAGTAGGCAATAATAGACCTGACCTATTCGGATAGTTTCTTCGAAAGCAATAAAATTGGACTCAACACTAGCCGTTTTTAGTCTTCTTAAGTTAGTTGGATACTTGGATGTTGGAGTGGTACATATAGTGATAGCATAGGGACGGAAGAGATACGTATTCGATGTCATTTGAAAATTTATTCATGGGCAGTGCCTCGGTATACTCTCTGGTGCCGTTGAGCCACCGTTCACTGCTCCAAAATGTGTAATTTTAGTTTTTACTACGCAATTCATTCTACGTGATGACCAATTAGCCAGAACCAGTTCAATTTTTATGAGGGCAAGTTCCACAGCGTAATTTGATTTTGCATCGGCTATATGTGTAGTCTCATGCATTTTTCCCTCTTTTGATGACCAGTGCTCATTTACCAGAAGTCTCTGCAACCTAATTGCTGTAGAAACTAATAATTACCGAGACGTTCGTACTCCTTTTGCAGCTCCACAGCGAAACCACTGTACCAACTGAACTGATGGCGATGAAATTATCTTCAAGTGTTAAGCGTGGTACGTAATTAGGCAACTGAATACGAGATAAAAAGAACTGCAGGAAAGACGACGAAAAACCTACGTAGATCTAATATTGCAGCAGAAACAAGTTTTACTCCAGTTATTGACCGTTAATTCGAAGTATGTAGGTGCCACCGCCTCGGGGGAAGTAACTGACTGACGTCGTCGCGTCGTCGTACAGTATAAAAATGTAGTGATGCAGTACTGCTGATGGAGATGTAAAATTCCTGAGATACTAGATCTGTACGTACCTATCCTTATCGGGTCTTGTTTTTGCTTTGGTATTCCTAGATTTCTTGCTCGTTGTATCTTACACAGAAAAGTTGGGACAATTTTTTACATGCTCGAACTATTTGAAATTGATGCAAGTCTAAGGGTGACGTCAAACGAAATGGAATTTGTAGTTTTTTTTTTATTCATGAATCTTGCGATGTTAAATTTAAGTTGGTACAGAGAAACCTACACAATGTGGGGTATTCACGTTGTTGTTGTGCATATTTGAAAATTGGAAAAAGCGCATTTCATTACAAATAGTAAAGTGAAATTGTCAGTGTAAATCCAGTTGTATCGTTGTATTCATATCAGAAAATTTGTAATAAGTAGGAATCAAGGTAATTGACAGGTTGTCAGTGAAAATCATTTCATTCTATTATCTTATAACCTTGTATGTTTTCAGATGCAGAGCAGGTGATATTAGAAAAATTCAATAAGACCCTATCTGGTTCGGAAATGGTGCATTGATCGGGTTCTTTTACACTGCACGATGAACCACTAAAAGATTTCAAGAAATTTTCTGATTCTGCAATATTGTGTAAAGAACCATCAATTTAATCTCCACTCATCTCCCCCTACTGTTCAAATCAGCAAAATCTAAGGTATTAAGAAAAAATGGGTGGAAATGTGATTTAAATTTTCCTCTACACTGTGAAAAAAAGTAGGACAATTCCTTAGATTTAAGATACGTTTTTTCCCTAAAAATAAAAGTAATTTGCTCTTATAGATTGGGAAAATTAGTTTAATTTCGCCAATTCAATGAATTTAGGTATTTGGAACTAGAAAACTTATAGATAGTACGCAAAATTCCCGAAATGTTAAGCTCTATCGGATATAAGGAAGAGAACATTTAATAAATTTGGTACCTATTATTCTACATTTCTTATGGAACACTTATAAATATATTTACGTTATATAACTCACACACTGATTTGAAAACAAGTTATTTATTGTTTCTCCCTATTTGGTTTGAGCGTGCTCAGCGCCCTAGCACAAACTTTTATACTAAGTACATATGTTTTAAGAAAAAAAAAACATATTGTATAGTGTGGCCGGCGAGCGTATACTAACAAGAGAAATCTCTCGAACAGCTGTTCAGTTCTCCCTTATTCGCCAGTGTATACAAAAAACAGTGAATTACTACACCCTTATTCTCCAGTGTGTAATAAACAACGTGCTTGATTATTAAAAATGTAAATATTTCTCAGTCAGAAAAAAAAAATCAAATATAAGTATATATTTCTCTTTGTCACACACATGCCCAATTTTCTTAAGTACTACATCCAATTTTTTCTTTCAAAATTTCTATTCACGTTTTTATTTTATTCTTTTTTCAAATGACGTCTACACTGTAAAAAATGTACACAATTTTTGCCACAAAGCTTAGGTATTTTTCCTTAAAATGTAGCTTAGGAATTTTTCCCTAAAATGTAGTGAATATTCCCTACATTTCAGAGAAAAATTCCTTAGCTACATTTTTAAAAAAAAATAAAATTCCCTAGATTTTAGAGAATATTACCTACATTTTAGGGTAAAAAGAAACAAAAATGTAAAAATTCCCTACATTTTAAGGAAATTTCCCCACATTTCAGTGAAAAAACCCTACATGCATTTTAGGGATAAAAACTTAATCTACATTTTCCAAGGTGGAGCTTTCCCTAATTTTATCGAAAAATACCTAAGCTTTGTAGCCACTCACTTTAAGGAAACAATTATTACGGTGTACTTCTACACAATTCTACATCTTCGCATGTTGTCTGGATTCATGACTTTTACACCAAAAAATTATTAGAAATTGCGGTTAAAATGGAGTTTAGTAAGATAAGCTTAAAAAAATGTTTGCTACTTCTGGGCGCCAGTTCTTTCACTGCAGAAATTCGTTTTTTTTATACCCAAAATCTAATAAAAATTCTCAAATTTGTCCATTAAAATACAAAAAAAAAAAACCTTCCTGCTACTACTGTGCGCCAACCCCGGATCTCATGTTTACTCTTTTATCAGGTTTTAAGTGCAAGAAATCCGAATATGCAGATGAGCAGAAATAACAAGGTAGTTTTTTTCCAAATCTTAATGGATAGATCCGGGCGCCTGAATTCAAGCGCTATATTTTTATCAGTTTTTGGGTGTAACATTAACGATGATTTTACGGGGTAAACAAACAGATATATCAGTTTTCCTAATTTTTAGTTTTTGATTATCTCGATCCTAGCAACATAAATCCTATAAAAAAATAACCTCTCTATCTGAGACACACTGTATATAAATAATTTTAGTAGAATTTGATCTGATATTGGCAGTTCAATGATTATGGGTATAGCAATGACTACAATGGCTTAATGGGTATGTTTACACTTTGTTGTACTTATTTTACAGTTATACTAAGAGTAAATATAATATATTCCAATAAGTATAAAATAAAAAGGGCTGGCACAAAACCCTCGAGAAATATTTCCCAAGCCATGAAAAATAAATCCATATATGTGGGTGCTGATTTGAGTCTCTCAAATATTTTATGTTGCTTCTTATGGAAAAGCGACTAGACATTGAATTTGTATATGCTATACAGCCTAAACTACTATCCACACATGAAAAAAGTTTTCCAGTAATTTAAAGCTTGTATACTTACCTTCCCAAAGGGTACACTTAGTATATAAATTTGCAGATGCAGCAGATTCATTCGAATTCATCGAACCATGGCATATTTCCATATGCAATTATTACTCAGAGAAAGAGTCATTCGGTTAAGATGAATTGTTTTAAATAATTTTTTTTAAAAAAAGCTATAAAAATTTGATAACAGTTGGGAAGATAAGAAATTAAGCTGAAGATTATAAGATGATCATTTTTCTGCATGAATATTTGAGAATGCTAGGATTAATTTAGGTTGGCTCTCATGTATAATAGTGTGAGAATCTGTTTCATGGCTTGGGAAGTATTTCTCTAGAGTTTTGCCTGGCACCTTTATTGGAATTTTTATATTACTAAAATGTTTAAAAAGTTAATGGTGGTTAAGATGTAAAGGATGAAATATATGTTATGCATGATGCAAATCTCTGGTGATAAACCTTTTATATACTACACTCTCCTCCAATAATCTTACAATGGTGTCTTATTTAACGATCGTAATTTTCCTGAAAATTTGAGAGCTAGATCAAAGGATTGATCGGCCTGTGCCGATCATATACTACAGCTCCCTAACTTTCTTTATTTATAGCTCCTTTCGGTAATGCTATTACGCTGAGAAACAAGTTCGATTTAAATTACTCCTCTAGCAATCCCCAATTCTTGCCTTCCAAAAAAACTCAGTTTGAATTGTTAGTCAGTCTTGTATAATTTTTTTTTAGTTCCAATATCGCTGTATTCAGAGCTACTCAAAGGTGAATGCCCATTTTAAGCTCGATACCTCCAGACATGAGAGATATCTTAAACGATGCATTATGATACTCTGAACATTTTTTATTAATAATGTTTATTTCTATCTAAGGGGAAAGCTCGGGGAGGGGTAGGGGGGGTTGTGAAAGTTTGATCTAGTACATTTTTTTAAATCTAGTACAGAACCCAATTCCTTACGTCCTCTGCAGAAGTTTGACTACCACACTCCTATACTTGGAAGCTTGAATAGCTATTTATAGCCATCCAAATCCTCACTAGGCTTTTCGCACCGTAGATCGGCTCTAACCCGGTAGAGTTATCTCCGATGGGAAAACGGATTTCACTATTCCCCTTAGCTCATTACTAGCTACAATTCGTAGAAGAAATTTTGTCTCTTCATTCTTTTAGGCTAGGCGCTAAAAACTTCCGGCGGAGGTGGTTCCAATACCGCATGGTGCATATCGAATTAAAGGTCTCTTCGACTACTATCGGCTGGTATACTTTTTCCCTATTCAGGACACTTCCTCGGGACGTTTTTGCTGCTGGAAAAACAATTTGCATGCAGTTGGGTCACATACACCCCAGCTACTACATTTCGCATATAGTTTTACAGTTCTTTCTTTCACGGCCATTAGTGCTCTATTGTAAGCATTTGTGTGATAGGAAGTCATTTTCCACGATTCCGCATAATTATGAGAAGTAGAAAAGTTCACTTTTTCACCCAAGAAAGTCGCTCAAGCTACATCCGATCGCTAAAGCTTTCCCTCGCTAGATAGAAATATACATTGTTTATAAAATATGTTCAGAGTACCTATCATATCATCTCTCATGTCTGGAGGTGTTGGGCCTACGGTTGTATGAAAAGTCGGCATTCACCTTTAAGTGCAATAGTTTACCCTGAAAGCCAGTAAGATGGCTTTGCTATCATGTGATTATTGTATTCTTCTCTGATGCAGAACTCAATAGTGTGCATTTTTATTGGGAAAACCGTATTGGTTGTGCTAATGCTGTGCAGGGTGTCCCAAAGTATCTGTGCAATATTGAAACAAGTAAAAGTAGAGGTATTTTCAGTCGCATATTTTTTTTTCAGTCGCAGTTTTGAGAATTTTATATGTTCATTTTTTTTCACAATTCTATACCTGCGCTTAAGTATTCTTTAACAACTTTTTAACTCAAGCCTTCTTTCAATTATTTGTTTCATAAGTTGTCAACTAATAATCCATTTTTATTGTGATAAGCACCCCTTTCCCTTTACACTATGAGGTCACCTTTGGCGTGTAAAAGCTATATTTCCATAAATCTCTTAAGTCACCTCTGGTGTGACAAAAGTGATTTACAAAAAAAAAATTCCTAAGTCACCTCTAGCGTGACACTTCATAAGAAAACAAATTAGTCGGAAGCTGTTTAACTATAAGCGGGAGGGGGCGGGTAATATGCGTTGTTTCGCCGGTAGGGGGATTTAAGATTATCACTTCTTACACTTTACACACTGTAACTTTCTTGAAATGAAATTATGCATCTAAAAACAGGTTTATCTCAAAAACGGTTACATGTAGGTAGGTAGATAAGCATAGTCAAATTGAAGGTAACATTCCGAGGTCTCTAAATCTTGTAAAAAAAGTGTATGGTTGTCAAAAATTCCTATTTTTTTCAAATTTTGACTTTTACGTCCTACGACAGGAAGGATGATAGAACATTTTTTGGAAAGGTTTGACAATATGGTATCATTACAGATAAATCCAACCTTGATAGGGTATATATCAAGAAAGTTACGGGGTGTAAAGTGGGAAAAAAATCTTAACCCGCCGCCAACCACCGAATCGACGTGTCCTACCCCTCCCCTTCACCTTATAATTTTTTGCTTGGCTCCACCTAAGCTATCAAATCCTTGAGTTATGTGCACCGACAGTGAAACACCTTGTATAGTAACAAACAAGCACACAGAAACAACACAAACGTTTCTTGTCGTTGTCCAACTCATTTTTACTAATTTAATATTCTTAGGATTTAAAATGTACAAAAATATATAGACCGACATTTCGTTTGATCTTTTTTGAAGTCAAAGATATTAAATAACTTTTAGATTTTCGACCTTATATACAGTTAATATTTGTCCAAGCTGGCATTGTCAAAAATGCCTTTTAATCAAAATTACTAAGAATTCTGCAATAAATTCACTAATTTTGCTGTGAGGACAATGATTGCTTCTTTGATCTTTTTTAAGTCTCCTATGATTATTAATTTTCGTTATTGAACTTCTACCTAATGCTTCAGTTAAAATTCAAAAGTATCTGTAACAAAATTCTGGTATACAATTTTTTTGTAATGGATGAATTCATCCATCGTCATCATTGACATATATTAACATTTCTGTTTTAAGCGAACTCTCAGCGGCACAATAATCCCCATTTTTTTCCAAGTCATCTGTCTTTGTAGATACTGTGGATCCCAGCATAACTTAAGAGTTTGTACAATTTGCGTGTATTTCGCGAATATGTGACCGATGTGGCTCATACAAATTTTCTGTTTTCTAATAGGTGAAACAGGATCAGATAAAAGAGCCGAATAACTATAAAAAGTTCTCATAGCGTTTTTGAGATCATAGTTAGCTCCAGTAAACGAAACACTCAAGCATCAAAAAGCTATGGATAAGCTTATTATAAAAATTAGTCAACTCAAATGCAAACAAGTATTCAAACGAAGTAAAAAATAAAGCTCAATTGCTCAGATTGAATCTGATCAAAAATGTGGTTAAGTCGATTAAATTCTTGAACACGCCCATATTTCCAATAAAGCTGTACTCGATTACAATCACTTTTTCTAATTAATTTCGTTCGGGTAGATGACAGATTTCTTGTAACTCAAAGGCGAAGGAAATTTTAATTATCAAATAATCAATAAAATCAATTACACACAAATATATACACACACACACAAACAAACAAACAAGAACACTTACTTTTTGCCACTTTCCAGGAAAACATCAAGTTCAGCAGACATTTTGCAGCAAAGTGCCTTCCGAAAGTGTCCCATCGAGCAATTTGTGTTGATGAGATGTCCTTCTGCAAATAAACCAGAAAAATGCATTAAAATCGACTTCAGCAATGAATTCCAACTACTGACTGCATGTTCGTTAGCGTCTCGCAATGAAAAGGAGCAGCAGCAACAAGTGGTTCTTCCCATTCTGTAACCGGGAATGTCCTTAATTGGATGAAATTTTTCAAATTGCCAAACTCTCGTTTGAGTAAAGAAAATGAAATTCCACCGCAAAGCACGAGTATTGTCTCGCCGACGACGCGGCCACAGAAAAGATGCGGTAGTGTCCTAATCAAAATTCCTACCCTTGGCAGAATGCGTTTTTGTTGTTCTGTTGTCACTCGATTTGGTCCGGTTAAAGATAAAGAGATACATAGAGATCATGAAAAGGGAAAGGGCATGGAGAGTTAAACAAACAAAAGAAGATAAGACGAATGTGGTGAAGGATGGAAAGGTACTGGTTTAAAAACACCTTGATTCCAAAAAAGGGTATGATAAGGGAGGGCACCGTCAATTAGTTGAACACAATTCTTTATCCCGTAAAAGGGATACCTTAATGCTTCTTCTTATCTCGCCCACTTTTCCTTTTTTTTTCTTTTCTCTGTTTGTTCTTGTCTAGTCGGTTCGGTCAAACTTCCGATTAGAAACTGATGAAAACCGTGGAAGACATCAATCACAGTCAGACATTCTCAAGTGGATCTTAAATTGGATCGATAGTGTATTGTTGTTGTTGTTGTTATTTGTGGTAGTTTCCTTTCAGTTCGATCTTTTTATTCAAGACGTGAACACGTGGGAGTAATTCCACTACCTCAGCGTAGCCAGCAGCGTCTAGCCCTGGCGTGGCATAATGTTAATCAAGAAATTTCTGTGCCAGGTCAGAGATAAAAAGGAATCGAGACAAGCACTCGATTTCCAAGGTAGACAACGTGGGCGTCGCCTTCATTTGTGTCCAACTCAACTGCAGCAATCGCTTTATTATGCAAACGTTGGAGCCGCGTCTTTTCGATCGAATCCAGTTTATATAGTGATTCGTGAATCGATTAGATTTGCCTAGGACCGAGTATCAAAAATACGTTAGTAAGTTAGAAATCATATGAAGTCGATTATGTAAGCCTCCAAATCTATATAATAGTTGGGTGGACAATTCTTTTCAAAAGAAATTAACTAGGCGAAGCTGCCGTAAATCGTAGCTTTTGTTAGTTGAAGTTTTCTTAATCGATCTCTATTGACCACACCAGACCTAGGCCAAACGTTTTAATATCTTTCAGCAAAATGGACAAATACGAAATCTTTTGTGCACCTTCACAAATGAATTCATTCTGTTTTTTCTAATCGAATATTATCAAATTTGATACTTTCACTCGCATTATATTGAAAATTTGGATTGATACTGGTTTTTATTGAATTTTAAAAGCAGTTTCTAAAGATGCACACATACACTTTAGGTCGTCAACAACATTTAACTTTTTGACAGCGATCACATGCTGTGCAATTTGCCAATGACATGAGTCAATCGATGGGGTTCAAGGAAAAGATAATAATTTTTGCAAAGACTTCATGTGGAGGTTATTCAAGCTTTAAGCACATATCGGTATATTTTTAGCAGGCAAACGCAATTAATTATTAGAATTGTTGAATCGATACGTATCGTTGTTCATTTAAAATTAGTGGAGAGATTTTTGTAGCTTTCATTATGCGAAAATCAAAATGTGTGCAGCACGATGGGAAATTACGAACGAAACTTCTTTTCTGGGTTTCCGGCACACTAGGCGGAACTGAATTTATGAAAGTTACTTGGTGAATTTTCTTCGAAAAGATTATGCTTATCCCTTCTATCTATCCATGTGTTATGAAATGACTTGAAAATCGTATTTTGGCCACTTACTTTTAATAAAACAAATAGTAGCTTAATCTTGTGCTTTTAATTGACAAAAATTTTGGTTTTCGTATATGCAAGCTCAGTCGGAGATCTTTGTAGTTTTTTGGGATGAAAATACTGTATGAGCTCATAATAAAGTTTTTCGCCCGTTTTGGAATAAAATAAATTGAAAGGCAACTTCAACGAAAATTAATGAGGTTGCCCAATTATCATTTCATACAAGAACGACTAAGATTGAGCTTTTTTTTTCTATATACAGAATGTTAACAGAAAATTGTGTTACATGAAATAGTAAACAGAGCACCATCCGCATTCTCAAATACAGGGTGTTCGGTAAGTTATTAACACTATTTAAAAATATTTGGAGAAATTATAAGAAAGGAATTTAGGTATTTTTTGTTTTTATTAACTGATCTCCTTCCTTTCCTTACCCAAACTTTCTGCATCAAAATTATTCCTTGGTGCTTTGTAAACTTGGACAAAAAAAATTTTCATTTTAATGCATCCAGTGATTGTATCCGATGGAACATTAGACATCATACATGCAGCATTTAAAAGCAATATTAATCGAAGACTGCTGTAGGACGTCCTTCTGTACTTTTAAGACAGTTTTTTGTTTTATATAACTAAAGAAGAAGAACTTAACTTATGTTAACTTGTCAATTCTAATTAAACGTAGATTTGTGTTTTTGAAAGTATTTGTATTTTGTGAGTTTATTTTTTTAATGAAGATCTTTAAATTGCTTAGTGATTTAACTTAATTTTAATTAGAATTAATTGTGTGGTTAAGTCATTGACTTAAATTAATAAATGTGTGGTGAACCTTTTAATAGTGAATTAAGCTGTGTGGTGCAGTGCAATTGCAATAATCGCCGAATATTTCCGGGAAATGAGAAGTTCCTAAATGACATATAATAAACTCGAACTCAGAAATACAGTAGTGTGCAAAAAAATAAACGCAGCACCGGCAGGTATCCTTGGAAAATCATGATTTCTCCTAATTAATAGGTAGTCTCGCGAAGGGCCCTGAAAAATATGACACAATACACCAGCGGTTCTTAACCTTGTTGGAGGTACTGACCCCCACCAGTTTCTTATGCGTGTTCACCGAACCCTACTTAATTGGAAAAATATATTATTTTCAAATTCAAAACATAGGTATATATTTATACAACCATATGTAGGTGCACAAAATGAACAAAACCATTAAAGAACAAAACCATTATAAAATGCTTTTAATATAAAATCAAAAACATAATAATGAATATTTAATGCAAATCAGTGTGACTTCTGCTCTTGCCTTTTAGAGACTAGTTCAGAAATGCGCGGTTTTATCTTGCCAAGTGCCACTCTCATGTCATTTTCGCAACAAAGACTGTTCCTTTTCTTCGTTTTCATGTTCAACATCCTCGAAAAGGATTGCTCGCAAAGATATGTTGTAACAAACGGTATGAAAATCTCCAGAGCTTTTTTAGCAATAACAGGGTACGTTACTATTTGTTGACACCACAACGTTGAGAGCGTTGTTGTTCTGAAGAGTTGCTGTTGAACCTGGCTCTGCTGAATTTCAATGACTTCATCGAGGTATTCATCATTGACATCTGTTGTCTCAATACTAAACGTAAACGGCTGTCTCTCTTGTAGGGAAGTATCCGTCGAGAGATTTTGTAAGCTCATCTAAATGCGTGGCAATTGTTTGCTTCAGTTCCGCGGGTACAGAAATGTCTCCGATTCCAGACACATCTTCGATCTTACTTACACAGTCGTCTAGCACGGGAAAGTTTGCGAAGTTATCGTTCTCTGTTCGTCGTTTCCATAACGGTAGCTTTTTTGAAAAGCCTTCAGGTTTTCTGCTGCTTCGATGATGTTGACTCCACCACCACCACCACCAAAAACACGATTCAGCACCTCACCCCGGGATAACCACCGAACGTTAGAATAGTACAAAAGTACCTCGAATTCGGATCCCATTTCTTTACACAGCTTCCTGAAGATGCGGTGCCTCAGAGCACTATTTCGCACATAGTTCACGCATTCCACTACAATTTTTAATACTTCTACCAGTTTTGGAGGCAACGTTTTTGTTGCTAACACATGCCTGTGTAGAATACAATGCGTAACAATGATGTATGATGATGTATGATGTATCAGCTTTCACTAGTGCACCAAAACCAGACTTTCTTCCTAGCATGGCAGGGAAAACTCTTCTGTGTCCTATCTTATAGTTATTTAATCTTTGGTTTTGACCTCCACCGAACCCCTGGGGCTCGATCGAACCCAGGTTAAGAACCACTGACTGCAATAGACTATATAAGATGCAGAAGATGCGTGTTTGATTTCTTTTTCAATTTAGTGTGCAGATAGTGAAAGCATTTGTGTATTGAAAGAAAATTTTGTTAAATATGGTTCAACTAGTTAGTGAACAAAAAGCTGTGGCAATCGCGTTGTGCCGGAAAAATCTTTCTATGCGTGAAATAGGTCGTAGGTTAGGATGTTTCGATGTCACTATTGTGCGGCTAATTAAAAAATTCGAAGAGACTGGCAGCGTAGATCGTCGTGAAGGTTCGGGAAGACCATGAAAGACTACCATTCGTCAAGATCGGTTTTTATTTCGTAGATCTTTGGCGGATCGTTTTAAAACATCTGCAGATTTAAGACAAGAGCTAATGAGTGCGCATAACGTCGATATTTCCTCCTCAGTCATCCGACGAAGACTCATTCAAGAAGGAATAAACGGTCGTCGACCGGTGAAAAAGCCCCTTTTAACAACTCGAGTGAAACAATTACGTCTCCAGTGGGCGCGCGCGAACACCGTTCATGGACAGAGGATATGTGGAATATAGTAATTTATTCAAACAAATCCAAATTCAACCTCCACTCTTCTGATGGAAGTCTGTACGTGCGGAGAAGGAAAGGAGAGCGACTTCTGCCTAGATGTGTACAAGAAGTACCACCTCGGGATTGCGGAGTTATGATTTGGGCATGTTTTTTGTTCACGCGGACGTGGACATCTCACGTTTGTTAGCCGAAGAATAAATGCCAATGCCTACATTGATATTCTGGAGAATCAGTTGAAGCTCTCCGCCTTAGAGTTGTTTACAGAAAATGAGGAGTTCCTTTTCCAACACGACAATACGTCGTGGATCTAATTTTGTCGCTTGCATTCTATATTATAGGTTACGAACTACCTACTGGAAAACTGTATTGAGACTTTGTATTGGCCCCCAAATAGTCCCGATCTCAACCCAATCGAGAATTTGTGGTCTATTCTAAAACTACGTACGTGTTCGGAGACAACGTCCAAACACACAAATTGAATTGGAGTGTGCAATTTCAGAAGTCTGGGATGGAATTTCTGAAGATGTTATTAAAAATCTTGCAGGAAGTATGAAAGACTGCTGTATATACATTGGTAATCAAGGCCCGTGGTGGGCCAATAGGTTATTAAATAATAAAACTAAATTAGATGCAATAAAAATGTTAATCATAATAATTAGTTTCGAAGTAACTTAGGAGAATTGCCACAAGAAATCTGCTCTTTGAATATATTGTTGCTTAACTACATATTTTTGTTTTTGTACAATATTAACAATAAAAGAAAAAATAATTACTGTAAAGTTGTCACAAAATGTTGTTTCCATAATAAGTAACCAAATTAAGAACAATCGCGATGAATATCCAGTAAATCAAATATATTCTTTAAAATTCGAGTGGTGCGTTTTTTTTTGCACACCAGTGATATAACAAGATATACAAATTCTTGCGACAAAAACTAATAGTGATTGGAAATGGACGTGAAATAAGGTTGTTTTAAAGTATTTCTTTGAACTATGTATATAAAAACATTAGATTTGTCATTTTATCCGAAGAGATGTTGGTAAAATGACATAGGGCTCTTCATTTTTAATAATTATCTGCACATATCTCAGATGAACTGCTTTGCGCTATTCTCTAATCTTCCACATTGATTATGTGCTTATTTAGAGCCATAGACTAAAATGAATGCATCGTTTCGTTTCCTAGTTTAGAGCTACTATTAAGATCATTACAGTAAATTCAGGACTCATTGGGATCATCATTGCTTGGGTCGAAATTTTCATTAAGGTCATCAGTCGGAAATCTAGGTTTACCTTTGCACGAACAAATGGCACCTTGATAGTTAAATTAAAACATATCTTTGACTGACTATAACATGTATTATGGAGCAATTAGTGTAAAATGACAGACTATTTCATTTTACCCTGTAGCGTGGTATATGTCATTTTAGCCTTAAATATAGTTATAAAAATAGGGATTACCCTTCAAGATTTCTTACCGGGTAAACTTATATTTGTTCAAGAAGGAGTTTATTTGGATTCTCCGGTAGATAAGAAAAGCTAACAATTTTTTTATTTTGTTATATCATCACACAACCCGTTATATTTTTGGTGACAAATTTCAAGTCTTGGTTTTAACTCATCAACAGATCCCAAATAGCGAAATTGAGTGACTTGAAAAACAAATGAAAAATAGAATAAAGAAAAGAAATGAAAAAATGAAAAAGATAGAGAGAAAATAAAAAAAAAAAATTATTACCCCAGTAATAAGTCCTAAAGAGTAATCTCTACTTTTATTCTTTTCCTCCTTGGTGTAATATAGGAGTTTTTGCCTGATATAATTCACACTCAGAATTTATTCTGAGTTTATATGAGAGGAGATCAATTTGATCTGTTACAGGCAGAAAACCAAACTGTACCGATGAGTGTAAGGTTTTCTGCTAACACGAAACGCTTCTTCGCCTTCCTTTCCCTTTTTCTTTTTTCAGCACACTGCGGGCGTATACAGGTTCGATTCGTTTCGAATGAATCTGGTTATTTAAATTTTTTTAAATTTTTGTAATACATTTTTTTTTCTGTTTTTCTCAATTTTTTGATTTTTTTCATTTTTTCATTTCTCTTCTTTGTTCTAATTTTTCATTTGTTTTTCAGGTCACGTAATTTCGCTATTTGGGACATAAACAGGGACTTGTTGAAGAGTCAAAACCAAGCCTTGAAACTTGTCACCAAAAATATAATGGGTTGTGTGCTGAATAGCAAATTAAAATTTTTTTTAAGCTTTTGTTTTGCTATCTACCGGAGAATCCAAATAAACTCCTTCTTGAACAAATTTAAATATAGTTGGATACTTTTTGTAATAAAGCGAAATTAACACAGGCAAAAACTTAAACTACTACACACACATAGCATTACGTTCTTATACGGTAACTACGGTAACACGTTTTAAAAAATACCTTTGGTTTTTTTCCAAAAACTAAACTGTTGCACTTTGACTTTCACTTTTAAATATCCATTGTCACTGATAATCTTCTTTGAAGTGTTGCTTCACAGAAACCGCCTAAACTGATTGGACCTTTCTCAGCTTTACTGTTTGTTAGGTCTGTACACAGTGGGGTGCTCCAAAAGATTGCACTTATGTAATTCGAAATTATCATTTTAAGACAAGTTCCCTGTAGGTACTGATCTCAGATCTGGAGCTCAAAATCTTTTATCTAACCTGGATCCTAACAACAGTAAATTGCCTGATTAAAGTTTTGGATCTTCAAATGACATACATATGTCATCTTTAAATTTTCACAGTTAACATAGTTTGCGAATAGTTGTTAAGAGTCGAGTCACTCATTTCAAAATCTTGAGGTAGCGTAAAGAACTCCGAATCCCAGAAACTCAAGAAAAAAATGCTGAACAAACAAAAAATCCCTAATAAATAAAATTCCGAAGAGAGAAGTTACGAAAACTCTTGCTTGCATAATTGATTTAGTACGATAACTAAAATATATTTTTCCAGAAATATCAATTTATCAAATATTTTAATGAAAGAAAATATTGGATTTGAAACATGTTTTTCATTTTGTTTTAATTTGAAACTCAAACGTTCCATAATTCAATAAATTATAAGCCCAGTTTAGGTTGTGGGACATTTTCATCGCGAATTTAATTTTTAAAAGGATTTGATTTAATTTTCAATGGCAACAAATTTAATATGTATTTATAATGTTGAGAATATTCCTCATAACATAAGTAATGCCAGTTGTGAAAGAAGCTTCTATAAATTGAAACTGATTAAAAATTATTACAATGATCACGTTGAGATTAAAAAATCTAGCTATTTTGGCAATCGAAAAGGAAGTACAAATTAACATTGACGAATGTATTAAAATGTTTGCGTTGCAAATAATACGCAGAAAATTTAAGAAAGACATTTTATTTTGAATCTATTGGAAATTATGACAGAGTATCACAGATTTCCAAAAAATAAAAAAAGGGGCAGCAAATTTAGGATTCGCCCCGTGTTGCAGAAATCCACGCTACGCCACTGTCTCTATTCCAGCCGTTAATCATTTGGGCTTGTTTCTGTTCGTCAGCGTTCTGAACATCCAACATCAACTAATCTTGTTCCTGGCCAATTTTTCAAGCAAGACATTTAATGCATTTTTAGTTGAGATATTTATCATCTTGACCAACTGTATCTGTCAACTAATTCTTCTACATAATAAGATTTTCAACGTTTTCATTAATATCGTAATCGGCTTGACTGAGCACTAACTGCACCAGTCACAGTCGTCTTCCAGTGACCTTCCGCCTTCTAAGCTGGAAACAGCATGTCTAGAATATCACTGTTGAAATGAAAAAGCATCGGTCTCATGATAGCTAAAGGGGTTTTGTCAGAAACTGCATCGGGATACTTTAATTAATTCGTTTAAAAACACTACTTGACACGTTTTTTCCAATCATCTGTAAGTAATTGTTTGGTTTTAATAGTATAAAAATTGGCGTCAATCGTTACTTGTGAAAAACCGAAGAGATCAACCTCTAGCCGAGATTTATTTGATCACCTTACGCAAGATCACCTTACTCAAGAAACTCCAGCTGCCGCGTTGCATCGCATCGAGAGCAGTGCTATTGATACTTATTTTATAGAAAGGTATTATACTATACTTAGTGCAGTTTAGCTAGATTTAAGATAAATATTGACGATAGACTAGAAACAAATACAATTAACAACAAAAGAAGAACTTCTGACCAAAAACTTGAAATTCGTTCATCTACTAAATTCCATATATCTGGTTTAAGTTGAACTTCCATTTACAAATATTCTTTAACGATGCTCAAGAAGGTATATACATATGTAGGTGTATGTTCAGAAAGATGATATATCCTCCAAATCCAGATAAGTTTTTTTTTTACAATTCTTACTAAAAAATTTGATCTCTATCAAAATATCAGATATGTTATTTATTTGCTGCTAGAAACAATATTTTATTGCAATCGATGGAAACTCTTGAAACTATAGCTCCAGATATATATGTACATATGTGTGGATCGCTTAAAAAAAATATATATATTCCTCAATATAAAAACTCATCCAAATTTCAATGATTATCTCTTGAAAGTTGTCACCTGTTTCTACTAATAACCATAAAACAAATCAAACACGTTATCAAAAGTCGTAAAAACCGAACACCTGATGGGAGTGAGAAGATATTCCGCCAATAGAATGAGCAGAACAAATTTTGTTTTTTTTTTATTGCTGGATTGTGTGTGTTCATTGAGTCCTAAAAATTTAATCAGTTTTCAATTCACCAAGAATTTGTTTGACTTTTTCCCTAACATTCTCCTGGCTACAGAGAATTAAGACTAGAGGATGAACATAAAATTCAATTCCTAATAATTTACTGGTCTCAAGTAGTTAGTTCTATGGAATCCATCAAATCAACTAACTTGATTTCGACTTGTCTCTAAATTCAATTTCATTCAGTCGAAGATGTTCTCTCAAATGTTTACGAACACATAAAATTTCAATCAGTGATATATTTCCTATGGTGCTGGTGATTGTACCATGTGCTCGAGAGCTTGTTTGATTTTTAATTGGTCGCCAATAAAAAATGGACTGAGTTCGGTCGGTCGGTTGGTTTGATCGCCGACCATAATACAACTTCCCGATGACCTTCTAGTCTTTGTTATACAACCAGCGAAAGATAATAAATCAGGCAACACTAAAGGTGTATGTAAATTCAAACAATTCACTATAATCTGAGTTGCTCGACGAATATTCACCCTTTTCGGGGCAAAAGAAAAAAAAAAAAACAAAAAACGAAGAGTAATTTACGACGCCAATTAAAATCGGGGATCCAAAAATCAAAATCACTGATCGGTGAAAAGTTTTATGAGAGAGAGACGATCGTAAATTACCCAAACGACGAATAAGAACAAGAACAAGAACAAGAACAAGAACAAGAACACAAATAAGAAGAAGATGAATAAAAACAGAAACAATCTTACAAGACACACGGGAAATAATATTGAGACAAGAACGTACTTTGGGAAAAAAATCAAAGCCAAAGGGTAGGAGTTGACATATCTTTTGTTTTTGAATTTCCTTTCCTTTGTGGGCGAACGGAGAACGGTTCAGGGAACACCTTAATGAGCTCCGGCTTCCTGAGTGTTATATAAAATATGCGGTAATCACCCTGTCGGCATTTTGATAAATGTTCTGCAATTAAGAACTAATGAGGGAACGTTCTTGCGGTTGCTTCTGTCTTTGGAGGACATTATTTTAGCAGCACAGTTCACCTGGCTGCTTGCTGCTTGATGTGCAGAGAATTTTAAGTTCATTTTTGATAGAAACCAATTTAGGTAATAATATTAGGAAATTTGAGGGTAAGAATATATGCATGTATGTATTGAGTCTATACTAGAGATAGATATGTAAAATGTCAAGTATGTAGCGTATCTTTAAGATTTTCAGAATGATTAATGGATTTTTCTATTCAATTAAACAAAACATATTTCGGTATTTTAACTAACGAAATAGTTTAAGCCGAATACCTGTTCACAACTTACAATCTAAGCTTACAGCTACGTAAGTGTTGAACAATATTCAATTCAATTCAATTCAATTCATTTATAAATCAAATTAAGTACACAAGATGTAAATATTAATTAGTACTCTATATAAGTTAGTCAAACTAGTTAGTCGGAAATCAGAAAAAAATAAAACATAATTTTTAGAAAGTGTCTACTATAGCTAAGAAAAAGTAAAGACAAGCAACAAATAAATTTTGATGAAGTAAAAGAAAATTAAAACTAAATAAAAATAGGTTTATAATCGAAATAAGAAATAAGAAAATCTTGCAGTTATACCCAACATGCCATAGCACTCAAACGATACAATCATACAAATACCTTTTGAATTTGTTGACAGAAGCCGCACACCAAGGTATATAGAATACAAGGTATTCTCAATACGAACCAGGTTCCGCCATTATTGGTGAAATATCGTGAACAATGTATAGTTATGCACGGTATAGAAAACACAACACTCTCTCTCCTCTCTCTGTCTTTCCTATAAAAATGTATATACAATAGTCACAGAATTACGTCACAGGCTATCAGCTGCAATGTATCTAAATTTTAATGGGAATACCTTGTCTTCTATACAACTTGCCTCACACTGAGAATTGTGACGGAGGTAATTCCATAGACAAACAATTTGGACAAAGTAAGATCCCTCATAAGTCAATATACTAAAACGCGGTTTCCGTAAGTTCATTCCTCTCCTAGAATGCAGAAATTCTATTTTTTCATGAAGATACATGGGCTCCCTAGTCTGTACTAAATTGAATAGGAAGATTAATTCCTTGCGTTTTAAATAAGTTTGATTTGAGCATCCCAGTAACGAGTACCTAACAGGACTAATGTGGGTAGATCTGTGCAGGTTAAAAATGAATCGAAAACCTTACGTTTGCACATGGAGCCAAGCTTTGGGTAAATTAGACTGCTGTAAGTAAATTGAGGCGACAAAAGGATCTTAACCAATCTCAAATGTGAATTTGTAGGTAAAATATTAGCAAATAGTCAAAGTCTTCGCAAGCCACCATAAATTTTATCCAACATGATCACAACATTTTAAACATGAGACGCCAAATACCCTAAGTTTTTTGTCATTAACCTGCACAGATTGCGAAGATAAATAAATAGCTTCAGTTTCATGATAAGGGGACTGGCGAAGGGAGCTTCACTCCCAGATTAGATACCGCGTCAACAAAAGGTAACAGAACGTTATTGAGAAAAACTGAGGGTATATCATCGAAATCAGGAGGTATGAGCTGCACAACACCAATCACTGTGATTTAGTAGGATTGAGAGAAAGCATATAATTTATTGACCATCTGTGAATTGCACAAGATCAGCATTGATTCTGCAAATACTACAATCCTCAATCAACCCAAGAGGTCTGCTCAAGTACAATTGAAAATCATCGGCATATAGATGTAACTGTACATTACATATGTACGTTATCATTAATGTATAGACTAAAGAGGAGTGGTCCTAATACAGATCCTTGCGGGACACCCTGAAACAAAGGTAAGAAGCAGGAGAGAATACCATTAACGTTTACTTGTTGAAAACAGTTTGTGAGGAAGAAGAAGAAAAGCAATAGTTAACGTACAAATTACGGAGTAGCGTAGAGTACACAACGCTATCAAAAGCTTGAGAAAAATGCAATAAGACAAGCACGTCAATTTCTCCGGCATCCAAAGCCAAACGGAGATCATTAGATACCTTTAGCAAGGCAGTTTCACAACTGTGCATTGCACGGAAACCAGATTGATATCTCGTGAACAGATTATTTTGATCTAAGCACTCCTGAGTTTGGTAACAAATAAGTTTTTCCAAGACCTTCTCCAGGAAGATAAGAATGCTAATAGGTCTGAAGTCAGTCAAGTTGACAGGGAAAGTTTTCTTAGGTACAGGCACAGTATATTCATACAGTAGAACAGTTCTTTCAAAACTATGACATGAGTAGGATGCTTCTATTATGTGACTATACTTTCTCTTTCAACAGTTTACTTACAGCATGCACAAACTTATACTAGAGGAAAACGGACAAAATGACAAACAATTCGATTTCTGCAAGAAAAAAAAAGCTACAAAAATAATTTGTTCACTTTCCATGCCATTGTTAGAACTGTCAAACTTTATTACAACAATTTTGTCTGTTACACTGTCCATGGAACAGATACCAATTTACAATCTAATAACTGTTCAGTAATGGAACAAAATACATTTGTAGTACTTTCGCCGAAATGTGTACTTACATAAAACTAATACTTCTCCCAACCATTGTGCAACTAGCTACTGTTCGCCCATTTACTTCCGTATCATACTTAATAGTTCCCTCTTTTGGGAGAAATTTTGAGGTTTTTTTTTGTAGTTAAAATTCTGAAATTCAATTTTCAGTAGTTTGTTCTAAGCTGGAGATATAGATATCTACAGCCCAACAATTCCATCAAACTGAGGACTCATTGGAGGATTGACTTCTTGTCGAACAGTTCCGGGGCTTCTGGAACTATCCTCGGAAAAAGGCAGGCCGAGACGCCTGGCTTCTAAACGGGCTGTCCTGAGGAGCTAAGAGCTTGCGTTAGAAAGGACAGTATGTGCCGGCTAGCACCAGACAGCCAGTCCTTGGGAAACTCAGAAATTGCCTGAGAAAGGACGATCCATCCTTGAGTCTTTGGGGATCCAGAAATTGCTTGATGAAGGTCGATCCTGAAGGATGAGCGTCTGCAGAGAGATAGTCGTTGGAGGATCCAGAAACTCTTGATGAGAGTCGATCCTGGAGGATGAGCGTCTGTCAAGACAGTCCTTGATGACTGAATTCGGCTTCTGGACCGGTTTCTAAAACTAAGGAAGGTGTCTAGCTTCTGGAAAAACTTGTGGAAATTTACAAACGCGATGATTCATCTCTGAGCTAATCTGCTCGACTTGGCAATCTAAACTAGACTGACTTACATGCTAACAACATTTTATTTTACAATTTAATATGTCTATTTTCTAGTTCTGATCGAAGTACCCATAGGCCGGTGATTTGGAAACCACCTGACTACTAAGGCCAATAGACGTGTCGCCACAAATTCAAGAAGCACGTGATTGCGTAAGAATAACTTCTATCGAGATTATTTTCTATTGACGCCCACAAGTAAATCTATCGGATACATACATACACATATAATTATATTCTTCACAATAAAATTCTAATAGAGCAAAGAGTTTATGTGTATTGATTGAGTGCTTCGAATATCATTGGCATAATCGAGACAACGTTTTTTCGCTGGAAATCAGATGCACAGTCTCATTTACTTGGTACTTCCTAAACATTGGCAAGTTTCTGAAAATTTGGATATGTTATTTATGAGAAGAATATTTAAAAATACTTAGTCACAGGTTTAGTGAAAAATTTCAGAGTTTTTGAGTATAGCCGGGGGGGAGGGGGGTAAATATCATCAAAATATAAGTCGTATTGCTTTAGTACCTACTTTGATTTTGTTCTGTGTCCTTGTGCAGGTCAAAAATAATGTAGTCGTTTTAGATAAAGAGAAAAATTGATACTATATTTACGTGAATATGTATACATATACAGGATGTTCCGGTAGAAATTATTTGTATATGGTATATCGATAGACCGTTGCTTTCTGAGTAAAAATTTCTTTTAATCCATATAAAAGTACTCATTTTAAGAGATATTCGAACTTTACTAATTATTGCATTTTTCAAGTTAGACTTTCACTAAAGCTGTTGTAACTTTGAAGTATTTATTCGATTGCAGTTGTTTTTTTTAATTATCAATAGGCATTCATTTAGCCTTCAAAATAAAATAAATATTTAGTGGCTTATGTTAATATACAGAGAATTAAGAGCCTTCAAAATCAGAAATCGTGATTTTGAAATTTCAAATATTCACTGCTTTTGTACGGAAACTAAGAGTTTGACCTACCATTTTTTTTCAATTATTTAGAAGCCATGTTGATTACCTTCATATTGATATCGAACACTTATACCTTTGATTAAAAATACAACATCTGTTGTGGATATTGTCATGAACTTACCTCTTAAAAATTTCAAACTTATAAATGTGGTCCATAACTCACATCATAGAAAACTTCTTGGAGATCTGTGTGCTCTTTTTAGAAATCTTCTTTGAATGCTTCATTTGTTCCTTTTCATACATTTTTAAGAATTGTGCCTATTTGTCATCAATATGCATATGAATAAGTAGTGCACGTCGCATTTAATTTATCACTTGGTTATCAAAGTTTGTAGCGAAACATTATTAAGCGTGTGATAATGAGTATTGCGTGCGTAAATTAGGTATCACCCTTACCACTTGACCAGGGTACATGAAATTCTTTTATCGGACCAACAACTACTAATTAACTTCTCTCCTAGTATTATGGAAATGAGTCCAAGAAATTTTTATTTCTTTTTAAATAAAATATTATGGACTGATAAGTTCTATTTCACAAGGCCAGGATTCCTAAATCTACGCATTTGACACCGTTGGCAACAGGAAAATCCGCATAATATCCATCAAGTAAATGTGCAACATCGGTTTAGTTTCATGGATTGGGCAGGTCTCGTGGATGAGTACCTGATAGGACTTGACATTTTCGAATGGACTTTAAACGGAGAAACTTATCTCCATAGTTTGGACAACATTTTTCCTGGTATTTTGAGAGATGAACCTTTTTATTATCCGAAAAGGAATGATCCTTTAGCAGGATGAAGCGCCTCCACATACTACCAGAGCAGTAAAACATTGGCTGGATGAAAAGCACCACGATCGATGGATTGGTCGTGGTGGTCCTATTCAATGACCGCCACCATCGCCAGATTTAACGCCAATGGATTACTACGTGTACGGGTATTTAAAGGATAAAGTTTATGCTCAGGAAATCATAACATGTGAATAGGATACAATTGCAACATATTGACATTTCAACAAGTTTTTTATGAAGGGCACAGATCTGCATAATGGAGCGCAGTAATCATATTGAAAATTTATTATAAACTAATTTTATTAGCTTGATAATTGTTTATTGTAACATGAATGAATAGGTATAGTAAAATATTTTCCAAATGGTAATAAAACATAAAGAAAAATAAAATAAAAAACTAAGTAACTTGTTTTACTTGAAAGAAATTTGTAGAAAGTTTTAAATTTTTAAGAGGTAAGTTTATGAAATTATCGACAACGCAGTTGTTGTATCCAAACAACAAGGCTTCTAAATGATAAAAAAAAAATGGTACGTTAAATTGAGTGAGTACTAGAAATTTCGCGATTCCAAATCAAGATTTCTGAGTTTGAAGGCTCTTAATTCTCTGTAAATTAACAAAACCCACCAAGTATTTATTTTATTATGAAAGCTAAATGAATACCAATTGAAAATTAAGGAAGAAATTGCAATCAAATAAATACTTCAAAACTTACGACAGCTTCAGTGAAAGTCTATTTTAAAGAATGCATGCAACTATCAGTAAAGCTCTTTTAAAGGAGTGAGTGTTTTATATGGTCTAAAAGAACTTTTTACTCTGAAAGCAACGTCCTATCGAACTCAAAGAATTGCTAGTTTTTTGGAGCTTCGCAGAGGCTAGTTTTGTGATATGTAAAATATGTATACACTCCTTTCAATAATTTCAATAAAATTTCTTCTCTCATTCATTCAGTCCAAATCTATATTATCATGTAGCTGTTCTTGATGTCAGACCATTAATAAATCAGTGTCCATTTCTCAAAAGAATTCAATCAACTATTACATACAAATAATATACACACACATGTCTATATTGATTGTACGCTTCTTATAGTCTCAGGATATTATACGGATCTAACAATCAGACATAATGAAATTAACCGCAGGCATTGATACTTATCACTTTAATAATTATACGACAATCAGAAAGCAATCATCACTTTCAGAAAAGTAGGGATGAAAATCTCTCTCTATTTTATAAAACCCACCCACAGTTATCAATTTTGCAGACTAACATTAAGGATTCACCCAGCACAGCATTAGTCAAATGGAAAGAAGCAATCGTTCAAATCCATCAGCATCATTTACTGTCCTTCTGTGGAGAACAATCAATACTATGGCTAGCATGCAGCTACTCCTCCTCTCCTCATCATGCTGAATTTATTTCTTAAAGTAAACTTTACACAAAATTGATTGGTTACTTACTCGTTTTCTCCTGGTAGTACTTGTCGTCCGTATCCGTGAAGAACCAAGTCTGAAAGGACAAAAGTAAAAGAAGGTCACAAAAATACAAACAGCAGATTTAAATTAAATATGAAAAATTCAACTGGAGCTCCCCGAATCAATCAATTGACTTACCGGGCCCGAGACTCCATCAAGCTATTGTCGCAAAAACAAAGAATAAAAAGGATGAAAAATCGAAGACGAGAATATTCAGTTGTATACATAGTTTCATTGGGAAAATATATTGCCAAGAACTGAAACTTTCTAGAGCAGTGCTAAGTTTTAATGCAATCTCAATATTTAAAAGGTATTAAGTTCGTACAAAGTAAAGTTTCTTCTGTTATATTTGCAATTGAAAAAAAAACAGGATCCTTTGTATTTGATAGGTGTTTTTTTATGTGGATTATACATAGACTCAAATTTATTTTAATCTCTTTGGGTTTCAATGAAATTCTCCATAGTTTTATTTTTATATAAGACTTGGCGATGTTTTGGAGCCAACTATTAGGGGAATATTTTGTTTGAGTTTCATTTGGAATTCACATTATTGCATCCTATCGACACCTACTACTACTATTCTAGTCAGTATCTCTGATCTAACTCCCTACCCCTCTACTATTCTCTAAATGACTTGAGGATATGTATATGAATGGTACAGCCACACATTAGATACAATAGAGTAAAAATATATTGTTCGGAGGTCATGGAACCCCATTACAAAAGAGCTAGTTATCAAGGACATATCTATAAGTACCGAGGAAGATAATTGT
Organism: Dioctria linearis; assembly: GCA_963930735.1. Taxonomy (NCBI): domain Eukaryota; kingdom Metazoa; phylum Arthropoda; class Insecta; order Diptera; family Asilidae; genus Dioctria; species Dioctria linearis. Next base: position 121,839,341 of record OZ005743.1, on the reverse strand, counting down.
TCTTTCAGAAATTTACGTTCACTTTTCTTTTGCTACCTGGCGAATTTGTCGGGGATTTGGTAAAAATATTACCTATTGTGGAGAATAAGGAATCAAATGAACATACAGTGTCAGAGTTAGACATATTGAGGTTGCGGTATAAAAACAAAAATAAATGATATGTTGATGAAGTATAAATCTAATCCAGACGTAATTAAATTCAGGATTAGTTGAAGCTAATTCAGGGACAATGGAGAAAGGCACATCACTACAAATGTACACAGCGATTCCCCGGTGAAGAGATAACCCGGCCAAGGTATATAGAAGACAAGGTATTCCTGCCTGTGACGTAATTCTGTGATAAACGTATATACATTTTTTTAGGAAAGACAGAGAGAGGAGAGAGAGTATTGTGTTCTTTGTGCCGTACTTTCCTATACATTTCACAATATTACGTCACCTCATAGGGGAACATGGTTCGTAATGGGAATACCCTGTATTCTATACACCTTGAACCCGGTATGCGAAACCGATTGATATCAGCATCAGAAGTAACCTTGGTTTCACTTAGGGCCAAAACAGATAATGACATACCACTGAAACTGAATTAACAGCTTGGTCTCAGATCTGAGTAAAATACTTGTTAGCCAGTCATAATGATCTCTGTCGTCCCATTTGGCCGTGGGGGACTATACAGCGTGATATTTAGTACATCAGTTATTAAGAATAAATACAGTTATGATATTCTTTACTGATTAATTCTACTTGTTCTGACAGTTTTTCTAGCACATCACACTTGGCTCTATAGTAGGACTTCTGAACTACGCGTCCTATGATCTCCTGCAAGCTAGCTTGTTTGAATTTAATTGTGCAGAGCAAAATTTCGCCAATAATTTGGGAAAACGACAATGATAGTTCCCATCTTTAAGACTGCAATAATGACGCCTTTTCTCCGCTATAAAGGGAGAGTCTCTAGTTGCCGGCATTTTTGAATGAGTGGAGGTTGAGTATAAGCAAAGAGCATCTACCAGAAAGAATATGCCTCCCGTATATTCAAAAGTTTTATATTGCGGGTCGTATTATTATGACCCGCTCTCACAAATTATACCGAAATTTTCTGTTTTATCACGACTCCCCGCTCACCATGGTAACGAGTGGCAGGTCGTCAAAGCAATAGCACCAGAACCAGTGCCTACAGTCTGCATCGTGGCCATGCGTTGCATTGCGTGTTCTCTCTGATTCTTTTACCTATTCTCTAAGAAAGCGGTTTCATCAAGAATACTTTGAGAGAATTTTCGTTTACATTTGCATTGCAGTAGAATAGAGAGAGAATAGTAAGGCTAGCAGATGGGATAGGAATTGGTGGCCGACCGCCGACAAATAGTCAGGCAGCAAAATAAGGCATGAAACTATGTGAATGGCTGGCATCGCCGTGTGTACATGAGCATCTATGGATTGACGGAGATAAAGAGAACAGAGCAACATTCTCTCAATCTCAAATCTTTGCTTTTTCCGTTTGTTACCTCCCGACCGCATCAACAAATAAGCATACAGCTTGTGTATTTTTCGAGGCCAGATGAAACTTCTTGTTAAGATATGTGTGCTTTGCTGAGACAACTTACATCTAGATGTGAAAACCGCACAAAGAAGCGGTCCAATTAAAACGAGCTAATGGCCCTCTAATAGAAAGCTCTATACATCCTCTCTCTCTCTCTCTCTTGCTGTATTATACATTCTTTGGAATGTTAGCTTTCTTTGGTTGAATAAAGATCTTCGAAAAAGAAAAGTAATCCGGGTTTATATGGAGATCTAGTTGTATGTTGTCTGTGGTATAACTCAACCACACCCGATTATATGGGACTTCTCCGGGGGTTACACGAGAGAGTACAGCTTGCATGCAAGCCTCCCTTCCAACGCAATTTTGAATTTGAGAGCAGAAGGCAGTGCGCTTAATGCGTTATCATCTTGCATGCAAGTGCATTTACAAAAAGGCACTGAGACGTAAAGTCTTGCGTCTATTGGAAAATTATAGCAATAAAGGAAGTAGCAGAATAATAAAAATCCAAGACAAAATGAAGGGGAAGGTGTTGGTAAATGATGTAATGTAAATGATCCCAGAAAATCTCATTTTCCCACTATAAATTGATCAATTTCTCTTAGCATTTCTTTTCCGCCATCTTGAAAACTGTATAACGTCAAATTACTATCACCTCAGCTGCCATGATTTTTCATCATGCAAGGTCGCCTAATGCTGAGCTGCCTGTATGGCAGTAGTTCCATGCAAGCTGTCCTAACTCGTGCAACCTCAGGGCTATCTGTGTTAATATTTTTTGTAGAGTTCTCACCTAAAGTTAATTGGGTGGGGAGAGATAATATCAACATTGGACTGTGCAGAAAATAATGCCATATAAAAATTTAGGTTTTTTACGTATACTGTGAAAACGATCACCCCTAGACGTTTCTATTGTACTGAAAAGTTCTTCAGAAAATGAAATCCTATGAAATTGGTTGTACTTATTTGTACTGTCTGACAAACTATTCTTGAAATATATGCGAAAAACCACTTCAAAAATCAAACTTGCACAGATGGGTGATCATATGAAATTTCGTATGGGCATTCATCTAGGCCAGGGTATCTTAAGAATTGATCTTATTGTTAGTCTAAATCTCGCTTTTTTACCTGTTTTCTTCAAGGTTTGTTTAAAATGATAAATAAGAAATTATTAATGGTACAGTGTCTGGCACTAGCAAGTGCTGGACAAATACATAGGTAGTGGACAAGAGTCTCCTCTTCATGGGACTGCTGCAGCTACAATGACCCGTACAAAACGTAGTAGTTATCTCTATGCGTGCTTTGCATATGAGTGTAGGGATTAATTTTTTGTTATAAGAAGAACATGTCTTCCTAGACATGACCGAGCTCTTTGCGACATCTATAAATGAATACTAATGTGATATCCTTGTTTGTTACCATCTGCTGAGAGGTAAGAGTTTTTTTTAAATTAGTTGTTTAAATACAAAGTCGAGTCGAAAAGTTACTTGCAATCACTCAGAACTTTTTTGTTAAAAGAGATATTTTGATGAAAGTTGCTTGTTGACCCTGTAATGTTTTCATTGTGATAGCTATAGCTAGTCTGTTATCAATCGTAAAAAATGTCATATCCGTTGTAGCCGGAGTCATAAGTTGACAGTCGTATAGAATAACCGCACTGAAATTCATCGCCAATTGAGTAACAAAGCAATTTCAATCAAGGTTACCATCCCTGGATATCGAAAAAAAGACCGCCAACTTTTACGACGAATGACAAGGCGCAATTCGTTAAAAACTTGTTTGCGTTTCGCAGCATCAGCAAACCCATTTTCAATTTCTACAAATTTTAGTTCAATAGATGCTCGTTTATTAATAGAACAGTAGGTACAAGGTGTAGAGTGTTCAAATAGTTCTCGGGTTTCTTAATCACTGCCGCAGGGAAGGCTATGAAAATTTGGGCCATATAGTGACCAAATGTGAGAGGTGGACTTAGATAAATCACTTCCCACCAGAAATAACACAGAATTCACTTGAGTGGAAACATTTCCTTTCTGTGCGCTCGAAAAAGGAAAGGTGACAATCAAGGTATTGTATATACTGAATTCATACTAAAGACAACTACGATAAATGCGACAGCATATTGTGACATCATGAAGAGGTTTAGAAAGGTGATTAGAGATGGATGGATAGCATAACTGGCAAAAGACAATGTACTTCTGCATGACATTACCACAATTCAGAACCCATGATGAAGGCCTATCTACAAAAATTCAATACGAAAGTGTGGACTTTTTTCGTCTTGTGATTTCCACAAGTCCATGGTCTCATGAAAGAGGATCGATCTGGCGTGATATGAATTTAATGAAGAAATTCAAAATTCGAAAATGATTATATAGAGAAAATTTATCCTCAATTTTAGCGAGACCAGTACTAAGGTCAACACGCTAAATTTGGCTTGTTGTCCTTAAATAGAGGTGGTATATAACTCATGCAACGCTATGATAAATGTTTAATTAAATAATCTTAGGGACTATGTAGAAAAGTAGATATTGCATTGCATTTTCAAATAAATTATAAAAAAAAAAACTCAAATATTTCATAGGTTTACTTAATACGGATGCAAATTTGTTGAAGGTTTTACTCTCATCCAGGCAGGCCGCCGCTCCTGCCATGGACCTACACTTCTTAACTGTAGAACGAAAAACACAACTTTTTTCTGTAGTTTGCTATTTTTGAAAATTTGGTTGGCAACACTTTTTTCTAGATTATCTTTGTCTTCAATAACGAGGTTTTAATTTTCCAGCATTTGGAAAATGTTCAATAAGACTAGGAATTTTAAATTTTTTCAGATCCAAATCTGTTTTTTATAAATAATCTTTGGTATTATTACGTGCAATAGAAAAGGACAAGTAAAACCTATTGGAAATGGATTCGTAACGTAAAATGACTAATTAAGTACACAGTAGAAAATTTGCACTATTGATGCCACAAAGCTTAGGTATTTTTCCCTAAAATGTAGCGAATATTGCCTAAAATGTAGGGAATATTCCCCAAATTTTAAGGAATATTCCCTAAATTTTAGGGAGTATTCCCTACATTTTAGGGAAAAATACCTAAGCCTAGTGGCCACAATTTGTGCATTTTTTTACAGGGTACGGACATGAATGACTTTAGGTTCGGAGAGGACAAGCGACATCTATTGGTTCGGACAGTAAACAACTTTAGGTTCGGAAAATAGATATTTCTGGGATGGAACCTTCAAAAAGATTCTAGAATAATTTGTAGAGTAAGCAATTGTCACGGCCAGGGGAGAGTCTTGCTTCGATGAAGGAAACTATTTGGACTGCATACTAGTTGATTGGTAATAATTTGTGAATCTGATAAAAGTAAACAGTAGATTGTAATAAAGAGAACTCGTGAATTAAATTTGAAATATTGCGTTTTGAATAACAAACTAAGGCTACCCTCGTAACAGTATAATTAAAAATTTCCACAGTTACCAAACGTTCATTTATTTAAAGTGTTAAAGATTTCCGATTTTCCAAAAGGGCATAAATAATGAGTTATGAAGTGTACTCCTAGTTTGTTTGTTAAAGAATTTTATGTGAAAGTCAGGTCAGTTGACCAAGATACTCTTTGGGAAATGTTTTCTGGCTAACCATCTCAAGGATCGAACATCTTTTAGTATTAACTATGTACACATATTTGTTCGTACAACTAAAATTCATCGATGAGGTAGTTTTATTAATGGAAATTTAATCTATCCATTATGTATGTATGTAAGTAAAATTTAATATTCACAATTAGTCAACTTTTGCCGCAGTTTAGCTTTAATTATTCAAAAAAAAAAAAAAAAAATTAAAAATTCTGCGGTTTATGTGAAAATGTTGTCGCTACCACATGTCAACACCCCCATTTGACATGCATGTAGCGTTCCCCACTAATTCCATTTGGTTTCGATAAATCAAACTTTTATGACTATTTCCTTGTACCCGACCGACGAATGTATTTTCACAACATTCAACATTTCAGGCAGGCCTACATGTACGCGTACATAGTAATTTATGTAAATTGTTTATAATGAGATTTGGCTCTTCGAATTGCAATGATGCGCTCTGTTGGTGGTGTTTCACAGATGAATTTTAACTAAGCTGAAGTAAAGCCTTCTACCAGTAGATATGCAGTTGCGTTTGCGATCAGGACTTTTAACTGGTAGCAAATCCAATTTTGAGTCGCTGAATGGGAATACGCTCGAACTACTACCTTCGAGCGTTATAATTCAGCAGAAACAGAGCTCCGTTTTCATATTTGATTAAAACTTGGATATGTGGTGGATAAAATGACGATGAGTTTTGAAATATCCAATGGTCACTACTATGTGAATTCGCACATAACTCTATGCATATTTTAGGTTCCAGTCAATTTTGATTCTATTAGGTTGTTCTGGGAAATATATAGGTTTTGAGAAATATTCATACATACCTAAATATAGGTATGGAGAGTTAGACGTTGCAAACGGAACAGCTTTTGCAATGAAGGATATCTATCGTATTAGGGGATAATAAGTTACATTCGAGCAAACATAGCAATATTCTACTTTAATATAGTTCGGATTAAACACGGATGAGAAAATTCCACATTATTACAGAAGATTAGAGTAATTTTGCTTGTTATTTACTCCATGTGCTCTACAAAAATATCTCATGAAACAGACGCTTTCACTAATACAGGTGAAGTCCGATGTTGTAAAACGTGATCGATATGGAAAAAATGGAAGTGTTCTTATGGAAAAGTAACTGATGATTAAATGTAAAAGCAAAAAAGGATTAGCTCTAGATCTCATTTTCATATTATCACCAAAGAGTAATACCGGAAAGTTGGAGAAAATTTTGAAATTTCGGCATTAAGATAAAATATCCAAGCACAAATTAAAACTTAGACCGTGTTAATCTTTGTTCATTGTATTCATGTCAACCAAACTTATTTCGTTTTCATTCGACGTAAAAAATGTGAGTGATATCAGTTAGGTTTGTTTCACTTTCCATTAGAATCTATTCATAAGATCTCTTTGTACCTGTACATCTAAGAAAAAATATAGCGCCTGAAGTGTCTTTCCTAATTTTTATTTTTGGAAACATTTTTCCTCTCATCCTATTTTACCTAATTTTTCTGTCGACTAAGTTTAGTATTTATTTTTACCATTTCGCGCTTTCAATATTGCAGGCGTGATTTTTGATTATAAAACAAAGTCAATAATGGATAAAACCGTACGTCCACTACTCTTTGGGACTAAATGGTGGTATAGATGACAAAAAAAGCAGGTAAAAGGTCTGGCTTCAACGAATCAAAGATAATTATTAATTTTATTTGCATTTGGGTATCAATTTTTATACCCTAGATTAGATGCAATCCATACGTTGTACTAAGTTTTTCATTCTGTTTGTAATGCATAGAAATAAGGCTGCTAGACAGAAAAAAAATCGGCCTAGTGCGAGTCAGACTAGCACACGAAGGGTTCCGTACCACCGTACATAATGAAACTCTATGTGCTTTTTATTTATTTTTAATTTATTATTTATTTATTTATGATTTGAAAAAAAAAATGCTGTCATTTGAAAAAATTATGCCTACTTATGATAATAATAAAGAATGAAAATTAAACGAGGAAAAAAACGACGAAAAAAACACGTATGAGGACCTCCTGTAATTTTTAATTTAATTTTATTTTTGTTATTTGTTGTTATAGCGGCAAGAGAAATACACGCTCTGTGAAAATTTCAACTGTCTACCTTTTACAGTTCATGCGATATAGCGCGGTGACAGACAGACAGACGGACATCGGAGGTTTAGTAATAGGGTTCCCGTCTTTACCGTTTGGGTAGGGAACCCTAAAAATGGATTAGAAACTTACGCATAATATTAAAAGTTATTTTTGTTTTTTTGTCCGTCTGTCCATCTGTTTGTCTAAACAATCCTCACGATAACTCGAGGACGCGTTTACTTAGTGAGCTGAAATTTTGCATACGGCTTATTTAACAAATTTTAGATTTAATGTCTTGAAAATGAGGGAAATAGGTTAACTCTTTTGTATAGGGTTTCCATACAAAAATTTTGTTTTTCACTATTTATTTGGGCATTGCATGAGAATGCATCGACGTAGAGAGCTGAAATCTTGTACACGGTGTTTTCATAAAATAGTAAATATAATTTTAAATTACTGCGAACCACCTAATAAAACAAAAGAATCTTTGAAGTACATTAAAATTCTGCTAGCCATTGCATCGTAAAGTCTCTAATCAAGCCTACCTTCCACAAGAATTCAAAATTTGTCCAATTTGTGAAGTCGATATTGTAAGTGAGGGAGTCTTCCGTAATATATTTCATAAAAACTTTCACATATTTAACGATTCCCCTACTTTTCTTCGAAAATACATTTCTTCGAAAAACGTTTCTTCGAAACGACATTTCATCGAAAAACTTTTCTTCGAAACCGAAACGATATTTCTTCGAAAACACCGCACTCAATCTCAATCATAGTAAACATTGCAAAAATGTCAAATTTAGAAAACAACGGAAAAACGGAGGTGCCGATGTATGTCGCGTCTATACTTCCGGAGATTGTATGCCGAAGGAAAAACAGTAGATTGTAAGCTGTTCTACATTCGCACTGTTCGGGATAAAAAAGCATCACGGAATTTTAAGTTACGGCCGAAAGTAATTTCAAGGGTGAGAGGATGTGCGCGGAATCATTCTGGAAGGGATCAGACTAGATAATTCATCAGAAGATTGACCATACATGTAGCGATAAAGGAGCAAAAGGCATCAAACATTGCGGCGGTGCTCGAGTGAGTCGATATGATAAGTCGTTGCCAAATCTCCAATGAGCTTGAAGCCTCTCTTTTGGAAAATATGTACATAATGTATATGTACGTGTATGTATGTATTTGAGACACGGATAACATATCTCGTATGAATGATCATGGTGATCTAATTATCATGCGTGTACTGATGAGCTCATGCTGTTTGCTTGATGAAAGTAATGCAGATTTTTGTTCTAGCACCGGGCTAAACTCATTTATATTGTCTACTTCTCAATTCAATGATTGCTCAACATCATTTATCTCGCTTTCACTTGTGTATTAGATGCACTAGACCTACAGATCTGTATCCATACCAATATATAGATGAGCTGAGAGATGAATTGGCGAAGAAACTCATAGAGGCGCTCAGTAAAAAAGTTACTTATCGTATAATCACATAATGTATACTCACATTGTCATACTTGACTAAAAAGTTGTTTTGAGCCCCCGCCAGTACTAAAATTCGGTAAACTGATGAGCGTTGGCTACAAGGGAAGATCTTAAATTAATTCACTTGTGGTCTAAGTCGCACAAATAGAAACTTAATCCAATTAAATCTAACAACATATACGGTTAAAAATTAGACACTAATCATCCGTGTCTAATTTTGAACGATATGCGCAACGGCAGTCGGGATATAGATCGAAATCATTCGTGCAAGACTGCCTTAGTTAAAGTAACTACAGATTTGAGATTCGCTTTGGATCGAAAAGAGATTTCTTACCTAGTTTTCCTTGATTTTTCTAAAGCTTTCGATAGTCTTAATCACGAAATGCTGCTAGATTAATTATATTCTAAATTTGGTATGTCTGTCATCTGCTATCAGGCTTATTCATAGTTTTCTTCCTGGCAGGACACAACAAGTGAAATCTGACGGCCGATTATCTAAGACTGAAAGAATTCTATGCGGTGTTCCCCAGGGATCGATTTAAAGACCATTGATATTTGGATTGTACTTTAATGACTTGCCTTCTGTAGTAAAACACACTTATATCCACCTATATGCTGATGATTCTTAATTTGATCTTAGTTTATCTTAGTTATATAAATAAACTAAATAGTGAGTTAGCTCGCATTTATAGGTGGTCAATTGGTAATAAAAAATCATCAAAATCATACTAGTTATACCATTTTTTTCGCGCACAGAGCTTGGCGAAAGCTTCTCTTTACATTCAGTTTGCTTCAATAATTTAATCCTATGTCGGGCTGATAAAGCTAAATATTTGGGTGTTGTTCTTAAAAAAAATAAAATGACCTGCTGTGATCATATCAACTCATCTCTGGCAAAGATTTATACAACTTTAAGAAGGCTAGAGAAGGATATCTGTGCCTCTTGTACATGGTCTCGTCACTTTTCCCTATCTTGACTCTGTGTGTGCTAGTAAAATGAATGCATGGATTACATCGTCATTATGTATCGCCGTATATATCCTCCATACTTGGTTACTCCTTTAAAACGTATTTCGATGTTAAATTATTGTGTTTTCTCCATAAAATAATTTATTGTTATGAACCTGAGTATCTGTCGTCATTTCTCACATTTCTTCGCTCACAACGGCGAATTAATATACTGAAACCCAAATTTAATACTCTGATTGGTGAACGCTCCTTTTTGGTTCAAGTTGTTCAACTTTGGAACTCACTTCCTACTTACATTCAAAGGTTGAGTGTGCTTGGAGCTTTTACGAATGGCGTTATAGAGCACTTTTGTAGTTTAAATTGAATTTTTGTTTATATATATATTTTTCTCTTTTATTTTACTTAGAGTAGTTTTTTTTTCTTTTCTTTGTATTTACTGGATGAAATAATATGTGCGTGATATATACATACAAATGCCTCATCCCTATAATCATAGGTTTGGTTACAACATTTTCCAAAATAAACAATACAAATGTTGACTCGAGATTCTTTTTATGAAAATAGCAGGAATAAAAACATAAAATGGCGTATCACTTTAGTAGACAAAATGTTTTCGTAAAAATTCAATAAACCGATTCTATCGAAATTATCAGTGCAATTCATCTAGATAAGACTAAAATTGTTGGTGTGAATCTCCGTTTTAAATTATTCCCTTTCTAGGCTAAGACTTTTAATAAATTAAGTCCTGGCATTGGGTTTCCATACGTAGTCTGGTGGAGGTAGAGTATAACCCGCCTAGATAATGCCTCAAAATCGCAGAGTAGATGTGACATCTTTAGACCACAACCACCTGTTTAATTCAAATCATCTAAATTAGTATTGAGTCAATTTTAATTTTTTGTCCGATGATAAATGTCTATTATGGCACAAATCCAAAGCTAATCCTGATTAAAGTAAATCCAGTAAGCTGAACTATACTTATATGTATATTCACCTTTCACAATACTTTATCTACTTCCTACATAATAACTACAGTTAAGATCATTTGATTACCTTCATTCTCTATCAAGCATACGTGCATATTATTGGAATCCCCTGAACTCTCCTGGCACATACATATTATGTCTAACATTATAGCTGAAAGTCTTCTCTATCCTATACCTACATTTCACATGCAAATATCTCTAATCTACCGCGCCGCTGCGGTAAAAACGAGTTCTATTGCCGGCCCGGCCGGGATACTTATCAAAGGCACACTAAGGTGATACCATTAAATCAAACCCCGACGTAATTTCAAAGAGAAAGCGTGCAGCGACGTGAAGCATTGGAGGCGCAACAAATAATAATCCATATCTGTCCGCTACACATTAATGTTAAGAATGGTTTTCTAACGAGGAAAATAACAGCTTTAAGTAAAATGCAAATTAACCGGTGGGAAAAGGCGGAAAATTTGCACACAAAGTCAACGCGGTTTCAACCGGTTAATTGTTCTATGGTGGAGTAGAAATTTTTACAGAGCTGAGATATAGGATATAAATGAACTCTTATAGCTTTTAGAGCTATTGGGAAATTTCTGTAATTTTCTACGATTTTTCTAAGTACGGGGGCTTCTTATCACTAGGTACTACAAATATGCAAATTATTTGCAGGTACTATTGTACTGTTTTGAAATTCCATTACCTTTCACTGCTAATATTTTCTTGGCCAAGCAAGCCGAAGAAAGTCTGGGGAAGTAAAGTTATTCTATGAAAAATACAATAAAGCGGATTGGTGTACGAGAAAGTTGCGGCCTGCATTTGGAAAAATATCGCAAATGTTTGTAATGTACACATGTACTGCAGACAGGGGTGGATGGGGTGATACAAACTGACCTGGGAAATTAGAGGAAGCGGTCAAAGAAAATGGCGCCGCAGGGAAAAATTTTGAGGAGTAATAAGTATAATAATAACTCTTTTTCATCAATAATAGTGGCCACAAAGTAAAAATTTCGAATTAAAAAATTACGGCTACTTATGGAATATTTGATTTTATTCAGGTACGGACATCAATCAAACAAAAAATAAAGTAAAAAAATTAACTAATAGAAAATAAACTCAAAAAATGACTCATTAAAATAAAGATCTAAAACATTAACAACTTTTTTATCAGTGGAGAAGGTTGAGCGAAAGCATTAAATGACATTTTCATTGTCTATTGTACTCAAATTCGCTTTTTCTGTGCTCATCAAAATGAGGGCTTCTAAATTTTCATTGGATAATCTATTCCACAGTCTATTTTTGATAAATTTTTATAAAGAGAAGGAACGCTCACATTCCACTTGAGAAATTGGTAACGTCAGAAGAAACTGGTATGATGTTGCCAATGCAGGATAAGCCTCTTGGTATAAATTACATTTAATAAGAGTTTTATAGCAACAGCTCGCACAATTTCGGCAATTTTTGCTGATAATATGATTTTGCTCAGAATTGTCCAGATTCGGGAAAGATTCATAAGATTCTTCCAATGTTGATTTTAATGTTTCCCAGTTGTTTGCAAAGGTAAAAATCTCTTCTTGCAATTGCTCAGGTGTTGCTGAATCATTGAACGGCATAATTTTTCGTGAAAGATTTTTCAGAAGATTATTTGGGATCTTATTCTTTTTTATGTCTTCAAAGTTTTTAGGATCCAAATAAGAGAGGTTCATGCACAAATTTGTGTTATTTGTAAAGCGTCGCTTCATGGACTCAACCACTAAATCTAACAAAAAATGATATGTTTCAATCCTGAAGCTGTCGTTAGTTGAGTTAGGATTGAATCATCGACAGGCGTCTCATGAACATCATCTTTCAATTTTTGCATTTGCGGCGGTTCCTAAGATATTGTTATTATATTATTAGATTAGGTATGCCCAAAGATGACAAAAAAATAAATAAAAAATCCAGGTCCGTATTTAACTTTTTGGTCCTCATGATGGTATTTCAGAGACGAAACGTCAGAATCTAAAACAAATCACCTCACGTCTCACGTTAATCTACTAGAAAAGTGGCTTAAAAATATTTTAACAGAATTTCGATATCTCTTTTAATAAATAAGATACGACACCCTTGCAAAATTATTAATTTTTCCAAAATTATCTATTAGCTCGCAAACTAAAAGAACTATCAAACATGTTTTTGCGCCAAATTTTAAGTCTCAAAACAGTAGCACTTCAGAATAATAACGGCTAGTTAAGAATACAGGTGTTTCGTGCTTCGCATATAAACACATCTAAATCCGGACACCATGTACTCAATGAACTGAATGAACTCAATAAAACAATGATTCATTGGGAGTACATGGGAGATGTCCCTACGTCGGAAACAGAATCCTTTTTCTTAAAAAAACTTTCCAACTTGACATATTTCGTTGCCGCTCAGTCAACCTTTGTTTTTTCTTGTCTCTTTGTTTTTCTGCACCTCCCTTATGGTTTGAACTCGAGGAACTCATTTTGAAAAATATTTCTTTGTATTAATAGACGGTTCTTATACTAGGAATTCTAGCGCACGGGGCACAGCCCAAATACCATGTTGCCATGCACTCTTCATTCAATGCTAATTCCAAAAAATGCTGTATGCCGCAAATGTCGAGTATTGGTATTATTTTAGCAATAATATCGTTACATTTTTTTGTCGTGTAAATTCGCGCAACAAAGCATAAACTACTGAGGACCCAAGTTGTTTAATCATCTTATAAAAAATTGATGTTTTCACAATAATTCCTCATAGGTTGATCCTACGACAAAAAGGGCTAATACAAATTTTAAGAAGAATAAATTCCCTACATTTTTTGTATAAACAACTTTTTTTTAAGTCTGATGTGTAACGAGTTATAGTGACGGAAACGTGAACATTATTCCAAAAAAAATGTATACGTATAGTAGCCCTTATGGAGGGTGTTTCGTTCATGATGGTCCATAGGACAGGAGGTGATAGTAGTCACCTAGTCAAACAAAAAATTGTATGGCAAGGAGGGAGCGGCATTCAACCGTTTCGGAGTTACAGGATGATTAAGAAAATATGCAAGTCTTTCACAAAATACCCTGTTCGCCCACCTAGCCTCTGTTAGTTCTGTTTGTTTATTTTGAACTGAATTACAACTATTCATTTTATTTGTGTTATATTCAGGTTCCTAATTTGGAGGTGGGATGTACCTAAATGTGTTTTCCTGCACCTTAATTACAAATAGAATTTAATATCTTTTCTTTCATTTTTATCGCTGGTCAGAAGCTTTACGTCAACGTACTGCTATTGATTTAATATGAAATCGTAGCACCCACTAATTGGGTGCTGACTGGTGCTAGAACGCAATCATTTTAGTATTATTTATTCAAACTTCGGCGCAAATATAAAAAGTAATTCCATGTCTTAAGGATATTAATGTTTTGCAAATGATTAAATAATGCTTGCTTGAGATAAATGACAAACTTCAAATAGCCGCAAGCAAACATATGTACTGTATTGTCCGCGTCAAAGGAAATCATCTACCACCTTAGAAAAGTAGTTCTGAATCCGAAGAAAATAAATTGAAGTGAGTGCAGCGTTAACACCTCACTGTGGCATTTTATCCAACAGAAAATTACTTACCACTACTGCGCATAGTTATCACTAATTACATCTTGAGCACGAAAAACAATTTTCTACTTGCCGCAACGATGTGCACTTTTATCTGGAGATTGCGAAGGGGTTTCGAAGTGGAAGTTTCACTGCTGGATTGAGACTTTCCCGCAGACCTTAATCGTTCTGGATTGCTTGGCATTTACGTCGTTGTTGCAACTATCTGTCGGGAGTAGTAGAGCTGTTTGTTTATTTCTTGTTTATACATCACTACACTGAAATACTTGTACTAGCGTAATAATTGATTTATTGATGTCAGTTTCAGCTTAAGATTCTAGCAACTACTTGCACAACTGGATTATTATGAAATCATTGCCGAGGGATAATTCTGCACAATCAAATTTGGCTGCAAAGTTTTTTAGATTATAAGTCCACCAAACGAGGACTAAGTAAAATTTTTACTTAATATGTTGGCTTAGCTGTCAATATGTATTATTGCAATATTACATTGCGTTACGAATTGTAACTCAAAATCATGAAAAAATCAGAAGTGAAGTATTATTTGTTCTAATCTCTGAAATTACACTGTCAGGTAGTCAGGGCCGGATTAACCATTAAGAAAACTAAGCACGTGCTAAATACATCAGGAGAAAAGTGAAACCCATAAAATAGGCATAGAAAAAATTTAAGTTATTTTTCGAACAAAAAATTCCATGAACAGCTAAATATTTTAGTACCCGTTTGACTTACGAGATACTTAACGTTTATGTTTTATTTATGATTTGTTTTGCTAATTTAATTAATAAACCACAAAATATAGGTAGTATATGATACGATTGGACTTAGTAAACTTGTTAAAAGCAGCGTATATACGTGAAAGCTATTTGCTGATATTACGCACTTCTTTTCTTCCATATGCCGGTCTTCATATCAATCCTAGTTATACAAAGATGGAGTCACACAATGACAAAAACCGTGACGACTGTCGGTATTTCTAATAGTATAGGTTTTACTGTCTAATAATTTTAGTGCCAGCACAATTAAAATTTTGGTAGATGTCAAGCTTAGGAAGCGTTCTTCTACAGAGTAGAAAATAAACCAGATGCTTTCTTAGGTTAGGACAACGAGCACATAATACCTAAAGAGAAATCATAGGTTTGTCGCCGCCAAAAAGTCTCATTGACCATGCAATCAGCTGATTCCACTTGCATCAGCTTAATATAAAATAAAAAAAAAAATTCAGTTTTGAATTGTTACAACGCGAGTAACTGAATCAGAAATTTAAAAATTACTTAATAAATTTGGAGAACAGATTGCACGCGAACAGTCTGTTAACTTTTGGGATTATGAAAATCGAGTAAACTGATACATTTACAAATTTTTATACATGAAGATTTGTAACTTCGAAATGCAATCAGCTGATTGTCAAAAGTATTAAATTTGAGGTTAAGCCGCCTGCTCTGATACCGAGTGAAAAGTGATCATCTAAGGAGATTCGAGTTTAATGCAACTATTAATGAACGTGAGAGCTCTGTTTTACTTAAACAAAATATTCTTTCAATTATTTACAAAATTGTTGCAATTTTTGCTTCCGACAGCATAACGTAGCTGTCAAATTTTTGACACATGTCAAGCTTAACATAATTTGCTCGAGAGGTGTCTGGTAAATTTTCTTAAGTTATCCCCTCTTCCGCATAAAAGTTTTTACTTGATTTTTACGCAAAGATTTTTGCTCTAAAGTCACCAGAAAGACCTAAATATTATGTCCGAACAAAATGGACAATATTTGTTCCCCAATAGGATTTTTATTTTTGAGCGGACTTGCTCTTCTCCAAGAGCTCGAATATGGCGGGGTCGAGTCCACAGTGTGATCTGTTTGTGATCTCTCTTTTAAATGATTTTTTTTCTCTATGTTTTAATGGAAACATCAATTTCCTTTCTACGGGAAATTTCTTTGCTTGTGTGAACAATTTTGTTTTGTTTTTGCTGGGTTTATACGGGAAAAAGTGTTCCACATGAATCCATTTATGAGCTTGTGCAATATATCGCAGCTGGCATCGAAAGGGATAACGACCACCACCTAGAGACCATGCTGAAAAGCAATTTTAAATCTGGAATTCCATCGAGGGCAGAATAGGAATCACATTCCGTGCGTCAACCATTGATAAACCCAATTACAGTTTATACTGATGGTTCTAAGTCCGATGAAGGTACCGGAGCAGGATTTTTCTGTGAGGAGCCTGAGATTGAATTTGTCATGCACCTTGAAAGCCATGCAACGGTTTTGAAGGCTGAAGTCAAGGCAATTCTTGAAGCCGGAAAGCACCTCCTTAACTCAGACACTCAGAACAAGGAGATAGCCATCTGCTGAGATAACCAAACAGCTGTCAAAGCTTTGTCTAATCTCTTTATAACCTTCAAACTATTAATGGAGTGCAAAAGCACCCTGAACTCCCTTTCTCTGAATAACATAGTGATAGTGCAGTGAGTGCAAGTGCACAGTAACTTTAGCGGGAATGAAAGGGCGGACTAGCCTGCTCATCTTGGTGCAGACTCGCAGGAACCTGCCTCTACAGTCCGGATTGCACCAAAACACCTTGTCTCAATCATTTCAAGCTGGGCTGACCGCCAACACAGTCGCCTTTGGTTAGAACATCCCTCGGGTAGAGCAACAACGGAACTGTGGGGTAAACCAAACCCAAATCAAACGAATAAGCTACTAAGACTTAACAAGTCAACCCTGAGAACTCTGGTGTCCATTCTGACTGGGCACTCCTCTATCAGAGGTCACCTTCATAGGATGACACTTGTTGATGATCCTACATGCAGGGTTTGCGGAGAGGAGTCCTAAACAGTGACCCACTTTCTTTGGCACTGTCCGGCACTCTCAAGAATACGTTACAGATTCCTTGGCTCACACCTCCTGGACGAGTTACACGATGCCGGCAAGGACGGCTGGGGGCCAATACTGAAATATATAGGAGCGTCCGGTTGGGACATATGAGCGATCACTCATGGGTCTGGAGGGTGAACAATGGGCCTTGACTTGGCCTACGTTCGGGGTATCTCTCGGGATCCCAAACCTCTGTTTCAGTCAATCAATCGTCTTGTAAGTTGTTAATTATTTTGTGCCTTAGCACAGTTTTTCTTCAACATCCATCAAAGTTTTTGCTTTTTTGAAATTGGTGCGGTGTCCCACAACCCCAAAATGAGAAAAATAAATGCGAAAGCAATTTCATTCGTTTGATTTTGCTGGCAGTACTGCAGCGATCGACGATGAAATTAGAATTTGATCAATCAAGATGGCGAGCTCGTCAGCTGTCGTAATTTTTAGCATTCACAGAAGACACTGTATTGGTTAATTTTTGACAGCGAAATTTTCTGGTCGGCTGCCTACAGCCATCGCAATTGTGTTAAAGGTTTAATGCGAATACCGACAATATTGAGTATATGCCTTTCCAAATATTGATATTGGATACAGAATATTCTTATCATTAAAGATAACCAAGTGTTCAGCTGAGCGGTCATTTTCTAAAGTTTAAGTATATAAAAAATCTCAACAGAACAATTATGCAACAAAGCAGATGTGTTACGGAAAATTACTTTTGAGGATGTTATCAAAGATTTTGTCACTATAAAAAGTAGGAGAAAACTTTTGTTTAAATAAATAAATGGGGAATTTACAAATATTCTATCTAAGTATAAGATTTGTTTAAAAAAAATAATATTTTATTTTACGGTTCATATATTTGTTAATATTTCTATGTTGAGTTAGATATAATATGGGGGCACCGAAATTGTTGCAGTGCTTAGGGCCTCTAAGGACTTTAATCCGCCCCTGCAGGTAGTACGTAGAAAGATCAACCATTGATCATTTGAATTTTTCGCTATGATTATATTTTTTCACTTATTTATTCTAACGATACTTGACACTTATATTTCCTATGAGAAGATTTAGATGGCCTTTACTCATAACAAGGAACTTAAGGCGTTACATGGATTTCGAAGTTTAAAAAAAAACCATATTTGTCTTATTTTTTTATCTAATAGTACAATTTGTTTAGAATATTTTCTTAATCTAGAATCTTTTCAACCTAAGTCTAGGAAAGAGAGGCTTCGGAATTTATCCTCAGCGACACAAGTATATTGAGGCAGCTTCTTAGCAATTCTTTGTCTGTCTCTCTCGCTCGCTACTCTCACTTTCTAAGGGTCACCTATTTTAAATATATTATTTTAATATGCCCTGGTCAGTACAACTGCAGCATGATCTTTGCTTTATGGAGCTTGAATCGACGATTCTATGTAAGTTAAAAAAGATTTTTTTGAGTTTTATTCCTACTTAAAACTTTAATCGGTTTTTTTTCAAAACACTATTTTTGAACTCGTGTCACGGTCCTTAAGGAAGTTCGTCTTTGTGAGTGTTAAGTGTAAAGAATGCGGATATTTTTTTTTTGTGTACAGGGAATGATTTCTTCTATTCTCGGACTGATTGAGCTTACAGTTTACTACGTTAACCGCAATTGGTCACAGCCTCGAAAGCATAGAGTGGGTCTGTTACCCTATGTATTATAAAGGAACATTTTTATTGATGCATTCTAATTCACCGCCTGCCCGTACAAATCTAATGTTCTGTGTCTAAATCATTCATATCGCTAGGGCTTTGCAAAGCATTTAATGACGTTATACTAAGATACAAACTGGCGACACCTAAGACAACATAAGACAGCTGAGCCGCATGGCATAGCCGCTAAAGTTAACCATTTAAACAGGACTGATACCACCCACTCGAAGAAGTTTTCCAACTATTTAAGAAAAGATGGTAAAATTAGTTAAGAAATTATAAAATTATGTAAAATAAGCTACCTAATATTCTTGGATGGCATAACGCCAATTTTAAATACTTGTATTATTATTTGAAAATTAGTATCCAATTTAAAATCCTGTAACTTACAATCGTACTTTTACCCTAGGCAGACGGACAAAATCAATGATCATTCGTTCGTAATTGATTTTTTCAAAAATCAAGTTACCCAAGGTTTTGTTGAGTAAAACGAAAGTCCTGTCAATTTTTGTATGTAATTGAAAGCACATTTTTAATAATTAAAATTAAAATTAAATGGTAAAAATATTCCATTAAGAACGAATGATCATTGATTTTGCCCGTCTGCCTAGGGTATTAGTTCGTTTTGCGCACATACTGAATTTTCAATTCTCAAGCATATAGTTGGAATTTGCATCTCTAGATTGTTAAATCGTTAAATTAAAATTGTAAATGTGAATATTTAATCCCATTTCTATATTTCATAGCTAAAGACAGTTAGTTAGTAGTCTTACAAAGTCATTCAGCCACGCATGTTCAAGATATGAGGTTCTGTTGCTGCTTTCTGTTTACTGCTCGACATTATGATATCTAGTAGTTCAAATGACATGTTTACATAAACGCTCAGTCCAGATTCCCTTCAAGAAGGAAAAAAAAATACAAAGCAACACAAATCTAAAATTTACTGAACGCAACCACAAAAAAAAAACAATACGCAATAACTTTGTAGCCAATTAAATTAGCGAATGCACATACTAAAAAGCCACTATTGTTGACCAAAGTACTAAAAGTACCACTCAAGTCAAAAATCTGGCAGATAGCTCTATGTTCGGGATGAAGAAGGGTTTTTTCTCTCTCAATCTCGAGCCAATGAACAGGGCAGACGTGCTTTAAAAAGATTCGCAATAAAATAAAAGTGCACAAAGTTTACATAAAAATATATTTCCTAAAAGGTGGGATATTAAAATTAGTACATCTGAAAAAAAGGAAAAATAAAAATTAGAAGAACAGACAAAAGAAAGGGACCTTGGACCAGGGCATAATTTTCTTTGCATAATTAAGCGGAAAGATTATGGTGTGGCAAAAACAGGAATGCATCAAAAAGTTAAGTACTTACTCAAAGGGGTAGTGTAAAATTATTAGTAGTGGCTGACTGGCATTGTTATAATTAGTATAACTATATAATTAATCGAATTTCGTTAATCTCTGATTTGTGTATTCATATATATTTGTATATGCTGGTATGTGGCATAAGATTGCATTTGGAGAAAACAACTCATTAAAAAAAAAAAAATTAAAACTATTGAATTATCGATAATATTTTTTTAATAATTTTCCTTATGTGCGTGTGATTGGAGTGAGATTGCTCCTTACAAAACCCACGAGAAATACTTTTCCAAGCCATGAAACAGAAACCTATATGTGTGCGTGCGTAGTCCGTTTTCAAAAATGTTCTACATTGATACATATAGAAAAGTGCAAAACATTGACTTTAGATATGCTATAGAGCCGAAACTACTATCCATACAGGAAAATAGTCTTCTAGTAATTTACAGCTTGGTTGCTTACCTTTCCAAAGGCTACACTTCTTATATACCTAACTTAACAAAATAATAAAATAGTTTTAATTAGAAAGTAACCTTACCTTTTTACGCTCAATACCTCTCAGCTGAGTAATAAATGCATGTGTGTATGTGCAGCCGTAGTCCGAATCTGTAGGCAGCTACATTCGACATCATCAGCCCACGGCATGCCATGACGGCACAGCGACATTACAATTACAATGATTACTCAGCTGAGAATGTTTTTTTGAGGAATCGTAGTCATTTGGTTAAGATAAATTTTTTAAATAATTTTGTTAGGAAAGGTATGAAAATTTTATTACGGTTCGGAAGATAAGAAAGCAAGCTTAAGATTAAGATAACGCCATTTTTCTGTATGAATAGTAGTTTAGGGCGGAGGAGCTATTCAAATCAAACTTTTGTCACTTTTACATAAGAACACTGCAAATATCTTAGAATGTAAGGACTACGTTGGGCCTCACATGTGGTAGGGAGGGAGTTTGTTTCTTGGCTTGTGAAGTATTCTCGAGGATTTTGTTCCTTAGCAAATCTGCTGATAATATTCAAAATCATAACCAGTTTCGTGATACACCCGTTACAAAAATCACGTGGCGCTCAACATAAATTTTTATTAAAGATCCACCCGGTCTCCTGAGCCAGCTTTCTACGCGGTGTGAAGAACGTAGCACTCGGTGGACACTATTTCTCAAAAACATGGACCAATTTAATTGCAATTTTGCAAACATCTTTAAAATAGGATTGACTAGTGACTGAACGAAGCTTTCCTCTTTTTTTCGATTACAAGTAATTTTACAAGACTATACGTAATTGTACCAAAAATTGTCCTTTTTTGCATACAACTGTGCCAAAAACTCAAATTTCAATTTTTTTTTAAATCCTTCGTTCCGTCACGAGCTATACTTATCTAGTAACAGAAAAAATTAGTCTTTTAATTTCTGATAAGCCTATCATGAGTTATCCTGACCAATGCGAGGACACCTTTTTCTTTAATGGTCTCCGAAAATCAGGTCAGGTAAAATATGCTTAAAATTTGGAATAAAATATTTTATTTGTTATATCGAAAAAAAAAATGTAGAGAAAATATGCTTTTTTAGCCATCGAAACCCATGTAACCCCTTAAATTTAAGTAAATTCTAAAGGATAATTGAATTTCTTTTCCTGTATACTCCAGTCTTACTACAAATTTTCTCTTCCATTCAACCAAGTATTAAACTTTAGCGAAAATAACATTTTCTATCATACAAAACATTTACGAGATAATCTTATGGAAAAACTGAAAAGATGTTCTTTGTATAGCTCAGCTCGAATGGATGGTGCATAGCGATACGAAACTGAAATAAGCTGAAAACTTATTTCCTTAAAATTTAACCGCAAAACTTTTTAAAAACATTTCATTTGTCCGTAAGGAAATGTAACTTCCTTTCCATTCCGTCGCATTACTTATTCAAGCTATAGTTGGCTTCAACAGACTGTCGTTGAGTTATTTTTCTTTTGTTCCATGTATACTGCTATGGATGGCACCGCCACTATAGGAGTCCGTTATTCCTGTAGTATCATGAAGGAGGACATTTCAGTTCTTCTTCTTCTTCTTCTTTCATCCTATTTTTGCCGAGGTAGTAATGTTCGCAGATGTAGGGAATTACGGAAGCTGTTCATCCTACATAATTCATGTACGAGTGAGTATAGTGAGTTTCGATGTCAACTACATTCGTTCTCGTCGTCGTCGTCGATTTTATTCTTTAATTTGGAATTTTTCAATTGTTGAGCAGAAAAAATATCGACCGAAGTTTGAAATTTTTATTATCAACTTGTGATTGCTTGTTCAGAATGGCACGTGATATTAACTTTGATAAGAAGAGTAGTACATGTTTTAGCTGCTGCTGAAGGGTATAACTTGATGTATGTATAAACTACAAACCTATTACGATCCCTTCATATACTAGCTCCCATTAGAATTCATCCATCTCTGTATCATGATTTTATAGTGTTTTCTGAGTGAATAATTTCTTAGATCTATGAACACGAGAAATCATGTGCCTTGTTTATTCATTATGTTCCTGGAAATAACTGGCTATTATGTGGTGCTATAGAGCTTAATGTAGAGTTAGGCATTTTCCTATAATTGTGAGATGCCTTTTGAGTCTTTTGGTGAATTCAACCATAAGTAAGCAATTTCGACGTTGTTCAACCATTTCAAAGTATTTCTCTTGCTTGATGAACTCCAGCTCCTGCCTATTAATGTCAGAAAAAAAGTTTGTTGTACACATCTCCATTGAAGAATAAGTCTATCATTTATTCTCAGGCTCTATGGTTAGCTTTTAAGTCTATCAAGTAAGAGATGAAGAATTAAAACCTTGACTTCGGCAGCTTTTCCTTGAGGCCGTGAGATCATTCAGTTCAATTCTTAGATATAAAGAGAACTGAGTGAACTAACTAATACGGGCATTATTGTTTGTCATTGTCAATAATCTTGCCTAGACTCATTCATGAGTCGAAAAGACTTGAAACATCATCGCTCTAAATAAACTGTTTGAGTGATAGAATAAATAAAAAAATAAAAAATCTTCCTTTTTTTGCTTTTCGTTGATACCGGAGTGTCCCAAAAATCCTGATATTGCTAAGAGCTGCTGTCTGCATCATAAAATGATGATGATCCCTATGAAGACAAAGTCAGTGTCTTAACTAGTTGATTTCGTACTTTTCAATGTTTTTGTATGCTACTATTATCATCGAGAATAGGTTCAATAAGCTCGGATTTATTTATTATGCTTGTAAAAATTCACGTCACAATTTATTCGTGTCCATCAAATTGGCATTCGTTCACGTAAATCCTTTTGGCCATGATATCCCAAGTATTTCTATTGGGTTTAAGACAGAGCTACGAGCCGGCGAATCAAGTAACGGATTATCCAAGCACGTGACTCAATTGAGATATGAATCAGTGCATCGGTATCTTTTTGGAATATGGCATTATCGTTTATGGAATTTTCCAAAAAAACACACTAGCACGTCATCCAGGATTTCCGTGTACATACTGAAATTAATTTTTGTTGAAAGAAAGCACAGCTGGGTTTTTACAGAATAAGAAAATCTAGCTCAAATCATAGGTACTACCGCTTCTAAAATTTCTGCTAAGCTGTGTAGGATTTTCCGGCATAAGATTATGCCAATAACAGCTAAACCTGTCTGCCCCGTCCAAATTAAATTTCTTTTTATTCGTTTTTAAACTGTTGATCTCATGCCATGTGATCTTCAGCGAACTTGAGCCGAACGCCTTTATATTGCTGTTTCAACTGTAATATTTTAAGGGGTCTTCGGTAGACAATGCTTTCTGAAGTTGATAAAATTAGGTGAACGCGACATTTTTTATTACTAAATCCAGTTTAGGCAATTATTTCAGTCTTTTTGTCATTCTAGTGGTTTGCTAATACCAAACGATGGCCTAATTTTCGGAAACTCCTAATCACTTTTGGTGATCTATGAATTTTGTACCGATATGCCTGATGGGTAACCCTGCATCTTATCAAGTGATATTTTAGTTTTCTTGTCATTTAATAATAACTTTCCACTCGGCATTCTTCTAAATTTCTATGTAGAAATATCAAAATTATCAAAAACAGTACAAAAAACTTTAATATTTAGCTACACTTTAATATTCTGTGGAATTATCTAGAAATGGATATTAGAACATAACGCAAAATTCCGTTATACACTTGCAGGCTTATAGCAATTTCGTGGAGAAAAACTAATCACTGATGTACAATTCATCGAAATTACTAAATCTAGTAAGTTCGTAAACTAATTTTACTAACTTCCGATTATATTCATTTTAGAAGATATGTGTTGCATGGGTTACGCTGCTCAAATTTTTACTAAAACAAACAAGAGAAAAAACACGAATAACAGATGAAAAGAAAAGTTAAATAAAGTGAAAACCAAAAGTTTTGTATGACAACAGCAAGAAAGGGTTTTGAAATTTTTATGAAAACGCCACGTACAAAATTTAACTCTCCACGGCAACCAGTTCTCAGGCAGTTTCCAAGTAGATAGTGAAAAACGAAGTTTTTGTATGGCAACCCTACGAAGCAGTTTCTTGATTGATCCCATATTTTCGAGCTTAAATTTACTGTTTTTTTTTTTTCAAAAAAGAGTGCCTGCAAAATTTCAGCCCTCTAAGTGAACGCGTTCTCAAATTATCATGAGGACGGACAGACGGACATGCAAATATCAAAACAACTTTTAATATTATGCGAGGATGTCCAACCAATTTTGCACTGCCAGTATTATGCCTGTGCATTACAAACGGGTTTAAAAACACCTACGTTCCACTGAAAAACGTCCTAGTAGCCCAATCATCATAAGCGTACTGATGAGCTCATGATGATTGGTTGGATGAATGTAATTTTTGTTCTAGCACCGGGAGTATACTCATTTAGATACACTGTAAAAATGTGCACAATTGTTGCCACAAAGCTTAAGTATTTTTCCCTAAAATTTAGGGAATATTCCCTAAAATTTAGGGAATATTCCCTGCATTTTAGGGAATATTCCCTATATTTTAGGAAAAAATACCTAGGCTTTGTGGCAACAATTGTTTAAATTTTTTACAATGTACTTCGCAATTCAATGAAAGCTCAATACCATTTATCTCCCTTTCATCCGTACTTTATTAATGAGCTGATTGATAAGTTGGTGAAGAAACTCATCAGGGCGCTCAGTAACTCAGTAAAAAAGTTACTTGTCGTTAAACCGCATAATATATTGTCATTTGACTAAAAAGTTATGTTAGTTAACATAAAAGCCCCTGCACGCACCGGTATTAACATTTTGTAAACTGATGAGCGTTGGATACCAGGGGGATAGCGGGGCTATATGTAGGAATTGCGCCCATTATGCATATGTATGTCGTAATATAAGGAGGCTATTATATCTTTTGTACGAGTATTATGATGGAGTTTTTTTATAACATGAATGATCGTTATACTGTACTTTATAAAAAAAACTCTGATCTTATTTCAGCGAACATCTTCTTCCACCAATTGTCCTCCATTGGAATTGTAGACCATCCATAATGCCAAAATGAAAAAACTATGAATTAAATTTCTCAACATTCTTAATTGAACAGAACACCTTCCCTGGCAACCAACAAGAGAAGTAACGTGACCAACATACAGGTGTATGTAATGTGCCATAAGAAAAAAATTAACGAATTTAATAATGACACTCACATGTGACAGCGACGGCAATTTACACGATATCATCCTCTCCGACAAGGAACAAATGAAATTATCTTCACAAATTGGTAAATGAAATTCTCGAGTTGCATGTCCCTCTCCTTGCTGTAATTAGTATGCTCCACTCGAATGTAACATAAGTAGGAGTTTATAGCTAGCACAGGAACACAAAAGTTGTGAGTTGTTAATTCTATTTGCTGTGTGAGTCTCGTCGTTGTACTTTGGCACTAGTCTCAATTCTCCTCAAGTCTACCTACCCGGGTTCTGCAGAACAATGAGTAGGATTTGGATGCTGGAGGCTGACTATGGTTAACTTAACTCCAAAACTCCAAGTCTATGGGGGAAAGATGAATCCAAAGCGCTGTTCTGTTATGTAGAAGTTGTCGTTTTGTGGTGCGGTATTTTTTTTTATGATCCCTGCGGGGTTAGTAATATGTGTGTTTGCTTAGATTAGAATAGGATGAGGTGGTTTGTTCCTGAATTGGTCGCCGCTCATCGCATTGTTTGAAACAAGCACATATTTATGAAAGAATCCCACAAAAGGATTGAATTGCGCTTCTTCTGGCTCGAGCGCATATCAGTGAAATTTTCATATTCCCCCGGCTGGCTTATACGTGTATATGTATGTTCGTTTCGTACCACCATAATACCTTTCTGCGCCTTGTAATGGGGCACCACAATTGAATTCCTTTTGGGCATCCTTTTGTCCGAAGAGATAGAACCCCTGCCTAAGAAGTATTGTAAGATTCAAATGAATAGAGAATCCGAAAATTTATGATTGCACTTTTAATTCAATGGGATGCATATCCTATCTCATTGCAGATAACTGGCATGTGAATGGTTTTAATGATTCACTGGAGAGTTTAGAAGGTTAAAAGAATTGTTATGGACAATAATTGTTGTTTTTTTTAGTTTCTTTTTGTTTTTTCTATTTTGCACATCGCTGCGGGTTGTAGAGACGAGACGTATTTATAGTTTGGACTGTGTTTTGATAAGTTTTTAATTCTACTGATGGAATTATTTTTAATTAAAGAACAGAAAATTTAAGTATAGGTACATATTTAAAAGGTTGAAAATAGAAGGACTATTTCAGCTAAATGATCTTTTTTGCTTTTAAGAAAAACTGTTAAAAATGAATGGTTCTTTATGTATAAGGATTCCTATAATTATACCCTGATATCAAATTATCTATTTATCAATGTTCAGAAAAATTGCTTATGTCTACCAAAATAAGAATCCTATGAATACAAATTGGAAGTCATCATAAAAAGTATAAAAATATAATATGTAGTAAAAATTCAATAATTGTTGAAAAATTCATTTAAGAACTAAATTTTAATTAATTTCCGTTGTAAAACTTTAATTTTATAGTAATTATATAAAATGTGATTGGAAAAATGAATGCTTTTACAACAACAGTTTTACATCGAAATAATAATAATAAATGAGCCGCTCACTTGCTCACTTGCCAAAATGATTAACTCCATAAAAGAAATGGTAGAAAACATTGATACATTTTTATAAATTTCTTGCGTTTATAAAAAGTTATTACTCAATCGAGAGCTTAATTTCCCTCCTACCTCCCGGGCGGAAAAAAAGACTAGTCTATGGAATGCAGGACTCAATTGTGTAATAGAAAAAAAACCCGAACAAAATTGGCCGTTAATATTTGGAGGAGATGGCGGTTATGTGTTTTCAATATGTATGGTGGCTTCCCTCTGATTTTTACGATTTTCAACCCCCTTCAACTTCCTCCTCTCTTCACCCTGGACCTTGAAAATCAGATATCATAATCATCTAGTTGATATCTCTCATTTAAGAATGTAATCAATCATCTACGATGCTTGGTTGAGAAAATAAAGCGGTTTAAAATTGAAATTTTGAATCTCCGCCCCTCCCAGTGCACTAACCTTCCCGCAAAAATGATGACCACCAAAAGATGCGCGATAACGGGATCTACCTATATACCGAATTTGGTAAAAAAGTGTTTGTTTTTCGAAATTACCCGATCCATTTTCGAAATTCGAATTCGAATTTATCTTTACCCTGTGGGCAACTATGTTTCGAATCTATCAAATCTATATACATGCATCTATTATTTCTTGTCTCGGAGGAGATATTTGCCCCGAAAAAGTTAAAGTAGGAACTATTGCCTTAAACGTATATTTTCCCAGAGATTATAGATGTAAATTGGAGGCTCCCGAGAGCGTTTCTCTTCCTTATCTGGCATTTTGGATAATCCATTTATCCGAATTCCATTCAACATAGATAGATTGTTGCTAATATGTTGCAAATTGTAAGAATACTGGTGTCAAACTGTGTAGTTTAAATCCATTCAATTATCATAAAGTATTGTCGATCAAAATGTGTCGAGTGTATAAAATTCAATTCCATTTATTAGAAAGATAATCCATAACAAGATACAAATAATCTTTTCAGTATGTACATCTAATAATTTGTATCGGGCAATGCTACTAAGAAGAAGATAAAAAAGAAAAGAAAAAGAAAACAATAAAACAAAATAAAATAAAATATAAGAAAAATTAAGAAAAATTTAATTAAATGATAATGAATGACGTATGCCTAATTCCCATTAAAGAAGCCTCTTGCGAGGAATATGAACAAAGTAAGAAAGCTGGCCCAACACTGTACGATAGTGGGGAATCAGCTTCCGTAAGTAGTAGGAGGTACTAAAAGTGCTCTGACGATACGATTTTAATTTTACACTTACAGAAAGTAAATATGCTGAGAACCAAAGGCGACGAGGTCCCCCGTTCACTTTTCCCAATACGTTCTTTACATAATCACAGCATCTCATCCGAGAGTTTAGTATTATACCAAGATTCCTTACACGTTCTAAGTGGAGAAGCGGGGTATTTTCAAAAACAATAGGAGACAAATTTAAAGGATCCAAAGCGCTTTGGTGTATTAGCATATATGTAGTTAGACTTTTTAGCATTTAATGCAAGGTCATTTAATGCTTGCCATTCATCTATCCGCTCAAGATAACTATTGACTTTGAAAATGCAATTTTCAGACAAGCCAATAGGATAGCTCATAAGAATCTCCTGCACGTCATTCGCGTATAAATGTATATTAGCATGACAAATAACATTCGGTAAACCATTAATATAAAGGCTGAATAGCAGCGGTTCTAAATTAGAGCCTTGGGGGATTCTACATGTCAAATTTATTGTTTGTCTAGATAAAAAGCTGTTAATAACTGAAAGTGTGGATGAGGTAAAGTTAAAATTAAAAGTTTATTTTTGTAATAATTTCCTGTTCTGATTGATACTGTCAAAAGCCTTAGAAAATTCAAATATTACTAGGATTACCATATATCATCCTTATCAAGCGCTTCAAAAATATTGGTGGTAACTTTCACTAAAACTGTTGCGCAGCTGTGTTTGCGGCGAAAGTCAGATAGACATTTCACGAAAAGTGGAGGGATATTGCTCGGCCCGCTAGCATTCGACCTGATCGAATTAAGGCATTGAAATCCCATAATGAATCTATATTTAGTAGAAGCTAGAACATTTTCCGCTAGAGAGTCATATTTCGCCGAAAATCAAAAAAAAAACTCTTAACAGCTAAATACCATTCGGAAATCTCGAACGCGTCATCGAAATGGAGTTTTTTTTATTTTTTTTTATCTTCGAAAAAAGTACCTCTTAATGAATCACTTGATAAATAGGAGTAGTAAATTTGTGAGTACGAAACTTTGCATACGATAAGTGCAGTGGCTCAAACCCTCGAGAGTACTTCCGAAGCCATAAAACAGAAATCAATATGTGTGCGTTGGGAGTCCGTTCTCTAAAATGTTCTATATTGATACTTATGGAAAAGTACCTAACATTGACTTTATATATACTATAGAGCCTAAACTACTATCCGTATAGGAAAATAGTCTTCTAGGAATTTACAGCTTGGTTTATTACCTTCCCAAAGGCTACACTTCCTATAACCTTACTTAACAAAATAATAAAATAGTTTTGATTACAAAGTTACCTCAATACCTCTCAGCTGAGTGATAATTGCAGCTGGAGTTCGAATCTGTAGGCAGCTACATTCGATATCATCAGCCCACGGCATCCCATGACGGCACAGCAACATTAAAATGATTACTTAGCTGAGAATTTTTGTTTGAGGAATCGTAATCATTTGGTTAAGATAAATTTTTTAAATAATTCTGTTAGGAAAGGTATGAACATTTTATTACGGTTCGGTAGATAAGAAAGCAAGCCTAAGATTATCACAAGACCATTTTTCTGTATGAATAGTAGTTTTAGACGCAAGAGCTATTTAAATCAAAGTTTTTTCAACCTTACATAGGAATACAAATATTTTAGAATGTTAGGACTCCGTTGGGGCTCTCATGTGGTAGTGAGGGAGTCTGTTTCATGGCTCGTGAAGTATTATCGAGGGTTTTGAGTGGCTGCATTTTGAAGTCTATATCTTTCTCATTATTCAGTAAAGAAACTGTCAATGCAGATATGGAAGTTGAACGGATTGACATGAAAAAAACACCTGCACAGCAGGCCATTTTGATTTGCTCCACTGTAAGAAAGAACTATAAAAATTAAATTAGCTAAGTACAAGAATCTAATGAATTTCTTTCGATTTATAGATCCAATTTACCACCAATTCTTCAAGTCCCTACCCATTAATTGGGCGGTAAGAAGAGAAAACAGCGTGGTTTAATAGGGAACCCATCATGACAAAGTAACGAACCAGAAGTAGAAATGGAAGGAGGACTCGGTCAGTGAAGCTGATAATATCTTAAACTAGAATGATTAATACTGATGACGATTTTACACACTCAATATTGAATTAATTTTCTCGTCTGAATTTAAAAACAACTTAAAAGTTTGAACTATATTTTCCTTTAGATTTTTTTTTCTTTTTGTACTTTTTTAAATAATTAATTTACTAAAATACTAAATACTAAATTTTATATTTGAATAAAACCTGCAAAGGTATAGGGATACAAAGTACACTTTTTACAAGAAAAGGGGTATTATAAGTGATTGGAAGGGATTAAATTATTACCATTTTACTAAACCAACAACCATCGAACATTATTTTAATCACAACAAAAAGTTATTAAGGTTTCCCGCTTTTTTTTTAGTATAATTACATAAAATTAAGACTTTACACAGAATTTAGGATATCCAAGCAATTTTAAAGTGTTATATCTCAATAGTGTGAAAAGTGTACTTGTATCCCTCTTCTTTTGAGCCCCTCAATGGAACTCTCAACATTGCATCAGATGTTATGCTCCGTTCCAAGAAAGTTCTTATATTAGATGTGGTACGCAAAGCGTACACTTGAATTCATCAAGTTAACAGAATGGAATGGCCCATGCATAACCATAATTTCCAATTTATCTTGAAACTAGTTTCTCTACCACAGTTCATAGGGCATTGAGTGAGTCTTAAACACGATCTTTGTCCATTAAAATAAATTCGCTATGAGATATGTATGTTCATGTAGACTCGTATACCGCTTATTAGATATATTTTAAAATTGAGAACGGGGTTGCATTCGAAGTGAGTGAGTCTCCTCCAATGAATGCATGCTGTCCATGTTGACCCATATGCACTTAAATTAACTCTCCAAGGATTGTCTATGGTCTCTCGTCTAAATTTCACTCCACCGCACCGCATCGCATTGCACCGTGTCGTCAGCTTACTGACCCTGATTATCATGCAAAATTGAAGAAAACGATTTTTCGCCCACAACACTCTTGGTGGCTCGTGCCACCTATAAATCAACCAAAAATAAAAGGCCACGAGAAGTTAAACAAAAGGCGAACGAGTACTAAGCACCATGCACGTCTCAATTGTGTTGTGGGGCTGACTTGGTTCGCTTGGGCTAGCTTGGATGGTTGTTAGCCTTAGCACAGGCTGGAAGGAGTGGTAAGATTCGGTTTTCCGGGCAATTCGTGCAGTCTTATGGAAGTCTGACGTTTCCATTTTTTTTGTCCCTATTTTTTGTTTTTTTTTTTGCAAGCAGCTAAAATCGTTGGCTTATAGCCTCAACTCAGAAGACACCGCATTATTCTTGCATTGCATGTGTGCACAGTTATTATTGCATTTCCAGTGGCCTTTTCTCCATTTTCTCGTCCAATATCATAACAAATCATGCATTTCTGGGCTGTTGCGGAGAGGAAAGAAAACTTGGGCTGAAACCAGGTAAGTTAAGATGCCTTTCTCCGATATAAGAGGAACTAGCAAAAGTCGGCCGGCATCATGAAGAGAAGACAGCACAGCCAGAGCCACTTGCATATGAAATTGTTTTGTTCCAATTCAGCGGGCATTTGGCACGGTATAGACCCGACCGACTATCTATCTAGTCTTGGGCTTGGGCGGCTGTGTGTGCTACAAATATAGCTGGAAGGTCTCCTTTGCAGTATCTCTCTATGCTATGAGCCACATGTGCTCAACATAAAATCATGATTTATAGCGATTGATCGAAATAAATTTCCAATCACGCTTTTTCCTCTTTTTCATCTTGCCTGTGCTGCTGGCTAGGTATGTATGTACGACGGACGGATGTAGATACATTTGTACATCGTACGTATGCAGACGAACAGGCCTCCTTCGACTAATTCAACTCCTTCGCTCCCGGCGGCTAAGGCACTTTTCAGATCAATTCTATGGATTTATGCGGACGGATGATGGCCAGATATCGTTTTTCGTCTTCAGTTCAGCAGTGGGAGTATTAGGACTTTGTGGCACTGGGTTTGTCGATTTTTTATGCCTTCCAGCAACAGGTAAACACTGGAGCAATTTGCTTGTTAATTGAAAGTGCTGAAGGCTGAAACTTGACGTTTCTAAGCATTAAAGTGACTCTAGATGTCTGGATACAAATGGGTTTCCATCTATCGGGTGCAGAGTGCTTCAATAACTAAAATTATATCTTACGGGCAGTAGATGGGGTTGTTGAGTATTGGCATGTTTCATCTGTTGAATCTGGAAATTGTTCAGGGCGGTTTTAGGTCAATGAGATGCTTAGCTTTCTCCATATTGATTTTTTTTATCTTTAGCAGATGCATGGTATCATATCACTCAAGTTATTTGAATTGCAAAATTTCATCTTATCTCTAGAGTCGATTTTAAATTTAAATTTCTATCTCCATGGATGAAGTTTCGCCAAATTCAATTAAACTTCCCATACCGACCAATTACAAGCAACCATTCATAATGCATTTTCTGTGCTAAGAGCTTGAAAACCTGGAGGCTTTGGACTTCATAATTTTAATCCTCGAAGTGATAGGAAATTTCTAAAATAGGTTTTTAATAGTAAATATTGGTTCTAGAAATTTTTGCAATTCGAATTCGAAATTAAATTTTGCGAATGAAATAACATACTCGAATTTAAGAACTTTTTAGCGGGTGATGACTGGGAGGAGTGAATTTTCGGGGTGATTGTAAAAGGGTTTGCTTTTCGAGTGCTTGAAGAGGGCTGGGTGGGGTTTTTGCATTAAGTTGTCTGTAATGGTTATTATTTTGGGGATGGATGTTAAAGAAATCCACCATAATAATATGAACCGCGTTCTTAACCTATATATCGAAGGTTTACTCTAAGCTCGATATTTTCTCAAACTCTGTCTGCCCCGAAACCTACCCATGCATTTCGCGATACTAGTAGTCACCTACTTTCATTGCATTTTGTGTTGATTTGTGATTTCAACAACTTCGATACAACACAAGTCGCTTGCTAATGGCAACAACATAATTGTGTGACCATTATTTACCTAGGTTGCGTGTACTTGTTTTGTAATATATGATCGACCTCCTTAACTTTTAATAATAAGGTTTTGAGTGTGGTGCGATTTTTATAGTGAGCAGGTTTTATGTAAGAGTTTTTAAGGTAGGGCTTTGGAGTGTGGGTTAAAATAAGTGCTGCAATGGTTGCCTAAAATGAACCATATTTGGTTTTAATTTAAGGGTCTTGGCGTTTCTTCTTGAAAGTCGTTAATTATTTTTCAATCGAATGTACAATATATTTTTTTAAAATTGCATCATCTAAAACTTGGGACAAACTTTTTTGAAAAACCGGCAGATATACCTACTTAATATTGGACAAAAACATGCTCAATAAATTCGTACAAAGGGGCCTCCACAAGGTAGAGTGGGGGGTGTGGACCATATCCCCACGATGTAGACAGTGAAATTTTAGGATGTGTGCAGCATATCCCAACGATGTAGATATGTCATAATAATTTCCGATAAATGTTTAGAGATCATTAGCAAAATAATTGAAAAGGTATATTAAAAAGTTTCATTAATAGGTAAGTAACTGTGGTCTGCAGCTTAATTCCGGTAAGACCGAGATACATAGTCTTCCTTATATGCAAAAGAGATATTGGCAGTTCAAACTTTCCTAGGCTGGGTGGTACCAATTGACATATTCTTCGAATAAAAAGCTCAGGATAAATATCTATGCTAAGAAGGAATCCATAGCGCTCTATGTCTGAATTAAAACATTTGTTGGAAAAAACAAATTCGGTACAAAGCCCTGGATTATTGATAGTTTCGACCCACCGATCAGAGAAGTCTCGTCAGAATGGTTATATCTGATCGCCTACCAATGATGGATGTGACATCAATTGCCCATAAATAAGTGTTAATTATATGGTAGCAAGATTGCTCCTAGAAATTTTAAAATTAATTGGGTGATTGTTCCCCCGTTTTTATAAAGTATTTATATGGGCAATTGGTGTGACCTCCATCATTGAACTTCTATGGTAGGCGATCAGAGATAACCATACTGATGAGACCTCTCTGATCGCTGGGTCGAAAATATTGAAAATGTCAAGGTGCTGAGGAGATTTCTTATCATGGTGACAGCAGTGCACTGATGACCACTCCGGACACTGTATACCGAGTATATTATTCCAATGCAACATTTTGCAAAAGAATTCTCTGCTAAAATTTCTAGGAGAGAGGACTGGGACCACATCTGACTGATTACTGGCTCAGAGCTTTTTTTTCACGGAAGGATCAAAAATCTATTGAGGTACAGACACTAGGTGTCCTTGGCGGGCTTCCGCATATGGGGGACATATTGCATCCTGGAGCAAGGTACAGAGAATATAAGCTACTCTCATTACGAACCACGTTCCACAATTAGTGGACGAAATTTCGTGTAATGTATAGGAAAGCACTGTACAGATAACACAATACTCTCTCCCTTCTCTCTCTATTTTTTTTTCAATAGAAATGTATACACATTAGTGGACGAAAATGAGCTGTGACATGTGTCAAATTGCAATCAGAAAACCTTGTATTCTCTGTAGTAGATGCGAAGTAACTTTCTGCTGAATCTTAGGACACAGCGGGACGGTAAGTAAAGATTTCCCCAAACGAATAAATTGATGAGAATACTTTTAGAATCAGTTAAGAGAAAAATGGATTGTGGGTTGTGGTTGGTGGGTTAATCTAACTACATTCGTTATCTCAAGATAGCTATGAGCATTTAAAATAGTTCGCGATTTTGTTAAAATTAGTGTAACATATAGAATCTAACCACAGTTGTTAATCGACATTATCTTTTTAGAAAGCATGGTGAATACTTAAGTATCTCCAAAATTGAGTCATGTAGAAGATGTTTAAATGAAGGTATTCAGCACGCATACTAAACCCAGTCTGGTTAAAAAAAAGGTTAATGCACTAGACAAACAAACCCTTCTTTCATTATCAGCTTAGAAACTAACAATATTGCTACTGTTTTTAGCTTCTTCTGTTAACAATTGGTGACTGGAGGCATGAGCTCCCAGAAGTGGTGTTACAATGAGCCATTCAAAACTCTATGTGAATTTAGTAGATCTTATATAACCAGCAGCCTTCACTTACACCTAACCTAATTGTCTAAAAGTACTGTCGTTCTATTCTCTTACTCCAAATATGTAGGTTATAGTGACGATCTAAGGCCTATTCACACTAACCATCAAGCTTCTGACAGTCAACCGTCCATCAACTAACCGTTAATTTTCATTCCATTCAAACTAGTCATCTGAACAGAATTTTTCCTCCTGGAAAGTTTAGACTAATATTTTGGTTGAAATCAATGAAATCTATGGAAAAGGACAGCATTAAACAGCAGGATTTCAATGGCAATGAGCTTAATCAGCCCTTTGTATCCACTCATAATAACCTAATAGCTGTTGCTGTCAGCAATGTCAATGTCATGACTCCTCCTCATCGGAACCGTGCATCAATATCTAATTGCTGATATGGATAAACTCCATATGAAATGCTCTTTACCATTAAATCAGATGCAGTTGGCCCTGAAGGCTATCCGTTCCCCAAAGTTTATAAAAATTATTTACCCCTACA
Source organism: Dioctria linearis (assembly GCA_963930735.1). Classification (NCBI taxonomy): domain Eukaryota; kingdom Metazoa; phylum Arthropoda; class Insecta; order Diptera; family Asilidae; genus Dioctria; species Dioctria linearis. The sequence goes on along the minus strand of OZ005743.1, from coordinate 121,803,062 downwards.
TTGTAACATATATCTTGCATATACTTAGTACTGCTCTGACTACATCTGTTTTTCCGTCAAGGTAGAAAAAAGCGACGGTGCTACCAATCCCCAAAAAAATCTGTAACATCTTCCCTTTCTAATTTTCGACCCATAAGTCTTCTGTACAGCCAGATGCTGGCATATATTAAAACTAAAAATATGCTGTCCCGTTGGCAATCTGGTTTCCGCTCATATCATAGTTGCGAAACTGCTCTGCTAAAGGTCACCGCGGACCTGAGGTACAGCCTGGACAGAGGTGAAGCGGGTGTTGTTGTAATGCTTGATTTTACCAAAGCTTTCGATAGTGTTAATCATCTTAAGTTAATTAATAAATTATCTTCAAATTTTTGTGTTCCTCCCTCTGCTATTAACTTAATCTTTAGCTTCATCTCTGGACGATCTCAACAGGTACGCATTAATGAAATGCTTTCTTTGTCATTCGGTGTACCTCAGGGCTCAGTTTTGGGTCCACTATAATTTAGTATATTTATTAATGATTTGCCAGATGCCGTACGTGATACCAAAATTCACCTATATGCCGACGATGCTCAATTGTACTTTAGCAGACCAGTTGGTCTCATTGAAAACTGTATTGCACATTTAAATGGGGACTTGGTAAGAGTTTATGGCTGGTCAATAAATAACGACCTTGTGTTTAATCCAGATAAGTCACAATGCCTTGTGGAACACCACGACTCCTTAGAAGCACCCCTTGTTTTTTTCGACGGCCAAGTGTTGCCTTATATTGAGCAGGCTATGAATTTGGGTATAAAGAGCAATTTAAGATTGAGCTATTGTGATCACATATCCTTCGTGATTGGCAAACTTTATGGTATAATGCGAAGGTTATGGTTATGGGTTAAGCTCCAACGCTAAACTGAAGCTCGTCAAAGCGCTGATCATACCCCTTTTTTTCATTGGAAGTTTGATTTATCCACTACTTGATCCGTATTGCCGTCGTCGCAGAATTAATGTTGCCGTTAATGACTGTATTAGATTTGTTTTCGGTTTTCGTAGGTTTGATTACATCTTCCCGTTCAGTATAGATATTCTCGGCTGTTCCTCGGAGTCACCTCTTAGGCGCACGGCAAGGCTCTTACTTTGTATATATTGCTCGTTGTTGGAATAATTTACCAAGTCCAATAAAGACTGTGGGTACGATTGGAGAGCTCAGATCGATGCTTTACTCCCATATTTCTTAGTGTCGATGGAATTGCTTGTTCCGTTTATCTGCCTAGTAGATATTTTTAGTTCTTTATAAGTTTTATTGTTTTACAATTTTCTTATTAGTATTATTTGTATTTGAATTTTTTATCTCCTTCAATTTTTAGAAATCATGTGTACTTCTCCAGCAATAAATGAATTGAATGTGTGGAAGTGTTTGAATCGAATTTCCTAAAAGATCTTATCTTAAAGAACGTTTAAAAACTTTTCTGTTGGAGAGCTGGCTATGACAGTTGAACTAAATAAATAAATTTCTCATAATCCATCGTTCACGCTTTGCTACTTCTTGATTCACACTGAATACTCACATCTAATCACCGACAGTTTGATGGCATTACAATATTCTCCGAAAGTTTTCACTATTGGTGACTGTCATGACGTGATGTATTGCTGACAGATAGTGTCAATGGTTCGATTCAACTGCATTGCAGAATATTTTGATGGACGTTTAACTATCGGAAGGCAAATGGTCTTTATATTCGGAAAACTCTTAGATTCATAAGCTAATAAGATCATGCTGAATCGGGGTGTATGAAAGTAATTCGATTAAGTACAAGTTATTGCCAACATTTATTATTTGTCGCTGCTAACGAAAAGCTTCAATTGCTTAAACTACAGTAGGTGGCCATCGAAGGAACTTTCGCAAAAAATTTTTATCTTTCCAATATAAAGAATTTTTGTCAATTTCTTCAGTGTCTAAGAAAACTCTTTGTGCACTAGGATGTCATTTATATACCTGACTACATTATGCGTATCATAAAATATTTTTTTCGAAGGTAGTAAAATAGGTAAAAAGGATATTTTTACCGATCATCCTTAAGTCTGTTGCTTACAGTAATTTTATCGACTAAATTGAACGCTTGGTATTAAACTTTTGAACTGTTTGCATTAATTGAACTTGTTAATTTCTATTTAGTGAGTTGTGTTAAAATATTTGTTTTTTTAAACGAAAAAGGAGCATTGGCGCAGGTTGTTTGTTTAAGCCCAGTTTTTTGCACAATGAGTCTCAAAAAAGACATACGCAGAGACAGTGATTTCATATTTACTTACCAGCGGTAAACTAAGTCAACGAGAACTAGTCCATATAACTAACGTTTCTTATGCCATGGTGTCTAAGATAACTAAGATATCAAAGATATCAAAAAATGTTATGAAAAATATGCCTCAGTGATAAATGCCGGCTAGAAGCTTTAACGGGGGGCTCTGTATGTTAGACGAAGACCTTCTGAGAAATATCAGAAGAACTGTTTACTGAGAACAGTCAAGCATCCACTAACAGTCATGATTTGGAGCTGCATAACAGCAAAGGGTTCAGGTCCTCTCCATTTTATTATGAGAACAATGCTGCAGGATCGGTACAAAATAGTTTTGGATATTGTTCTCCGACCACATATTGAAATTTAAACCTGCCAGGGAGCATCATATATTTTAATGCAAGATAACGATCCCTTCCATACCGTAAAGTCTATCAAAAAGGACCTCCCGGAGTATGCATTTCCATTATTTCCTTGGTGTGGAAACTCACCGGATTTAAATCCAATAAAGGTACTGCTGGGCTATGCTAAAATCTAAGGTTTATAGCATTACAAATCCAACGGTTGAATATTGAAAAAGAGAATCGTATATATCTGGAAAAATGCCAAGGATATTGAATTCATGATTCAGAAATACATTGAAACTAAGTCGGACCCCGTATAAAACCAGTAGCTACTGTTAACTAATGTTGTAAAACTTCCCCCATAAAATATTAATTATAAAGACGCATTTTGTACGTACATAGATATTATATTTATTACAATACTTTTTTTATGTAAAATTAATCGAAGTATTGAAGAAATTTCAGAAAGTTTCTAATTCGATGGCCATCTACTGTATATTTTGGAAGATTTAGAAAAAGGAGGATGATAATACATGAAAGAAAGAGTTTTGTTAAACTAATAAAGATTACGTTTATAAGATTTCCTATTCAGATTATTGTAGCTGCAGTAGAACAAGAACATTTAACAGATATATCGCCCAGAATAAGCTTTGCGGATTTATAAATGTTATTCTAAAAACTCATCCTGGACTCATAATTTTCTTCAAACAATAGCTAACATAAAAGTTTTATTGTTGCGTTTCCATGGGTTTCCTCTAGGGTTTTTTGTTGTTGTTGTTTTTGTATATACAAAGGCTTACGTTAAAATGCAAATATTTTGCATATACGACCAAACCACATGTTGCAATTCTGATTTATGTCCATTCTTAGTAGAATTACAGCCCGGCGACCACTGGAAATGCCACGGGAGGAGTGGGCAACAGAAGAGAGTTAGTTGGTGGCCAGACTGCCCATTATGCCCATTCATATCACGTTGGTCGAAGCCAAAGTGCCAGAGGTGAAAATTAATTCAGTGCACACACAGCAAATAAAAAGAGAAATTAAAAATATGAAAAAGAGGCATTTAAAGAGCCTCCCGTACGTGACCTCGCAGGAGGATTGAACATTAGCTCCACGTGCTTTTTGATATCCGATTTTCAGGTCCTTGTCCCTTTATAATACTTGCCTTCAGCTATAGGTATGTATACGTACATAACTATGCGCATATGTATATATGGGTGATGGACAAAGGATGTCGCTTTAATTTCGAACTTGAGCAGCTAAATTGCATCTTAACGAGTTGAGTTAACCAGAGCTGAGCTGAGCGGTCTTTGTATCTGGATAAATGCCGCAGCAATCATATTCTGAACCAGACCTAGATTGTATCTGGCAGCAACATTTGAATAAGTATCTCACAAGTGTGTGTGTGTGTGTGTGTGTAAGTGTTTGCACTACTGCAGTGTCACGATTGGTTTTTGTTTACTGTAATAACAGAGAAGAGTCCACTATAAGAACGTTAGCAGCCTCCTGTTCTTTTTTCTGCAAATATTTACCGATGTCGTCAGCTATTGTTGGCTAATGTCATTGCTGAAGCTGTTAAATGTTCTGTGGTCTTTCGGGAAAATTTACGCTTCTACACAGGCGACAAGACTTTCGTGTGCTTAAGGTTGATTTAATGATTTCGGGGAGAAGGGGGCAATTTTAACCGATGCAATGGAATTGATGGATTCCATGTGCAATTTCGATTCGAGATTAAATTGCGGTTTCAAGGATAATAATAATTGAACTGCACTTGGAACCGTATTTGGATTTGCAATTCAAATTCAACGATTGTGATCAACGATTGTCTCAGAAATATGTAAATTGACTAAGAATTCCAAGAAAATACATACGGTTACTCGATGAACACAGTTCACACTAAATGCAATCTTACCTGTAAAAAAAAAAGAAAGAAATAGATTAGTTTTGCTAAAGAAATTATTCATCTCTATTTATAGTTCACAATGATAAAATCTATTGTTATGTTACCAAAGCATCATGAATTTAGGTATTAATGTATATTGGGACAAATATTGTAGCCTACCCTATAAAGCTTAAATAAATAGCTATAACCACCCATGTAGATTGTAAGCTATAGATGGCATATTCTGATTATTGTTACAGTCGACTTAATGAAGAGGAGGTCATATCCATATACATAATCGGGAGAAAATCTGGTCGACGGCTCCATTATTGTAGCTACCTAGTATCACGGAAAATAACTGGTAGCGGAGAACGTCCATTAAAAACCCAATTGGAAATGAAGTGTCATAAAAATTATATTCAAAATGGCAGTGAAGAAGATATTGACGATGTTTAATTGTTTGTTTTTTTGTTTTTTGAGGCAAGGGGCAGGAGACCTGAATCCAAGCACGGAGGCCATAGCGGCCTATTGTGCTGTCCTGCTATAAGCCCATTCACCAAAGCCTTCCTGTCATCTTCATGAAGTGCATCAGGTCTTGGTGAGAAAGGTTTTCAGCTCATCCACAGACATAAGGGAAGACGAGTATCCAGCCTGATCCGGGTGAAGGCCGGACATGCACACAAAAGGTGTTCAGTTGTCTAAGGCTCTTTTTCCAGGCAGGACATACACTCAGAGGTGTCGACAATTCCCATCCTTATTAGATGAGCGTGAAGCGAGCTGTGGTTTGGTGATGATGCCAACCACTGTTATACATTGTTTCCTTTCGAGCCCCATGAGAAAATCGGAATTATTCATATTGCGCCCATCAAGAAACAGTTTTATCCACCTACAAGTACACAGGCTCTTCCATCTCTGCTGATGCTTCCTATGAACATCCAGAGAGAGAACCGGAGCTAGCCCTAGCTAAACAGTCAGCCATTTCATTCGCCATGATTCACAGGAACCCACAGAAGCGACACCTTGTTGTGGATACACAACTTATCCACAGGAGAGGGTAGCGATCCCTCAAATTATCGACCAATTGCGATCACTTCGATTCTTTCAAAGGTTTTTGAATCTATCATTAACTCAAAATTAATGAAGTATCTAGAAACTAATCATCTCATCAACGATCGCCAATATGGCTTCCGAGCTGGACGCTCATCTGGAGACTTGCTGACCTTTCTGACGGAGCGTTGGAACCGTAGTCTTCACAATTTTGGTGAGTCTAAAATCGTTGCCCTGGATATTTCAAAGGCCTTTGATAGAGTCTGGCATTCAGCCCTTTTAGCCAAACTTAAAGCACTTGGTCTCTCTCCTCCTCTTCTATTATGGATTGAAAGTTTCCTATCTAGTCGCCAAATACGTGTTGTATTAGATGGCGTTACATCTGAACCGCATCCCATAAATGCCGGTGTGCCTCAAGGCTCTGTTATCTCTCCAACTCTCATTTTAATTTTCATTAATGATCTGCTTTCCCTTACTTTCCATCCCATCCATAGTTTCGCAGATGACAGTACTCTTGATTTCGCTTACTCCTTTGACACTATTGCGGACTCTAGGGGGAACGCCGCATGTGTTAAAAGAGATTGCATGACTAGATCATTGAATAACGATCTTAACAATATCCTCGCTTGGGGCAAAGCAAATCGCGTCGAATTCAATGCATCTAAGACCCAAAGCTGTCTCATCTCATTACAACAAGATCATAACTTAACCACACCCGTTTCTTTTGATGGAGCATTAATTTCTGATTCACCGTCACTAAGCATTCTTGGCATTAGTATTTCTAGTAAGTTAAACTGGACAGATCACATCTTCTCTGTTGCCAAAGAAGCATCGAAATGTCTTGGATTTCTGAAAAGGTGTAAGAAATATTTCAGCCCGTCAAATCTAGCGCTCCTCTACAAGTCCTACATTAGACCTAGAATGGAATACAACTGCCATATATGGGCCGGGGCTGGTCGCACAGCCTTAGCTTCATTGGATATTGTCCAAAAGAGAGCCTTCAAGCTCATTGGCGATTTGGCAATAACTTGTCATATCGACTCACTCGAGCACCGCTGCAATGTTGGATGCCTTTCGCTCCTTTATCGCTATATGCATGGTCAATGTTCTGATGAAATCTCTAGTCTAATCCCTTGTAGAATGATTCCTGCACGCAATACTCGCGCTGCAAACCGCGCACATCCCTTAACCCGTCAAATTACTTTCGGCCGTACAGTAAAATTCCGTGATGCTTTTTTATCCCGAACAGTGCGAATGTGGAACAGCTTACCATCTTCTGTTTTTCCTTCCGCATACAATCTGCGGAAGTTTAAGGGTGACATACATCGGCATCTCCGCCATTCTCCTCATATCCCCTAATCCTTTCCCTATCTCCTTCCTGCCATGCTGTGCTTTGCATCATAGGGTATCCCCTGAGCTTGGCTTAATAATATAAAAAAAAAGACGACCTGCAATCCCCCTTCGAGTAACTTAGATGTTAACAGAGGGCCACTTAGGGCCATCAAGCAATATCTTTCCCCTTGATTTGCATATCAAGGGCTAACTTCGCTGCCATTCAGATGGCGAAGACTTCAGCCTGGTAGACAGTGGTGTGTCTTCCAAGTGAGAACTCCATCCCAATGTCAGGCTCAGGAAAGTAGACACTCGCCCCAGCTTCGTCATTAGTGAGGGAGCCGTCGTTGAAATTTTTTAGACCGGAGCAGGGAAGACTCGACAAAATACTTCCCTCAGTCCACGATTCCGTTACAGGAAAGCTCACAGAGAAGCTACTATATGGTATTCAAGTGGGCAATGCCCAGTAAGTGGGTCCGTTAAGAGCGTTGGTTTTTTCTTGTTGCGGGTGAAAAGTTTGTGACTGTCCCTATATACAGGGTGTTCCAAAACTCACTCTCATGTATAGCAGTGGAATATTGGTAGAGATAAGTCCCTATTTGGAAAATATGACATAGCTTATTTTTAAACAGTTTTCTACTAGTTTTCATTTTTATCGATTAAATTTTATTAGTTTACATTTGATTTATCCACTTTACTTAATTGTACGCCAACCCGAAAGACACTGACACAAGGTATATCAGAGAATGAATTAAAATGTCAAACAGGATATTTTATAGCAGCAAACATATACTATGTATTATTTATGGATAATACAGATATTTTGGGTAAATTAGGATAATTGTTTCAAGTCTATGTCCATAAGTTTAGGTGCGCAATAACTTCCTGGGAGTGCTGGCATTGACATAATATTGTTACAAAGCCACTCACCCGGCTTAACTTTCAGGCGAATATTGAATACAAATTGTATCTGGCCATCCATCCGTGTTTTCAAGGTACACCCTTGCTCATTCAATGAACATATCGGCATCCATTTCCTTCAAAAGTGGCCGCATATCTTTTTCACAGCTGGGCAAGCTTGCCACATTTTATCCAACTCTAAAATTGTTATTGATGGTAGCTCCTTGCTTGGTAAAAAATGCTATTTATCACGTCAAACAGCACAACAGCGTAAATAGAGAATCCATAGGATTCTCTCAAAGAAGGCTGTATACTTTTCCAATTGTAAAGGTAATTGTACTTAATAATTTAAAGGAACGGAAACAAAAGGGATATATTTATTAGCAAATTTGCTATTAGATTGTCGATTAACTATTTCGAAGGGAAAACGCAAGTAAAAAAATTTCTGGCCCCAAATGTAGATTTTTCAATGTACACAAATGCCCAAATGTCATCTTACAGTTCGCCTACGTGACATTTCAGTCAAATCAATTTTTACAATTCCGCGCGACTTCTGTTTCGTTGCAAACAAACCACTCAGGCCAATATGATAAAGAGTCAACCCACACGTAGCAGCAGGAAGAACGAGCATTTTACTCGACTCTTGACTAGACAGAGAAACACAATAATCTCCCAATTGAACTATTTTGACATATCTCAAATAGATAGTGAATATTTCTGACCTCAAAAACAAAAATCGAGATGAGATAACTTGAATCGCTCCGAAACAATCTACGTTGACACGTCTCAAATATAAAAATGAATACTTCAAACCTCAGATACAGAAAATAGATGAGATAATTTTGACAGATTGCAGAGAAAAATAAGAATAAATATCAACAAAACTAATTTTGACAGATGTGAATTAAAAAGTAGGCAAAAAACCCCAATGAAAAATAAAAAACAATTAAGAAGTTATAATTTTGTTGAAATATATAAGAAACTTGTATTAGATATAAAAATCATTAAAATTAGCTTTAACGGATGTGAATTCGTAAAGCTAGAGGTCGCTAAATAGAATGAAATAGAATAGATGAATTAGTATAAAAATCCTGTAAAGAATATAATAGAATGGTATGTAACCCCGCCGGTAAGATTAATAAATCCCTGCAATTTTATTCTCCGACTTGTCCCTTCTGGGAGGAGAGTAGTATGAGTTTTTTTTTGTAACACGCGGATTGTTTTTTTCTTGCTAACCAAAGAGTTTGTGTGAACTTAGAATTGAATAAAGAATTAACGAAAGAAGTCTATTTATTGGTATTGCATTTTACTAAAACCAAAAAACCAACCTAGAAGGAAGAATAAAGAAAAGAAGAAAAATACAAGATAGCTAGCGCGAATAAGGTGCTTTCTTTGGACAATCCGCGGCACCCCAATAAAACTCCTTTAGAAGTTCCACGCTGGACGCTAGGAAAAATTCCAGGTAAAAAAAAAAAACTTGAACCTTTTTGTATCTACTCGAAGGCCACCCTGGTAATCGCATGGCCAGGTGGATAGCCTAACGGATTAAAGACCGGAGCCTCCACCAGTAGTGTTGTAATACCCAAGTAAGTTGGGCTAATTACGGCAGAAGCGTGCCAAACCGTTACTCCCGAGAGGAAGTTTGTGACCATTTGTACACATATGCGAAAATCGGGAAATACATTTGGCTACTGGTCATCAAGATTGGAACTTTTATACTCTGATTTGTATTTATGTACCATACCCACTGAACCATTTCCCCTAATGAGTAATTTTTCATACAAAAACTCCGATCTCATAAATCGGCCGTCCTAATACCTTTTACACCTTTATCTTTGGTCCTTCAATTGTCAGTGTGAGGTCTTCTTCGTCCCAGTTGAATCTCGGAATTTTTGAGAATGGATAGGATAGAGAAAGAAAAGAAGCTTTAAGAAAAACATAAACCGCTTCATTAAGTGGAAGTTTGAAATATATTTTTCGATAGACGCCACGCCGCCGCCGCCAGTATTACAATTTGTTGTACCTGAAAATGGTAGATATAGCAAATTTAATTAAAATCTAGTACTACCCCTTAATCACCAACATCCCCCACCCCTTCTCCTCAAAATTAGTTTTCCCCAGGTCGAGACCTCGCTAAATTACTTTTGTTACACCCGAAAATGGTAGATTTACTTAATTTAATCAAAATTCAGGATTCATTAGCTCTTAAAATGAGTTTTTCCAAAGTCCGGAGACTCAGTTAAATGTCTTGCTCCTACCCGAAAACGGTAGTTTACCCCGCCCAATTAATCAACATCCTTAGTTCCGTTTTCAAGATAACATTTATAAATAGGTACCACAAGAATATTGCTCGTTACATAGTATTTGATAATAATCCCCGTTAATCCCCTGTGGGACGGGACATGACCCAGCTGGAATGTTCCTTAGTCAGCTTCCCTGAAGCCTCAGTAGAAGCCAAGTAAGTAGAGGCGGAAAATTGTAGAGTTAATAGATGAACTAAGGCGTCATCATATTTGCGGTTTTATTTTTTTTATGCTGAAAGCAAGGTGACTGATTGTTACGGTCGAACGTGATGACTCCTTTGATCTTTGTACTAGACACCGTGGTCTTACAGTTTCGGCATCACACAGTGCAACAACTGTTTTCTTTTTTAAACACCTGCAGCATTAATTTACGTTATCCCAATGAACATGGTAGTCCTATGCAGAAGAACTGAACCACTACTTGAATGCTTTTCTTTCCTAAGTCTTATTTGTACAACAATCGGTCACTCCCCTCCTCAGGTTAATTACCTTTTCGCAATGTTTTTGTTCACCAATGCATGCCGGATATAATAATCTGTGTTTACACTTGTTCCCATAATTACGTTCATAACTCATTGGGGCTAAGAAGTGCATTTTCTTCTGCCGCAGAGTCTTTAACTTTTTAATCCACTTAAAGCGTAAATTATATGACTCAACTGGTGGCTACCTACATCGCGATCGGGGATCTTCATTAGTTCCTTTTGTAGTTTAAATTCTTTTACGCATAATTACGATTTATCATGTTAATTGCCATGAATGATGCTGCAGTACCGGGATGGATTAAGTCCCACAGCATACACGGTTAAGCGTTGCGAAGTGGATTTTTAATGGAAGACATCTGGCCTTCTCTTGGGATTTTGGGAAAAATAATCTTTGAATTACGGTAGTAACCACCAACCGTACCAACATATGTATGTGAGCGAGGTTTTCATTCCTTTTTTTTTTTATTTAAAGGTGATTTTGATTTTTAAATTGAGATTTTGTAATAATCAAGTAGGTTTTGTGCAGCATTTTTAAAAGCGGTTGCAATGTTTTTTATACTTGTTTCAATTATAATGCCAATTGGTTGTTGTTGTCTTTTTACTAAGATTTACTTAATTATAAAGATGTTGCCCATCCACATAAATCCTGTTGTTAGAACATTTTGATATGCAAACCTAGTTTACGGTAGCAGGTTTTTTAAGGTTGTTCAATAACTTATTCGGAAATTCACCATATTAAAAACTGAATGAGAGTAGTAGGCTCGAATATGCGTGGAGAATTGAAAATAGGTAAAAATACTTTCTAGAGAATCGTTAGAAATAAATCGAGGGGCACTCGCAATTCAAAACCGAAAGAAAAGTATTTCGAAAACTATTTGTATAATTTTAAAAGTGTATGAAAGATCTTACTAGCAGGAGTATAGGAAAATGGACCCTTTGCGAATATATGTCAACCGAAATTACATTATATTTTTGAAATTTGAAAACATATAAATATAGGGAAATCACAGACTCTATCTGCAACGTGGACAAATCCCAGCATGATATTTTTTTAATGAAAAATATATAAAAAATAAAAAAAAATATTAAAAAATGTAACTAGCATTCCTTCTCCACTTGGGCTTGCTTGAAAGGAAGCGCAGCAAACTCGATAGTGTGATTGCTATTGAAGCTGACTGCGATGTTTCTGTTACTTGGGAACGTTGGCAATAGTTCTTTTTATAACTTAGATGTAATTCTGTTTGTAACACACAGTCATAATGATAGTAGAGAAAAATGGATTGGACAGCTACGCATAATATTAAAAGTTATATTGATTTTTGCATGTCCGTCCGTCCGTTTGTCTGTCTGTCCATCTGTGCACACGATAACTCGACAACGCGTATACTTAGAGAGCTGAAATTTTGTACACGGACTTTAACAAAAAAAAAAAAGAAAAGTTACATTAATTTCGAAAATGATACAAATCGGGCAACTCCTTCATGGGGTTGCCATACAAAAATTTCGTTTCCACTACATATTTGGACACTGCCTGAGAATGCGTCGATATAGAGCTGAAATTTGGTACATGGTGTTTTTATAGCAATAAAAATTTACTAAATCGGGCAACACCTTCTTGGTGTTTCCACATACAAATTTAGGTTTTTGACATATTCTGTGAAAACGATCAGTCCTACACATTTTCATTGCAGTAAACATTTTTCCAGAATACGAAACCCTATGAAATTGGTTATAATAATTTTTTCTGTCTAACGAACCTTTCTAGAAATATATGCGAAAAACCTCTTTGAATATGGGAATTATGGGGATCTAAACTAAAAATTTCGGATTTTGGTACTTTCTATTTTTTTATTTTGACCTGTATTTTTTTTGCAGAGAGGTCGTAAACATAACTTTTTTTTTATAAAAACTGTAAACTGTAGACTCTCGTCTCTAATATGACCTATTTAGGTCATACCGCAATTTACCGCTGTCAATCCATTTTCTACAGCTCCAGCAACAATACGATGACAACCCAAGATCTGTCTTCTATGGGGTTCAGTTATTGCAATTCTAGATGATAAAAGTAATGAGGTAAATTGTATCGCTCATACAAAGTTTATTGACATGATGGGCTCGGGTATACAGGCGTACTGGTGCGCTGTGCTGAATTTTGCTCTCTCCTTCTACAGTGAACTAGAGTGGACTGACTTAAAAATTAACATAATTTAGGATTTTACATTTTACGCTTACTGACTAATAACACACAAAAAATACGCTGACGTTGCGCAAAGTAGAATTTTAGGACTTAGTGAATTTGGAAACGTCCTTAATACTCAAGTCAATACAGTGGTCGAAATGAGTAAGATACAGATTGATTCAAAAGTGCATTCACATGTCGTTACAGTAGACACAGGGCATTGTTGTTTTGGTATTGTTACAGGGTGATTTAAACAATCGTATTATCTTCTCTAGTGTTACCTTCTGGACTAGTGCCTTCCGTATTATTCCATGAATGACCATTCTGTGACTTAGCGAAATCAGATAGCATGACGGAGTAGTATAAATTTGTTCATGTGTGAAAAAGCTACTCTGATGGAAACTCAGAGCATAATCTAGATGGTCTATCTAGGCAGAAGATTATTACAGTGCACACGCGTACCAGAGGAGATTTAGAACCCCGCCAATGATACAATACTATGTTTCAACTGAAGAAGAATAATAATAATAATAAGAAGGATTCAATAAAGACGGGTACCAAAAGCGACTGAATGATATGATCCATTTCATTCCTAGAAAATAAATTATTGCCATGATGGGTTGTTTTGTAATGTAGCTGTAAGTGAACAACACAGCTATATTACGGCATTTTGGGTGGGTTAGTGTTGCGGTATGTTAAAATGAGAAGATATGTGGGCTTGTGTTTACTGTTGCTTTATTAAACAAACTCTTCTTGGTCAATATCATATATTTTCTTACTTCAACTTTAATGTTTAATGCTTATTGTATTGTTAATTTTGTCGTCTGGTATGTATGCTTGAGGTGTCGTAGCGTGACACGTACTCAATTTATACCTCAGACTTATTATTTTATGTTCAACTAAATTCACTATACTTGAATTCAATAATTAATAATCACTTCCAATTTCGTATTTAGCACACTTAAACGAATTAAAATTACGTTGTTTCTCCACATAAGACGCTAAATATGCTAAGCGACCATGAGTTTAGCTGTTATGTGAACAAACCTAAATCTAAAAATTTGCTGTCACCAACATGAATTATTTTCAGAAAAGATGTCAAATACTTATCTAAAATTCCGATTACAGAAATGAACAATTTTTCACACAAAAATTTTGCTCAAACACCTTTAATTTTAGAGCATGAGAATAATGCACTATTGTACGTTTATTTATGCTACTAAAATTTTCCTGAAGTTCACTTTTACTTTTCGCTTTATTAAATCACTGTGATGTTATACTCAAATTGGTATATAGTATAATCACTATCACTGAATGAGAGTGATCTTAAGGAGCACTGCACTTTTATAGTGTCGGAGCCGACATTTTATCATAGATTCCACACAAAAATATGGAAATTCCACATATTTTTCATGTTTGCTCACCTTGCGCAACTATATCAAAATATGCTAAAATATGTTATCTAATATAATCTTTGTAATTCATGAATTTTCCTTGTCGATTTATTTAAATATTTCATTTTTCGCAAATATATCAATATGGCGGCTCCCTATGAAATTATGTCAGTTTCCAATATGGAACGTAAATTCTCTCTCTAATTACTTCTGTCTCGTTCCAACATCGTTCTCTTTCCCACTAATTATGGGAATTAATTTCACATTTTTTTCTTCAATATCTGCTTACCAGGTGAGGTTTGCGCTTTCTAAACTCGCTTAATAAGTTGCGCGCATTCAATTTCACCAAATTGAACTCCTTGCGAGTCAATTTGACAGTCGCGATCGCTGTATTCTTGTTCGAAAGTGTCGCGTTTCTTTTCTTTGTTTTCTTCGCCACAAAGGGATTAGTTCTTAAGGTAAGTTCATAAATATATTCTTTAAATGTTTAATAATAGTTTTACTATGCATAATTTGCAAGAAATCTGCAAATTATGCGAATTTTCGCATGTTATAAAAATGTTTCGCAAAATGTCAACAATGGCGAAAATTGTTGAATTTCGTTATTTATTGTGTGTATGCATGCTTTTATGTTTTTTGCATGTAAGATCATAGTTGCATACTGTGCAATAGTTCATTATGCAGGGAACATGAATTTCGCTAAGAAGTTGCAATGTTTATGTTTCCATCGTGTTGTTGTTGTACTGCCAAGAAATTTGTTTCTTGGCAGTCTGCATGTATGTGCTTAGTTTTTTAATTTGTAATTTGCAATATTCAATCCAATTAGTTTTATTGTAGTAATTTATACATATCTTTTTTATTTCAGATATTTCTTGGACGTACAGGAGGCAGGGTTGAATGGACAGAGGACATAAGCCTATGGGCAGTATTCAGTACTTATCAAATTGTATTTTAATTGTTTTTATACCCTAGATGAAATCTATAGGGTATACTAAGTTTGCCATTCCGTTTGTAACGCACAGAAATAATGATGGTAGAGCAAAATGGATTGGACACCCCGGCATAAAATTAAAAGTTATTTTGATTTTTGCATGTCCGTCTGTCCGTCCGTCCTTCCGTCCGTCCGTCCGTGCGCACGATAACTCGAGAACGCGTTCACTTAGAAAGCTGAAATTTTGTACACGGACATTAAAAAAAAAAGTAAAATTAAGTTCGAAAATGAGACAAATCGGGCAACTCCTTCGTGGGGTTGCAATACAAAAATTTCGTTTTGCACGATATATTTGGACACTACCTGAGAACACGTCGACATAGAAAGCTGAAATTTGGTACATTGTGTTTTCATACTAATAGCAAATAAAATTTTAAAAACGAACTAAATCTGGCAACCCCTTCTTGGTGTTGCCATATAAAATTTTTGGTTTTTTACATATACTTTGAAAACGATCAGTCCTACACATTTTTATTGTACTAAAAACTTCTTCAGAATAAGAAGGTTATAATCATTTTTTCTGTCCGACGAGCCGTTCTAGAAATATATCCGAGAAACCAATGCAAAAAATCAAAATTGCTCAAATGGGTGACCATACGAAATTTCATACGTTCATTCATCTAGGGTATCATAAGAATTGGTCTTAGACCAACTCTAGCTTTTTCACTAGTTTTATTTTATTTTTAGCTTGTTTCAACATGGGTTATTTGTTAAATGCAAAATATATATACATATGTATATACTCGTATTGTATTATACAGGGTATTTCCGTCTAGGTGGTCAATAGAGCAGGAGGTGATAGTACTCCCCTAGACAAACAAACAATTGTATGGCAGGGAGGGGCATATGAACCGTTGTATACAGAACTTCTTTGCCCTTCCAGCGACTGCCTCAAACAGCCCCATCTCCTCAACGGAGTTATGGTTGTCTACACTAAAAATTCCGGAACTTTTTATCTTTTTTTTAATTTGACACCTCTTTTTCTTCTTTTTATAAATAGGTAGTTAATAAAACTGTTTTTTTTTGTGTTAAAAGTTATAAACTGTGGACTCTCCTCTTTAATTTGACTTAATACTCCCTATGTGCTATCTGTAGCCGTTAAAGAGGTTTTAGCTCTTAACCTATTCTCAAAGCTATGCTCAAACTTATTCTCCAAGATAATTTGATCCCTTAGTGACTGCAAACAAGTCATTTAAAAAAAATATCGTCTAATTTCGGTATGACCTAAATAGGTTAAGAGCTAATAACTCCTTAACGGCTACAGAGAGTGTGGTGTAATATGTCAAATTAAAGAGGATAGTCTAGAGTTTATAGTTTTTAAGAAAAAAAGTTATGTTAACTACCTTTTTATATAAAAAAAGATGTCAAACTAAAAAATAAGTAAGCAAGTCCGAAATTTTTAGTTTAGACAACCATAACTCCGTTGAGGAGAAGATGCTTTTAACTGTGACCGTACGCTCTGCAATTTTTAAGATACATGGTGTTTTGTGAAAAGCTAGTTTTTTTTAATTGCCCTGTAAATCCGAAATGGTTGATATGCTCCCCCCTCCCCCCACGGGCTCCAATTCAATTTTTTATTAGCCTAGGTGAGTACTATCATCTTCTGGTGTATTGACGACCTAGACGGAAACACCCTGTATATATATTCCACATACATATATGTATGCCATTTTCTCTATCCTCACTCTAGGTGTGTCACATGATCGACGAACATTAACACATATATGTTACATAGTTTCCCGAGATCTACTTCAAAAGACTTCTAAAGGAACAAACTTTTGAAGCTAGTAGCAGCGACGCTGTGGGTTAGCATATCACTGAGAATATTTAGAGTTAGAAACATCTAGCACAATATTTTAATTTGCATGACTTGAATATAAAAAAAAATCCTATTTAGACATCTTTTCAGCTAAATGTTTCTAAAGGTGGCAATATTGAACACGCTTGGAATAGCACTAAATCAGGTATAATAAGATTTGAATAATAATATAGTAAGAGACGAGGGAATTGATGGATTCAGTAAATAGTAGGAGCGGTATAAACAGATTTATTGATCTTCTAACTGTACTGGTTTACGCGGCTGATAACTTCTTGTTGGCTCATCAGCACCAAGGATACTTAGGTTGTGTTAGAAAATCTCTCAGCAGAAAGCATTCTAACTAGCTTGACACTTAATTTTGCTGAATATATGCGGATTAACTCCTCAAACTACATAGTGAAATATGTAAACAGAGAAACTGCGAATTTTCATTTCCCATTGTAAAAGCATCCTGTTATAATATGGTAGCGAGGTGTCAATTCATCATAAGTCGATTATTAGCTAATAGTTGTTTTTTTTTTACTGATTTCTTAAAAGGTTTTTGGGGTGATCAAGTTTTAAATGAACAAATTTCGAGACAATTAATTCGACGCAGGATCGACATAAAAATAAAAAAGAGAAAACGGAATTGGATCTTAACGCTGTAACTAATGACTTCTCCAGGTAGGCCGTCGACTATGAAACCTATAATCCAATAATAATAATAATATAGTAAATATCAGTCCTCCAAGAAGACTAAATACCATTTTAACTGCATCCATATCAACAGAGCTATTATAGAGTGAGCTAAATGCTTTCGCACGAAACAGTGCCAATGGTAAGATATATATTTTCTCCTGTGTCCTCGACGGATTAAAGAAGCAAAAAATAAAGTATTGCATTAGGTGTATATCAGCAGTAGGTTTTTAGGAATTATCAGATTGGATAATGGTTTACGGATCTCTAATGGCAGAGCTACACATACCTACATAAGGCTAATTTCAGAATTTTCCATTTTATAATCTAATCACTCATCAAAACTTTTCACAAACTTCCAAGCTGACTTGAAAAGTCCCCTTTAACATAAGAAGAAGAAAAAAAGGTTCCCCGAATCCATGAATAATCTAGTAAGGTTGTACAACACTAATTACCTACTTTACTGAGTAGGTCCCTTGAGCTCACAAATCAATCTAATTTGAATTACTGATGTACCCAATTTACCTGAAAGGTTCATTAGAGAAATTCTTGCACTTTGAGAAACTTTAGGAAAATTGTGAGAAACTTTTTAAGGTAAAATTTTTATATCTATTCGAAGCTATAGAAAAATCTAACAGAACCCTGTGTGAAAATCTATATACCCTCAAGTCAAAAACTCATATAGCAGCTAGCAAGCTTTAATTAAAAAATCCCACAAACGGGTTAATGTTATTCCATGCTACTATTCTTGTTTAAATTCTGTTAATTTTAATTTGGCAAACAAATTGTTAAAAAGTTTTAACTAATTCGGATGGAAAACATTCGTATCTTGATCTGCAATTAGAACTTCTACAAGCGTTGGTGGTTGCCTTTATTTCAGTATACACATTTGCAAATGTACTTAAAAAAAATGTTTGCTGTGCGATTCAACCCACAATACACAGTTGGCCAAAAGTCATGCAACATTCATAGTATATCATGAATAGTTTTCGAACACATGCCCGAAACTCTTCTCTCCAACTGAACTTTAATTACATTTCCACAGTTGATTCGGATTCTGTGACTGTAACTCCGTAACAAAGTTTCCCACAATTAAATTTAACTTTAAATAGGTAGGTACTACAGGTCTTTGTAGACGAGTAGTAAACAACCCAAGAATCCCCTTTCATTTATTTGAGTCCAATATGCCTTGAATATCATCACCATTTCCATCACTATACACAAATCCCAGAGATCGATGAAATAACTTCATCCAGAGCTCTCTGATATCCTCGTAAGATTTACGTCTGCTCAATGTCAAGCGCTAAGACATGAATATTACGTTTTTTTTTTTTTTTTTTTTTTTTTTTGTACATTCAAGGATATGACAATGTCCTCAATCTCTGGGGTATTGAACCCAACTTGATCCAGAATCCAGACTATCAGCTCTCATCACTCAGGGACTACTTCTCAGACCGCTGAAATTCGCTTGTCAAGTGGCTTCTAGAAATAGAATCACTGAACAGTATGCCCCCATTTCATTCTGCTTTATTATCAGGAGGGAATCGTTTATTATACAATTTTCGTAGCCTACAGAGCAACCAGCTCACTGGTATATTATGCGGGTGGGTTTTTTTCATCCCACTATGAAATATAGCTCAGTGGTGTACACTAGACAGTGACAATCGTGGATTTTGGGACAAATGATTCAGTCAGCGCGAAACAACTCAACCAGAAAATGCTAACAACGTGAACAGATATCAGGAGACAAAAAAAAAAAAAAAACAACACAGAACGACGAAAATGTAAAAATTAATATCGGAGGATGAAATGCTGGGCGCTCTTCTAGAAGGACGATTTAATTCAGCTGGGAATAAGCCTGGTGTCGTGTGTCGCTCAATGTAGTCAGTCACATAAAAAAAATCCTAATAAGCGTGAATATAGGCTATTCTATGTAAATATGCAGACATTGCTCATACACAGCCCTTATTTGATGTTGGGTGCCCTCTCATAGTTGCCCGCCCTCCCTGACAGGTTTGTTTTCGCAAGCCTGGTTAACTTTACTCAAATAATTTATATGACGCGTAAAATGCATTGGCTCTAAGGGAACCGTACCCACAAATTTCGGATACATTTGTTTGGATTTATCCTGTGTAGTTTTAGTATCCTATAATACCACGTGTATGTATTTATGTGTAATCCTTGCCGTACCATTTCAGGGTATTTTGACGTTGGGATAGGAATTAGATGAACCGATTTTAATATGTATCCGGTTTTAAGCCTTTTTATTTTATTTACAGAGAGTCAGTTTATGAAGAGCTGGACTACATAGCGGAAATATTTTCGTTTGTTTATTTTAAAGCCTGAGGCTACATTACTGGACTTTTGAATAGATTTTTATATCAATTTATCACCAACAGTTTTTTATTTTTACCATTTTATAGATGCAATACGGAATACGAACGATTAAAATACAATCGTATTAGGATGATATGCCTAGCCTATGTGTATTGTCCTGCGAATTAGATTCAGCTCGGATACACTTTTAATTCGGCCCGCCAATAAAAATTAAATTTACTACTGCTTAGGTATTTAAAAAAATGGGAAAATATTATTTGCAAAATATTAAACTCCGGCATTCATAACCAAACCAATTTTAAAGATTTAAACACGAAACCGATGACTTTTTATGAATTTATTCTAATTTTAAGATTATGCTCTGTCGCCATAATTAAGAACAGAGTTACTGCAAAAATGTAATTTAAAATTTAGGATTGAGTTCTTTTTGCGAAGGTATTGAGTATTTTTTTTTTATTACTGGTTTTACAGCTCACTTGTGTGCTTATATTATAATTCATAAATAGCTGGGAGATCGAGGAACTCCTTGGAATGAAGAGAGGTTAAGCATTTATTTGTAAATCATTGACTTTTAAAATTTAGAATTATAGGTAGCTAAATCTCTTTCTCTTATCCGAAAATATTAGGACATCATCAAAATTCAGTATTAATCCCTATTTATGGGAGTATAAGAAAAATTTTTCTAGTGAGCCATTTGGGGCTATTTGAGGCATTTCCAGGTGCGTCGAGTAACTTCTAAACAACTTTCTGAAGCGATGTTATTCGTTGGGCACATAAAGAATAGATGCAGAGTTAAGTCGGTTTTGAGTATTGGCTACTCTTAAGCTTGGTATTCTCCTCCAGGGAGACGTAAGTTTAGGAACTTTGTTCCTCCAAAGCTCTTTGGACATACTCTGTAATTGTCTGGCAGTCTTTTCGGGGAATTACAGGCTCCTTGCGATCTACTGCTCCTGCTGCCCTTGAAGGCTTACTTAATCTACCACTCCTGGATCTTGTTATTCAGGCAAATGCCAAAAAGTCTGGGTATAGATTGCGCTTAGGGGACGCGTGAACTGGCTCTGCCCATTGCTTATTGGCATCTGGGCTGGAACGGAAAACTCTCTGATCCGTATGCGACCTGATGCGATGGTACCAGAGCTTCATTTTGGGCGTGGCTTATCTTTGAGTTTTCGTGAAAGGGAATCGTGGGCTCAGGGAAGTACCTTATCGAGATTTCCCCGGTCCGCTCTAAAAAATTTTACCGACGGCTCTCTCACTAATGAGGCAGTCGGTGCTAGCGTTTGCTTCCCTGAACCTGACATTAGCATGGTGTATTCACTTGGAAGGCACACTACTGTCTTTCAGGCTGAAGTCTTCGCCATCGCAATGGCAGCGAAGATAGCCCTTTGATATGGAGATCAAGGAAAAGGACATTGCTATCCTTTTGGATAGTCTGCTAGCCTTGATGGCTTTGAGTGGCCCTCGGATAACATCTAATTTATTGGAGGACTGCAGGTCGTCCATGGATAAGCTGTGTATCCACAACATGATGTCCTTTCGGTGGGTTCTTGGTCACATGGGGATCATGGCAGGGGCGGATTTCCCTATTGGCCGAGTAAGCCCGGGCCTAGGGCGGCAAACTTAGGGGGCGGCGAAACTTGGTAAGATTGTGAATCTGCACGTCAACGTTTGAAAGTTGCAAAATGTGTCCGTAGCACACCGAAAAAGAAATTTACACGGAGATTACAATTATGAAAATTTTGGATCATGAACTGGATCTTTGCTTACTAGTTTACTTTAAGTTCAAGCGCATCATTTTAATTTTGCTCTACTTCAGACTACATATATTAGTGCTGGGTTATTTGGTATTTTTGCTGTGCTGCCATTTTTCGTGTTTTACAGAGAGTAGAGAGGTGGCAATCTTCCATAGGCCTAGGGCGGCCAAGACATCAAATTCGCCCCTGGATCATGGGAAAGGTAAGGGTCAAGTCTGGCTCTGGTATTCCCATTTTTGAATCGGAATCCCCCGTAGGCGTTGTCACCTCGGTTATCGAGTCTCTCAATAAAGCAGATGTTCATGTGTTTGTAAGCATAAGCAGTGACGGACAAATCTGAGCACTTGCAGGTGTACAACACTTTTTCTTAATGGGTCTAATAGGAATTTCTTTTACTTTCTATTTAGGCTCGAAAGAAAACATTGCAGAACTGGTTTGGTACCATTACTGATAACAGCTCGGTTTACGCTAATCTAAGAAGGATGGGAGATGCTGACAGCCCTGAAGGTCTGTCCTACTTGGAAGGAGAGCCCGAAACAACCGAACTCTTTCTGTGTGCTTGTCCGGTCGTTGCACGGAGCAGGCAGGATAAGCTTGAGTCTACCTTCCTATCTTGGAACTTACCTCACCAAGACCTGATCCGCTTTAATAAGAAGACAGGTAGGTTTTGGTTGAAGTTGAAGGTGAGTTTTTAGCAGGTTAGCACAATGGACCGCCCTGGCCTCCGTGCTTGGAACCTCTTGTCCCCCTACCTAAAAAAGAAAACATGTGTGTGTAATCTTCTTTAGGAAGGGATAGAGCGTTCTGTACTACACGAATTGTTAAAATTATTTTTATAATTTTTATTAACCTCCGGATACACAACTCATAATTAAAGTAGTTTATCTGTAAGTTCTGTTGATTGCAAACATCCAACAGCAGGTCTTTATGTAAATTCAAGCGATCTTTTCAGCTTGACCCAAAATCAATAAATCAGTTTCTTTGAGATGATTCAGCGCTGCCGTATTGAATCTACTTTCTAAAAACTATTGATTGCTTCTATCAACGTATTTTTTCCTGTAAGCAAGACTTCTTCTCAGATACTATTGAATTCATTCTTCGTTTTTTCTTTAAGAATCTCGGTTGGAGATTTCAATTGAAAATTCACTTCAGCAAACTGCAGATTAATTCTTTGCAAGGAATTCATTTAGACAGCGTGAAACAGTTAGGCAAAGCGGTTATATTAAATTCTAAGAAATTTACAAATTCAATAAGGAATTTTGTTTGTTTCCAAATAAACAGGGTAAGAGAAGTTGAACAAGGCGCATATGTTGTGGGTTTTATGTACCCTATAAAATCTTTCTTTGGGAGCAGCTAGCCCTATGCACTGTTGACTATAGCTGTCTGTTTGTACCAAAACTGATGACCACTATATTTGAGTACCTTTCTGTTTTCTTACAATAATATATTTCATCGACATCAATCACCTCCAATATTGAAGGATATACTGTATAAATAATGTCTGATACAATTGAACACAGTGCTAAAGTATTAGATCAGTTTCAACTCTAACATCTCATCCTGATAAGTATTCCACTTGAGTGCCATCTCCTCTTGGCAGCTCGGATCATTGTCTCGTTTCGGCAAAATTTTCCATATCATCACTGAAACCCGCCAGTTACCTTCGTACAAAATGACTGGTGTTGCACTATGATCAAGCTGCTTGGGCTTCATTAAATAAATTCATCAGAGAATTAGAATAGTCTGAGTGTTTTTCCTCGAGAGATTTTGAGTGCTGTTCTGAAACCATTAGCAACATATTATGGTTCGGGATGCGCAGCTTCATTCCGCATAAATTCAAAAATATTAAACCTAACCATACAACTTGGTTCTGTTATTCAGCCATAAGGAAGCTGCATTTTATGCACATAAACTGTGCCATTCAGCGGAATTGCGACAGATCTATAGAGAGGCATGTAACAACTGTAAGTCTATTATTTAGCGAGCGTAGTTCCGATTCGACCAAAGCATTATACAGAAAATCTTTACTAGTCGAAAAGACAGTAAGGGTTCCTGGTCTCTTGTTAAAACAGCCAAGAACAACTTTACCAGCTCTTCGGTATCTCCCCTAATTCACAACGGGGATGTATACACGGAATCATTGGATAAAGCTAATTTGTTTGTAAGTAACGTTGCAGCGAATTCTTTTTTACCACCTTGTTGCGCCGACATGAAATTACAGTTAAAGACCGTTGCATTTCCATCACAAAAGAGGTTTTCAAAGTGCTCGCAAGTCTCAAAGTGTCTAAGGCTGTTGGGCCTGATGGTATTTCACCCCTGGTAATCAAGTTCTGCGCCTCGTCCTTAGCTAAACCTCTACGCAAACTATTTCACCTGTCCTATTCGACAGGAGGCTTTTCTTCCACATGGAAACTTGCACATGTTCAGCCAATTACCCAAAAAAGGAGAGTCAAACCATCCCTCAAATTTCTGGTCCATTTGCGCTTACTTCGATTCTTTTGTATGCTTTCGGAATACTCATCAACACCCGATTGAAGAAATATCTAGAAACTAATCAACTTACTACCGATCCCCAATATGACTTTTGTGCTGGCCGCTCTACTGGAGATTTACTAATAATGCTTCCATAATTTTGGTAAATCTGAAATCATCGCATTAGATATGTCGAAGTCCTTGGATAGAGTCTGGCATCCTGCTTTTAAGGCATTAGGTCTACACCCTGTTTTTATAAAATCGATTGACCGTTGAATTCAAGTTATATTGGACGGAGTTACTTCGGACTGCAAGGGTCTGTGCTCTCTCCTACTCTCTTCCTCATTTTTATTAATGATCTGCTAGCTTTCACTTTTAATCCTATTCATAGTTTTACAGACTACAGCACCTTTGATTTTGTGTACTCGTTCAACTTTATAGCTGATTCACGTGGGAATTCTATGGTTGACAAAGAATCCACACGTTCAGTTCACTAAACCATGACCTTATAACAATACTTTCTTGGAGCTGAGCGAATCGGATCTTGTTTAATGCTTTTAAAACGCAATGTTGTCTGTTATTACGCAAACGTACTGCAATACCAGCTCAACCTATTTCCGTTGATGGAAAAGATATCTCGAACTCGCTATCCCTTAATATCTTAGGCATTGAAATATCCAACAATCTTAGTTGGTCGGATCACATTTATAGTATTTCTAAAAACGTGATGAAATTCATGGGATTCCTGCAAAGATGGAAGAAATATTTTAATCTGTCTGACTTGGTGCAAATCTACAAGTCTCATATCAGACCTAGATTAGAATATAATTCTAATATTTGGGCAGGGGCTGGACGTATTGCAATGTTCGAGTTAGACAAAGTCCAAAAGATGGTCCTGCGACTTATTGGTGATGACATATCAATAGCAACTATTGATTCCCTAGAGCATCGGAGTAATGTCGGTAGTTTATCTCTCTTTTATCGCTACTTCTATGTTTATTGCTCTGACGAAATCTCTAGCCTCTAGAATTCTTGCTATGCGCCCCTCACGAGCTGTAACCCGAGCTCACCCTCACATCATTGAAGTCAAATTTACCCGTACCGTGAAATTTCGCGATGCCTTTATAAACAGGACAGTACGAATGTGGAACAGTTTGCCATCATCTATTTTCACCCTTCGCTATGGGCCGCAAAAATTCAAGTACACCTCCTTGACTAACCCAATAATCCCCAATTCCCTACCCCTTCTGTCTTTCCTGCTAAGACTGTCCTACGGCATCATAGGGTATCCCCTGAGCTTTGGCATCAACATAGAAAAAAAATGTTATCAGTATTTTGATGAATTTCTCTTTATGAAACAAAATAAATTTCCAAGCATTCCTTTTAGCTTGAGATAAATGTTAATAAAAATATTTGATTACGTTTACCAAACTTTTCCTATCGAAAAACACCTAAATGATGAGGTTAGTGTATGAATGATAAATTTGAAATGGTTTTACACATTCAAAATTACGTGGATATATTATAGTCCACAGAGCTCAGATCTCTTTACTTTTATTCGTCTATTTAATAATATTTTCTCCATTCTGCACCCATAAACATTAAATTTAGAGCACATTTCTCAAAGTTATCATTTTATCGTCCTTGCACCTGCTCTTTTGAAAGCTCTCCCAGTCTTCGATTATTATTATTATTGTCCTCTAAGGTGATAAATGTTCGGTCATTTAACTGTCTCAGAGAAGTAATAAATTTAATGTCCACCTTTAAACGTTAAGTAACTCAAATGGTACCTACGTATTTTAATGGCATCTTGCAATGATTACTCCCAAACGAAAATTTCAGGACTTCGTTTGGAATTCAAGGAGCAAAAGTCATTAACTGATATCCTTCAAGTTTTCAATTTTTCGTCAAGTTTTCTTTTCTCTCTTTTATGATCACATTCAAAGAAGTTTTCAAGAGAGAAAAATTTAAACGATTTATTTTGGTTTTAATATCAACCCACGTGAAAGTGGTATAAAGATCAAAAATTTATTTTCGTGTATATAGATATAATTCTGAAATATCACAAGTTAGGTACACCGGAAAAATATTCTCATATCTATCATTCAAACACAAACAGATAAATTACCGCTGTTATACTTATCTTCCATCCAGAGATGATTTTATTTCTTAAATCGTTAATAAACAAACCTTAAAGATGCTGTTCAGGTAAATTAACAAAGCAAACATCCCGCCGCCCGAAAACGAGGTGCAACTTATAAATATCTCTCAGTTGGTAAAAATTTGAGAGAATTAATGAGCCACAGGGTGCAAACGCGATGAGATATGGACACCAAACACGATAACTTATCTACTGTGAGCCACTCGTTGGATATTAATGTTTCGCTCTGGACCACAATCATTTAAAATCAGTCAAACTGCATGTGGTTGGGTCGTTCATCTGCGAAAATTACCCTGCGAGCTGCATTTTTTATTAAATCTGGTGTCGTCCGATCCCCGACACTCTAGGAATACTTAATTAGTCCGCGGGGGGAGGACTGACTGGTATATACATATTCACACAAGTACACATTTCTTCCCACTGCTCTGGTTGGTACTGACTGGAGCTGGGGGTGTGGGACTGGGAACGTCAACAGATGTTATCTAAATGCCGGATTTACGGATTTCTCAAATATTCATTAGGCGGCTAGATTTTACTAGATTCAGAACAATGACCCTAATTTGCGGTGGCACTACTAATGAAATGTTTCCAAATGGAGATTTTTTTTTTAATCTTGGTGAAATGAATTGGTTCATGGTGGGTTCATAGTGCTTGAAATAATTTCATATTAATGTTCATGGCGTAGCAGAGGTATATCGTTAGTGATACTGCATAACTGCGAGATTATTTTGTTTTTTTATATTATTAAGAGCCAAGCTGAGGGGATACCCTATGATGCAAAGCACAGATTGGCAGGAAGGAAAAGGGGAAGGGAATTTGGGAGCATAAGGGGAGTGGCGTAGGTGCCGATACCTTCGCAGATTGTATGTCGGACGAAATACAGAAGATGGTATACTCTTCCACATTCGCACAGTACGGGATAAAAAAGCATCACGCAATTTTCGAGTAATTTTAAGGGTAAAAGAATGTGCGCGGTTAGCAGCGCGAGTATTGCATACGGGAATTATTCTACAAGGGATCAGACTAAATATTTCATCGGAACATGTAGCGATAACGGAGCGAAAGGCATCCAACATTGCGGGGGTGCTCGAGCGAGTCGATATGACAAGTTATTGCCACATCACCAATAAGCTTGAAGGCTCTCTTCTGGAGAAGCCCTAGATTCAATGGGCTGAAGTATTTCATATACCTTTTCAGAAATCCTAGACATTTCGATGCTTCTTTGGCGAAAGAGAAGATATGATCTGTCCAGCGTAACTTACTGACAATATTAATGCCACGAATGCATAAAGGCGGTGTATCGTAAATCAGTGCTCTATCAAATGAAACAGGAGTGGAGAAATTATGATCTTGTTTTAAAGTGATGAGACAGCTTTGGGTTTTAGATGCTTTGAATTCGACGCGATTCGGTTTGCTCCAAGCGAAGATATTGGCAAGATCGTTATGATCTTATCATGCAATCTCGTGTGACAGATGTGTAGTTCCGTCTGGAGTCCGCAAGAGTGCCGAGGGAGTAAGCGAAATCAAGGGTACTGTCGTCGGCGAAACTATGGATGGGGCTTAAAATAAGAGAAAGCAGATCATTAATAAAAATTAAAAAGAGAGTCGGAAAAATGACGGAGCCCTGGGGCAGACCGGCACTTAGAGCATGTGATGTAATATGACCCGTATCAGGCAACTGGATAAGAAACTTTCAATCCATAATAAGAGAAGAAGAGAGAGACCAAGTACTTTAAGTTAGGCTAAAAGGTCAGGATGCCAAACTTTATAATGGCCTTTGAAATATCCAGAGCAACAATTTTAGACTCATGAAAATTGTGTTCCAACCTTCCGTAAGAAAAGTCAACAAGTCTCCAGATGAGCGACCAGTCCGGAGGCCATATTGGCGATCATTGATGAGTTGGTTGGTTTCCAGCTACTTCATTAATTTGAAGTTAATGATAGATTCGAAAACCTTTGAAACAATCGAGGTGATTGCAACTGGTCGATAATTTGAGGGATCGCTACCCTCTCCTATCGTGGGAATAGACTGAACGTGAGCTAGTTTCCAAACAGTACTACTAATGTCAGTTCCGCGTAAGTTAAAGTCAAATTTTCAGGAGACAAAATGGTTGCTTCTGAACTCTAGGATAGGACGAGAAACATCAAATTTTTGGATTTTAGATATAAAATTGGTAGAACAAGAGCTATGTCACCATTAACTTCAAAAATAGATTTTGCTACTCTATTCAGTTACGCGGTTATGATATTTCTAGTTTCGCGGCTTTGCAGTATCACCGACGATATATTTCTGTTACTTTTAGTCGAAAACAAATAAATCAATTGGGAAATTATTACTAACAATTTCTCTGAGGATTATCGATAAAAATTGTTTTTTCACAAAGGCGTTTGGAGACATTACTGTATACTATCTTTTTATGGTGTGAAATATTCAAGCCTGCGGTAGATATTTTTGAAAGCTAGAATATTTGTAGTAAAAGTAGCAGTCCTGCCTGTCATTGGTGCGATCCAGACAACTGGTTGTGAGGGAGTACTAATATAAAATAACAGTTAAGTTGCTATTAACCTTTTTATTACTTAAAGGAAGAATTACTTGTATTACCGTATGTGTCATAAATGCCCACTCACTCCCAACTGCCTTAAGGAGCCATATACTTTGCCTAATATATTGGTAACATAACTGCAGCAAGTAAATTGTGTGTTCGGAGCTACACCTAAATTGTTTATAGAGCTAGAGAATGGGAAAGGTAAAGTTGTTTAAAATAACTCGTGGTAGCTCTGACGTCTCAAACAAACTTGTCTATAGACATACACATAGACTTGCTAGGATTCAGTAGTAGTTTATTAGTTATCAATCAGTTATAAATCCCTCATTAAATCTTCATTTACACGAGCAACACAATCTTCTTGCAACCCAATTGGTCTGCTCAAGTAAATCTTCATATCATCAGCATATAGATGAATATTCACGTAATTAATTATCTCAGGCAAATCATTGATATAGAGATTGAATAGGAGAGGACCTAGGATTGATCCTTGAGGTACACCACATGTAGAGTCTCGAAATTTCAATATAGAGTCTTGAACTTTGACTGCTTGTTGTCTACAGGTAAGAAAAACTCTGAGCAGTTTAATGGCTGAAGAGGAAAAATTGAAATAATTCGCAAGTTTATTATGATGTACTGAGTCAAAAGCCTTACTAAAATCCAACAATATAACGATAGTAAAATCGTCTATATCTAAGGATTCGATAATATCCGTTGAAACCTTCAGCAGGTCAGTTTCGCACTATGTACGCTTCGAAAATCTTATTGGTAAGATGATAGAAGCTGATTCTGGTCAAGATATTTGGTGATCTGATTGTACATGAGTTTTTGCTGAAGTAAAATAGCAAACTAATAGGCCTGTAATCATTAAATCCACTAGGACAAGGCATTTTAGGGCTGAGACAATGAGGACTTTTTTTCCATAAGGACGGAAATTGAAAAGATGCAAGACAATAATTAGAAATGTACTAGAATATCCGGAATATTGGGAGCAACCATCTTGATGAATCTCGGGGGAGCAGATCATGCCCAAGTGTAGTAGATTTTACAGCGTGTAGTTCATATTGACGCAGTAGTAGATCCCTTTCAGAGATAATTGCATGTATCTCTCTAGTTAACCATACCACGGACAATGTTGAGATAAAACCTTTGGCCTTCGCAATGGTACATGCCAGTTTAAAAGCTGTAGTAGTAGATTGCTTAGGATACTGACTTCGTCCTCAACCGATTCCATTGAGAAAATATCCAGCCTAGGCAAATAGCAGGTCAATATCAATACAATATGTAATAATAACATTGCAGGTGTAAGTAAATGTATGTAAATGTTAATTATTATTACTTAATTTATTTTGAGAAGTTGTAGGTAATACAAAGTTTTATAATTCGATTGGTCTTAGTTCCGCACTATTTGGAGGATTCACTTCCTTGGGTACTACGGGTATGCATTGGGAAATCTCCCGCTTTTCTGTTGTAGTGGCAACTTGCTAAATTTGGCCAAAAGAAAGCTGGATCAAGATGCATTCTAAAGAATGGAGGAAGACGCTTTTGAAAACACTCCTTAACGTACACATCCGCGTTGATTTTGCTACGAAGAGTAATGATTTCTGACCACACGTACATATTGCTTGCTAAATTACTAATTTTCTGGGAAATTCGGCGCACCGACTATTCCTCTTATGAACCGTAGCATATGATGTTCTAGCCTCATCAGCTATATCCTTCATCGACATGTTGAGATTTCGTTTAAGGATGTCTACCTATTCTTTGAAAAAATTTTGGTCTACCAAACCTGATTTCCTTTCTGACCCGGACTTTCTATCAACACTACAAGATTCCCGAAATTTTCTGAGAACATTTGGGATGGTCGTCTTTCGGATATTTAACTTTTTAGCTAAGATTCATTCAGGTATATTCGGATTTTCGATATTTGTGGAAAGCATTAATTTGCGACATTCATCTTGGCTGACTTCCATTTTTACTGCACGAGAGCTATGAACTTAATGGATTGCAATTATAAGTACACACCTTTTATAGATGCAATCTTACCAACCGTTCCCTAATTTTGTTTACCTGCGGTGATGAGTGATGGGAGGAGATAGTTGGTCTGTTTTTGAAATAGTTCTAATTTAAAAATATCCCGAGCAATACGTTTTGATAGCTGCAATACAATGATTAACCGACGACAAACTGATGTAAAAAGTCGTCCTTTAAATTAAAGACCTTTTGTAACATATCGTCATACACAAACTATGGACACGTAGAACAATATGCAACGCTTTTCGAGAATATAAAATCGACGGTGCCTGGACGATGCCTCGACTTGCATGTAATGACGTAACCAAAGGGTAAGCCAGTAATGCCTTGCTCCAATATGAAATCAACGTTGCGTCAAACCGATGTAGGGAAGGCCAGAATTGTTTCTTAAAACTTTGTTAATTTTCTAATATTAGTATTTAGAAAAGTTAGGCCAATTTCGAAGATGAATACGGTCGGATAAGTAGATCAAGATGAAAATAAAAATCACATCCCTAATTAATAAAGTCTAAAAGTTTCTGGTTAGTATAATGAGAAAATTGTCGTGCTGTTGTTGACTCCTTAGTTAATCTTTTCTTAAATTCCAATTCATTGGGATTATTTTAGCTCAATGCCTAAGATGTGCGACATCTGGAAGGGGTGGATGTCGTCATCTAAATTCTATAAGTTTTATAGGCCTTTGATGGAAGATGAGAAATCTCATATAAAGAATTGAAAAACGATTTAAATCACTTTCAGAAGGTGGTAGTACCTTGCTAGATCTATTTTTTCATCATATGTTCTAAAGTTCACTGGTTGAAAAAGATGCGCCACCTTAATAAATATACATATGTTGGTCTACCCTGAAAAACAGGTAGGTACGCATATAGAATAAGGAGCAATAATTTAGAATATAAGTATGCAACAGTATCCAATATACAATTAAACAAAAATTATTTTTATGGGTTTTTCTATCTTCATATTTTCGATTGAAACAAAAATTATTTTCATTATTCAGGTGAAAAGATTTTAACGGAAACAATTTTTGTGAATGGAAGCTGCATTGATGCAGAGTTCATCTCCGGTTCATTGATTTTATTGGAGAAAACAAAAATTTATATCAAAATCGGATGCAATATGCAGAGGAACATTATTTTTATTATTTGACTGTTCATCAAAATTGGAGCAGCAATACCACAGGAAAGAATTTCGTCTCTTAGATATCAAGCCTATTGTAGAATTTATGATAAAATCATGATTTATATACAAAGTGTTCCAGATATATTTATTATGTACATGGAAATATTTTACAGGCAATATAAATGCATTCTTTAATGTGTAAGTGGGAAGATAGCCATTTCCAAAGCCATATAAAATTTATTCTTATTCTGCTTTCCTTTTTTGACAATATAGTTTAAAAAATTGGAAATCTTGGAATTTTTTTCATTAAAATACTAAAAAAAAAAACATCATCAACACCAGTTTTGCGTATATATATCTCATAGGTTGCATACAATACT
Organism: Dioctria linearis; assembly: GCA_963930735.1. NCBI lineage: Eukaryota > Metazoa > Arthropoda > Insecta > Diptera > Asilidae > Dioctria > Dioctria linearis. Next base: position 121,770,632 of record OZ005743.1, on the reverse strand, counting down.
CCGTACAATCAAAATAATCTGTAGAGTTCCTGAGGACTCATATTATCCAGTTTCCATAGTTTCTTATTTTAATGCACCTGTATCTACCACAATTGAAATAATGCTCATTAATTTGCTTTTGTTTTACGTCTGTATATCAGGATTCAGAACAATTTCTTATCTACTCATGGTCTGAAGTGATCAGTGGATCCAATAATATACATACATGACACTATCAATTATTTTTCCAAAATCATTTTCTATGGATGGTTTTATTTGGTCTACACCGTATGAGTGTAATAAAATAATACGACCTCGTTACCATGGTACTATGATGAGATGGATAAATTTATGTAAGACAGCTTGGGAGAAGAACAAATCTTTCCAAGAGGGATGTTGACTGTGATGAATTCACTTCACTAGACTACTTATAAACGATTTTTTACTTAATGAAATCTATTCCAGATTAACTTCATATTGTAGTCAAGAAAATGCTGGTGCAATTACGTTTATCTACGATGAAATGATATAAGTATGTGCACCGAATTAGTACTTAATTAGTTGCTAGCATTTTAGAACAAGCTGGGTCCAAAATTCTTTATACAGATAATTTCGCTAGTGTGGAAGATAGTACAGTTATATTCAACCTTAGGTGTGTCGTCTTTGATGAAATGCTAAATGCTGCTTACTCGATCAGTTCTAATGCTACGGGTATGGATGAGATTCCACCACGCTTTCTCAAAAGTATTCTGCCTCACATACTCCCTTATGTTACTCGTATATTTAACACTTGTATCACTACCTCCACCTACCCCTCTCTGTGGAAATCAGCCTTAGTAGTCCCCGTTCCTAAAAATAGGAGTGCTCTGTCATCTCATTCACTTCTAAAATATTTGAAAAGCTTCTGCACTGGCAAATGATGAACTACGTAGCTGCTGAAAATCATTTGATCCCTTGGCAGTCTGGCTTTCGGGAAAATCATAGTAGCACTACAGCTCTCCTCAAAGTTACTGATGATATAAGAATTACTATGGACTCTGACTTGGCTTTCATTTTAGTGCTTCTTGATTTCTCCAAGGCCTTTGATTCGGTTGATCATGCAAAATTATGTTGTAAACTTCGGAATACTTTCAAGTTTTCCTCACTGAGTACTACACTCATCTGCAGCTATCTATCTAATCGAGATCAAAGGGTCCGAGTGAATGGGCTTCTTTCTAACCCAATCAGGATTAGGTGTGGGGGTACCACAAGGATCTACTCTTGCTCCATCTCTTTTCGCACTGTTTATAAATGATATTGCATCAGTACTCTAGCATTCAAATATACTCCTGTACGCAGATGATGTACAGTAATATCTGTCGCGATCCGTTGGGCTACTAGAGGATGGAAGTTGCAGAGTCAATGAAGATCTGGAAGCCTTCTCAACCTGGGCACTTTTGAATGGCCTGACTCTTAATCCAGTGAAATCTCAGTCTATTATTATTTACAAATGTAGACTGGATACTCGCGATTTCTCGCCTATTATTCTTAATAATATGACTATCCCCTACTCTGATGTCATTAAAAATTTGGGATTATCTATGAACAACGCACTCATTTGGGATGAACATGTAAATGCAGTGGTGTGTAAAATCTATGGCGGCTTACGTAGCCTGTGGCCATCTGCTTCATTCACACCTTGCCGGTACCCTTAATTATGTATGGAGTGGTAGTGTATGGCTGTATGAATACAGTATGCTCGCGCAAACTTATTGTTGCATTTAACTCGTGTGTTCGCTACGTTTTCAACCTTCGTAGATACGATCATGTATCCCTTTACCAACCATATCTTGGGCTGCAATTTGAATCAATATCTTAAGTTTCGCACAGTACTCTTTATATTTCTGCTTCATGTACAACAAGCAGCCTCGGTATCTTTTTGAAAAATTTAATTTTGCCACATCGTCCAGGTCAAGATCGCTAATCGTACCCAAATATACCGTCCTGCAGAGCCGAAGATCATTCTATGTTCACGCGATTAATCTCTGGAACTCATTGCCTCTTGGATTCAAACGAATAAACAATCTGGCCGCCTTCAAGGGTGAAATTCTCGAGCACTATAAAATTATATAAATTTCTGCTCCTCTCGTTATCTGCACATAATTCTAAGAAATTCGAGTGATTTCTATTTCCTTTTATTATATATATATTTTATTTTACAACTATTCTCTGAGGTACCAATTGTTAGCATCTTATAAGTAATTGTACAGTACGTAAATAAAATATTTCATTGAGTTAATATTTATATGCTCTCATACATTTAATTTAACACTTGCTTATAATTAAGATCAATTAAAATTACTAATAAGACTAAGACTACTTTTAATTCTGTAAACAGGTGTTCCTCTAAATTAAATGATCCTCTCAAGTTACAGGTTTTGTTTTTTGTATGATGGCACTTTAATGATGTGCAGCACATAATAGACGTTTAGGAAATATTTAATGGAGGTTTACACATGTTATGCTTGGAGAGACTAATTGAGGTACATATAAGAATTATAGGACAGGGCAATAGTACTAGTTAGTTTAGTCGGCACTACATGCAGTGCCATGCGTTGTTTAGAGATCCATAGGAGATCCATATTAGGAGAATACTCTGGGTGCATTCCTAGATATCGTGAAAACAGATGCTATAATATAATGGACTGCGAAGAGTGGAAGCTAATGAGGATCTCTGCAGCTGGATCAACGGAAGATATTCAGCAGAAAGCTTAGATCTTACTCATGGAATTTGATGGTAAGAAAAGGAGACTAGAGAGGTACACCGCAGAGGGGTACTATCCTCAAAAAGTTAGAAAAAGTGAGCTTTAAAAAAATGACATATGTATCCTGGTAACCGTCAAATTTGCGCTCGAAGGTAAAGCAAGTGTTTCTTACGAGAAAAAGGCAGTAGCAAAGTTTCAGGCTTCCAATGTTTGACGGGAGAGAATCTTACTCTATCCAACGAAGCAAATTATGTAGAAGTAATACCTGATAACCTGATTCCAAGCTGAGCTGGAAGACTAATATAGAACGTATTAAAAAGGCCAGTGTGGCTTAAAAGAGAATAATTTTGGTGGTAACTGGGGACTAAAACCCAGGGTGGTACGATCGATTTACACATCCATGGATCGGTCGATCCTCTACTCCACGATCTTGTGGACGGCACTAGCAAGGAAATTACTGCCAAAACCTCAGAGGACTGCTTGCCTGGGAATAACTCGTGTCTATGCGCCACGTCCCGGCGGCACTGGAAGCCATGCTTGATTTACTGCCACTAAATGTCCATTGCAGGATTGTAGCAGCAATCATCTCTGTCAGGCTAAGTGCGGTTGATTTGTGTATGAAGAGATGTTTTGGGCATTCTAATATACGCCGGAATATAGACTATGGTAATTGAAGGGATGAGACAGACAACCAAATACCTTCCCCAACTTTTTGGTAGGAGTGTCAATGCAATAATGCCAACCAGGATTATATGATGGAATGGGAACGAGATGGTGGTAACTTCCGACTTTTCTATTTTTACGGATGGATCCAGGACGAGTGCGGGTACAGGTATTGGAGTGTACTCGAATTTCGTGTATACAAATATTATGGACTTCCAAAAAATTCAGTGTCTGATTATAGAAATATCCAAGGTAATGAGATGGCTGATGAGTTGGGAAAAAGATCTCTGAAATGGATAGCTCCACAGTACTAGATTATGTGAGGGTTGGAGCTTAAAAAAAGGAAATCTTCAGGACCCCTATCAAAAACAAGACTCTGGTGGGTCAACAGACAAACCTGCCATATTCCGAAGAAAATTTGGTCTGCATAGATATGCTGGTAGAACTGATACCAGAAATCAATTAGGGGACCATGCTAGTAGACTGGAAATAGCGGCAAGCGATTTCTGCAGGGGCTGTGAGGATACGGAGGAAACAGAATTCATCTAAACATGTACTTTGGGAGTGCCCCGATCTGAAGAATAAAGACGTCGGCTATTTGGTTGCTACTTCTTTTCAAATCTGTGGGGAGCAGCACAGTAAAGATCTCAGATATATCCTTAGATTCCTTAGGGAGGCAGAATAGATCTTTGGTGGTTTTAAGAAGGTTACCCTATGACTTTTGGGGGAAACAATGCAACCACTGGAAGTACACCAGCACGTCACTTACCTCACCTAACCTATAGTTGCCATTCAAAAAAATGTTTCCCTTATGAGCAAAAATGAAAATTCATTCATTAGAAGGTAAATGACCAAGAGAAGTAACTATAGTATCGTGGCTGTTACATGAATGCACCTTAGCACGCAAGCTTCAGTATTTATATGCTTTACGATGCTTTGTAAATATATTAATTTTAAGTGGAAAGTGGTAATGAGTTTTTTACTCTTTCGAGACCCGTACTAAATACGAGATCGACCTGTTACTGCTGATCGAAACACTTTACACACAGTACCTATACTCCCAAAAATTTCTTTATGGAATTTTTGGTCTTCGGCTTTAGGCCAGAAACTAACAGTACCTCGGTACTTGTTTTTTAATTTTCTCTGCTCATATTAAATTTATTTTGCAGTTTTATTTAATTTAGTTTTCTTATTGGTTATTTGTTTTATTTTTATTGATTTTATCCCTATTTAATCTTTTATTCATCATGTTTGCATGCCTCTCTTATCATAATCGAGTTAAAGCGAAGATCGGACTCTACTCAAAAGAATCGTGATGATTTTATCATGAAGCTTTGCTTTAAGGCTAGTAACTAAACCAAGTCCTAAGCGAATGCAATATCGATTTCGAGGAAGTGATTCATAGTTACAGAATTTATAATATATCATCAGACCTCAGTTTATGAAAAGAATTTATTCCGCATATACAATAGAATCCAGTAATACTGATAAGATCACTTTCTAAAGTGAATAACAAATCAACAGCATCGAGATAAGTTAAGCAAATTAAACATGGTAACCCATTTCTTACTGTTATTGTGTACGGATCTATTTTACTTCACTATTGAAGTATTTGGAAACTGATCAATTGCAACGCAACATGAAAATCTAAAGATAAAACAGAAGCTTCCCCGAATTGATCTTGTTCTTGTTACGATCGACTGACTGTTTTTTTTCAAATGTTATTATAGATAAATCTTGGAAAGGAGCTGATTGTGCCTCGAATCCATTTTTGCTTTATCGATTATGCTTTTTTCCACTTTCAGAAAGAATAGCAAATCGGTCGACCTTCGAAGAGAATAGCAAAAAATGTGTGTAATTAACAACTGAGTGTGGAGATCATAAGTCAAATATCCAGCCGCAGTCTAATTTAGATGTAAATGCCTCTTCGAATATTATCAGACATTCTGTTCCTGAGAAACTTCAGCAAACTGTTGTATAAATTTAAAAACCAACCCATAAAAACTGGTGGGAGGATTTGATTAGCGACTGGACTAGCGGCAAGTAGGGTAATAATATAATATAGCACTCGTACGAAGAACTCTACGAAAAACGTAAGACACGAACTGAATCCAAGAATTAACATTGCTAAAAATGATGCTAGTGAGCTTCTAGCGAACCACCAGGGCATTCTTCGAAAAGGTCGGCACACGTGAGGATAATCATTACCAGTGGTCAGACTACCGAAGATTAACATCTAAGATTATATCAATGAAGTTTTCAGAATATCAAACTCCGAAAGATAAATTACTTTAAATAAAACCGAATTCCAGAAGCCAATGATTTATCGATATGTCCACCGATATTTTCCCAGTATAAAGACCTTCATCAAATTTGCTGTACTGTTTCCCCAAAAGAACCCTTATAAAGATCCGCAGTGCTTGTCCTGAAAAATAACGGCAATGACTCCTGAAAGCTCTCGAAGTCATGAATGGGGTTCCTTAAAGACGTGGAAAGAGATATGCAGTTGTTAATTGTTGGACACAATGATTCTGCTCTATAATAATCCAATTCCGTATTTTATGTTGGGAACTTATGTTAAGCATTCTATATAGTATTCCACTGCATGTACCTATGATTGGTATACAATGGGAGTGCAGAAAAGATGCAGCAAAAACAGCAATTCATAAACGTCATTTATATAGAAAAAAATAAGCAAGCATGCACCAAATACTGAGCCTTGAGGTACTGCATTTAATTTCAATTAATAAAATATCCACCTACTCGAAAAATATGTCGATTAAGTAGTAGGATAGCTCTTGTTTACAAACCCATCAAATCACCTATCATTAAACAGCATGGTAATCAGGACTTTTTATATTACTGAAATCTAAAAACTAGTGAGACGACTGCGAGATTTTAGTAGTTTTGAAATTATATTTCAATCACATAGAACTGATTTATTATGACTTAATGTAATAACGTCCCTGCTGGAACACCACTTATTTGACATGAATCAGTTATGGTCGCTGTAGTGAGTGCCACTATTCTATGAAATATGTTTCAAGATTGTATCATAAATTTCACGATTTTTCTAGACTGAAGCTATCCAATTACAAAATTTCATTACGGAAATGTTTCCAATACGTTTTGGAATTTCTCAAGATATTGAGAAAAAGTGTATCTAATCTAAAGATTATCCATTATTAGCACGATCTAAACATGCCAATCTCGGTTTTTATTTTTGTAATTTAATTATGATAGATTGCCCTTTCGGACCTTCTTCTCTTGTTTAAATGGAGTTCGTTTTGTTTTTGTTTTTTACTGGAATAAGTTTCAACCGAAATATTTTACTCGATATAGCCAAGCCTGCTTGACCATAATTCATTAATCATACAAGAAGTTGAACTTCTGGTAATTAATGGGCTGTGGATGGAGTCTCAAGCCTTCAGACCGACGAATGTACAGAGTGAATCATTCACAAAACAAAACAGGCAAAGGCCAGAAATACGTGCAGAAACACTTGTTGCTACCACTGGCTTGGTAGCTATAAATTCACTTTTCACTTCATTCCCAATCTCTGTCTACCAACGTCCATGATGGTTTTGAATTTCAGTCAAAGCAAAGAGGAATTCCCTTTCTCAAGAGTCGGAGTCTATAGAGAGTGCATAGCCATAACAACAGTTCGCGATAGTCTATATACATTATATGTTTACGGTCGAATGACTTAATTAACATGTTGCCGACATTAACATGCGACACATATGGCCCAAGAAATTACTTTGAAGTGGTGCACATGGAGTCCCATACGCGACAGTTTTTCTGTTGACAACAAATTGGAGATGGATAGTGAGGCGCTCTGCTAAGTGCAACCACAGTTTTAACCCTTTGTACCCATTTGGAAATGTTAAAATTTACTAAGATAACGGGTCCCACACACAACGCGACTAAGTGATGCCCGCCTGTGGCCTATTGCAGGCAGGAGCGTGAAAGGGTCATACATTTAATGGCAGAACATTGGTAAATGTTCCTTCTGTGTAACAAGTTCTTGGTGTGGTGACTCTTGCTCCAACATAAACTGAGTAAGATTTTTCTTTTAGGCAGATGACATAATTCCACTTTTTTTCTTTTCGTCAACATTTATAGCCATGCAGTGCCGTTTTGGGGTCCGATTTTATGAGTGTCAAAGTTCTTTAAACAAGACTCTGTCATTCACTCGTTTCACTGCCGACAAAAGTGTCACTTTAGAGATCATGGGAGAGATACAAAACATTTAAAGTCGCATTTTAACAACATAAGTATAGTGGTGGAAAGTTTATTATTCCAGAGAAATTATGACACCCAAGTGAGGTTCATCATGAAAGTCCATAAGTGCGTTTCCATTTACACTAAAGCTCAGTGCATTACTACATATCTTGGCTATAAAAAAATTTCGATAAGGTTTACGGCAGTTCTGTTTACAACTGCGCCTTTTATCTGTTAGAGAAAATGTTTGCGGGACTTAAAGTTCAGTGCTGAGACGACGTTCTTTATCGGTGTCCTGTAGTTAGATGGAAAGGAATTTTATAGTTTTATTCGTGTACATGAAAATATTTTGAATATAATTAACATGCTTTGTACAAATATGTTCGTCTGTTGTTATCTTTTCCATAATTACAGATAACCGACGAAAGTTAAAACCTGATTTTATTTTGAAAACTGTCGTTAAAACTGAAAATCGACTAAGTTTTTGAGTTAATTGTGAAAAAAGACTTATTGAAAAGTTTTATTGTGTTCAGATTGTATAGAAAAGGCTGACGAACTATCAAAATTTCCCTCTGTTTCTATGGTTCGCACGTTTTTTTGAAATCTCTGGGCGACATGGCTCTAAAGGGGTTTTTCTTCATTTGTACCTTTTATTTACAACTGTTGTAATTGGACCTGGAATTTGATTTTCTACTGATCTAACCTTGCAACTTCATCATGTAATAAAAAAATAGAAAAACTAGAAATATCACTTGATACCTACATTTTCCTTATAATATCACCGTAAACAGTTGGTAAGGTCCTATCTTGAGTTGCACGATGGATGTACACAATTAATATAATAGTTAGGTAAATCCTCTGATACAGCTCGGTAGTATGATTGACGACACTCAAGAAAAAAGAAAAATGGTGGCTGTTAAAAATCAAGAGAGCGATATGGCTGGGCGTACCTGGTGCCTACACACCACACTCACTACATTTCTATCTATTTTTACAGATAAGTTGAAGACGAGTCCAGATACAGGAGTGGGAGTATACTCTGGTAGCTGAGACTGAAATTGAAACAAAACATATGGATTGCCTGACAAATGTAGTGTTTTCCAGACAGAGTTGGTAGCAATCTACCATTACTCCTGGTAGATAGTTGGATGTAAAGATTTTATATGCTGCAGCCATCGAGTCATTAGGGCATTGGATTCTATGGTGATAAAACTAAGGCTGCTATAATTACACAAACACATACTAGAAGAGATTTCCATAGCACAAGGTTGTGGTGACACGCATGTACTTTTGTCACAACCGTTCAAATGAACGACTGTATTGACTTTTTTTTCAATTTGAAAGGCAGGAGAACGGGAGTCTAAAGCGGCCCATTGTGCTTTCCTGCTAGAAACACTATCACCAAAGCCTTCCTGTCCTCTTAATGAAGTTCATCAGGTCTTTGTGAGAAAAGTTTTAAAACACATCTACGGATTGGAGGGCAGAACCTAGAGTATCCAGCCTGCTCCGGGTGAGCGCCGAACAAGCACACAAAGGGTGTTCGGTTGTCTCAGGCTCTTCCACCAGACAGAACAGATACTCGGGGTTGTCAACAACTCCATCCTTGTTAGATGAGCATGATGCAAGATGTGGCCAGTGATGATGCCGACCACAGTGGTATACATTGTTTCCGTTCGGCCCATCAAGAAACAGTTTTGTGTACCTCCAAGTACTCAGGTACCTGCAGGTATTCTGGTCCGAGGGACCATGACCTTAGTAGTCAGTTGGCTTGCAAATCTCAAAAACCTCCTTTCTCCGGCGTAAGGATACTTTAATCAGATTTAGTAAGTTGGAATATTAAATTCTTAAAAAAAATTTTGTTAGTTTATAAGTCAATCTAGTTTATATTACCAAGTCGAGCAGACTAGCTCCCAAACGAATCATCAGGAAGCGCATCATCATCATGATTGTGAATTTCCGCAAGTTCTACAAAAAGTTAGAAACGTCAATAAAGGACAATTATATTGAAAAACCTCATTGTCGGCTTTTTATTTCCAAAAGGTTGCTTTAATTTTGCTTCCTTCTTTAGATTTAGGAACCACCCAGTCATCAAGAACTGTCTGTCCAGACATTATCAGCGATCGTCTTTCCTAAGGACTGTTTTGCAGACGCTCATCGTTTTTTCTCAGGCCATTCTTGGGTTCCGCAAGCACTGAACGTCCGCTGCGAGCCTGCACATAGTGCACCTTCTAACGCAAGTTCTAGGTTACTCAGGATAGCCCGTTTAGAAGCCAGACATCCCGGCTTACCATTTGCTTAAGATAGTTGCTGAAGCTGTCCAACAAGAAGACAGTTCTCCAGGATTGTCCTCTCATACCGTGTCCACAGTTTGATGGAACTCCTGGTCTGCATATAAGCAGTTGGGTACCACTATTATCATACAAGTCGAGATATTGAAGGCAATGAGATAGGGGATGAGCTCGTAAAATAGCTTTCTCAAATGGATAGTCCGATTTAAGATCGTATGAGAGAATCCCGATCAGGACCATAAAAGGTGACATTAAAAACAACAATTCTCATTGCTCTGTTGTTTCTTTCGGGCGGCCTCTGTCTAAGTAGAGATATTACAGTTTTTAAGTTGTAAGTGTTACAGTGACCTCGGAGTATTTGATTTGTGACTGCACGAGGAAAAACCATAGGATATTTAATCTAGATAGCTTTTAAGTCGACTAACAAAGTATGGAATAATAACCAATCATAGAGCAATTATACGAATCTTTGATTGTACGTCACAACTGCTGGCAGTGGCGCATCTAGCATTGAAATTAGGAGGGGGTCATCTTACAAATTAAATTAAGCAAAAAAAAAAACATCCAGTGCCGTAAGGCGCTTAGTCTGTAGTGAGGTATTAGGAATAGGAATAATTAATTTAAAAACATTTATTTCGACGAAGCCATTTATTTATTTGTTGTTTACAGTTCTCTCTCAGTTGGTACTTGGTGCTTAGACCGAAAGAGAACACTATATAGAAGTGAGCCAACTTTCTGCAACGTATTTCTATGGACGTATTCAGTCCATATTATACATACATGTCAGTGGTTTTACATAAGAACGCTGCAAATATTTTAGAATGTCAGAAATTAAGTTATTGGTATGATATGGTAGTTGGGAAGTCATTTTCGTGGCTTGGGAAGTGTTTCTCGAGGGTTTTGGATCACCCAAAGTTGGGGTCCCAAACTCAAATTCTGAGAAAAACGTATACACATACATCACATGCATACAATAATATTCATTGAAAATTTTTTTATTTTCTTTAAGTTTTGGAATAAAAATTTTGTTTGAACTTGAATTATAGTTATAAATAAAAAAATATAAAATAACTCAATTAATTATATATTGTTTACTTTGATTTTGTATGGCTGGGGGGGGGGGGGGGGTGGCTGCTGGCTGGAATCGAGATTTCTCCACAGCTTCTACTCATTTATTCATATTTCACGTGAGGATGAAAGTGTGTAAGACAAGTTAGTTTACAAAAGTGATAATAAATCAGATGCCAAATATGCATGAATAATAATTAGAAGCCATTAGAAGTCATTACAGAAACATTCTACACATTTAGTAATGCATAGCAAGTTTCTAGTGTGCCAGTAATGCCAATGCCATCTGAATGCTGCACAAGATCCATATCACCATCATTTTGCTCTATATTCATATCCTGTTTCTTATAATGTTTCGGATTACATTAAACTTAAATACCAGAGCCATCGAATCACATTGATTTACATACGTGGACGTTTTCGAACTTGTAATTTACATGCGAAGAGACCAGCACATATCGCATCGCCATAAGTTCTTGAGAAATGCGCGTCTGTCTTTCAACGTTTTGTAAACATGACAAAAAGTGCAAGTTGTTTTCAATAAACAAAAGGCGACAGCATGAAGACATGAAGAGGAATAGCTACTGCATGGCAAAGCATGGAAGTGACATGTGGACACTACAGCGGGGCGCCTATTCTATTGCACTGCAAGAAGATTAATAAGATTCTGCAGCAGCAAGTATGAAAAAGTCACTTGATAGAATTGCGATGGTAAGATGCGATGCGGGTGACGGGTATACGAAAATAAACTTATATTTAAGAAGCTCAGCTGACGCCATGTCGATGCAAACGCTGCTACACTAGACATGGTACGGAGTTCAATTTAAAGCACCGCGCCGGATGCTTTTAACGACTTCTTTGGAAAAATGAATTTCAGCCGCCAGAGAGATTTAAAGAACGGACGACAGTTTCAGTTCGACAGACGAAATAATTCATCGTTGTTCCATTAAAGCTCACGCACGGCTTTCAATCATAGTTCGTTCGGAATCTTGTAATATGAGCTACGTTTATGGACTTAAAACGATCATCTAGTAATTTATATGTATGTACGGCGCGCTTTTCTCATAACCGCACGATTTTGTTTTCAACTCGGCATCTCAAAGCATACTGTACTACAGTGATCCAACATACAAACCCATATTAAGCGAGTGATAGCCATAACTCTCTCGATTTAACTATGTTTGAAAAATAGCGAAAACCTTTAAATTTAAGGAGTTCTCTCCACTCTACAGGTAATAAATGAATTTTGTAAAGAAAAAAAGAAAATTCGTGAAATGAATCAAATTCAAACCCAGCAAATTCCATTTTATTCAACTTTGGTGGGTTTCGGGGTATTGGGAAAATGAGAAATCGAGTACGGAAAATTAAAAAATCTACATAAGTCCATGATGCTGTGATAAATATTATCAGTAAAGACTACAGCGAAGGAATAACTACGACAAAGTGGTTAGGAACACATCTGAATGGAGTAAATGGACAGCTCGACATGCCATTGAAATCGAAAGTGTGGAGTGTATTGAAAAGAAGGAACTAGGAACTCATTATGTATTCGGCAGGTTGGTCTGTTTATTATTATGGAAAACTGTAATTCGGTCAGGTAGGTACGACTAATAGATATGATTAGAGGATGGTTGCAATACAAGCTCGTCAAGCCAATTGTGAAACATCGTGAAAGTATGCTGATGGGTTGCGATTGTATATACCTGCTCGGAAACTTGGAGAACTACAACACGAATATTCTGAAGGCAACGCCCACTTTTTAGAAACTATTGAGAGCTAATCTGTGGTCAAAAATGAAATAATATTTTTCACCCAAGGAAAACAGCTAAGGCCGTATTAATTTTACTTCTAGAAGACTCGGTGAAAAGTACAGATTTCAGTAAGATTGAAAATTTATGGGCATACCCAAAATCACAATTTTATAATGCATTTTACGCCAATCAATGCAATACGTCAATTAGTTACGACACGACATATGAATTTGCATATAGAAACATTGAAAGTAAATCTCCTCGAAATATGTGCCAAAATTAGTTGAAAACCTACCCAGACGTATTGAACAAGTTCTTCATCCACAAATTCATTCCTACTTGTAAGTTAGTCTTTTGATACAAACGTGACTCACTTTTGGAGATTAGTTATAGTTGAGCAGGGCAAATGGCCTTTGCATTGTAGCCATTTATTCGCTTATTTTGCACCGCTTTTCTCTATACAAAAGTCCTACTGTCCCCTCTCTATATTAAATGAAATTTCTTCGAAGTCAGTCGGCATTAGAAGATCGGAGCGAAATTCCTTGAATATATGTTCTGAAATTGCCTCGCATTCGTACAGGGCATGATCTGATTTTTCATCCTATTCAAGACATAGTCTACTACTATACATATTAACCTGTTTCAAATGTCCGAGGGTGAAAAGCTGTGTTTGTTTCAATTAGCAACGATGCACCAATTCCGCACAATCACGATCCTTTTGTTTACCCAAGAAAGTCGCCAAAGCTTTTCCGTTTACTTGAAATAAACATTGTTAATAAAATATGTTCAAAGTATCATACTGCAACGTTTAAGACAACTATCATGTCTGGCGGTGTCGGGCCTGTTGTTTTTGTTAATTGTTAATTATTGAAGGATTTAATATCTCGTGATAATTTTCAGATTATTTAAGTCCATTTTTAATCGTAAATTGTAAAAATGCTTATCTAAACTTTATAAAGAATTTTTTTCTCCAAATTAACATACGTCAAAATTTTACTGGCGATTTACTTTGTCCGAACTCGATACTAGGCTTTAAGAGTTATATTTAATTGTGAAAAAAAAATTTTTTAAGAGTATTTCGAGACTTTTATTTTACATAAATCTTTTTGAAAGCCAATTTTTTTTTTTATAAAAATCTTTTTAAAAGCTCTCTTAAAGTTCGTTTATATCATTCACAATATTTGTAATACTTCAGAGCAATAATGTAATTTTAATCAGTATGTCATGCAAAAAAAAAAAGCAAAAATATGAAGAAGTATTATTTAGCATTACTTTCAAAAAGATTTTTATAAAATAATAAAAAGCTAAAAGAACTTTAAAATAAACCGGCCAAGTTCGAGTCGGAGTGGCGAGATTTGGAAAAGTATTCTGGATAAGACTGGTCTTGGAACAGCAAGTACTGGCGAGTTTTGGAACAGTATTTTAAGAAAACAAAACAACAACTCAATAGTTCCTTATTAAAATATAACATTAAATTTTACATTAATCCAGTGACAACAAAATTAAATACACTTTGACTTCATTTATAAGAAAAATAAAATATAATTAGATTTAAAAAAAATTTCAAATCAGGCATCCATTTTTCGCCAAAGTGTTTTTTTTAATAAGTGTCCACAGCCTTTGAGTTTTGCTTGCTTAATGGGAACTCCGATTTTAATTGTCTCCGGACACATGCTACTGTAAGATTTACCCCTCCTCGATAACGATTTAAAAACAGAGAGATCGCATCTGTAGTTTATTTCGCCTTTCACAAGTATTCCTCCTTTCGCTGTCTTCTTAAAGAACAAGCGCTTGCTTGGTGCAAATTTAAAATGCCATTGTGCGGGTGGTTTGATATTTTGGGAAACACATTCTCTCCAATTTCTGATCATAACGTCATTTTTTGAAATTAAAAAGCGTACCATACTCTTCGTAAATTTCAATATAACAGGCAGGATCAATGATAGTGTCAAATTTCCTCACTTGTTTTTCGATTCTTCCAAAGACACAATCCGACGGAATGTACGAATGCTCAGGAATAGGAATAAATCAATTGAATTTCTTTTATATTTCTAGGTGTTTCAGACCGAAGCCAAGAAGACAACATTCCAACCATTGTTGAATTCTTCTTTTCCCCTCCACATCCGTCTGTAAATAGCTTGATAACATGAAATTGTGTTAAATCTGTATTACTGAGACGATGATGAACACAAGATGAAAGTTCATTGGAAGATTTGTAAAATTCATTTTCAAGCCAGGTGTAAATGAAAACATTATTGGGATTTTGCTCTTCCTTTGAATGTCCTTAACAGATGGTAAAATTGAACAGATGAATTTGTCTACTATAATAGGCAGCCTGATCTGGAATCTTGGGGAGAATCATGTTTTTTTGGCGGTCAAAAGACAGCTTTAATACTCCTTTCTCAGATTTCCTTAAAGAATCGTAAAATGCTGCGTATTTCAGTTTATGTAGTCTTAACTCTACCATTAAATAATTTTTTTTAGGTTGATCATGTGTTCTTTTAATTGTTTTCCGAAGTTCTATACATTTTGAGCAGACATCTGTTGAAGGCATTCCAAAACTTATATTGTATTCATTCATAAAATTTTTTCTGAAGTATTCATATTTTACCCATATATCTCTGGAATTAAACATTTTCCACATTTTGCGAATGCTTAGGTCACTTGCTAAATACTGCCTCAAAGTCTTTGATCTGCAATAATGCGATTCTATTGGATTAAATGTTTCGATGAAAGTTTTCATTGCGATTCTTTTTTCCAAATAAGTTTTGCTTATTGTATCAGCTCCTCTATTTTCTTTTGGTATAGCGCTTTGGTCATATGCATCTTGCCTATACGTTCCACTCGAAATCTTCACACATTTAAAATACTCAAGAGCGCTTTTTTACAAATATGAACGGTAGCAATTTGACTGTTCTGAAAATGCGGAGCAATATACTGAATGGACACAGTTTTCCTTGAACTTCCTGGTTTTACTTGTCGGTTTCGCTGTGGAGTTGCAGAAGAAGTATGCTTCAAAAGAAACACATCTTGTGAATTTTATTTTTATTGGCATAAAAAGCTTGATGCATCCTTCTTATATCCTGCAAGGTGAGTTTGGTTGCATTTTGTAGTCTGCTGGTAGTTTTGGGAATCCCTTTAGATAAGGCAAGTTTTGGAAAAGTTGCTATATATAAAGCTGCTGAAAACGTGAGTTTTGGAGCTTGGCTGTGATTCCAAACGATGCAAGGCACCAACGAAAGGAGAGTATTATATTTAACTCATTTTTTTTAAAAAATGGATAAAAAGAGTTTTGGAAATGGCCTCCTCACTTATGATAATAATAATGAATGAGAATAAAACGAGGAAAAAAAACGCCGAAAAAATACGTTTCTTGTATTGGGGCCCCTCTTTCATTTTTAATTTAATTGTATTTTTATTATTTGTTGTTATAGCGGTAATAGAAATACACACTCTGTGAAAATTTCAACTATCTGTCTATTACGCTTCATGAGATACAACCTGGTGGCGGACGGACGGACAGCGAAGTCGTAGTAATAGGGTTCCCCCCGTTGTTACCCTTTGGGTACGGAACCCTAAAAAGACTTTTAAATATATTTTTGTAAAATAAAGGTCACCAAATACCCTTGAATGGTTTTTTTTTGTCTTTTTTTGTATAAAGGTCTTAAAAGATTTTACATTTTTATTTCGTACAATAAAAATAAAAAATTTGTTCGTAACTTTCACTTTTAAAAATAAAAGTTAAAAGTATTTTTTAAATTTAGTCTTTAAATATAAAAGTTTTCAGTCGGGCTTAACCTAAAACAGGACTTAATGGGGAGTTATTTTCAGGTTTTGCTTAAAACTCTTATAAGGAACATTTTGGCCAAAGGAGATAATAAAAATCAACAAGAAGTACAAGTATCAAGACCAGTAAGAAAATTGCACGCATGAAGACAGAATAATAAAAACTAGGTGAATTCCATGTTTCAAGGCTGTTTTTAGAGAATATTGCCAGCCTATTATAAGTGTTTGAAACGCGTAGCGTAGAAATATAGCCTTAGATTTGGGTTAACTAATTAAGCGGGCGAATGATCTTTACACTGTAGCCATTTATTGGCTTATTGTGCATCGTTTTCTTTTTTAGTTTCTCCAATGTCCTATTCTTTCCACAAAGAGCGGAATCCTTTTAAATGAAATATCCTTGTAGTCGGCAGCCTTTACTAGATGCTAGCCAAATCTCAGGAGTCTACGTGATGCATTTGCAGAAATATAACAAATAAATATTTAATATTATTTCATTTATTATAATGCATACAAGAAAATCTCACAAAAATTGCAAAAAATTGTCCACATTGCTTCTATTAACTCTAGTAACGTACCTGAGCCACCACAGAAAGTTATCCTTTTACTTTATAGACTCTGACTATGTTTTTGTTAAAAAACAAAAACTTCAGTCTAATTGTGGTGTAAACAGGACTAAAAGTTCTTAACCCATTCACTGCCAGAAAAATTTAGAGTCTCTTGCCCTGGATGCCAAGATTTTATTTTAAAGAAAACACGGAGCACAATCTAAGAATATTAAGTTAGGGATATAGTATGGAGATGGGATTTACTGTAATTTGAAAATAAAAAAAACACTACGAGATAACTCGTAGCTGGCGTCGGTAAATAAAATTCCTGTGCTGAGTGCCGCTTACGAGATATCTCGTAGTGTTTTTTTTCAATCAACTTTTTCATATTCAAAGATATTTCCTTTTACTTTGCCTTCACTTATTTGTATCTCGTTATTAGCTGAATATAATCCACTTTTTCTTCTAAAATAATGCACAAATCAAAACATTTTTCATCTACGCACTTTTCACTTCCTTCATTGTTCTTAGAAAAACATTGTAACTAAATGAAGCTTTTTCGACCTGAATGCACTCCCTCCATTTCCTGCAAGGTACCTAGCATACATTTACACATCAATACATAACGCCTGCCTTCCTAAGCCAGTACAACGTAAGGTAAGTCCAAGTACTCATTACTAAAAACTATGGACCCCGGAAAAATTATAATTAAGGAATTATAAGGAAAAATTCTCGAAAAAAGGGCATGCAATAGTACTCGCCAATACCTTTCAAAAAGTACCCACATGCCGGAGTAGGGGTGAAAGTAAAAATCACAAAATTTTGATAGGGAAAAAGCCGAAATTTTCGCGGGAGTTGTCGCACTTAAATTGCTATAGAATCTAAACTGAAGCGCCGAATGCCTATAAAGAAAGTGCCAGAGATAGAAGAGACCTGTAGGTAGCGCTTAGTGTAACTACCATGCCGGTTAGCTTCGTAGAACTGCCGCTAGATGGCGCAAAGTGCGCGTTAAACATTCTGACAATCTTATTTTTTTTAAATAGGTAAATAACACCCTATTTTGCTGTAATTTTGTATAGGTAATCTTGTAGTAACCGAGCATCCGTAAAAAATTCACAAATTGGATTTATCTGGAATTCGTAGAAAGTTTCCAAATGAGGTTTTTTGATTAAAATTTTGGCCGTGGAAAAAGAATTTTTGCAACGCAAGAGGGAGAGGGTGTGAAATAGGCTCACAAAATCAGAAAATAATCAAAAAGAATTTTTGAAATCGGATTATATTTGGGCGAATTATGGGGTGGGGATGAATTAATACATACATATGTACAGACATGTAATTTGAAAACTTTGTTTGAACGAAGGTTGCTTAATAAGAAAAAGAAGTACACAGCTCGATAGTACTCGTCAATACCTTTCATATGATATGCGACATGGCATGGTGGAACTTACCCCTCGCCGGGGGTACCTACTCCCAATCCCAAAGTACACCCGGGAAAAAAGTGTTCTTGTATGAAAGATAGCTACTAATTGAGATGAGTAGAACTGATTACTCAGTTCCCGATCGGACGCCCCTATACCGAGTTATTATCGATAAACGTTATCCCGCCCCTCGGAAGTGGTGATTATAGCAGATAAGGCGGTACACCATACGATGGACCATCACGCCCTACTCCAAATAAACCTTTGAATCATTAAAATCGGCTAATATTTGACCGATATATAGAGAAAAACGTAAAAGCAATAAATTGAGGTAAGAATGCACCTTAAAATTTGTACTAAACTTCTGACGAAAAGTTTATCTAAAAAAATGATGCCAATGGAAAAAAAATGTTCTACGAATGTAGCTATTGGCCGTCCAGTGGTAAAAATGAAAACCGTTCCCAGATCGGACTTAATTTACGGAAGTTATGAAGGTATGTAGAAAAAATCTAGTACTACAATAGGGAAATTCTAAATTTAGTAGTAGAGCAAAAGTGTTAATGGAACTGATTTTTAAGACGTTCCGAACAATTCCACATACTTACAGGGGTGAGGGGGCCGATTTAGTATTTTTGTTCTAGTACTATTTGAAATTTTGAAAGCAGTTTTAAAAAGCCCTGATTTTTTCATGAATTTTAAGTATACACATGACTATGCTGTGAGGTGAAAGAAGGAAGTTATGGCGTATCGAGATTTGAAACTAATTAAATTTCCCCCTCCCCGGAAAAAAAACGTAGTACCCTATACTGTACCATGCGAAATCGAAATATCTGTAAGAGGAAATTTTTTTCCGATCAAATTTGTGGAAGCTAAAGGGTCCCCCAGTTTTATACGTTTGTATGGAGCTATGGTGGGGAGCTTCGTCTCTTCACTGCATTTCGTTTTCTCAAGCCCGTTTCTAATAAAAATCGATAATTAATATGTTTTCTACACTATATAAATTTTTCATTCATCCTTTCTAATTATTCCTAACTCAAATGGACATTTATAATAAATCTAAAATTGTAGCACTCACTATGGGATATCTCGTAGTCGGCAGTTTTGGTACATACGCTTACTACGAGATATCTCGTAGTTGGCAGTGAATGGGCTGATCTCAAGTTCCACAGTTAAAGCTCTATGAAAAAATTAGATCCAAGAAAATTTACATATATCCAAAAATAAATCAAAGTGGATAATCCCAATTCTTAATGTTAATGATGACCACTAGATTCACATCTGAATATAATGCGGTTATGCATATGAGATGTATCTGGTTCTACTATTTTTTTTCTTTTCTTTTTTTTTATCAATAGGTGATAATTCTTTTAATCTCCCGAATAGAAAGCCAATCTTATTCAGATTCTCCTTTCTATTTCACCTCAAAACGAACGAAAACTTTTGTTAATTTCCAACTCAGTAGCATATAGCAGTCAGCAGATAAATGATTATAGATTTGACCTGGTTGATGAATGCAAAGAACATAAGTCGAGCAATCTTAAGCGTTTTTTTATAATGTGAACTATCTCGACACGTTATTGTGAATAAATAATGCCCACTAAGAGGGGCACACCCAATTTACATATTTAAGTAGTGGGCATATGCAAGATTTAGGACTTTATTACGAACTATTTTCCAAGTAAATTATTACTTCCAATCTAGTAAAGTCTAGTCTAATGAACAAGTTCTCTCCTTAGGGTCTGCCGATCTGCCCTCAGAATACCCACAGCGGGTAAACTTAAAATGCATTCATTCTATAACTATATAATCTTAATGGATGTGAAGAGAAGCTACTATCAATAAATATATCTTCCTACGCAAAGCGATCTTTATATATGAGCTCGACGGCCACGTATCTATTTTATACCTTCATCCGCAGACGCAATAGCCATTAAATGAGTCTAGTAAGCAATTTGTATCAGTCAGAGAATGAGATTGTCACAAGCTGCGGATGAGTTTATGATGTGAGCGAGCGGCAGCCATACTTTCAGCGGATCGATCAATCTATGGATCGCAATAAACGTCTTTCGATCTGTCAATTATCTGCCAGCCAACCATTCGGGCGGATACTTGAATTACTGCTTGTACCTGATCATCGAACGCTTCCATTTAATTTGAAGTGATCGTCAATCAGAGCCCACTACTGATCGACTCGATCGACGCAACCAAGTGTTTTCCCGTCATTGCATTGTGAATGAATCGCGTGCTTAATTCTATCATGATTATCTTGGTTGAACCTTACCGCCCGGCCGCATCGGTGTGCTGTGTTTTTGTTGAACGTATACATACGTATAGAACCCGGCCGATCACTGTAAGACGTATCGCAATATTCCTCTTATGATATAGCTACTAACTAATATATGTACATATATATGTACATAGATTACAATTTAACTGTGCAGCGCACTTACCTGATCTCGAGCTAATTGAAACCACGTCTTTATGATCAGCGCTAATCGCGTATCGTGGTAATTTTTTGTTGTCTTTACACTTATAAAAATATCATCAAGTTCGGTAACTGGTGGCTTCGGGGTAGCCGTTACTGCGCGCTGACTTAAATCGTGCAAAAGCACATTTCTCTCTGAATCGGTGCCCTGCGTATGTTCCGATAATTCGATATCGGAAAAATTAAAACTAAAGATGTCTTTTCGAATTATCACAGTTGTTTGAGGATGTTGATGTAGTTGTTGATGCTGTAGCTGCTGTTGCTCCTGTAGTCGCTGCGGTACTTGAGACTGCACACTATTGATATGATCTTTAAGATGCAAATCTTTCGGTCGAGATGTCTCGGAAGGTAGCTGCATTGCCTGTAATTAAATGAAACAACTAAATTAATTGACAGGTTCAATAAAATGTCAGAATTTTATAATTTGTTGCAGAACAGACGAAAGGAGAAGTAATACTTATGGAAAATTTTAGATTTTATTTTTGAAATTTTTATTATTTTTTAAGTTTAATTATCGAATTCTGTATATATTTAAAGTTCTTCAAATTGACTGAATGGGACTCAATTCGATTTTGTCATATGCTTTTTGGTTAATGACATAATTATAATCTTCCTTGGAAGGCTGGTTGTGGGTATATCTATTAGTGTTTCGATTCCTCTGAAGGATGTTGTCGATTTCTGTTGAGATCGGGAATTGAAAACATTTGTGGTAAATATTGGCACGCAAATAATACCAATTAAAATGGAAGTATGAGAATCGATCTTTCTATCACATTCAATTTGGTCATCGTTGCGACTCTATATATCCTCATTCATAGGTCCTTTGTCTTCGATGGGCCTCATAAAACCAAATAAATCATTTTGCGATCAGTATAGGCGTTAAAGATATTCCCTTCGGTTATTAGGAATAAAAGAAAAAAAGCAAATAGATATTGACTGTGGCCATCAACTTCTTGTCGTTAATTGGATCATTGCCCATCGATACGTCTAGTAGAATTAAAATTTACAATAGGTTCAACGAACACTATAGAAACAAGCGTATCCTGAAAATCTGTCCCAAACATTTTATCAAGCTGAGTCGAAAAAAAAAATGGAAACATAGTTTCAAAAGCGGTTATATTAAGCACATTTTCCACAGTGTTTTTAGACGTCCATGTAAAGCCCAACTTTATTAAAAATTATATTTCCTAACTTCCGCTGTTAATCTTCTCGTATAGAAAGCTGAAATAGAGACAATTCAAAAGGACTTATACCATCTTCTCGTAGATAGCTGATAATATACTAGTAACACATTTCAACGGATCGATCCATACTTTCTCTGCAGAAGAACTCGACATATGAAAATCTAAGTCTTCAATAGAACAAATGCTTCATTCAGCAACTGAAAGATGCCATCTCGGAATGATTTGTGAATTGACACCAGAATCCAAAACCACATTTGTTTCCTTTCTCACATAAGAGTTGAGTGTGACCAAATGCAGATCAATGTTAATAAGACGTATTAAAACAATCGAAAAATACGTTAATAAGATGAATACTACGTACCGCAAGCGCAGGAAGTGTGCTGCTTGATGCGTAGGGTATCAACAAAAATTTTAATGGATTAACTATATCCTGAGAAATAAAAACACCTGCTGAATTTTAACTCACAAAGGCGTCATAATGTTTGTCGTCCAGTTGATGTGTAGAAGGGGATGGTGCTTTCAGAGTTAGTTTAAATGCTGCAGCAATTTATGTCTTCGACTTACTTCCTATATAATAACAAATTGCTCAGTTAAAGTTTTCATTGATCTTTTTGCGTAAGTTGAAGTACTCGTAGTTAAGCAACTGAAAGACATTGACGATGTCCCCACTTAAAAGCAATTCTCTCGACGTATTTTTTTTTTATTTCAAAGGCAGGGGGACGACAGATATCAAGCACGGAGGTCAAAGCGACCCATTGTACTTTCCTGCTAGAAGATTTATCACCAAAACTTTCCTGTCCTCTTAATGAAGCGCATCAGGTGAGAAAGGTTTTTCAACTCCTCTACGGATAGGAGGACAGAACCTAGAGTATCCAGCCTGCTCCAGGCGAACGCCGGACAACCACACAAAATGTATTCTGTTGTCTTAGGATCTCCTTCCAGGCAGGACAGACACTCGGGGCTGTCAACAACTCCCATCCTTGTTAGATGAGCGTGAAGTGAGCTGTGGCCAGTGTTCTACATTGTTTTCTTCCGAGCCCCGTGAGAAAATCAGAGGTATTCCTATTGGGCTCATCAAGAAACAGTTTGTTGCACCTGCAAGTACTCGGATTCTCCCATCTCTGCTGATGCTTTCTATGGAACATCCGCTTTGATGAGAGACACGATACTAGAAGTGGTCCGAGGAACAGAGAATGAGAGCTAGCCTTAGCTAAAAGGTCAGCTCTTTCATGCCCCATGTGACCAGGAACCCACAAAACGGACACTTTGTTGTGGATTCACGACTTATCCACAGAAGACCTGCAGGTTCCCCAAGTTACTTACATGTTATCCGAGGGCCACTCAGAGCCATTAAGGTTGCGTGACTATCAGAAAGGATAACAATGTCCCTCCCCATGATTTGCATATGAAGGGCTATATTCGCTGCAATGGAGATGACGAAGACTTCAGGCTGGAAGATAGTGGTGTGTCTTCCAAGTGAGTGCTCCATCCCAATGTCTGGTTCAGGAAGGTAAACGCCCAGCACGGCTCACTGAGAGAACCGTCCTTGAAAATTTTTAGAGCGGGCCGAGGAAAACTCGATAAGGCACTTTTCTCAGTCCATGATTCCCTTACAGAAAAAAAAACTGAAGCGACGCCCGAAGCGAAGGTAAAAACGTATTCCATTTTATTCCTCTACCCTTATGCTCAATGGGCGGGGAGTAGAATACACTTATATCAGCACCGATGATTGTAAAAGCCAGTAAAGCCTTACTTTGACGGAACTATACTCATATTATTTTGGCCAACTTTGGTACAGGGCTATACCTGATTTTTCTAGATCATGCAAATGCATTAGTGAAAGAGAGTCTGAGCAGTACTAACAACGTAAAACTTTGTATGAAACTGGGGAAAACTTTTACAGAAACCTTTTAACTTTTGAAAAAACTTGACGGAGATAATGCTTTAGGTCGTACGCAATATTGTGAATAGTTTTCACGATTTAAAAGTAGTCGTCAGCCAATTGAAGATGATCATCGACCAGGAAGGCCTTCCATTTCAACGGATGACTCCCGCATTTCGGAAATCAACGATCTAATGCGTGCAAATATCCGATTGATTGTCAGAGAAATTACAGAAATGTTTAAAATCTCAACTGGGTCACATTATGAAATTTTGATGCAAAAATTGAACATTCATGGAGTTGCAGTAAAATTTTTTCCATCTTGATAACAGAACACCAGAAAGAAAAATAAGTGAAAATTTGTCGGAAACTTGTTGAAGAAATCAATGACGATGAAACATTCATGCAAAGGATCATAACGGCAGACGAAAGCTGGGCTTATAGCTACGACATTGAGACAAAAGTTCAATCACCGCAATGGATTGGTAAGCGATCCCCACGCCCCAAGAAAGACGCCAGTCTCGATCCAATGTCAAAATGATGTTCACCGTATTTCTCGACTTTAATGGAATTGTTCATTTTGAATTGTTGCCTCAAGATGAAACAGTGAACCGTGTGTATAAGTAACATGAAGACGTCTTGCAACGGTTACGTGAAAAAAGCAGCAAAATTAGACCAGAGTTGTGGCGAGACAACTCATGGTTCTTGCACCACGAGAATGCGACCGCACACTCAGCTTTGTTAATTCGTCAGTTTTGTGCCAAAAATCAGATGACTATCCTCCCTCAGCCTCCTTACTCGCCAAACCTGTCTCCTTGCGATTTCTTTCTATTTCCGAAATTAAAATCAATGCTAAAAGGACGGCGTTTTCAGAGTATTGATGACATCAAAGCAAATTCGGCACAGATCTTAAAGGCCATGTCAAATAATAAAAATAATCTAGTATCTTGCCCCTGAAATCACCGCCACCACTCTTTCTGATCTCCAAAGGTAAAGTATTCCACATCCTGGTAGCATAAATAAAAAAAATTGACGCTCAATTTTTCAAATAGATAGCTGGACACCTTTTTTCCAATTAAATCAAACAAAAATAAAATTAACCTGGAATCAAGATACGCTCTAAAGGTGCATCCAAAGACGGATTTTACATAAGGAGAAACATGGTCATATCGTCCCAGACCGTACACGTAGCGAACAGCCGAATTGAACGCGACAGTGAGTTTTCTCTGCGACAAGGAATCTAGCTGGCAAAACAATTCAAAACCGTAGCTTATCAAAGGAGCAATCAGTTGTTTCACCAACATCAACCTTGTATTTCGTGGAGTAACGAAAGAAGCAGCGGAAGGCTAACGAAGCGTTGCGTAAATCTTACACACAATACTGTTGACATGGTCAGACCACGTAAGTGTAGTGTTAAAAATGATGCCAAGATTCTTTGCAGACCTGCTGTATGGAATAGGAGTATCATCTAACATCACTTCAGGAAAGTCTGTGATGTTGAGATTATTTCTATACAAAATAATTGCCTTAGATTTTAACGGACTTAGAAGAAACTTATTCTGTATAGCCCACAGAGATATTGATCCAAGGTCTTCATTCAGTCTACTACATACCGCATCCTCCATCAATCCGCGCGGTTTTGAAATTTATTGCTGGCAATCATCAGCACACAAGTGAAATTTACAATTCAAAATGACGAATGGAGAAATATTATTTACGAACACAGAAAAAAGCAAAGGCCCGAGGATTGACCTCTGCGGAACACCAGTATATACAGGCAAAAATTCAGAGGAAAACTCACCATAGCAGACCTTTTGCTGGCGGTCATCTAAATATGACCAAATAAACCTACAAGCACCACTCAAGGAGTATGAAGAGGTAGTGATTTTACAGCGATTTTTCATTAAGAAGCTATTTTTACTACTAAGAAGAGCACCTACCTAAGCAATCATGTTAGAATCTGGCTTCCCGAGCATATACGTATACACCCTCAAATGCCACTTCATGTACCTACTTAGGGTCTTGAGCTCCTACAGTGAAAGCAGACTACCGGCCGGGCAAAATACTGAAAGGCTGACAATAATCCTGACGGAAACTATAGAAAAGGAAGAAAAGTGGTTAAGGGCGAAAGCGCAAGTAGAAGCACACGGCAACCATTATCGTCGGTGCAGGACGGAGCTCTTGTCTTTCGCTGGTGATAACAGGCCACAGCATTTGCAACACTAGTCCACGGGGCTTCTCCCTGCTTAGGAGGCGTTGCACGTGCTGTGAGAAGGACAAACACTCTGTTAGAGATGCTAAGCTGGAGCGATGATGAGGGCAGTTTGTAGATGTCTATGATACTACAGGATGCTCTTGCGGGACTCTATAACGGCATCGCGTAAATTTTTTCGTTCGTTCGATTTGTCATTTTAAATTCGGTCTCGGTGTTAAATTGCAAAATTTTTTGTTGAAAATTCGTTCGTTTAGGAAATTAACTTTTATTAAATAATTTTGGAATTTGGAACTTCTTGAAACTGCCACTTACCTAATTGTCAAAATTGGGACTGGTTCTAAATTTTTGGTTATACTTTAGATCTTTTTCAAAATTCTTGTGCCCGTTTTAACATTCTTTTGAGAATTTTGTTTGAATTTGTTTTACTCTTTATGTCATTCTGTTTGAGTTTCGTATCATTAGTTTAGTTAAATTGTTTTAACTATCCCTATTGACTTTATAACTTTAGTTTAGCTAGAGTCTTTTTAATCGTTTGTAGAGCCTTTTGCCTCTTTTTTAAAAGAAATTTTGAAAAGAGCCAAAGACCCACCAAATAAAGAGCCTATTTACATAAAAAAAAATATTATTATTACTGCTTTTGTCGGATTCTAGAATGTCAATCTTCAACTCCGACTCAATTCTGAATGAGTGCATTTAAGTATATTATATATATCATTGCACAAATTTTCACACAAAACCTATGTATACAGATGTGCGGAAATAAATGTTATCAAATGATTAATTTTGTTATCTACCACCTAAAATTCATAAATTGCAACCTTTTTTTCATTTCTTGATTTTCAAATTAATGCATCACTCCTGCATTGTAGTTCTATATCTATATTAAAGGATGCTACATACACAAGAATACATGCAATTCGATCCCTTTTGCTATAATGAATAGCCAATTTAATTACAAATCAGGATGCAATTAGAAAGCAAATCACTCGTCAAACCCCTGGAAAATTCTCTAAAATCAATTCGGATTTATCGATTTTAATATTGAGCGAGCACAGAAGCAGCAATTTCATCTGGGAAATTTCAGTAATTTTATTTTCCTCAGTAAAATGATTTACATAGGCTCAGCCGAGAAAAGTAATTATGATGGGTGCGAATAGGTGAATCCACCCAGAAATCTGGCGATTCAATTAAAATTACAAGCGACCAAATAAATTTCATTAAAAATCCAGCGTTTATGGTAAAATGCCATCATCATCAGCAACAACAACAACAACAGGAAAATATTCGAATTTAAATGTGACAAAGTGCCTTCATAAAATCAGCTGGAAGTGAAAGAAGCAATTTTTGAACTATTTTTTTTTTTATTTTTTGCCCTGTAAACCGCCACAATAAAAGTGTGAAACCCTGCCGACGACCGACAGCAGCAGCCGTTTTTTTCTCTCCTAAATAAAAAAACGATGCTGCTGGAGAATATACCTGAAGAAGTTTAAAACCTGATTTCCGTCATGTTGTTGGTCCATAGATGGAGATGAATTTAAGCATTGCTCTCTCCTGTCTACCATCCGCTGCTGCTAACTAATGCTGCTGCTAGCTAATGCTAAATGCAATCTGGACGGCAAAGTAGCACATTTTTTTTTCTTCCAACATTTTCTAAGAAAAGTTAGGGCCTTCATTAGACGAATTGTTTACCTTTAAAATAATTTTCTGAGGTTTTCCAAACGTTACTGTATTTTGTATGGTCTTCTTAATGAATTCAAATGAACCGCGATGGTCGTAAAGTAAGTTCTGTTGACATATCTCTATACATAAAGTCAGTGGCATTTGACTCAGTCGTTTTCACCTCGGGCAGGTGAGAGTTGAATAAATTCGGGATGTAGTTAGATTTGTTAAGCATATTAACTCCCTTGTATTCAAGGAACGTTTTTTTCTCTAGCTAATTAGAATTTAAAGTTTGGAATTTGTGACATTTTATGGTCATCTCATTAGAAAACTTTTAAGTTTATTCACTTCTGGCGATTCATTAATTATTTTAAACAGTGTAAAATTTATTAATTGTAATTTTGTAGCATATATTTACTTTTTACCTAGAATATAAAGGGAAAATCTAACGGTAATCATTTGATTTACATTTTTGCTTTGCATCATCGCTATCATGTGCTTTTGGCTCAATTTTCTCAAAACTTTGAGTCGAAACTGGTCTGGAGCTGATGTCTAGGAGTAACAAAGTAACGTTGCTTTGGGTTCTCAGACACGAAGAAGTGGACGGTAATGAAAAAACGGACGTACGGTCAAAAACAGGATTCGACAATTTGTATACTGATCCCTACGCAACATTTGGCCTACCAAAAAGCCACTTAAGGAGGACCTGTAGGAATGGGAAATAAGAAAACTGGATCTCTCTCCTCTGATGTATTGCGCCTGGTATAAGGCCGGTAAAGAAATTCTTCACTCCTTCTTCTCTCCAGACGCACAAAATAATTTACCTTAGCAGATCATCGCTCAGGCTGTTTACTAATGCAGTCACTGGACATGGACCCTTCCGTTATTTTTTTGAAGAAGATAGGCAAATTCGACAACGAACTGTGAGTATCCTGCCTGTGCTTACACGATTTACGTTGCAAATCACTGGAGAAATACTTATCTCTACAAGGCTTGCAATCTAACCCCAAGGGAAATAATTGAGCTCATTAAAGGATTAGAGGAAAACATAATAGATCAATTCTGGTCGCGGTGACCGCATAATTGTAGCGGTCTAGTCGCTTAACATAACCTAAGCCAATCCAACCTAAGTAGTTTGAGTATGTAGTAGAAGCAATTGTCCATAAATATACCGAGATTGAAATTCTCCGGAAAGATGAAATGAAATTATTGGTTGAGTTTATTTCTAATTTAATTCAAAAATTGATTAAAAGCATATCTTACCCAAATGTTAAAATGAATTGGACCTCGAAACAAAATATTAATGACTCATATTTATGTATTTTTCCCGCGACCGGGAATCGAACCAACACAATTGTTAGAGTCTGTCAAAGATGAAGAATAGAAGACTTTTTAACGATTCTAAATCAAATCATAATGGTCTCGGTTTCAAACTCCGGACCAGTTGGTTGTTTTTTCGTCTTGTATTTATGATTTAGAATCGTTAAAAATAAAAGTTCTTAAAAATTCTACTATTCTTCATCATACACCGATACAAGTAGAAACAGCGGTGTCAGAACATCGAATCAGGCTATATGGTCATAATTAAAGAAGACAACACGCCCGCCTTGAAGTGGCCGCTGAGAAGTATAATTAATATCATCAAGGGCAATGATGGTCTAGTGCGGGTGGCAGATGTTCGAACGTCAAGTGTTACTCTCTGGCGAGCAATACACAAGCTCTCGAAGAAGAACAATTTTCAATGAAGTCCGTCGACAGCGAACCACACTTACTAAAACCGATCAATGATGGATAAAACATTCCCTCGAAAACGCAGCACAATGTCAATGATAACCCAAGTCCCATCGATAAAGACGGAAACACCTCAAATAAGGATAATACGAATCCAAGGAAAAAGGCTTGGTGGTCAGTAGGCAATGGAATAGTTACATTATTAATGACTTGTTTTATGCTGTCAGCAACCCAAGGCTCTCCGCTAGAGTTAAGGCCGTTTCAATCCCAGCCTGAATTTGGAAACAGAAAACATTTAAAATTCTACAATCAGTTACAATTTCTTTTAAATATACGACTTTGATCTTGATTTATGTGACATTAAAAATACAACAGCTCGATCAAAATCATCGATTGCAATTGCGCGAGTCAAATCGTAAATTGAAAATCCTTGAAATGAAGAATCGAAATTGAATCGAATTCTGTTGATAGCAATCTGCTGTTATATAGGGTATCCCGTTAGTGGTGTGATACCCGAAGGCTATGGATAGGTCATACTTAGATGAGCAAAAATTGTATGTGGGGGAGGGTAGAAATCCTAACGGTTTCCGAGATAACGGGACTTAAAGATATTTGGGTATATTTTTATAGATCACCCTGTAACTTCTGATTTAAACTTTGGTAGATAATCGTGGGATCTTTCCAGTAGTGTATAAATTTTTCCTCTCCGTTTTGAAGTTATGGCTCAACAAATTTCGGAATTTTAACTCGTTTTTTTTATTTAACTACTGTTTTTATCAAAAAACACGTTATCAATCAATACTAATTTTTCATATTGGATTTAAGAAGCCCAAAAATCTTAGCTATAAATTGACCTACAACACTCTGTACCGAAAATGTAACCCTTTCTGCGTTTTTTGTACTTTTTCCTGAGCATATCCACCGAAAATGGCTGAAAAGGTCATTTCCTAAAAATAATTGCCTACTTTCTGGCACTTATTGAACGTTTTCAGCCATTTTCGCTGGATATGCTTAAGAAAAAGTACAAAAAACGCAGAAAGGGCTACATTTTTGGTACAGAGTGTGTTAGGTTATTTCAAAGCTAAGGTTTTGGGCTTCTTAAATCCAATATGAAAAGTCAGTATTCATGACGTGTTTTTTAATAAAAATAGAAGTTAATAAAAAACAAAACGAGCAAAAATTCCGAAATTTTAAATTTTTTGAGCCGTAACTTCAAAATGGAGAGGGGAGGAAAATAATTATAGAAGATTAGAAAGATCAAACGATTATCTGTCTACCAAAGTTTAAATCATCATCATAGGGTGTAACGTTCAGAAGTTATCTTTAAGTCCCGTTATCTCGGAAACAGTTACGACCCCCCCGCCCCATTACATTTTTTGCTCGTCTAAATATGACCTATCACACCACTTCATGCGGGTACAATTTTTTGTGTCAAAAATAAATTTTACGTCAGGGTCATGACGCCGGGATCCCCTGGATACGCGACTGGCTACTAACGCACGAGGAGGAATTTTGCAATAAGATTACTGACTTCATAATTTTTATTCCTGTACGTATTAACCTTTCTTGTTATCCTGATAAATAATAATAAGGGCGCTTTATAAGAAAACGAAGATTCTTTCCTTATCAACAATTTCAATAGAATAAAACATTTTCAATTGGGAGACACATTATGAATTCATTACCTACTCTTACATCTCAATGAATATTTACCGAGTCCGTTATTGGGATTATTACTTTTGATATATACGTAAATTTTTAATGTAATCCTGAAAGGATATTCGACATATGCCTGCACAGCCTTAGTCATACTGAATTAGTCATGCAGACAGCAATTTATATAATGGAAAAAGGAAACTAGATCCATAATCACATATTTAAATAAGTCAAAGACTCTGTAGCTCCACTGAAGGTTATGGAAATGAACCTCGTTTGTGAGATTTGAAGTTCAGATGAAAAGTAAAAGGGGAAAATTAGTACCATTTCCTACGTAATAAAATTGTGTTTTCAATTACACACCAACCATTTCAGTCAAGCATTGTGTTTCTAGTCGACTGCATATATGACAGAGGTACTTACCAAGAACATAGAACAGGTGAAAAGTAGATAAAAATCACAGAACGGAGGCAGGGAGCTGTTTTTATGCTGCCCTGGAATTGTTATTTTCACCTGGCAATTGTAATGAACTCCGCGTACAACGGAGGGAACGAGTATTTCCATCAAATTACAGTTCCCCATCTATATAGCGAGAGTATAAATATTACAGGAAAGGAAAAGATGTTCCTCGAATCAGGCCCAGATTTTAACCTGTTGCATTGCATTGCATGCAGCTCAGCTAGCCTAACGTTGTCAGTCTTTGAGCATGACAGAGCCGCAAGAGCAGCCAGTTTTATCCATTTCAACTCCAGCCGTGCCATTGAAGGCAATACAATCGGGCAATCGAAGCATTCGATCTATAAATTCAATAATCTCGAAGTCCGAAGAAGCCCTGCATTTGGCTCGATCCGTGTGCGCAGCAACATGTCCAGGAAGAGAAACTGAACCGAAGATCTATGCTTACAGTTCAGTGGTCAGTTTAAGACGCTGTTTGAGATCAAGATGCAGTTGCCGGCTTATACATACATACATTGAAAGGAAACTATAAGGCAATCTCCTCAGTCCGTTTTTTGCTCGAATTTCCACATATATTCGTGACATTTGGATGCACCTGCTGAGCTGGATGAAAGATTTAAGAGGTTAGATCACTGCTGCCCACCACTATGCCGCTGATTTTCTATAATAACGCAGCAGCGCACGCTTATACGTGGATCTCAGCAACATGCTCAGGTTGGTCTTGTTAGCTATGTATGTTAATCATGTTAATTTCAATGTTGGCACAGCGGTTAATTCCGGATGGAATTTCCCTGGTTGATTTGGCTGAAGATTTTATTTTGCTTTTTTTTTCTAGCTTAGTAAAAGAAAGAAAGAGATTATCAGAGTTTTAATAGTGTAGCTATAAACCGTACCAGGTACATTGACATGCCAATCGAAAGCAGAGCTAGAGAGTCTAACACTGTTTGGATTCGGTTTGATTGATGTTTTGTTGGGGGTACATGAATCTGTTATAACTTTAATTAAGAGCTCCATTTTTTCCGTATCTTCTTTGTCTGTCCTAATGCGAGTGTTTTTCTTTTTTAGTTTTCTTTGCTATAGGTGAGTTACATAAGAACTCTTCTCAAGAAATTTGATTAATCATCTTTGGGAAGAAGTTTGCGATATTTATCAGAGACGAACTGCACCATCCATTTCACCTCTAATTGGATTTTGTTATCTATTCATTCTATCAGCTAAATTTCATTTGCGTACCAAAAGATTTCTCATAGCAAAGTATTTTTTTTTTTGCTTTTTGAGAAATTCATATTCATTACTAAGTAATCAGATCAATGACTTTAAACTTCTTGGACGGATTTGTTTCCTCGTTTATTTTGCTTGCAATGGGAGGAATTCAATATTTATACATCAACATAAATTATATATAGCCAATGTTAAAATTTAATAGATAGTTCGCAAAAGGCATTGTAACAAATTACGTATTTTAATGCCATAATGAAATACCATACGTAATCACCTTTCAGTTAATTCGCGCAGTCACATTGTTAGTTCAATTAGTAAACAAATAGTGAATAAAATTTCAAATAGATGACAATTTTAATTTTTTTCGTATTTAATATATTGCGTATTTTTGGAGCGACCTGTATTTTTTTTAAGTATCTATACGATGACACTTACAGCAGAATTTTAATTGCAACTGAATTTCACCATGTACATACATACCCAAAAATTATAATTCTAAGATGTAAAAATAATTAAGTACACAGTAAAAAATTTGCACAATTGTTACCACAAATCTTAGGTATATTTCTCTAAAATACAGGGAATATTGTATAAAATGTAGGGAATATTTCCTACATTTTAGAGAATCTTCCGATAATGTTAGGGAATGTTGCCTAAATTTTAAGGAAAAATACCAACGCTTTGTGGTTACAATTTGTGCATTATTTTACAGTGTACTTACATTATAAAAATATTATACAAAACTATATCCAAATTCTATGTCAAGATAGGTTTCGTAAATGTTTGCCGTAAGATTGTTTTATAAAGGTAACAAAAATGAATTGCCCTCTCATTTCAATCACAAAAAAAAAAGTGAACTGAGAATTCCAAGCGTTTGTGGAAATGTTACCATCACCATTGTAAACAAAGTTTATAAAGGTAAGCGAAATATTACTGCAACCACTGCTAAATGACCAAAATGAGTTAATCAAGAGCACCATGGGTTATGTAATAAGTTTTGTTTAGGTAACCAGGATAATTTTCTTACTCTCAATACCCAAATCAAGGCACAGTAACCTTTATATAATTCTCCATTTAAGCACTATAAGGGGTTTATAGTGGTCACAACCCTACGGGAAAAGAGACGCTTTAAAAGTCCTTTTTAAGATCTTATGAGGAAGCACAAAGCGCTTCGATTGTGCTGCAGTTTCATATAAATTTTAACATTGCATTTCACTGTTAAAAAGTGAATATTTCTCTATTTTAAAATAGATGGCGCTTTGTATGTCTCACTTAGTTTACTGAACATTTTAATGCGCGGAGCATTACACCAGACATTCCTCCACAGATGGATTGGACGCTTTGGATCAGTTCCGTGGCCAGCCAAATGTCCGGATTTAAATCCTCTTGATTTCTATTTCTGGGGTTGCTTAAAAGAGGAGGCTTACCCCACGCCATTGTCAACGTCGGCAGAACTTCAACGAAAAATGTTAGAAATTTCTAACGATATGAAAAGTGACACTTCTGTATTAAATATAGTTAGCCGATCATTTTTACGTAGGTGTAGGATGTGTCTTCGAGCGAATGGGGGACATTTCCAACACTTATTGTAGAAAGTAAGTAAGCCAGATTTAATAATTCAATAATTTAAGATTAATAAATTAATGTATTTGATAAGAGTGTTGTTAATAAATTTTATTAAACTGTTTGTTTCTAATTATCATTATATTTAAATATTCCTTTAATGCGTTTATCTAATCATTAATTTTTGCTTAAAATAATAGTTAAATCAGATTTTACATGATTCCAAAAAAAAAAATTACTGCAGAGTAAAGCTTCAGAGCAATAAACCAAAATTAGTAGATTATGGGTGGCTTGGAATTCTGAAACCGCTGACTTTAGGTAAATTATTGTTTCAAGAATTTAAAAGGTCATAAAATGAAGAATTTTTTCCCATACTTGCGCATCCCATTCTTACAAAAAATTTCCAAGAATTATTACTTTCAAATTTTGTTCTAAAGGCACGACGACACATTCTAAGTCCTTTTAGCATTGTTTTAATTGCTTTTAAACCACTGTATATAAAGCAAATTCGAAGCTCTGCACGATTTCAGCTGCTACAGTGTCGGCACAAATATTTACCATTGTTTCTCTTTTAAATACAGAAAATTTAAAATTTGACGGTTATGATTGTGTGAAGTAAAAAAAAATCACATAGTTTAAAGCTTAACTATATCAGTATATTATATATATTCAACTTCACAAAGCAATTAGTCTTCTGAAACTCTGCGAATCACAGTGACTAATCGTAAGGCGTCAACATGAGAAACTTGCATGATCACGTTCAAATTCAATATTTGCTTCGAAATTGCTTCATATTGCTTCCAGAGCAGCACTTTTTGGAAGCATATCTGTAACCTAACTACAAGCGCTTCCAATCTGCTTATTTTCGAGGCGCTTGGAATATTTCCCGCTGGGAAAGTAGTATCAACTACTTGTCTATATAACCCAAGATAAATAATTTGCTAATGGGAACATTAGGGTTACTACTATATAAAAAAAAATTGTTTCTTGGAATGTGACAAAAATACTTTGCAATACTGCACACGTGAAATAAAGACCTTCAACTATTAGACTGTAATAATTTGCGAATGTCACGAATCGGTGATTAACTAATCCTGTGACTTCTGACCACCATCTTTTTTGCTGGGAACAACTGAAGATGGACAAGAGAAAATGTTATAATTGGTCTAACGGAGAGGGTCCCTACTCGTCATCACCGATTTCGACCAAATTCACAGTATAAGTAGGGCTTGACTAGAAATGAAAGTGATGCAACTGGGAGCTCCAGATAATCCCCAAGTAGGAGAGCCCGTGGTTTCGGCTTACTTATACCTCTTGGAAAATGCTCAAATTTGTAAGATTTCGCGGGAGTTGTCGCTGTTAAATTGCAACAGAATTTGAACGAAAACATCAACTTCATTCGGATAAAATGCCAACTACAGAGAAGGTATGTAGATTGCCGATTCTGTAAGTGGCATTTCCGTGAGTTTTCAAAGATCACCGGTAGATGGCGAAAAGTGGGTACGCAAAATTTTTATAGATTTAAATTTTTTTAACGACATCCAAAATTCCTGAAATTTTGTATAGAATAATCTCATAGTAAAAGCGCATCCATAAAAAAAACAAAAAATTGGATTAATCGATAAGTGTAGAAAATATTTCGAAATAAATTTTTCAGACAGAATTTTGACCATCGAAAATTAAATTTCGCAGCTTATCAGAAGGGTAGGGAAATTATCTTAAAAAAATCACAAAAAATCTAGCAAAAGGAATTTTGTAAATCGGATAATATTTACCCCACCTCCCTCAGAACACCCGAATTCTGGAAATGAGAAACTTTTTCCCATTGGTACCTATATATGAATGACCTTTTGTCATTGAATTTATCATCGGATTTTGATGAGATTGTGTACGAATATTCTACACTGATGGTAGAATATAAAATAAATACCCGCCGCCCGGGTAAAATAATTTTTATATTTTTAAATTTTTTTTTATAATAATATAAGATGGTGGGTTACTAATCTGTAACCCGTTGCCGTACAAATCTTGTAATAGTTACAGAAAAATCAGAAAAAACACACAATGAATTTAGCAAAAAGAGTTTTGAAAATCAATTGGAATTTGGCCGAGAGATAAAGGTGGTAGCTCTACAGTATATGCTGCTTATTAATGTAAGATGAGAGTAATTTAGCAAACCTCGCATTCTTATTTTGGATATTGCTTCTAAACTAATTAGGATAACAACCTGTGGTTTTTTCTGTATGAAAGATAACAGATTATAGATAATTGTAACGAGAAGAAAGTGGTTCAAATGTTGCGAATATATCGACATTATGCATTATTTGGGTTTCTCTTGGCCATCTGGAGTTTCCACTTGCGTCAGTTTCATTTCTAGTCAAACCTAATATATGCATTGGGAAGTAATCGGTGATGATGAGTGGGGACCCTCTCCTGTAAGACCATTTTTTATGATATCCTAGATGAATGCCCGTACGTAATTTTGTAAGGTCACCTATCTGTGCAAATATGATTTTTGAAGTGGTTTTTAGCATATATTTGTAGAACTGTTCGTCGGACAGTAAAAATGATTATAACAAATTTCATAGATTTCATAGGATTTCACATTCTAAAGAATTTTTCAGTACATTAAAATCGGCTAGGTGTGATCGTTTTCACAGCATTTGTGAAAATCTTAAATTTTTATATGGCAACAACAAGAAGGGGTTGCCCGATTTCGTCCCTTTTCTACATTTTATTTACTATTTCTATCAAAACAACATTTACCAAATTTCAGCTGTCTACGTCGAAGTGTTCTCAGGCAGTTCCCAAATATATAGTGATAAACGAAATTTTTTTTGGAATGCCTACGATGGAGTTACCCGATGCAGCCCGTTTTCGCAATTAAGTTTACTTGTTTTTAAAAACTCCCCTGTGCAAGATTTCAGCCCTCTAAGTGAACGCGATCTCTAGTTATCGGGTGGACGGACGGACATACGGACATGCAAAAATCAAAATAACTTTTAATATTATGCGTGGGTGTCCAATTCATTTTGCTCTACTATCATTATTTCTAAGTGTTACAAACGGAATGACATACTTAGGGCCTGTCCGGATCCAAGTTTTCGTCTTCGTCTTGTTATTACAGCTAGTGATGTAACACAACAAGCTCAACTATTATAATAGTTAGACGAAGACGAAGCTAACCTGTCCGAATTCGTTCGTTTGCTCAACTTGATTTCGCAGACAGCAAACAAACATAACCTAACAAGCTAACCAGATGTCTAAACTGTTATACAAAGTAGCTAGCAAAGATAGAGCTTGACTCGATGTTACATCACTAGCTGTAATAACAAGATGAAGACGAAGACTTGGATCCGAACTGGCCCTTAGTATACCCTATAGATTTCATCTAGGGAATAAAGACGAAAACTTTTTTCCATTTTCGAGCTTGAATTTACTTTTTATATTTTAAAGTGTGTACACCCGGTCACTAGTCATCATGAGGATAGGCAGACGGACAGACGGACCAGCGGGTGTCAAAACCATATTGTTCGGTATTAGGACCGCTCGTCTTTAGTTTGTATATTAATGATATCAGTGATATCGTACATAATGTACAGTTACAGCTATATGCTGATGACGCTCAGGAGACTTCTTGATCTAGAATTATATTTAATTGAGAATCAATGATGATCTTGCTGCATTTCACAGATGGTTAATTGATAATAAGCTTTCTCTCAATCTTAATAAGTCACGGTGTTTAGTTTTGTACAGCTCATCTGTTGACTTTGTTGATATACCCACGTTTATACTCAAGAATGTCATGTTACCTTTTGTTAACTCGTTATCTAATTTGGAAGTGAAGTTCAACTATCGTCTGAAATATTGTGATCATGTTGGATAAAACTTATGGTGGCTTGCAAAGACTTTGGCTTTTTGCTAATATTTTACTTACGAACTCACGTTTGAGGTTGGTTAAGACTCATTTGCTGCCTCATTTTACTTATGGTAGTTTAATTTACCCAAATCAAAAATGCATGGGCATGATGCGGAGAGCAGACACGGGTGCTTTTCATACAATTTGTGAGAGCCGGGTCGTAATATTACGACCCGCCATATAAAATTTTTCAATATATGAGATGCATATTCTTTCTGTTATATGTCCTTTGGTATGACCTGTGAGACAATTTACAACTAGATAAGAAAATCTCCATATATGACCGGATCACTAGATGTAAGTTGTCTCAGGTATGACTAAGCAAGTTTTTCTGATTTCTCTTATTTGTTAATAATAAAATTTCATTTAATTTTAATTTTCTTTTTTTTCTGAAGTAGTAGTGACTTTTTTCTAGTAGTACTTTCTAAAAATTATGATTATCTCTAATTTTCGAGTAGCTTGACTTACTTATGTAGGGCACTAATCAAGATTTAGATCTGGTGTTTTTACTTGCATAATAAATGAATTCGAATTTGTTCGATTTTTGACAACACTTAAATTTCTAAATCTTAACAGGATTGTGATATAAAGTTTGCCCTTCATCTATACGTCACCCAAATAACTTTCTTTTGGGCTATTTGCAACCAAATATTCTTGTTTCGACGTACTTATTATATATAGATTACTCCGGAAAGACTGCGCCAATAACAATGACATTTTTGTGTTACTCTCAAGAAAATGCCCTAGTTAGTTGCAACCAGTTCAGTAGTTCACAATATATTTAACCTTTTATGTAGTTCAGTTAAATTTAATAAAAGTCTTATTAAAGCTATCTGTTCCATTTTCTTAATCTTGCAAGTGCTGAAAATAAACTTCTTTAGAGCACTTAGAGTTAGTTAATGCATCATATTTCCTCGGGAACAGTACATACAAAATCACCGATCTTGATTTAGTAAAAAAAAACAAACTCATATTCAAGAAAATCATCATCCATCAAAATTAAAATCTTTGAACTGGAATTAATCAGAGGAGTGCATTTCTCACCATATTCAAAGAATATCAAAGATACATTTTGAGATTGATTCCAACTTTCAGAAAACTTTGCAACCATATCTAGATGATTAAAGAGTAAGTTAATGTTTGTACAATTGTAATCTTGGTATTAATATTGGTTTAAGCGTGGATAAAATATTCAGAATACAAAAACGTACATATGTCTATGTAAATATATTTTTAAAACTGCTTGGATAATGTGTACGCGTTCGCACTAAATTAATATCTTTTTTAATAAATTCGCCGTGATTGTTAATTTAACTTAGAATTTTTTTTGACCAGTCAATACACGGATGCTATATGTTTCATTTTTCTTTTTACTACCCAATAC
The DNA here is from genome assembly GCA_963930735.1 of Dioctria linearis. Lineage (NCBI taxonomy): Eukaryota > Metazoa > Arthropoda > Insecta > Diptera > Asilidae > Dioctria > Dioctria linearis. The sequence continues at coordinate 121,730,811 of OZ005743.1, read as the reverse complement.
AGTCTAGGTTATTGGTGACTTGTCAGCGGTAGTATAGGTATCCAATATTCATCAATCGAAAGTTTTGTAGAAAGGTTGAGGATGGGTACGCATTTCACCCTACCTGATTTGAGTTTACTTTATAAGATTCAGTCTTTTTTCATGCACTTCGGTATTTTTTATATTTTTACAAATGTTCTGAGCCCATGGCACCCTATGGAAATGAATTGCGATTTTACCAAACATCTCGCTTTTTGAAATATGTATATACAATCAATGCCGAAATTACATTGTGACAGGCATCATTGAAATACCAACCGACATTTCCTCTCTTTTTCAGGTCGAATTTACGTTTATTCGACGTAAACTAGGGCAGCGACTAATTATGGTAAAGTTGATATTACCTAATACTTACTTCCGATTTACGTAAGTGGAGAATTAGAGGACGTAGTATCGACGTAAATATTAGGGAAATTAAGGAATATTTCCCTATAGGACAGAGGACATACTTCCTTAATTTGGTAAATTTAACGTAAATTTCTCGTCGAATTTACGTAAATTGTCCTTAATCTCGACTTATTTTCTACCTAGTTTAACTCATATTAATGTCTCTGTTAATGTAGAAGGAATTTTATTCTATAAGAATTGTGTATGTATATTTTCCATAGTAGTCCAGTGCGCCAAATTCGGAACTTCTGAATGGTAAGAACAAAATCGGAAAGTGTGCGAAAGAGCCAGAGTGAAAAATAAATCCCCACTTTTTAGGGCTGTTTCAAGTTTTCTTAAAAGAAGTGTGAATTCATATTTTTCACTCATTTATATCTAAATTTTGAAGGCATTTCCGATCATTTCTTAAGATTGAGCTTTGAGCTCATTTTGAGTTAGTTGAAAGTGGATGACGATTTTCTGAAGAGTGGGAAAGGTGAGTAATGTATAGTTAATTATTATTAATAAATATTTCATTACTTTTGTTAATTGCGTCAATATTGGCAGGTAAAACATGCTGTTCAAGATCTATAAGAGTCTCCGGATAAACGCTGCCATACTTCATCAATCCCAAATGAACCCAGTTCTTCGAGCTCAATATCTTTCTGTCCTGTTCGATATTCAAAAGTTAGGGTGAGAATTGTTTTATTTGAAGGAGGAAATAAATGCTTTGAACAAAGCGTAAAAGATGCACTTCAACTTATATAAGTGATATATTTCCTTCGTTGCCTACAATTTCAAAAGAAGACTTTAGAAGTCTCGAAAATACGTGGAGTAGAAGTGGAGCTGCCGAAACATTGCATTGGTACGCATGGACCTTTTCTTAACAATGAAAAATGTTTTATTATTATAATTTTACAGAAAGCATTTTTTCAACTCTTGGAGTGTTGACTCTGACTAAGTATATCCATCAGCAAGCATGGACGACACAGAAAAGCGCCTGAAAGCAGTATTTTATAATGTGAAATGCTGATTTAATTGATCTTTTCAATCTATTGATTTTGCGAACTGGCAAAACTCAAATCTTAAAAATGTTTTAACGTCTTTATTATTTCCTTTGCTTCTAATGTGAATATAATATTGCTTATTTAAAATATTTTCAAAACATTTTTGAGTTTTTACCAGTTCGGAACGCATTGATATATATTTCTGAGATTTTGGTATGAATTCCTTAGGATTTCAATTGGAATTCATATAAGAAGCTTGACAATTTCCTTTAGGAAATCATTAGGAATTCATAAGAATAGACAAACACTTTTTGCGTCGATTTGAGGGGAAATATTAGGCTCTTTCGACGTTTTTGTAAAAATGTACATATTCTGCTCGCAAAGAATTTGTTCGGAAAAGGTTTACGAATCCGAAATTTTTTCAGATTTTTTTTAATTTTTCTTTAAAAATGCTTAGAAAAAATCCGAATTTGGCACACTGCGAGGTAATGTAAATATGATGAACAAGTCACAGAAATGTAACGTAAATTATTATGAGAAGTAGTTATTGCTTTAATAAAATACATACAAATTATGGGCTTATTCAAAATTAATTCTCTCAGCTTCTAAGCGCTTAATTTAAAATGACAAAAATTTTATTGATAAATATGGATATAATTTTTCGAAAAACACCAACGCGCTTTAAAAATATTGTAGGTACATATATTTAAAAAAGGTTTTTAATTATGCTTTGGTTTGCCATTTAGAAGCTTGAAATAAATTTAAATATTCTTAAAACCGTTCTGAAATTAAGAAAAGTTCATTTATTTGGGTGTTTTCTTCAATAACTATGGAAAAAAATTAATTATGAAATCATGCAATTTTTCTATTCATTAGGTTTGTTCGATGAAAATACCGGGTAAGCCCCGGGCTACACCGAGCTGTACTATCTTGTTTTTTGAAAACCCTGGGCTTACACGGGGTTACGGAAACTTGTTCGATGAAAGCCCGGTGTTTCTGATTTCGTGCCCCGAACTTGCACTAAAAATTTTTAGGGGTAAACGTTTGACATTTGTCATTTGTGAACTGTCACATTTAATTTGTTCGGTAATTGCGGTTGAGTGTTGTATATAAAAGTGAAAAAATCGTGGAGCTCATACCAAATTCAGATTATATAAGGAAGTTGGATAAGAAATTAGATGACAAAATACCCATCGATAATATGCACATAGGAAATTTGAATGAATATTATAAGGAAATATTTGAGGTGGCGATTAAGGTCGAAGAACATGGATGAAATCTTATGATCTGCCTCTCTAGTAAGAAATTTGATCGTAAATATGTTTCTTTGCCATTATTAACAAATAATTTTTTATAGACTTCACGTTATCTCTGCAGCTACCAACAAGCAAGTAGGTTTGAAGCAAACAACATATAAGAAATTCTCTAAATTCTTAAATGAGATGTCAGGAAAGTGTTTAATAGTGGCTCGAAAAGAAGCCACTGGGATAGAGAAAATCATTTCTGTTGATTTTGATCATCCAAACAGTAATTTTATATCTAGTGACAAAACATCTGATGATAAAAGTGAAAATAGTGCAGCACAACTGTTTCTTGCAGAAATGATGGAGCTATCTCTTTTCGCAGATGAACCAATTGTCATTTTTTCAAAGTAAAGTTACAGAAAAGGCGATAATATCGATGTAAAAAAAGCTAATAAAAGTATATGTAATTAAGAAAAAACTGGGAAATATTTTTTGTGCATTTTAATATTTATTTATTGTTAAATTTTCACAAATCACTGGAAATTAGGAGTTAAATTATGCTCAGGAGAACTGTCAGAGAAATGTCATTTCATTAGATTTACCCGGTGTTTTAAAAACCCTGTTCGATGAGTGCACAAAACCCCGGGTAAATTTGGTGAAAATTGTAGGAGAAGATTTACACGGTGTTTTTGCACGGTGTTTTCATCGAACAAACCTATTACTTTAATATATGGCAGCCATGTTTTGTTAAATAAATATGGCGCATATTCATTTGTCGACCTAAAAGTTAGTTTGACATAAAATTTTTCGTTATACGACGGCTTTCCTGGATGGCTATAAGCGAAATAACCAAAATTTTCGACTTTGAGTACAAAAATCCATGTTTAGGTAATTTTGTGTTCAAAGGCAATGATAATTTTTTCTTATAAAGAAACTTCGACATAAAATAGGGTATTTCGCCCTAAATTGTGGAATTTCGCCTGAAATAGATAAAAGAGATTTGAAAATTGAAAAAATTGATTTGATTATCAAACAGATATCTCGAAATTACTAATTCCTATAATTTATTTAAATTTTCAAAATACTAAACCATGTCATTAGAATCGTCATTTCAATACAATATTTGTTAAAAAGCGAGTTGAATATGCATGTATTCCGCATAGTTGGGAAGCAAATAATCAAGTGTATTGGCCCAAATAAAGTGTAGCATCTTTGCGAAAAGATGCAAATGGTATTCCAGATTCTGATTGATTCCGGTATAAATGTGTCGTAAAATGGAGCAAAACTTATAATCTTGATGAAGCGATTCAATAGAAGGAACAGTTCATTGATGCCAGTGATTCTGAAGCAGAACAAAAGTAAATGAACTTGAGGTTAACATTTTTGGGAATTCGGACTTTGAGGGCGAACACAATCGAATAAGGAATTATTTGGGGAATATTTAGGTTATGTTGCCTTGAACTTGGGAATAGATCCAACTACAAAGATCATACATTTCCTTAAATTTCACCTGAAAGTTAAGTAAAATTTAGTTAAAAAGTAAGGAAATTTTCCTCAGATTTAGGAAATATTTCTAAATTTATTTCCCTATTTTTCGTCATTCCTATGAGGGAATTATTACGTCATTTTTCCCTAATAATAAACTACAAAGTCAAGATTGCTTTGAAGGCCTAATTTAAGGAATTATTAAGTAAAATTTCCTTTTTAATTTACCTTAAAGAATAGTGGCCTTTGAGGTAAAATTCTTAAGTCTAGTTCTAGTCTAGTCGTTCGGCCCTTGATGATAGGAAATTCAACCTCGAGTGTTACTTGGGATACTGAAACAACAAATTATAAGCTGATAACTGTCGTAGGTATGAGCTGGATATTTGACAGATGAGTAAGTAATACTGTGGTCAATCTTAAAAAATACTTGGCAAAAATCAAGAAATGCTAACAGGGTTGGTCTATCGTCGTTCGTTGTTATATCACCACTGATCAAGTGTTGACTATAATGGTTATTTTGTCAGCAAAAATAGTGTCTATAAATAAAAAAAAAGTATTTGAGAGATTTTGACTTCAGTTACAATCGGGCCACGTATGTTCTCTAGATATTGGGTACACGAATCTACTACCGGCCATCACTAGTTCTCGGTCACTCTTGCAAAAGTACCAAAATAAATCTATTAACTTACACAATAAAACCTTGAAATGTCTCATTAAAAAGAGTGGTTTATTGCTTAATTATTACAAAAGGTTTCCCAATATATTGTGCACTTCTGACAGTGTGCAGTTTTCATCTTATTTCAAGTCCACCCTTGAAAGTGTGAGGAAGTGAGTTTATTGTCTTAATTTGATATTTATCTATCAAATACATGCAAAGTTAATAAATTGGTCCGAAAGTATCCTGGACGATTTTTGAAACAGTTTTCTGTTGAATTTTTAATAACCAGTCACAATTGGCCGGATTTCATTTAGATTTAAGGGGAAGTTATCATTGAGAGGCATGAGAAATGCATGAACTTTGAGAATTTTTTTTTTTACATAAAATAATTACTTTTGGAATTGGGTTTTAAACTTAATTTATTCTTCTATCAATGGAGAGTAAATTCCAATTTTATTTATAAAAAAAAATCCAAAATGGCGGATCCAGCTGCCATCAAACAAAATCATGCATGGTGTGTTTTGGCCTGCGCGGGGTGCTCCACAGCCAGTTCAATCGAAACAAATAGGGTTGAAAATGATTTAACTAGATAAAATTTGGGGGGCTTTACCAGTTTTCGTTTTCAAATCATTTCATTTTCTGAATCACGAAATGCCAGCTTTTGAAAAAAAAAACATGTTTTTGCTTCAACAAACAAAAAGACTATTTCTAAATCAATTTTTGACAACAATCGCTTCCTGACGGCGGCCCCGCAAATTGAATTTCCTGTCAATTTCGCAGAGATTGGTGTGAATCGGTTCATCCGTTGAATCTGTAGAGGGCTGAAAAGTGTTGTTCCCAGAAAACTCATATAAAGTTTAAAGTAATAAAAAATCTTTGACAGCTTACTCCAGCTATTTCAACACTATACAGAGGCCCTTTTTCTTCCTCCAAGAACTGATTGTGCTGAATCTGAAGGTTAACGGTTTCCCGAAAATTATGAAGGTACCTCAGGTAGCGAGGTAGCTACCTGTTTTCCAGCCGGCGGACAATTCCGCTCTCAACAGGCTGTGAATTTAAAAATACTTTAGATATGAAAATATCCTTTTACCCACGTGTTCTAAACACTTTAAGGATGAAAATTATGTTTAAAAAAATCGAATTTTTCATCGTTATGTACAAGATACCGGCCAATAATTTAAAGAAGGAAAATAACTTAATAGTTCAATTATTTTGAATATTAATGTTTTTTTTTAGAAAATCACAAATCACCAAAAATATATAAAGTTAATATTATTATAAAATCCTTTGAAAACTTTTTTTTGAGAGACATTTGCTACCAAATTACCTATCAAATTTTTACGAATCATTCCAAACGTTTTTAGCATCTGTGTCAATTTAGTTTTTGCTAAATGCTTACAGCTGCACGAAGTTTGGCAACTATTACATTTGGAACTTAAAGAGTTTTTAAGAAACGTCTACTTCCCAGTATCAACCAAAATAAATAAAATTTAAATTTTGTACAAATTAAGAGATAAAACATTCGTGCGGTACGAAAAGATATCAATTAGCACTTTCTGTTGACATTCCATACCCCAATTAAAGATTTCGTCATCATTTACCGTGGTGTTAATCAGAAATCAAACACTGAAAACATTTTCCAAGTTGCCGCACAATGACGGGTACCACTACCTACCTACCTACCATTAAGTTCAGGTGTTCATTTGGACGGTTATGCTAACAGTTTTTGAAATCGTTTGTTTAGGACTAATTCAACTTACTCACATTTACAGAAATGGACCACCCCACAAAGAGATCTTATTGCGACCGGCGGCGTTCACATACATACTACTGCGCACACTTAAGACACTTTCAGCACCTTAAGATTTGTTTGTCGTGGAGCTCTTCAGGTTTTTTTCCTCTTTTTTTATTTATTTTTTTATAAATAAAGCGAACTGAAAAGAAAAGATGAAATGTGCTCTCGCATATAATATTAAGCCTTCAGGTATAATTCCATTTTGAATCATATTTACGTGTTCCCCGTGCGCAGGCTTGCATGACTTCCGACTACTTACGTATGCAGGCCGCGTGCGCAAACGCAAAAGTTGTTCTGCAGCATATGGTGGAGGAATGACAAGGAGCATAAGATGTGGAGGAATGACAAGGAGCATAAGATTGTAGTCGTAGGTTATGAATTCGCAGCCTACCAGCCTGAACGAACAGTACAAAAGTAAACAAATAAAGTTGATCAGACCTTTGGGCAAGCCATTTAAAATATTTTCGTAATAAAAGTTTTTATATAGTGCAGATTGCTGTTAAGTGATAAGACGTAGAATGCACGTTACTTTTAGATATAGAGACAACATTTCAACAATGCTTGAAAATCATCCTACTGGAACGCTATATTTATATGCCAAACCTTATACATGTGCCTGCTATAGTGCCTCTATAATGGTAAATGATTTTAGGTATATGAATATTATTTATTTAGCTACTTGATTTGTATAAACATTAAACTTTTTTTTTTATGGATATGTATTATATTTCAATTGTCTAAGATACATAGAAGAGGTTAACGAAAATTCGACTAATCTTAAAGGCTTTTTTGCATGGAAAACATTATTTCGATAGTTGAGCGCATAATCATCAAGAAATCAGGAAAAATGAGCTTCTCTGAACTTTCCTCAAATCAACTCCGATGAAATCGCTTACTCGAACCGGTTCTTACCGGTTTTGGTACTGCTCAGCTCACACTTTGTAATTTTGTCACTTACACAATTTATTTATTTACAAATACGTCAAATACGTGACTTCTACGTTTGTGATTATTATCGTAAAAACAAATTGTCACTATAATGAAAAAGAAGGCACAAATAAGAAAAGAAGCTAGATAAACTAACGTTTTTGGCAACAAGTTTAGTAATGAAAATCAAAACGCTCTTACAGATATTTACAAAAAAAAACGTGATCTGAGCAACACAAGTCAAAAAGGTCATATTTATGTGTATAGAAATAGAAAAAGTAGACAAAAGTGCAGGGAACATTTTTACCCTACATGACAGTCAAAAGGGAAAATGTTAGCGTAATTGGGCAGGGCATATGTGCCATTCCAAGAAAGAACAGGAAGAGTAAACCTACCTAATCTACGCTAAACCCCTTCTAATCTATCGACGACGTGGACAAAATAGACAAAATAGAGCAATTACACCCCAAAATTAAATAATATTATGATCGTCAAATTTCTTAGAACAACATTTGCCAATAATAGGTTTAATTTTAATATGAGACTCAAAAAAAAAAATTGAGTGTTGAAACATATACTCATCAAATATTTGGTCCTGTTAAGTCTAAACAAAGAACAACCTTCTGTGGAAGAGTTATAAAGCACAAGATTCCTTTAATTAATAAATTGTGAGACCTGTTGCGCTTCAACGCATCTTAAGAATGTAAAAGGTACGAGTGATAAGGCGTATGATAAGATGATCGTTTTTTAAACAAACTGGTCTTGATACATATACATATTTGGAAACAAGAATGGACCTAATATAGAGTCCTGAGGTACCCAAGATCATTTGGTAGATAAATAACAAAATTTGATTTAAAAAATCATAATTTAATTGTATGACCAGGCCAAGAGTGAGTATATTGAACACAATAAGGTGAGTCGTTTCCTAATCCTTCGAAAAAAACTTACTTTTTACATATACAGTTAATATGATTTTTAAAACTTAAATCTCTGTCCACTATCACTCCTAGATATTTCACTTCACTTTCATTCTTAATTGTTTCTCCATTAATTCTTGTTTCAAATTCATCTCTAAAATTAACAGTCAAAAATTTGGTCTTGTTCACATTTAACTTCAATTTGTTTCTCCTGAACCACAAATACAATTGTTCTAAGTCCTGTTCTAATTTAGTTTTAGACTCTTGTAAACTTTTACCTTCAATATATACTAGGGCATTATCTGCAAATAAATTTATCTCACAGAAATTTATTGGATCATTTATGTCATTTATGTAAGTATATAAGGAACAATAAAGTTCCAAGAACGGAGCCTTGAGGTACTCCAAGTTCATTGTATTTCAGCGATGACAGGGTCCCATTAATCCTCGTTCTTTGACACCGTTCACTCAAGTAATCTTCAAACCATTTTATCGCATTTCCTTTGATTCCAAATGCATCTAATTTTTTTAATAAAATATTAGGTTCCACCGTTTCAAAGGGTGGTTTTAGATCTAAGAACACTGCCAGGACGTACATTTTTTTTGTTTACATTTTCTTTCCATCGACTTATAATTAGATTTAATATCGTCTCACAAGAATATGTTTTACGGAATCTTGATTGGGTTTTCAAAATTAATTGGTTCTCTTCCATATACACTTGGACTACTTTTTTTAGTACTTTCTCTATTAATGGTAGCATATAAATTGTGGTCTATACTGTCCGTACATCTTGGAATTTTTTACTTTTTCAACCGGGATTACTAAGGACTCTTTCCAATACTTTGGAAATTCACCTCTAGAAAATGAATTGTTGACAAGTGATTTATTATATCACAGAACAATAATCGTATGTGTTACTTTTATTGCACCAAACTGAATTAAGTTAAAAAATGGACATTTTTTATCGGAAAACAAAACTGTGTTTTAAATAAATTTTTAAATGAATCGACATGAAAGGATTTAAATGAATTTGTGCTAAGAATTTTTTTTTTTTGAAACATCATTCTCTCGCTCACAATTACACAGTTGTGTCTAACAACCACGAGGTTTTGTTCTGAACTGCACAGTTGTAACCAACAGCCTCGTAGCTCTATTCGGAACTTCAAAGTTGCTATAATTACAACTCTGGGGTTGTATTGATAACTGAAGGGTTATATAAAAATACTGTGATTCTCTTGAGAGCTCTAAAATCGCAGAATACAGATAAGTAGTGCCCTTGAAAACTACTTACGTGTAGGTCAAAACTATGTAGCTCTTTTGATCTGTAATTTATAACTGCGTAGTCACTCTGAGAATTACAGAGAATTTTATGAATTATGAGCAATAAAAGTTTTGCTGGAGTACTGCGTCCGTTTATTATTTTCTGATCTCATTTAGAAATTCTATAGCACAGATTATGTATAAAATAAGTATTGTAAGTTTTGTCTTTCAGAAATATTTAACTTGGTTGATGGAAATTGGTCACTTGAATTCAATTCAGGAAGAGATACTATAGTACAGCGGTGGCCAAACTTTTCATCACTAGGGGCGAACTGTTTTCGTAAATTATTGGCGGCGGTCTACCAACATCGTATGTGTTAAGTGATCATAAGAAAAGTAGTAATTTAAAGCAATAAAAAAAAGATTAATTTAAAACAATCATAGATAATACTAATTAGGGATCGTAACGGTTATAAGTATTACTAATACATATTCAATATAAAGTTATTTTATTAAGAGAAAATAATGACACCTTCTCACAAGCTAACTAGTTTATAAATAGAACAATATTTATTTTCCTATTATTCATTCGAACAATGTTATTAACTATTACTTTTTATGTCGTATCAGCGGATGAACTGGAAATTGATAGTGGATAATGAGATAGGTTCGCGTTCAGGAGAGGGCAGAAATTTGGTATACCTATTATAGTTTTAATGATAACAGGACTATCCAAAAAATAAATGAAATAAAGATAGGAAATTTGGTTTACTTATCACTGATATTAACAGAAATAATGCAGACTACAACACGTTCAAAATTTATTTAATAAAAAAAAATAATAAAGTTAGAAATTTCCAAGGTAGGGATGAGACTGTATTATAATATCAAAACCAAACCCAAAATGGTGGCAAAAAATGCGCAGTATCAATGATACTAACTCGTTAATATTATATAACATTTTTAATGTATTGTATCACTATATTATGGCCTACCAAAGTCATCATCATCATCTAAAAGACTGCTTTAATAGTTGGTAGAAATATGAGATATTCTCATATTACTACCAGCCAAGTGTTTTATATTGCAACCAATAAAATTAGTAATTAAGTGAAAAAAAACGCAAGTTTTTTTGTAATATATAAATATATTCTAACACTAAAGTAATGAAAGTTACCCTAGTCGTTTATTCGATACTAAAAAAATATCCAGATATAATCTAGAAAGCAAAATACGTGAAATAAAACTTTTCAGTTATGTCCTAACTGTGAACTTCCAGCACGCGTCAAGACTAATAACAAATAGTCTGCCAGCTGTTTCAAAACCTTCGCAAAACTAACAGCAATGGTTGGCTAGCTACGCTTTAGATATCAGCAGCGTAGGGAGACCAAAACGTGTATCAAATTTCTACCATATCTCATCTAATATTCTACCCCCTCCTCTATAGTTTTCAAAACCCCAAAAGTGATAGTTCTTAATTGGTTTGCTTATTGCTCTTAGAACTGCTTACGCGAACCAGATGGTTGTCATAACTAAATAAGTCGGAGAAAGGGTTCGCACAAATTTCTAACATATGAAATTGGTTCTGAAATACAACCAAGAAATCACCAACTATTCACAACTAAACTTGTTATTATTCCGGCAGGGGTAGGTACTTGGGTATAGGGTGGTTCAAAAGTTAAACTCCTTCTTGCCATGAAGTGGGTAAGAACTTTCATTTTATTTTTAACATTACGTTGAACGATTTTATTGGCGGGGCCAAAAAAGCAAATTAATAAGAAAATATAATTTAATTTTTTGGGAATTTTAGATAAAACTATGTAATTATTTAAAATAGCCTAAAAAGTATACAAATAATTTTTTAAATTATTTAAATAAAACCCCATGGGGTGCTCATGGAAAATATTAGTCACCACATTATAATTAGTTACAATAAAAGTTGTTGTTTTAACGAAAAAAACAACAATTTAGACTTACTTCTGATTTTACGTAAGAGATAGAGCTCTTATCTTCTTAACTGGGCTGTCAAAGCCAGTTAGAAGAAATTGTTATTCTGCGTAAAGAATTAAGAGATATCAGACGTCAGCTGATCTCCTAACTTTTATGGAGATTTTTTTGAAAGAGATTTGCTATTCTAGCAAACAAAAATAGCTGTCAAATATTTCTTAATATAAGAGTCTACACCGAGGACGCTTAAATCTGTTATCTCTACGCAAATCCTGTTGGATAATCAAAATTAATTGTCTTTAACAGTTGCGCTGACTGAAAAAGGAGTGTTCACATTCTACAAAGCCTGTTAACCTCTTAAAATTAAAGTTTGTCCAAAAAAAATGTATAGAATGCTAATTCTGCTAGAATCACTTATTTGCTAAATTTAAGAGGTTAATAGATCTCTTAAAAGTATATTAGATATGTAAAATTGGGGGGTTAGATTTAATATTCCCATTAAAATGTGAACAAAATTCAAAATACCGCTGCGATTAAGCTACGGAATATCAAAGTAAGCTACCGTCTACTGATGTATATGCATTAGGGTGGCCCAAAAAACAAAAGTATTAAAATGTCTAAATACTATTTCAGAATTTGTTAGCTAATTTAATTTTAAACTTCTATGCAAAATTGCAGTGAAATTCATTAAAAGTTTAGAGGTCGCTCAAATCGAAAATTGTGTTTTTTTTTTTTTTTGGTATTTTGGACTTTCAGGATTTCAACATTTTCTGGCATAACTTTTTAATTTGTCAACATTTCTTCTTGATTCTTTCTTTAAATTAAAAGGAACTTAGATATGAACTTATTGCTGTGATAGTCGTTTTCAAAAATTAAATACTTCTATCTTTTATAAATTTTTCAAAACAAAAATTCGGACACGGAGCACCAATTTTTTGATTTCATGTCAATTTTTCTGTAAGGAAAAGTGGCACGCGCGGGTATAATTTTTCTGATGCAACGTTATCTACAATCGATCATCTTTCTAGCTACTATAACTTAAGGGCTCCTGTAGTGTATGAACTGTTCTCAAAATCCGATTTTCGACGATGAAGCATTTTTACAAATAACAAAGATGTGCCGAAGAAAAATATTGTCAAATTAAAAAGTTATGACAGAAAATGTTAAAACAGTTTTCCTGAAAGTACAAAATAGCCACAAAATCACTATTTTCGATTTGAGCGACCTCCAAACATTAATGAATTTCACTGAAATTGTGAGCAATTCGACATTTGAATACTTTTGCAAATCCATACAATTTTGGGCCATCCTAATATGCATACATGAGGGGCTTTCGGCAAGCACTGTCTCAGTGAGACAACTGAGACAAAACTTTGAGCAACAGTCTCAGTTGTCTCAGTTCAAACCAATCACCTGATTTGCCAATTTTGACATTTAAATAATTTTGATCACAGAAAATGGATAATAATAAATTGAGAAAAGTGTTGTTAGTTTATTCAAATAGCTTAATAAACTTTAATTAGCAATTAAAATCACAAAATATCGAAACTGAGTCAACTGAGACAAGAAAATTCAGTTTCACTTGTCTCAGTTGCTCAGTGGTTGCGTTCGAATTTTGTAGCTCAATATGTAACTAAGACAGTTCACCGAAAGTGCAGTCTCAGTGAGCCAACTGAGAATATCTCACTTGTCTCACTGAGAATGTGCTTGCCGAAAGCGCCTATAGTGTACTGCTTATTTTCATCCTCTATTTTGTATACACATTTTTCGTAAAGTTGCTTTACATGAAATTGCCACTGAGGAAGGATAGAAAATGATAAAGCCAATTGCTGTGAGCCACTACATATGAAGAATTTTGGCTAAAAATTGGGATTATCAGATAAACAAAAATACAGGCTACAAGGATGAAGGGCTTGAACCCCCTCAAACTCACTTCATATATATATGGCCTTGCTCTCTCCGTACCTGGAGTATGTACATATGTGGAACAATTTCTTTATTAAGCTCAACTCAACTCAGAAACAATATCGAATACTTTATTGTATGTTGACCTGAGATAACCTGCAGAATTACATTTTTATATTTCACATATCTAATCTTACAGTGATTCGCAATTAAGGTAGTTCGGTCGAATTTGTCAATCATCACATTTCTTCGTGGAATAGGCATATTTGCGAAAACTGCTTATTTTAATGTCAATAGATCAACACAGTATTTCATTTGTGGATAGTGTGTGTGATGATATGAAATTTCTCATCTAGTCGCACCCAATTTGAGATTTGTCTTAAAATCAATAGGCCCGAGTGCATCTAATAAATGTCGAGTTCAAAGCTTTATTAATAATGAGTGGAAAAATCGGATGGGTCATATTCATCAACAGGCATAACTTAACCTTTTTGACTATAAAATTTGCGCAATAAAAGAAGTACCACCAACCAGTATAAAACGAAACTTTTGCCACTCATTGTGAATGGGTCATTTACAATTTTTGCAATTTCATTGAACGTAGGAGCAATTGCCCAGTACACCGCTTATTGAGAAATAACATGCGGGGAAAATTTCAGAAAAACATTCGTTTTTGTTTTTTTCTAACATCCAGACAAAGATCTTCGGTTGTGAATCTTAAGTTAGCTTCAGTTGAGCAAAGTTTTGAAATAAAAGTGATTTACAGCAGACATAAAAACTTACACGTACACAGGACAGAGGTCAGATCTAGTTAATGCTGAAATTGCGTGCAGTACATATATGACCTCATTTCAAAGTATCTAGATACACGAAAAGCCATTAGACTATAGTTGTTGAGCTTTTTATACTAATTATTAGCATGCTGCCACTTTTAACAAGCCTTTTTACTTTCACAAATGCACCGCACTGATTTCATGGTCATACAGCGACAACTTTCATATGTGTTTGTCTGTGTGTAGTAATGCCGTTTGAGTCATGCCAGAAAATCAAGAAACAAAAGCACCAAAATTTGCTTTATTTGTTTATTTCTCAATGTGTTTTTTTATTAATTGCACGGATCGCATTAATGGAATATTGTACATCGAGTCCAAGCCTCAAAGTTTAGTTAAAGTATGTATGTACGTATCTCCATGCAACCCGGCAATCTAGCTGTAGTCTTTCCGGATAAACGTAACGTGATGCAGTCAGATTCTGGTGGTGGGCGAATGTAAACAGGTAAAATAACTACATGCAGCAAATCGAGCTTGTTTGTTTATTCGATTTAAGCGCGTCTATTGCACCACGGGCTCCAGTGAACCTTCGAAAATGGCACAATATCGCTGATCCATTGTGCTTGGATAGCAGAATTTGATCCGGGCTTTGATAAATTGATTACTTCGAGCTTATAGCTGGGTGGGTCAACCACTTCAAGCACAATCGTTCGTTATCGCGCTTTATGTAAAGCGATATCCACACCATCGCCCGGGCCCGTTCAACGGAAGTTTACTGATCGATTTGGCATTGAATGCTGTTGCGCTTCAATAAAGCAAATATGTGTGTTAAGCAAATTCGACTGAATCGGGACACTTGTTTGAAGCAGGATTTATAGTGGTGTGACCACTCTGTCTGTTGTTTACAGAACAACCACCTCTTTGAATAAAACTGTTGTATTTTGCGATAGCATTAAGGGCTAGGTTTATATACATACATCGTCAGCTAACTATTTCACATTCTAAAATGATAACTATGGGCGTTCGTCTTTCATCTCAACAACAGCAGTCCCACACATCATTGACATTTGACAGTTATAATTAATCAAGTAGGTATACGTCCACACGCCGCCGGCCGCCTCTGTTTTGGAGTGATACTTGAGACATCTTAATTACGTGGGTACTACATAGCCGGGCCAATAAACGCCATCATTTATCTTTCACAAGAAATACTTATCGGTAGTAGAAAAGAAACGCGCTTGTCATTAGGATAGGATCACAAAGCCCACGACTGACCGCAATACCTCAACAAAAAACAAGGATTAACTATTTATATATAGTCAGCCATAGCCGTATGGCGTACGCTATCAACTACAATTTATATGGTCTGGTCACTTTCGAGATTTTATGGGTGGTGCTCGTGGTTGTTTCTGGTATCGCGTGGCCGTCGGTCAAGGGAATGTAAAAAATGCCATAAGCTGACTCGTAAAGTCGTAACAGATATTCATCGTCCCCCGTATGCGAGAATGAACCATTCGCAAAAATACCAACTCTCGACATTGTTCTGCTAAGAGCCACCAAGAGATCTGAAGGTATCGTTATTCGTTTCATGGAGGATGGTGGTGAAACCGCCTGAAGTCATGCGAAAATCGTATTCCATTAAGGAGATATAAAAATTCTTTAGGGTGCCAGTGAATTTCTGTGCATAGAATTTTTAGGATATGTTTTTATCGGGTAGGTAGTCTGCTTTTTTTTTATGGATTATTACGTAATATATTTCGAACAGAGGCGTATTTATCTTATCCACACCTGATTTTTTTGACTAACAGTGAGACAGATGCGCGAACCTGAAAAAATACAAAGGTTATCCAATATTTACATACTTTATATGTTTATATGTATGTATATAAGCGGTTTAGACAATTTAACATGAATTTTAAAAATCGTTGTGTAAATACGTTACACAGCTTTCAGCTATTTGATCTAAATTTTAAAAGCTATAAAAATTGTTGTTGTTACTAGGTAGAATACCTTCCACTTTGTTTAGGGGTTAATGCAACCACAGCAGCTTTTTTAATTAATTTAATTGAATGGATTCAGTTAAATTTTCTCACAAAACAATAATGTGAACAACGACCGACATGCGTACAAAACGCATAAAAATAATGCTGCTAAAGTAAAATGGATTTTTACGTACGCTTAATATTAATAAAGTTATTTTGAGTTTTGCATGTCTGTCTGTCCGTTCGTCTGTGCGCACGATAACTTGAGAACGAACGCCTGCACTTACAGAGCTTGACCTTTGTACACGGGCTTTAAAAAAACATAAGTTCGAAAATGCGACAAATCGGGTGTACAAACTCCTTGGTGGGGTTGCCATATGAAAATTTCGTCTTTCACCATATATTTGGACACTTCCTTAGACTGCATTAATGTAGACAGCTGAAATTTGATGCACGACGTTTTCATAAAAATAGTCAATATTATTTGAGAATGAGATAAATCGGGCAACTCCTTCTTGGTGTTGCCATGTATAAATTTAGGTTTTTTACGTATATTGTGAAAACGATCAGTCTTAGACGTTTCTATTGTACTGAAAAGTAAATTCTATGAAATTGGTTATAATCATTTTTTATGTCCGACTAAGCGTTCTAGAAATATATGCAAAAACCAATTCAAAATTCGAACTTGCATAGATGGGTGAACCAAATTAGATACCGGCACTCAACTAGGGTATTATAAGAATTGGTCTTAAGCCCTAAATACAATGAGCTCCACGTGCTTTTTACGCGCGACAAAATAACTTTAAATCGATAATTTTGAATCAATGGAATGTATAACCACCCTGAACTCTCTTTCACGGAACAACAGGGTACTGGTACTTTGGGTGCCAGATAACAGCAATATTAGCGGGAATAAGAAGGCGGAAGAACTTTCTCGTCTTGGTGCAACCTCGGAGAAGGATCCACAATTTGGATAGCACAAAACGCTTTGTCTCTAATATATCGGCTTGGGCCGACTGCCAACACTATTGCCTTTGGTTAGATGACCCTTCATGTAGAGCTACAAAGAAACTGTGGGGGCAGACTTAACCCAAACGAAAAAGCTATTGGAACTAAACAGCCAACCCCGAGAGCTCTGGTGTGAATTCTCACTGGGCATACTCCTTTCTCAGAGCTCACCTACGTAGATTAGGACTTGTTGCTGATCTTATATGCAATGGATGCGGAGCGGAATCCGAGGCGATGACTCACTTTCTTTGTCACTGTCCGGCTCTCTCAAGAAAGCGTTACAGATTCCTTGGTTCACACGAACTCCATGACGCCGACAGGGAGGCTGAAGGCCCATACTTCATTGATTTATTGAAAGCTGAGGTTGAGACCCTTAAGAGGGGCTATGGAACGTAGGTCTTAAAACGCCTATTGCTCATCCTCCGTCTTATCAGCAATTGCTCATAGGTCTCAACCAGACGCTCTTACGAATTTAAGTATTGGCTCCCGACCTTCCTTGCCGGCTTCGTCCAGCTTGTCTAGGATTTACATTCGAACACAAATTTGGAGTTTGTAAAGGGTTTTGACAAGGCTTTCACAGCTGCCTGACTATCCGAGCGGATTGTTATCTGTTTGTCGTTAATGTCTAAGTTAAGGAGATGCCTTGCTGCATTAAGGATGGCCTTGACTTCCGCCAGGAAAACCGTGACATGGCTTTCAAGGTGTGTGGCAATTTCCACATCAAGATCCTCGCAGAAATCATCTACTACTGTGATTTATTACGATTTTGAGCCATATGTATATATGATACGGTTTGTTAATGGTTGAAGCATGGAATGTGATTCCCATTCTGCCCTATATGAGGCCAATACTTAAATTCATAACAGCGTCTGGTTTGGACCTATGAGCAATTGCTCATAAGTCTGGAGGGTGAACATTGGGCCTTGCTATGGCCTATGCTCTAAAGCCGCCATAAGGGGCCTCAACCTCGGTTATCAATCAATCAATTAATCAACTTTGAAGAAATAGTTTTCATATATAGCTTGATCCAATGTAAACCAAAGTTTGAGTAAACTTTGAAATGTGTGGCGCGTTGTTATACCCTATATGAAATCTATAGGGTATACTAAGTTGTCATTCCGTTTGTAACACCTTGAAATAATGATGGTAGAGCAAAATGGATTGGACACCCACGCATAATATTAAAAGTTATTTTGATTTTTGCATGTCCGACCGTCCGTCCGTCCGTCCGTCCATCTGTCTGTCTGTGCGCACGATAACTCGAGCACGCGTACACGTAGGGAGCTGAGATTTTGTACAGGGACTTTAAAAAAAGTAAAATTAAGTTCGAAAATGAGACAAATCGGGCAACTGCTTTGTGGGGTTGCCATACAAAAATTTCGTTTTCCGCTATATATTTGAAAACTGCCTGAGAACGCGTCGCCGTAGAGGGTTGAAATTTAGTACGTGGTATTTTCATTGTACTAGCAAATAATATTTTAAAAATGGACTAAATCGGGCAGCTCTTTCTTGGTGTTGCCATATAAAAATTTAGGTTTTTTACGTATACTGTGAAAACGATCAGTCCAAGACATTTTTATTGTACCAAAAACTTCTTCAGAATATGAAATCCTATAAAATTGGTTATAATCATTTTTTCTGTCCGACGAACCGTTCTAGAAGTATATGCGAAAAACCGCTGAAAAAAATCAAAATTGCTCAAATGGGTGCCCATACGAAATTTCATACGGACATTCATCTAGGGTATCATAACAATTGGTCTTACTTAGACCAATATTAGCTTTTTTACTTGTTTCTATCTACGTTTGTTTCCAGTTTCATTTTATGAGAAGAAGTGGAATTATTAATGCTTGCCTTTCTTTCTATTTTTCTTTTCTGTTTTTTTCATAAACCTTTAATTATTATCCTAATTTTATTTTGATTTATTTTTTTAACACTTCACAATTTTACAAAAATGATCAACACACCTCAGTTTGAACTGTCAAGTGTAAAAAACGCGTGGCTTTCATTGTATCTAGGGCTTTAGACCAAATCTTGCTTTTTTACTTGTTTTTATTTAATACAAAAAAGCACCGTTTTTTTTTTCTTTACAGATTAAGCTGAACCAGAGTTTAGTTCATTAAATAAAGGACACAGCTAATGATGATTTTTGATATTAGTTAAAGCATTTCATTCATAAAACTCTGGAAGTGAGTAAGCCCAATATTCAGGCAAATGAATACCAAAAATATACATAGTCTTGCATTGGACATAGTTTTTACCACATTACATTTAGGACATTACCAGCCTAGTTTTAAAATAGAACCGAAGAACTGAAATTAGTACTGATATACGGTTAGTCTCCGGTTTTAAAAGCCGAAGATACCTAAAAAAAGATGGATTCAGTTTGATCAGTCAGTTTTGATGCCGGATAAAAAGTGAGTGGTATGGGAGGCTACATCCGGTCAGCGTTAACTGTATTCAATGAAAATCTGGGTTCATAATTTGAGAAACTTATGACAATATAATCCTTTGATAGAATTTTTGACTGTCAATAAATAAATCGAAATGAAAGAGATAAATTCCAATTACTTCTTGAGTTTTCCTCATTGATCTTCTCCTATCTTCGTTTGAGACTAATATGTTTAATGAATTTTTATAATTATACGTAGACAGCTATTTACAAAAGACTGCATATAACGGACTATAAATTGTCTGACCACATTTCACAACCATATTAAAACTGCCTTCACATTTGAGTTGAGAAGCCGAAAATTTGTTTAATTGAGAGCAGTCTGAAATTCGATATTTGGGTGAGCTGAGAAAAAGAGCTCCTCGTTGTTTTTGACACGGAAACTAATTTCTTTTTAAATATTTACTGCCAAATGTGATGCTTACGATATCGCGGATACAAAAATTCTTAACAAATCCTATACAGTTTTGATCTCGATGACGGTCCAAGAGGGTCTGCTTGTGTTATTTCGGATCTTGGCTTTTCGCTAGATTAAGTATTAGGGCAATCGGCTACTTTCTGTAGTATCAGTGTTGTTGAATCAGTGTGCTAAGGTACTGATCGATAGGCCAGCATGCAGATTTCATAAAATTCATATGTTTAAGACTATTCAACAGTTCTCAGTATAGTGTCGCTGGAGTTACTGCCGAATGTGTTGATGAGAAAACCGTTTGACCTACAGACTAAAAAAGCTTTTTTTCCGACGGAATAACCATAGAATAAATCATTAACAGGGATATCGAGCGAATAGAGTGTACGTGAATAAGCCACTCACTGACAGTCAGATTGAACTCGGTTGGACTTGCTTTGACGTTTCTGAAAGTAAACATTTCATAGTTCCGAAAGTTCAGCGACTTATTTAAGTTTATTATTATAATAAACTATAGAGCTTCGAAATAGTTTCTAAGGCTTGAAGTGTATATTTTCATTCAATTTAATGTTTTGTAAAATTATTGCTCACTAATACATTTACAATTTCTGTCAGTGGGTGGCTTAAGTGTTCACTTGATATGCCGCTTACTTGTTAGATTCATTGGGAATACCATGTTTTCATAGTGACATTCAATAAATCGTCTGTGGTAAGTAGTGTAGTGACATTTATTTATCCAGTTTCAGATATAATTCATTGAAAAACTCAAGCCTAAATTTGTTGATTCCCCATTGGCAACAGAATTCGATGTTAGTGGAAATACAAAGTTTTGAGAAAATTTCTATTATCATGTATCGATGAAGTTTTAAATTCTGCTGACTGGGTGTTGCATGATAAGGCTAGAAATTTTACATTTAATTAAGGTCTTAAAAAAGTAAAAGTAAAATATGATTCCAACACCCAAGAACTACGAAATTCAGGCACTGTTTTTAAAATAAACCAATAAACTTAAATTGATCTTTATTTCATGATTTGCAGACAAGAAGTGATTGATCGGTACATTTGCAATTTATGTCAGCTTTAATTTAGCGAAAGAGATAAAAACAAAAGAATTCTATACCGTTACTGATAACAACAGAGCATGAAACTGTATTCATGTAGCAATGAAAATATTTCGAATATTTTAGGAGGAATTATACGAATTATGAAAATAATCTGACAATATTTATCGACAGCATGTTATATGTAAATACAATGAATTCATTCAATGATGAAATTGTTGTGTTTAATTAGACAGAACACTGGTTATTTTATTGAAGATAACCCATTACAACATTTTCAACATATGTATGTAGTTGATACGAACTATGTTTGCGTATGCTTGCATATTACGAGACGTGGAATTCTTCAATAAATTGAAAATTGTCTGACAACTTCAACACAGGTATGCGAGTTCAACAAAGATGAGTACTTTAATCGTGTTTTTTTTTTATAATTAATGTATGTGGGAATTAAAAAGCGTTGGTAGAATATCGGTATGCCGTTGACTTATATTTGCGTGCCAATGACATGTTGCTCTTATAACTATTCTCCGATTAACTTCACTTTTTCATGGAAAATCCTCGCTCGCATAATTCGGACATCCTGAATTAATTAAGCCGCTGTTGGAAGATTATTATATAGTGTGAGGTTCCGACATCTCGTTTGGTCACTTACTTGTAGAAATCAGTGTTAAAATAACATTGGTACTATTAATTTTTGGCGCTACCAACTAGGTCACCAGCGCCTGTTCTAATTTTTCGATGTAGTTTTTATGGAGACGTCTGGATTCTATAATACATTATTTTATAGTTAATGGTATATCGCATGAGTTTCTTTAATTACAATTCATACACTGTACCATAAAGATTGATAGATTTTTGATTGAAACAAATAATGAATTGGTTGACATGGAAGACCTTTACTGGCCTTAAAAAGGAATGATTTTAAATAAAATTAAATTAGAATTGAAAGCAGTTAAATGGACTGCTTCTACATATCTCATACAAAGGATTAAAGGAATTGAAATATACCTATCAATACTTTTGTAGAGTAAATATTCCCTCGACCTTTATGTGCAAAAGCATTACCAGTCATAATTAGTCAGCAGTGGTGAGGCGTGCCTATCTAACCCGGGTGTTAAGGATCGACCCATATTTAGAAATTAATATATAAGTTCGCTCAAATAAAAACTAAAAATATCACCAAACTGTCGTATGCTCATATATTTTTAAAAGACGACGAAATATGCCTTAGTCGGATATCTTAAGAGGGAAGAATGTTAAATTCAATAAATAGTAATACATATATGAAAAAAGAGGCGCAGCCTATGTTACGGTTCAAGAACGGATAAAGAAACTTTTGTGAATATTTTATACATTACTTTAATGATAATTCATTTATAAATGAATTCCATGTAGACTGGTGCCAATACTTTTTTGAAATGAACAAATTAATAACAGGCACACACCAACCGGAAAAATTAGTTGAGGTAATAATTAAGAGAAAAAAGTGAAAATTTAACACGAGATAAAGTGAAATTGCGAAATGGGGGTGTTAAGGGGTTGAAAGTATTTTTTTACGAATTTTTCGAGAAAATGGCGGAAAACCGATTTTTCTGTTTTTTTATTTTTTTCCTCGTATAAATAATTCAAATTACATGAAATTTTGTGAAAGTATACCTTTATTCTGCATTGAAGAAGCACAATTTTTTTGGAAGCTGGAAAATATGTAGTTTCCGAATATTTACAATTTTCGAAAAAAAAAACCAAAATTCTCCTCGGAAAACTTTATTGGTGTTTTGTTCGATTTAAATATTCTATCTGGGCTCATCTTAACCGTTGAAATGATTACTTTAAGGTGGTCTCAATATGTTGATGGTTTATTTTTCAAGAAACAGCTTAAAATTAAATAAAAAGACTTCAAATTACGAATTTTTCAATTTTTTTATGATTTTTAATTTTTTTTTTATTATTTACCTATATAATAGATTAAATTTCAATGACAGAATTTACTTTAATGTAATTTTACAATAATAATAAAGATGAACCAGTTTAATTGAAGACAGTGTCGGAAATCATCCTGAAACTTAAGTTTTTCTTAGCATTGGAATTGGAGCATACCGTACTAAAAGTCATAAGCTGGAGTTAAGACTCGCTGGTCAAGTGTGCAATTTTATTAACGTATATTTTACGATTTTTTCACTACGGCGATGAGTAATCTGTTTTAGGTATATTTGAATAAAATATTTGAATAAATTAAGTAAATAAATAAAAAGATTACTCTTTTGGACTTTTTACCGGGTTAAACTTAATTTTGTTCAAGAAAGAATTTTTTGGGATTCTCCGGTATATAGCAAAAGCTAACAAATGTTCTAATTTGTTATTTCATCACACAACCCATTAATTTTTGGTGACAAGTTTCAAGTCTTGGTTTGACTCATCAACAGGTCCCAAATAGCGAAATTGAGTGATTTGAAAAACAAATGAAAAAAATTAAAAAAAAAAGAAAGAAATGAAAAGTTTGAGAAAAATAGAAAAACACTTTTTTTATTTATTAAAAAAATTTAAAAATTTTTTTTAAAGAAACAGATTCATTCGAAGCGAATTGAACCTGTATACGCCACGCAGTGGGCTGAAAAATAAAGAAGAAAAGGAAGAAGAAGAAGCGTTTCGTGTCAGCAGAAAACCTTACACTCATCAAATTAGAACATTTTTTAGCTTTTGCTATATACCGGAGAATTCAAAAAAATTCTTTCTTGAACAAAAGTAATTATTAAGTAGAGCCATTAATTTATTGATATTTTTTTATAAAAATAAAAGATTTATGACAAATTATAAAATTCTAATGAATTTTTCATCTTTTGCATTGTGCATTGTTCTTCTTCATTAATAAAATTTGCAAATTCTGAAGGATCTTCCAGATTATCGAAGTCCTCGAGCTCCTCGATTTCAATATAAAGACTCTTTGCTAGCTCTTCATTGGCAATCTCTTTCAAATCACTGACGTCGTCTTCAAATATTTCTTTATCTTTATTTGAGCAGTTTTCATTACAATTACTGCATAAATTGGTGCATTTTAAGTCGTGTTTTCGGCAGCCGCATATTTGTTTATTACCACCACTTTCACTGCTGCAGCTTATACTTTTTAATAATTTTTCGGGAATTAAATGTGAACTGTCTGGGATAAGTTTGGACATGAGTCTACCTACATAGATATGTACGTTCCAGCCTCGGTGCATAGCTTTTTTGTTATCGAGCGCATTGTTCAAATAACCAAGTCAAGTTTGGAATTGGTAATAAACTCCATAGGAGTGTTGTGCAGCTGTGCTCCTTCAATTGGGGGAAGTTTTTTTTCAATTTGAAAGTAGATTTATTAGTTGCCAGTTGGTAGTGCTCAAATATTAATTGATTTACTGACATATCAATCTTTTTAATTTTGTAAATACCAGCTTTAAGTTGAGATCAATTTTTTACAATTATTTATTTCGTCTGCATCAGTTTTAAAAAAAAACAAACTTGCTAGGCTTGATAAATTTTTGTTGCTCAATAAATTATTTCAATACTGTTTTTTTTCCAGCAAAAAACGGAAGTTTGATTGCAACCCAAAAAAGAGTGAATAAATGCTATTATATTTATGTACGTTTCGTGTTTGAAACAATTAAATGTATAAAATGAATCCTTGTCATTGCCTGAGCGTGGTTTGTCGAAAAAAAAAAATACGGAGACCACATGAATTTAGTTGATGCAGAAGTACTAGTAAATCAATATCTTGACTCACAACAACGACAGTCTTATCAACGTGTTTTGCTAGTACAGTTGCAGTATTTATAATTAATGCATCGGCGTCTTGGGGGGGGGGGGGGGGGGGGCTCGCTTGCACAAAAATCCCTCTGATTGTAGTTTATCTGATATAGTTTGTATTAATTTTTTTTTATTACTTTGATTGGATAAAAATTTCTCGATATTTTACTTATATCTTGACATTCAAATGTAGGGTTGCTTGCAGATTTCTTACGACGTGAACATTCGGCTTATTTCGTGGCCATCAAAGTGGAAGTAGATGCTGTAAGTGTTATAGTTACAGTTTTATTTACTTCAGGATACCCATCGAATACTATGAAACTATTAGCTGCATAATGGCTTCGAACATAATTAAAATGTTTATTTGAAATTTCTCCGATAGTTTCGTTCTTTTACCAAATGACCGTAAATGACATGTAAAATATAGTTACAGGCTGGAATAGCATTCACCGTGGAGTTCAGTGTTTTTTCTGAGCCCATTTTCTGTAAATAGTGACAGATGAAATGGAGCGATTTCATATTCCGAAAACTCTCTCAAATCATCTTTGCTGTCAATATTTAATGAAATTCTTTGGTATAATAATAAAGGGTTTATCACTACTTTTTCATCGTTAACTTTTACTGATGATTGAAGGACTTTGAGAGATAATACTTTGTTTTTCCTTTGAAAAATAACGCTACCAAAATTATCTTCAATAATTGATTTCATAGATTTTTCACCATCTTCGCACACTTTTTAGCAGTTAATTGTTTCATCGCCAATATTATAAAAGATGTCTACTATTTCGAATGCTACAAAGGAATACAAAATTACAATAAATTCTTGTTGATAATCCGTTTTTCTACCAGGTTTATATGCATAACTTAAAAGATTTTTTATTAATTTGTTATTCATTTAATAGTTCCAGGCCCACTGTCTTCAATTAAATTGGTTCAACTTTAGTAAAATTACATTAAAGTAAATTCTGTCATTTCATTATAATCCATAATTTGGGTAAACAATAAAAAAATTGAAAAATTCGTGTTTCGAAGTTTTTAATTTTTTTTATTTTAAGCGGTTTCTTCAAAAATAAAACATCAACATATATAGACCACTTTTTAAAGTAGGCATTTCAACGATTAAAATGAGCCCAGATAGAATATTTAAATCGAAAAAACACCAATAAAGTTTTCCATGGAAGATTTCGATTCGAAAAAAAATGTAGGTACTTATTCAGTACAAAAAAAAAAAGAATACTTTCACAAAACTTCATGTAACTTGAATTATTTTTACGAGAAAAAAATGAGAAAAAAAACAGAAAAATCGGTTTTCCGCCATTTTCTTGAAAAATTCGAGGCTATGTTGAAAAATGGGGCTTTATGAAAGCTTTAGATATTTTTATTATCTATAAGTTTCGCGAAGTACATTTTCCGCTAGGAAGTCACATTCCGCCGAAAAACGCAAAAAAAGCACTTTCAACCCCTTAACAGCCCCCTATTTCGCAATTTCATTTTATCTCGTGTTTAATTTTTGTTTTTAATCTTAATTATAACTTTAACTAAATTTTCCGTCGTGGTCCTTGCCATTTGGTTCATCGGCATTTTCCAAGCGCTGTCGTTGTTGAGGTAGACCAACCAATGCTACGATTTCGTCGAAAACTATTGAAAAATTACCTCTCATAATTCGAATATGTGACACTGTTTTATAAATTTTGTCGTTGCAGTAACAAATATCCACGATTTTACTATACTGGTTGTTAGACAAAATATCAGTGAAAGCAAATATTTTTGCAAAAGTAATGAGAAGAAACTGATTATTAAATTTATTTTAGAAATGTAGAAACCCCCTGGAAGATAAAATGGTTTTTTTTGTTTCATTTTTTCTGGTTCGGATTTTTGTTTTCTCAAAAAACTCGATAGTGCATTCTCTGTACTGACAAACAGTGTTCAAATTCTCGAATTGGACGACCAACGTGTTGGAGCAAGTTGCGCGAAATTTTATTGTAACATGTTCATAGAAAGCCTTTGAAGTGTTTGCAAAAAATGAAAAATTCAAATATCTCCGTAATCGAACCTTAAATTTGAATTCTTGAAAAAAATGTCATACAAATTTGTAGTATTGTCCTTGATCCTGTAAAGTTTTTATACGAAAGACATAATGTTTTCCCCTTTTCAAATATGACCCGTTAATAGTTATTTGAAACATAAAAAGAATTACCCAAACATCTGCTTCCTTGCAAAAGTTATAAATATTTTTCTGTTATGCGAAAAGTGAAAAAGTTTGATTTCCTGAACACAAAAAGTGTTATACTTTTTCATTTTTCGCATAATATTAAAATGTTAATAAGTTTTGAACGGAAGCATATTTTGGGGTAATTTTGCTCTTTTTATAAAGGACTGACAATGAGTTATATTTTAGAAGGGAAAAAAATATCTCCTTGGTGTACAAATTTTACAAGATCAAGGATAACTGCAATTTTTTTTTTAATTTAATGCTCGAGAACTGAGACTATACATTGTAACACGTTGAACATCGTAATAAAGGATGAAAGGCCTTTTGTGGAACCAGTGTCCAAGTTTGATCCGGCGATATCCGTGCAAGAACTTCTGCATAAAATCTGACAACAATTTTCGTTCAAAGTTTTTTGAACTATAGTACATATATTTAAAACATAACTCCTGCCTAACTTTTTCAAAACCCATTAAGGATTAAAAAAAAGGAAAGAAATCGAGAGTGGGCTTTTTGAGATATTCAAGGATAACGGGCATAGTCTTGAAAACAATGTTTTTATAAAAAAGACCTCTACAAATTTTTTTCAGAAACTTCAAAGCTTCTTTAGATAAATAGCGTTTCTTTCATTAACTTGCGTTGTGTACATTTTGTGATATAAGTTTTTGAAATTACACCTACCAAGCAATATTTGTCGCTTTCAAATTTCAAAATAATTTATCTTCGTCAAAAATGGACAGAATCAGAAAATATTTCAGCAAAATACTACTAACAATATAATCAAACTACTAGTGAAATTTCATCAAAATCAGAGATGGTCGATGCACAAATTTACACAATTATTGTCGATTTTCTATGAAATGACCATATGTGATTCAATCCGTAGGACGTCACATACATAAATCCCCGAATACTTGTTAGTTTGTATACCGTAATCGGCAGCAATAAGCAATACAAAGGCCTGAGGGCTAGGGAACTTACGAAATTAGTTAGTATGAATATTTCTGTTCCTAGCATTCGCACATATTGATATTCACCTTAGCGTTCAGTTATGATACTGAACACCCGTCATAAGCAATGCAAAGGAATGAGTGCTGGGGAAATAGAGCAAATTTAGATAGAATGAATTTTTAATATTTTTATTTTATTTTCATCTGGAGAAATATATGTTTACAGGCTGCGTATTCAGTGAACAGGACACCTTGAACCCTTTGACGCCTCGCCACTGAGTCAGGCATATGTTTTTGTTCTATTATGAATCCTTGAAGCAGGGTTGCTAGACTGCAACAAATGGATTCTCGAACCAATTTTACAAAAATCTCGTACCAATTTTACAAAAATCTCGTACGTCATGAAAAATTCTCGTACACTAGGCTTTTCACGAAATTAATGAGAAATCTGGGAATTATTTAGTAACATTTCATTTTATTTTTTTTAAATGCAGAAGCAGGTTTATTCTATTATATGATGCTGACGTTGTGCGACTTATCATTTGGGTGGTAGGTTTCTTTAGACTGTGTTTTAACAAATTCAGTTGAAAGGAGGGCTCCTAAAATGGTCTTTAATGGAGGCATGTTAATTTTCTTAATTTTCTTCCTGTTATGTTGTTCTTGCTAAAAATCCTCTCGGTATTGCCATTGAAATATGCAAAAGTTAAAACGGATAGCGTAAATTGAGGACCTATATATTTGTGGTCTTCATCAACAATACGGATTCGGGAAAGCTTGTGCTAAAATATGTCAATTTCCTTTTCTTTGGTGATGTGTGGAAGAAGTTGGTCCAATGGAATAAGTCGAAACTCGTCATCGAGTTGCTGCAGGTTCTTATACCCTAGACAGACTGTCTCCATAATGACTTAATTTTTAATTAAATGGAGTCAAATGTGCAGTGTCACACAAATGAAGTCCATCAAGGACCCATTTGCGACATTTCGCTTCGTTTTCAAATGGACCGAATTTTACTCCATTTAATGAAATTACAGTAAAAGTGCCAGCTACCGTCATTAAAATGAACTGAATTTATTGAAAAGTGAAAATTTTTCCAATAAAGTAAGCAGTGACAGCTATCAGCTGATCATGAAAGAAATTTCTTTGTCGCTTACATCTCTTTTTGGTCTCTTTCAAAAACAAAAATTTCCTTCTACTCAAAATGCTTTGCAACTACAGTAAATACTCGCAAATTCTCTTGATATCATTTAATTAAATTATTGAACTCTGCCATGATCTTTACTCACATTGCGGAACTGACATTCCAAATGAAATAATTTTCATCCATAGTTTGTCATCTCCTCATTTCCTTGAAATGACTGAATTTCAAATTATGTCATTATGGGCACAGTCTGTCGGGTTTGCCATAGAACACAGGGTACATATAAACATGAGTAATGGAGTATCGTTTCGGTATCTTGAGATTAGGCCTTGAGCCTAAAACTATCGGTCCCACAGAAAAATAATATTATAAAATATTACAGTCCAATATATTTTCTTTTTAAAAAATTACATGTTGGGCCAATTTATGGAAATTATGATGTTTAAACCAAATCCAAGCTATTTTTATAAGAAAAACTCCTGCAATAAGACAAGGCAAAAGTGTGTAATGTCGGCCGCTATGCTCTTTTCAAGTCGCTTTAAAAATATAAGCAGAACCGTAACCCCCGGAATATACAAGCCATTCTACACTCCGGGAGTTGCGGTTCTGGTTACTTTTGTTAAATTATCTTTTACTCCAGTTTTTTAGTAGTATTTTCACAGTGTGCTGCCTTGAAGAGCTTCAGATTTGAATCTCACTCTTAGATTGCTATCAATTAACATACCAAAAGGGCATGAGACTTTGCCTATTATCTGTATTCAAGGTACTTGACAGCATTTTATTTTGGAATCATTCAAAAATTATGCGATGTCCAGATAAGTTAGAGATACTAACACAAACGAAATCATCTTATTCAACTTGCTTCGACGTACATACAATATGATAAAGTATAGTAACACTAATACTTTACGATATCGAATTTTAAAAACATGCAACCTCTTTTGGTGGTTACTGCGGCTTTGGAAATTTTGTTAGTGAAATATAACAGGAGAAGAGGTGGAAATACAAGAAATTCTCTGTTTGGTAAAACATTTTTCAAGCCATACTAAAAACATCAAGACTTGTAGGAGCATTTCCGTATATTATACAGTGTGTTTCCCACTAGGAGGTCAATAGAGCGGGAGGTGATAGTACTCACCTAGACGAACCAAAATTTGTATGGCAGGGGGGGGGGGGGGATATCAACCGTTTAGGAGTTACAGGGTGATTAAGAACAAAACTAGTTTTTCTTAAAAACTACAGGGCGTATGGACACAGTTAAGAGCTCAACCAGCACCCAGCACCACACCCCTCTCCCATCAAGAATTATGGTTGTCTAATCTAAAAATTTCGGATTTTCTTACATTTTTTTTTTTAATTTAATCTCTATTATTTTTGAAAAAAGGTCGTTAACATAACTTTTTGTTATAAAAACTGTAAAATGTAGACTCTCCTCTTTAAGTTGACCTATTACCTATTGTATATATCTAAAGATTTAGACACTCTAGAATGTTTAGCCTTTCCGGGAGTTGAAAAAATTTGTATTATACTCATGTAAGCCTTAAGTATGCCAATGCAATCCATCGCATTTTGAAGAGTTCCGTTTACGTGTTTAGGGCAACTAAATTTCTGAAAATCGTTTTGTGAAATCAATAGACATTTCGCAGATATTAATTTCATTGAATATGCTCATAATGTAACAATTAAGTCAAGTTTACCTTACACCGTAAGTTTTAGACCAATATTTTATGTCGGTTTCTACTAACATCCTTCATTAGCATAGGAGGGCGCTCTAAGGAAGATAACGACAAATATGAGAAACACATAATCTTGCAATATTTATTCGCAAACTACGAAAGAAGAAATGGTGCAAATGCTGAAAAATTACTTCCCTTGTACTGTAACCGAGGATTCACAAAACTGGGAATTCATCTTTAGATATCACTAATACAGATATAAAACAAGTGAAAAAGTTAGAACTGGTCTAAAAGACCAATTCTTATGATACCCTAGATGAATGCACGTATGAAAGTTCGTATGGACACCCATTCGGTTTCTCGCATATATTTCTAGAACGGCTCGTCGGACAGAAAAAATGATTATAACCAATTTTATAGGATTTCTTATTCTGAAGAAGTTTTTGGTACAATAAAAATGTCTAGGACTGATCGTTTTCAAAGTATATGTAAAAAAATAACATTTTTATATGGCAACACCAAGAAGGGGTTGCCCGATTTAGTTCATTTTTGAAATTTTTTTTTTGCTATTAGTATGAAAACCCAATGTACCAAATTTCAGCTTTCTATGTCGACGTGTTCTCAGGTAGTGTCCAAATATATCGTGGAAAACGAAATTTTTGTATGGCAACCCCACGAAGGAGTTGCCCGATTTGTCTCATTTTCGAACTTAATTTTTCTTTTTTTTTATGTCCGTGTACAAAATTTCAGCTTTCTAAGTGAACGTATTTTCGAGTTATCGTGCGCACGGACGGACGGACAGACGGACATCCAAAAATCAAAATAACTTTTAATTTTATGCGGGGTGTCCAATCCATTTTGCTCTACCATCATTATTTCTGTGCGTTACAAACGGAATGGCAAACTTAGTATACCCTATAGATTTCATCTAGGGTATAAAAATCTGACAATCCTACATATATTGCATAAAATCTCAGGATGGTGACGATGTCCAACAAGCATACAGGCTAATTACAAGCTAATTGCAGCCTGCTGAATGCAGGGATACATCGTCTCCACCTGGAGGATTGCCTCAAATAATCTTTATTACTAAACAGATACAACAAAGTGAAATAATGTTCTGAGTTAATCGCGAATACTAATTAATCTGTTCACGTATGTCGACTGAAGTGTGAAATAAATAAATGCAATACAATCGCAGCACATCACATTCCGGTTCCAAAACTTTGCGCAAGCCTTAGTAGCTTTTAACAATAGATGTGCCATAAGATCGAGATATCTAAGTATATGACAATCCAACGCAAGGTGGTTTCCATGATTAAATCTAAGCTTATAGTTGGTACTGAATCTTACTAGGAGACTCCTTAACCAAAGACTGTATATACTCTAAAGAGTGGGATACCATGTCTAAAAGCAAAATTAAAAAATGCTGCCCTTCTATTAATCGTGCATTTTTTAATAATTATTTTAAGAACTTTATAAAAGGGCTAGGCCTGCAGGTTTCTTTCATTTCATCATACCAACATACATTTTATGCATTTAATCTCTGTTCTGTACGAGTTGCATTTTAAGTTTGTTTGATCATAAGCATAAAATCAAACTCCACATTAACATGAAACCATTGCATGCTTGATTAATCTCGAGACTGGTACAGGTGCATATATTAACATACATATGTTATGAAATGATATCGTGTAATTGCAGTTTGTTAATAGCAAATCTCCGGGGGAATTAATCTACACGGAGTAGCTAGCCTACTTTATGCATCTAGAACGCAATTAGCTCGGATATAAGGTTGACCAAGTTCAAGCCTGTACTCTGGCTTTAAGCAATTATTGCACTGCAATGACTCTATGTGAGGCTGTAAATTGTTGTTATTGAGTACTGACTGGCATAGGTGGTATAATTAGTTCTTGATTTCAGTACGGCAATTTATTTTATGTATAGCTGCCATAATCGCAGGTGCAAATTTTTAATTTACTTTTGTCGACTTATAAAATGTCTGAAGTAGATCTACATATATGTTTGCATTTGCATGTATGTAAATGTTAAGAAAATTCATAAACTAAAACATATCAACTTATGGAATACTATTGGTCCTATAAATTACAGTCAATGCAGAGCTGGTAAAGTCTCATGGATTTAGCCCAGTTGGACGTATATTTATATGGCAGTGGGTCTAAATAAATTAAGAATTCTGTATGCAATCAGTTGGTCTACTTCGCCATACAAAAATATTAAGGTAATTATTTTTAATCTGGTAAAATTTAGCATTTGTTAGTACTTTTATAAACTATCATAGGCTAGGTACTCTAAGTTTGTCATTCCGTTTGTAACATATATACGGGGATATTTTCATGTCCGTCTGTCCATCCGTCCGTTTGTGTGTCCTAACGATAACTCGACAGCTCGTTCACTTAGAGAAATGAGTTTTTGCATATGAGTTTTTTTTTTTTTAAAAAGTAAATTTAAGATCGTTGGTACTGCTGCCACACACAAATTTTATTTTCACTATGTATATACGGGGTGTCCCGTCGAGATGGTAAAAAATGTTAAGGGTCGAAAGTACAGCTTATTTGCGATTGAAAATTTTTTTATAACATTTTTTCGAGTTCGCACTATTTTCAAAGTTATAGGCGATTTTCGATTTTTTCGAAATTTTGCACCTTAAGTTCTCATTCGATGTAACTTGATTTTGAAAACGTTCACACCTAATGGAAAAATTGGCGATTTGTTGCCAAAACATTTTTTCGTCAGAAAATTCATTTGTTTTCAATGTCATAAATCTCGAAAAGTAACCATGCTAACAGATGATCCGGTTCTCATAGAAAACATCCCTCATTTATTATCTTTTATAAAACTACAACACGATTAGTCTGCCTAAAGTATTGCCAGAGTTACAGTAAAAACTTGCCTGCAACATACCTCTCATAACTTGAACAAAATTAAATCGAATTGCAAGGAGAAGTTGGAAAAAGTGAAAATTTTCGAAAATTGATATTTTTGGTATGCAGAAAGTTGCGGAGTATAAATGAGCATATCACTACAAAGTCGCAAGTCTCCTAGCATAGAATCCAAAATGCAATCCAGAATTCTGTGCTTTAGAATTTTCAAATTTCAACCGTTTGTAACTTTGGCTGATAACATGTAGTGTAAAAAAGTTGCAGATTAAAAGGATCTAGAGAATAGGGGGAAAGAAAATCGCCTAAAATGTAATTAGATGTGAAATTTCGAAAAAATAATAAAAAATTGTTGAAAATTTTCAAAGTTCGAATAGTTACTTAATGAGAATTTCGAATTTCGATAATCGAAACATGCCAAAATGTGTGTATTTTTAAATCCGACATACACGCAGAAAACTGAACTAAATCGGGATATCCTGTTTTGGTGTTGTCATAGAAATTTTTTGGTTTTAGAAACTTTGGTTTTGGACATTGCCTAAACACTCGTCTACAGCGCTGAAATTTTGTATACAGCGATAAAAAAAAGGGTAAATAAAATTTCAAAACTGAACTAAATCGGACAATCCCTTCTTGGTGCTGCCATACAGAATATTTGGTTTTCATTATTGTAATTTTTATATTCATCTAGGGTGTAATATTATTGGTCGTAGACCAATTACAATTATTGGACAACAGAGAAAGACTAAATTTACAAATTTTTGAACTTGTTTGCATTTTTATCTTTTAATCGTAAAATTTACATTGGCAAGGACGGGGAAATAAATGTTTTTGTTTTTTACCATTTTAGATTATATTTGATGAGAGTTTACAAAGTAAAATTTTATTCCAAAGTTTTCGATTATTTGGTCGAGAAGAAAATCCTTGTGTAAAAGTTTTTCTTTTAAGACTTCGCCATTCAGTAGGACTTTAATTTTTTTTAAATCTTTTCATTAGAAGAGCTTTTTAGTTTTGAAATCTGGATGACAAGAGATATATTTTCATCATCCTTTCTCTACCCTTATCATTATCGTGCTTATCGATTTCCGGACTCTAGAAGAAAGTCGATAGTGCAGGAACTTTGCGCGAAAAGTAACACGGCTGTTTTCCACCAGCATGAACATATCAAATTGATTTAAATAGTTTCTTTTACATCCATGCAAATGCATTTGCGGTTGTAGTGTCCATAACTAGTGCCGAAGGTAGTTTTTTTGTTGATTAGAAGTTTTCTTATTTCCTCGAAAATCAACACGCCACCTTCCTTAATCACCGGATTCTGTTTTCGTAAGGATTAGGGTGAATTCTGGCAATTAACCAACAACGGGTCGCAAAAAAGAGATATCTCGCGCAAAGTTTTAATATTATATTTCAAAATTAAATATAGCAATATTGCATCGAAAATCCTTTTACAGAATCTTAGGAAAATTGGGGTTGAGCGATCTAGGAATTCAACTGTATTTGCATACCCTTTTGATGAGTGTGCTTTTAGTCAAGGTAACGATACAATCGTTTATTCTGCTATTATGGGAGTGAAATCTAACGATGTTGGACTGGATGATCTTCATCCCAAATTTATAAAAGCTCTTCTCCTTGTAATACTCCCAAATCTCACCTATTTTTATAACAACATCATTTATTTTAAGATCTATGATCTCTTGTATTTGGATATTTTCTAAAATTATTCCTATCCCCAAGAAGTCTCGTCCTATTTCCTTATTACATTTTCTCTTTAAAGCCTTTAAAAAAATCCTGCATACCCAAATCACTACTATTTTAGATAGGGAGAATCTCCGATCTAATCTTCAATCGGGCTTTAGATCCAAGCGGAGCTGTACTTCCGCATTCCCTAATATAACAGATGATATAAAAAAATCATTTGATTTGATTTTTTTAAGTAAACTGGATTTTAAATTCAATTTCTCTAATTCTTCATTCACATTGGCTTGGTCTTACCTTATCGGGGGCATCAACAGTGTGTGCTCTGTTCTAATTCTGCTTTTGGCTTCATGCCTTTGCGGAGTGGAGTGCCTCAGGGCACCACTCTGTGACCATTAATTATTCACTATTTTCATTAAATATCTTCCTATAGTTCTGAGAAATTGATTGTGATTGTGTATGTTGATGATATTCAGCTTTACATTTCTAGGCCGTTGGGATTGTTGGAGGATGTTATATTCCGTATGTACGAAAACCTCGCGCTGATACGCTTAATTGGGTTTAGTTGGAGCTTAAATGCTTTTAAATCGCTATTGTCATCTATAAAAGTGACTTGGACATTTCCTGCTTTCCGGATATTATCATAAACAATGCAATTATCCCTTATAGTAGTACTGTAAAGAACCTTGGAATAATTTTAGATCGTATGTTAAGCTGAACCGATCAGATTAATGCACCTATCCGCAATGTTTATGGAACGCTACGAAAACTTTCTGTCACGCCAGCAATTTAATCCTGTTGAAACGCGGATTATGTTAGCTAAATCGTTAATTGTTCGTCTGAGTTATGGTTGTGACATTTTTTCTGGTTTTGATCCAACTTCATTGCGTAAGCTCAATATTACATTTTATTCTACTAATCGGTATGTGTTTGGCTTGAGGTGATACGATTATGTCTCGAAATATTTAAACTCAATTTTGGCATGCACGTTGGAAACTTAATTTAATCGTGCGCGATATTATTCCTTCGTTATATGAAGATTACTCAGCAACTACCTGTATACCTACTAGATTAGATTTTTCCCAATCCGTAAGGAATTTTTCTCTAAACATTCATCAGTCCACCTGTCCGATTCAAGTGATCGACAGTTTTTTGTTCAATCCTTAAGATCTTGGAAATCTCTTCCTCTTCACCTTAGAAACAGCAGGAATAATCAGTTTTCGGAACAATTTAATTGAATATTTAAGAACTGCATAACTGTTTAGTTGATTTAGTTTCCTAGTATAGCAAAGCAATCTGTATTCGAGCAGATTTGCCATCTATGGAAGAAATAGCGAATGCAAACTATTGTAAATATGTAGATATTAACGCAGCCATGAAGTGGGCTGGAGTGATTAGACCGAAAAACTTTGGAGACGAGTCAGTCCACAGGTAGAATGGATGTGGAATTAAGGGAAAGAAAGTAATATCTATAAGCCACGTGGCTAGACGTAACAAATGTATTAATAATATGATTGAACATTCATCGAACAGGGAAATCTAAAATCACTTGAAATATAACTACAGAAATGTACCTTTCTAGGGGTGTCTAAGAAAGAATTGGCTGTCGCACGAAAAATTGAGAGTAATTATTTCTGTCCCATGTTCTCTGATGGATTAAAGAAGAACTAATAATCTATGCTCAGAGACATTCGTCCAGCTATTTTTCCCAAGAGATATTTCGCGTGGAGATGTAAACTTGGCTTTAGATACTAAAGTCTATTCTTCTCTTGTTGAACACTACGGCCCTTTCTTCCCTATTGAAATTCTAGTGAGCTCAGAGTCACTGGGTGGCTCAAAAAAGGAATACTTTCTTCCAATTCTATGACGTTTTGTTGCAGATTTTATAGAAATCCTATTAACTAAGTATACAACACTTAATAGCCCTTGATTTTGATAAGAAAATAGTAACGACGGCAATTACGGTAATATTCGAACATTTTAAAAAATAAATTTAAATTATCACATAAAACAACAATTAAAATAGTTATCTGAAAACTTACCTGGATATTAGGATATCCATATGCATTCTGATACAAGACCAGAGTCATATAAATCACAGCGATAGCAAGTGTCATCGCTTGAAGAGTCCTCTTGTATCGGTGGGGCAATGACAGCGAAATTGTCATTTTATTTGTTCTATGTCATTTGACTAATTTCAATTGTGCAATGGCCTCAAAAGGCCAGAGTAAATCAATTGTGATTGTTGACTTTTCTCTATGATCTTCAATCTCCATGTATTGTAGATAATATGTGCATTATTTAATAACTGATAACAATTCATCCACTGTCCAAACACTTTGCACTATTGTAAAATAGAGGTAAACACAAAATTTTGATTAACACACACACACCACGTTGAAAACTTTTAATAATAATAACAAACACAAAAACTGTGATTTGAATTAGATCACCGCACATTGATCACAAACAATTTTCCAAGAAATCGATTGTCACTAAAAAAAACTCGATCATGGCAAGGATTTTGAAAATAAATTACGTATTCGCGCCAAACACTTTAGCTCGACGAAAATTTCGCGTACATCCAATACCCTTCAACCATTCCGATCGACTGACTCGGAACGGAACCACCGCGATCGTTGATCAGTCAACTGTGAAACAACGATATTCTCTGAATTTGTTTTCTCTCTGTTTTTGTTCGGATTTTCTTTTTATCGCATTTTCTTCTCTCTCTCTCTCTCTCTCTCTCTCGGTTTTCTGCTCCATTTTAATAATACACGAATTTATTAGTGTGTCCATGAATATAGCGATGGCGTCCGATGGGGCGACTCCATCAGCCGTGAAATGCTCTCATTTGGAGTTATTCAGGCTCCATGCTTCTGTGTCTTCACCCCTCATCACATTTTCTGATTCCTGATCGAATTCATTTATATTAAACGTTCTCTGATGTTGTTGTTGTTTTTGCTTGGGGTCCCATCAATTACGCGACTTCCCTTTTTAGGTCCTATTCGTCATCTTCGGATGGTCGGTCGTTAGATTTCGTTGTATGTATGGATAATGATCTTGTCCACGATTGTCATGGACTTTGTGTGGTGCATTGGCATGGCACACATTTGCTATTCCATTGAGGTTGTTTTGTTAGTTACTCGCCGTACTAAAGCCGGCAAAGCGTGCTGTTGCACGATCGCTTTACATCAAACTCGTGTTGAATTCAGAGTGCGGACGTTTCGCACGCCTCTGTAACTTGTGCTAAACTGAACGCGCATGGTTTTTGCATATTGCCATGCCACCATCGCACCGCGCAGTATTGGAGTAAAGTTTATATTTTAGGGCTATGCCATTTCGAACGCATGAAGGAAATGGGCAAATTTAATTGCGATCAATCGTATGAAGAGAAAGCGCGCAAATATAATTCCCTGTGCAGGCATTCATAAGCGGCCATTCTCTGGATGGCTGAAGTTTAAACGTGTTCTTGCAGCTTTAGGCAACACAACTACATACATATATAAATAAAACTTATTACATTTCATTTGGGGTTCATTTATGTGGAAATGAGTAAGATTAAGTTATTGAATATGGAAATACTTGGCAACCAAATGTATGTAGATAGGGCAGCAACTCTAATGAGATACATCTGTGTGTTCTCAAAAGTAAAAATTGATTTCTTTTCCCTAGATCATAGGGAATACTATATTATATACTCTGTGTATATAGGTACTATATCCCGTAAGCTATACTAAGTTTGTCATTCTGTTTCTGACGCACAGAAATAGTACTGGTAGAGCTAAATGGGTTGGACACACCCACTCATAATAGGGTAAATGCACCAATTCACGTCCCCTAATCGATTCGCGTTCACTTCCTTTTATAACATGACATAAAACGGCGTATTTTATTTAAAATACAGCATTTTTTATACAATCATGTTCGTGTATGCGTTTGTTACCACTAAAGTGGGCACTATGATCGTTGAGTTCAATCTGAGTCGTCACAGCTCATTTCATTGTGAGTGAACGAACATATAAATAATGCGAAAATGCAAGAAACATTTTTTTTAACGTTGTGCTATGAGTTTAAAATGTAAGCGACTGCAATTTTTATGATTTTTTTTATTTCATGAGAAAGTTTTTAAGCAAGGGCGGATACAGCGGGGCCAATCGGGTCGGGCCCCCTCTATCTCCCTAGAGCTCTAATAAATTAAAATTTATACTCTAATCAATTGAAATTTGAAATAGAAAATATAAAAAATCTTTCTAAAGAAGACTGCATCAAAATCCGCGCTAAAAAGTAGAAAATAGTTTCTCCCCTAACTTAATGAGAACAGCACAAGAATTCTCTAGTGTTTCCCTTCATTTAGTATTTAATTAAATTTTTATATTATATTACATTTGTGTATAAATTTTAAAATTTGCAAGGTATACAAAGAAAACAAAGTCTGGGCAGTTGAAATTTTAATACTACGGTGACTAACAATTTCAGAATATGAAATTTGGAGCTCCTAATGTATATCAAAATATTTAGTTAAATTACTTTGCTTTGACTTTGCTTCCTTTCTGTACCTCGAAAATTTTATACCCAAATGTAATATAATTTTAAAATTTAATTAAATATAAAATGATAGATAAAATATTCTCAAAAAATTTTAAATTGTCTCATTAAGGAATTTTCAGTACAAATTTTTTTTTGCATTTTTTTGTCATCGAAAGTTTACAAAGTTTACAGCATAGCTTATTTTGAATTTTTTTTTTTTTGACTATCCAAACGGCTTTCGTTCCTAACACCCGCGAGATTGCTATCCGCGCCCGAAGAACAAACGACAATAAATAGTGGTAGGACCAGAGACCGTAACGGTTATGAATGTGTAAAAAAAGTTATGTGTTTCTTTCCAAAAATCAAAAAAAAAAGGAACTGAAAAACTGATTTTTATTTAAAAAATCAAAAATAAAAGTTGGGAAAAGATTTTTCCATTATAAATGGAAAATAAAAATCATAAAATGATTTCCATATCACTTAAAAAAATATTAAATATGGAGTCGAAATATTTATTTATTTATTTATTTTAATTGTCTACAGATTACAATATCTTACAGACTTGCAGTTAATGTATAAATTAATTCTAAGATGAGTTATCACTTCTATAATTATCGTAAATACAGGATTTAAAACTATCTCTTGCCGAAGCTTGTACGTCAGATTAGACTAGACGGAAATTACATACTGGCTTCATCTAAGGTATAATAAGAATTGGTTTACCTTTTTATTTTGATTTTTATAATAAAAATCATTTCTCGATTTTTATTTTTGATTTTTAAAATATAAATCCAAAATGTAAGTTACTTTTTATAATTTCGAATAAAAATCATAATTTTAAAAAGTATATGAAATTTGTGAAAATTCAGAATACAGAATCATTCCAATCAATCCTCTGATAACTTTTTCTAAACGATTTCTTGGTTAGAAAAAAATTAAAATTTTTGTTATTTTAAGTCCCTCGTTAGGACACTACGGCCGGAAATTTAGAAGATACACACGATAAACAATTGGCCGAACTTATAATCATAAATAGTCTAGTCAAATAAGTCAAAAAAACACTAAAGATCGTGTTTAATTCCATTCAGGCTGCAATTTGGAGGGTTGGTGTAGGGTGGTCCTGGGAGTATTGTCACAAAAATGCGGCATCCCAGGGCCAAACCAAAGGGGTGAAAGATAATAAAAACACCCTCAAACGCGTGTGGACTGGAAGTGGTGAAATTTTTAAAAAATTTAAAAATGCCATTTTATTCAAAATATGAATCTAAATAAAAAAGTCCACCTTGACCAACCCATATCTCAGGAGGGCGCGGCAGGAAAGGCGAATGAAGCTAAGGGTGGACACATCGCTATATCCACTAACATGTGTCCGATTATTTCAATTCTGCAACATTTTGGTTCAGGAGCTAGAAATCAAAAGAAGCGTGAATGTTTCGTTGACGGAGCTGAAAAACGGGTGGAGTGAAGAAAGTTATCGGATTATTGTTGCACAATATTTGCGTTCATGTTTTACTGTCGTGACGTCTTTGGAACATTTTTGATTTTTTCTTAGAAATTTTGGTTGATTGTGTAAATCGAGACGACATATGATGACTTTTGTATTAGAATTTTTACTTTTTAGTTCATTATATCCGTCATACTGTCACCACGACGAAAATCGAGGTTTACTTACGTCTCCTGTGTACTGTACCACTTGTGATTCTGGATAAGAACGATGCTCTAAGAGTTCCATGCTGCGGTGTTGGTCCAGTCCTATCTTGTGACACCGCTGAAAAAATAAGAAGCATATGGGGTGCACATAAAAAGACCTCTGGGTGTTCGGTTTTAAAATCCTCTATATATATATTTTGTTACTGGATATATTTTTTTTTGTTTTTTGTATGTGTGCTGTCAGTGGACTACAAATATTTTTTGTTTTTTTTTTGTCTTATAAACGTTATAAAAATCAACGCCTGCTTAGCTACGGTTTTGTACGTTCGACAAGGTATCGCTAACGGTGAATTTTGTAATGAACGTAACCCGATTTACACGGTGTGGGACAAGGGCTTGGAAATGGGCGACCGACACAGAAGCGTCGCCTCAAACTAACTGTGTCTATTAGAAGCAAACACCGACCGTTTCCAAAACCTTTGTGGAATACTAAATGTGCAGTTCGATAAAACTTTAGTTATGCATTGTTTTTAGTTTTGTGTGCGCACCTACTTTGCAAAGTAATACAAAGTTAGTCAGATTACTACTAATATAATTCAAAAAACAAAATTTGAAATGCAGCTTTTTGAATATTACTTCTGAAAATAGCGGCTTTTGATTTAAACTTTGGTGGAAATGGCAAGTTTTGGAAATTAAGTAGGTAGGTTAGTTATTAAGAAATAAAACAAAATTTAACGAAGTTCATTTATTAAGAAAAAGGAAAAGATAAGGGTTAACAGAAACATTTAAAATAAAAGAGGACTTAAACCCTTATATCTATTTCTGCCATAAATTCACAGCAGTCTTCCCCATCTTCACTATTATTATTTTCAGTTTTGTCTGAATGCGTGTGGTTTTGGATTATATTTTTGTAATATCTACTCTAAATGCTGAAGGATTCTGCAGTCATTTCCAAAGTGTCTTCTGAGTAAATTATCAACATTCTTTATTTTGGCAGATTTCATTAATACGCTGGTGGATATTGTTTATGAGCTCACGTCACCCAATATTTTTTCCTGATTTAATTACTGATTTTCCCATCCCAATGTCTAACTTGAATGACACTTCTCCTCGAATAGCGACTGTGGATTTTCGTTTGGTCAGAATAAATCTTTTCGTAGCTTGAAACTTGAAATGCCATTTTCCAGTTGCCTTAAAAAAGTTTGAGCACCATTTCAGTACTGGACATTCCGCTGAGTCGAGATCAACTACGGTCCCATGATTCCCATAGATGACCATATACTCCTCAGGTGATATAATAGTATCTTTACATTTCACATCTTTTTCAATTTTCGCCAAAACTATATAGAGAGGTAAAAATGAATGACCAACAACTGGAAATGTTACTTCAATGTGTGTTAAATTTCTTGGAGATTTTTTGATTAGCCAATAAGTCACCATACACATTAAAATTGAATTTTCGTTCTGGCCACCACAACCGTCTGCAAACAGTCTGACTCTTTTTAAATTTGAAATATATACCCGGTGGTAAGTTTCGGATGCTATCTCATTGGATCCTTTCGGTTGTACATGTTCTTGCCAAACGCTAAGAAAAATATTTTGTTTAGTTAGAGCCTCATTCGAAGATCCTTTAATTACCCCAAAATTATAAAGATAGAATTGACGGCTATAGTAGCTTGCCTGATCTTGCAAAACCATATTTTTCTGGCAATCAAATGCTATAGTCAGTATGTCAGGTTTTTGCTCCTTCAAAGGGATGTAGAAGGCCTTAGCATGACGTTTGTGAGCAATAATTTCCGCCATCAAGGATTGTTTCTTTTAGATATTTATTTCTACTTTTATTCTTTCCTTTAGTCTTAGTCATGTAGACCAAACATCTAAACAAGGAGATTTAAAACTTAGATTGAAATTTGTATTGAATACAAATCTAAAATAACACCTTGTAACTTTCAAAGTCGAATCAATAATTTCATTGTTGTACATTCGGTACAATTAATTTACTGTTAAGTCATCAAGTAAATATTGTCGCCTTGACACACTACTGCGGCAATAGTGAATTTCCAGGACTTTAAAATCGGATAACAGATTCTTTCTTTCCCTCGTACTTTGAAGATAGTCTGTCATCCCCATGACGTTCAACAGATGGTTGTCCTGTTAGCAAATGACGTTTACATACGAGTTGAACTCTATCTCTCCCAATATTT
Source organism: Dioctria linearis (assembly GCA_963930735.1). Classification (NCBI taxonomy): domain Eukaryota; kingdom Metazoa; phylum Arthropoda; class Insecta; order Diptera; family Asilidae; genus Dioctria; species Dioctria linearis. The sequence goes on along the minus strand of OZ005743.1, from coordinate 121,686,843 downwards.
AATATTCCGCAGAATGCTTTTGGAAAACACTTAGTAGTTTTCGGTTTCTCAGCCTGATAAATTTTTTTTGGCAGAATATCTATAAAAGCATCCATAAGGTACTAAAATATTATTATACTCAGTTTAACCTTTTCTTTTTAGCAATTTCATACATTGAATAGTCTGATCTGCTTAGGTTTTTTCTCGTTTGATAATTTTCAACTAAAACTGGGTATTGGTCCGACTCCATTGCTACCAAGTTCTAAATAACATTCAGAAAAAGCAACAATCTAACGCAAGCACGAGTAACACACGTCTGCTCAGTACAGAAATCACAGGAAGACTGATTAAATTGTACTAAATTTCCAACAATTTTCTTAGTTTTCCCGCGCTTTTGGAAAAAAACGAAGTTTGGATTTAACTTTGTTGAAACATACCCGACTACAAGGAAGAAAACTTACAATAAATGGCGAGTTTTGAAACCAACAGCTTTTGGAAAAGGCGACATTTTGCTATTTAGTTCAATTTTAATTATAACTTTATCGAGCGAAAAAAACTGTTACTGTCGGAAGGGGGGAAAGTAGTCTGTGAAGCGCAATGCTGAACAAGGTGAAAGCTGTATAAGAGGAAAGCATGCATACTTGATTGAAGAAATTTATTGGTTTATTGTTTAGGCGTTTTAAGTTGTACTGTTGATCGCTTTGGCATCTCCCATGAGAGTACGTACAGTAAGGTAGTATGGGTGAAAGATACCATATTCACGAATTGGTACTTCTCACGGCGAGATAACTCTACCTAAAGTGCCAAACACAATTCCGCCGTTCCGATTCAATTCGATCCGTTACGTGAATGAGCACAATTGTTCCGTTCAAACTTACCATCAGTTTTAAATTTCTCATTGAAATTTTTCAAGATTTTGTGTTTTCTTTTTACATCCATGTAAAATTTGTTGCCTTTGTCATAAAGCTCTTCATAATTTTTAATTTCTTCAATAAAAACTTCTTTATCCATATTTAGTTATACACAAACATTGTAGAGGTAATTTTTCTAGGTTATGTCATCCGTAAAAGTTGAAATTTGCTCAACTTCTCCGTTTCGATCCATTTCGGCGAATGTGTCCAATTACACGTACGTCTCATATAAGCAAATTTGACATTTGTACGTATCGGATCGAAACGGTGCAATTGTGTTTCCCACTTTAGTGAAATAAAATTGAGATTTTTGACTGTGTGGGTACTGTAGTAATGCTAGGCAGATGGCCCATGATGCAATGAAGTTATGTGCCCATGTAAGTCAGAATAATAAAATCTCAGACATAGAAGTGAGAGGAGTGAGAGGATAATGACAGACATAGCTTCTTGGGCAGGGGGCGAAAGGATGTCTTAGTTGATGAATAAGTTGATAAATGACGGAAATCAGGTGTGTATGTTAGTAGTGCTTATATGGTTAGTTTGCATGGTCACTATAAGATCCAGATGGTGAATCTCGAAGCCTATCCAGACTGAATTGGGCATAACTTAACCTTCACGTGGTCCCCTCTGACAGAGCCCATAAGAGTTGTATTACCTGTATAGGCCAAGTACAATTCTTTAAGACGTTGCTAATAAGATCTAGGCCCGAACGGAGTTACCAGTACCGTTTAAAAAAGAATATCTTGCATGAAGGTATGAAACTGGGAGTATTCATGGTCCGTTGATCATGCTTTACGAAAACTATACCAAATGGGCGCCCAGACATTAGCTAACTTGGTATTATGGGGTTAAAGGAGCCCTGGATAACAAGGTTTTATCCACTTCAACTAGGGATGGCCCCTTTATGGGAGCATCGTAGTGGCTGTGGTGAAGGGTGCCGTTACCCTAGATCGGCAGAAATTGAATAGGTCTCGCTTCTACAAGTAAGTTGATGTCATGTCATGTTCTTTTGGAATACTGGTACTCGTTGTTACGCACATGAGGACGTTGATTGTCGATAACAATCCGAGCATGAAGAATGCCGTGCGATTAAGCCATACTTGGTAGGTGCTCACGTAAAACCACAAGGAACTTTCTGTTACTGTCGGAAAATATTTTCAGTTCCGAAAAGTTCTCCATTTAGTCATTCGGTTGACACACTAAATTATTTTTTTCTATTTTCTGGAAAAGACCGACGCAATATAGAGACAACAGGAAGTGTTGGTATCTACTTGTAAAATTCGTGTGCTCATGAGCGTGGATTTTCTGAGGGTCCCGTGAAGTATAGGTCAGCATTATATTGAAGAAAGAGACAAATGTATTTTCAGCTGTCAAACGAAGTTCCCTAATTTGCAACAATTTGAAGCTAATTTAAAACTTGTGAAAAGTGAAAGATATTTTATTTAAGAGTAGTGCTAAATAAAGTAAATAGTGTAAGTATTTACCTGTTGATATTATAGTGATAAATTTCTGAGTGATGTTCATGTATTTTCAGATTGAAGTGTTCGGTGAAAAATTGCCTCAACAACACCAAAGTACGACGTGAGAAATAATTTTTTTAGGCAAGTATAGTTATAAAATATTATTTTGTGCACTTTACACACTATTTTTATATTAAATTAAATTATAAATACATAACAAAAACGATGAAACATCGAAAAATTCCTTCATCCACCGAGATTTGTTTACGTTTATGACAGCTGTCAAACTCCCAAACGCAATATTTTCAACCATATATTTTGTTGCCCCGCTCTCTATATTTATTCTACTACACGGCTTTACTGAGCTTTCACTACAGTGGCAACAGATATTAACACAACCAGAATTTTACTACGCTAAATTTGACTTATTACACTTCCTGTACTCTCTATATTCTAAGGACCGACGTTTGCATCTAATAGACACAACTGTCAAATTTATATGATTTCTACTCGGATTTTTATTTATGAAGTGACAACAAAATTTTTCAAAAGATTGCAAATTGGAATGCAGCCATTGCTTTGCTTTGGAATTTATTACTTTAAATAAGTTCTCGTTTTACATTTTTCAGAATATTAAATTTGCTATTGTCAAAATATTTCAGAAGCAAATTTCACTCTTCAAGGTTTCGTGTAGATATTAGCATATTTTGCCATTTTGCAAACAAACAAGCTTAAATCTGTACAAAATAAGTTAAATCTTAAATCTTGAAAGTATGTACACTCAATATGAAAGGTTCATCGGGGTGCGTTCAAACATTCTTACAATTATAACTATATAACTAGTAATTACCTTCAAATTAATTCTAAGGTTTAATTAACTTACTCCACAAAATTATTTAGAATGAAAGAACAACGTAAAACATCCATACCTCAACAAAGTACATACTTCACTAGTTAGTAAAGTGTATCTGTTCAAAGCATGAGCGACGGACTACCTTGCCAGAAAGATAATTTATTCCACGAGCTACACTTCGGCAATAAACTGCAACACTCGCCTCTTTCAAGAAGTTTAGAATTATTGTTAAGTACATCAGGGCAACGTGCACCACTTGGTGGTTGTGGCATATTTCAGTCTGTGCTCAGCAATTACCATTTTGCAATGAAGAAAATTAATTTTTTTTCCTTTTACCTGATGTAGGACAGATTAGTTGGACTTGCAATCCTACATACATACATATAGCAGCACACTGCCCTTGCGAATGTGTAACTCACTGAACCTGAACCACTTTATGAGTTCGCCGCATATAATCTTGTAAACCTAAGGGCAAACGCGGAGGCTCCATAATAACCACAAAAAGCCTTAGAACTCACCTTATATGGAGCACATCGTTTTCTCTTGCACACAATACCACAATGGTCTTCTTGGTCGGTTCTTAAGCTTTTCTTTGGAGTCTAGAGAAGACAGAGCGCTCCTTTCTTACGTCCACAAGATCCCGAAGAGACTTGAAGCTAGTCAAGGCAAAATGATTCGCAAGACGTGTTGAGCGTTTTCTATACTTAAAACACGTTTACCTACACCGCACCGGTAGGTTATTTCGATTTCAATCACCCTGTGAACGCGTGTTGCAAAAACGGCATGGTATGCAGAAGCTGGCCCAGGTATGAGGTAAGTCGTCCGCAAGACACACGTCTCAGGAGTGGTTGCCCTGTACATTTTCTTCTATTTTCTTCCAATCGTAACTTTTATTGTTTCTTGTGCTGTTTGTCTGCTTGTTTTTTCCGTAGATTTATTTCGAATCTAAAGAAAAATTCGCTGTGCACAGACCATTAAAGAGTTACGACCTGGAGCCGCATAAACCAACAGATGAACGGACGAACGAACGGGGGCGTTGGATCATTGTATATATATATATGTATGTTTGTTTTGTTAGTAGGCTACCAGGTTGATACATGGGCACTCGTCCGCTCCACATCTTAGGTGGAAGAAATTTTTCGCATACACCTAAGCACTGCACTTTCTCCTTCTGCATTGATGAAAGCTTCAAAGATTCAAGTAAAATTGAATTACAATCTCGTAAATTTCATTTCGATTAGATTTTCTTTGCGCTATTGGTCAAACATAGATTTACAAGCGAAGAGCTGCAATACTATTGTCATTCAATTTACCTGGATGTAGTGCTTTTCAATTTGTTGAAGCGCTTTACCACTTGGAATTTATAATGGTTTTTAAATATACCATAAATAAGGAAGTGTATACAGGAAATGGCTGGAGAATTTCATGATGTGTGATTTTCAATGATCGATAACATCATAACCTGAGAATTTTAAAGCCTGACAAATGATTTGAAGTCATATATTGATAATTGAACTGCTGCCTGAACAGCAAAATTTTGACAATAAGAGAAGGCATATGGCATTATACCCACACAGATGGACGAACAATCTATTTTAATTTTATCCCAAGAATTACCCTTTGGCTCTGAATTTCTCTAGGAAATTTTTGTGATTGTATGTATATATACCTATATGGTTAGAAATAATAGCATAAAAATTATATGAACATACTAAACTTCCCTCAAAAATCCTATGGAAAATCTTAAGGATGAGTGGCATCAGTTCATCTCGCACAACTAATTATTCTATTGTCCTGGGTAGATGATACAGTTGATGCGTCTATATCCACAACCTTATGTAGCTGATAATTATTTTCTTTCAGCCCCAAATTTTCAATTTTTCTCGAATCACAAATGCAGATATTTTTTCCATAGCTAATAGCATCAAGTCCTGTGCGATTGGTGTTGTTAATCTCAACCCTCGATTCATTAAGATGTGCTTGCCCTACACTGTAAAAAATAACCTGAAGACTACAGCTTTAAAAGTAGTAGTTTTTACAGCAAAATGCTGTAAATTTAATGAAAACTTTATTTTTTTACCGTTTCGTATATATAAATAATTTTTTGGGTATTTTTAAATAGTGTTTGTTATTTTTACAACACTTGTATGTAAAAACAAAGCCGGTAACACTAGATTTACGAACAAAAATTGAAATTTACAGACAAATGAGTTAATTTTACATCTGAAACTATATTTTCACAACTCTTCATGGAAAATAGGAACTTATTGCAGCATGAGCATTGTTAAATGTGACATTCGTATCCGCTTTAAGTACTTTGTAGCACTACATCGGACAATTAGTGATAAATTTGAAAAATGAAGTGTTTTACATGTGATTATAAATTTATAAGTAAACATCAGTATATTCATAGGTATCATGACAATTCTAGTTTTCAGTGCATAAATAAAAATTGTAGTAAATTATTTAAAACGTATACGCGTCCTTTAAATCTCATGTGTTTCGTGATCATAGAAAGTTAGTTGAAAGCTATTACCTGTGTAAACAAGCTGAATACTATTTTAAATGTAATACTTTTAGAGAAATTGTAACTCATTCGTCCACGCATCTGCTACACACAAAAGTTTTATTTTGTGTCCTAATGTGAATTCCAATAAAGTGTTGAAAACAAAATCTTCTTTACATAGTCATACATTTAGAAAACACAGAAGAATGCAGAATGTAGCGAAGCTTCACCGACATGTGTAATTATGTGTAATTAGCGATTATAAATGGCCTGCGATATACTTCAGACAGAATTCATATGACAAATTCGCAATATTTGGGACTCATTTTTCTTAATTTAAAAACGAAATTTGATATAACAGAGGATACAATTCATTATGTTATCTCTGAAATGAAATAATCCTACCGATTTGAGGTAAGTAATTTAAAAGAAAACGTAGAGCATTTTTGCCTCACGGAAGGATTTAATGAAGTTCTGAAAACTTAACTCGCAAATTCTATAGTTTCAAATAAAGAAGAACAATTGTTAGAAAAGCTTGATACATCCTACAAACGTCAAAAGTACTTTATGAAAAACTTTTATTTTATTGAGCCTACTGAAATTTATTTAGGGCGTAATAATATTCATAAAAAAAGGTCGTATCATTACATTTCAACTTTAAAATGCTTAAACAACTCCAATTTGTTATTTTTGTTCTGGAACGGTTCTAAAAAGAAATGTGGCGATATTTTCGTAAGGTTACCATACAAAAATTCAGACTTTTCTTCCTATTCGAAATAAACTTGAAAACCTTTCGAGCACATTCCATGCGTATCTAGACTAGGGTACTCAGCAAATATAATATATATAGCTCTTAGAACAATGAAAACTTTTCCTCGTTTCCTTTTAACTTTTTATTTTTAATTTATTTTAAGCAGCTTTCAAAAGGACTTCAACAATATATAAAAATAATTCAAAGATTTTCACAAATCAAATAGCAAGTTTTAAATAAAAATCAACGAGTATTTTAAAATTAAATCAGTTTTTGAATTTAATTCAAAATTTCTTCCAGCTGAAGTACAACGTATTATTAATTAATTACGATATAAAAAATTTGAATTATTTTAAGACAAAAAAACCAGTTTTGCTGATTGATTTGTGAAAATCGTTGAATTACTTTTAAAATATTGTTGGAGTCCTCTTGATATCTGCTTAAAATAAATTAAATCAGGTGAATTTAATCTGAAAAAGGTATTTAAACTTTTTTCTACTTTATATAGAATTTTAATTTGTCATTTTGTCCTAAAAAAACTTTGATTGTCTTCATTATATATTAATTTCATTGTGTATGCTGAGATAGTATTTTTTTTTTTATAATTTTAAGCTATATAAATGAAATATTTTATTTTTTAATAAATATGAATTCATACCAAAAAAATGTCTTTTACAGTATGGTTATTGAATGAGGTTACCCACTTTCATTTAATTTTACAACAAATATCTAATTAATTAGCACACCTTTGTTTGATTTTACAATAAATTTGGAATTAATTAGCGCACCTTTGTTTAATTTTACAACAAATGTGGAATTAATTAGCACACCTTTGTTGGATTCTACAACAAATGTGGAATTAATTAGCACACCTTTGTTGGATTTTACAACAAATGTGGAATTAATTAGCACACCTTTGTTTAATTTTACAACAATGTGCATTTATAACACACTTTAATTTAGTTTCAAATAAATACATACATATTCTAATTTAATTTCACAACAAATTTGTAATTGAGCTTACATGCTTTAATGTAATTTTACAACAACAATTTACAAGCATTTTCGACATGTAATTTTACAACATTTATACATAGTTGGCAACAAATTGCCAACTTTTAAAGTTGTGAACATTTTTTACTGTGTATATTCTTCCAAAACTCACGCATATTTGTAATTCGTGTTTAACTACTTGTAGCTTTCCTATGCCATGGAGGCCGCTAAAGTAATTCCGGTATCTAAAAACACTAGCTCACATTGTAGTGAATTTCGGCCTATATGTATATTACCATATCTCTCTAAAGTAATTGAGAAAATTATGCATTTACAGATTTCTCATTATTTAATTTTCAATGGTCTTATGCACATTTATCAATCAGGTTTTCGACCTGGACATAGATGGACATCTGATCTCCTTAAAGTGAGCAATGATATCGCGCGTGCTGTCGATAATGATAACGGTACTATAGTTCTTTTAGATTACTCCAAAACTTTTGATACCGCTAATCACAGACTTCTTCACACAAAGCTCAAAAGGAACTTTAACTTCTCTTTAAATTAATTTATGGCTACTTGAGCAACAGATCACAACCAGTTTTTCAAATAGTTTTCAATCCTCATTTCTACCAGTTGTAACGGATGTACCTCAGGGATCCATTCTTGGGCTTCTGTTATTTTCTATGTTTATAATTGTTATATTTTCTCAAGTTATGTATTCTATCTGCACCTTTATGCTGATGATGTTTAATTGTATAGATCTAGTGTACTTGGTCTCATTGTGCATTGCGTCTCTCGGGCAAATGCGGATTTGGAGGCTATTAATTTGTGGTGATGTAATATTAAACTAAGGCTTAATCTCTATAAATCTCGGTATTTGCTTATTCATAGGCGTGAGCTTAATACGGATGGTTTTCCGTCAGTTTCCTTTAACAACACTGTTACTCCTATTGTTGACTCAGCTAAAATTCTTGGGGTAATTTTCAATAAAACGCTTACGTGGAATATCCATATAAATTCTGTTGTGAGTAGAGTTTATGCAGGACTTCATTCTCTATGGGTATCAAGCCATTTTATGAATATGCATACGTGACTATCATTAGTGCGTACATTGTTAATACCTATTATTACCTATGGATCTGAAATATTTGGAAAGCTTGATTACAACAATAGAAGAAAAGTTGAGATTGCCTTTAATTCTACCATCCGATATGTGCACAGTCTCAGAAGTTTTGATCATGTTTCTAAATTTAAGACTTCAATTTTGGAGTGCTATATTTCTGTTTATCTTGATTATTGCTCAGCAATCAATTTAATGAAAATTATTAAGCTTAAATGTCATCGGTATCTTTATGACCTCATGGTATTTTCTAGGTTCAGCAGAGAACACCATTTGTTACTGCCGCGTTGTAATTCCCTTATCACCCAACGCCAGTTTGTTTTTCCATTCTTTTAGAATATGGAATGACTTAATAAAATCGATAAAAGAAATGATCCAGACCAACACTTTAACTATAATTAAAAGTAGTGTTTTTGATGTTTTTTTTTCAATCTTAGTAATTTGCATTCTTTTTCTTTATGTTGTAATTTTTTATACTTTTAATTTTTTTTTATCTTTAATCTACTTAGAATTAATTGTTTGAACTTTCTTTCTGTCTTCTAAAATTCTCTGAAGTTGAAAATTTGAAAAATTTGAAAAGGATATGTATTTCAGTCCGTATGAAAATCAGTACATATGTATATGAATAATAAATATCTAAAGTATAGAATTATTATATAAAGCGTATTATTGAAATTGTTACGATTTCTTATTAAACCGAAATATATGCTTCAAGTAAACACTTTCTCAATGAAAATATATTTAGTTTCTGTATAAAAGTTACACCATAATTTGTTATAGTTGTCATATTTTCATTGAGTAATTTTTATAGAAACTATCATGTATTTCATACAGCTTTTATTGGTTTAAGAAATCAGTGTAATCAGATGTTCAAATCAAGCACATAGAAGTCTTTTATACGTTTTATACAGGGTGTCCCGTAAGTGGTGTGATACCCGAAGGCTATAGATAGGTCATACTTAGTCGAGTAAAAAATTATATGGTGGGAGGGGAAGGGGGGGGGGGGAGGGAGGAATCCTAACGGTTTCCAAAATAGGGGGACTTAAAGATATTTGGGTATGATTTATAGATCACCCTGCAATTCCTGAACGTTACACCCTATGATAATGATTTAAACCTTGGTAGATATACAAAACGTTGAACCTTTCCAATGGTTTATAAATTTTGTTTAAATAAACCAACCTTTGGACATCTGAATTCACTGTAGTGTGGACAATAATCAGTTCAGGGATTCATTGCTGTCCTGATGAGATCGCCCTGCACTGCTGATCGAAACGGCCATGAAATTTTGATTTTCGGCTACAAAGCCAGTAACTGACCAGTACCTCGGTACTTTCTTTTAATTATTTAGTTGGTGGTTCGTGTGGTTCTTCCATGAAAACGCTTATTTGTTGCTTTGTGTGTTTCCGTTTGTCGTTTTGGGAGACCAAAAATAACAAAATATGTACTGAAAGAAGCCATATGAGAACTGCGTTGTTTACGCCAGCTACATTCAATTTCTTCTTGTTTTGGCAAAAGTGACTCGTTGTACATTTCAGAAAGTGATTTTTTAGTGATTTTTTTTTATTAGAGTCTTGAGTAAGTACATACACCTCTGGCAGCTACTTTCCAGGCATTATTTTTAGTTTTTTTTTTTTTGTATTGTAAAAATTCCCACCGATAAAAAAACATTTCTACAATCCGCGAAAATCTCAAACAATATCCTCAGATATTCCCCTGAACATCCTGAAAACAAACTAAAAAATCCATAAAACGTCCTAGGTATGCTTACAGCGGGAATTTCGCATTATTGAATGAATTAACTGTATGTAAGTAAAACCACAGGAAATGTAGTGAGAAGGGCATGAGATCTACCAGGGCCATCCCAATTCCGGACATTCGTCACTCCCAGGGATAATCTAAGTAGTTAATTGGGATTGGACGGGTTTTCCTAGAGATAATTTATATATCCCAATAGGATTTTCCATCAACATACCACAGACACATTTGTTGCATGATAAAATCCATGGTAAACTCATTCGTAATAGGACTAATTGCATGATCAAGTCTTCTAAACGTGCCTATTTTGCCGGTAAGCTGGACGTAAATTTACCTCCGAAAAAGATGTAGTGAAACATACGTAATGTGGGTGTATATGGAAGCGATCCTCCTAAGGTAAGTGGAGATCCTAGTATTCTTTATAAATTTGTTGTCACGAATTCCTTGTCAGAGTCTCTGGTGTCTGATTGAAGCTCTGCTACGGAAAACTTTCCAATTGATGGCTTTACCTTGCGGAATGTTGACGAAAGGGAGGAATTGCTGGCTATGTGTGCAATTATATCTGATGCAACAAGGGCAGGTGAGCTGCTTCCTCGTTTCATTTGAGCGATTGCACCGAAAATAATCATAGTTTTAACCCATATATACAGGGTGTTTCCCCTTAGGAGGTCCGTAGAGCGGTAGGTGATAGTACTCACCTAGACGAACCAAAAATTGTGTGGCAGGGGGGGGTCATATCAACCGTTTAGGAGTTACAGGGTGATTAATAAAAAAAAGCTAGTTTTTCACAAAACATCCTGTATATTAAAAACTACAGGGCGTACGGTCATAGTTAAGTGCTCATTGTATGCAGAACTTCATGCCTTTTCCAACGACTGCTCAATCAGCACCACTCACCTCTCCCATCAAGAATTATGATTGTCTAAACTAAAAATTTCGGATTTTCTTACCTTTTTTTTTAATTTAACCTCTATTATTTTTGAAAATTGGTCGTTAACATAATTTTTTTTTTAAAAAACTGTAAACTGTAGACTCAACTCTTTAATTTGACCCATTACACCCTGTATGTTAACTGTAGCCGTTAAGCAGTTATTAACTCATAACCTATTCCAGTCACACCGAAATTAGACGATATCTTTTAAAATGGCGTGCTAAGGCAACAAATTATTGTTGAGAATTGGTTTGATTTTGAAAATAGGTTTGTGAATAAGTTTAGAGCTAATTACTTTTAAAGGGCTGCAGATAGCACATTGGGTGTAATAGGTCAAATTAAAGAGAAGAGTCTACAGTTTACAGTTTTTTAAAAAAAATTATGTTAACGACCTATTTTCAAAAATAATACAGGTTAAATTAAAAAAAAAGATAAGAAAATCCGAACAATCCGACAATCATAATTCTTGATGGGAGAGGTGTGTTGTGCTGATTGAGCAGTCGTTAGAAAGGCCATGAAGCTCTGCATACAATGAGCTGTAACTGTGACCGTACGCCCTGTAGTTTTTAATATACAGGGTGTTTTGTGAAAAACTAGCTTTAACTCCTAAACGGTTGATATGGCCCCCCTGCCCTACAATTTTTGGTTTGTCTAGGTGAGTACTATCACCTCCCGTTCTATTGACCTACTAGTGGGAAACACCCTGTATATGGTTTTCCTCATTAACGACACTATGGTCCTTACTTATTAAAAAAAAAAAGTAATTTGAAACTAAGTTGTAGATAGGAAATTAGTGTACTAATAACTGTATTAATCTCAGATTGTAACTAAGATGATACTGAAATTATAATTGCCACAAAAGATGAAATTAAATTAAAGTTAATCTTGATTTTTTACTGTATTTTTCAAAACGTTATCAACTATGATTTCAGATTGGGAAATTTGTGCTGATTTCAGAATGCTGGAAGATTGCTCTCATTCAAACAAACTGAAAATTCATAAAAACATGTTAAAAAGCTAGAATTGTTCTAAGGCCTAAACCTACATCGAGAGCTATACGCTACAAACTGCAAGCTTCAAGCTACAAATTTCAGTTTTCACATGTGGCGTACCGTAGAAACTGCTACATAGAGAGCTTCAAGATACACGGTGTAGCTACCTATATGGACTGACTACGTTCATAGAAATTCGCTAAAATAGAGCTTCGTATAGCTTGCAACTTGTAGCGTGTAGCTCTCGATGTAGATTGGGCCTCAGACGAATTCATAAGAAACCTTAGATGTTTAGCGGCTTGGCTAAATTTTGACGAGAAAGTAGTTCGCAGTCGACGTATCTACATAGCCAGATGAACAACCTGAGTGGCTGTGTGCCGACTTGTAGATCTCACGTACCCGATTATGGGCTAGGATGGATTGTGTAGTTGATCAGTCCAATAAGAGGATCATGTTGTTCAGCTAAGGCCATCCGAATTTAGTACTTGATGTAATTCGTGAGTAATTCGGAGATTTGACGCAGAGGTGAGGATAATGTGCTTTCGATGACCACAGTCTTCTTAAGGTTAACTTGATGCGCTTAGCAATAATGCGGTCTGATTAGCTGTAGTCTTCTTAACAGGACCTGGGATGCCAGGTAATAAGGCGATTCTGATAACCACAGACATCTTACTCGTGACTTGAGGATTGAAAGGAGATCTAACGCTGTTGATAGTCGAGTGTCAGGTAAACCAATGTATAGTTTACTGCCACCAAGAGATCAGGAAATCAATTTCAGTAGAAACAGGACACTCGTTCATTTATAGGTTGAACAAAGTTCAGAAAGACACTCTGAACGGATTTTAATTATATTATGAGGAGCTGTCCCAATGACAGTTCTATTGATGTTTACGTAAGAGGACAGGCATCGTCTTCTAATAGAACAAGGTGTGCGATAACGATACCACTGGGTTCATAAGCATAAATGATTCTAGTTGGTGTTTTCCATTCTTGTACGTTGGGCGATTACGATGGCACTGTAGCACAGTTAGGATTGCATTTGATCCGTAGCTAGCCGTCACCATGAAGAATTTTCCATGTGTTACTTTGTGTTGAGCTCCACACGCTTGTGGTATGTATCTAAGTGGGATTTCCTGACAAGGAACTTTTTGTATTCTGTGCGAAAATTTCAATGTAATTAAAAAAGATTCCCATGATAGTTGCCGGTTAACTGCTTGAATCTTCTGCCTCAATAAAAAACCTTTATTTTTTTTTTAGCGGTAATATAATTATTTTATTTGAAACAATCTCTATTGATTTTTTGTGTGAACTTGTTGTTCGTTCGCTGACATTTAACTTAAGATTGAAATACAATGATGCCGACACTACAATTACGACGACACTGTCATCGTAAATGTCGTCAAATTAACCCAATGACACTGAGATTCTTATGTTCGTTGACATATCAATATATGTAGGTAGGTGCTAAAATTGTTTGTTGGAGTTTATTAACAAAATGCCCTTTGCTAAGGTCACATCTCCTGAGGTCCCAAGCGATTTTCGACCTATCAGTATTCTGTGTTTTTTCTCCAAGGCGCTTGAGAAGCTCATGCACGAACAGATCTTAATTTACTTAATCAAACCAACTGCTCACCCCGTGGCAGTCAGGATTTAGAGCTAGACACAGCTACAATTCTGCTTTATTGAAAGTAACTTCCGACATTCGTAGAGCTCTAGATAAGAATCACCTGACAGTCCTGATACTCCTGGATTTTTCTAAAGCCTTCGACAGCGTCAACCATTCCAAGCTCCTCACCGTGTTTTTAGACAAGTTCAGTTTTTCTTGCGGTACCTATGCTCGAAATTTACGAATTATCCTCAACTCTTCTATGACTTGCTGTGACCACATTAAAAATACATTAGGTAAAATATATGGAATACTTCGAAGGTTGTATGGTTGTTGCGGGGATTCTCTCTCCTGCTCTTCGTTCCAAGCTAGTGAAGACTCTTCTCTTGCCTTATTTCACAAGTGGAAGCATTGTCTTCCCACACTTTGATTCGATCTGTAGGCGGAAGCTGAATGTCGCTTTCAATGACTGCATCCGTTTTATTCATGGATTGAGAAGATACGATCACGTTTCTCTCTTCCGTAATTCTCTGCTGGGTATGTCTCCAGAGGCTTATCTGATACTGATAATTTTGCTCTTTCTTCATAAGATCATCTACACCAGGCGCCCCAGATATCTATTCTCCGACATCAGTTTTTTAAACACTGACAGGCACCTAATGCTGCGGGTTCCCCGTTATCAACATCGAATTTTAGAACGCTCTCACCTAGTTCATGCTGCTCGTCTTTGGAACAGTCTTCCGGCGGATTTGCAGCGCACGAACTCAGCCAGTTCATTCAAAGTACTGCTGACTCGTCATCTGTCCTCGGATGCTGGTCAGGTAAGGCGGAGTGACATTGTGCTTACACTCTATATTGCGCTTTTATTTTCGTTTTTATTTTTATTATCACCTTTCTCTTCCATCACTTATGTCCTCTGGTTTTGTATGCTCTTTCCCTCCCTGCACTGCTACTAGTTGTCACTATTACTTATTTTAATCTTCAATTTTTTGCTGGTTTTTAATTTCAATTTTGCTCCTTACTATAATTTTCTATTTTTGCTTTGCTTATTTCTTATGATTGTACTTTTTTTTCTTTTGTTATTTTTTTTATTTTAACTTTAGTCTTTTCTTTTTTTGTTGTTGTTAGTTTAATATTAATATGAATTTAGTATTTGCTTTGAAATTTACCAACTAAGTTTTGTATCATCAAAAGATTGTAATATCTTAGATACTTTTAACAATTAAATGATTTGAATTTTGAATTTTAATATCAAAAAACAAGTTGTAAAGTGTAATAAACAATGATTAGCGCTGAATTTATGTGGACTACAGAATATCACCTACCACCTATTTTCAACTTCTCTCCCATTTCTTTTCATTTTTTTAAATATACCTAATTTCGATATTGGGATGTCTTTTGTCGTAAAAATAATTCATTTACCTCACCAAATTTAATAAATGGCTCCTCGAAAGACATTTCTTGCTCATTACTTTGAACTGTAAAAATCAAATTACGACGTTAACGACGGCAAAAGTTCAATTATTCCCAACTCTGGTTACGGCGACAAAATAGGTCGGCACCATTGGATGCAGCAACATAGTATTGCCATAAGATCAACATTTAATTTGTCATCGTAAATATTGTGTCGGCATCATTGTATTTCGGTCTTTAATCATATTTCCATTGTTTTTATTATTTTTCATACATCGATTCACAGCCTACCTAACTACGGCTTCCTACGTCCAGCATGGTATTACTAGCATGAATTTTGGAGAACGCATTATCTACCTGGTTTACATGTTGGCTTGGTAAGAGTTTGGAAATGGTCGAACCGTCAGTGACACGTAGGGTTTCCAATTATCCGACATTAATGACTATCCGGATATCGAATACTGAAAACTGAAAATATCCGGATAATCCAGATATCCGGATAACAAAAAACAAAATAAATAAATAGCTTGAATCCAATATTTCATGGTGTTTTATAATTTGTTTATTCAAATATTTTAATTATGTACATTAATAATTAATAAATATTAAAAAAAAACATTATATGATTTAAATTTATTTTGTTTTTAAAAAAGACTATTTTAAAAAGTCATTGCATTGAAAATGTCAAAATTGTAATTGATTGAAACTGTAAATGCTGGCTTTATTGTAAGAAATACATTGAATAATATGTTTTTTGCGTTGCTCTGCTCATCAACAGAAGAAATTTCCACTTCCAGTTATCCCTGCAGACTGGCAATGTAATGGAAGCACCTTTTGAATTATAATCAAAATATTTATGGAATGTGGTATATTGCCTGCTTCTAAGAAGATTTACTTTCATAAGCATTTTATCTCGACGTTCATCCATTCGTTTTTTATTGTGTTTCGATTAATTTTAACCTAAGTTCGTTCTAAACTCGTCTAATCTTTCAAATAGAAATTTATAAGCACATTCAGCGGTCAAAGGTGTCGCTGAATTTTTATTTAATTCCTTTGGTGCAGTCTCTAGTGGTAATAGGACATCTAACAATTCTTTTAAACTTGATTGCCTTTAAATGGATAAAAATTAAATGTCGCATCGTTGACTGCTGGCTTTCTCGTTGGTTACGTCAACAAGTCGAGCCATCGTCGATTTTATATAGATAATCACGTCATATATGGATAACGCCATACGGGTAACAGAAAACTCCTACACCGGCATCTGGAGACATCTATTTACTCCATAATCAATGTATATACTACCTTTTTGGGCGATTAACTCAATATTTTATTTATAATAATATTTAAATTTTAACCACACTGTTATCATGTAATTTCAGTGCTTAGTAGGTTTTGTTATACCCTAGATGAAATCTATTGGGTATACTAAGTTTGTCCTTCCGTTTGTAACGCATAGAAATAATTATGGTAGAGCAAAATGGAATGAACACCCATGTATAATATTAAGAGAAATTTTGTTTTTTGCATGTCCGTCTGTCTATCTATCTGCGTGTCCGCACGATAACTCGAGAACGCATGTACTTAGAGAACTGAAATTTTGCACATGAGCTTTTAAAAAAAAAAAAAAAAAAAAATTCAAGTTCGAAAATGGGACAAATCGGGTAACTCAAATAGTTGCCATACAAAACTTTCGTTTTTCACTACATATTTGGACATTGCTTTAGAGAGCATCAGCGTAGAGAGCTGAAATTTTCTACGCGACGTTTTCATAAAAATAGTAAAAATTATTTCATAAATGAGCTAAATTGGGCTATATAAAAATTTTAATCTTTTACGTAGGTAATGTAATGTACTGAAAAGTTCTTTAGAATATGAAATTCTATAAAATTTGTTATAATCATATTTGCTGTGCGACGATTCGTACTAGAGATATACACGAAAAACCACTTAGTAAATCAAACTTGCACAGATGGGTGACCATACGAAATTACATAGACCCAGTTTAGACAGGTAAGTCTCAGTATGCTGCCTCTGCCTCACGAAATCTGTAGGTTGGGTGATGCTTCATTCCTGTCCCCAACCATCATATTACCGAGAAGTTTTCGTGGGGCAGAGGCAGCTTATTGACCCGTCTAAGGGCATTCATCTAGGATATCATAAGAATTACTTTTGGACCAATTCTAGCTTTCTTTCCTGTTTTATTTAAAATTTGGATAAAAAAACATCCACAAGACAATTTATTTGTTTATTCAAACAAACTTTAATAAATAAATAATAATAATAAATAAAACTGCCACTTGAGAAAGTAATTGTATAATCTGTTGAAAATAGCTGAACAGTTAGAAAGAAAACAGTATTTTCCTGAAAAAAAAATGTTAAAATTATCCGGATTATCGGATAATTAAGGAAAAATATCCGAATTACCGAATAGTCAAAATGGGTTGGATAATCCGGATAATTTGATATCCGGATATCCGCATTGGAAACCCTAGTGACACGTCGCCACAGATGAATGCTCATATTGAATTTCATATGGTTACTTCCCTAGTTTGATAATTAAAGTAGTTTTTGCATCTATTTCTAGAACGGTTCGTCTGATAGGAACAATTACAAATTTCATATGATTTTATATTCTGAAGAGCTATTCGGTACATTTAAAATATCTAGAACTAATCGTTTTCACAGTTATATGTTCAAAGCCTCACTTTTTATATGGCAATATCCAGAAGGGGTTCTCCAATTTATTCAATTTACGAAGGAGATACCCGATTTACCCAAGTTTGCGGTAGTCACGAGGATTGTTCTGTCGCGTGTCTCCGTGTGTAATGAATTATTCAAATGCATGTAATGCTAAAGTCGCTAGAATCAATCGCGCGACAGCTTTACTCATGTGAAACGGCACTTACAATTTTTTTTGCGCAGCCCTGACTTTCATCATTTATTTTAATTTCTCCAGCCAAAATTTGATTTTGTTTCGCTTTCGAGCATTCATAAAATTGTCCGTGTAATTCTTTCTCCTCTTCTAGTTTTTCTGCCTCCGTTGTAACGTAACTGCTTCTGTTGTTTTCCGTTATTTATTTTTCGTTTAATCTGTGCTGATGTCTTTTCTGCTTGTACATATATTTTCAAATTCCGAAAGACCATCTGTAGACGATATTTCTTCTCCTCAACTGAATCATCCGATGAGAAATAAACACCCTAAAGGACCGAAATTTACTCCACAATTATAGATTCGTTCGAAAAAGCGGAATTTCTACTTTCAGCCTAATATGAAATCCTGAAAACGAAATTTGTTTGCCTTTTCAAGGAAAATGGCCTTGGTATTCAGGTAGGTAGGTAGGGTGGTGTCAATATATAAATTCTGTGCCATCCTCCTGGTGCTTAACGTGGATAGCAATCGAATTCTCTGTAGGCATAAGCGAAGAGAAATAGATTCTCGTAGTCAATAATGCAATTAGGTAAATACTGGTAGCAAAAAATGGTCGGAGTTGTTAAAGTAATCAGTAGGAGGTTCATATTGGATCTACTGTGTACCTACTTGTATGTATACATGTAAATTTTAATGACTAAATTTGAAATTTTTGGAAGTAGCCATCCCATTCTGTGCTTCAATTTCCATTAGTGACTACAATTCATAATTAAATTTTATTGTTACACGAACTTAAAAACCAATCCATTGTATTGTAGTTTTCTGTAACATAGGCAACATAAAACCACACCAAACTCATTTTGAACACCTTGGAGATTATTATGTTTTCAAACATTTTGAAATTTGTTAGAAGTGCACAGCATCACTAAGTTGCTACTAGAAGCGTATTTACTGAAAAAAAAGATAAAAGGAAAACAAAACAATAAATGGACGCGTGAACCACCTTATACTCAGTTTGATACAGAGCTGCCAACCGTATACGACTTTCATCGTTTCTTTTTAAACTTTGCACGATGTATGCTATTTTACGAAAGGCATATTTATTCAAAAATTGTGATGTAGATCAGTTATTCCCAAAGTGGGCGCTACCGTACCCTGGTGGGCACTGCAACGATCCAGGAGGGGGGGGGCAGTGATGGCCACTGGTGCATTTGGGGAGGATGAATAACTGTAAGGGGGCAGTGAAAGCATAAAGGGAAGAAGAGAAGATTTAGAAAACTTGATTTATGTAATCATTTCTTCCTTGGAATTTTTATACATTGGTCGAGACCGGCAGTGTTGCAGCCTTGCTGAACTGCATCACATCTAAAAGGTGAAAAAGAGTTTACAATATTTATTTTAATTAATACTCTAATAAGTTTCAATATTTATAGTATAATTACCGAAAGTTTCACACTCCGAAAAGGTTGGCCTGCCCTGAAAAGATAAGAATTTTCATCATCAAATTAAATACAAATCCATTGTGTACATATACCTCATCTACGAATCTGGACAGTACCGCTATCACCAAATCAGCATATCATTATCAGCTTATCTCGCTTGCCATTGCATTTACCGCACGCACAGTCATCACATCACAGTCATCGAGTTTGGTTTAATAGCATCACTTCACAATAAAAATTGTAGAATCGGTACAATAAAGTTTTGTTTTCAAGTGAATTACAAGTATTGCACCAATTAAAGTCTTGTTTTTTAAATAAATTATTCTACAAATAGTTTTATTTGCATCACGACCCATCACACAACATACTGGCAGCAATGCTTCGTTCCAATATAAAATCAACGACTCGACCGGATGTAGGAAAGGCCTCAATTTTTTCTTAGAAAAACTTTTCCTTCAGAAATTATATACATTTTTGAAGGCCCAACCGACAACGGCACACATTGTATCTGACAATAACTCCAGTCGGCCACCAATCTGAATAAAAATTCTGCCGAAACATTTTCTGTAAATTTCTAAGAATAAATGAGTGCTTATTGCTCATCTACGCGTCTACGCTCATAAAAATTGTTAGTAGCTGAAGCCTTCAAAAATGGATATAAATTCTAAAGGAAAAATTTCCAGTAAATTTCTAAGAAAAAATTGTGGCCTTTCCTACATCAGGTCGATTCATCGATGATTTTATATTGGAGCGAAGCATTGCTTACGTTTGCAGCAGTAGCGCAGTACTAACAGATTTTGGAGCACGCTATGAATCAGGAGATTTCCCGTAATTATTACGGGATAATTATGGAGTAATATAACTCTAAGTTAGATTGCTGGATATTGTGACAAGTTAAATTTAACTTACAAATAGTGCGACTATAATAAGTGAGTATTATTTATTTATTTTGTAATAATTATATGCGCTTTACAATTAATAATATCATGTTTATTTATTTCATTAATAGTGGTAATGTAATATCGAATATTTGAAATATGGCTTTATTAAGTCGCCTTTAAACAATACATTACCAATGAGCCTGATTTGCCAGAAGCTATGAAGCCTTCTAGATTACAAGAGCATTTGACTAAAATACATGACGATAAAAAACATAAGGATTTATCTTATTTTCGAACACTAAAAGAAAAATTTATCAACCGACATTGGCAAAACTCTTTTCAACCGCAACCACACAAGATGGCGATGGCTTACTTACTTCTTACAATATTTCGCTAATGATTGCCAAATCGGGAAAACCTCATACTACTGGTGAAGAACTAATTATACCGGCTATAAGTGAAGTAATACGTACTGTGCTACACAAGCAACATTATCAAGAAAATTTCGTTGAGCAATAATACAGTGCAAAGAAGAATTGATGAAATGGCTCAAGATGTTGAAGATTCATTGTGTGACTATTTAAAAACATCTCGGTTTTGGAGCTTTACTTTTAGCATACGTGTGGTTCACAAAGGTAGACCAAATTTGCCAACATTTCATGCATTGGATGAGTTTTTTAAAAAAAAAAGGAAATAATATCTCTGTCTAATATCTTATCAGTAGCCACAGATGGTGCTCCAGCGATGGTAAGGCGCTACAGGGGTTTTCTTGCACATTTAAAAAAGGAGGTTCCAATATATTCACAGTACATTGTACCATCCATCGTCAACATCTAGTTGCCAAAAATTTAAGTGCACGCCTATATTATTCATATGTAATTACAGCTATCAACACAATTAGAAGAAAATCATTGAATGACATATTTTTAAACAGCTTTGTATTGAAAATGATGAAGAATTTAATCGTTTGCTGCTTCATACAGACGTTCGTTGGTTGTCAAAAGGTGCGTGTTTAAATAGGTTTTACAAGCTGCTCAACTCGGTGCTTGAGTTCTTGAAAGATAAAAATGATTCTGGACGATCCAATTTAATTCAATCCAAAAGTGACATAGCCTACTTGACCGATTTATTTCAAAAATTTAATGAAAGCAATCTTCAGATTCAAGTTGATGAACTGAATTTAATAAAAACAAAATCTGTTATTTCTGCATTAGTGACAAAACTTCTTGTGTACAAACGAAATTTTGGACGAAGGGAATTCAGCCAGTTCCCAAATTTATCAGCAGCAGAAAAAAAAGATGAAAACATAGTTTCTTATTGTGAGCACTTCGATGCCCACCATTCAGATTTGAATCAACGATTTGATGATATTTTGAAAATGAACATACCTGATTGGATTTTGGATCCTTTTTTAAGTGCAAACACAGAAGAATCTCCACAGTTACAAGAAGAACTGCTGGAAGTAACTACAAATGGTGAATTGAAATTTAAATTCAAAAGCGACTACCAACAATTCTTCCTGCAAAAGAAGATCCCTACGGCTTATCCTGAAATATGGACTGTAATTCAAAAGTTCTTAATTGCATTTCCGTCATCATATTTAGTGGAACGTGGACTCACTGCGGTAACCAATTTTTTAAAAAAAAAAAAATACGAAACCGATTGCAAATAGTCAATCGCGGTGATTTCAGATTACTGCTGACGAAAATACAGCCGAGGATTACTAAGTTGGTAGCAGTATAACAGGTTAATCCTTCTCATTAAGTTCAATAAATAGTTTCATTATTTCAAACTTCAATGCTTCTAATTTACACCTCTCTTTACTATATTTTACGAAAAAGGTAGAGACATTAATACATATATCTTTCTACTTAATTGCTATTAAAATTAAAAAAAAAATACAAGGGGCGCTGAGTAATATTTTTTCTGGAAAGGGGGCGGTAGGCCAAATAGGTTTGGGAGCCACTGATGTAGACCCTTTAGAAATTAGTACATTTTATAATTTTTATAAAATAAGTAAATAAATAAGTTTTTGCAATCGGACAATTTTTTCATCTTGAAAATTTGACAACGGTGACTGATATATGGGTAATTGACTGCTATAACCTGTGGAGTCAAGCATATCGAAACTCATCATTGCAATTACGCATTGCGAGAGAATGCCAAACCCGAAATATCTAACTTATTGGGTTTTATCAGCTACCGATTCAAGAGTAATGAACTAATCGGAATCTGTTTTTATTTGTTCTGTTCTTTTAACTACGTAGTTTAGTAGCAGGACTTTGTCGAATACAACTTACAAGAATTCCATAGAATCTGATATTAAGCATAATGCTAAAGGTTCTGATCCTACCTTAATTGAAAAAGGAACTCTTATGGAATGCCCTCATTCGTCCATTATAATGGTAGGTTAGTATAACCTCAATCAGTGATACTTGTAATATCTTTGCGGATTACTTTGAATCTGTTTATGCTATGGATACTGGTAAACCATTTGATAGTGACCTCACGGAGAATATACCCTCCACCGTATATATATATTTATATATATCGGCTGATGATGTTAGTGACGCCCTAAATAAGCTTAGCACATCCTCTTCTTCGGGTCCTGATGTTATTCCGGCTGCCTTTGTTTTTGGCTGTCGTGAGGCTTTATCTCAACCATTATACCATATCTTCAATATTCCTTTATCTTCAATTGTTTTTCTCGACCAGTGGGGAAGCTTTCCCTACTGCATCCTATACAAAAATCTGGCGCTAAAAATGATGTTTCTAATTATCGTCCAATCTGTAAACTCTCTGTTATTCCCAAGCTATTTGAAAGTATTGTAACTAATAAAATTTCTTTCCTTGTTAAGGAGCACATTTCACACCATCAAAATGGCTTCATTAAGGGTAGATCCTGTGAGACTAATCTTGTATTCTTTGCTAATTTCTCACTGAGACTAATGGAGGATTCTGGTTAAGTTGACATTCTTTACACTGATTTCAGTAAAGCTTTCGATAGGGTAAACATTCGCCAGCTTCTTGCGAAGCTGAGTGTCTTTGATTTTCATTTTCTTTGCTAAAATGGATTTCTTCCTATCTCTCGGACCGGAGGCAATTGGTTGTTATTAATGATATAACATCTCGTTCTATTCGTGTACTCTCTGGTCTACCTCAGGGCAGTCATTTGGGTCCTATTCTTTTTATAATTTTTATTAACGATGTTTTTACAATTTTTAGTTTTGCTTCGTGCCTTGCTTTTGCTGATAACTGAAAGATTTTCATGAGGATTGTTAACACTCAAGATGTAACTAACTTTAAGCACAACCTTGTTAGTTTTGCTAGATGTTGCTGCCTAAATCATTTATCTTTAAATTTATCAAAGTGCAAGCATGTTACATTCACTAAAAGGTCCTCACCGGTACTACTTGATTTAATGGATCCCCAATTGCCAAATGTAATCTTTCATCTGATCTTGGCGTCTTGCTTGATTCCCAGATGTCATTCTCCCAGCATATAGATTTCATTGTAAGCCAGGCTAACTCTATTGTTGGCTTCGTCAGGCGTCGGGCTGCAGAATTTTCGGACCATTATACACTCAAAAGTCTATCCTGAGGAAGCTTAACTGGAGTGCTGATCTCTGTATAAAACAAGATGCCAATTAATTGACTTACAAAAATTGTCTACCAGACGGTAAACTCGCAATGTTATGTTCATAAGAGATCTGTTGGCTTATAAAATTGTTTCTCCTTCCCTGCTCGAGCACATTCAATTTTTACATTCCATCTAGGAATTTGAAATTCTTCTCCATTCTGTATGAATCCCTAGCAGAGTTAGAAATTTCGTGTTTTTACGATGAAACTGATTTTTTGAGACCATTCCCTTTAACTCGTACACGAATTTGTCTAAATATTTCTTTTTTACTATTTTCGACACTCTCGTAGACCCACTTTTCGTCATCACAGCGAGCTGAAATTTGGCACACAGGTTCATGTCGCGTGACAATTGAATCTATCAAAATTTCAACCGGAAATTTCCATGGAAAACCCGGAAAATCGGGAATGGTGGAAACTTGCAGAAAAAATCGAGGAAAATTCATGTAAAACGTTTTTCCGGAGTTTTTCAGACCAAGGAAGCGTTTGAGCGCTTTGCAACCTAAGACAAAGTTGTAGAGCGAAATGAGTTGCATAAAGTTGCTTTTATCGAAAACTCCGTGGAAAATCCGGAAAAGCGAGAAAATCATCGGACAAATTTTCATCGATATGATTAGTGATAAATCTGTTTTAGGAAAAATGCAGAACTTTCCAATTTTTCTGGAAAATTTTCCGAAAATTTCCGACTTTTCAGGAAAATTTTCCGACAATAAAGTTTTATAAGCTATGCGGAATCATTTTTTTCCGTCCTACTGGCATCAATACTTTCTCTTCAACAATCATGAAAACTTGCATGAAAAATCGAGGAAAATTCATGTAAATTTTTAAAAAATTTCATAGTAATAGGAAAAGTCTGTGGAAAACATGGAAAATCGGGAGAATTCATGTTATATGGGATCAAGTTGGAATTCAACTAAAATGCTCTGTTTAAAACATAATTTGAATTTCAGAAAACCGTTGCAGTACTTCAACGATTTGATTCTCGAAAAAATTTTGTTTCGGATCGGCACCAAACATGACTTAAAAATTATTTTAAAATATCTCCATGCAGCACGTAATAAGAATTTAGTTAACGTGAAAAAGGCAGAAAATAAAAAAATAAAATATTCAAAACGAATTTTCAAACAAAACTGACGCCAAGCCGCATGAAAAAGTAGAAAATAAACTTTTCTTCACACACAGAGGTGAACTCAGATTTATTCGCTGACAATCACCGATATATTTCAGTACGATCAATCAGAGGTAATAAGTGATTTGATTCAGAAAATCTGAGTCCACCTCTGTGTGTGAAGAAAAGTTTATTTTCTACTTTTTCATGCGGCTTGGCCTTAGTTTTGTTTGAAAACTCGTTTTTTACTTATTTTTCTGATTCAAATGCCAAATGATGCTCAATACATTTTATTTTGTATAACAAAATGTGGTAGTACCGAACGAAATTTTGTTTGTTTGTTAATAATATATATATATATATATATATGTATAATAGGCACGTGAAAACACCTTCAAAAACGGTTAATCATTTGGGGCTATATCTTTATAACAAATTCACACAAATGTTGACTTTTTTTTAATCTTTTAAAGTATCCATTTAAAGCGATACCCAACAAGATACAAAAATTAAAAAAAAAATTCTTTTGTGGGGACCAACTAGGACTCCCATCTGTAAAATCATTAAACCATAACAACAAGTTCGAAAGCCCCAGATTTGTATCTTGAAAGCCGGACATTCTTCCTAGATAATGCTGCCTATTTTATTTACTAATGAAATAGGTTCAAATTGGTATACATTGTCTTTCT
Organism: Dioctria linearis; assembly: GCA_963930735.1. NCBI lineage: Eukaryota > Metazoa > Arthropoda > Insecta > Diptera > Asilidae > Dioctria > Dioctria linearis. The sequence continues at coordinate 121,660,940 of OZ005743.1, read as the reverse complement.
TTATTTATCTTAATACATAAAAACTACGTGGCATTGTGTTGGTACACGCTAACCTGCGAAGCCGACTGAACTGGCAACAAATAAATATGTTGCTGTTCTTTATTTATATAAATAGGGTGTCCCATACGTACCGCATTTCCTTTTTACACGGATTCCTCACTCAATTTCGAGAAATAAATTGTATGGGAGGAGAGCCAAAAAATGCACGGCGTGGGCGGTAGGGGGGTTTGAGATTTTGGGTGCTTTTTATTCTAATACCATTTAACTTTCTTGTTATAGACCCTATGAAGGTGACTTGCATCTCAGGTGATAGTAAACCCTTTACGGTTTCCGACAAATGCCCAACCACCTCTCTACCCCCTTTCCGCCGGCAGGTATAGGACGTCAAAGCCGAAAAATTGGAAAATTTTGCAATTTCTTTTCCAATTTTAACGATTTTTCCGCTAAAAGGCAAGATATGGATAGCACTTTCTTGCAAGATTTCGAGACCTCCGAATCGAATGTTACCTTTCATTTGATCTTGATCATGTACCTACCTAAATGCTACCGTTTTTGAGATATTCCAGTTTTTATGATGCATAATTTCATGAATTTATGTAATTTGTCTGGAATTGCATAAAATTAGGCGCGATTTCTATTGTTATTAGAAAAATTAATAAAATTATGAATCATAGAAACGGGAATATTGCAAAAACGGTTGCACTTATGTAGGTACATGTGCATAGTCAGATTAAAGGTAACATTCCGGGGTTTCTAAATCATGTAAATAAACTGTATAGTTATCGTACATTTTGGCGGAAAAATCGTTAAAATTTGAAAAAATAGGACTTTTTTCCAATTTTTGGATTTTGACGTACTACAACTTAAGATTGAAGATGACAGTACGGCTGGTTGGGCGTTCATTGCAAAGCATAGACGGTTTGTTATCACGTGAGATAGATTTCGCTTTGATAGGGTGTATATCAAGTAATTTACAGTGTGTAAAGTGGAAACAGTACTAAAAATAGTAAACCCCCCTTACCGCCCACACCGTGCATTTTCTTGCACTCCTACCATACAATTTATTTTTCGAAATTGAGTGAGGAATCCGGGAATAAAGGAAATGCGGTACGTCTGGGACACCCTGTATATATATCTATATATGTGATATCTGTGCTCAAGCTAAAGGGGGGTGCTGGTTGTAGAAGGATAACTCAACCTTTATAAATTCAAATATAAAAATTTTAATTCGATATATTGCTTACAAACTATTATCACAAATTCAATTTTCTTATAACTAACCTAACTTACTACTATACTTCTAAGAATTCAAAAACTTATACTATCTTAAGCTAACAACTCAACATAAATTCATTAATTTCAAAACAAGACTGTCAGAAAGATTTGCTCCCCTTATTTCTGAAAAAAGAGAGAGAAAATCCACTATTAATACAATAGAAGTTTTGTGCTACACGTATAAGCACGGTAGCAGTAATGCAAAAATAGTTATAATGGCAGAAGTAAATTTCTGCAGCAAGAGTAGATTCCTGCTTAGATGAAATAAGTAGGAGTAAATTCCTACTGAGATGTCTGATAGAGATTAATGCAGAAGTAAATTTCTGCAGTAGGAGTAAATTCCTACTCAGGTGGGAGATGACAAAATAAGCAGAATTAAAATTTCTGCAGTAGGAGTAAATTCCTACTTAGATGTGGGATAGAATTTGCAGAATTAAATTCCTGCAGTAGGAGTAAATTCCTACTTAGGTGTGGGATGGAATTAGCAGAATTAAATTTCTGCAGTAGGAGTAAATTCCTACTTAGGTGTGGGATGGAATTAGCAGAATTAAATTTCTGCAGTAGGAGTAAATTCCTACTCATGTGTGGGATGGAATTAGCAGCATTAAATTTCTGCAGTAGGAGTAAATTCCTACTTAGGTGTGGGATGGAAACAAGATTTGGTTTGGATAATGTGGAAAATCAGAGTAAATTCTGATGTTTTCAGATCAAATTCTGAATTGGGAATGGATGATTCTGCTGCAGCTCGTCGCCTTTTTATAGCCGCAGCGACCCGCTACGTTTTGGCTTCATGATGGGTTGCCTTGGCAACGTTCGTTTTCAAGGTTTGTTAAACTTTGACGGCGGCGGTGTCACACATTGACGTCATTGTGGGACCATTAACGCTGCACTCAACTCTGACTGGGGCGAAGGCGAGAACATCTGATGTGATGTCAAATGACATTACGAAAACGTAAATATACTGCGGTAGGTATACTTGGTAAGTTGTTATATTTATTCTATTTATTAGTTATTTATAAGAGTTTTTGTCAGGTGAAAAAATAGTGGAGGAAGTTTTAGGACGGCGTTGGATTGAAGGGAGGAAGTTCCCTAGCTTCAGATAAGTATTTTTTGTTTCAATTATTTTAAGATAAGATTCTTTGTGTTTTGTTTTTTATCTTTTTAGGTATATATCTGGGGATGAACCAAGGACTGATCGCGGGATTATATATGTGGACTGAACAATATATGTATATATGTATGTATATCCTAAATTCTTTAGAGGTCTTTAGAGGATAAAAATTGAAAATTATATTATTTTTATTTAATGATAATTATTTTTTTATTTAAAATTTATTCTTTATTTTAATTGCTTTAAAATATTTTTATATATTTTTTTAAAGTGTAACAGTAAAAGCTTATTTTATAATATTTTAGAAGTTTGCCCTCTGGCGTCTAAATTAATACTAAAATATCCTTGAGACAAATTCTATATTTTTAAAGAAATTACATTCCAAAAAGTCTTGATGTGTATTTTCTCAAAATGTATACAGTAGTGTGTATCTGTGTTCAAAGTTTTTTTCTTCAAAGGTCAAATTGAATATTTTACTTTCCATACAGTATGCGCAAATATTACTCTGACAAACAAAAAATTATATTTTTACGACCAACCAATTTAAATGAAATTTTGTGAATGTGTATGGTTGAAAAATAGTATAGTTTTGGACAGCATAGGATGTGCTGTTGTATATAACATAACATATTTTTTCTTTAAATCTTTAATTAAATTAAATTTTCTCTTTTTGTATTTCTTGGAATACAACTCATTTTTCTTTTTATATTTTGAAAAATATTATTATTTTGAACGCTATCAAGTTAAAAAAACGAAATCGAGTTATGTGTAACAAATCGTTCAAGGTACCGAAATGTTGCGAATTTCCCCCATCACTACCCATAGCGACTTCACAAACAAGAAAACCAAAACCCAGTTTTATATAGTATCTTCATCTCACTTTCGAAGATTTCATGATGAGAAAATGGAGAAAAATATATTTGCTGACAATTTGAAGGTAGAAAATCGTTTAAAACGTAAAGAGAAAGCCTTATTAGCTCAGCAAAACACAGAAGAAAATGTTATCCAAAGGCAAAAGAAACAAAAAGCGAAGGAAACAACTTGAAAAGCAATGTTGAAAGTAAGAGAAAGGGAAGAAAAACTAGCGGCGAAGGTCAATAAAGGTACTACGGAAAGCTAATAATGGTATAAAAACACAAATGAGAACAGTTAGGACATCGAACATATCCCAGAATGGTGCAAAGCCACCAACACGCAGAAGAAGAAATCACAATAAAAATCGAAAAAAATATTTCAGGACTTACAGGAGACAGTTGACAAAATGGAGAATGTAGAATCAACATCATCAAAGTTGGAAGAAAGTAACCAAAGGACATCAGCAATAATGGACAAGAAGAACCGCATCACATTAAAAAATAAATAAATTTTGGGTATAACAAAAATAATAATGATGCATAATCTATATAAATAACAAGTGAAAAAGCTAGAATTGGTTTAAGACCAATTCTTATGATACCCTAGATGAATGCCCTTATAAAATTTCGTATTGTAATCTTTCTGTGCAAGTTTGATTTTTGAAGTGGTTTTTCGCATATATTTCTAAAACGGTTTGTCGGCAAGAAAAAATGATAATAACCAATTTTATAGGATTTCGTATTCTAAAGAAGTTTTTAGTACAATAAAAATGTCTAGGACTGATCGTTTTCAAAGTATATGTAAAAACCAAAATTTTTATATGGCAACACCAAGAAGAGGTTACCCGATTTAGTCCATTTTTGAAATTTTATTTGCTATTACTATGAAAACACAATGTACCAAATTTCAGCTCTCTATATCTGCGTTCTCAGGCAGTGTCCAAATATATATTGGAAAACGAAAGTTTTGTATGGCAACCCCACGAAGGAGTTTCCCGATTTGTCTCATTTTCGAACTTAATTTTACTTTACTGACGGACGGACATGCAAAAATCAAAATAACTTTTAATATTATGCGTGGGTGTCCAATCCATTTTGCTCTACCATCATTATTTCGAGGTGTTACAAACGGAATGACAAACTTAGTATACCCTATAGATTTCATCGAGGGTATAAAAATGAAATGCTGTTCGTTGGTAATCGCATCACTTGAGAACGGCTAGACTGAAATCGCATCACTTGAGAACGGCTGGACCGACCTAATTTATTTTTTTATTGTTATTTTAATGCTCGTAATAGTCCGAATAAGGATTTTAGTGTTGCCATACAAAACTTTGGTTTTTCCCTATATATTTGCAGACTGCCAGAGAACGCGTCTACGTGGAGAGCTCAAATTTTGTACACGGCGTTTTTGTAAAAAGTTTTCAGGAAAAAAAATTGCCAGTGATTCCACGGTCAACGTCAGCCAATGAACTTGAGTTTCTCTGTGTTGAGGTAAACACAGGTGCGGAAAAGTGTATCTTGGGTACAGTATATTGTCCGCCTGGCTGCTTTAGTGTTGACGCTTCTGAGGAATTTTGCAGTGCCATCTCATATTTGGTACAGCACTACTCTAAAGTTATCATTGGAGGTGACTTTAATGTTAATTTGCTTAGAAACGGTGCTCAAACTGAGCTATTTCTGTCAACTGTTCAGTCTCTCCACCTAAACGTAGTCAATCGTATCTGAACACTCTTCTACTTTGTTTTTCAATCAACTAAGCCCTAGTATACTTGATCATGACCTGTTGTTCCTGTCCTTCAACGTGTTGATCAATGAATATAACCCCTTAAAAACTATTTCCTTTCGCGACTATTCTCGTGTTGATATTGAGGCTCTGTTTGAAGAGTGTCAATTGCTGCATTGGGAAGACATCTATAGTATTACATCAGTAGATCGACAAGTCGAGCTTTTTAATTCCTTCATTCATAATCTCTTTGACAGATATGTGCCTCTGCGCCAAAGAGTAATTAGGTTCAAGGGCTGCCCTGGTTTACCTCCGAAATAAGGTCTCTCATCGCTGATCGGGAATATCTCAGAATCAGTGAGTTCCGTAGGCTGTATGTTACAATCAGGAATAAAGTTAATGCCAAGATACGGGCTGCCAAAAAATCTTACTATCGTAAAAAGTTTGATTGTAACTTACCACCTAAAACATTATGGCAAAGTCTGCGTAATACGGGGGTTCATAGGGGTGATACTAAAAGCATTAAATTTAATCGCAATATTCTTAATAACTACTTTGTAGCTCATCATGCACCTGGTAGTGATAACCTCCAATCATTTGATTGATTCTGAGAACTCTGATTGTTTCAGTTTTCGTTATGTGGATGGCGAAGAGGTGAGAAAGGCGGTTTTTTCTGTTAAACCTAATTCATCTGGTCATGATCAAGTATCGCCGAAATTTCTCAAATTAATTTGTCAATAATTATAAAGCGCCTTCAGCATGTCCTTAATGCGTGTCTAGCATCGTGCTCTTTTCCAACGACTTGGAAAATAGCCAACGTTTTACCTATTCCTAAACGCGCCACACCTGCATCTCCAGCCGACTTTAGACCGATTAGTCTATTATACTTCTTCCCCACTGGCAAATTCAGGAATCCTTGTGTGTAAACAATCTAATCAGCTCATGTCAGTCAGGCTTTCGCTTGCATCACAGCTGCGAAACCGCTCTACTCAAGGTAACTACTGACATTCGCACCTCTCTTGATAACGATATGATATCCATCTAACTTTTATTAGATTTCTCTAAGTCACAAGAGGCTCTTGATTAAACTGTCTTCGCGATTTGGTTTCTACCATTCTGCCATTCTTTTAATTAAACATTTTCTGTTCGGTAGATCCCAACGTGCCATATTGAATAATGGTCATTCCTCAGATATTTTGCCTCTTTCTTGTGGTGTGCCCCAGGGGTCTATTCTTGGCCCCTTATTATTCAGTTTATACATAAATGACCTCCCAGAGGTGACACATGACGTGAAAGTTCACCTATATGCTGATGATGTCCAGCTTTATTTGAGTCGTCCCATAAGCGTTATTGAAGATTGTGTAAGCCGCATTAACAATGACCTCCAACGAATTGACTGCTGGTCAATCTACAATATTCTTAATCTTAACCCTAGTAAATCCCAGTGCATTGCATTCTATCCACGACAAATTGATCTGTCTGCATTGCCAGAAATTCTACTTAATGGCATCAATATCCCATATGTTAGTAGGACTCGCAAACTTGGAGTGTACCTTAATTGCCGGATGAGCTGCTATGATCACATAAGTGCCATACTATCTAAAATCTATGCTGGCCTTCGTCTTCTTTGGCTATATGTTATTATCATTCCACTAATGGATGCCTTATTTTCCCAACCTTATATTCTGTGTGGTCTAGAAAACTTAAAGTGGCATTCAATGATTGTATTAGGTTTAGTTACGGGCTGCGCAGATATGACCATGTATCCTATTACAGTCTCTCATTACTGGGCTGTTCTCTAGAGACATATCTTAAACGTAGGAACCTGGTTTTTCTTTATAGGATATTGCCATTGGGACAGCCTCCTTATCTAGCTGATTTTCTGCAACCGTTACATTCCACCAGAGGTCGCAAATTACTGCTGGAGCGTTGTCGTACTACTAATCTCACTGGTTCTTATTTTGTTCAGGTTATTCGCCTCCGCAACAGTTTACCCTCCCGGGTTCAATGCGCGGCCTCGGTCGGCACTTTCAGGTGATTTCTTCTCAATTGTGTGATTTAGCTGCTCTCCATTTAAGCCCGAGATCTGTATTTATTCATTTGCATGTAATTTTTCTTAATTTGTCTTACTTTCTTGTAATTCATATATTCTTTTAATATCTTCTTCTTCCTTTTTTAGGTTTCCTTTGTTCCTATTAGGCATATATTTTGTTTTTTTTTCAACTTTCTTAATGTTATTAAATTTAACTTTGCAATTTTCATATACACATATTTTTTTCTCATAATTTAGTTCTAATTATTTTAAGGTAGTCTATAAGTATTCTAGTCCCTTTATTATACCTTATTTTTTATATAGGATACTATTAAAAGATTTTAATCTTATTGTATCTTGGGCCGTAATAAAGAATAATTGAATTGAATTGAATTGAACTTAACGCATTTTTGAAGTCGTCCGTTTTATAAAAATATGTGAAGACAATCAAATTTAGTATTAACATGCGTTTCGAGTTGAAGAACAGCCAATCGGGAGAAGTATTTTCCAAACAATTACTGGGGACATTGCCAATGGCAAAATCTCCGTTGACATTTCAATTGATTGCATTACATTCCCCGTCGATTTTTGCCAGTTCACAGAATCAAAGACCGAACTCTACAGTTTTTCTCGTGTAATTTTGTCTCATTTTAACTTTATTTGTAAAAATGTTTAATACAATATTTTATTTTATTTGATGTTTCTAATATGTGTTATTTAAAATTTAATTTATTATGATCTTAAGGTAATTTTGTTGTAGTTTCAAAAGTGTCTCGATATGACTGTACACATTTTTTATAGCCCCAAGAAGAGGACTTGAAGAACTCGCAGGTCGAAACGTTGGGAGTATATATTTTGATAAAAGACGTCCTAAAAATTACTCTTTTATTTTAATTTTTCAACTGGACATAGATCGGAGATAATTCCAAAATAATCACAAATAAAACTCTTACATAACCCGATCTTAAGCACAGCACAAGCTAATTATAGCTACCTATAAACAAAATTTTTTTTATCTTTTAATTTTTATATAAATTACACTTGGATTATTATACCCTAGATGAAATCAAAAATAATACAAGTTTGTCACTCCATTTGCAACGAACAGAAATAATGTTAGCAGAGAAATATGAGTTGGACAGAATTAAAAAAATAAAATTAGAATTGTTTTATACGCCTGTACATAATTTTAAACAATATGGAACATAATTATGTGATCACCTAAAATATTGTGAGACACAAATTAAACCACACTTAATAATAAGAAGTAAATTGGGGAAAACTAATTGCTAGGATTTTTATAACGCATTTTAACAAACATTTTGTAAAAATACATGAAACGTTTTTGTGAAAGAGAAACGCTTGCTTCGTAAATTTTACGAAATGTGAGATTTTTTGATAGTATAAAATGTATCAATTAGAATTACAATACTATAGTAATTTTGATTCAAAAATTTTCATTTCCAATTGTCAATAATTGAACGTTTCAATTACAATTGTGACGTCGTTTGCTCGGTCGGTCGGGATTGCTCGGGCGCCAATAGTTCGGTCGGTAGCAAAACGTCAGAATTTTTTTTTTCAGTGGAGTGGGGTCCAAGTGACAACAGTTCGGTTGAGTTCAAATTAATTATTTATTCCTTTTAAGTCCCTATTATAAATGTAGAATAATTTATATTAGTGAAATTCTTGTCAATACTTCTAAATCTAATTTGCGTCTGGGCCAGGAGAGACTTCCGTTGGACACGTACTAACTAGTGGTTACCGTTGCTCACGTACTGCCACTAGCCCTCCGTTGTTCACATACTGACTATTGGATTCCGTTTGTACACGTACTACCAGAAGCTGTCCGTTTTTCACGTACTGACTTTTGGGATGGCTTTCCGTTGGACACGTACTGATTATTGGTTTACATCTGTTACACGTACTACCGATAACCCTCCGTTTTTCACGTACTCGCTTTATAGGCAGGGGTGGAGGTGGAGTAGAATTTTCTAGGCCTCCCGGACAGGTCAGTTCAACTTGCCACAAATTTTTGGTAGAAAATTCGGGAAGGCGCATCAAGGTGTCTAGTAAATCTATACTGCCCTACTTATAACATCAATTCAAAAAGCTATTGCGAATTACATGAAGGAAAATTTTCTATATAAAACTTCACTCATACATTTCTAAATATCTATCTATGTACAGGTTCGTTACAAATTATACAGGAATTGCAGTTATCAGTTAACCGTAACCCAACACCCGCTTATTTCATCGATGGAGTAGATAGCGAACAAAATTGCCATTCCTAAACATCTTAGGTGGTATTGCAATATCCAACAATCTTAATTGGTCGATCACATTTTCAATATTTCCAAAAATGCGATGAAATGCCTGGGAGGGATTCTTACAAAGATGCAAGAAATATTCTACTCCATCAGACTTGGCGTAAATTCTCTACTCATTGGTTTTCTTAGTAAAATATAAAAAATAAAAAAAATTTTACCGCTAACTACATACCTATATGTTTTTTTTCCATTGCTATTTTATACATACGCATTGAAAAATTTATTTCTCTACTCCTCCATATTGAGACTTCATATTCCAAAATAGGAAAATATTTAAGACCTGTCTTCTCATAAAAACTGCTCCATATTAGGACTTCCATTATATTCCTTTCCATAAAAAATTATTGCCGCATTTTTTCTCGAAATTTCAAATTTCTAAAAATAAATACTTTTAAAAACAATACATTTCAGCAGCATATTGAGAACAATATGAACTTGAGATCGCCGCTCGTAGTTTACCATCAGTTTAAGCAAAATCAGATTTGTAACCCTGCCAATTTTACCTCCCGCGAATATATAATTAACATTGCAAATTCACCAGCATTCCATAGAAAGATTACAGGGCCTAGCATGCATGTCCTTTACTTTTATCTAATTATCTGATTTTTCAGGTATTTAAGTGCCAAAACATGATCTCGTCCAGCTTTAGATCACAAGATCAGTCCACCCAACGGAATATCAATTAAGAGGACTCTAATGAAAACAGAACACGACTGATCTCCTCTTATAGTAGCGGTTTCTCAGCAGTATACATGATGGCCACCGTAATTTATGATAATTAATTCGCGATCAAAGCAAACATCAATTAAAAGTAACAAGCGGTCAGTTTGGCTGCGTTCTATCGATGAGAGCTAGAGATATGCCTTCTTCGTGTTTATATTGTCGTACCTCATCTTGTAAGGAGCTTTTAAGTAGGAAAAAAGTCTTTTAGAAAAATATTACCTGTGTTTTCTGCCATCTTTTAAGTAATAGGAAAGCTAACTTAGGTTGTGTTCTTCGATAATTATGTGCACTAGTTTTACCGAAAAAAATATCACTTTGGTGTTAGACTTTGCTTAACTACAACAATGAACGCTTTTGTCGACCAAAGGGCTATTAAATAGTAGTTTTTATAAAAACTGCATGCAGTGTCTAGAAGAACTGAAGAAGTGAAGTGCCGTCGCACTCAAATAGAATTATTCTGCATTCTACAGGGACTCCTAATTTATACTTGAACAAAAAGTGCAAAATATTTTGCATACATTTAGGCTTTTATCGGCATAAAGAGAAATTTCCGAAAGAAAGATGCGACTGACGTTAATTTGTGAAATTCCACGAAAATTGGGTATTTAGTGCAAAGGAAGATTATGTAAGTTTATATGAAAAATAAAAAAACAAAAGCATTCTCAGGTATTAGGAGTTCAGCAGGTACTAGGCCTTCGTTTCTACTTTCATCTTTCACTGACACATTGATTTCTATGTTAACTAATGAATGACTGAATAAATTACAGATTCTCCAAAAAACAATATTTCTTGTTTTTAGATGCAGATGATCCAGAGATGCAGAGCTTCCACTCCACTTTTTACTAGACCGTCAGGAATTTCATTGCTTTTATGACCGTCATGTCTCGGTTCCCACATAAGGATAACTTTTTTCTCCTTGATAAAGTTTTAAAGGGTTGCAGATTCTCGAAGTCTATCCTTGACTTAATATTGAAGGCATTTAGAGCGGCTTGACTGTACAAGAGGATATTGATGGTTGATCCATTTATGGCTGCTCTAATACTTGACGCATTTCTCTTTGCTTAATACCTCAGCTTGGAAAATGATAGGGATAGAGATGTGGAATCTGGGGTGGTAAATGCAGAGTCCGAATCCGTTGTTGGTTTTTGAACCGTCTGCATACCACGCCATCGACCCTTGTTGGAAGGACAGTTTAGTGGAACGCAATTGTTGTCGGTCTACCAAAACCATGTCGAATGACCTTCGGTGTGATAATATCAGATATTGTCGTCATTTGCTCGAAGCATATTTATATTAAGATACTTAAATGATCAATAAGATCAACTGGCTTGTACTGTTTCTTCTTTTGTAATCTGGAGATCGGTTCCCTCTCCACTTGCAAATGCTGATGTGGAAGGTTTAGTAAGCCTTCCATGGGTGCTCATTTGTGACACATAGAAATAATAGTAGAGCAAAATGGATTGGACATCAACTCAAAGTAATCAATGTAACTTTGCTTATTGAATACTCATCCGTGTGTCCGCCTGCCCATTATCTCGATAACTCGGGAACGCATTTACTTAAAAAACTGAAATTTTGCACATGGGCTTTTTATTTAAAAAATGTAGTAAATTTAAGTTCGAAAATGGGACAAAGCGGGTAACTCCTTCGTAGGGTTGCCATACAAAAACTCGGTTTTTCAGTATATATTTGAACACTGGCTGAATATACGTCGACGTAGAGAGCAGCTGAAATTTTGTACGCGGCGTTTATAGTAAATAGTAAACACAATGTAAAAAATGGATTAAATCGGGAGAGGAAACTTGGAAAGCCACAAAGGCAGCAAAGATTACTGGTCCCTGGTCAAAACCATCAGGAACAACTTCAATACCCTCACTGCTTAACAACGGTAAAGTCGTTATTGACTCTCTGGATAAAGCTAATCTTTTGGCTGCTAGATTCGCTCCAAATTCTTATCTTTCACACACTTCACAGATACCTGTTTCCCATCTCCCGTGTGGTTGTGTACGAAAGCCAATTCACATCCGTACGAGAGATGTGTTCAAGGTTCTTCAGAAGCTCAACGTTTTTAAAGCCGCAGGTCCTGATGGTTGCTCACCCCTGTTCATTAAAAGCTGCGCCTCATCCTTGGCTAAACCTCTGTGCAACCTATTCTACTTGTCTAATTCGACAGGAAAATTTCCATTTGCGTGGAAACTAGCCCACGTTTAGCCTATTCTCAAGAAAGAAGAGGCTAACGATCCCTCAAATTATAGGTCAATTGCAATCACTTTGATTCTTTCAAAGATTTTTGAATCTATTATTAATTCCAAATTAATGAAGTATTGGAAGCCTATCAACTCATCAACGATCGCCAATACGATTTCTGGACTGTTCGCTCATCTGGAGGCATAGCTGACCTTTCTTACGGAACGTTGGAACCGTAGTCTTCACAATTTTGGTGAGTCCAAATTGTTGTACTAACAAAATGGTGTACGAGAAGAATAACTCGTAACAAACCTCAATAACGCACTGATCTCGGCTAAATATATCATGGGTACGAACCAAAATGCATATTACATATCTCGATTGATTCGTGTGCTCCGGAAAGTAAAATTTTTTTCAATGTAGGTAAGAATTCATTTTTTTCTGAGAATTTTGATTAACCAAATCTCTTCAGAATTTGTATGCATTATTGATGGTTGAAGACGGTCCGAATGAGGTCGTATCTTTGCATAAATGTAAGCAAATAGCCATACATTTTTTCTTAGGAATTCACTGAACCTTTTTCTTTAGCATATATGCAGTCGACAATAGACCAAATTTAGAATATCGAGATTCAAACTGTTTTGGATACATTGATTATGGAGTACAGAAAAGATATCTTGGTGTACGAATTTTTTGTGTTATACGCATGGCATGAAAAAATTGTATATAAAATCGACGATGCCTCGACTTCATGTAACCAAAGGGTAAGCCAGCAATGAGATCTTGGGAATTATTTCGTCTCCCCGTACTAAATTATAGGAAAAATCATACATCCAAAGCTCAGAAAATATTTCTTTAAAATTTACCTATGTACCTACATATGTTAAATTGGTTATGACCGTCAAACTCAAATATTGAGCATTATTCAAATAGAAAAGCTTTGAGAGCTTTAATGGGAATAAGAAAATAACACAATTTTGCTTATGTATATATAGTTGAAAATACTAGAACTGTGACTAGGGATAAGAGTTTGTATTCAATAGCTGAAATGTAGTAGCACTGATCAGTTTACTCTTAATTTACGAATGTATCTTTACTCAAGTGCTTCTAGAGCCATCGCTGCTTGGAATCTCTATAGAAGATTATTTGATTAGGTCCAGCAGATTGAAGTTCACGAAGGTGTGATATCATCTAATTTTCCACGAATTTAAACTGTTGATTTTCCCACTATTGTGCGAAGTAATGCATCTCGTATTTTCAATGTGAAATTCAGAGTTTTGGTTAATATAGGTGAGAATAAAATGGAGAATATTGGTTTATTTAATCAACTTCAAAAAATTTGAACTCACAAATAATCATGAGCCTGTGCAAGCACCTTACTAATGTTTTCAGGAGCGCAGTCTTAAAGTGCTCTTCACTCTTGTGAGATTAAGGCAGAAACACTATGATGATAATCCAAAAGTCTTATTACAGCTTTCGAAAAGACACATTTAAAATCTTCTTCGGCCATCATTTAGAGCGCTCTTAGAGCGCTTCTTAAGAACAGCATTGAAGCGCTTGGCTCTGCGGACATGCTTATGTTAAAAAGCAATGAGCTGGGATAGGGAAAAGAAGCGCTACGAGCTTCCAGGGAAGCGCTTCAGGAACGGTATTTTTCCCAGTGGAGAACTTCTCAATTTTTTCTTAGAAATTGACTGGAAATTTTATCCTTAGAATTTTTATGCATATTATTTTTGCCCCCGACTAAATGAAAGTATTGTATTTGAATGTAGCTCCTGTCGGTCATAAAAAGGTAAATTAAAAAAAAGTAAAACGCTAGAATTCGTCTAAGACAAAACCTCGAGAAATACCTCCCAAGCCATGAAGCAGACTCCCTCACTACCGCATGAGAGCTCCAACTGAGTCATCAAATTCTCAGATAAATATTTGCAATCTTCTTATGTAAAGCTGACAAAAGTTCTATTTGAATAGCTCCGCCTTGCTTATCTTCCGTACCAAAATAAAATTTGGTATACCTTTCATAATAATAATATTTAAAACAAGTAAAAAAGCTATAATTGGTCTAACTAAGACCAATTCTTCATTTACCCTAGATGAATGCCCGTATGAAATTTCGTATGGTCACCCATCTGTGCAAGTTTGATGTTTGAAGTGATTTTTCGCATATATTTTTAGAACAGTTCGTCGGACAGAAAAAATGGTTATAACCAAGTTTGTAGGATTTCGTATTCTGAAGAATTTTCTAGTACAATAAAAATGTCTAAAACTGAACGTTTTCACAGTATATGTAAAAAACCGTAAATTTTTATATGGCAACACCAAGAAGGGATTACCCGATTTATTCCAGTTTTTAAACTTTATTTGCTTTTACTATGAAAACACCATGTACCTAATTCCACATTGACATAGCTTTCTCCGGCAAAGTCCAAATATATAGTGGAAAACGAAATTTTTGTATGGCAACCCCATGAAGTAGTTGCCCGATTTGTCTCATTTTCGAACTTAATTTTTACTTTTTTTTTTAAAGTCCGGGTACGATGGACGGACGGACAGACGGACATTCAAAAATCAAAATAACTTTTAATTTTATGCGTGAGTGTCCAATCCATTTTGCTCTACCATCATTATTTCAGTGCGTTACAAACGGAATGACAAACTTACTGTTATATCTGAAATTCCGATATAACAAATTTTCGCTATTTCTAACCAGTTTCCCTATAAATAGTTCAATTTATTGAAATTCATAATAAAATTGAGAAATTCTTGTTTACGCACATTTCAATCCTCAAAATATTTGTCATTTCAAAATTATATTTAGACATAGATCGAAATAAACAAAAGCTTCACGGTAGCGGTCACTTTTATTGAGCAAATTTTGTGTTAACACATATTTCAGAATGTAATCAAACATGCTGGCAAAAAATGATTTGGATGAAATCATCTATCATCATTGGGTGGAATCGTACCCTAATATCGCATAAATTTAAACCGAACATCCTTGGAGGGTATAGATACATTAGACTGTTCTAATGCATCAGGACAGAATTTTATGTTAAAGTTATATCCCTCTTTCTTTCGTCCTTTAAGGTGGGTAAGCATACTCAATGCCGCAATATAGTTTCGACATCAGTCGTGCAATGAAAATGATCTCAATACCAACTATGGTAAGATTGTCCTGGTACAGTTTATTAGGTAAACAGATAGCGTTGAGTAGCGTTGAGTAGATTTGAGTACCGTCGAGTAGATTTGAGTAGCGTCGAGTAGATTTGAGTAGCGTTGAGTACTACTACTCAAATCTACTCAACGTTACTCAAATCTACTCAGATCTGCTCAACTTCTTGAGTAGATTTGAGTAGCGTTGAGTAGATTTGAGTAGATTTGACTACTCAACGCTACTCAACCCTATTCAAATGTACTCAAATCTATTCAGCGCTACTCAAATCTACCCTACCCATCTTCAATAAGTATTCTAAGCAATTTTGATAAATCTTTTAAAGATACATTGCTTTCAATAGCCCATGAAGCCAATTTTTGTGACAACTATTCACATTTATATTATGAGACTCTTAAAACAAATGGGAAAATACCAATTTCGTGGATAATGAAAGTAAACTTGTATATGAAAAATACCTTTTCTTTTATTGTTGACTCGTTTTCATTGTAGTTCGCTTGTATGAAAATTTCGTTACGCTATTCATCGCTAAATTGCATTTCCGAACTTCAGAACTTGATGAACAATTATCAGATGAACTGAAATTTCCATTTTCTACCACATCTACATGTAGCACGGATTTAAAAACACTTATTATTTTATTTTGTATGCCCTTTGTATGTTCCTTTGTTGATAACGTAGTCTCTGTCGCTTCTTTTACTCTTCCGGGATGGTCTAACAATATTTTCTTAAACACCTTTTTCGATACATCTAACGAACTTGCATCACTCACGAATGTCAAGTTATCATTAACTTTCAACATCTTTTAAAGATCTTTAAATGGCATGCAACGATCTTTAAAGATCTTTAGTGCAAATGTAAGTTTTACTTCTTAAAGCTTATTAGTGGATAGAATCGTAGTGTGAGCTTGGTTCAGTGGATAAAGCTTAGGATTTCTAATCTACGGCACCAGGGTCATCTAGTATGACTTATTGGAAAATAGCCAATGGAAAATGGGCATTTGGTATTCCCAAGACTGATCGTGAAGATGCTATTGCGAAATTCATTCCTTGAAGTTCAGTAGATTTGAGTAGATTTGAGTAGTGTTGAGTAGGGTTGAATAGATTTGATAGCGTTGAGTAGCGTTGAGTTGCGTTGAGTGGATTTGAGTAGATTTGACTACCGTTGAGTAGATTTGAGCAGTGTGGAATAGATTTGAGTAGATTTGCATGTGTTGGGTAGCGTTGAGTAGATTTGAGTAGATTTGAGTAACGTTGAATAAATTTGCCCAAATTTGAGTAGGGTTGAGTAGCGTTGAGTAGTTTTGAGTAGATTTGAGTAGCGTTGAGTAGATTTGCGTTTATCTAAAAACATCAATTTCCTTAAAGCTTACGTTAACTTTAACTAGTTTTTTCGATCTTTAGCACAAGCTTGATTATTTTCGTTATAGAATAGCTAGGAATTAATCGAAATTTTTAACGCTATCTCTAATGTTGGTTGTCTGATAAACAAGGTAAACATTAATCAAAATCTCAAATCTTTAATCATAAATAAATTTTTAATAAACAACGGGACTCAAAAACAAATTCTTAATAAACAACGGGACTCACATTTCAAGCCCAATTGTTTGTGATAAACAAGTTCCTAGTAAACAAAGGGTTTGGAACTTCAAGGCGAAATGACTAATTGTTGATCATATTCCTTCATATAATAATTAACCAATCGGAGATCAAATTCAAATATTGATCGCATGACTTATTGGAAAATAGTCAATGGGAAATGGACATTTGGTATTCCCAAGTCTGATCGTGAAGATACTATTGCGAAATTCATCCTTATAAAAATGGGCGATGGTCATTAATTATTGAGTCTTCCTTGAAGTTCAGTAGATTTGAGTAGATTTCAGTAGGGTTGAATAGATTTGAGTAGATTTGAGTAGCGTTGAGTAACGTTGGCTTGCGTTGAGTGGATTTGAGTAGATTTGACTACCGTTGTAGAATATATTTGAGTAGATTTGCGTGGTGTTGGGTAGCGTTGAGTCGATTTGAGTAGATTTAAGTAACGTTGAATAAATTTGCCCAGATTTGAGTAGGGTTGAGTAGCGTTGAGTAGTTTTGAGTAGATTTGACTAACGTCGAGTAGATTTGTGTAGCGTTGAGTAGATTTGCGTAGCGTTCAATGGATTTAAGTACATTTGAGTAGGGTTGAGTTGCGTTGAGTAGATTTGAGTAGCGTTGGGTAGAATTGAGCAGTGTTGAGTAGAGTTGAGTAGAGTTGAGTAGAGTTGAAAGCTTTCAAGAAAACAAGCTCATAATTCATAATTTAAAAGCTTAATGATTCAAGCGCCCAAGTGCTTAAAGGTAAACATAAGCTTTCAAATGCCCAAGTGCTTTTTGATAAACAAATATCTTATAATTGTTGATCACATGTTCCTTCATCTAATAATGAACCAATCGGAGATCAAATTCAAATATTGATCGTATGACTTATTGGGAAATAGACAATGGGAAATGGACATTTGATATTCCCAAGACTTATGCCTGCTGTTGGGAATGATCGTGAAGATGCTATTGCGAAATTCATCCTTATAAAAATGGGGGATGGTCATTAATTATTGAGTCTTCCTTGAAATATCAAGTTATAATCAGGGGCCAATTATCAAGTGAGTCAGTGCATTCAGTTTGCATTTTTGCAAATTTAAGCCAATGCAGTGCAGTAAATTTTATAAAGGAAAAGACTTCTGTGGAAAAAATTATAATAATAGTAAATCAAAATTAAGAATAAAAGTCAGTGCAGAAATTTCAAAAGTAAAGTTTAAATGAATTGTTAAAACCGAATGTTTAAAATAAGGTTTAGAAATAAGTCTATAATTAAAAGAAATAAAATCTGATATTTTATGTGAACAATTTGATTTAAGTTTATCGTTAAAAATTTTAAATGGATTTAAGTGGACTAAGTGTAATTTAAGTGTAAAATAACAATATAGGTTGACCTGCTAGGAAAATGTTGTTTTAATAAATAAATAAAAACCAAATGAGTGAAATAAATATAATTAACAGAAATAATAATAACTAACGGGCTTATAAAAAAAAATAATTGGTGTCAAATCAAAAGTGAAATAATAATTAATAGTTACATAAAATCTGTTTAACAATAAAATATGTGTTGTGTTGTGACAATTATCGTTATACATTAAAATACTATAACAAATACGTTGGTGTCAGAAGAATAATAATAATTAATTGGTTTTCATTAAATTGTATAACATTAGTATACCCTATAAATGTCATCTAGGGTATAATGAATGCTTATTGCTTAACTACCATCTACGCTCATAAAAATTGTAGGCTGCCAGGCACCCTTTGTCAGCACCTCATAAAGGCAAGCACACACCGATACGGTAGCAATGGTGGAATCAGTAGGGGCAGCGGTGATGATAGCGGTGCGTTGAATGTAAACACACACTGACGTGGTGGCGCTGTAAACGGAACATTAAAAAATATTTTTTTCTATTATCCTGGTATTCTGGATGTGACAAGTCATACACAATTTTGTATAATTTTGCTACTGAAATCAGTTTTTCACTCATTACGATGACAGCGCTGTTTCAACTGAAATGAATTTCGCTATCACGATGTCGCGGTGAGAACGCAAAATGCAGCAACTCACCGCTTTTATCACCACCACCGCGTTTGGTGTGAACACGCGAAATCATTTCAATATTGTGCATCTCACCGCCACCACTGTCTCTACCGCTACCGCCTTGCCTTAATTCAAAAACATTATAAAGAAAACATTTCCAGTATATTTCTAGGAAAAAATTTAGGCTTGCTCTTCATCAGGTCGAAGTATCGTTGATTTCGTATTGAAGCGAGGCATTGCTGGCTTCCTTTTGGTTACGTCAAGAGGTCGAGGGATCGTCGAGGCGTCGTCAATTTTACATTCGAGCGAGGTATTACAGAGTTCTGTTCTACTTGCATAGTCTTTGTATGTGATTAGTTTCTGTATAGTAACCACTGACTTATAACAATGGACTGAGTGATTTACTATTTAATGTGGCACACATTTTGTGTTTCTGTATATCAGGGTTTGAGCACCTTTTAAAATGTTTACTACTACATAAAAAAAGGCTCAACCAATCAGATGATATTTTACACCCGAAAATCTAATTAAATAAAAAAAAATATTTTCTTTGGTCCAATTGAAATTTTAATCGCTTGTAAGAATTTAAATTCATTCCGACTTTAATTTTCAAAAAGGTTATTTCTACTTGAATCCTGCGTATGGGCAAGAGAGACAGAGCATGGTAAATACTATCTTTACTTCATTCTTCCTGCGGTGATTGCATGTTCAGTCAACATAAAAACATCAAATGGCATAAGAAAACGTTCAGTAAGCGATATTTTATGTTGGTAACTCCAACTCTCCCATAGCGCGAAAGAGAAAACTATAAAACTTGTGCCATTCTTCTCTATAGGAAAATGGCAATACGCTAAGTCAATTGTTATAACTCAGTGATGGTAACACAGAAAAGATTCAGGAGATCTATTACAGTGTAAAATCAATGTCAGGTATCTATTGTGTATGAAATTATGAAGAAAAGTGTTATGGGCTTTGGAACTGTTTTTCACGGCGGCTTTCTTTCGTTATTGTAGTACTTACAATATTTATCTCGTAATGTCTTTGTATCTGAGTTGGTGTTTCTGTTAAGAGTGCTTTTTAAATCCGCAAGGTTGTATTCTTCAGTAATTGTGTCATTTGAACAAATGTAAGTGTACTTCTTTGGTTTTATTTAGTATGTAAATCATGCAAGGAATAACATGCCATTGTAATGCATAATTGCTGTAGCATTCTGGGGTTCTAGGTTAACTGCTCTCGAAAAGTCTCCAAATCTAAAAGCAAAAACTCCAAAGAACTGTCCACAACTGACCGAGCTCTTGATAATCTTTTATTGAACTCATTTTGTGTTTCAATCAGATATTTCTGGGAGTAAGGTTTAAATTTAAATTCACGTGCAATATAAATGTAATGGAGCGGATTATGGTAAATGCAAGGCATTTTGTAGGAAAAGTTCTCCAAATTTTGAATTGTGCATAACTCCTTCATCCGATATTTTTCTGTTCATACCAGCAATGACGATTACAAATTCTTGTCTAGCATATACGGCAGCCAAGAGCACGATGCTAAAAATACCTGTATAATTTTGTTAATGATGACTCCAGTGCTTGTGTTAGTTAGTTGTTTATTGGATCCTATAGTGGCTGAGGTTCCTGGGAATTCAGCTGTTGTCATTTATGTCGACAATGCTTGTAGTTATACTCTTGATTATTTTTTGGTATTTTGATTTTGGTAGAGGAGATTTTGAAAAATTAAAGCTGATACTAAGCAATATTTATTGGTTTACTTTCTTTAATGTTTCAGATATTGTTTCTTGCTTATTAATTTTTTATAAATTTTATAAATTAATTTTTAACTCTTTCCTTCACTATGTACCTATTCGTAAATCTATGAACTTAAGTTGTGGCGGACTTAAGTCAGTGGCGGATCAAGGATTCTAGTGAGGGGGGGGGGAGTGTGCCTATGGTTAAAAAATGGTATGTACTGAAACTGAAAAAAAAAGTTTGAAGACACTCGCCACCACTCGCAAATGTCAAATGCACAAAATTTATAATTTGAAAGATATGAGTCGAACAGATTTGAAAGTGGCTACCACTCACAACGAAGAAAGTTGCTCAACGTTCTTTCTCTCGAAAGTCAAAGGAGACTTTCATTTTGTTTTGGTTTGTAAATCATGGTAAAGTTTAAAACTTCCCAATCATCCATTTTAGTTAGTAAAACTAGGGAAATGTATTTTACTCAAATTCACGAATCATCAAAAATTGTATCTTTATAAAATAGAGGAACTCAAAATTTACATTCACTTCAAATAGCAATCGCACAACAGATGCAATACATACCTTGTACGTATATAACTTTGTCGGCAAGCTAAGAAAGTGTGACTTCTTTTGTTTTTTATATTATTAAGCCAAGCTCAGGAGATATCCTATGAACTATGATTCAGAGCACAGCATGACAAGAAGGTGATAAAGAATGTAATTAGGGAACGTGAGGAGGGTGGTGAAGGTGCAGATGTATGTCGCCCTTAAACTTTCGCAGATTGCATGCCGGAGAAAAGACAGAAGATTGGAGACTGTTCCACGTTCGCACACGACCGAAAGTATTTTTAAGGGTAAAAGGATGTGCGCGGCTTACAGTGCGAATATTACATGGAGGAATCTAAGATCAAACTAGGCATTTCATCAGAATATTGATCATGCATGTAGCAATATAGGAAAGAGTGAAAGGCAACCAACATTGCGGCGGTGCTCGAGTGAGTCCATATGACAAATTTTTTCCACATCGCCAAAGAACTGAATGCACTCTTTTGGATAATATCCAATTAAGCCAAGGCTCTGCGACCAGCTCCGACCTACATATGGAAATTGCATTCCATTCTAGGTCTGATGTAGGGCTTGTAGAGGCGCGCTAGAATCGATGGGCTGAAATATTTCTTACACCTTTCCAGAAATCCAAGATATTTCGTTGCTTATTTGGCAACAGAGAAGAAGAATATTAATGTCAAGAAATCATAAAGACGGTGTATCGTCAAGAAGTGCTCCATCAAAAGAAACGGGAGTGGAAAAATTATGATCTTGTTTTAAAGAGATGGAACAGATTTTGAACTTAGATGTATTGAATTCGATGCGATTTGGCGTGCTCCAAGCGAGGATATTATCAAGGTGGTTCAAGGATCTAATCATGCAATCTAGTTTGACACATGTGATATTTCCTCTGTAGTTACCAAGGGTGTCAAGGGAGTCAGCGAAACCAAGGGTACTGTCATCGGCAAAACAATGGATGGGATTGATAGTGAGGGAAAGCAGATCATTAATGAAAATTGAGAAGAGAGATGGAGAGAAATCAGAGCCCTGAGGCACCCGGGCATTTATTGGCTGAAGTTGAGATGTAACGCCATCTAATATAATTCGTATTAAGCGACCGAATAAAACACTTTACATTCATCACATTCACACTATGATAGGCCTTTGAAAAATCTAGGGCAACGATGTTGGACTCACCAAAAATATGAGAAGACGAAGGATTCAGCGTTCCATAAGAAAAGTCAGAAAAAGAAAAGGCATATTGGCCATTGTTGTGGGTTCGATTAGTTTTTAGACATTTCATTATTTCCTTTCTTGGGAATAGGCTGAACGTAAGGTAGTTTCCAAGCAATTGGGAATTTTCCTGTCGAATAAGACAAGTAGAATAGTTTTCGCATAGCTTTAGCTAAGAATGAAGCACAGCTCTTATTTAACTTGGACCTGCAGTTATGGAGACGTTGATCTCCTTAAGGACCTTGACCATATCTCTCGTACGGATGTGTATTGGCTCTTGTACACATCCACAAGGGAGATGTGAAGTGGGTGGAAAAGGAGAATTTGAAGTGAATCTAACAGTCAAAATTTTAGTTAAATTCAGGGAGTCAACAAGCACTTCATTGTAAAGTAATGAAGGAATAGAAGAACTGCTGAAGTTGCTCCTAATAGTTTTGACCTGGGACAAGAAATCTTTGCTGCCTTTGCGTCTTGCCAATATTCTAACACTCTGGTCAAAAAGAATTTTTTCTCTTTGGATAGTGTTGCAGTTCTGAACATGGATGCAATTGATAGGTGCGAAAAACAGACTATTTTACTTTCATTGCTTCGTTGCACTTATCGTTAAACCAAAAGCGAATTTGCTGTTGTTAAGCTCTGCTGCGTAAATACCGAATGTATTCACGCATGCCCAAGACTAAGAATTGTCCTAAATTCAAATGTGCATTCATCAACATCCCTTGAAGCTAAACAGACCGACCTATCAAATTCTTTAGGACACTGATTGAGACTTTCCCAATCTGCAGATTTAGTTTGTTTTTATTTAACGTTTGGGCTAAGTATTCTATAAAAACTATTACATTTTACGAAATAATAAAGAAAAATATTTAAAAATTAATCTTTTGCTTTAAACAACAACACTACAACAATGCACAATGACTTCTTCGCCGTTGTGTAGTTTCGCTGAATTTCTTCAATTACGAGTTATAATTGTTTCTTTAAATGTTTGTTTTGCCACGTCGCACCGATAATGTTCTAAGAAGCCGTCTTTACATGGAAGGATTATCATAGACCCTTTGACAGCTGTTTTCAATTAAAACAAACCTTCCATCGCGTTAACATGTGTAGGCTCTGTCTTGCATCAAACACCCCGAGCAAAGCGAAGCTCATATACAAGTATCCACGCTTCCTGGTTTCTCTATAGGCTTCAGCAACCATGACCGAAGGCCAAGATGCTAGCTAGGGCCTGCGTTCCTAAATGTATCATATTAAACGCTTTCAGAAATTGTTACGATTTTTACAAAAGGTGCAGTAGAATAGATGTGAATCATTTTGTTAGAAAAAAATCAGAAGATCTACTGCAATTTTTTCAGTGGTCTTCAGGGGGGCGCGCGCACCTCGCGCCCCTAGCTGGAACAGCCCCTGGTCGTCGTTTCCCTAGATATTTCAAAGGACTTTGATAGAGCCTGGTATCCAGCACTTTTAGCTAAACTTAAAGCACTTGGTCTCTCCCCTCCTCCCCTATTATGAATTGAAAGTTTCTTATTCAGTCGCCTGATATGGGTCATATTAGATGGCGTTACATCTGAACCTCATCCTATAAATGTCAGTGTGTCCCAGGGCTCCGTTATCTCTCTGAATCTCTTGTTAATTTTCATTAATGATCTGCTTTCTCTTACTTTCAATGCCAGTCATAACTTCCCTAATAACAGTACCCAAGATTTCGCTTACTCCTTTGACACTCTTGGGGACTCCAGAGGGAATGCCCCATGTGTTTATGGAGTTTGCATGACTTGATCATTGAATAACGATCTTGCCAATATCTTCGCTTGCTACAGCGCGGGGGGGGGGGGGTGTCAGTCCGCATTCTGGGGGAGGCTGGGCCCCCTGGCCCCTACCTACTTACGCCCATGGCCATTATGACATGCCGTGGGCCGTGGGACTTCGGCTGCACATACACACATGCAATTATCACTCAGTTGAGAGTTAGTGAGCGTAAGATGGTAAGGTTACTTTGTAATCAAAAATTCAAAACTATTTTATTATTATGTTAAATAAGGTATATAGTAAGTGTAGTCATTGGAAAGATAAGAAACCAAGCTTTAAGTTACTAGAAGACTATTTTCCTGTATGGATAGTAGTTTAGGGTCCATAGCATATATTATAAAGTCAATGCCTGGCACTTTTCCATAAGTATCAATATAGAACATTTTAGAGAACGGACTCACACGCACACATATAGATTTCTGTTTCATGACTTCGGAAGTATTCTCGAGGGTTTTGGTATTATACAAAGTTTAACAAGGTATGGTTGACTGGATGCTTGCGTCATTTGTTCATTTCTCGTTCTTACCCATTTTCTAATTGGAAACTTCTTTGCTTTCCCACTAGCACTTAATTACTTTTCCCAAAAAAATTCATTTACACGAAGAAACAAATGTTTTTATTAAATATTTAACCTAGTGTTTTGCAACTTAGCACTGCACAATTCAAAACGTCTTTCAATCAATATAACACGAAAAACTCAAACAAATTTGCTTGTCAATGTAAATAATAAATTCTGCTAATTTTTTCCTTCCACTTTTCCGTATATGTAGTATCCTTATTTTTTGAATTACTTGAAAATAATTTTCTGTTGCTGTGGCGGGTCACCGGCAGTTGTTCTATTAAATTAATCCATCTATATAATTACTGCGATCTATGATGTCTATTTGATATGCATGTGAGCCTGTAGAAATCTATACTATGGATTGAGCTGCTGACTTTGGTTTTCAAAACATGATTAAACGTCCTCCATATATTCATCCAACATCTGAGAGCATAACATGTTTTTGCATATCAGAGTCGCTGGGTATTATTTAAAAGGGTCAAATTAAATAAAGTTGCGTCTACTTGAGACTTTCACGATACCTTTTGATCGAAGTAATATTTAAGTTCGTATGGAACCTGAGTAAATTAATGTTGTCTGGTATCCCTTATCCAATCTAAAAACTTCAAATCAAAATTTATAGCTTTACTACCTAATTTAATTTTCTACAAAAACGACTCCAATTTACCAAAAAAAGGTAGGTACGTAAATCACCCCTTACAGCATTTTAAAAATTACTTGTCCTAGTTGTAGTCCGTACATAACATACATGCATATATCAGAAGCATTTGAGTTATGTAAAAAAAATGTGAATTTATATTTTACATCATTTTGAATGACATATTTAAGGATATTCAGTTTGCGTTAAACCAACTCGATTATATTTTTCTTTTTTCATAAACTCTTCACTAATAAAGAAGACTCTTTTCAGGCAGATCTTCAATATTATCAAGGGTTCATACTTTGAAAGAACTTCGCTCTTTTGAATTGAGTACCTAAATCCTTCCTCACCACCGTGTATAGTTATTTATCGTGGAAATATTCAATTTTTCTTGTCAATCACCTTTAGAATGTTCTCATTTTCATGCAACTAAGGCATCACATCAAGGTGATAAATCGCATTTGGCGAACATCTTTGTAGCGGAACCTGTGACACAACATGACAAAAATGTTAGAATATGTACAAAAGTTAACAAGACGACAACGAACGAAGGGAGGAAATAAACCCCGACCAAAGTCATCAACTTAGTCTTCCGTAGACTTTTGTGCCAGAAACGTCTTCCATTTCCTTAGATAAAGGGCACTTAAAGAAGACTCCGTCTCCGCAAGTCCTCTTACTCTTCGCACTCTGAGATACAAGTGTTTGGATTTAAAGGGTGAACAAGCCTATAGTATGGATAGCAACAATTCAACTCTAAAATGGAGAAAAGAGAAACATAACGAACCCAGAGGATAATGGACTTGAATGAAGTCAGTCAGTCCACAAGGCCTTGGTTGGTTTCAACATCATCGAAGAAAAGATGTAAATTCTTTAACTTAAATGGACCAATACCGTACGTAATGGAGTCCTTTAAGGGTGTACTTGAATAATGAAACCCATCCGTAGGGATTTGTGTCGGTTTCGAAAGCCAGTCAACACGGGGTTGGGTGAATGACTATAGGACCTTCTGACGTAACCTTACAATTTATCAATTTAGGAAGCTTCAGACTTAGATCGGCGACAAGATAGAACCGATAAGGGAGCACGACAGAAATTAATTTTACATTTTAGAAATTCATGGAATAATTTTAAACGAATTTGTCCTTTCCCATTCATTGAAACTCATTACAAAGAGGAAGCTTTTACTATCTGATTTTGCTATATCGTTGGCTTAATTGACTGCGCGTAAAGAATTAGTGCTTAAATTATAAAGAACTTCTGATGGAGATATTTAAAAAAATACTTAAGCTCGAGTGGTAGAAGCATGAACGGGCGGCAGCGTATATAAGTTTGTACAATTATTGCTTTTCCTTCTTACCTAAAGGAATTTTTTAAGAGACTTTCTGCTCTGGATGCGGAATGGTGTACCTTAAAATCGTGTATACTATTATAACATTTACATATACATGTACCTACACACCTATTTTTTAGTCCTTTTTTTTGCTAACCAACCTGAGCTATATAATTTTTAAATGGTGATAAAGAAATACGTCCAAAGTATGCTCTACCTGTCGTCATTAAAGTGGAACAAGAGAGTCACCCTGCTTGAGCTGTATCGACGATTTTGGAACAAAGACCAGCATAAGTATTCAGGATAATTCAAAAGGAGCACTTCAAGAGGAGTTCAACGGAAAGTTGAATGGCAAGACTAACAATCTCTAAAAGGATCTACTGATAAGGAAAGGAAAATTGTGACATAAAAATCTTTAAGTATACTAGCTATTATGGATAAAAAGTTTATGGAATAAATATCTCTGAAAGGCTGAAACGTCAGCTCCTTTAGTTCCAGGCAGAGGAAATGAACGAAATTTTCCTTCCCGGGTGTATTAACATGAAATGTAACTGAAAAACGCATAATATAGTTTCCTCAATTTCAAACAAATCCTTAAACTTGAGTAGCGAAAACTAACTATTTCTATTTGGAAGCTCAGAAGGTTTTGCTAGCTCGGATTATAGCTAGAGCGTTTGTGAAGATGAGAGACGAATTTTGGTTTTAAAAGTGGATCTCTTGTGGTACCTACTCGATTAATACTTTTCATCCCAGGTGCAAATAGATATCACGAAGTTTGCTTTGACTTGAAGAGACTCTGTAGTAGAGGTTTCGTGGCAAGGATTAGATTGATTTATTTATGAATGTATGATTAATGATTTTCTGGTCCAGATATGTTATCAGGTAACGAAAATATAAGAAAGACGAGTATTAAATATTTTTTCGGTATTTAAACAACAAGTGCTATAAATACGCAATAAATGATTGTGAAATTTCAGGTGGGTGTTGTAGCGTAACTACACGTTTTGTGTGTGAAGATGTTGGTGTTAATTCTGAAGTGCATGCGAACCATTTTCTCAAAAAGTGTTTTGTGTGAATCAAATGTATGAATTATAGCCCAAAATGGGTTGGAGTATATTTTCTGTTCAATACAAAATTGCTTATAATAGGCAGTACTAAATATTGTTGCATTGGATGATGTTGTAATTCTGGTAATTATGTTTGTCGTGAATGAAGCGCGAGTGTTTATCCATAAAGGTTGCACATTTTGGTAGCTCTTTTCTTCTACAAGCAACTTTTCATTTACACTCTTAATCACATTGTTTTTCTCGAAAATTTTCTCCGGTAATTTGGCACAATTTTCTACTGTTGTCAATATTTGTTGCATTTTCTCATTCTTTTAAGTGATGCGTTTTGTTGTCTCAAACAGGCCTTATGGTCAGTAAGTACGTGTAATGCTAAGAACGTTACCGTTTTAATGGCCTCTCAATATATAATTGGAAAGCGTAGAGCATTCACTATCAAATAAAAATTCGCACTAATATAGCCCATGTATTTCGTCAGTTTTCAGTTTTTGAAGGTTACAAAAAAAAAATTTCGTTATATTTCCGCAGTGTAAGACAGAGAGCCCCACCACAATACATTTGTTGCTGGAATTGATAGACGCTATCATACCACTAGGTATAATTTACTGACAGTCTCAGTGTTTTCCTGCACCACCCAAGTAGCGAAATTAAGTTGTAAAACTGTTCAAAACCCGTTCCGAAACCATAGTTGCAATAACCAATTAGCTTCAAATTTTGTGTATAAAAAAGTTTTGAGACATGTCGGATCAAAACCCTCTAGAATACTTCCCAAGCGATAAAACAGAAATCTATATGTCTGCCAATGAGTCCGTTCTCTAAAATGTTCTATTTTGATAATTATGAAAAAGTGCCAGGCACTGACTTTATAATGAATTTACAGCTGATAGGTTTCCAGCTGGCCTTATGTTTTTGATCGGGTTACTTAAAATGACGGATTATTTGGAAAGGTTATTTTCAGGAATACACCGATCGTTTTGTTGAAAAGTATTTAAGTATTTAAATATGTCCTCGTAGCCAGTAATTGTCTTTTCTGTTCTAAAGTCCATTTTAATTTATTAATAATGTATTTTTCTATTTTTACTTTAATTTATTTTCCATGTTGATTATGTGTTATTTATTATTATCTTTAAGAACACTATTTATACGCGCGGTAGACAGAAATAAGAGCTCCTGAAGAAGGGCCGCACTTGGACCCGAAACGTCGAGCAATGTTTTAGAAAATTAAGTACTTTTCAACAAAACGATCGGTGTATTCCTGAAAATAACCTTTCAAAAAAAAAAAAAAACGTGACTTTATAATATAAGCTATGGAAAATTCGAGAGGTTCCCCCGTTTGCAATCTGTTAGCTGTTGCGGGATTGACGAAATGCTAACGAAAGTATAAGCCAGACTTTTTCTGAACGCAAACAAGTCCATTTGGTCTTTGAGCAGTATTCCATTTCTGAAGAATCTGTTCTGTATTCAAGCCAACTAGCCGTGACCGCTACGTCAAAGAAATGCATAATTACACGCAATGTTCATTTTTTGGGTTTAATAAACGTACGATAGTACTGCAGCATTTGATCAAGAAGATCTACGCTTTCCATTTCCCTGTTGTATAACTGCAGGTTTATCGATTTAAATGTACCGCTTTTCGTTTTTATCATACCACTGCACTTTATCTGGCATGCCTATTCCAACAAATTTTGAAGCCAAATAAACACCTTTGTTGCCATACCATTTCGTGTTGTCGTACATTTCTCTCACAACTGATCACCTGTTCCGCATAGTCGCGGGCTTTCATTTGCATATCTGCATTAGTCGGTAGAGGTGGGTTCTGAGAACGATTGATCCGAATTGTTTCAGCACCAAGTATTTTTCTTTTCTCAAGAACTTCCAAGAGTGATTACGTTGTGAAAAAGATGGCTGTGTGGAATTTATGGCCTACCGAATCTGAAACCAAGTTTTTCCAAGAAGGGCGGTTCGATTCCAGTGGTCGAGCCTTGGTTGCGATCGTACGACATTTGTAATCAAATCATGCTCAGTAGTTTTGTAAATGTGAACTGTTTTCTCAGGGGTAGTGGTACTCTTAGACATTCCACTTTTATCGTAAAGCAGATAGAGCTTTCCTCGGATATATTGTTTTGTCTACAGACGTACTTTGAACGGTATAATCTGCTCATCGACACAAAGTGTTTCTAGGAATTGGTGTATGTGGCAACACTAATTCCAAATGCCAATGCATAAGAGATGCATATCCACATGTGCATTCTGAAGAGAGCAATTTCCTTTTTGAGTTTTTCTTATGTCTTTATGAAATTCTTCATATAATAAACATTTATTTACAGGGATAAGTACTAAATGTAAGGCAGGACCCGTGCTGAGGGGTTTGTATTGCATTAAAAATTAAAAGTTGAATCACTACATTTACACCCCATGACTATCCATGTACACTCAAATGGACATTTGATTTACGGCAACTGGTACACTTACCTGAACAGCAATTCCAAAGATTATTGTTTCAACGTGTTTATTAGATGTGCATTGTAAAATTACACTAAAACGTTTTTTCAGTTAATTTTAAATGGATCCCAAAGTCATGTACACTAGAGTGTACATCGGTAGTGAAAGGTCTATGGAAAATATCTTCCATATTTCGATATCTCTGTGTAATATGGTAGGGAGCCCGGGGCATAATGACAAACGATATACTTTACTTACGAACTCTGAATATACCAATATCAAGTAGGGTCAATCAGGGACAACATGTGATATAGATAATTACCGTCTAGTATCCTTATGAAGTGCGTTATTGACTTAAGTTTGGGTGATGACCAGTTCATCACTATGCCCAACATACGGGGCATAATGACGAAGGACTCGGGGCATAATAACGAATTATATTTAATACATGCAATAACATCTTTTTTTATCAAAACATTTTATGTATTATAAATTAATGACCATAATGAGCCTTTCAGGAATATAATTTTTACAATAAAATTATACATTCTAAAATGAGAGAATTCGAAATATGCAAAGTGAAAACATCTGATATCTTAACTTTAAAACCAATTCCTGGATTTCGGAAGACTTAGGATAATAAGGTTGACATTCTAAATATTCTTTTGTATTCATAGAACTCGAAAAAATATTGTTTTTACAAAATCCCGATTTCTCTGGGTTTTTGTCGCAACCAACGTCCGAAAAATTCACAGTTTGCGAAATGCTAAACACACTAATTGTTGGAGTCATTTTCCTTGGCAAAAAGTTTTCTTCTAATGTAAAATTATGACTTTTGAATCCACTTTTTGTTGAGCCTACCAGAATGCAAAATTCGAAAAATGATTGTGCCCCGTAAAAAGTTACCTAGTCATTATGCCCTGGCAATAACACGTCTTTATGCCCCACCATACGTTAGTCTTTTTCGGACATGTTTTGCTAAAAGTATCGAAAACTAATATGAATTCTATCATTATCTCAACAAACTGCACACCATAAATATTCTACTACACTTTCTCACCATTCCCTCAAACATAACCTTTGGCGAAGCTAAAACTTTTGAGTGTTCTAATTGCAGAATTCGTCTGCTATTTTCCTACAACAAACATAGAGTTATATAAAAAAAAATATTGACTATATTTTGGCAGTACTTAACCCTGCATTTTGGGTATTAGAGTACGAGTTTAGATAAAGCTGATTACCGATAATATTTATTCGTCACTATTCCCCGTTCGTCATTATGCCCCGGGCTCCCCCAAGCTGTTCCTAAATTTTATTGTAAAATAATTACACATAAACTTTCGAAGTACCACAGAAAAATACAATTATCAGAATTTTCTGGAACAAAATACAAATTATTGGCACAAAATTACGTCAACAAAATTTGACATTTCTTAGTCACAGACCTTTTATTCTGGAAACCGTGGTGCATGGTACAGGTTAAGAAACAAGACCAAAAACGTGGTGTTGATAACAACAAAATAAGGTAAATATTTGACTCAACTAGTATAGTAAAAAACAAGGAAAAGCACTATAGAATCAGTTTATAACCAATTTTTATGATACCCTAGA
The DNA here is from genome assembly GCA_963930735.1 of Dioctria linearis. Lineage (NCBI taxonomy): Eukaryota > Metazoa > Arthropoda > Insecta > Diptera > Asilidae > Dioctria > Dioctria linearis. The sequence goes on along the minus strand of OZ005743.1, from coordinate 121,628,945 downwards.
TGAATACCCATATGTATTTTTATATGGTCACATCTGTGCAAGTTTGATTGTTGAAATGGTTTTCGGCATATATTTCTAGGACGGTTTGTCGTACAGTAAAAATGATAACAGCCATTTCATAGATAGGATTTCATATTCTGAAGAACTTGTCAGATCAATAAAACATCTAGGACTGTTCGTTTTCACAGTATACGTAAAAAACCTAAATTTTTGTATGGCAACACCAAGAAGTGGTTGTCCGATTTAGTACATTTTTGAAATTTTATTTAGTATTACTAAAAGAATGCCGCGTATAAAATATTAGTTTACTACGTTGTCGCGTTCTCAGGCAGTGTCCAAATATATAATGACAAACGAAATTTTTGTATGGCAACTCCATGAAGGAGTTACCCGATTTGTCCCATTTTAGAACTTAGATTTAATTTTTTTTTGTTTTTTAAGTGTGTGTGCAGCTCTCTAAGTGAACGTGTTTTCATTGTACCGTGTGGACGGATAGACGGACGGATGGATGAACAGACGGACATGCAAAAATCAAAATAACTTTTAATTTTAATGCGATTGGTGATTTACAAAGGAGTTTCATTTTTCTTTTTTCTGTATTTAAAAAAAAAACATGTGTTTGTCAAAATTTGTTAAGCTTTCGGTTTCATAGCAACATGTAATTAGTAGAGGGGGGGGGGTGACATTTGTCAAGAGTAGACATTCTCACTGGGCTTTGTTCAACTATTAAGTTACCCGCGTCAGTAGAAAATACCAGGTCTAACTTCCTACCCATGTCATTCTTAACATTACTGATTTGGCTGAGAACAAGAGATGAAATAGTGTCAAGGAAGAATGATTTCTTTGTTGTCAAGTTATTAAGAGGACGACCGTCATCATTATCTACGTTTAGTACCCATGGTTTATTGGGTACTCTAAAATCACAAATAACTAGTAATGCGTCAAGAGGTTCCATCTAACCATGGATAAAATTAGATGTTGAGATAACTTACGAGCAATAAGTTCGATGTCAAGAGTGTTGCAGAGACTGGAAAGTTCAACCTGGCTGCAATTAAACTGGCTTTTACAGGCGAGGAGTACCTCGAGCTACAGACTCAGTATGTCTATGTATATCTTCTAAAAATTTGTTTTGAATTGTTGAAGATTTCGACATCACCAAGTTTCAGTGAATGCAACTATATGGAAACAAGTCGCAGCAGAGGCTTTGAAAGTTTGTGCAGTTTTTGTACGAATTCCCCTTAACGTTTTGATAGTAAAGGGAGAGCGATTTGGATTTTTTGGAATATCGCTGTTTATTTTAGATCCAATAACTTGTCCCGCACATCTTCTGATACGGCTAAAACAAAGGATGCAATCGGTTTAGAACTTTTACTAATCTTACGACAAGAAATACCATCAGCTGCGATATGTTTAGACTTCAGATACCTCAATATGTCCTCAGACAACGTTTCTGGAGAATGAAATGTGTGACGAAAACACTCGAAGACTTTCGTACTGTTCTCAATGGGACAACAATACAAGTACCTAGAAACGACAATGATGAAGTATCATTCAATACCGTGGACATAGATGCAGGTCTTAGAATGATGTTGACTAATTTGTCGTACTTTCAGACGCATATTATGACATTTATTCATTGTAAATTCATTTTAGTTTATTTGTGGTTGATAAAAAGGATAAATGAAAATGAATATGATGAATATAAAAGTACGACAAATTTGTGATGAAATGTCAAAATATGTGATTAAAATATACCTCGAAGCTACGACAAAAGATCGAAATCACTTCCAAGAATAAAAATAAATAAAAATAAATGAATAGAAATTTCATTCAGTGTTGTCCTGATGAGATCGCTCTGTACTGAAATTTTGTGTTTCGGCTTGTAAATGTCCGTTTCGTCGTACGTGTGGGTGTGTACCCCTGCCAGCCTGCCTGTGTGTGTGTGTGTGTGTGTTTCTTTAATAAATGTTTTTCTATTCTATTCTCACTAAATGCTGCTACTTCACATCAATTGAATATTTGTAATGAATAAAAAAACGCAATGCTGGTAACCCGAATGTTCGGAAGGTATGTTTACACTACTTGTATACTTGTTACTAAAAAGAAGAAGAAGAATTAATTAATTGTGAGAATGTCAACTTGTGTTGTGAATTGCAGTACAAAGTTCGGGAAGAATAAACAAAAACCCAGGCCATTTCCGCTGATCTAGTGAATGGGGTCAAAATACGCCTAAGAACGCGGGCAGGGTAACACAATTACTTAAAAATCGACAAACTCCATTGAAGCTTGATGAGTATAAAAAAAGTTGTTCGATTATAAGGCCTAAACTGTTATGAAATTTAGAGTCCTTCACTCAGTAAACGTTGTCTAAGCAAAACTCCATTTGTCATCATTTCTTTCCTCTTATTCCAGTTTCACCAGCAACAGTCCAGACAATAGCACTTTTCACCAGTAACATAGCTTGATCCGGAAGATATTAAACTTTTTTAATTATAGATATCTTCTGAAAATCAAACTTATTTGCCACAAACTTAAAACTTCTCTAGCTAGCTTTTCCTTTGAGATTATTCATTCGAAAATAAGAAAAAATCAATCCAACAGAGATTTTATCCTTTCAGAAAGTTGTTCAGTTTTTTTTTTCCTTGCAATGTGGAGTAAATAAGTATTTCCCTGAATGGTAGGATACATACATTACGAAGAGGTATGGAGCACAATTTCAGACCTAGTTAAAGGAATGGCAAGTCTTCAAAGTTACTATCATCCTAGTGCAGGAAAATTGCTTCCTCGAGAATCCTTCAGGGAACAGCGATTTATGCCAGTCTAGACAGAATAAGACGAAAATCCTGGTTAACATAAATTAATGATGAGCAGTGTTCCGGCCAATTAATGTTGTTGTAAAGAAACTCTTTCAGGAATTGTCGACCATTTTTCACCAAATGATGTGGAGATAAAAGTTAGTTTCCAATTGGGACTTTTTAGTGTTGATTTAAAGAATAGCACTGCAGTAGGGCACTTGGTATACCAAATGTGGATTTGATTTTATTGGATTTAGTTATGATTTAGATAAAGGTACACTGACAACCGGAAACAAGGAGGATTTGTTTTTTTTTTAATATATTAATATTATTTTTTATATAGTTTAGTGCATATTGTCTAATATCATAACTGTATTTCAAACATAACTTCCATTAGGTGTAGCCTGATCAACCCTAAAATATTTTCAGTGCCTCATGTTCGCACATAACAGCTTTATCTATTTCGCGATTATCCTGTTTATCTATTTAACGTATGCTATAAAATTAAAATCGAAATAGAAATAAAAATTAAAAATTAAGGCTTAACAATAAAAATCAAAATAATATATACACACATATAAATAAAAATTAAAATGTAAATATAAAATAAATACTATCCGTTGTTTCTTTTATTTTACTCTATATTGAGAACTGCAGATACAGCCCCAGAATTCCCGGTAGCAGGTGTCTTTACTCACACTTTACGACCGGGTTTACCTGATATTTTTTGCAAAGTGGGGTTACAGATGAATGATTTATATGAGTTATTCTTTTAACATGAATAAGAAACGAAAAGAGGAGGAGTGCGAGAATGGATCCTTGAGGTAGGCCACAGCTGAGAGTTAGGGGTTACATCAGAAATATTAGATACTACTTTGTGTAAAGCAGATTCACAGATATTCTGCGGCCGAAAACCGGACTGCTAACAGCTTATCAAATTTCTTTGGTTAACATACTGTGTGGTAATTTGACCGTACATTAATTTTTCGAGAGCCTTACTGAAGAAACAAAGTAGAGTGATCGGGCAAAAATCTTTGAATTCAGTGCACTTGAGGGTCTTGGAAATCGGGAGTATGAGAGCCCTTTTGAAGAGGGCTAGGTATTGGGACGTAATTAAAAACACATTCAAGATATGTGCCAAAGATTATAAACACAAACTGATGATCGTCTATTATTCCTGTAAAATCCCTGTTCATTCATAATGGAAATTTCTTCTTTTATAATACTTCTTATGTCATTTTTGAGTGAGATTTGAAATGCGAACGGTCTTTCTTTCTGCAAGTTATCCGTTAATGGAATAGTTTACCCAGTAGAGTTCAAAGAGCTAGTTTCGGTAGTTTAACGGGCACGCGTTTTGCTCTGTTACTTTATGTGTCGTTTTCTTTAATTTAGCATTTTCTCAGTCTTATTATCGTGAAAAGAAGATTTTGCACCATGGTTTAAATTATGCGCCAACCATACAGGTAAATTCTGCTCGTATACTGGAATTAACCACTCATTTGGATACTGCTTTAGATGATCAAGATAATTTTAAATTTGAATGTGCTAGTATAATAGAACAGATTAAATGTATGATTAATAACAATAGATCAGATTCTAAGATTATAAGTAGTATTCAACAACAATTAAAAAACAATAATTTGATTTTATGTAAAGCTGATAAGGGTAATACCATAACAATTTTAGCCAGAGATAATTGCCTTGATAAAATGAAAGACTGCTTATTTAATATGAAAGTTACTGAAATAACTACAGACCTAAGCATTAAATTTAATAAAAATGTTTATAGTACCACAGTCAAAGCAGGGTTAATTTTAGACAAAAAACAGCAATTTATTGTAAAGAATGGCCATCCTTCTGCGCCGCTTCTGTATGGTTTACCCAAACTTCACACCAGTTCCCCTGTTTCTTCTGCTTATAATGCACCTGCACAAAATCTCAGCAAACTTTTAAATAAAATATCACCGCCATTGATTAACTTTGAACCCAAATTTTCAATCAAAAATTCGCTAGAATTGGTTACAAAAACTAAGGATTTATATATCCCTAATAATTCCTTTAATTAAATTAAAAGATGTTTTATGCAATAAAATTGAAACCGAAATCTCAGACAAAAATAAAACATTGCAATTGACCTGTGCATTGACCAAAATTATTTCCAATTTAACGGGAAATTTTACATTCAGAGTGATGGTTTGGCTATGGGTTCCGCTCTTTCACCTTTTCTTTCTGAATTCTTTATGCGTAATCTAGAAAATGAGTTTTTTAATTCTGGTCTTCCTATTATAAAAAATATTTTATTTTGGACAAGATATGTTGACGATATTCTATGCATCTGGACAGAAACCGAACGACAACTTGAAAATTTTGTGATATATTTTATTTACTGTAGAAGTAGGCAATAATAAAATCAATTTTCGTAGATCTGACGCTTAAAATAGAAAATAATAATTATGTTACAATATTTTTAGAAAACCAACATTTTCTGACACTGTAATTCCAAGTAAATCTTGTCATCGTTGGAATACAAAAATGGCATCTTTTCACCGTATGATTGACTATTGACTATTAAAAGTTCCCCTTAGTGTAGCTGATTTTAATAAAGAATTGTCCACCATCTTGACTATAGGAATAAATAACGGATATAAAGAGAGTACAATTATCTGTATTCTAAAGAAAAAATCTTTCAATCAAGTTGTCGATTCCATTTACCCTTCAGTGCGGGTAATAGTCTAGATGCCATATACAAGAAAATCCCACATATAGAAGGTTTATCTAATAAATTCAAAACTACTTTAAAAAACGCTAATATAATACCAGCCTTCTCCAATAGAATATATACTCTAAAAAATTTGCTATCCAATAACAAGATAAAACTTAAAATTGATACAGTGGAAAAAAGTGGAGTCTATAAGCTTAACTGCAATGATTGCCAAGCTGTTTATATAGGGAAGACAAGAAGATCTCTTAAGACAAGATTTTCTGAACACATAAAGTCTAGTAAATCCAATAGCCCGAACTCTGGCTTTGCAAAACATCTACGCGATAATAAACATTCAGCTAATTTAAACGACATGGAACTGGTGCATTGCTTAAAAGGTGGAAAAATATTAGACAAGTACGAAATCTATGAAATCAGAAAGCAACAGAAGAATAATACTTTTATAGTTAACGACCAAACTGATTTCAGTAACAGAAGCCCTATGCTAGACGCTGTTATAGTTAAAATTAGCTCTCAGAGAATCTAGCCTGCACTATCACAATTGTTAATTAGTAGTCGTTTAGCCTTGATAATGTTCTGACCGAACGAAAAGCGTCGGATTTAATTTTTTGCTTTTCTGTTTTTTAATAAAATGACAAATATATTTCAAGTGGAACATAAATTGCCAAGTGTTTTTTTAAATTATTTAAATTTGTTTAAAATTTACATCAATTTATTATTTTTATTTTTATTTTAGATTTAGATTTTTCAGTAAACCATATTTATTTGTTCTCGTTGTTTTGTTCACTGTATTTTTTTATATATTTTCGTTTTTTAATATTGATATTTTTAATATAGTTACTTTTTATGTACTTATTTTGGTTTTTCCCACATAATTTGCATTATTATTACTTATATATTAGTAGATTTAGTCAAGTATTTCACATTCTAAGCCTATGTGTATAATCATAGATGGCACAAGAACTAGATGTCGCATAGCATACTAGAGCAGGGTATACAGATTGTGAAATGGGTAGTGCATTCAGGAATGGACCATAACATGTTTTAGAGCGTGCCAAAAGCAAATGTTTTTATAATAGCAATTTTGTATACATTTGATCGATTTCCTCAACACTTCAGATACGAAAAATATGAATAACTCGACGTGTACATCATTTCAAATGTTGTGGTCCATTCCGGAATGGACCATCCAGCTATATAAATTTTGTATACTTTTTTGGTACTAAATGCCACATCTAGTTCTTGTGCCATCTATGGTATAACGTAATATTATACGGTTTTAAAATATTTTGAACAAAATCAGTGAATCAAGTTAAAGTTAAAGCTACTTAATTAATTACTTTTCCTGATATGATTTACACAAAGAATCTAATGTTTATACTCCAGAGATGATGGAATCATGTGGTATACTAAGTTTGTCATTCCGTTTGTAATGGATAGAAATAGCGCCTCGGCTATTGGCGGAGAGTGTGTGGAGGTTCCATGAAAACCTGCCGCTATTCCACTAGACATATACAAAAAATTTTCGTACCTACAAACCAAAGGCCGTTGTACATACTCAGTCCGGAAGGGACCTTTACACTACTTACCACTTACTTAGTTGGAAGCACAGATGTTCTGCTTGCAGTTTTATTACTTTTTAAACTAGTCGTCAAGTGATTTAAACCTTATTCCGTAAATCCCTTATATCTTATTAACCTTTCTTCTTTCTTTTGGTAATAAATTTATATAGTTATCTATTGTAGATGATTCGTTAAATCTGTTCTTTAATTCATATGAAAAGAGTAAAAATTGTTTATGTATGTTCCAGCTGGTTTCAAAGAAAACTTATGCTGCTTTTAGTGCATATTTTTAATATATTTCCTCAAAACAATCCAATATTTCGGTCTCGGGTGTAGACCATTATCAAGGCTAAAAAACAAAGGGAAAATACCATAAATCAAAATTGATATTACACACAACCGAAACCAATATGATCAAAAGTTACTTTATACCTGAGGATTTGGTATGTCAAAAAAGGAAAACCATCAATGGATTGTTGAAAATCCTCGTCAAAAAATAATAATTAAAATGTTCAAGTTCTTTGAGAGATTTGAAAAAACAAAGCACTATAAGTAAATAAAAAACTAACAAAAAACACATTCCGAAATTAAATAAATAAATTAACAAAGAGACTAAATAAATAAATTAAATTAATTTGATGACTAGCGAATTAAAACTTCAAAAAACACGGAGCTTAAGCGACCAAGAGACATATGGTATGGAGAAATACGTTTATCCCGCTAATGAAGCCAAAAATCAGTTTGCGCATGCGTTAATTAAGTTTTTATATTGTGCGTGAATGTACTGCGTGTCAGCCTTAAAATTTGTTGTATTAGGCTTCTTTGACTGTATGTAAAGAGCCTCTATGTTTTTCCTCTTTCTCCAATTCAGCTCTTTATGTAGGATTGTGGGGGCTTCGAAATCGAAAAAGTGTGCATTTTTTATTGCATGCGATAGACAGCCTGTACTAAATTTACGTTCATCCTTTCGTTGTTGGCTGTGATTCTGTGTGAGTTTGGATATTCTATTGTAATCATTCATGTGTTCACGCATGCGTATCCTTATGTCTCTTCCTGTTTCTCCGATGTAGATCTGACTGCAGTTATTCGTTTGGCATTTTACTTCATATATAGCACCCTTTATTGGTTTAGCAATTTTCGTTTTTGTGTCTGTATAAAGAGATGATCTTAATTTGTTTTGAGGCTGAAGCCCCAGTCTAATGTTGGTGTTATTATTTTGTAGGGCCGGAATAATTTTGTTGCTAATGTGTGGTATGTATGTAAGTTTTTTGTATATAGGAATTTGTGTATTTTGGCTGCGTATGTTATCGGTTGTTGTATTATTGTTGGCATGAGCGTGCTTAATATGTTTAATGATTTTGTTTATAATGTGTTAGGGTAGTTGTTCGAGGACAAAACCCGGCCCTACAAAATAATAAAACCAACATTAGACTGGGGCTTCAGCCTCAAAACAAATTAAGATCATCTCTTTATACAGACACAAAAACGAAAATTGCTAAACCAATAATCGGGTGGTACAGTAATTCAGTTCTGCAATCATCATTTTGTACGATAACGAAATTTTTATTTAATATTTATTTCATATAATAAACAAAAAGTTCACTCAAGTGCTCACATGAAAATAATTCCACTCCACTACCGAACTAACGCCGGTGAAGATAATTCCAGCCCAGTTCGTGTTCACATGACGGATTATCTCAAAGGCGGAATAATTCTAGCAAATCATAAAGGAAAAGGACCACTGCAGTCAATTTCTGAACCGACTGAACACACTATTCTCTGCTTGGGGACAGAAAACTACCTCAGAAATAACTTCAATATTTTCTAGAAAGAAATATTTAATAACTTCCTATTTCGCAATATTTAATTACAAACTCAAACCTTACTTTTGTTTATTTCGAAATATAATTATACCTTACAAATATGTATGTGCCATAAAATTATAGTAACAAAACAGCAATTTGGTAGCTCCAGTAGTCGAAACTGACAAATTAGGGTTGCCAATAACAATGTTTTAGTTTCAGTAACTATAAAAACTCCCTATGCTTAAGGTCTTTTTATGGTTCCGGACACGCACACAGTGAGAAATCGACGTCCGGAAAAAATTCAGGACGCGTTTGCTTCTCTCGTCACTCGTAAATAAATTTCCGTATACGATACGATGTACTATCTCCCTCATAATTTCTGAAAAAATTGGATGTCATCATAATGTAAATCCTGCTTAATGTGTGCGTGTGGTTTGGCCATATTGGACCCTGACTGTCACATTTCAAAGTGAAACTTGGTACTTTGGTACTTTTGTTTTTCTTGTTTGGAACCTCACGCATAGACGTAGTAAGTTACAGGAAAAATGCAAAGTGCGCAATTAACTTGGATTTTTATATTTTCCAGATTACTAACTGATATAAATATTTATTTTTCCATCAATTTTCGTCCAAACAAAATTCCCAATGAATTTGTTCAATGAGAACATGTGTGTTATGTATATATATGTATATATATATATGTAACTACGCGAATATCCAATTGATTTCGTTTTGTATCATACTTCCAATTAAATAATATTGAAAATCTCCCGTCAATAATTAGCATGGCGAATCTATATGTCGAGAAATGCTTTCGACTTCACTGTGATGTACCCACACAACTTAAAAGTGGTTACGCTCTATCAATGTCACGTAAACTCCATTTAGTTTCTTGCTCGAAGTTTGAAACAGATTTTTATCGAGAATATTTTATATTATTTTGAAAGAATTGCAATGGACCAAAATATGGAAAGGAAAATTTTATAATACAGAAATTAACTAAATTAAAATTCGACCAAATGCCAAAAATATAACAACTTTCAATTTGTATTTAAGCGCCTCGAAATATCCATCCAAACCATCTCTTTTTTGACAACTAGTCTATACTGGTTGTCTTGTACTATATCTTATATTATTTGATGATTTCGTACTTCCTCAATCAATTTTTATCAAAATTCATTGGTCGTTACTTATGAAATAAATAATTTTAAACTAAGCTGTAATTAAAAAAATAGCTTTCTCATGATTGTATTAATCTCAGATTTCTGTAACTAAGCTGATACTAAAATTAGTTACAATACCAAATGACATCAAGTTGAAATTAGTCTCAAATTTTGTAATGAATTTTTGAAATAAATTCAGATGAGGAAATTTATACTGATTTCAGAATACTGGAAGATTGCTTTCATTCATGTAAGTAAAAATTTATAAAAAAAACAGTGTGTCCTTCCGAGTACTATACGATAAATGTTAAGATATCAAATGATGAGCAGATTTAATAAAGCCCTGCTAAAATTATTGTCGACCTTGTACGGGAAGATATATATAATTTTAAAACAACTCGATGTGTACCTATTTCCAAAGAAATAATGGTTACGGCTACCATAAGATATTTTACTAAGGGAGGAGTACAAAAAGATATCGGTATAAACAGTTATGATAGATTTCAAAACTGAAACTGTATAATGCATTTGTATCATTATAGATTAGATTTGTGAAGGGGTGTATAGGCGTTAGCCTCGCAATCACTGCGACCTGAAAGATCTATTGTGAGTCCCCGTTGAATTTGCTCCATTTATAGGTTTAGACTGTTAATAAAGTCTAGAGCCATTCTGGGCTTGAGGTTCCATACGCAACTTGGTGGAGGAAAAGCATGTTCAAGGTGGAGTAATCTCCGCCTGGCCAATGCTTCGCAGTTGCAGAGCAAGTGCTCCGAGGTTTCGTGAGCATCCTGACAGAAGCGGCAGGATGAAGTCTCAGCCAAACCCAGCTTGTTTAGGTGATACCTCAAGGGGCAAAGGCCTGAGAAGAGCTCAGTGATCATTTTGAGATCTGTTCTTCTAAGGAGTAGGAGTTCTTTTGTTTTTCCGCCAGAAGTGTCGATAAACTTTTTTGCCTGACGAAGTCCTTGTAGCCTTTCCCAATACAGGGATTTTTGTTTATTCTCCCAGTTATTTAGGGTAGCTCTGAGTTAACACTTTGAAGTGCCACAAAATGACTCTGGTCCGACAAACTGAGTTTGCGCTCCTCTTTTGGTTAGGCCATCCGCAATTTCATTGCCTTTGTGGCCCTCATGTCCAGGTACCCACATGAGGATAACTTTGTTTCTCCTTGATAGATTTTTGAGGGTTTGTAGACATTCCCAGACTATTCCTGACTTAACAGTGTAGGTCTTTAGGGCCTTGAGGGCAGCTTGACTGTCCGAGAGAATATTAATGGTTGAGCCATTTATGGCTCTTTTAATGCAGGTATTGGCACATTCTTCTATGGCCAATACCTCGGCTTGGAATACGGTAGGGGTAGAGCCTAGAGCCTTTGATATATCGCATTTGGGGCCGTATACACCCAATCCGACCCCACTGTTTGTTTTTGAGCCGTATACCACACCATCGATCCTTGTTGGAAGGACGGTTTAGTGGAGCGCCATTGTTCACGGTCTCCAAGAACCACTTGGAATGGTCTTACAAAAACCACTCTGGGTGTGATTATATCAGATATTGTCGTAACTTGCTCGAAGCATATCTGTTTTAAGATACTTAAATGACTAACCAGATCGCCTGGCTTTAACTGTTTCTCCGCTTGTACTCTAATAGCACTGGAGATCGCTTCCTTTTTCACCTGCAAATGGAGGAGTGCAAGGTTTAATAAGGCTTCCATGGCTGCTTTAGGATAGGTTCTCATGGCACAGTTATTCCTAGACAGGCAAGCTGCTGGGTTTTTTGAAGCAGAGCCTCAGTCGTCTTTTGATTAGTTTTTGCCCACCATGCGAGGGCCGCATAGGTGACCATGGATCTAACAACCGTGGTGTACGTCCAGTACGTCATTTTTGGCTTCAGACCCCATTTTCTGCCAATGAAGCGACGACACGTGTAGAGAGATCGCATCGCTCTATCCGTCACTCCGGACAGATGCGAATTTCAGGTAAGTTTCCTATCTAGGGTTATCCCCAGATATTTGACTTCGTCTGAAAATATCAATTCCGTGTTATCAAGAAGAGGAGCCGTTATCATTATAGCTGATGTTCACGGCATATCGCAGTAGAGCTTTAGTCGTATTATTAGGAAAACAGTTGCCGCTATAACGAAAATACGACCGCACTTTATTAATTTTCCAACAGGGCATGATAATATAATGAAACTTAAAAGTGGATTTTATTCAATAGCCCAATTTCCTCAATGCATAGGAGTAATTAAATTAAAAATCCTGATGGGGAAATTGGCGGTCACTACAGATGCAGGAAAGGCTTTTTTTCCATAAATGTTCAGGTAATTACTTGCATCCTCTAACATTTCTAAACTTTCTTTAATTATAGGTAATCTGTGATACTGAATATAAAATTATGGATATCGTAGCCCGTTGGAGAGGATCAGCACATGACGTTCATATATGGAGAGAATCATTTATAAAAGAAAAACTTGAGAATTTAGGTAGCTTATTACGTGGTGGGGTTATCTTAGAAAACGGTGGTTATCCCAATTCAAAACTTTTACTTACTACTTTTCGACTGCCAGCAAATTTAACACTGAGCTGAAGCCAGGTATAACCAAGCTCATATCAAAACCAGATCAACCGTTGAATGATTATTTGGACAGATGAAAAATAAATTTTTGTGTTTATTCAATGGCGTGAGAGTTGATCTGTAGGTGGCAAAAAAGGCAATGGTGGCCCTGGCAGTATTATTTAATACAGCAAAGGATAGAAATTCCCCTTTCCATAGAGGTGATTTGAAAAGTAAATCGAATAAAATGATTTCACTACATAAGTATTTATTTCAGATTTAATCAATGAACAAAATCCATTACCGACGGCGAAATTCGAGGAAATTTCATCGACGATAATAATCCGCAAGGAAACGTGAGGAACTTTTATAGACAACAATTTATTTCTAAATACTTTTAAAATAAATAAAAAAAATCCATTTTGACGAGAAAAAAAGTTTAGTAAATATAAAATAAAATATTTTTAGTTGCTGACATTTTCTGCAATTATCTTGTCCAACTGCATCCATATAGTTGGCTTTCAAACTCAGTTTTCATTGTCCAGTACTGCAGCTCCGTTTTTGCGGCAAGTATTTTGTATCGCATTATCCTCGCTTTCATCTTCAATTTGTTTAATTCTTTTTCTTACAATCTCTTCAGTTATTGTTTGGGTTACTGGTCCGTTTATTAAAACTTTTTTTATGAGATGGGAATATTTTATTGACTGAATCAACATCTTGTGAATTGTTGTTTTCCTTTTCAGAATGATTGATTGCAGTATTCTGTAATAAGTGCTAATTAATCGTAAAAAAACGTTATTTTAAATTTAGTACTTACAGCAATAACGGTGTCACTATCGAATTGTCCGCTGTCCTTACGAATTTGTGGCTCAATGACATCTTTAACTTCCCACATTACGTCATCTATTTCAGGGGGCGAGGGACCACCACCCGTTGCACAATGTCGTTTTTTTAAATTTCCAGTTGGCTTTTTCATATCTGCTTTTATTCGATTAGAAGATTCTTTTAATCTTGATATTGCAAATTTATATCCAACAGCTTGCATTTGCTTGTCAATATCATCCCAAGCAGTATATATTTTTTTATTTCCGTGAAACAGTTTTGTTTGGATTCTATAATGCGAACATGGGGAGCTACAAAACTGATGAGTGCATCTTTCATTTCTTGAGTTAAATTTTCTGCTCTTTTACGATTCTGTATAAACATATGTATATAAATTATATCATTTATCTTTGTTTACAATTTAATATTTACCGTTTTTTTTAGCATATTTTCCTGAGCTACCAATAAATCAGATTTTTCCATATTTTTGTAAGAAAACTTCTTTCAGAACAAACGAATGATAGTACATGAAATTTATTGAAGGTTCGGTTTTTACAAATACACTTGAAGTTTGTTACACATAACAAAATTCGGAAATTAACTAATTCCGACTTTATATTTTTCATTGGTAATGCAATTAACTATTTTCTTAATTTCGTTTTAACACCAAACTAATAAATTTCAAAATTGTCATATTTTCATGAGTAAGGGCCAAAGTTTTGAAATTGACGCGACGTCTTACAACTTTGACAAAAATTGATTTTGTTGGTGACGACGGTAAAATTAGAAATTGATCAATCCCGACGGCAACTTCGTCCACCACTGACCGTCACCTGTACAAATTTGGGCATTCGCATAAAGGCTGAACTAAATAACTTTACGAGATTGAACGAGACTGAGATTTACTTACGAAAAATTGATATTTTTACCCTAAATATATATCACATTCCGTAAGAGTTATTATCTTGATATTTAATGTTTTCAATTTTAAAAAGTGGTAAAAGTGAAAAAATTAACAAATGGAGGTTGATGTAATTGAAGATTTGTGCCTTCTATTAATTCGCAGTACCATTTTTATTCCATTTTAATTTTTACATTGCACTTTTAATCATTTAGTAATAATTTTACTGTTTGACACATCGCGTTCTTACGGAATGAGCGATTCTTATCGCACTATACGGAAAATTTGATATTTAAACTTAACGAAAGTTCCTCTCACATGATTTAAAGTTAATTTGTGTACGCCTTTTAAATTAAAGGGTGCGTTCGCTTTACGTAAGTAAATGTACTTACGTAAACGTTTATTGTAGTTCAGCCTTAAGATATTGTGCTTTTAGAAGTTTGAGAGCGGCATTTTCTAGTCGTTTGCCGTTGCCCGTCGCAATTGTATTTAAGCCTTGACTTAACTAATTTTGTTTTACGATTCTTCCATCTTCCAGTAGAACCCTAGTTCCAAGCAATCAACGTCTAGCCACCCGTTGATTTTTTATAGCGACACTGATTCAAGAGTTGTTCAAATTTTTTACGTTCGTAGAGAAGAATTTTTCTTAAAAATACACTTGCACCGACAACACGGTCTAAACGAATTGGTGCATTGATTCTGGTGGCTCACTCTTTCGGACAGGAGCACAAGCATTCAGTTTTTTAGAAAGATCTGAACATTTTTCTTTAGATTTTGCATGCACTATTGGTGCCGGTCTATGATTCGAAAGATGTATGTTGATTCAGGTGCCTTGGCTGATCTGGCTCGCTTAAGATATTTATGAGCGTTGGCAAGCATACATTTTGTTCTTAGAAATTTACTTTAACATTTTTCTTTTGAATTTTTATACACTATTGGTTGCTGAAAATCATCTGTTGGATTGATGCCGCTGAAATTTATTCAACAAATTTTCTTCACAATTCTTACGGCAAGACTATAAAAATAAAGGCCATTCGCTTTCCTCTGCGGTAGTTGCCGTTGCTTTGCTTGTACTTTCGTATTAATTAAATTAGTATTGTTTAATTTATTTGATTGTTTACTTTTAATTTGTAGGAGAAGGATAAACTTGCTACACTAGGAGTGAAAATGGAAAGCAGAAGACTGATAACACCATTGACAACTTTGTTCAGAAGAAAGCAAGATCAGTTAAGTTCCCATCAAAAGATATAGTCAGTGACATATCATGCACTTCTACTCCTATTCCTTTGAATGTGACTCAAATTGCAAGCTCTCACTCTCAGTAATTTATTTCACCCGTGACAGAATTGGTTGCGTCACATCTATTTCTGCAATCTTTGCACGAGAAATAGAATCTGGATATGAGTCCTTAATGTCTGTCCACTCTGAGATCGACATTGATGTGGATAATATTATCGATAGGTTTTCCAAATCAAACCGAAAATTGGGTGATATCTAACTTAAATATGATAAAAAAAATATTTAAATCACTACTTCCGACTTTTTCTCCCTTCGAACATTTTAGTTGTGACCCATCCCCCAGACTGAAGGTCTGGATGCGCGCCTAGTACAGACTGGCATGCAGATGATTTCATCCAGGGTATAATCAAAGAAAATATATAATTTAACTGTTATCAGTTCTGTTATATGTTCTTTGGTATAATTGCAATATCCCCCCCCCCCCCCCCCCCCCCTCCACAAATTTCGTCGGGAATACATGTTCGAAAAATGGTCATACTTTTTCTCATGAATTTTTATTAAATTAATTTCTATTTTGTAAATTAATTTTAGATATCACCCTTACTTTTTTTTCCCTTTTATCGCACACAACCTGTACAGCTCTATGCAAAAGGGTGCTCTGATTTTTCAACCATTTGTTCAGATTTTTTCAACGAATATTTAATTGTTGTTCAACGGAACTCTACCCAACATCCTCCTGAAGAAACCCATTAGTTAGATTTAAGTTATACTTTTCGTAATTAGTTACAGGAAAATTGCGAGGGCAACCTGCTAAAACGTATTTTATGTTTACAGCTGGACCAACATCGGTTCGTTTTCGAATCTCATGCTATTACCTAAAGGCTCGTTACATGTTTCTCCCGAAGTAAAATTCTAACGTAGAAACTTCCAATTAGGAGGCAGAAAGTTCTATTTTTGTTTGGAAGAGTTAAGCATCCACCCCAAACCATAAATCCTGTGCCAGAAACTAGCTTGAAACATAGAAACTTTTCTCTGCCACGAGTTCCACCAAGGCCGCCCCATAATATATATATAGTCAGTCACGTAAGCCTGGACAAATTTTCCTTCTTATTTTTTAAGATCTAACGGGAGATAAGGCAGGCAGGTCTTCGTCAGTGTCAGCCTAGCATAAACATGGTTGAAGGATTGTAAATGGTATATGCCGGGAGAGGTGATACACAGACAATAATGAAAAAGTTTTAGACACGACAAAAATTGAAGTTGATTGCCTCGAGTGATTATTTCATCCGAGGACGAGAAATACCCCAAATAATTTAATTGACTTGGGGGAGTAAGGAATTGCTGGAGATTTATAATTACTTTCTTGGCACAAAAAAAAAAGGAAACACTGAAGTTTCATCATCAAATAGCAGCCTGTCTTCGGGCAGGAAAGATAAAGACAATTTTCCATTTCTCATAAGGCACAGATAAATGAGAGTAAAAAAACGCCCTCGATAGCAGTGAAACAATATTGAGTCTTTGCCTTCGCATTATATAATCGATATAGAGCCAATCTCCTACTGTAAATTGTTTCACGTTTGGGTCGTTGGAATATTCGGGATAAGCGAGGGGCATATGGATGGGTACCAAACAACTTGAATGGAATCCAAGATCCGTTTATCCTTGACGTTATAGCTGGCTGGGGATAAATCCATACTGAAGAGAGTATACATACTATGTATATACCTGGAGGGAGTAAAAATAAAGCAGGTACCATGTGTGTTGCCGGCTTTAAATGTTAAAAGGTGATACTTCTACCTTCGTTTCGTATTAATTCTGGGTGTGTAACAGCAAGTCGTTCAAAGTAAATGTCTTTTTCTGGGTATGGTGTTGCTCTACTATTGCGTTACTGTTTTATTACGGTTTTGTATAAGTTCTGAAGAAGTGCACAAATGTTTCAGAAATGAAAATAATTGAAGACTTAAAGCACTTTGAGTAATAGTATGTACGGAGTACAGAGTAGAAAGGAAAACTTTTATTTCTGAATTTTAAATTAAGAATAAAAGATATCTGAAAGGGGTTAGAAAGTTTAGGAGCTTCAACGTAAAACTTTTGTACTACAAGCCAAATGATAAAGGGCTTACATAAATAACCGTAAAGTGCACTTAAAAGGTACATGTAATATATATAGCTCATCATTATTGGACTTAACTCAATATATGGGGGTCTAGACATTTCCAGTATATTGATTTTCCATCAGTTATAGTAAATGCGTTCCTCATATAATCTTCCGCTTCTTTACAAAAATCACAGTAAAGTCCGTAGGTCTTTCTTTACCCATAGTGTATTTTCTATTAAAATACTAGATTCTTCTTATGTTTTCTTTATAATAAATTTATTGAAGAAAATACAATAGAAAATATTACAAAATGGTAAAATATAATAAAAATGGTCTTAATGCTAATGTGCAATTTAAACATATACCGATTTCTGTCTATAGACAAGAGATTATACTGTGCCCATAAAATTATCCATTTTTGGATATGTTTGTTTTCGGATTTATCACAGAAACGGCATTGGTGTCGTTTTGGAACAATTTTTTTTCCTTGATGTGTTTTCAGTGACTATTTTTGACTAGTAGATCCTAAAATATTAGTTCGAACTTACTGAGCACTAGGAGGCAGTGGAAAACAATCACTTCTGGCCTTATGATGCTTTACTAGCGATACACCAACATTTTCAATCATTTTCTTCTATATGATGTTTTGAAACATCGTAAATTCGTAAATAGTGAGAAAGCATTGACCATCTTTTGTGGCAAGCAAGTAATCTGTAATACTTTTTAGTTTTGTCTCGTGATCAATATCAACCTTCTTTGTCTGATGCAGTTTTATTAATCTACGCGTAGAATTTCATTGTCTACTCTTTAGCGTAGACAATAGCGTAGACAAACTTTTTTAATGTAGACAATGTCGACAATGTAGATTATTGTGTCAACAATGTAAACTTTGTATTCTGCAGACCTGTAAAGTACTTAAGTATATTGGTACTTACTTACTTTTACTTACTTACTTACTTACTGGTATTACTAGTAACAGTACCAGTACCGTGACTTGTACTTGAAAAATTTTAAACTACCAGTACCAGGACTTGTACTTGAGATTTTTTTAAGTACCAGTACCGGGCGTTGTACTTAAAATATTTCAAGTCCAGGTACTGGTACTTTTACTTGGAATTTTACAGGTCTGGTATTCTGTCAAAAACAGAACTGGTAGTTGTACGTGACCATCGCTAAGTGAAGTTGTTCTTAATAAAATAAAGATAAGCTATAACTATAAAAAGGTAGGCAGACCGAAAAATAGAGCTTTTGATGAGCCCGGATTCGATCTCGTTAGAATTAATAATAAGCTGTTTGTATACAATGCAAAAAGAATTTGCTTAATTCTGCTGAAATTCGACTAAGAGGACACAGATACGACAAAATAAAAGCGAAAACAACTACTCAATTGCAAACGGACGAACAAGACAAAACTATTTCCAATTATATTACTTTGGATGACGCAGCAGTTCAACAATACGAAACGATTATAGACTTAGCTTCGGATCCATTATTAAATGCTTATGCAGAGGTGACGGTGAGTACTTAGTATTTAAGTCATTTTATTGTACACCAAAAAAATATGATCATACTCATAATATTACAGAATGTGGATTCTTTAAACTACGAAGGTATGTCTAGTGAAAATGTAAGCTCTTCACGTCCATGCTCATCTGCTTCAGCATCTTCATTAGATGCCAAAGACGGAAAGCAAAACGTTTCCAGAGCCACATCAGACTAATGGGTCTTCAAAAAAAATTCAATTTTCGTCAGCTTCGACTTCGAGATCAACAATCAACTCTGGAAATTTATAACCATCATCTGCTTCACCTTTACAAAGTAAAAATAATAGGAGGTCGTTCTACAAAAACAGTTCGAATTCAATTCTTCAGCAAAGGCATCTCTTAGTGTGGATTCAGTTTTATTGATCGATTGATGGAAAAATTGTTCTATCAATACGAAAACTGTTGTTTCGATGTTGTGTTATGTATAAAAAACTTAGGTACATATATGTACCATATGTAGGTATATAAAACCTTAGGGCCTAACAGGTAAAAATAAAAAAAAAACACAAATAATTAATAAGCCCTATATACCTAGAAACCTAAAATTGGGCATATAAAAGAAAAATATAAATATAAAATATAAAAATTCAGTAAACTAATCATGCACAAAACATGATTAGTTTATCGTCCAAAAAGGATGAAGAAAATTGCATCAGCAATTTTCTTCACATTCCTAACAAGTCATAAAATTTTTCCCATCAAACGACTTGGGAAAAACAAAAGTTTCATTTTACACCCCAAGTCGTTTTACTTTAAAATTTCCACGACAAAATTTTGCCTTCAGCAAAATTTGTCATTTCAATAATTTAATTACAAAATAAATCAAAAAGCAAACTGTACCTTCAGTACAATTTGCCGCGAAAAAATTCAACATGCATATACATACGTACATACATATTACGACAAAAAAAAACTTTTGTAATAAGAACCGCACGCCACACAAATGCATTGCATGTATATGCGCGTCGCGATTGTCAAACGACGGGACGGTGGCTGATGTTTTCAAAAGTGTAAGATTACATTTTTGCAGCCATCGTTCAACGCGAATAATTCTGGACATGTTTGAACAAGTCCAGAATTAAAAAGTAAAATTTTCTCAGGATAAGAAAATGCAACTTAGCATTTTCTATCCTGAGCAATTGCTCTTGATCACGATGAATGTGATCAAGAACAGAGTTGGTTTTTGGATTTTGGCGCGGCTACCTCGGCGGTTTTAGTTTCTCGAAAATCAAAATAAAATTAATCGGTGAAAAGTAGTTAGTAAACGGAAGTTTAGTTTATGTTCTAATTTTAAAGGAAGAGAAAAAAGTTTATGTTCTAATTTTCAATAAAGATAAAAAGTTCACGTTCCGATTTTAAATAAAGAGAGAAAAGTTTATGTTCTAATTTTAAAGGAAGAGAAAAAAGTTTATGTTCTAATTTTAAATAAAGATAAAAAGTTCACGTCTAATTTAAATAATATATATACAAAAGTTTAAGTTCTACTCTTAAATAAAGATAAAAAGTTTATGTTCTAATTTTAAACAAAAGAAAAAAAAAGTGTTTTGGATATTTATTGTACCCAGACAACACGAAGGTACGTAAAAAAGAAATATAACAAATTGGCGCAGCCGGTAGGATTAAGGAAGCTTGATCAAGTTAAACGATCGTAAACGCTTGAAAAGCCTTGGTCCTACACGAATCTACGGGGAACCTGTGACACTAGCCACACTATAAGGCCACGTCACCCCCAACGCTCGGGGTAGATCTCATCTATAGGCGCCTCTGCTCCAGGCGAGCAAGCGTTCACCCCAGTGAGTGGAAAAAGAAACGAAATCATCAGGGGACCTGGACTCACTAATAGAAGCTCATTCCCAGCCGAAAAGAAGTCAGGACAACGGACACACATTTAAAACCAACTCCAGAAGGAAGATATCACCGTTCCTGGGTTGAAGGGGATTTCGAAGAAGGCTTTAAGCCCCCCTTTCAACCATATCCAGGGGAAGTAAGTAGGCCTAGGGCCCCCCCAGCAGCAAAAAGAAGCACCGGAAAATTGTAACTTCGTTCCAGGATTGAAAGGGATCTCGAAGTCGGCAAAAGCCCCCCTTTCAATCTCAGCCAAGGGAATTAAGACGGCAGGAGCCCCCCTAGCAGCAAAAAGCATTCCAGAAGGGAGTACTCTAAGAAGGCTGGAAGCCCCCCTTTTGGACAACGCGGGACGCATATGTCAGGAGAAAGCTCGACACCGGCACCTGAGACAGGCACGAGATTAGACTACATACCTTCATCCGACGCGGAGAAATCCCCAGGTGAAAATCTCCAACACCTCCGGGAAGGTACAGAAAACGCCCAAGAAGACGACCCAGCACAGCAAGAAGCAACAGGAGTTCGCCTTCGAAGCGGCACCGTTTTAACAGGGCCCACAGTTGTATCTAAAGTAAGTCTAGATAAATTTTTAGATAAGTTATTAGAGAAGGCACGTGAATCCGATAAGCTCACTGTCACGCACTGCGACGCACTTGACCACAGATTAAGTCAAGGCAGAGAGCAGAGGCTGACGCAAATCGAAAAATTCAAAAAAGAAACAGAGCGATTCAAACAGGAGCTTATCGAATTCGCCGGGCTTTCGCGTTCTTTAGGTATAGATAAGACCACAGCCAGTGTAGTTGTAAGTGCTGATAGTGATACTAGTGTCAGTGATATTAGTGGTGACCAAACAACCGCAGAAAATCTCCTTAGTGGCTGGCTAGAAGTATCCTTCACGGATTCTAGTCCAGAAACCAGCCCTGAAACTCGTCAAAGCACCAGTAGACTACCCTACAAAAGTTTAAATAAAAAGATAATCACAATGGTTGATTATGCAAAGGTGGCCAAGCTCACGGCACAACTAGTTCCTCTGTTTTCGGGTGAAAATACCCCACAGCTAGGTCGTGAGCTACAAACATTTATTGGCTGTTGCAAACAGGCCTTACACTGTTTAAGTGAGGAAGAAAAACCAGCCTTCCTACATATCTTGCCCACAAGACTTCGTGGCGATGCTTATCAGCTGTTTGCATCGGACGTTCCAACTACTTTTAGTGAGGTGGAGGAACGTCTGAACAGAACCTATTTACCACGAGAATCGTACCAAGAGTTGGTCAACAAATTGATCACAATGAGGCAAAACCCGTTGGAAACTCTCACTGCCTTCACAACAAGAGTGAAGCAGTTGCTGATGCTTTGCAACGAGGCAGCGGTACTGAAGTACGGAGCAACGGCAGCCCCAGCTGTGAAGACACAGTTGGCGGACTTCGCCAAGAATGCCCTCAAAAGTGGGGTGAACAATCCCCACCTATGCCAGTACCTCCTCACTCTGGTAGAAAATGATCTAGAGCAGCTGATACAAAAGGCTTTAGACATGGAAAAGTTACAAGCAGGCACAGTTTTCGTCCAAACGCCGCTAACGCAGCAGCCATACCCAATGGCACCAATAGACCCAAGTCTTCGAGTTCGAGCTCTTAGCCGAACACCTTACAATCAAGCACCACAGCCACCCATGTATGCATCACCACGAGCACAAGAGCCCAGACAGTTTAATCCCCCATACGTTCATGCTCAACCACTACGCCCGCCATTTCCACGAAGGGAATCTAGACAACCGGATACACAAAATCTGGTACAAAACATCACCTGTAATTTCTGCCAGAAGCGGGGACACACCTACACGGAGTGTCTTAAACGCAAAAACACCCCCTTCTGCTCTAACTGTAGAAGTTACGGGCATGACATTCGCGACTGTCGAAACAACCAAACACAGTCTGCAAATCGTTTCACACGAGGATCGCCTAGCAATCCCCCACAGTCAGACCCAAGCAATACAAAAGGCCCCAGAGTCTTTAATATAAGACAAAAATGTGATTTTTGTGGGCGCCGTGGACATAAGATCGACGAATGTCGACAAAAGCAAAAGTGGGATGATAAAAAGCAGGGAAACGACAAAGGGTCGACCCAAAACTCCCCGGCTCGACTATAAACCCTACTAGCAATAAAAAAGGGTCTTCTCAGCCACCCAACTTCAGTGTGCCCACCGCCAGACTTCCTCTAGACATAGGTCTGAATGGTCAGGCCCAGCTAATAGTGGACACCGGCGCTGAGATCAGTATAATTAAGAAAAAAGCTCTCAAATCTCGCGAGCTAATAAACCCCAACACAAAACTAACGCTTCAAAGCCCTTTTGGCACCGGAAAAACCTTAGGAAGTTGTCAAGGAAACTTCATGCTAAAAAGTAACTTACCTTGCAACTTTCAGGTGGTAAAAAACATCCCAGGTATTTCCGACGACGGCTTGCTAGGAAATGATTTCCTAGCCAAAAATTGTAATGTTGAGGGACCCAACAAGGTTCTGCGATTTCCTCGCACGGAAACCAATCCAGAAGAGTTTGCTGTTCCATTAGAGACCGCATCGGACAACCCGTGTTCACAAAACACAGTCAACAAAGAGACACTGGTAGAAGATATTAAACCCGACGGGGATACACCTTCTACCCGAAGTGATCTCAAAGCTTCTCAGTCAGAAGAAGTCGGCTGTGACTTACAAGAACGCGATAAGGGTGACTTAATTACCGAAGATCCGGCCCGTAAGACTGGACAGTATCAGGTGAACTTAAATGAACCTGTGTGCGTACCAGCAAGGTCTCAGATCGTAGTCAAAGTTCCGTTGCAGTTGCAGGAAGAAATGCTCAGTCTGTCGAAAGAAATAGACGACGGAGTCTTCTTAGCAAACAGCTTACTCTCAGCTGGGTTAAAGGCAGTCCCTATCGGAATCCTCAACACACGCAGTACACAAGTAGTTCTAAACAGCGTGAACCTAAATCTGGTTCCCATTAAAGACTACACTGTCGTCCCCATCAAACGAGAGCCAGACGAAAATATTACAACAGCCCATCCTTTGAATCCCATGAGTCGAAATGACGGCGAAGGTGAGCATCAAAATATAATTAGATCTAAGATTAAGAAAACAGGGCATAAGAGCCCCAGTCAATTAAGCAGTCGTAAGAAACTGCTCCAAGACGCTTGCGGGTCCCTCATGAAAACCCCTACGTCAGGCGCTGGCCAGCATACAAAAAGTCTGCCGTTAGCAACTCCCGCAGATCCACCTGGCCCAGCGCCTCTCATATATAAAACAAGTAGGTTAAGAGGTAAAATAATTAATATAAAACCATTAAGTAAGTCTAGAACTAAGAGTAATAAAAACAGGGCAATAAGCGCCGATCAGAAGGCCACCCTACAACATATACGATATCTGTTCCCAAACGATGTCGAACAAAAAGACATCAGTATTCATCCCCGCCTCACCAGATTAGAGCAAGAACTCAGTCTGGATGAAACTTTAAATTTTGAGGAAAAAGCCTCAATAAAAAATCTCTGTTACGAATATGATGACATATTCTTTTTAAAAGGTGACAGGCTTACACATACCAATGCCATCACCCATGACATCCCTCTGGTGCAAGACCAAGCACCCATTAACCAAAAGATGTACCGGTTACCAGAGACACAGCGAAATGTAATAAATGAGCAACTCAGAGAAATGCTTGACAACGACATTGTCCAGCCCAGCAAAAGCCCATGGAACTCACCACTGCTAGTCGTCCCCAAAAAAGCGGGACCAGACGGTGAGAAAAGGTGGCGCGTCGTCGTTGATTTCCGCAAGTTGAATGAAAAAACGATTGGCGACGCCTTCCCTCTACCTCGGATTGAGGATATCCTCGATCAACTGGGCCATTCAAGATACTTCACCACCCTAGACCTAGCCAATGGCTATCATCAGGTACTCGTCGATCCGAAAGATCGAGCAAAAACGGCTTTTAGTACCAACTACGGGCATTATGAATTCAAACGTATGCCGTTCGGACTCAAAGGAGCCCCGGCCACATTTCAGCGTTTAATGAATTTCATATTAACTGGCCTACAAGGCCTAGAATGTTTCGTCTACTTAGATGACATCGTCATCTATGGAAAAAGTCTGGCAGACCACAACGAAAAGCTTCGAAAAGTCTTTGACAGGTTAAGAGAAAATAACCTGAAACTTCAACCTGAGAAATGTCAATTTCTCAGGCGGGAGGTAGTGTATTTAGGACACAAATGTTCTAACCAAGGAGCACTACCTGACCCTAGCAAAACGGCATGCGTCCAAACCTTCCCCATCCCTAAGACAGTAAGGCAAGTACAATCATTTTTGGGCCTTGCCAATTACTACAGAAAATTCATACCCGATTTTTCGAAAACAGTACGTCCACTAACAAACTTACTCCGAAAGGATGTAAAGTTTAAGTGGACTGAGAAATGCCAAGAGGCATTTCAAAGCATTAAGAACGCTTTAATTTCCCCTCCACTCTTAATATATCCCGATTTTTCAAAACCCTTTAACCTTACCACCGACGCCAGCAGCGAGGCTCTTGGAGCAGTTCTCTCTCAAGGAGAGGTAGGAAGTGACCAGCCAATTGCCTACGCCAGCCGTACCCTGAACAAAGCCGAACGTAACTATTCCACGATTGAGAAAGAGTTACTGGCTATAGTTTGGGCGACTAAAAATTTCAGGTGTTATCTGCAAGGCCGAGAGTTCACGGTCTATACAGATCACAAACCACTCAAGGGAGTCTTCAATGTTAAGGACCCCACATCCCGTCTGGTGAGATTTCACCATAAACTTTCCGAGTTCAATTATAAAATTGAATATAAGCCCGGAAAGTACAACACGAATGCCGACGCTTTAAGCCGCATTCCACGGGAAAATAACAAAGACAAGGAAACTACAACCTTCACGGTAGAAGCTATAGTCCACCACCAAATGGACTCGGACATAGAGGAGGAAAAACACTCATCGGACCTTAAGGAGTGTCTGCAATGCAATGCAGTAACAAGAGCCCAGACACGAAACATTCAGGAAAGTGGAACAAATCCAGACAGCCAGGCCAAACTAATAGAACAAGAAGAACAAACTCATCATCCAGAAGAGACCGCAGACCATGACAGTCCACCTAGTACCAATCCACCAATTATAGACGAAGCTCGTCCACCTGAAGTAATCACAAGCCCAGAGGAGATTCAATTAATCTTAAAAGATTATCATGATTCTCTCTTTGGCGGCCATCAGGGAGTGATAAAAACCTACAAACGGATTCGAAGAAAGTACTGGTGGAGGCACATGCTTAGTGACATCAAAAAGCACATTAAGCGGTGTGCCAAATGTCAAACCATGAAGGCTTCACCACAGTATAAAATGCCAATGGTGATTACAGACATAGCTGAACAACCATTCGACAAAATCTATCTAGATATAGTCGGCCCACTAGAGGAAACTGAATCTGGAAACAAATATATATTAACGTTTCAGGATAACCTCACGAAGTTCGTAGATTGGTATGCCATACCAAATGGGGAAGCTATAACGGTAGCGCAAGTTTTCTTCGACGAAATCGTCACGCGCTACCGCATTCCCAAAAGAATAGTCACCGATCAGGGAAGTAATTTCCTGAGTGACCTATTCAAAAAGGTATGCAAACTACTCAGGATAAATAAGCTGCAAACCTCAGCTTATCATCCCCAATCAAATGGAGCACTAGAACGTGCACATAGACCGTTGATTGAATATCTACGAACTATAGTGGACGAAAATCCCAGGTCATGGGATAGTTATCTGCGAACCGCTGCTTTCGTGTACAACAACAGTGTACACGAAGGGACAAAATTAACTCCCATGGACTGCCTCTACGGCTTTACAGCGGACGTTCCGTCCAACTTAAGGCGAGACCCCGAACCCGTGTATAACCACGAGAGCTACTACCATATTCTCAGGTATAAGCTTCAAAAGTCTTACGCCATGGCACGGAAAAACCTTCTGATGAGTAAACAACGCTCGAAAAATTACTATGACAAAGCTGTACGTCCCCTGACATTTCACAGAGGAGACAAGGTTCTACTCAAGAGCGAGAGTCGTAAACATAAGCTCTCCCAGATTTGGGTAGGACCCTACACGGTAACCGGTATCCCTAGTACTGTAAACACCACAATAAAAATTCGTAAACGAGAGGTCACGGTACATAACAACCGTCTAAAACCTTTCTACGAATAACATGGTGTCAATATAATTTAAGTAATTCAAAGACACATATATAATAGCATGTAAGCTATAAAGTCAAATAAAAACCCATTTTAATACCCTATCCTATCCTCTCCTAGATAACAATGCAGTCCATCATTTTCCACGGACTATTCCTGCTCATAATAGGAGCCCTCGCGGAGGAACCTTACTCTATAACGCCCCTAAATAATACGGGAGTACTATTTGAGGATCTTGGAAGCCTATCAGTTTACCACGACACTTGGAGCATCATCACTGAGTTAGATCTCGCCGAGTTGGAAAATCAGACGCGACTAGCAGAACGAGCGGAACACTACATACACCAATTGTGTGGAAATGGGTCTTCTATACAGGACCTTTGTACGCTACAGACAAAACATATACACGCCCTAATGGAAAATATCAATAGGCGTACCAGTGTTATTAGGGAAGCTGTGCCCAAATCGCGCAAGCCCCGATCCATCTTCGATGGAATTGGAAATGCGATGCATTATCTTTTCGGTACCATGGATAGTGGAAACGAACAAGAGGTGTACAGCCGACTAAGCGAATTAGAGGTAAATACTCAAACCTTAGCTGATCTGGAAAAACAACAGATCAGCGTAATAAAAACCACATTTGAACAAATTCAGAAACCCCTATCTTCCCTGTCTGAACGACAGCGTCAGATAACCAACCAGATTAACAATCTGAGGAATACAACAGACGAGTTGACAGCCCACCAAATAAGACAAGAAATTGTCTCTAGTCTGACACTACAAATGATAGAGTTGGAATTTAGACAACAAGCTCTACTGGACATAATAGTGTCCAGTAGAAATAATCAAATTCATCCACTTTTAATTTCCCCAAATCATTTGCTAGAGATTTATCACAAATCTCACTCCACTTGTCCCAATCTACAGGACTGTTTGTCAGTTCTGTATCAAACAGCAGATGTTAAGACACATTTGCTGCAGGACAAATTAGTTATCCGAGTCAAACTTCCCATATTTAATATTCCCAAGATGAAAATCCAACAGATTAGATGTTTTCCCATACGGCTGGATTCAGACCACTCAATAATACCTGATATCGAATTTTCCCATGTGGCAAGTCAAATACAGACCCAGGAATTTCTGTTGCTGAAGCCAGAAAACCTGAGATCTTTCAAAAAAAATTTCAAAGGGAATCAATGAAGATACGTGGGTAGGTAAGCTGAACACACCAATCACCAAAGCTACAAAAACAGATGAATGTGTTATCAAACTCCTATTCAACCCACTGGGCGAACACCCACAATGTAGCATCAGAGCTCAAATTCCTCCAAGAGATACAATAATTAAGCTCAATAGACCAAATTCGTGGCTGTACTCCTTAACCGAAACCACTATAGTACATATAACTTGTACTCAACAGTTACTCACTCATCGTCTCGCAGGACAAGGAATCATGACAGTCAACGAACCATGTTCCTTGCAAATAGGGTCTCACACTCTGTATTACGAAGCAGAAAATCTACATCCGCTAAAAGTTTTCCAACCAACCTACTTCCCAGGCACAAACGAAACGCAAGAGGAATTGGCAGAATATATGTCCAAGATATCCGCTCCTAAAAACCTTGATAAACAACCAACGTTACTCCTCGGAGATGATACAAACCAACGTATCCACCTAGATACAAAATCTCTGGACGAAATCCGTACCAAAGTGAACAGCATTCACTTTGGACCAAAGGCCAAGATTCCTCATATACTCTCTATTACATCCCTATCAATGACAGGACTCTTGTTGCTACTTATATCAGTGGTGGCATTAGCAAAATATATCGTCCCGGCATTCATGGCATGGATTGCTAAACGCAGACAACAGCCTACAGCTGAAAACGTTCCCATGGAACCGGTTTACGCAACACCCCAAGAAAAATTAAAACGTACTCAAAGTCTCCACAGAGCGAGATCTATACAAGTAGTATAATCAAAAAGATCTATACTCGTTGGTTGGACCCGTCTCATCCTTTTATTACTGGCGGAACCACGGTCCTCCCACTACACTGGTATTAGAAGATAATTTGAAATAATTTATAGCAAATAAGAAATAAAGCGACCAGGTAAAATAAATATTACATAAGCATAAACTTTATTTAGTAGTACCTAAGAACCCAAAATTAATAAACATAAGTAGTACTTAGCAAAGTAGAAATAATAAATGGAATAAGCTAAACAATAAGGTAATAAATAGAAGAAAGAAAAGACATAAGATAATAGAATTAAAAAAATAAAAACGTAACCGAAGTTTATTTACACAAAAATAATAATAATAAAAATAATAAGTAAATGATATTTAGCAACGTTCAATAATACCTAACAATTAACTTAAATATAGACATAAATATCTAAGATTATACTAAATAGAGAGGTAAAGTAATAAGATAATAAATAGGAAATAGTGACTTAAATTAGTAAAATAAATAAGAAAAGTTTTTTTTTGATATTAGATATAGTAGAAATTATATGTATTCCCATAAGAAATATATTCTATATATAGGCATATTCCCGTCAAACCAAGACAGTAAACCATTCTTCTCCAAGACCACAAAACAACGAAAGGTCGGCCCAAAAAGAAAAAGAGATGCAAGAATCTACTTTGATAACCCGCCTAATTAAGCTTTCGGAGTTACAAGATTTCGAGTATCAGTAACCCCAAAACTCTCATAGGATAGCTTATTCGAGATAGCAACTACCCTCATAATCAGGGACTATAAGTTGACACTGTGCATATCACTACCCAAGACAACAGTATGAGTACTGGATACACTAATAACATCCAGTCAAGCTTAAAGCCGCTTAACAACACTTAGAGCCGCCCAAACCTAAACAAAAACCAGCGTCAGAGAGAAATTGACGACCGAACTCAAAATCTGTCAAGTCCATTTTTGTGTTACCTAAAATCTATAAATGAAAAAACAAAAAATTTTTTTTTACCAAAAAATGAAAGACGATATTTCACCATTTAGCCAAGAATTTTTTATTATTATTTTTTTTATATAAAACAGGAGAATAAAAGTAAAACTAAAATTTGTATAAAACTAAAAGTACAATTTTTTTTGAAAAGATTAAAAGTTAATAGAAAATAAAACTAAAGAACGGTGGTGGTACACGAACCAAAATAACAAAAAATTCTGAAATAAAAACAAATATAATTAGAAAAAGGGCTCGAATAGAAAGTGAAAATAACTTACCATGAAACGAGGGAGCGTCCACGGCCTAACCCTGGGCAGGACCAGAAGCCTCTTCAGGGAGATCCCAGTCCTCCTCAGACGCAAAACTCGGCGGTGCACCAGGCAACCCTAGTTCGGATTCCGAAGATCCAACCCAGGCGGTCACGTCATGCACCAGGTAGTTGGGATGCATCCGACAACCAGGGCAGGCACACCACCCTACCTCCCCAGATAGTACCAAAGTTGCTCCTAGAAAAGAATATTGAGGAAGTTATCGATAGAATTCATTAACAAAATCAAAAAAAAACTCACCCATGACCACCCATGAACTCCCACCGTGGGGCCACAAGCATAGCTCCACCCTATGGAATACATCAGCCTCCGCTGGAGCACCCCAGATGCACACATCTGGACGACCATCCCTCCGCAGCAGCAGCCTGATGAGCCCACGCCACCGGGGGGCCACACTTTGCACAAAAATGGCCAGCACCCTCATGCAATTAGGTACGGGGCTGGCGTAAGGAGTACGCGGTGACACAACTTCGCAAAATTCCATGTCGAAACAAACTATGGACTGAACAGCAAAAATCGCCCCATATAAAGGGCAAAACCCCAAACGTCAGCAAAAAATTGGCAAGATGCAGTTAGAATGCATCGGGTACTTATCTTGGTTAAAAATACAAATCCCACGCAACTACAATAGCAATGGTAGTTTTTTTTATCCTTTCCTAACACACAAATAAGCTCCACAAGTTGCAATTCGTGCATTATGTATGTAGGCAGCTACAAGTACACAAACCTCACAAATTTTTTTTTCCTCCTTTCCAAGCCGATACAAGATGCATTCCAATATCTCATACCAACTCTACGTGCACCAAGATTTTTTTTTATCTTTTATTTTACTGAGGCAGATATCAAATTCATTATAATTCAATTCAATCTCACACCGACCCCTCAAAAAAAAAAAAAATAATAAATAAATACAATTGCACTGGCAATGTGCAAACACTCTCTCTACGGTAGAAAAATAAGTTCGTTCGCTTATCAGCGGCACGAGATATTAAATTACGAGCAATATCCAAATGAAATGACATCTTTTTATTATCAGACAGAGTTTTTTTAATTGGGGCCGGCAAAGAATTTCTTGGGATAGAATAAGCAATATCGCTAAAAACAAATTTTTTTTTTATTTTTACATACAATAAGATAATCCATAAGGACTATAGAAAATAGAAAATAGAATAAGTTAAAGATATACAATACAAGCTAAGACTAGAATAACTTATGTAATTTTGTAACAAACACAAAGATGTAAAACGCAACCGAAAACGACCAAAACCCAGCCACCAAAAAACGTACCAACAACAACTTCCCCTGAGAATTATTCCTCTTCAAAGAATAATTCTCTTTTTCTCAGGGGGAAGGAATGTTATGTATAAAAAACTTAGGTACATATATGTACCATATGTAGGTATATAAAACCTTAGGGCCTAACAGGTAAAAATAAAAAAAAAACACAAATAATTAATAAGCCCTATATACCTAGAAACCTAAAATTGGGCATATAAAAGAAAAATATAAATATAAAATATAAAAATTCAGTAAACTAATCATGCACAAAACATGATTAGTTTATCGTCCAAAAAGGATGAAGAAAATTGCATCAGCAATTTTCTTCACATTCCTAACAAGTCATAAAATTTTTCCCATCAAACGACTTGGGAAAAACAAAAGTTTCATTTTACACCCCAAGTCGTTTTACTTTAAAATTTCCACGACAAAATTTTGCCTTCAGCAAAATTTGTCATTTCAATAATTTAATTACAAAATAAATCAAAAAGCAAACTGTACCTTCAGTACAATTTGCCGCGAAAAAATTCAACATGCATATACATACGTACATACATATTACGACAAAAAAAAACTTTTGTAATAAGAACCGCACGCCACACAAATGCATTGCATGTATATGCGCGTCGCGATTGTCAAACGACGGGACGGTGGCTGATGTTTTCAAAAGTGTAAGATTACATTTTTGCAGCCATCGTTCAACGCGAATAATTCTGGACATGTTTGAACAAGTCCAGAATTAAAAAGTAAAATTTTCTCAGGATAAGAAAATGCAACTTAGCATTTTCTATCCTGAGCAATTGCTCTTGATCACGATGAATGTGATCAAGAACAGAGTTGGTTTTTGGATTTTGGCGCGGCTACCTCGGCGGTTTTAGTTTCTCGAAAATCAAAATAAAATTAATCGGTGAAAAGTAGTTAGTAAACGGAAGTTTAGTTTATGTTCTAATTTTAAAGGAAGAGAAAAAAGTTTATGTTCTAATTTTCAATAAAGATAAAAAGTTCACGTTCCGATTTTAAATAAAGAGAGAAAAGTTTATGTTCTAATTTTAAAGGAAGAGAAAAAAGTTTATGTTCTAATTTTAAATAAAGATAAAAAGTTCACGTCTAATTTAAATAATATATATACAAAAGTTTAAGTTCTACTCTTAAATAAAGATAAAAAGTTTATGTTCTAATTTTAAACAAAAGAAAAAAAAAGTGTTTTGGATATTTATTGTACCCAGACAACACGAAGGTACGTAAAAAAGAAATATAACAGTTGCACAATGCTAGCAGGGAGCAAGATTTTGTACAAGCTTGGGAGCTTACTGGTGATTCTGAGACAGCTGAAAAATTGTTGTAGAATCAGTGGACCTTGCAAAAGAGCTATACTCAACCAATGTTTATGCTGTTGCTTCCGATAATACTAGTGCCTTGGTTAAAATGGGGAAACTGTCGCAGCATTTTATAGGGCCTAGCAACTGTAGTAGCCGCACAGGAAATTTATTTGCCAAGGCTATTCTAGACCAACAATTAACAAATAAAGTGACATCTATTTTAAAAGAATTTAAGCAAGCCGACTTTGAAAAGCATGTTATTGTGAAAGGTGGAAGTAGGATTAAGCTGCCATGTGATACTAGATGATGTTTATACAGAGATTCTTATCAACGTTTGGTACAAAATTTGTCATATATGAAATGTATAACAGATGAATAAGAAAATAAAAAAATTAAACAACATGTTGCTAAGTTACTTTTTGACGATGGATTTGTAGAAGATGTTAAAGATAACATTAAACTTTTTGACCTCATATGTGACCTTATAAATACTTGTCAATCGGCTGAATGTTCAGCTGCAGATGCTGTAAATCTTTGGCTTTCCTTAACACTACCGGACAAGTTTGAACTCAAGTTCAGTGCTAGCTTAAAATCACGAGTAGATATGGCATTGAACAAACACGCCTTGGCAGCTTTTTATTTGCACCCCACATATGATAATGGTAAATTGAGTAATGCTCTTAAGGGGAAAATCAACAATTTTTAATTCAAGAAATTGAATTGTATGGGAGTTGAAGATTGGGATAATTTTCAAAGGAAAAGTTCATTCTTTAAAAATCTATACGAAAAAGATATAAAAAAAACCATTAGTATTTTGGAATATGGCCGCAATGCATCACCCAACTCTCTCCCAGTTGGCCATAAAATTGTTGCAGATTCCACAATCATCTGCCGAAATTGAAAGACTTTTTTCAAGTTGGTCACACGTGCATTCTCCAAGGAGAAATCAGTTAACCTTTGAAAGGTCTAAAAACGATTGCTACATATTTATTATTCCCTTAGAATTAAGGATGATGCATTTTAACGAAGATGACGATAATTCCAATTAATTTATTTTAATCTGAATAATTTTATTTGGTGTAAATATAATTAAGTTTATTTTTAGTGTACTCATAATCTATTTTCTAACTAACAAATTATAATAAATCCATTTGAATTTCTCCCAATATTTTATTCTTTACATTGTCTACGCTTGTAAAATAAATGTAGACAAGAGATTATTGTCTACAGATAATTGAAGACGCGTATTGACAATAATGTAGTCAACATCACATAGACTACGTCGCACAACACTGGTCTTATGGTATGTGCTTTGTAGAAGCACGAATTGTGTTTTTTCGTGTAATGTAAGAAACCATTGTTGTCTCCTGGGTAAATAAATAACATGGAACTATAGGTACATAAAGGCTTTCTTCTCATATCAAGAAGAATAGTTGGGATTAATGTTTTATTTTTACGTAGAGTTCCGATAATTTTAATGTTTCTCTCTTTCATTACCTTTTTTCCAAGTCTATATGGCAAGCGCGTACGCAGGATGAAGCCCTGGGCGTGGGGGGTTTCAGGAAACATATAGTGTATAATTTTTTTTTTTACATAATAGGATTATGTTTAATTTTATTTCACTATAAAAACAATTGCCTATAGGTATATTTCAACTCTTTTATTGAAAATTGTAAAGAAACCTAAATAAAAATTGATTAAGAAATATATATAATAATTATACACATAAGATAAATTAATATATTAATATAAAGGAAATTAATTAAAAAATTTACCAAGAAAAATTATTAAAAAATTTTACATATGATGTATGTATAAGAAAAATTAATACATACATATATTAAAAATTATGAATTTTTTTGTTATAAAATAGAATAAAAATCACAGATTCAGCGAAAGGACTATTTTCTGAAAAAAATTAAAAGGCGATATAAGCTAAGACTGAAGTTCAAAGATTTTTTCTTTTCAAAATTACCTATACAACAAGCGAATTTCTAACTTACGTGAACTTTTTGCTAGTTCATCTAGAACTGCATCTGCAGAAACTGCGACAGTACCTACGATGAATATTAAGTAACGCTAATCCATTTAACATAACATAACATAACATAACATTTATTAGAGGCGATATTATACAAGATTACAATCTTTCATTATACCTAAAAATAATTTAAAAGAATATTAAAAACTATAACAATTGAGAAGTTACTTATGATAATAACAATTTTTTTTCTATTTATATAGGCTCTTTATTTTTGGCTCTTTTTTGTGGCACTTTTCAATATTCCTTAAAACTAATTGGCAAAAGGCACAAAATTGTAAAAGAAAAAAAGACACTAGCTAAACTAACTTATAAACAGTCAAAAGGTACAATTAAAAACAACAAAAATGACACACAAAATGTAAAACAAATTCAAACATAATTCTCAAAGGAGTCTAAAAAACGGTCACAAGAATTTTGAAAAAGCTCTAAACTATTACCAAAAATTTAAAGCCAGTCCCAATTTTAACAATTAGGTAAGTGGCAGTTCCAAAAACTCCAAATTTCAAGCAGGCGCGTATACAAGGGGGGGGGGGGGGGTGTCACAGGGTCATGCCCCCCCCCCCCCACCAAAGCGCTACCTAACCTTCGCGGTGAATTGAATGTGGCGCTGGACTGTAGAGCGAGCTGTTAAAGTTTAACAGGAAGATTTTAGTATGATACGTTTTGTTTGTCTTCTTATAAATAGTAATAGTGGATTGGGTATAATAGTCATTCTCTCGTAGCTCTTCATCTTTTTACGGTGTACACATTTTTTAGAATTTTCTTGCGTTTTAATATATCTAGTGTCGAAAAGTCATCTATCGTAACTAGCACAGGATAGTAAAGTACTTTTGGAATGCATATTTATTTTAGTATTTGATTTTTCAGAAAATG
This sequence comes from Dioctria linearis, assembly GCA_963930735.1. Taxonomy (NCBI): domain Eukaryota; kingdom Metazoa; phylum Arthropoda; class Insecta; order Diptera; family Asilidae; genus Dioctria; species Dioctria linearis. The sequence continues at coordinate 121,592,854 of OZ005743.1, read as the reverse complement.
GCACGTAATGCTTAGCAGCCTAGCTATGAAGATGCTTTTATATTTCTGTTGCGCCAATTAAAAAGTTTAGAAAGTGTTATTGTTTCTACAAAATTGGTTAGAGATCATAATTTTTTTTTACCTATCTGATTTTCCGATGGTAGACAGCAGCGGGAAATTCGCTATCAAAAAAGGTAGACGAAAAATTGGGAGTACAATCGCAATGACAGGCAGTGAGTGGCGATTGTGAAAGAAGAAGATACTGAAATTTCATTTATTATTAGTTTTGAGCGTTTTGAAACAAATTTTATCGAAAATATTTTATATTATTTGAAAGAATTGCAATGGACCAAAGTGCGAAAAGGAAAAATTTAAAATACAGAAAGTAACTAAATTTAATCAAACTAAATGCCAAAAATATAACAATTTTCCCATTTGTATTTAAGTGCCTCGAAATATCCATCCATACCATGTCTTTTTTGTCAACTCGTCTATACTGGTTGTCATGTATATCATAAATTATTTTATGACTTCACAATTCCTCAATCAATTTTTCATCAAAATTCATTATTTTAAAATTGCCGCGATATCCTACAACCTTGACAAAAATAAATGCCACAACAAGTTCATTCGTTTGATTTTGTTGGTAGTACTGCAGCGACGACGGAAAAATTAGAAATTGATCAATCCCGACGGCAACTTCGTCGACCGCTGACCGTCGCCCGTCGTAATTTGAGCATTCGCATAAGACGATATGCTAATAGAAGTTCGACAGCAGCATTTTTTCGTCATTTGCCGTTGCCCGTCGCAATTGTATTTTAGCCTTGACTTAACAAATTTTTGTTTTACGGTTCTTTCAGTAGAACCCGAGTTATGGAATCAACGTCTTGCCACCATTTGATTTTTCATAGCGACACTGATTCCAGCCTGAGTTGTTCAAAATATTTACATTCGTAGGGAAGCATTAAATTTTTCTTGGGGTTCGTGCACAACAAGGCGAGGCGAGGCGATGCGTGGCTAGGCAGTTTGGCGAGGCGAGGTGGAGATATCTCTCGAGGTGTATTGTTTACAACAAGGCGTTCAGTTTCTTGGTAAGTCGTGAAGTGAGAGTATAAATTATGTCATCAGATTCAGAAGTAGAAATTTTGTGTTTGTCAAGTAGTGCAGCTATAAGGAATTTTTGACCTAAGTGTACTTTCCGTTCTTTTGCTTGCCACCCGATAAAGACGAAACATCTGGAATTTGGCGAATTCATCATTCATGTGAAGATTTTCGGACTGATCCTGATAGATTCTTCCAATATATGAGAATGAATAAAGACCTCTTCGATTATATCAAAGAAAAAAACCTATAAAAATATGCCATATATCAAAATTAAAGCGCTGCACCTTGCGAAAAAATTCTCGACCGATTTACCTCGAGGTGTCTCGGCACATCGCACGCATACTGTGGTATTTTTATGAATTCTCTCATAGTACATCGTGCAATCATTTTATTTCTTTAACTCTTGATATAGCCTCGCCACACTTCGCCATGTTGTGCACGTACCTTTAGAAATATAGTTGCAAATTGGTCTTAAGAATTTGAATGATTAACTATTCACCGACAAAAGTCCAAACGAATTGGTGTATTGATTCTGGTGGTTCTCTCTTTCGACAGGGGCACAAGCATTCAGTTTTTTTAGTAAGATCTGAAAATTTTTCTTTAGATTTTTCATGGCGGCGGACAATGGTTCCAAAGAGTTATATTGATTCAGGTGTCTTGGCTGATCTGGGTCGGTAAAGATATTTATGAGCATTGGCAACCATACATTTTGTTCTTAAAAATTTTATTGAACATTTTTCTTTCGAATTTTTATACACTATTGGTTGCTAAAAACGATCAGTTGGATTTATGCCACTAAAATTAATTCTACAATTTTTCTTCACAATTTTTACGACCATTCGCTTTCCTCTGCCTGCGGTAATTGCCGTTGCTGTGCTTGTACTTTCGTATGAATTCAAGTAGTGTTGTTTAACTTAACTTCACGTTTACTTTTAATTTATAGTTAGCGATGGAGGTAGAAAGAGTTGCGAAAGTGGAAAGCAGAAGACTTATAAGCACATTGATAACTTTTTTCAGAAGAAAGCAAGATCAATTAAGTTCCCATCAAAAGAAATAGTCAGTGCCATATCATGCACTTCTACTCCTATTCCTCTGAATGTGAATAAAGGTGCAAGCTCTCATTCTCTGTCATTTACTTCAGCCTTGACAGAATCGGTTGCATCACATCAATGTCTACAATCTTTGCACGAGAAAGAGTATCTGGATATGAGTCCGTAATGTCTGTCCACTCTGAGATCGACATTGATGTGGATAATATTATGGACAGGTTTTCCAAATCAAACCAAAAATTGAATTTTGTGATATCTAACTTAAATATGATAAAAAAAAAAATTTAAAAGCGACTACTTCCGACTTTTTCCTCCCACCTCGATCATTTTAGTTGTGACCCCCCCCCCCCGCAAGCTCCATGTCTGGATACGCGGCTGATTTCCAGAATAATCTAATAAAAAATTTCCCTAAACGAGCGAATTTCAACAAAAAGTTTTGCAATTTTGTACCGAAACGAATTAAAAATAAATGGCCGAACGAACGAAAAATTTACGCGATACCGTTACAGAGTCCCGCGAGGGCAGCCTTTAGTATCATAGACCTCTACAAACTGCCCGCATCATCTCTCCAGCTTAGCATCTCTAACAGAGTTCTTGTGCTTCCCACAGCACGTGCAACGATTCCTAAGCGGGGAGAAGCCCCGTGGACTAGTGTTTCAAATGCTGTGGCCTGCTATCACCAGTGAAAGACAAGAGCTCCGTCCTGCACCGACGATAGTGGTTGCCATGTGCAGCTGAATGTGTCTGCGTTCGTTGCCAGATATTCAAGACGTAAACGTCTCTTCAATCTGTCAACGAAGTGGCGCTTAAATGCGTGTGCGTGGTGTTGTGGGTCAGTGTTCTGATTCCCATCTTCGACTCTCATGTAGTACAGGTGAATTGTAGATTTGGCCAGTGTCAACACAAAGCTAATCAAACAGTTCACCCGACTACAAACCTTTGGTCCCCATAAAAACGATGTCCTAGTAATGCCGAAATTCGGGTGGATCAACTGACACATACCGCGCACGAGATCCATTAGACCCTGCAAAGCCGGACAAGTGAAGAACCTGTCAATATGTGACAACTGATTAGGATGCATAAGACTGTGATGCAGCAATTTGAATGCTACATCAGCATCTTTGTAATTAGAAGGATAACTGTAGACTCTTCTGCAAGTTAGCCCGCCCTTCACACCAATATTCACCCCGAGGTGTGTTCGCCATCTGTTGTATCCTGTATACTCCGCAGGTCTTATTGACATAAGCACGTCACGGAGCACACGTGTTGTAAGTGTGCTGAAAGGTGTGTGAGGTGGTCTGTTCAGAACGAAACATCTTCCAACTTAGTGCCAGGGTCATTGGCCCAAATTGGCGAAATCTCTCCCGCGCAGAAGCAGCCAGATCGAGTAGTTGTGAAGTGTTAGTGTTTATTCGACAGTTTCCAGAGATATCAACAATATCTCCGAGAACCGTTAGTGTATGCGTGTCAGCTTCAAAACCCCGAGTATTACTGAACACTGAATCTATTAATTCAGGATTGAACCTGATTGGATTTGATGCGAATTGCGTGTACCGTAGAGCATTCCACTTAAGGTGAAATGCTGGCCTGATTCTGCCCCAGGTCTGAATCGTTGAGAGTAGATCCTGTGGCCAGTCACCAGGATAAGGTGGTCGAACAGAGAGTAGGTAGTAATACTCCCCTATGCCGATCCCTCCCAGTACATTCACCCACAGTTGAGAAATCAAGCTGTCTCTCTGGCAAAACACTCGTTGGAATGCACACAGTTGGAGACACCTTGATTTCAAAACCAAGTTAGTGAGACCTAATCCACCTATCTTGACTGGCAGACAGAGCGTGCTTCCGCACATAAAGGCGTCTATCGCTTTTGCTTGAAGAAGACCTACGAAGCCCTCATCATACGTCTCAGGCTTTAGCAGATGAACGATGGACGAGGTAATCAAATATTTTATGACAAATATCCAGTATGCAGTTGTTCTTTCAACTAGAGTGCTGGTCTCAACTACAAGAAGATGATCGCTAACGGAACACACTTCATGAGTGACACCAACGAAATGTTCTAGTATTCCCCATGAAATGCAAAGTCTATCAATTCTGGAGACTGCGAGACTTCCATGGACATTTCGCGAGACCCTCGTGTATGATCTAGTCGTAGGATGCATCCAACGATAGATATCTAGGAGTCTGAAAACACCGACAAAATTCCTCAACCGAGTAGGGTTGACAGAGTTGAACTCAACTCCAGAGTGCCGATCCATTGAGGGATTCAGAGTGCAGTTGAAATCACCTCCGAGGACAGTTTCGCCGCTAAAATTCACCAGATAGGACTGAACACTATCAAAAACTTGTCTTGTACTGTCCTGGTCATGAGGAAGGTACACATTTACTACCTTGATATGTTTGTCTTGAATGACAAAGTCCAAGGAAGAAGCGAAACCTGGGAATATACCTGTATAGACAGGAGACGATAGTGTAAATTTGTTGGATACAATGATTGCCACACCTGAGCCTCGGCGAGGCGCAGGTGTGGCAAACATTGCATAGCCAGTGTGTAAATAAGCATAGCGCTCAAGTTGTGTATAAGTGTCTTGAGTGAAATTCGTCTCTTTTAGAAGGTTAATGTCTATATCGAACATTTTAACATGTTCGATAGTGCTGTGTAATCTTGTATGAGCACTTAAGCCCCCGGTGTTAAGAGAGCCTATCTTACACATTCAAAGAGATAAGAATCTCAAACGATGATGGTACGACGTCTACTGACGAGGAGAGTCTACCAAGCGATGCTCCTGTATCAACTCCTCCACCTTCCTATGAAGTCGTTCTAACCGAGCTACATAGATGAACTTCCTCCTCTTCTTGGACTCCTGTTGTAGGAGTAGAAGCCGGGGAAGTAACAGCTCTGGCCTTTCCAGCTCCCATACAAGAATACTCCATATTATCTGAATTCTTTTTGTACTGGAGCTGGGCAAGAATTACGGAGATCTTCTTCCTAGGAAGGGTCTCCATCCCCTTCGAGACTTCAAATTGGCTACCAGTCGAAATGACGCTATCACACGACTCGTAGCCACCGAAGCTCGAAAGGCCAGTCTCATCCAAGCCAGTCATGTCGCAGTTCGAAAGCTGCTCGAGAGATGCTTCCACCTCTCTGACAACAACCTTCGGACTGCCAGCTGCACAATGGTCTTCCTCCGATTGGAGCCGCTTCAACTTTCTTCCTCCTCGTCCTGTTTTTTTTTAAATAAATGGCTAGTCGACTCCTCGTCAGAAGTAGCCGTGTTTTCACGTGCCGACGTGGCGCCGTTTCCAGATATAATTATTTTTGCCTCTAGGACAACTTCAGGCACCTTAACCACTGACTGCTCCAAAGCAGCAGGTTGAGTGCCGGCTGAAGGCTCCCTCTCCAGATCCACTACTGTAGTAGTGGCTTCCTTCGAGGGAACCCTCGGTTCAGCCTTATTCCCGCTTATCTTGGGGTAGTTAGCAATAAAACGCCCTACCAAATGGCAAGCATGGCATTTCGCTTCGGTGCCCACGTCTATCCAGTATCTCGAGCCGGATATGCTCTTGTAAAAGCCTGACGGAAGCGTGCACCCCTTATTTAAAGTGATGGACGCTTCCCGGCTAGTACCGAAGATACCCCGTCCGAGACCCTCGTCCCCAATTTTAATGGGAAGGCGCGAACCTTTCTATGAACCTTCCCGAATCTCCCAAGGAAATTCAAGAGGTCTTCATGTTGGGCTCGGATAGGGACCCGTGAAAACACAACCTTCGTGGGCTTCTCTTCTAGCGGGAATGGAACGAGGTGTCGACCCTCCACCTCGATGCCCTCAAGAATAAGCTTGGTAGCGCTTTCGGATATGCAGACTGAGGACATCATCTGATGTGCCCAAGCTGCATCCCGTAGCTCTCGTCCTGACACCTCCCGTCAAAGAAGCCCTGGAGACCCACACTGGTCTTGGGCCGAGGCTTACCTGCGTCCAATGCGGCTGGACGAGGAGTGATGCCTTTGCTAAAAATTTCGATGTTGGTGATTCTTCTGGAACTACCACTTACCTGAGCATACGAAATCCCTGGCACTACAGCATTGGGGTCGCAGTGATGCTGCTGTTGTTACTGGAAGCTGTTTCTTCGTAGCATTCTTCGCCGAAGACAGCATTGGTCTCAATGGTGTAATACTATTAGGCTTTGGTGCTGAGCTTGAAGCCTTTTCGACATCTTCCTTCAACGTAGGGTGTTGTCCTAGCCTCAAAGACGTCGAGGGAACGTCTGCTAAAGCTGCAGCCACAGATGCTGTTATAGTCTTTGGAGCCAATGCTCTAGCCTCTACTTGGACAGCTATAGCTGTCCCCGCAATATCCTTCTCCAAGGGAGACGGCTGTACATTTTTACAGCCACTAGGATCTTCAATTGGGCCCTTAACGGCCTTTTCTGTGGGCCCTTTAAGTATGTTCTTTAAAGAAGAAGAAGCATCGATTGATTTCTTCTTCCTCCGACCATTTAATTTGGGGGGGTCATCATTCCCCCCAGAGTCACTATTGCTGCATGTACTCATATTGAGTGCAACAGTGATTGTTTTTACTCTTCTTTTAATTGAAAATTGTGTTAGTTTTTTATATTAATAAATTTTTTCACTCCACAATAAAACTTACTCTCCAAACTAACATTTTTCACAATTTTGACGTTACCATGGCAATGACCAAAATTAATTTAAATTTAACTGTCTAAATGTCACAAAATTTATTAGACTTTCACAATTTTTCTAAATTTTTTTTATAGTTTTTCTTGTTAAGAGCTCACACAAACTATTTTTTCCAACACCAGTGCTATTGCAAGCACTTATTCACTTTTAATAAGTTTCTAACGGTATTTCTATCAAAATTCCTTGGAACTCAATTTCACACGTCCGCTCTCTTCAGAATAATAATAATAATAAATATTGCGCTTAAAATGACAAATTAAAATCTGAGTACATATTACGCATATAGGGCTAATAAAAAAAAATTATAATGAACTACAAAACAGAGTTGATACTAGAACAAGATACTAACAAATACCATAAAAAAAAGAGCTACAATAATTCGCGATAGTACTCGGCTGTGAGAAGTGATCCTGACAAGACAATCAAGTAAAATTATGGGCGTTTAATTAAGAAATGTGCATCAACGCAGAATATTAAAGGAATTGACAGTACGTGCATGCTGGATACTAGATGGGAGAGCAATCCAAGATCACGCAATCACGCAGTCTGGACAAGATAAGAGTCCTCCATGACAAGCCTATTAAAACGAGGAAAATAATGTTCTTGTTTCGATGTGAATTAGTGACATTAATCATTTCTCTAAGGTAATATGGTTAATTATTTTTTTCTTGAGATATGTAGTAACCGGACACCCCACCAGCTGATCGCGGTAAGGCAACACATGGTCATATCTGCGAAGTCTGAAGATGAAACATAAGCAATCATTGAACGTGACCTCCATTTTACCGGTACAAACGCTTTCAAGTCCAGGGAAAATTAAACTTCCGCATGTGAAGTACGGCAGGATTAGTGTCCTAACCAAATTTAAACGAGTTGCTTCCGGCAAAATACTGGCTGAGTGCCAGAGCCTTCGAAGTCCGGAGTAAATTTTACTAATTTTTGATTTTATATTGTCACAGCAGTTCATAATTTGGTTCAAGACGATATCCAAATTTTTTACTTTACCAGCACGAGATAACGTTTTACCGTCCAGAATTAGGATATCAGACGAATGGAGTGGACTGTTGTGAAAAATAATCTATTGAGACTTAAAGGGATTCAAACTCAATGCATTAATCTTGGATCATGCATTGATACTGCTCAAATCGTCATGAATAAAAACAGGCTAATAGGCCTGTTTAGATAAAGCTGCACATCAACTGCGTATAAGTGAATCTTGACATCACGTCCAACTAGGCGGAAGGTTTTTAATAAATAATCTAAATAGCAACGGTCCCAAGATTGAACTCTGAGGTTCACCAGTTGGGAGAACAAGTGAATACGACAACTTATTATCCACCTTCATCCGTTGATGGCGTTCTGACAAGAAACTCCCGATCAGAGCTGAAGCGGAAGCAGTAAATCCAAGAAAATTAGATAGCTTATTGTTACAATTTGATGTCTTGTGCTTCGCTGAAACCTTGACTGACAGCTGACGTCCTGAAAAGAAGAGAATCTGAAATGCTCAATTTTCTGAACTTTACCCAATTCCGTTGTTCCTCTTATAGAATCGAAATTGTGTACGTTCATAAATTAGAGCTTTGTTGATGACTACTCAGTGGTCACCTGTAATGAAACGATGAGTTGACTTTCTAACGTTTACGTACTAGTGCAATTTCCTATAAGTTACTGCTAGTGTAAACGTCTCTTGTGAAATAGTAACTCAAACACACTGAATCTGCAACGTGTGGACAATAACAACGAGATTTTAATAATCCACCTAAAAACTGCCACGTCTGGGCGATGCGTGTGGTCCACAACAACGAAACTGAGATGATCCACCAAAAAACTGCCACGTCTGGGTGATGCGTGTGGTCTATAACAACGAGATTGAAATGATCCACCTAAAAACTGCCACGTCTGGGCAATGCGTGTAGCTTCCAATAAGCTCTCACGATACCAATGCCTACTGTCTAGTGTCAAACAATGTAGAAACCTAAAATGAAAACGATGGCCGGGCACAATCACACTTAGATGGGGGTAGTGTAGCGGTAAATGAAAGAATCATCCGGTTATTCATTCATTTAGATTTATTGAGCAAAAATTCTTTCTATTATTAAAATTAGACTAGTAAAAAATAAATTCATAAAAAACTAACCTAATTGCAATTCAATTTAAGTATTATATATTTTTTCTAATTCTACTCAAATTTCTTAACTAGACTTATATTACTATTTAAAATTCCTTTCTATGTTTTGTAATTTATTTAATGCTGAAAATAAAAATTATTGTTAACTGTCAATCGTGAATCAATTCTCATGTGGTGTAAAGGTGACCCGTGTGGGCACAGTTTTATACCTTGATGAATTGATTAATTGACGAAAATTTATGAACAAACAACCGAAAACTCAAGAGAATTATATTCAATATATTTTTAGTATTTGGTGATGTTATTTTGTGTAATATGTCCAATACAAAATTGGCATGCAATCTTACACTTTAATACCCGTCACCTAACCAAAGATTTATATGAAAACAAAAAATACCTTGAATTCACTGTAAAATGTCAAAGAAAACCACGTCAAGATTGACTAGCTCCCGAATTCCACTGGAAAACAAATTCTTTCAAAAAAAAAAAAAACTAAAAAATGACAGAACTACTTTAATTTTGAAGAACGAAAAAAACTGACTTTTAATGAAAATAAAAAATAAATGATGGAACCAAAAAAAAACTATAAGTGAAATTACTAATAAAAGATAAAAAAAAACCGAAGAAAAACTTCAAGTCCAAAAATATATTACTATGCACTGATGATAAATTGATAAATTGCAAATTTGAGGATACTATGTCTTATATAGCATTTGTACTCTCTTTGACAATTTGTTGAAAATAGAAGCCAGAATGAACAAACGGCCTCCTTTTTATAGAAAAATTCGTTCCATTTTCGCTGTCTATAAAGTGAAATATTCGAAAATTTCACTGAAAATGACAAAAAGTTGAACTTTTCTTGGTCAATCGATAGCAAATTTAACGATCAAAATTTTGATACCTTTGTCGTAAAAATTGATTGTCAATTTGATGATTTTAATCAATTTTTGTAATTTTTGGAACATTTGCTATAAAAATGTCGATTCGTTACGTTTCATTTCGATGTAATAGATTTTCCTATCATTTGTAATAATTTTTTGTTTTCTTCCCACTGTGAAATGTATAACTAAAAAATCGCGAATATCGCGTTTCCCGTGGAAAATATCGCCAAGCGAACGCGACCATTGAAATCACGGTTCGATTTTACGTGATTTTGATCCGTCAAACGTAGTATGAAGTATGAAGTTTTCGTTGTTTTGACACTTTCGCGCGCGAGTGTCAAGTTTATTTGTAATGTGTTATTTTATGTGTTTTTAGTGTTTTTCAGGTATTTTCATTCACTGAGGATATTCTTTAGCAACAGGTAATTATATCTATTTATTTACTTGGTGAATTTAGTGTTTAATTTCGTAATTATGCGATTTTGTGAGAGTTTGTGGACAAATGTCAGGTGAGTGCTCATCTAGCAAATTTCACCTTATTTGCCCATAAATATTGAACATAATTCCTTTAATTATGTAATTTGTCGTGTTCATTAATGTTTTATGTTGAATACTTAATGGGGAACATGAATTCATTCCTGTTTTTTCATGTATCCAAATTTCCATGGCATTGTTGTTGTACATATGTACATACAACACTGCTTTTACTTCATGTCAATGACCTTATTATTATTGTTATTATAATAAAATTCTTGATTTATTGTGTTTTTAATCCATTTCTTTATTTAGTTTCAGAGTTTCGCTGGAGTTTTTTCACCTGTGCAGTCTCTAGGTGCAGGTAATATTTTTATGTATCATCTTTGTAAAATTTTACTAATTCTCTCCCTTTTTCTGTTTCAGGCTCGCTGAACACTTATGCTGTAATAAGCTGTGATTTACACTACCGAAAGCCTTTGAGAAATCAAGCAGAACTAAAATGGTAGCGTTCGGTAAATACGTTTTAAGTCGTCTTAATGTTGTACGGTAGTGTAGCAAATATTTAAAATAATTTTCGAACAGTTGGGAAAATTGATTCCTTACATGCTAAAAATGTATTATGAGCATTTTTTGGTGTGTTCGAAGAATTTAAAACATGGCGCCACCATAGTTTCAGTTCACCAATGCCCTAAACTATGCTACAGTTCGTAATACTTTCGTATTGTTCGTATTCTAAAAGGATTTTTGCAGAATTTTCGTGCCCTGATGAAAATGTTTGTCATTTGGCAAAAGACAGATAAAACCTTGCAATATATTTTAATGTTTCAGAAACCGATCGTGAACTTGCATCTTTGTGGAATCTAAAAAAGGAATGAAAATGGCAATACGATAATACTCTTGAGGATTTTCAACTGCAATGTTGCAGCGATGAGTTTGTCTTCCGGTTAAATGAGGAATTCGTATTTATACATTAAGCTCGTCGCATATGTTCTTGACGTCAGTGACATCACGTCACTGAAAATTGTATTAAATTGCTTTTCTGTTACGCGTTGTGTTTTCTCTAGCACCTCTTTAACATTATTTGCCAGTCCGATTGCAGCAGCCAGATTCAAGTTTATTGTTTGGAGTAATCGACTTAGTGACAGGGTTATAGCACAAACCTTGGCAAGAACATGAAGGGATACTTGAAATTCTGTAATCCTTATAACAGATAGAAGCTGAATTCCACAAGAAGGAGTTGTTTCGTCATCCCAATCAGAAGTAATTTCCATCGTAGAACTTGCAGCTTTTTGAAGCTCCAGAAATACTAGGACAAGCTCGTGGCGTTGAATCCATTGTGTGGGACATATTTGTTTTAGTCGCGTTGCTGTTGATTCAGGTGTCATTTCATCTATACAATTTTTTAGCACCGCTTGGCGCTTTGGGGTGTTAAGGAAATTGTATACACTTCTGAGTGATCCTATATAATTTCATATAAATGAAATTTCACATGCATCAGAAATAGATACGTTTAAACTATGAGATACACAGTGTACATATCAAGCTAGCTTATTTTCATCACTTACATATTTTTGTGTCCTAGAAATCATCCACTCATTACTGTAAGCTCCATCATAACCCTGCCCAATAATGAATTTTGAATCTATTTCCAGATTACGCTTAGTTTGCATTAAAGCATTTGAAAGACCCTTACCAATCACAGCATTAACTGGTACAAACTGTAAAAATCTTCTCTGATATTATACGAATCGGCATCTACATATCGAGAGCATAATGAAAATTTTTCAATGCCATATATATATCATAAGTCTCGTCAACCAAAATCGAAATTGATTTCGCACTATTTATTTTGGCAACAATTGAATGAACAACTACGCATTATGTTGCATACACTTATAATATCGTTTTGAATTCTTAGACTCAAATAAGTTGCATTTTGTCCTGAGACCTCTAGCTGATTTTTAAGTACTTCATTTTCACCATAGACTCTAAAACGTGCTCGAAAATATCCATAATTTTCCTTTGGATTATCAAATGTTCAAGTACCAGAGTCTCTATATGTCCTCTTAAAGGCAAACCTTGACGACCGCAAAAAAGTGTAGTCCCTATGAGCGGAGTTAATCTACTCCAATTTTCAACTGTTTTTTTTTTTAGAGCGGAGTCCAATGCCAACACTACAGGTTCCATTCTATGCTCGGAAATTGCTTAACGATTTTGTGCGAAAAAAACGGCTGTTTTATGGTAGATAATCAGTTTCTTGATGTTTGTTGAAATTACCTATAGCATCTTTCCAGCTTGAGAAAGCAGTTTTGGCAAGTTTTCCTAGCGGCTAATGTCCAACACCACCATAAATCGCAGAAAATAATGCAAAAAGCACCATCAAACCACCTGCCAAACCAGCTGTATTGAAACTTCAAATTACGTTTTTCACTAAGTGGGAATACAAATTTGTCGTCAGGATACAAAACGTTTTTATAACAGAAATAATCTTTTTTAAATATTATATTGCTCTCCTCCAATAAAATTACGAATGTCATTAATATTTACATCTGAACCTGATGGAGACTCGTGATTAATTTACCAAAGCTACAGCTCTATTAATTTTATCAGGGACAGGAGCAACCTGATCAACACAGTCTGTTCTTTCTAAATATTTTTTTTAAATTTTTTAACAAAATAATTTGTTAAAGTAGAATTTTTTAATTTTCTTTTCTCGTTATTCATCTTCACAAAATATTATTTATAATTAAAAAAATCTAAAATTAACGTTAAACAAAAATAAGACTTTCTCAAGAGAAAACAAATTTTGAAATGAATAGTGGAAACTAAATTTAGACTTTCAAGTTCTAGAGAAAACAACAAACAAAGTAGATTGAACAAAGCAAGCAAGACTCGTGTGTATTTTTTATTTTTTTTGTTAAGTTTTAATAAAATACACAAGTAACCCCCTCTGCGTGTGTATGCGAATGCTATATGACGTAAAACTATTGTCAACTGTTACTTTTCTACTTCTGAGATTTATTGTACAAAAGTCTAAAAAGTACACACCTTGGTTTTTTTATTTTCCGAATTTACTTCTTTTCCTGTATAAAGCTGAAGCTATTTTTGCTATCGTAGAGTAACTAGAATTTAATGTAATTTAATTTAGCAAGCTTACTAGGCATGTACCGAGGAAAGGGGCATCATCCTCGAAAGGCAAGCAACTGCTTGTCAATCCTTACAAACTCACCTTAGTAGTATGACAACGGTAGTAGTTCTACCCATTTAGTAGCACGAAAAACTGGTTTCATCATGTAACTTTTCAAGAGCTTCCGGCTCTATGATACCTACATACATATATATAGATTTCTAGTTCTTCTTGTATACTTGATGTACTTCCAAAATTCTGCTGTCAATCATAATACCGTTTGTTATCATCATTTTAAGTGCAGACATTCCCATAAAAATACGGGCTACTGCATTTCTAGTAGTTTCGGGTGTTAGAGGAATTCTGTTTGATGATGCATCTCGATTATGCTGTGGAAACGCATCAGAGATCATTAAGCCTCATTGTCAAACTGCTAGGAAATTTAGAACTAAAAAATATAATTTTAATGATTTGATTCAGCGTGAATTCGCCCTTACAGTATTAACCTCGAATGTATAAAATTTATTCTCGCTGTAAACTTTTACAAAACAGTATAAAAAAATCTTAATTGTTTACACGAAAGAAAAAACTAAACTTATTTTTTGATTGGTCTGCACTTTCTGAAACAATTGCAATATTAAAACAAAATTTCTAAATGCAGTAAACATTTCTAACATCTAATCACTATAAAAAAAAATCGAAAATGTCCGCCTAAATGTTTAAATAAATAAAAAGATTACTCTTTTGGACTTTTTACCGGGTTAAACTTAATTTTGTTCAAGAAAGAATTTTTTGGGATTCTCCGGTATATAGCAAAAGCTAAAAAATGTTCTAATTTGTTATTTCATCACACAACTCATTAATTTTTGGTGACAAGTTTCAAGTCTTGGTTTGACTCATCAAAAGGTCCCAAATAGCGAAATTGGGTGATTTGAAAAACAAATGAAAAAATGAAAAAAAGAAGAAAGAAATGAAAAGTTTGAGAAAAATAGCAAAAATAATTTTTTTATTTATTAAAAAAATGAAAAAATGAAGATTCATTCGAAGCGAATCGAACCTGTATACGCCACGCAGTGGGCTGAAAAGTGCTTCTTTAAAAAAAAATTTACAATTTTTTAATAAATAATGTTGATGAGTCCAAGGCTTCAAACTTGTCACCAAAAATTAATGAATTGTGTGATGAAATAACAAATTAGAACATTTTTTAGCTTTTGCTATATACCGGAGAATCCCAAAAAATTCTTTCTTGAACAAAATTAAATGCTTAAAAGATAAACAGAATTCCGTTATATACAGTAAAAAATAATTTCCTAAAGTGAATGACAATAATTTGTGCTACAAAGGTTAGGTACTTGTCGATAAGATTAGGGAAAGCTCCATTTCGGAAAACGTAGATTAGGATTTTCTCCCTCAAAAGTAGGGAATTTTTGTTTTCCCCCCTACAATTTAGGGAATATTGCCTAAAATGTAAGGAATAGGTGATAGCAGCACCACACTCCACAATAGGTGATAGAAAACCAGCCTATTTAAAAAACATAAGAATGAGCTGAATAGGTCATTTCTTATGGACCATACTACTATGCAGTTCGGAAGTTATATTGGTGCGCTGCGCACGCTCAAACAAAATATTGTAAAACAATATATGACTTGTTTTCAAAAACAATGTGTGAATTATATAAACGAAAATGTATTTCCATAAAATTTTTTTATAGTTCTCTTCCTTATATCTAAGAGAGATTAACATTTCGGGAATTTTACGTACTTTACAGGTTTTCTGGTGTCAAATACCTAAATCAGAGAAAATAACATTTATTTTTAGATAAAAACGTGTCTTAAATTTAGGGAATAGTCCTATTATTTTTTACAGCGTATTTATAATTTTTAATTAGCATGCAATACATGTATATGGCGGTCGGTTTTTACTTTTTTTTTGCAGCATAATGAATCTATCAATTTCTTGAAATTGTTGGACAAAGTTTATTTTAAATAAATTTAACTAATACCCTAGACACACAGCACGAACTAATGAAACATTTGTACTAACTATTCATTAAAATGCCATGTGTCGAATAGTATATGTCATATAGCTCGAAAATAAGATGATAATGAAGTACACTAATGAAGTGTTTTCCTCCTTCATTATTATTATTAATATTTTTTTAAATAAAATGTGTTTCTCATTTGGAAATTGTTAAGTTGAAAATAAAATAAATGAAAACAAAGTTTATCACGTTAATTCGATCCGTATTGTTTCTTTAATGTGATAAGTTCATCAAAACCAGTTTGACAGCACAACTTAATTAAATAAATGGCTGTGTGTCCGCAGTTTATAATGAATCATTATAGACTACTGAGTCGTTAGTTATTTCTTCATTAAGAGTGCTGGGTGTCTAGGGCATAAGTCGCTAAATTTGGAGTTGTCATTTATATAATAATTGCAGAGTTAATCAAAAATTCATCTCGATTTGTATCGAAACAGACACTAGTATTCTGCTGGCAACACTGTTATGAAAAAAATTAACAGGCAAGGACCAGCCGGAAAATTTAGTTAATGTTATAATTCAGAGAAAAAAAGCAAAAATTAAACACGAGATAACGTGAAATTATGAAATGGTGGGGGGGTGGGGGGAGGTTATGAT
This sequence comes from Dioctria linearis, assembly GCA_963930735.1. Taxonomy (NCBI): domain Eukaryota; kingdom Metazoa; phylum Arthropoda; class Insecta; order Diptera; family Asilidae; genus Dioctria; species Dioctria linearis. The sequence goes on along the minus strand of OZ005743.1, from coordinate 121,576,771 downwards.
GAAAAATGGCATATGAAGGTTTTAGATATTTTTATTATTTACAACTTTTGTGAAGGACATTTTCCGCTAGGAGGTCATGTCGCCGAAAATCGAACAAAAAAACACTTTCAACCCCTAAACACCCCCTCCATTTCACAATTTCACTTCATATGCTGTTGAATTTTTGTTTTTGCTCTGAATTATAACCTTACCTAAATTTTCCAGCTGGTCCATACCTGTCAATAATTTTTCTATTTTTTTAGTCTTCAAAATTAGCTTTGGCACCAGCCTATAGTGTCTGATCAAGGTTGAAATTTATCAAATTCTTCTCTGTACTGTGGCTCTAGCAGAGAAACGCTTACCTGGGGGCCTATCCTTGAAAAACGAAGGCACAATTCGTATTCGTTATACTGTCAAAGCCATTCGGAATCGACACAAGTAGTATTCCTGAAATCTGTATTTGTTATATACCGAATGCAAATCCTACGTTATTTACCGAGTGTGTTCAACAATTCGTTATGCCAAATGAAAAGTGAATCAGCTGCTATCTTACGGATGGTAATGGGAGATAAAAGATATGCGAAAATGTCATATGCTCAAAAAACTAAAATAATTGAGTTTTTAGAAGAAAACCCGATACTGAAATTTGGTAAATATGATAACTCTTTCAGTTCAAAAGATGCCACGGAATTGTGGCAAAAACAAAGCTAATAGAAAATTTCCAGAGTTGGTAGGATTTAAAATGTATGGTGAAAGGAAAATCTGCGGTGGTAAAAAAATATTTGCATGGCACTGGTGGAGGTCCTCCTGGAAAATTTTTCCTATCCAGCGATGAATTAAGGCCCCAGGAATTCATTATCGATCGATGTAATTCATTTTTCATAGATTCTTCAACAATTTCAGACGCAAACAATAATGACAATTCACTGAAACTAGCTATTTTTACAAATTATATTTAAGACATGAAACAGTTGACAATATTCAATTTGTAAATTGACAGATTTAATCCTACCGTACTCGTTATGTTGAACAACTTTTTCACCACTTCGACTTTATAACGATGAGGTTCAAGAATTCGTTAAATAACGAATTTGTAAAAACCATTCGTAATTCAAGAATAGGCCCCTTGGACCTAGAACATGTAATATTATGTTTTTAATATTGGCGTTATTATAATAGTGGAAACGCTAGTCGGCAAATCCGAACATTACTTCGTTTAATTTATTGATCTACGGAAGGATCCCAGTGCCGCAACTTTGCGCCATTCCGTGGCGATTCTCGTAACTATGCTAACTACCTTCTCTCATAAGGAATAAACGGATACCAACATCAAACAAAGCTCCAGCATTGGACGGGTACAACGATGACAACCTTTGCTCTTCGTACAAGGACAAGATCCGACAATTGTTCATGAGAACTCTACATCTAGACTGGACAGGTAGGTGAAGTTATTAGAAAACTTTCAACGAAGTCACATGACCGTCCACTATCACAATCACACCCAGTAAATAAAAAATAAAATGCTTCTCCATAGAACACAAGAAGAGAGAACGCACCATAGTGAACGGCGCCTATAAAAAGGGAGCCGCCATGGCATCAAGATCAGTTCTCGATCTACACTCCGCCAGTCAACATCGCAAGAGACCGGTCCAGCTGCCGCCAGAAAGTAAAGTAAAGATACACCAAATACCCCTGTTTCCTCTGTCTTTCGAACAGTCGTGCAAAAGAAGAACACTGGAGTAGAAATGAATGGCTGCTGAGAGAAAGTATGACTGTGGGAAAAGCTAACATCATTCATTAATAGACCGTGAAAAACCTTCGTCCACCACTTCATATTAAGCTTGGGCTAATGAACCAGTTCGTCAAGGCCTTAAATAAGAATGGCGATTGTTTTAAATATATTTGCCATATACATTTCCTGACGTTGGTATGGAAAAATTAAAAGCAGGCATTTGATGGTCCACAAATTCGTACCCTTATAAAGGATTGGAATTTTACAAGCCACATGAGTCAGATAGAATCTGATGCCTGGACAATTTTGTATCATGTTGGGGACCCAAAAAGTAGCGGAATATCCCGAAATAGTCGCCAAAATGCTTGAAAATTTTGAAAAATTGTGTGTGAAATTAAATTTTTTAAATATAGCCATTTGGAAAAATTCCCTGACAACCTTGGCGATTACAGTGAAAAGCAAGTAGAGCGGTTCCACCAGGACATGAAGATAATGGAGGAAAGGACTGGACTATTGCTGGATCTTATAAAAGGACTGTCCTGCCCAAAAACACAGTAGATTGTCATATAGAAAACGTTTTGTTTAATTATTTTTGTATTTTATATTTTCATGTGCTTATGCTATATAAAATACCATTTATAGCGCAATTTTTATTTGATGAATTTTCCATTGGGCAGTGTAATCGATAATCATCTTCAGATTGTTGTCAGAAACAGCAATAAGTATACTACCATGTCTAGAGGCTCTTTATCGATATGACTCCGTTATGAACTGCTGTATAATAAGTTCATCCTATGTACAGGATATAATTAAGATATTGATATCCTTAGATAGTTTACTAAGACCGGTGGAAGAACGTTTCACTTCTTCCCATTGCATGTACCTACAAAGCAAGTACATAAGTATCCAACTTAATCCTAAAAGTACCTTTTGTAATATTTCTCCTGAATCCCTTGAACCATTCTCAAATGTCAGTCCTTTGAACTCTCTAATCCGTAATGAGAATGCGTTAATGCCCTTTCATATTTTCATTAGCACACCTTTCTGACAGTGTACAAAGCACCCTGACAAGTGTAAAACCCTTGATGCAAATTAATCGATTAATTTGACCTATTTTCAGCATTTTGTCACTACTCAACCTCAAAGAGCCCCATAATGACGGTGCAGTTCCGTCTTTTGTTTATCCCCATTACATTAATCTGAGAAAAATAAATTTTCCGGTCTTTTATCATCGCTTTCACATTACTGAAATGGAAAATGCAGATGCGGACGACATCCTCTCCAGCAGTGTACGTGTACAAAGCCCTTGCACGCAAGAGTTGAGAACAAAAGGGTTGAATGTCCGCAGATTATGGGTGGCCCAATGTGCATATTAATTCAATTTACAGCAGGTGATTTGGGTATTAAATTATGGTCGAGCTTGAAACTTCGGCAATAACTTAAAACAAATTTTGTTAAGTTGTTTTAGATTTTAAAAAGTTTTCAGATTTTGTGTTTTTTAGGTTTCCAACTAAAACTTTTTACTGTGCCCAGTAAATATCCAAAAAAAGTTTTCCATCACGCCTGCAGTAACATATATAAGTCTTCCTCAGCCGTACTGCAAAAAAGTTCTAGGGGGAAAACAGGAGGCAAAAACCAATTGCCGTAGGATATTATTCTGCTCAAACGAGACTTTTTTTTAATCGGACGATTTCTATAGTTCCTCATACTAGTACGATTCTGTTATTCGCTTAAGGCACAGGACTCATTACTGCAAAAATTTCAATTGTTTTACTTCATCTGATGAAAGTGTGGAGAAGAGCAGAGCACGCAAGAGATAAAAGATGCAATGCGCTTCATATTTTTTTTTTTTTCAAAGGAAACATACATACATACCTACATATGTACGATGATGCACGAGCACATAGTCCTTCAGGGAATTAAAAGTGGGTCTAAAGCGAATGTAATAGCGCAGAATACATAAGAGGCAATCTGATTTTTTCTCATTCAAGGTGTCATTCACGTATGTACAAATGGCACTTTATATTATTTGCATATTCATTTTTTGAAGGTAAGAAGATTGCGAAGGTTAGAATTAAATATTAACCTCTCCCATGTTATAACAAATGAATGCTGTTAAGAGAAAAACAGCACAAGGTTATGGCTCTATGTACTGAGGGAATAGACAGAGCTATTTAGAAGAGTCCCAGTTAATTCGGTCTACTGACAATGGTAGAGGGAAAAGAATATGGAGAGGAATTCAATGTTTACTGACCCTTAAAGTAGAATTAGACCATTTTCAATAAACAACTCATTTTTCAATATTTTGTTTGAGCGTGCACAGCGCACCAACATAACTTCCGTACTACTTAGTAGTATGGTCCATAAGAAATGACCTATTCAGCTCATTCTTATGTTTTTTAAAGGGGGTAGTGTTCTATCACCTATGGTGGAGTGTGGTGCCATCACGTATGCCCTACATTTTATGGAAAAACACAAAAACAAATTTTAAAATTCCCTACATTTTTTTTTAAAAAATTGAAAATTCCCTACATTTAGGGAATATTCCCTAAATTATAGGGGGGAACACAAAAATTCCCTACATTTAAGGGATAAAAACCTAATCTACGTTTTCCAAGGTTGAGCTTTTCTTAATCTTATCGACCTTGGTGGTACAAATTGTTGCTACTCACTTTAGGGAATTATTTTTTACTGTGTAGGGCTACATAAATATTAACCCTACCCTAATTAGCACTCCTCGTAAATTTCTTTAAGTGTCGATTTGAAAATGAATTATTGAAAAAAAAAATTTAAAAATGTTGCATTATTTTTGCTACAAATTGCACAGGCAAGGAAATTATGATGTTTGAACGAAATACAAGCTAGCTTTATGTAAAAAATACCAGCAGTAAGACAAGGCAAGAAGTGTATAATGTCTATTCTAACAGGAAAAAAAACTACATTATATTAATAAAAGATCTCCGGCGATATCTGGATGCTAATTAAATTTTCACAATGGTCCACGACTGATGGTCCGATCTTCAGGAGCTGATAGAGTACCTTGAGTTATGAAAGAGCAAATTCGTCTTTTAGGAGGGAGGAGTGTTTTATGATTTTGGTATATTCCCCTCTAACGCCCATGGGCGTAGCCAGGGTTTTGTTATGGGGTGGGCCTAGTAGGGGCCAGCTTTACAAAAAAATTGAAAAAGAATATTCTTCAATCAAGTATTGTTTTTCAAAAATGTGTAAAAGTTTCTAAGACGCTAATCAAGTTTCCTTACAAAAAGCAAACTATTTTATTGACTACCGTTGTTGTTTAGATCGAACACAAAATATATATGATTTTTTTAAATCTACTAGCATTATGATTTCTCCTGGAATGAGAAAACTTTCACAGAAGGAAGAAAACTCCTTTTAACGGCAATAAAATCGTAGATCTAATAGAAACCAAATTTAATTAATATGTGTAGAAACACGAGAAAAATTCTTCTTATTATAAGAAAATTACCGCTTATACAACGAAACTGGCTTGCTACAACAAAGAACATTTTATATGAAGTCAACATAATAAATTCCTACCTACTAGATATTAATTTGGAACATTTAAAATAAATCTTTTCTAGAATAACGAAAAGTAGACTACATTTAAGCAATTCTACTCTTCGGATATATAACCTTTTCTCATATTCTGTAATAAAATTTTCTGCTATTATCATAATCGGAGATAGTTTAAAAAATGTATTTACTACAATTATTCTAATTTTTCTATATTCATTTCAATAAGACGAAGCAATTTGTTTTCTTACATCCAGGAAATGTCTGCTAAGCTCAAAATCGCACCTAACTTTCCTTGATACACATGGAAATTCGTCACCATCCATCACTACCTTCTAAAATAAATATCGTCATAATCATAACAGAAATCGCCATAAACCAATTAAATAAACATTAGTTTACTATTTTTTTCTATAATTCGGCTCAATACCTTTTCAGCTGTAATATTTTTTAACAATGGCATTCTCGGTGTTGAGCAGTAAAATGCGTGACATGCGAGAGAAGCGTTCTTGAAGTGTTTCTATGCAACGTTTTTATCCGTCTCATAGCAGAAAAACTACTCTCACAGCCGGCAGAGTTCACTAGGAGTAATATTGCCGCTTTTAAAAAGTTTGTATTCTTCTTTAATATTTTTTCTCAAAATTTCAGCATTTATCTCATAATTTTTTAATTTAAGCATGTTTTACATGACCATCGCTTCAGCTTCCAGGGGTGATGTAGCAATTTTTAAGATTTTTTTATAATTACTGATGAATTTAAGAAATTTGTCATCATATTTACAAGAAAATTAAGGAATTTTCAAGATATTACCTCTACCTCTGCTAATTTTTTCCAGTTGTTAAAGCTGCTGTGAGGTTATGTTTTCCAATTACAGCAAGGACTGGGGGTGCTTTTATGCAAGATGCTCCCCAGCCTCGATTACACTGTGTTACAGCGAAAATATACTTTTGACGAGACATAGTATAGGTTGTAGGTCTAGTGAAATTAAAAGTAGTGCCATACTAGAAATTTCTCATACACCCTCAAAATCTCATTTTATACCAAAAAAACCGTTATTCGGTAGGTCCATGTATATAATAATTTATAACTTCGCCATTTTTTATTCGATATCGAATTTTTTTATGACATTTGGAAGAAGAGAGATTCGCCTTTCTAACCATATGTTACTTTTTTCGTTGCGTTGAAAAGTCTCGAAGTTGCAGTCGAAAACATTTCGAAATTTACCAGTTTTGACACATTTGTGCAACTTTGACAACAATTTTATGGCTTATTTTACTCTACAATATTTTTTTCTCTTCATGCCACTAATAGCGAATTCGATTCCGCGTCTAATGAGCATTTGTTAACTAAAATCGGTTGAAATTTAACTGAGTTATCGAAGTTTTGCTCATTAAGCAGCTATATTTCCGTATAATATTGAACTCCAGAAAAGTTGAAGAAGCACTGGGCTTTAACCGCGAAAACTGTAGAAACGTGAAAAATGCAACAAATAACAACAACTAAAACAACACTAACGAGCACAACAACTACAAGAACTACAACAACAACAAATTCAAAAGACTTTTCAGCAACACCAGCTTAGAAGTAAATTCCATAATGCATGCCCAAATGTATGATATAGTAGTTTTAATGGAAATTTTGTTTGTAGTGTAAGGCGGTAATACCAAGTATCCTTGTTACCATTGTGAGAGGGATTGTCCTGAAAGAAATTTAAGTGTGACTGCGAAAAGTGAATGTTGATGGTCAATAGACATGTTGTAGCCCATTTCACCGTAGGCACTAAAAAATTCCTGTACAGCGTTTACATAGTCGTAACTTTCTTGTTCGCATGGAAATTATTGCACAATGAAACAAAACTATTCCAGATTTATCTTTCCACAGTACTCAGTTTGGTTGCAAAATCGTCGTCCCGCATAATTTCCTGAAATTGTGATCCAACGAATATTCCTGAAAATTAGCCGAAATCAATTGAAATATTTAAGTACTTATTGCCAACAAATGAAGGTATAGGGTACCTTCTTTGATTTTAGCTTCAGTGAATCCAGGAAACCTTGTTCTAAGTTGACGAAATGTTTCGCTGTCGATGTTCAAATTTTAACGGCTTCATGTAGCCGATCTTCAAATGCAGTGACGGTAGGATGACATCTGTCCTGTCCCAAAGCAATCGAATCAATAGAATAATTAAATACCAATAAATTTTACAAAAACACTCGAATTTCTAACATATGTATGCATCTTTATTTCACGCAAAAGCTTGATCTATGTTAACAATACGGCAACTACTCCGAACCGAAACTTGACACTACGATGACTGATAACTAACGGGCACTCGCCAGACCAGTCATTAGTCTTTTTATGTCCGATACTCGGAAGTAAACTTTCTTTGCTCACAATGCGGATGTAAACAAACGACAATAACCTTGTCGTTTGTTCTACCGGTTGCAGCACCTGAGTCGCTTAGTTGTAAACAATCGCTTTACATAATAATTACCATACGAGGTGAATTATTATTGTAATCGTCGATTGCTCCACTAAGCGCTCATCGCAGCCAGCTGTTGGGCTAATCAGCAAAATAACCGACAATTGCAGAACAATACCATGCGAAGTTATTGTTTAGCAATTGCTGATTATTTCGCTGTGATGCCCTTGGCTGCTGGAAGAATCTTCCGTATATCGGGCCATAACATCCCTCCCCCCTTTGAAAAACTAGTTTCCACAGGGAACTAGATCTGGAGAGTGCAATAGTCTTAAAATGAAAATATTTTAAGCCTCGTTCGGTTCAGATTCTTTTACATTTAATCATTACATATCTACAATCTAAATTTTCTTATTCTTTTCATTTACATCTTTTCTTTCACATTTTGTTTTAACATTATCATTATTTTTCATTGCCATTTTTTGATTTTACATCATTTCACATTTAATTTTTCTATTTATCTCACAATTAATTTCTCTAATAAGTTTTTAGTTTATCTATTTTTCTTTTTAACATATTTTTCCTTATATATTTTTTTTCTTTGCCTTCATGCCGGTCTTTACTCAATGACATTTTTCTTTAACGACTAAAATTTTTTTTTTACTTCATGCATATCTTTTATTTTGAAATTTCCTTCACTTATCGTAATAAGCTATTTATTTGTATTACATTAAAATTTTATGTACCTATTGGACAAGAATTCATTAATTCATTTACACGTATTATCCCGTTAGAAAAAATTACTTACTACCTATATAATAACAAAATAACAAAAAGTTCTTTTTACAATCATTTATAATAGCCCGAATAGTTACAAAAATACTATCCAAAGTATAACAAAAAATTTTTTCTCTCCACTAATTACAATTTTTGCAATTCTAGCCTTAAAGTTATTCTTCCTATGGGTTCTCAAAACAATTACATTATTACAATAAAACTACTTTACAAACTACTTTAAAACTACTTTCTAATTGCACCAGCTGCTTCTCGAAGGCGGTTGGTAAATTTTTGGTTTGTATGTTTGCTGTTGTTGGGATGGCTGGATCTCGCTTGGGTTTGGCCCGACAACGGTTTGCTGATAATGGTTCGAGTTTGTTCACTTTTCTGATGCTTGAAGTGGTACACTAATCCTGCTAATACTGCTAGCATTTGATCACAATTGATCCCATTAATTATATGGATAGATAGATAGAATGTTTTTATATACACTGTATTGGTGGACAATTTCTTGTTATAAAGCGCTTCTTTAATTTTACTACGATTATTTGTACAAAAAAAAACTTTCTTTTGGTCCCGATGGAGTTCTCTCAATTATATTGAGAGTCCACGTGTACTTAAAGATCCTTTTTTTTTTGTAATATCATATAGTACTGTGTGTATAATATGTATGTTAGTAGATATACCATATAACAGATCTCTCAACATAAATTTATGCGCAAATAACTCTGCCAGGTTTTCTAATTGTAGCTGTCCAATAAGAGTTCGGCAGAAGCTCCAAATTCGGCATCAAGATCATATGTGGGCTCTTCATTTACTTTTACAGGCATACCCAAGCAACAATTTTTAGTGCTATAGGCTTTATAATTGAAAAAGTAGCTTTATAAAGACTTTATTAAAGGAAATTCTGCATTATAAGCTACAAAGCTCAACGCTTTATAAAAATAGCACTTAGAGCGCTTAAAATGCTGCTTTTATAAAGGCATAAGCTTTATATTTTTATAAAGCTGAAGGCTGTATAAGAATAGCACTGTAAGCTTTTATAATGCTACTGTTTTAAAGCGTTAAGCTTTATAAAATTATAAAGCTTTGCGCTTTTTAAGCATAACACTATAAGTGCTTATAGTGTTGTGCTTATAAAGCCCTAAGCTTTATAATTTTATAAAGCTTAGGGCTTTATAAAAACAGCACTATAAGAGTTTACCGTGCTATTCTTATAAAACTATAACATGTCAATTTATAATGTTTAGTTTGTTGTTTTATAAAGCCTTAAGCTTAAGATACGTAAAAGGACGTACTGTTTAGCTTAGTTCAACCAAATTACTCTTTCAAATATGTATATTGAAAAGTGGAAGAAATTTAAACGCAGTGGAACATATTTTATGTGTTTGCGGAAACATCGTTCAGAACTTGGTGGAATATCAAAAGGTGCTCAAAACTGTAGAAAGTTTGCAAATAGTTCGGGTAGCTCTGTACAGCTTAGTGATGTCCGAAAGTCAATAAAAGCAAATTGTTTACTTGATCATAGTTATACTCAGTTATCACAAGAATTAATGGAAAATAACCTCTCAAATATAGAAGGAAATTGTGAAGTGTACACAGTAAAATATAAATGGTTTAATGAAGAAAAAGAGGATAATTGTAAATATAAATTGACGCATATTTTCCGTAATGGCAGCTCTTCTTGTGCTATTACGCAATTGTATTTGCAGGAACTTATTTAAAGTGTAATAAGTAAAATTCCGGTCAGCCTTGTAGACGACAGAATACATCAAATCGATTATGTTACGGTATGATTTCATTGCACCTTTCCTGTCATTTCCTCTAGACGCTCCTGACCATGAAAGTTTTGTTAAAAATGCTCGTGCAAATAGTTTGTCCAATATGGAGAAACAGCAATCATATGCTTTGTTTATGCACGCTCCATCGCTACCATATATTGAACATAGATGAGTTATCTACAACAACAAAATATTAAAAACTAGAAAAATAAGACAATTTTTATATGAAATGTTGTAAAAATAAAAAAAATAAAAAAAAACACATACACATGTTTTTTAAATTCGTCGTTTTCTAATTTGGGATTTACTTCAATGCATTCTTCTTCATTCGTTATTTGTTGAAATGTAATATTATTCAATGCAGATTTTGAGCTTGATGGTTCCATAGTTTGTTATTTAAACGTAGCTGAGTTGTTACTTTGAATTAATTAGTCAAATTGAGCGTTCAATCCTGATATTCCATTTAAAATTTTTCTTAACATTCCGTGCATAACTTTTTGATTTGTTACTAATAGTTGAAAATTTTCATCTGACATTTTTGCATATTCAGGAATATAAATTATAAGCACTATCGATTACTGTTACAGTTCTATAAAATGATTATACTGCTTCTATAAATGAAATAGTTTATATTGGAATTTACATCAAGTAGTGTTTAGGATCAGATAGCTGGATGGTCAACGTCGTTGTCTATGGAACTGCAGCCCAGGTTCGAGTCAGACCAAGGTAAGAATTATTATGTTTCAAATAAAATAAAAATTTAATTAAATAAATATTACCAAATGCAATATATAAATGAATTATACGAGCTCGGGCGAAAACACTAAAGCGAGAGAATAAGAGAAAACAAGAGCAAAGTATTTTATTTTTTTAAGAAAAATTGTCTTTATAACAGCACTATAATTCTTATAAAAACTTTATAGAATAATTATATTGCAGTTTTATATGAAATTTTATTATAGCATCCCGAATGACTCTACACAGCGTTTATAAAACTAAAATAGGTTTTATAATGATGCACCGAAGGCGCTTTTACAGCAAAAATAGAAACCTTTTAAAGCTAAATGGCGCAACTACAGTGCTTAAAGTTACGCATAATAAGCAACTTTATAGGCATTCTCTCAGCTTTTATAAAGCACAAATTGTTAGTTGGGATAGTGTATACCCTGCGCTTGTCCAACGATTATTTCACTCATCTCCCGAGCTTAAATTATCCGATGCTCAAAGAGGCCAACCTACTTATCCTTATCTCCGGTATCTTATTAATTTCTCCTACTTTGCTCATACTTTGAGCTGCAGCATCGTCGATTCCCTATATTTCCACGTTGAATATTTACTAGAGTTGATATTTTGTTTCATAGATCCCCTCGTTCTGCTGCTGCCTGTGCTCTGGAAGCATTGAATAAATAGATTTGACGATCTTACCTATACTTATGTTTATTTTTTGCTATTTTAAGTGTATTTTTCCTTTTAGAAATTCTTATGTTTGTTCTATATACTTTAAAATTTTTCTTTTACAATTTGTTTCTTTAACTCTTATTATTATATATATATTTTTTTTAAACTCCTCTTTTTAAATCTCTTTCACCTTTTAACTTTCCAATCTTTCCTAAACACCTTCTTTAATTTTTTTTTCTCTACAAAACCTCCTTGTTTATACACCTTTTTCTAAACTTTTTATTTTTCTTTATTTCCATTACTCTTTTGTTTTTTATTCTCTTTCCTACGTTAGGTTTGATTTTAAACTTGATACATTTAATATTCTTTTACTTTTTATTTCTGTTGTTTACTTATGTTTTGGCTCCCAGCTACATATCGGAACTTTCCGTATCTCGGTTGTAATACTGATCTCCTATTTAGGTAAATTTCCATCCCGCTCTTTAGGGTAACGCTACACTGCTATTATAATTTCCTATTTACATTTAATCTTTCTTAACCTCTAAAATATACAATTACAGTAATGGTTATTGCTCTTTGTTTATGAATCTTGATTTTTGTATATTACAGAAGAATCTTCCGTATATGGGGCCATAACACATCTTCAAGCCGCACCCATGGAATGTTGTTCACAAAATTTTACTTTCCAATTTGAAACGATGTACGTGGTGGCCAACCAGTCAGTTCGTTTATACCTATTTCGCACACGACTGTCCCACTGACAAAAGTAACAAAAATACTTGGTATTACCGCCTTTAATTCTATGCTGGTGTTGCTGACAACGGCTTTTGAATTTGTTGTTGTTGTAGTTGTTGTAGTGGTTGTATTTGTTAGTGTTGTTTTAGTTTAGTTGTTGTTATTTGTTGCATTTTTCACGTTTCTATAGTTTTCGCGGTTAAAGCCCAGTGCATCTTCAACTTTCTCTGTAGTTCAATATTATACGGAAATATAGCTGCTTAATGAGCAAAAATTCGATAACTCAGTCAAATTTTAACCGATTTTAGTTAACAAATGCTCATTAGACGCGGAATCGAATTCGCTATTAGTGACATTAATAGAAAAAAAAATATTGTAGAGTAAAATAAGCCATAAAATTGTTGTCAAAGCTGCACAAATGTGTCAAAACTGGTAAATTTCGAAATGTTTTCGACTGCAACTTCGAGACTTTTCAACGCAACGAAAAAAGTAACATATGGTTAGAAAGGCGAATCTCTCTTCTTCCAAATGTCATAAAAAAATTCGATATCGAATAAAAAATGGCGAAGTTATAAATTATTATATACATGGACCTACCGAATAACGGTTTTTTGGTATAAAATGAGATTTTGAGGGTGTATGAGAAATTTCTAGTATGGCACTACTTTTAGTTTCACTAGACCTACAACCTATACTATGTCTCGTCAAAAGTATATCGAGTTTATTTTTTTTTGTAACACAGTGTTATAGATCTCTTTCTTGACATTTTGGCTTTCTAAACCCAGAATTCAAGTTTTTCTTATTACGCTTTTTATTTTTGACTTATTGACTTAACATTTGTTTAGTTGCTTCTTAATTTTCCTTTTTGTTCTTTATTAGGGGAACAAGAGACCTTACCGTGTTAAGTTACAGCGACGCTCCTGCTTTTTACTTAGGATCATCGATCGATTTTCTTCGATAATTGGTGATGCAGCAAGATTTAGCAAAGGGGCGAATATTTATAAATTAACGTAAGTGTATAATTTTGGGTACGTCGTCCGATTTATATATTAATTGAATATTGGAAATAGTCTATTTCGCTTTTACCAGCGAAATGGAACATTTTCCCCATACGAATAAGAAAATTAAACGCAAGCTATTGGCTAGCATGACCAATAACCAAAAAGATCATCTAGTGCCAGTATGTGGGTCAGGCTTTAAGCATCATACATATTGCGCATAGTATTTTCTATAATATGAGCAAAGCGAGCGAAAATAGGAAAGAACGAAGAACAATATGCAGAGCCCAATTTGTAGGTCAAACATTAGCCACATTGCGCATATTTCTTCACATATGGT